>CM055677.1:11275697-12525697 GCA_029448645.1 Andrena camellia
AAAATCTCAAGTGTGGAATACTCCACACAACTCGCGCCAGTCCTGTCTAGAAGTGCCCTTATCAATAGAAATTGTCTGACTTTGATCGTAATCTCTCGAAGTACTACCAAATTTCAAACTTCCTCCTCTACATCTTCCTGCTATTTCAATTCTATTTCACACACAATGTTTCATCTCCTTCAAACGTGATGCCTGTTTTCCCGTTCCTCCTCAATTTCCTCAAAACTCTCTTATCATTACTAAAACATTTCGTGCCACCACGGAATGTCACGTTATTAATGGAATCTTAGAGCGCAGAAAATTGTACACCAATTTTCGATTAATGAAATTTCGTAATTTCAGCCTCCCCCACCCACCCCCCACCCCCTCCCTTTCATTTTATTATCAATTCAGAACGTATATACTGTTGCTGATTCGACGAAAGTTCCATGTGCGATAAATGTCGTGGGTCACCACCCACGCGGCACGGAACGTGTTAAAGATCGCCACGCGTTCACGTATGGGTTGCAGCGTATCTGCTCCACGAAGATGTGAACGTGATAGTGGTCGGATGGGGCATTTTGGCGGCCGACGTCTATCCCGTGGCAGCGAACAACACTCGTCGCGTCGGCGAGTTCCTGGGGGATTTCCTGGAGTTCTTGAACCGCGAGTCCAACCTCGAGTACAAGGACGTACACATCAGCGGGCACAGTTTGGGGTCTCACGTGGCTGGATTCGCTGGCGCTTACCTGGATGGACGTATTGGCAGAATAACAGGTGCACTTCGATCTTCTACTTGGTAGTGTCTGGGGAGAGTAGTGAAATAAACTCGTAAACCAATGAAAGAAACAAATAAGGACGGCTGTTTAGTCTTCGGGCTTCAATTTATTCGCACATTAATCAATTCGAGATACTTTTGCTCAACGCTGTGTATATTAAATGGAGGACTCTGTATTTAGAAGTAGCAAGTAGAACAATAATTCCATAATTATTGAAGAGTCCTTGTAGAAAACGCTGTCAGTGCCAAAATTAAAAAGCAAAAATTTTTATCGAGAAATGCTCTACGTGCCAATGATTTTTGGCACTTATATTGTTTTCTACAAAGACTCTTCTATTAATAATTAAATTAATCGTATGCAGTATGAACTCTTACATTTTTGGAAAATTTAATGAAATCGATATGGGACGCATACTTGGAGTGCAAAGGGTTAAGTGTAGAATAACAGTGCGGATTTAATGGGGTATAACCGTCTGAAAGTGTCAGAAATCGGATTTTTTCTTTTTACATATTTTTATAGATTGATGCTTTAGGAATATTATAAATCAAGTCTGATGTAAAAATTCGGAAGACTGACAAAGTTATAGGCATTTGAGTGGAACCACCCAGGTAGCACGGAGCGGCGAGGCGCGGCGACTCGACCGATCGCAGCAGAACAATAGTTTTCATTACGGTAGCCCTAAAAACTCGCGCTACGTTCAACCAATTCACTTCCAATTTTCCATGCAGAATCGTAATAAGATTCCACATCGTCCTACGAGGCCTTTTTTTATTCCGAATACCCGTTTATTATTTATAGAGAAAAAAGGTGGACTTTTCTCTTAGAAAAATATAACTTTACCTTTGATTTCTCACCATTTCTTTATTTTTTCAAAATTTTCAAAATCGGCCCCGTAGGACGATAGCTATTAACGTATTTTATAAGAAAATTTTATTGTTTTTGATTTCAGACACGACATACAGTTTTTTTTTCAGGGCCACCGTTTAGCCGTCTAAAATCGAGAGACTTTCGGATATGTATCCATAACATCCGAAAAACAATAGTTTTTAAACTGAAACTTTTTTTTTAAGTAGTTCACAATACTATGTAAAGGTAGTAAAAAAACGGGAAATCTGCATCAAGCCGTTGACTTGTAAAAAAATCCACAAAATGTACACATTTTCCGAGGGTTTAAACGGGTATACCCCCTTAAAGTCTTTAAAGGGTCATTCTGGTAATCACGCCGCGAAATTTGGCAACATTCAGGTTTTTTTTTCTGAGTGAACACAATGAATAACAATGTCAAACTTTCTTTTCATTTATTAGGTTACTTATAATGTATACGGAACAATTTTTTAAATACCTTTTTAATTGTGTTTCTTCAATGTTATCTGGAGTTAAAAATCGCGCCTTTGAAAAGATGCCGGGAGTGATTTCAGCTCACAGACTCATCGGAAACAAAAATCCAAACTGATTCTTAATCATTATGAGTACCGCTATCGCAGGTGCCAGAATTAGTCACGTAAGTCAAAATTTAACAAAATTGCGCGCATTCAAACTTCAAGCAAAAATGGAATTTCGAGACTTGAAATTTGAACGCGCGCAATTTTGTTAAATTTTGACTTACGTGGCTAATTCTGGCTCCTGCGTTAGCGGTACTTATAATGATTAAGAATCAGTTTGGTTTCTTTGTTTCAGATGAGTCTGTGAGCTGTAATCACTCCCGCCAGGGAGGTATTTCTTTTCAAAGGCGCGATTTCTAACTCCAGATGACATTGAAAAAACACAATTAAAAGTGTATTTAAAAAATTGTTCCGTATACATTATAAGTAGCTTAATAAATGAAAAAAAAGTTTGACATTGTTATTCATTGTATTCACTGGGGAAAAAACCCTGAATGTTGCCGAATTTTGCGGCGTGATTACCAGAATGACCCCTTAAGGAGGAACTATACTTCAGGCAACGCTAAAACCGGCAGATTTTTGGGAATATTTTCTGGGGAAATTTTGAAGCAAATCATTTTGAACTTTTTTATGGCTTTATATTTAACTTTTGAAGATACGAAAAAGAAAATTTTATGTTAAAAATATATAGTGTAGATGTCGCCGCCAAAGTTGCAAAACGGTGGGGGTAATTTAGAGGAAATTATTCAACCAATCGACTTGCCCTTACACATAAAACTACTTAAATAATTCCAAACTATTATCGATAGGAATATTGTTAAATCGTGATATTAATTATTGTGTGATGTAACTGTCCAAGGCCTGGATCCAGCAAGTCCCTTGTTCGAAACGATTTCTGGCATTGTCGACCCGGAGTTCAGATTGGACCCAGCCGATGCGCAGTTCGTGGACGTGATTCACACGAGCGGGCCAGCCTTTGGATTCTTGGCACCCCTGGGCCACGCTGATTTCTATCCTAACAACGGAAGGTTCCCTCAGCCTGGGTGCTCGTTTTTGCCAACCACAAGTAAACATCTCATTCGTTCTTTTTTTATTGATAGCTCGATTGTGCAGAGTGAGGGATGAGAGTTGTGGATATTGTGACTGAGTGGCAGAGGCTTAGTACAGTAATTCTCAGTGGAATTCAACCCTCCGACTGCATTTTCTATGCTTTCCTTGCTCCTTAATCTTACTATTGCATGTCTCCCTAGCAGTGGCGCGCTTTCGCGTCAAAACGACAGGGAAGGAATTATCTTGCATATTTAATCTAAGGATAGGGTAAGCACTGAATTTTTCGCATCTCTAGGAGCAAAGCTACCTTATTTATACAAAATGTTTGTCCCCTTCGGTTCCTACAGAAAATGAAAATTCTGCTAGTAATAGTGTTAAGGATATTTATAAGTTCGCTGGATAATACTACCCCCCATTTATTATTATGCACTTTATCAGTGCATAAAAAGGGTCTGCCGGCCTGGAAAAAATATTTCAATTCCCTAGCAGTAATCAAAGTGTTAATGGAACCGAAATCGTCGACAGCTTATTGCAGCCACTCGCGAGCGCACCAGTTCATGACAGAGAGCATAGGGAGCACGGCTGGTTTCAAGGCAAGGACCTGCGAGAGCTGGGAAAAGTACAAGGAGGGACGTTGCGGTTACAATCCAGTCGTGTTAATGGGAGAATACGCGTCCACGTCGTAAGATATCAAATTCCCTTTGGGGGAACACCACTGTGAGGGCCGGAAAAGTAAGCCACTTTTAAGAATTTTTTTCGGGAATAATTTACAGTTTTCATAGAAAATTTTTATTACCTACCTTTAGCACGCTGTTTTAAGAGACTATACAAAACAAAATAAATAGAAAAACATGCATAAATTTTAATATATTAATTAATCTTCTAGACCCCCCCACGAGAGCTGGTCGAATTGGTAACTATGGAACAGCTGGTCCGAAATCAAATTTCATTTTTTTTTTTATGAACTATATGAGTGTAGTTTCCGTTGTGCGTACGGATTTTTTGATTGAAAACAAATTTTTTGAAATACGCTCGAAAAACTGTCCACCTTATTCGCGGATTTTCGAAACTTTTCTTCTAAAGCGCACCATTTTTACAAAAATAATTTGTTTAAGAAATCGGTACGCACAACGGAAACCACACTCATATAAATTATAAAAAAAAATGAAATTTGATTTCGGACTTGCTGTTCCGTAGTTACCAATTCGACCAGCTCGCGTTGGGGGGGGGGGGGGTCTAGAAGATTAATTAATATATTAAAATTTATGCATGTTTTTCTATTTATTTTTTTTTGTATAGTCTCTTAAGACAGCGTGCTAAAGGTAGGTAATAAAATTTTTCTATAAAAATTGTAAATTATTCCTGATAAAAAATTCTTAAGAATGGCTTACTTTTCCGGCCGTCACCGTGGTGTTCCCCCTTAAGAAACCCTTCTGTAGCTGACGACTGGTATTTCAAACATATTGGAACATCTTATTTATTTATTTATTACATATACAGGCGAAGACTCATTAGAAACAACAAAAGAGAAACAAATCTCTACATTCGAAGCAAAAAAATCAATACTATTTCTATCGAATTAATATGCCTGAAATAGCAATCGTGAGCAATCATGGATGTGTCTCGCACGAAAAATTCTGTCGAGTGCAAACGATAATTTCCTCCTTCCAATCGTTACAGATTACGAGGAAAGTTCTATTTGGAGACGAACGACGCACCCCCGTTCGCGATAGAGTGAAGCCGGTTCGCGAGGGCGACGGGAAAGAAGCTTGGGACCACTGTGGACAGCGACGATGCTTTTGCGACACAGAATCATCCGTACTAGTCATTTATAAGTTACTTTTATTTATGCAGCGTGCGCAGCTCTAATCGAGATCCTTTTCTTGTTCGTCTGCTGTTTGGTCGTGCATGCCCTTGGAAAAGTACAAATTATATTAATTAAACCGGCATGCTCAGACGATGGGCCTTTTCCTCGCTCGTGTATTCGTGCCGACGAAAAGGGAGAAATAAACGTTTTATTGGTTACTTGAAACCTCGCCCCACCATCGTTCATCCTGATAAATAGTTCACCGCGCCACGTAAAAGCGACAGGCGTTGTGAAATCTTAATGTCCATCGGGAATCATGAACGGTAGAATATATAATTCATCGAGATTGCGATTAATAAATACAGAGACGTGACATTAGAATTTAATGCAATATTCCTGGGGAGTATCTGCGCAAGACTGAAGAAATGTCGTTTCAGTAGCGCTCATTTGAGGATTAATTTTTGCACCATGGATCGAATGTACTTGCTAATATTTTTAACGCTCCAACTAGCTGGTGTTTTGTGTGCTAATGAGAATAATTTTGTCAGAGACTACTTTGGGTTCAGGAAGGTGAAGAGGGTTGTGGGATTCTCTTGTGGCAATGTGGAAAGTGCGTAGGAAACTAGGGACTCGACGATTTTTAGATTGTCCTTTATTCACACGTTCAAATGTCCATTGAACACTTTCTGCGAAACAGATGACTTTAGGCTCGCGAAGACGTTTAATAATATGTACATCACGTACATTTCCATGGTGGACTCCGTGCCTGAGTCGAGCCTGGACCTTAGGAAGATCCTGCAAGCTGACTACCACCAACTGGGCGTGTTCTTGGATTCTCGATGCAATAGTAAGCGTTACGCGAGAATCCTCGTCGATGTAAGTGATTTATTAGCGGACTTTTATGAGAAAATGGCAGAATGCAAATAGGTCCAGTTAAATGGAACTTGGAAATTGTTGAACGATATTACTATTAATTGAAGGGCCCTCGTAGAAAACACTATAAGTGTCAAAATTAGAAACAATTTCATAGGGAAATATTCCACGGTAATGGTAATACTATAGTATAGATTTTTAATGCAATTTTCCTTTGACAATAAGTTACCAATGGTGCTAAAAAATGGTGCAACGCCACTTCTGTTGAAAACAATGTAACAGCCAATTAAGCGATAGGTAAACAGGATTGGCACTTAAAAATTTAAATTAATGGCAAATTCAGCCTTCTCTACAGCTATATAGAATGTTTTCTACAAATAGAATTCTTCTTTCCATGAATTTCGACTATATTAATGCAAAAAATAGAAAATTTTGTGATGTAAAATAAATCAGATTTCTTTTCTCTCCTGAAAAATTATATTTTTGGCACTTACAGTGTTTTCTACAAGGACTCTTCAATTACTGATATAACTACTTAATAAACCGCTACTTTAGGAAGTGGTGTAAGTGCAATTTTGAAAGAATAACGACCATTTAAATAGATTTGCAATTTTGAACTTCCTCTGTTCTAAGAATTACAAGAAAGCTTTCAAGCTTTATTCTACTATAAAAATGGGGTTGCTACTCTAAAAGAAGTAAGCGTGAAAATTTTTACTTGGATGTAGGCAACGAGGTATTCCATGTACGGCGAGATGCACAAATGGCTGATCCTGGGATCAAACCTGAGCCACAGCTTGCATATATTAAACGACGACGCGTTTTCTATCTCCACTGACGTGGTGGTAGCTGTCCCATCAGCGGACGATTATATTCTGTACGACGTGTACAATCCGTGTAAAGATCGAGGTGGATCGACGAACGTAACATTGTATGCCACGTGGAGCAGTGAAAAAGGATTGAACGTCACCTTGACTCAATCAAAATTCGAGAGGAGGTCGAATTTGCACGGAATGAAGCTTAAAGTTGGGGTTGTAGTAAGTCGATATTTCTCAGCGAAATAATAATTAGTCTAATTATCTTCTATGGTAAATGTTGAACAATGCTCGAAATACTGTAGGATATAAATTGATTAATAAATGATTTCTGGTTGAATAGAAGTCGAGGTAATTATCTCATTATCTCATAGTAACGAGGCTTTGTAATAAGTATTTATTCCACCTGAATTTTAGTTTGCTATTAGTGATTAAAAATTGGCAAAATTTCTTCGTGGAATTTGGAAACTCAAGCTAATGATTATTTAAATCAGGGGTAACTTTATTTAAACGACTGTCACGTTATCTCTGTAACGTTAATTGGCTCTTCTTCTGAATAGTGAAGGAAGAATAATTGTGTTTATTAAAGTGTTGTTCCGTTGAAATTTTCAGCTGACTTCCAAGTCGGAGAACATATCGCTTCACGATATGATGATGGAGGAGTACAGCATGAAAGCGAAGTATGGGCGGTCGAAATTCTTATACATACTACTGACGCACATGTCTGATCTCTTCAATTTCACGTAAACACAAAGTTAATTAATTAACAAACACACTACTTAGTTCTAGATTATTTACTTTTCATTTTATATTTCTTATTTTTTCTTTATTATTCCTTATACAACCATTTAATATTATTTTATTTTCGATTATTTATTATTCCGTTATTATGTTCCTTACGTTTATTTATTATATTCGTCATGTGTATATACGTTTCTTATTAAAAGTTCAGGAAATCTATAGAATCTTGTTTGTTGCATGTCGTTCCTATTTGTAGAATGGACGTCCAACGAATAAATGCGCAAAGGAGATTCGATAATTCTGGTCCTGTTTTCACTGCGTTTAAAAAGAAATTCATAGATCTGTCGACAAGCCCAGTCGCGATGAAGACCGAGAGATTGAATACCGGCGATATAATCGGGCCCGTCTGGCCAATACGGTACGCAACTACTGATTTCTGCTTCACCGTGCTCCTCTGCCCTCCTTAGTTGAAAGGTCCTATCTAGCATTTCGAAACATCCGAGAAAACTGAAGTTTTAGTATTTTCTTTGTGCCGTCCTTGTAAATAAATAAACAAATTAGACTGTTTCCAGATCTCTACGAAACATGTAGGGTTTTCTAACTTTACATAAAGTGTAAAAGATGTGTGGAGCTTCAAATATTTCAACATTTCTTGAAAAATGGTTAAATGCTAGATAGGACATTTTAACTAAGGAGAGAAGTCCTGCTACTAGCAATCCATTCGAAACGAATTTTAGACTTGATTGCTACACCATAAAGCATTTGACAACTTCTAGTAGCTCTAATAATTAAAATATTTAACTTCACTTCCTTATTTATAAAATTTCAAATCAATTCTGAGGGCTACTTAAATCCCGACTTACTGGTAGAGAACATTAAAATCAAACTCGCGATAAATTCAATAATTCAGAGTCTTACATGCTTCGCGAATTGAGCACAGTGCATTTTTGGACAGCTATATAGATATCCAAAGTAAAAAAGACATTTGAATGTAAATAGTAGTGTGGTCCTTATATGTATGGTAAAAAATCAAAGTTTTTACAAATTTCCTCCTGACCCTCTCAGAAGCTTTCAAATAGTTTAAAAGAATTTCGTCTAAAATTTTGTTAAAATATATTAAGGATTATAGGTCGCTCAATGGAAACGAAATATTACTATTTTGGTATAAATTGATAGAAATTTTTGCAATAAGGACAAAATAATTTTATTAACTTTTAAGTGAGAGTATAACATTAAAATTCGGGCACACATCGCATAGACGAAACGGGTTTACAACGAGTGTATACTGTATTGTGGCATAAGGCTTTATGTGCACATTTAAATTTCTCTCATCAGCAGCTCTGGAATCAGATGCAGACGCAAACTTTGACGTGCATTCTATTCAGGTTGTTAAACGCACAGATAAAAGCATGGTTTCGGATTCTGATTTATAAATATGGGCCCCATTTCATTAAAATTGACAAGTGACAATTATGGAAAGTTGCAGTTGCCAAACTTGTGGTACATGCGAAATATAAAGTCATTGAGCGACTTTTATATATCAAAATATACAAATAAAAACACGAAGATATTTTTTTTTGTCGATTAGAAGGTTTTAAGAGGGTCAGACAATACAAATTTTAATGTTGAAAAATAAGGACCACCCAAGTAAATAGTGGCTAAAATTATAGAGCTTCATATAGCTTATTTATACATATAGTTTCACAGAAGTTTGACGTCAATAAATTCGTGCCAAGTGTTCTGTAATTGTTTATCACAAATAGTTAAGACTTCGAGCTACGTAAACTTTTGAAACATTTCAATTTTATTACTGACACAGTGAAATACAAAAATCTCAGCTGAATTCGAAATGATTGAAATCTAATGGTTATCATCCACTTCACAGATCGTGTTTCATGTTCCGCACAATTTCCTCGATGAAAGTAAAACCAGGCCAGTTTCTGAAGCCCCTGTCCGCGAAAGTGTGGTACGCGATTCTTACTATGATAGGCATCGTCACATCGGTTTTAATTATTTTTGTAAAAATGGAGGGTATTCGCAGACCCGCGGAGATTTATGGGCTGTCTGTTCTACTCACGATCGGAGCTTTATCTCAGCAAGGTGCGGAGACCATGTAGAAAGATGTTGGTAATGGAAGAGCAGTGCGATAAAGGAATAGTCGAAAAGTCATGAAGCTTGTTTTTCTCAGGTTCTGCGTTCGTCCCAGCTCGTTACGCAGGTCGTATCGCCTTCCTGCACATCCTACTATTTAGCACATTAATGTTGAATTATTATTCGGCGAGCGTTGTGTCGAATCGCTTGAAGAACAAGGGCGAAAAGATGAACGACTCCTTGCTCGACCTGGCGAGGAGCAATATGAAACTCGCGGCGGAGCCTACGCCGTATATTCGTTCCTTCCTTCAGGTGACGTTTACAACTTACGTTTCTTTAGTAAATATAAAATAAATACAGAAGGAAATACTTTCTTTAGTAAATATAAAATAAATACAGAAGGAAATACTTTCTTTAGTAAATATAAAATAAATACAGAAGGAAATACTTTCTTTAGTAAATATAAAATAAAAACAGAGGGAAATACTTTCTTTTATACTAGGGTTTGTCGGTTTTTAAAAAGCGGGTTTAAAAACCGGTTTTTATTTATAAATTTGTAAAATTCGAAAACCGATTTTTAAATTTAAGAAACCGGTTTTATATACCAGATTTAATACGCACAAATGAATTAATTATTTAATTAAAACCGTTAACATTTTGACTTGAAATCGCCTCGGACACAAGCATATTGTAGTTGGTAACAGTTTACTGTAAAACTAATCTTCATGAGTTCATATTTTTAGAAAAAATATGCTAAATGGAATAAAGATTTATAATTTGGCACTACCTTTTAAAAGATTTATATTTTGTACGGATTTTAGTTATTTTAGTTTTTTTTATTTATTTGGTTTTGTATAGAGTATATTTCTTTCGTTATACATATTTTTCTAATTCTATAATGTTAAGGAAACTGAAAATTCTTAAAATAAGTACAAATACTTATTTACTATTTTAATTATATTTTTTTTCTGTGAAAATTGGAAAACCTGTTTAACCGTTTTTTGGGGGGAATAGTGGAATTTGAAAACCGTTTTTTTCAAAAGTCGGTTTTTGTATAAACCATATTTTATACATATAAGGTACATTGACATGTTCGTGGGAAAGTATATTCAGGGTAGAAAATATTAGATTGTTATTATACCGTAAGCAGGGGTGACTTTGTGACTAATGGGGTGGCTTTGTGAAAATCAAAAATTAGTACTTTTCGATGTTTATCAAATATCACACGATAATTATACATTATAATCCCGAATCAATACACTAGTTTAAGACAAACCAGTGATTACTTTTATAATGAAGGGAGTATTCGGGTTTAGACGACCGATTTTTCAGCCGATTTCATGATTTTTTTTCTAGGTAACGTGAAAAGATACAACATTGGTACTTTGTATACATTTTTATTCATCTTTTGGCTGTTTAAAATCATGAAGGATGATTTAAAATCTTTACAACTTACAACTCTAATGTAATCTGAACATCCGTGCTGACTTGTCCCAAGGCTGGCGGCTTTCCTATTGAGCAGAAAAAATTGAACCAAACGTTTTTTTAATCCTTACGAGTCTCGCTATTCCCCCTACCAAAATCAGGTCAATATTTTCTAAACATCCAATTTTTTTGCACCTAAATGTCACCAAAAGCGCAGGGCAAAAAGTACTTTTTCTTTAACCGACTGCCATTTCGTAGAATTTCTTTCTAAATTTCGGATCGTAGTAGGGGTGATAGCGACACTCATAAGGATTAAAAAATAACGTCAGTTTCAATTTTTTTCTAACACAAAAGAATCTTTTATATCATTAGACGCAATTAAATATTCCAGAAAAACGAAGCTTGTCAATAATAAACTTACAAAATCAATTTTAAATGAAACACTTAATCGACTTGAAACTTGAAACATTCTAATTCAATCATCTGTTTTATCTGCAAAGTAAACAGATTTTTCAAGTAGCATAGTATATTTATTCACACATCAGGTGCCAGACAAGGAAGTCAGGTATTTCTACGAACATCGTTGGACAAAGATACCGGAATACAACAGGTACTTGCACTTAGAGGAAGGGCTGAATCTCGTGGCAGAGGGTACGTTGGCTTACGACACGATGATCGATTCCGCATATCCTTATATCGAGCACACGTTCAACGACAGAAGCATCTGCGAGCTCACCGAGGTTCACCTCTTTCGCACCGTTCTGGCATTCTACGCGAGGCACAAGAGCCCTTTCACCGAACTCTTGAAAATAGGGTACTAAAATCTACAGACCTATCCACAACCCTAGCGCACAAAGGCTCGTCATTTTTACGACTGCTCCCCTATTAATTGTTCTACATAGTATGTTTGTGATATAAAACTATTAACCAAAGATGAAATTTGCAATGTCGCACAGTGGGGAAATTTTGCGATTTTATGGCCAAAACCACAAAAATGAAATTCTTGAATTTTACAAGTTTAATACAAATGTCATTTGAAGAACTATATCCATTTTCGTGGTCAGAACCTCAGAACTTATTTTTAATATATAAAATTCGGCACTTTTACGTTCTGATATATGAGAAACTAAATTTTCCAAAAAACAGCACTTACAAAATTTACGAAGGATACAGATTTTTTTATTATTTATATTTATACACTTAAACCTATGAAATTATATCCCCTTAAAACTAGTACTCCCAGTCGGAATCGCTTTTTTTCTTTGTCAGAGCATGCCTCTGCTACATTGCAGCAGGGCATAGAAGAAGGGTTATCGCTTCTGACGACAAACTTTTTAATTTCTTATCGGGAAGTTTTCTCAGATTACTAATTACTAATTCTGTTTCAAACAAATGTGTACTGTTGTAAATAATTCTTTTTTCGTCAGTATTATTTCATTTTGACAAGATGCTAAAATGAAACGAACAAACATACATACCTAATACAAAGAATCAAACAGAGGATCGAAGCTGAATAAAATCGTTTAAAAAAGAATAAAAAGCTTTTTATGTTATGTCGTATGTTATACAAAACATACTGGATAGTGTATAAAATAATGCATATAATTACAAGATTAGCAACTATTAGCAATTAATAATTGCATTTATAGAATGAAAATAGTTCAACGTAAAATAGGAATGAAAATCATTGCAGGATATTATGGGATTTATAAGTATTTTATGTATTGAAAATTGGTTCTTATATGAAACGGTTATTTCTAAAACGCTACTTTAAAAATTGTATAAATTACGTATTAAAAACCGAAACATAATTATTTTGAGCACAAAAAGATATCTTACGCACCACAAGGAATTGAATCCATGCTTTCAAATTATTTTCGGAACTTTGGATAACACAATATAAGTGTTTGAAGCAACTTGAAAATCTGGATTAATTCTTTGCGATCGGTCTAACCTGACATGAACAGGAACATTGGCGAGTCTATACGAGCTTTGTATTAAAACATTTAACAGTAAAATTGGAGCCATTTGATGCTCATATTAGTTCTTCAATTGACATTTGCATTTATTTTGTCGAATTCAAAAATTTATTTTTGTGGTTTTGGCCATAAAATCGCAAAATTTCCCCAGTGTGTCGTAGAAATAAAATTCTGGAGGAAGTGGTAACTTTTACGAACGTTTGTGTTAGAAGAACATTGAATAACGTTTGTGTATTAGGGTAAATAATTAATAAAAAAAATACGCTTCAAACGAGCACATCTTTCGAAGACAGTGATTATTCTAGTTTAACGAAAATGCGCAACGTTGGTCTGCAAAACCGCGAATGGAAACGATGGTCAGCCAGAAAACCCTTCTGCCCCAACAACCTACTTATCGCGGAGCCACTATCGATTCAGGAGGCAGCGCCGATTTTCGTCTTCTTTTCCGTCTCAGCGGGAATCTCCCTTCTAATTTGCGCCGTGGAGAATGTCCTCTACTGGATCTCACCGACACGGTGAATAAACAATGAAAGTACTGTACCGAATATGTTAACGCTTTGAGTGGTATAAGATTTTAAATTTTTAAAATTTTGAGGCGTCGTAGGACTCATTCTAGAGTCTATCGAGACTCCAGAAGTCTAAAATATCAAGCTTTCACTCCCAAATTTCGATTCTCTCATGGTAACCGAAACCCATATGCTGTAAGCTGTAAATCTCTTCTCCAAAGATACCTAAAGAAAAATACAAAAGAATATTCCAATTTCAATTTGGGGGTCGCCCGTGAGCCCAGAGTGTCGGATCTCCTTAAAAGTGTCACAGTGTCTTTCTAGGGTTAAGTAGATCAGGTTCTTCCGAACCATCGCTTCTGACGGGAATATTTTGTACAAAGCCTGGTTTTGTTTTCAAACTACACATTCAGGGGCTCTCGAGAAATAACCCTTTCCAAAAAATCCCGCGCCGACGTCACACAAACTGTTAAACTTGGCTCATTAATACGAACTCTAAGTCGCTGTGACTTTCAGAATATCGAGCGGCATGCTGGAGAAGAGGCGCCTGATCGACAAGAACCTGCTTCTGCCGTCTCTGCGAGACGTTAATCTGCAATCGCTGCGGAATTTCCACGTCTTTGGTGACCTGGCTGGGTTGCGCAACCCTTAAGCAACAGCAGTTCGAATATTACCATCGCAGCTTTGAATCAACGTCCATACCAGCGATTAGATTAATATCCTATCGCACGCGCGCCTCTTTCCACTTGCTTATCCCCCAAATGCACGCGCGTCGAATGTAATTCGACACACGCAGCGAGGCTTTGCGCGCACGCTGACGATTTAATTGAAAAATAAACGACTCGCTTGGAGCACGCTGATTAATTACGGTAGTGATCAGTGATTTCGTTGCAAAGCTTTGATACGCCACGATGATCCTGGATCGCGTAACCATTCATTTTTGAACCAGTACCCTTTCGGCACCTTTAATGATTGGCTCGTCGTGAAATTCATATTTCGTGGTTGGCTCCATCGACACCGGCAGAATTAATAACACACGGAAATGCTGTGCACAACACTGAGATAAAGTTAGGGGCCCAGTGAAAAACAGACACATGCCACATACAGGCTCGGATTAAGATTTTTGGGGCACGGGGCTATCAAAGCTTCGCGGGTCCCCGCGATTGAAAAGGAGGGGGGCGGTAAAGAATTTAAACAATGAATTTAAATTCTCGTATAACGAGAATTCACTGTAATTGCTTGCGAAATTTCAAATGGGATACCGTGTGTTTGTCTAAAAGTATATAATTCTAGAAACTTAGTAAAAATGTAATTTTTTTAATTAATTTTTACCCAACTCTGCATGCCACTCTGCTCCTTGGGGACACGTGACTTAATAAAATTAATTTTTCTGCTAAAATTTCCTAATAGTTGCCACTTAAAGCCTGATTCAAGTCCCCTTTAAAATAATTACAACTTCGTACCGTATTTCCTACGAAAATAATTTTTCAGCTAAAATTTGGCAATAGTTAACAATTTTTCCTTCAACTTAATTTCCTCTAAAATGACAAAACGGTGGCATGTGCCTGCTTTCCACTGGGCCCCTCAATTCCTGATAACGGTGCAATCAATATTGCAACGTTCCGTAGGATTTAGCTCGTTTCTTCCGAGACTCGCGTGTCTCATCGGACGTTCGATGAGAAATTCATCCAGTCCCGTAGATCCCTTCCGTGACTGGAATAATTTGTCCATTCACTCGGTATCGTTTTGACACTTTTGGCAGGCAATCTTGCATATCGGAATAAGGAATGACGTTGGGTTCGTTCGATGCTAATGCTCGAATAAAATGTATTAGAATAATGCAGGTGCAGAGGATATCCGCGGGAGATGTAGAGGGTTCGGTATTTTGGTAGCTGGAAGGATTGCGAAGGGCTTGTTACCGTTGAAAGGGGTAGTTTCTCGAAATGCGCGGGTTTTTAATCGTTTTATTGGAAATGGTTTTGGTGTCGAGCGCGCAGGATCATATTTTTATTCGCGATTATTTTCTGCATAAGAGGGTGCGGAATGTTGTGGGATTTTCTTGCGGTGACACTATAGGTACGATATTTTTTGGGGTATTTAGAGTAATAGGCTATGTTATAGTTGCTTTTGGACGCAAAGATTCGGTGAAATTCAGTTTGTGCTAATCAGTCTTTGGAGTTAATTAAAAGTGATTATTTATTATTTTTAATAATCTCGTGTTTTGTTGAGTACTACTCATTACTGTTTATTGATTGAATCATTCTAGTTTGTGGAAAGTAATTTTTTAGATACAGGAAGGACTCAAGTTTCCATGATTTTTATTATGCAGAACATAACTTACAAGGGAAGGTCGGCAAATCGAAAATTCAAAAAAATTGAAACTTTCCCAAAATGTAGTTCAGGTGATGCTAATAACGTAACAATTTTTTGATTCGGCAATAAAACAGTCCTAAGGGTGAAAACACCCCCTAAAGAAAGTGTGAGTTTTTATATTATCGTAAATATCTGCGAAACCGTAAAAGATATCGAAATAAAGTTCAATTCAAAGTTTTATGGCTTTTGATATGCTACAATGTAGCAATAAAGAATTACCGAAAAAAGGGTTGGCCGGGATCAATTTTGAAAAAAAAAAATATTTTTCCCAAATTTTTTATCGCAGCTTTATAGGGCATAAATATCCATGGGACTTTGAATTTAACTTCTTTTTTATATCTTTTACAGTATCGTAGATATTCACGATAATCTGAAAACTTACCATTTTTTCGGGGGTGTGTTTTCACCCTTAGAACCGTCTTATTGCCGAATAAAAAAATAGTCACGTTATTAGCATCACTTAAGCTACGTGTCTGTAAAATTTCCGATTTTTTTGAACTTTCGAGTTGCTGAAATTATCTTGTTAGAAATGGCTTTTCACGGGTCGAAGAATTTTAAATCACCATCCGCTCACTACGCATTAGGGTTTGTCAGTTTTTAAAAACCGGGTTTACAAACCGTTTTTTTTTTTTGTAAATTTGTAAAATTCGAAAACCGGGTTTTAAATAGAAAAAAAAACGGTTTTTTATACTAGAATTAATGTGTAAAAATGAATTAATTATTTAATTAAAAACGTTAGCATTTTGACTGGAAATCGCCTTGGACACAAGCATATTGTAGTTGGTAACAGTTCTGTAAAACTAATCTTCGTGAGTTCATATTTTCAGAAGAAAAATACTAAATGAAATAAAGATTTATAATTTATATTTTGTACGGATTTTAGTTATTTTAGTTTTTTTATTTGGTTTTGTATGCCGCGTATTTTATTGTGTTACATTTTTGTAGATCCATAAATATTAAATGAACTTAAAAATTGTGCGGATTTGTACGGATTTTAGTTATTTTTTTTTATTTACTTGGTGTTGTACAGATATAGTATATTTTATTTTGTTATATTTTTGTAATTCCATACATGTTAAAAAATTGATCATTTTTAAAATTTGTACAAATGTTCATGTTTTTGTGAAACTCTGTTTTTTTGGGGAATAGAGGAATTCGGAAAAAATACCCGGTTTTTTCAAAAGGCGGTTTTTGTATAAACCCTACTACGCATCTTGTTGCTTTCTACCATGAATACATTCCAATGTTTTATAGCGATTTTGCCACCAGTAAAACTCAACATTATAATTTTATTTCATAATACAGGCTTATCAAAAAAATGTTTCATTTCTTTCCCATTAATATCGTAAAACGGATCCAAAGCAGTGAACACTTTTCAAACTCACAGCCCACCTCAACGTCACTTTCCCAAACAACAGAACTCTGATTTTAAATTTTCGAAAAAAGCTCAAAGAAATTAGTGTTCGCGCGCGCCCTCCTAACAATGCACGGTCTGAGTCAGGTGACTTCAATCTCCTAAGAACCCTGAGCACCACAGGCGTGTACACCATAATACGAGAACCCAGCGTGAAGATCGACTTCCGTAGATTTTTGAGAAGCGACACTTGGACAGTGGGAGTCATCGTTGACCTTCGTTGCCACAATGAAACCGCTGTTCGAATCTTCGCCGAAGTAAGACAAACCTACCCTTAGAGTTTAGAACCTCAATAAGGGATCGTTCTTAAATTACGTGAGGCTTTTGGGGGTCGCGAATTTCTTACGTTTTCTTACAAGGGGGAAGAGGGAGTCAAGCAGCGTCTCACGTAATATTTTTTAACCTAATTTTCAATATGAGTAGTCTAAACAGCGATGTTTCATCGCACACAGGAAACCGAATTAAATGAATTATATAAACCTCTAAAAGAACTTTAATAACTGAAAAAATACTGCGTAAAAAAAGGGTAAAGGGTGGAATATAAAATCTTACGAATTCTAATACTTGTGGTGGGAGGGGGTGAGAAATCGTCAAAATTACCCTTATTTAATTTAAGGACTACCCCTAATAGTAATCACAATTTTATCACTTTAACGGTTACGTGCGCGATCTAAATACACTTTTGCCCGTCCACCATGATATATTTTCGACTTATTTTTTCATGGAGAACCACCCCCTCCCCGGTTGTACCACCAATACTGGGGCACTCTGTGTAATACTTAAGAAATTTGAAAAAAAAGATCGGCAGCGTTTTCTTTAAAATGTGACCGTCCAAGTGGTAGAATCGAATTTTATTTATAATATAATTTCATGGGACTTAGGGCTCCAAGTACAGAATGTACGATTACTCGTACAATTGGCTGGTGTTGGGCTCTAATTACAATCAGAGTCTATCACTTCTGAACGACACCGCCTACAACATGGTGACAGACCTTGTCCTGGCGATATCGAGCAACCGCGGCGGTTACGATCTCTACGACGTTTACAATCACTGCAAATATCGCGGCGGCTCGCTGAACGTGACGGAACTGGGCACATGGCGTGATGATTTGGGGCTGAGCGTCACTTTGACGCAGCCTTTAATTAACAGGAGAGCCAACATGCACGGGATGAGGCTGAAAATATCGGGGGTGGTGAGTGTCGATTGCGAACCCTCGATGGCTTCGTTTCTGTAGCTGGGCAATCAATGCTTGATTAAACAGGAAAATAATCAAACTTCTGATTTCATTAACGGTCGCGGTGAATCGAGGCTGATATGGTGCTCCGTAAAAGTAATTGCGAGCATTAAGTTTTACGGGCAATTATGAAATTAGTAGGTATGGGTCGAAGTAATGTTTTGGCATCGTTGACAATAATATACTCATTTTAGAATAATATACTTATTTTTATTGCTAGTGGATCGATTTCGATAACTTGATTTAATGGGATCTACGAGATGATTATAGAATATTTTTCAATGTTTTTAAAATTATCTTCTGTATTCCTAAGTGGGACTCTAGCATTTGTTTTTAGGCGAATCTAACAATGATTATTATTCTAAAAATTATGGTAGTAAATTGTGTGGTTCCTAATACCTTTTCCCTGTATATCTCCACTTTTAATCGTAAAAATCTGCTTGCTGAATTCCCTTTTCCCACATACCAGAAAAGAAAACACGCAAAATTACAGACCCGTAGATTTTAATTCGAAAAATTTAAGGATACCTACCTTTAAAACTTCAAAAGTACTACTGTAATCATATTTCGGTCCGTCTAAACCTACACAAAATTACTCCACTTCTGATGAATCTTAATCGGTCCACTAATATTGCAAACGACCAAGGTGCTCATATTACATGGTTGGCCCTTTTAATCGGAAGCATTAAATATCTGTAAAATCGTCCTCTTATAAAATACTCCGTTTAGATACAATACAGACCAAAGAACATGCGTCTCGAGGATTACATGCAGGATATCAATACGAGATCCTTAGACAGTATGCACAAATTCGTGCACGCCATGATACTGCATACAGGGGACCTTTTCAATTTCAGGTAATAAATGGAAGCAGTGTCGCGATTTTCTGTCGTACTGATAGACCTTCCTTTTTTCAGTGTTCATGCCTCTGAGATAATATATTGGGACAGGCACAGCGTGCACGGTTTGATTTTCGAATTTCTGCAAGCGAATTACATCGACTTCGCCAGTAATCCAAGGATCATGGTGTCCGAGCGATTGGATTATGCCAGTCTTATTGGAGCAGCTTGGCCAATTCGGTAAGAAAATGACAACGAGTATGAAAAATGTGTCTTTATATGCCAAGCTTGGTAACTTTTGTTCAATGCACATTGATGGGAATATTGAATGTTGGATTTTTCACACTCGTGTTAAGGGTAGAAATTAAATTGTAGACCTATGGAAATTGCGGTACTGGCCAGTGTTCGTGTGCTAATAAGGGACGACCCCGTACCCGGAAATTCAACAAATTATGAAGCTTTGTGAATACCTAGGGGTATAACGCAATTTTTTTGCTGCCCAAATTCACTCTAAGAGGGTGAAATTGAAGCCTGGAAAATTTTCGCTTTTGTGTTGTTACTCGAGAACTGTAAGAGATAGAAGACAAGTTTTCGGGGGAAAAGTTACTTCTTTTAATTAGGACTTTGGTAATTTATGGTTCTTACAGTTGGCGAGTTAATACACAAAATCGGAAAATAGCCGGATTTTCAGGGGTCAATTTCACCCCCTTAGAGTGAATTTGAGCAGCACAAAAAATGCGTAATATCCCCGAAGTTTACAGTTTAAGTTTGTTCACTCTAAGGGGGTGAAATTGACCCCTGAAAATCCAGCTATTTTCTGATTTTAAGTTATAACCCGCGGACTATAAGAACTGTAACTTACCAAATGATAGTCCTAATTAAAAGAAGTAACTTTTCCCTGAAAACTTGTCTTCTGCCTTTTACAGTTCGCGAGTAATAACACAAAATCGGAAAATTTTCAGGGCTCAATTTCACTCTCTTAAGGGGGGATTGCGCCTTGTTTGGGCTGAAAAATAGGTAATTCTTTGTGATTTTTTTGTGCAAAAACGGTTCGATAAATTAATTTGAGGTTTGGCAGACTGTTTCACTGTAGCTTGAACTATTGTTCCGAATTTTGGTGTGACAGTGAAAAAAAAACATGGCAGATACAAAGAGAGCGTTGAAAAATAATCGAGTGGTGCTGGCGTTGACGAAAAGTACTGTAAGGGTTATCCGAAACATAAGAAGGAAAAGAGATTCTTAATCTGTATGAATGTGACTATCGGTGGTAGTAGATGCATTAAGAAAAATAAAAAAAATGTTAGAATGGCAGCGTTTTGAAGAAGGCGAAGCGTCCTGATTTGAGTCTGAAACAGGTTTTGCCCCAAAATCGGGAAAACTTCTTTAAATAAAAAAGGAACGGTAACAGATACGGCAATAAATCTACTACCACCGATAGCCATAGTCATATAGATTAAGAATCTCTTTCCCTTTTTGTGTTTCGGATAAATCTTACAGTACTTCTCGTCAACGCCAGGACCACCCGATTATTTTTCAACGCTCTTTTTGTATCTGCCATGTTTTTTTTGTCACTGTCACACAAAAATTCAGAACAATAGTTCAAGATACAACAAAACCGCCTGCTAAACCTCAAATTAATTTGTCGAACCGCTTTTGTACAAAAAATTCATAAACCATTACCTATTTTTCGGCCCAACAAGGCGCAATCCTCCCTTAAAGTGAACTTGGGTGGGAAAAAAGATGGCGTTGTACTCAGGAGGACATCATCTAGATATTCACAAAGTTTCATAATTTTTTGAATCTCCGGATTCGGGATCTTCCCTTGTAAGTCAAATATTTCCACAATAAATTATGGTAGACAGAGAACAAAATTTTTACGGTATTAATAATTTTTTAAATTGAATAAATATCATTAAACAAACTTCGCCCCATAGGTGTCGTAGTCTTGAATATATTAAGAAACAATAATTACACATTAAGTAATACAAATACATACATACATTTCTTGTGTTTCTATAAAACTGTAGGAGTACAGAAAAGAAATTGTAAAGACAATATTTTAATCAGTAAATAGCAGAGAAAATTCTTAGCACTTCAAGTCTTCAGTACACTATTCCCATTAAGGCAGACAGATTTTTAATACCAATCCTGCCACCATACTCAATTTGACTAATGAATTCACGCGAATCATTATAGAATTTGAATATCAAGTTCTATTAAGTATTCTTAGTATCCTAAGTATATTAAGAACGTTGAATATGTTTTACAAAAATTAAGAGACATTATCGTCTCGATTAGGCCCTGCTTCATGCTGTTGTCGACTTCGACCAACAAGATCAAGCTGGAGATTTTTCTGAAGCCTTTCACCCGACAAACCTGGTACACTTTCGCGGCTTTCGGTTTGTTCTCCATATTCGTTATAAAATTAATAATGAATCAGGAGGGAATTGGGAGGAAAGAGAAATATTCGGGGGCTGTGGTGCTGTCAGTGGGAATCCTATCTCAGCAAGGTGGGTATTAAACAGTAATCATCGATTAAATCATATAACGAACGTCGTATCCTCGTGACAGGTGCGAATCTCTTTCCAAAACGCGTGGCATGCCGCATCGCACTTTTCCAAATGACGATACACGGCTGGATAATGTACAATTATTATTCTGGCAGTATCGTTTCCGCTCGGCTGAGCGAGCCCCTTGACATGATGGAGGATTCGGTGACCGTACTCGCAGATAGCAATTTGAAAATTGCTGCCGAGGCTGTGCCTTACCTGAACTACTTTTTGTATGTAAGTATCGATTGATGAGTATATTTTATTCACGAAAATCATTTTAGTTAATCGAGGGACAAAGAATTTGCCAACAACCTTGGTGATTTAATCCATCGACATCCTTATTTGTGGATCAGAAGACACTTTGTACTTTCAAATTCAGTAATTATACGCCAGTTTTTTGGGGGAGGGGGGGATTGTTTAAATTACAAATTTTGTAAATTTTATAAATTACAAATTTTACAAATTATAAATTTTTTACAAATTTTACCAATTTTACAAATTTTTCAAATTTGTCAAATTTTACAAATTTCGTTTATCAGAAATTTTACCAATTTTACAAATTTTACAAATTTAGAAATTTTACAAATTTTACAAATTTACAAATTTACAACTTTACAAACTTACAAATGTACAAACTTACAAGTTTACAAATTTACAAATTTTAAAAATTTTATAAATTACGAATATTACAAATTTTATAAATTTTATAAATTACAAATTTTACAAATTTCGTTTATAAGAAATTTTACCAATTTTACAAATTTTACAAATTTACAAATTTACAAGTTTACAAATTTACAAGTTCACAAATTTACAAATTGTAGAAATTTTATAAATTACGAATATTACAAATTTTATTAATCACAAATTTTACAAATTTTATCAATTTGGATGAAATTTGTTAAGATCGTCCATGATTATCGATAGCTTAATAAGAGTGACGAAATTAATTTCTATTTCTTTAAAAAAAATATAATTATAGAAAGATTCCTGTCTGATTCCTGTCAATTATTTATCTCCCTAAAATTATTCGAATTCGAGAAGAAATCGATTCTGCATCGACGAGTACTATAATATCGTGACATTATTAGAAACTGAACTGGGAGTCGGATTACTTTCGAAAGAAGCGCTGGGACCCTCTACCGGAATCGAAGAGATACTTGCCGATTGAAGAGGGTATCAAACAAGTTAGCCAAGGGATTTTAGCGTACCACACCGATCCTAATACAGCGTATCCTTACGTCGAAAGGATGTTCGACTCGAATAAAATCTGCGAGCTCACGGAGATCCACTTGTTTAAACAATCCGTGATGGGCATGTACGGCAGCCACAATGGGCAATTCGTCGAGATGGCGAAGATAGGGTGAGGAAATCATTTCTTACGGTGATTCGTTTATTTCTTTAGTTTTCTACGTCAACCGCCTCCATAGAAAAGGCGATTATGTCGAAAAATAGGGAAGATATGTGTAGGTAATGGCCACTTAAGTAAGCAATTCAATTTAATTGAATTATATTGCATTTAAAAATAAATAGTAGGAATCCTCGATTTTTTACTTCCCCAAAAATTTCGTTATTAGCAAATATATATTTTGCAATACATTTCTGAAATATATAAACACGTAAACTTCAATTTTTGTAATATTTTACGTGCAAGTGTCCTTAAGGGTTATTATCTTTGTAAGATTGACGAAGATGTTCAACACTGGGCTTCGCGATCGACAAATCAAGCACTGGTCATCAAGGAAACCTCAGTGTCAGTCTGATACATTATCCACAAGAAGCATCACTATCTACGAAACCGCCCCTGCTCTGATATTACTGGCATTTGGGATGATCATGGCTGGAGGAATCTGTATCTCAGAGAACATTATTTACAAACGTTCGAGGGAGTGAGTTCGAAGCAATTTTTTCTTAATACGTCAAGAAAGTAAAATAAGTAGGTACTAACAAGGGAAGATGGGTGAGTGACACTCGCCAATTTTGATGCAACTTCGCTCGATTTAAGAAACAAGGCCCAGGTGGTAAAAGTTCTGAGAGGCCCATTTTTTTCGGGAAAATGAGGAGGTAGTTTACTAAAAACGGGCTAAGTGTAGTAGTACAAAAAAAAAAATATAGTGTTTGAATACCTATACCTAATCATAATTTTTTGGGGAGATGGGCCCCTTCTGGTCAGGGGCCCAGGTGGCAACTGCTCATCAGCCGCCCTGTTAAATCCGCCACTGGCTATTTCTGCACTTTAAGGGAGGAAAACATTTTTTTTACGAAAATAAAAATATTTTCACGAAAATTAAAAAAATATATTTTTTTCGAAAATTCTTTCCGACAAATATGTAGACCTTCAGAGACGGTATATCATTTATTTAAATGTTTTTTCAATATCTTTTGTAATTTACGAGTGATACGCGCATAAGTAAAAGGGGTGGTTTCTCTCTTAACCCTTTCGCTGCGAACATAAATTTTCAGACGATTCTTGAAAAGTGTCAATTTTACATCAATAAAAAAAGTTTATAATTTTCAACTTATTTTGCATTTTACATGTTTATCACAGTACAAGAGAACACCTTTTTTTAATGCGTGAGCTATAGTCGAAATCCGCATCGAACGGGAATCTAGCGGCGTTCGACTATAGTCGAAAAACGCAGCGAAAGGGTTAAAATAGCACCAACCGAATACGGCAAAGCTCTTAGGTTGGTTCGACAAACAATCGAGCAAAGTTGCATCGCAATCGGCACGTGTCACTCGCCGATCTTTCCTTGTCAGTATGCTGACGAAAATTTGCATACATTTTGCAGAAAGACAATGATGAATCGAAAGAAGATTGTTGGCGCGAGGGGTAGCATTACTAGTGGAAACAGTAAAGATAATCTGCTGGATTTACAGCCCTAAACTATGTATCATTACCTATCACGGTTTAGAAAGTAGAAACAACAAAAACACTTTAATAATTAATAAAATTAGTCTAGAATTCTGATTATCTACGTTGAATTTACATTAAACGCGTTGGAACACGTTGGAACTGTCCAACTATTGGATAATTGCAAATGGGTTAAAATTGAGTTTCCAGATTTGAACCAAACATGATTCAAACAAACAAACAAGCAAACAGAGGATCGAAGCTTAGTAAAGTCGTTTAAAAAAGTCTTTAATTAACCGCATTAGAACACGCTTCTAAACGAAGATTGAATTATATTTCACAGTCGAATTAAGAATATTATTAGTATAATAAAATTGTGACCATTATCCATATTAATCGGACCCATAATCATTTGTATTACTGAGTGATCACTACAATTTAATTAATTAAGTTCTAAGTGTAGCTGACTAACTCGTGTCCAGCTGTTGTATGCCATTACCCACACAAATAGCACACAGACGTCTAAAGATGTCCTAATAACGTCGTAAGACGTTCAGACAAAAAGCAGATGCAAACTGGACGTCTTAAAGACATCGCGTGCTGTCTGGGATCGGACCTTCACTTTGCAACAAACTTTGAAATCACTTGTGCGTGTCCATAATGTGTACCTACCTCTCCTATGAAGAACTATCGTGTCAAAACTGACGGTTTCTCATACATAATGGAGCAAAACCATTTGCTGGACGATGGTTACATTCTCTACGACATCTACAACCATTGACCTGACTTCCGGCACGAACGCTCTGCACGCAGTAGCTCAACTTGCAACCAACGATAAAGTGCAGCCTTGCAAGTTGCAACAGAGATGCTCCTGCGAGGTATTTTTTGTCTGCAGTTAATCGTTGCCTCGTGTGCAACCAGCAGCGACGTGATTCACGATTACTTCCTCTTCAAAAAGATCAGCAGAGTTGTTGGCTTCTCCTGCGGGGGGTACGAAAGTGAGTCCTGCGATTTTTAAGCCCTGGTATTTTCAAAGACCTAACGACAAAACAATGTTCTGATCTGTTGAAATATATTCGGCATAGATGATCCGAAAATCATCAGAGCCTTCAACGACGCTGGCATTTTGGTGTCGACAAAAACACTTGGTCCAAATATTGATATACAGAGATCATTGCGTACCGATTACTGGAATTTAGGTGTGTTCCTAGATCTGCGG
This sequence comes from Andrena camellia, assembly GCA_029448645.1. NCBI lineage: Eukaryota > Metazoa > Arthropoda > Insecta > Hymenoptera > Andrenidae > Andrena > Andrena camellia. The sequence continues at coordinate 11,301,608 of CM055677.1, forward strand.
TGTTCAGTAGCGGACAAAGACATAGTGAATATCTTCGTCGAGGTATAATTGAAAAGTCTGCAACCATACCGAGTCGCGTATTTTGTTTCACGATGTTGCCCTTTGAATTCGAAGATTCATTGTCGGGAAACTATAATTTAGGCATCGAGATACTATATGTTCGGGCACTTGCACCAGTGGCTGATTCTGGGAAGGAACATGGAACATACCGTTCAATTATTAAACGACAGTACGTTCAGCATCACCACAGATTTCGTGATTTCTCTGCCAAGTGACGATGGTTACATTCTCTACGACATCTACAACCATTGCAAGCACTGCGGTGGCCCGCTCAGCATTACAAATTTTGGAACCTGGGACAGAGAGACGGGATTGAATGTTACGCTGTTGGAGGGCAAGTTTTCCAGGAGACGAGATTTCCAGCAGATAAAAGTCAAATCTGCTGGCATTGTGAGTAGGATGCAAATGGATGCGTTTGAATGATTTCCGTTGCCATCGATATTGAAAGTTATTACACGTGAAGAAGATAAAAGGAACAATTTACTTTTGCACTTGTAATTTTTAAGTCCTTTGCTTACGTTAGTAATTCTTTCTACATTTCCTGCGATGAGAAGTGTAGGGGAAGAATTTTATTTGTTTGTAAGAATGTTACTTTTAGGTAGCGAAGAGACCAGTGGATCAGGATCTGATAGAATATCTCACAGAACGGAATGCTATGCTGGAAGACAACTGGCCCAAGTTTGGGTACTCTCTTTTAGTGAATGTAGCTTACATGTTCAATTTTAGGTAACATGTTCGCCACTTTGGGGAATTGCTGCATTGTTATTGTATTTATTATTCGGCGGTTATTCGTTAATGGCGTGATTTGCAGCCTCGATATTATAGAACTAAATTATTGGCCGCCCAAAGATAGGAATGGGCCGTTGATGAGTGGTCTCAGAGATCGACTCTTCGATTTGGGATATTATCCATCCATCTTGACGCAGGAAAGGCTCGATTGGTGCGATGTAACTCTGCAAGTCTGGCCTTCAAGGTATTCTCAAGTAGAAAACAACTCGGTAAATGCGTTTACTTTAGGGGAGGATTCTCCGATGACCTTGAGCTTCACATATGTTATCACGGTCATCATTCTGAACAACATTTCCCTCTAAACTTTTTGGGGCTCGGCTTTGGTTTATGAGATATTCGCAAAAAACTTGGCATAATTGTACATTAAAATCTGCCTATACAGGCGTTACTAACACACCCATCTTCTCGTCGCCGTCGACGGTTTCATAGCCGACGGTATTAGTATTGGCTTGGGCTAGGGTAGTGCGGGGGGGGGGGGGGGGGCGCTGCTTCCGAGCGCGTAAAGCAGGGGCTAGGCAACCCGCGGCCCATGGGCCGCATGCGGCCCGTTCCCCGACTTGCCTGCTCTGCTGGGCCGCAGAACGACCCCCACCACACTCTTTTTAACTCCTACACTACACTGCGCTGGTGGCTCGCGGGCCGCATGTAGCTGCTGATGGTGGGGGAACCGGCTGACTGGTAGTGGGGACTGTGCGGCCCGCGCGGCCCGCGGCGGCGAACAAGTTGCTCAGCCCTGGCGTAAGGCATGGTAGTGAACCGATGTGAATATGTGTTAATCTCGGTAGTTCTGCTGTTAACTAACGTTTTTTGCGAACATCTCGTAAACTAAAACCGACCGCCAAAAAGTTTAAAGAGAAATGTTCAGAATGATGACCTTGACAACATATGTCAAGGTCATTGAAATCGGAGAAACCTCCCCTAAAGTAAACATTTACAATTATAAGATTTGAAAACGATAGGTAGGGGAGACCGGGGATAATTTCTAATTTTTATAAATAGACCATTGGTATTTTGGTGACTTGCTGCATACCAAAAGTTTACAAATTTCATTATAGGTATACCGGTTTAATTTTGAAAATCGTTTTTAGTCTAGGTTGTAGTTTTTATTATATTTAAAGTACTGAGACGAATAAGTCAACAAACCCCAACTGTGGAGTTAGTTGACAAATATGATGGGGTTAGTTGACATGACATTTACTTTTCAGTTTTAACCCTTTGCCTGCGAAAGGCATATATATATATACTGTCACAGTTCCACCAATATAGTATACGAAAGTTGTACATATATATATTACGACCAATAAATTTTTTTTATTTTTTTTCACTCCTTCACACTGTTATTTTTTTTTTATTAATTATCATGGTGTTAGATACTGTAATTATTATGTACTTGTTTGTTATAGTCTATTTGGAAGGCTGAGGGTTTGAAGGGAGGATATGGTGTAAAAGTGGTAGGGGTGAGTTTGGAGGGATTTGTGGTGGGGGAAGTGGACTTAAGGGGACCTTCCGGTCTAAAAACCGATTTTTTTTTTATTTCATTTTTCGCATGTTCAACCTTTTAGGAATACGTGTTTAAAAGGATTTGTTGAAATTCGTAAAATTTCCGAAGTTATAGGCATTTGAGTAGCGGTAAATGCATCGGTCACAACCGGCCACTCAACACGGTTTTCTTGAAACAGTGTTCTCAAAACGGTGGGATTTGTATCTCCAAAAGTTATTATCCGATTCGACTGAAACTTTTTTTATTATGAAGAATACACTTCTGGCTAGGGGGGATACCAGAAAAAATTACAAAAATTTGAAAATTTATAATTTTCAAAGGCGTTGAAAGGATGAAAAATATAGGGAAAAGTGATTTCAAACTTGAAGTGTCGTTATTTTCTAAAAAAAATGTCATTTTTGTAAATTTTTCTGGTTTCCCCCTAGTCAGAAGTATATTCTTCAAAATAAAAAAAGTTTCAGTCGAATCGGATAATAACTTTTGGAGATACAGTTCCCACCGATTTGGATCAATTTTTTGACGCCTTGACTTTAACGACTCCCCAGTGCCGTCTGCAATGATTAATTATAAAACAAAAAATATATTTCTATAATTTAAGACATCCTTAATACAATGCAAAAAGTCCCATTAAATTATATATAGTAGTTTTCCTTTAATTAATTCCTAAAGATCACCTATTTTTGGAGGCTATAGACCGGAAGGTCCCCTTTAAGCAGCTAAACTCTTTGCCTCGACTGCATCTCGAGGATAAAAAATGCAATTTTTAGTGGTATTCCTATGCTTAGTCAAGTAACCCCGTCCGACATTGTTAACATGTTAAGGGCCGTACGTGCAAAACCTCCACGCACCGGATAAAATAAAATACCGTAAATTATAGTCAATGTATCACGTTTCCATAAAATATTCATGAAAAAACATCAAGCAGTGGACAAAAATTCATAAATAGTCGAAACAAAAATATTTACTTCCCGCCGAACTTTTTAGGCTTTTCATTCTCACTGATAGAACACGCAAGTTTTTGTCACGGTGTTAATTAAATGGCAAGCTGGTCATTCATGTGCTTCAATATCGCAAATCGCAGGTTAATTTATTCCATAATACAACAATTAAAGGGAATTAGTCAACTAGCCCCGGTCTCCCCTATTATTAAGTAACACCTTACGATTTTTTTTCACAGAACCTGCTTCATGTTTCGTACTCTGCCTTCACAGAAAGTGGATATGAACATAATATTTCGACCGTTGGAGAAGAAAGTTTGGTATATGTTCTTCATACTGTCGGTCGTTATGGTACTCGTTCTGCGGATAATCTTCAAATCGGGGAAAGAGTCCCATTACGGTGAGACGGTCTTCGTCATCATTGGTGCGATGTGCCAACAAGGTAACCCGATCACACCCCAGTTATTTTACCGTGAAATTATTAATTCGCCAAATAATCATTCGTCGAGCTACAGGACTACCATTCGAGAACAATAAACTTTCGAGCCGCGTAGCCTGCCTCCAGACATTGGTCTTTGGTCTGCTCATGTACAATTGTTACTCGGCAGCGATAGTGTCTAGTCGACTGAACAACGGCCCCACAAACAAGATGAACGATTCATTGACTTCGTTGATAAGGAGCAGAATGAAACTCAGCACTTATAAGACCACTTTCTTCGACATCCTAATAAATGTAAACAATTCTACGTTTCCTCGTAATCATTGCATAAAGTTCAGAGTAACAGAAGTTAGCTACCGAACATTAGCGACTAACAATTAATTGCCTCGACTCGGCAATCCTTTTGTAGACCAAGACAGCAGATGTCCAATACTTCAGGAAACACTGGGAGATCATACCAGAGGAGGCGAGGTATCAGCCATTATTGGAGGGTATCAGAGGGATTATGAATCCTGGAATTGCCTATCACACAGATCCTAATATCGTATACCCGCTTATCGAACGCATGTTTTCCAACGATATGATTTCCCAGCTTACCGAAGTTCATCTACTTCGACCTTCCGCTTTGGGTCTGTGGTCGGCACCACGCGGTCACTTTCAAGAAATCGTGAAGATCGGGTAAGATGGTTGCATGATACCTTTATCAGAATTTGCCCGGCAATGGGCGAGCTTCTAGATCGATTACTAACTTTCAATTAACTGCAGTCTAATTAGGACTTACACCGCGGGAATTCGACGTCGAGAGTTGCTGCGATGGACATCTAGAAAGCCTTACTACAATAAAATCAATCAAGAGGCATCGAGCGTAACGATCATTGAGACAGTGCCGATCCTTCTACTTTTAATGTTCGGCATGGTAGTCTCTCTTGTGATCTGCATCCTAGAAAATATCGTGTTTCGTACATTTCCAGTGTAAGCGAATAGGAAGAAACGAGAAAATTGGAAGATTTGAAAGTTATTGTAGAGGTCTAGAGCAAAGCAGTAATGAAAAGAAAAATGTGTGCGTGTAATATACTAAATGGTAGTATTTACAAATTCATATTCCGATAAATTGAAGCAATATTATAAATTATGCGTCTACTATACAGCAGGAAACTAAGCACCCCTCTATAAGGATGTAACAATTGAATGCAATATTTGTATTTTATATATTTCTTAACATTGCAATTACAACAATGTTCTCTGCCAATAATTCAAATGAAATGAGAATTGCGAGTTTCACCTTTACCGCTTCCTCTCTAATGTATAAATTAATTTTATTAAATAAATCGTTCTGGTTATATGATTTTAAAAAGAATGCCATATAACATCGATGTACATATTTTTAAACTAAGTATTCGATAGTAGAGGATGAAAGATGAGGTTTTATTATAAAATATCTTGATAGATTTTTGACGATGGAAGTATGTTTGTGTGAGGGCTAGCAATTAAGTTACTTCTTTTTCTTTGACTTTTTATCAGTCGAAGCTGGAGTTGTTCCAGTGAGATCTGCCAACTGTTTCTTGAGTTGCAATAGTTTCTGCACTTCGGGTTGCCACACTGCTTTGTCGCCTTTGGCTTTCAGCTCGCGAACAAGGGTACCCTAAAAACGGAATTAGTACACAAATATACATAATACATAGGTCTATCAGCTAACAGTTTGGTCGTACCTGTTTGGTAATAGCCGATTCCAAAGTTGCTGCATCCGTCGAAACATCTCCATTTTGTTCAGGTACGAAAACCGTTTCAGGCTTTTTGCTTTTAGATGACGGCGATTCAGAAGGCTTCCCTTCTTTACTTTTGAGATCAGCAAGTTTCTTCTTCAAGTCTAACAGAATTTGAACCTCGGGTTGCCAAACGCTTTTCTCGTGTTTCGCTTTCATCTCCCTAACTTTCTCGCCCTGATAATATAACGAGTATATAGAATATCGAAATATCGCCACAGTTCCTGTGTTGTTATTAAAAACATTTACCAACCTGTGCTGCTATCGCAGCTTCCAAAGTTTTTGCGTCGTCATATGAGACATTAGTTGCTTTAGCTTTATTCGCAGTCTCTTGCTTCCCACCATACTTTTTCCTTAACATTTCTACGTCTTTATCCTCTATCTTCTTAAACAAGGGCGACGGTTTACCAATTCTGTGGCCCGTGGGAAGTGTATTTGTAATAATGTCCGGAATGTAGCCGTAGTTAGAATTGTTCAATCCTAGTTGGGATCTTAATTCGCGGGAGGTGTTTGGCATGAATGGTGCCAAAAGGGCTGACAACAGACACGTTAAATTACTGCAAATACCAATGATCGTCCCAGCTCTCTTTCTATGAACAATAAAATCACAAAGCATTGCATTATGTTTAAGTAGAACACAAGCACCATACAGTTAAACAGCGTTGCAATATTATTTCATTAAAATCAATACGCCACTTACTTATCGTCATCAGTCCCCTTGATTTTCACCCATGGTTCTTGAGATTGCATATACTGATTCCCATGTTTTGAAATAGCTAGCACGTGCTTCAAACCGTCCCTTAATTTCGCCTGTTCCAAAGCCTGTATATAAGACGACAATTCGCGTTGAGCTAACGCCAGAAGCGTTAAGTCATCTTCTTGGAGTTCCATCGGCGGGACTTTCGACTCGAAATATCTCTCCGCGAATACCAGGGCTCTATTCGTTAAAAATAATTCTTAGCGACTCCTTTAAAAGGAATAACTACTGAGGATTCATATAGTTTATCGTAAAGGATCATGTACCTGTTAACGAAGTTCCCAAAATTGTTTAATAATTCGCTATTATTTTTGGTAGATAAATCCTCCCAATTAAAATTTGAATCTTGAGTCTCTGGTCTAACAAATGCAAGATAAAATCTCCAAACGTCAGCTGGTATACCCGTATCTCTAGCGTCAGTTCCAAATACTCCAATCCCCCTTGATTTAGAAAACTTCGTATCTTCGTAGTTCAGATACTCTGAAACAAGAATGAGGTATTAACAGCCAAAGTACAATAAAAATAGTGTAGCTTCAAACATGGTTATCGTCTATAAAATTTTGTGAAAAACACACCAGTTGCCATTAAATGCTTCATTAACGTGTAACCCTCGTCGGCCGCTATCAAACAAGCGGGGAACATTATCGCGTGGAAGGGGACATTATCCTTTGCCATAAATTGATACAAATCAATTTGTACGTCTTTAGGCTTCCACCACTGTTCATATTCCTTGGTATACCTCTTTGTAATACTGATATAACCGAACGGTGCATCGAACCAAACATAGAACACTTTGTTCTCGTAACCCTTTAACGGAAGGGGTATTCCCCACTTCAAGTCTCTAGTTATACATCGTGGTTTCAGCCCATCTCGCAGCCACGGTTTTGCAACTACCCTCGCAACACCCGACCATCCTTTTTCTACGGTCGCAGACCATTCCTTTAACTTGTCCTCTAACTGTAAACAGCGATATCTTTAGACAACAAATGCCACACACCCGCGACGAAGTAATATTACCTGCATCATAATGAAACACTTGCCTTCGGTAAGTCTAAGAAGAATTGCTCCGATTGTTTCACCACTGGCCGATTACTGCACACTTTGCACCGCGGAGATATTAAATCTGTTGCGTTCACTAAATGACCGCAACCATCGCATTGATCGCCACGCGCGTCTTCGTATTTGCACCTTGGGCACGTCCCTTCAACAAATCTATCTGCTAAAAATCTATCACAAGATTCGCAGAGGAGCTGATCCACCGTTTCGCTTAACACGTACCCCTGCGATCTTATCCTTAAGAAGAATGATTGCACGATTCTGCAAAATAGTGACAGAGGTTGAATTCTGTATCTCAACAGCAGTATAACGTAAGGATAGTTGAAAGATGACTTAATGTATAATATAATTTTAAACATAAACCTTAAAGAATTACATTCTACAACGCAGCTAGTGCGAAACGCATCTTACTCTGTTTGTTCAGATATAGTAGTACGACCGAAGTAGTCGAAGCCTATGCTAAACCATCGATAGACGTCATTGTGTATATCGAAGAATTTGTCGCATATAGCCTGGGGGGTGGTTTTCTCCTCTAAAGCTTTGGCCTCTGTGGCAGTGCCATATTCGTCAGTTCCACTACGATATTATTTCATTTTTATTAGAACATTTAATGTTTAATGTCAAATAGATCTACATACATTGTAGAAAAGTTGCGTACCTGATGAACAGCGTATTATAATTCCTTTGCCTGCAATATCTGTAAGCAAGAAAGTACAAATTGGAATATGTTTATATTAGTACGACGTTGTTACTCATATCGCGAGACAAACCTGGCGAAGATATCAGCAGAAAGTACACAACCAATAATATTTCCTAAATGAGGAACATTGTTGACATAGGGCAATGCAGATGTTATTAGAATATTCTTTTCACCTTTCTTCGGTAATCTAAAGATAATGCATACAGTTATATTAAAAATGTGCTTGGAGGCTCCGTCAAAACAACGCGATTATTCGCGGCGGCAGCGAATATTTCGCCGTGGTGGATTCGCGGCAATTCACTATACGTGGCGGTTTAAGGGTTTTTTTCAGACCAACGCGAAACATTTTCGCTGCGGCTGCCCATAAGCCGCCACGTATAGTAAACTGCAGCGAAATGATTTGGGGGAACCTTAATATTCCTTGGACAACATAAATATGTGTATTAAGCTTACACAGGATAAGGAAAGTTCTTTATATCTGGGTATGACCTAGAAGACCAGTTACTTGTAACATTCTGGATTTCCTCTTGACTAACTGCATCCATTTCCTTTTCTTTTTCCTTAATTGGGCTAAGCTGGAATTGATAATCTTGAATTTTCATACAATTAGATCATGAGACACAAAGTAATAGGTTCGCCATAGCACACTTACATCGTTCAAGGTAGGTTTACAGGATCGTGAATTTATTGCAGCATTGCCAGGAAACCAAGACGCAGCTTGAATACTGAGAATTGCTTTCGAACCTCTTTCAAATTTGTACTCCTTAAGGGAATCCTAAATATACAAACATATATATAACATCGACTGTAATATCAACATATAAGATGTAACGAAATGTTATTTAAGAAATTACGTACTTGAATAACTGACATTAATTCGATATTAGATAGCCAATCTGTAATAGATACATATTCTTTACACAGTTCCTTTCCAATCTCTGTAACGAACACTGTCGACCATATAGTTACCCAAATGCAGGCATCTGCCAATGATAAATCATTGTTATCCTAAAATATTATTAATTAAACCTTAGTTCTATTATACTTTAATCGACGTCGCATTAAGGATATTTCCACATGTCTTTTAAATTACCTTAATTAAGTACTTTTTATGTTTTAATTCATTATCAAGTTCCTTTAACAAGGACCATAAACAAGATTTATGAGTGGTTTTATATGTTCCCGTATTACCATAATATACAATAGCTGGCTATAAAAGAATCATTAATTAAAACTTTTCTTATGCACACATTAGAAGTACATAAATAATTTCTTTATATTCACCTGCAATTGAGAAATATCCCATTCTAACCATTTATTATTTATAATTTCAGACTCTTCACATGGAGGTACTAAAAGCTGCATCGCTGCACTAGTGCTAAACAGCACAGATCCAGATGATAGTTCAATTGAAGGTAAACGGCCCAAAAAGCTTGCTAAAGCAGAAGACGGTAAAACTGACTTTATATCAACCGTAACAATTTTATGTGAAACCGATTTAAAAATTTCATCAAGCAACTAGAATACTAAACTACCTTTCTTTAACAAAACAATAAAATGCTAGAAGCATTCCAATGAGATCAAAGATACACATTGAAAAACGAATGCGGTGCCAAATGAATAATCATTGTATAAAGGAAAGACAAATTTATTCTGGTATTAAATACAGTTTTATGAATCAAACCCAGCGGCTTATCAACCGAATTTCAAGGGTACTGCGATAAAAGTCGGAAATACACATGACACGATACATAAACGATAAACATCAGCAAATGTAAATTGTGCGGTGACAAATTCATCTACAGAAACGTGTAAAATTCATTTAATGAATGTTGCGTAATACACGTGCTAAAATGATCCACGCGAAAGAAACATTCAGTATTTCGTCATATGGTTGGAGTTCGAGCTTGTGCTGGGCAGGTTACGTTCCTTACCGTTTGGTTGTACCGTTCTCACGGTAATCGACTGCTGGGCCATTTTAGCTGCGACTATTAGTTTCAACGCATTCGGATTGCCTTCGTTCGTCGAGATATCCATTTTTACTAATAAGTTAATAAATATTCACAATAAATAGATGAAAATATGTTCCGTGCACAACCGACACATGTGAGCGACAACTAAATACCGAGTCTGGAAGCGGATATCGCGGGGATATCGATGTCTCACGCTACATTGCCAATCTATTTGAAACTTATTATCCTTCGAGTTTCAACAATATTTTCCCGTGTACTTTATTCGCTCGACAATATTCATTGCATTTAATTGCAAAAACACAAGTACCGCATCAATGCATTGTTTATTGGAAAATTATTTGAGCGCATAAAATTTGGCAGGCGTTGAACGACGGTTGGTAAGGCTGGGCATTCTTGTGATTGGTTGAGAATACGAGATGCCTAATGGTACTTTATTTCTCTGTATAATAATTATTTATGATTGAAAGGTGGAAAATTGAATTTGCTTAACCATTTCGTTTCTTTCCATTTATATTTTTTCGTACAATATTTGTTAGAAATTTCTGTAGAAATACGCATGTTTTAGATGCTTACTAACGACCTCCCGTGTGAATTTTATGTATCACTACAGAATTATGATTTTGAGAACTCAATTTGAGAGTACAAATTTTGTTATAATTTTAATTTGTAATTGATATTGTTCATTAAAATAGCGGCATATCATCGAGGAAGTGTATATACGTTGTATTAAATTTGTCAAAGTAGATTTGGACAACGAAATTTTTGGGTTCCTCAATCAGGTTTGTAAAAATGGTAAACCTGTAAGCTTCAAGGTATTTAGGGGAATACCCTCCTCCGTTTTGCGCTTGTTTTCGGCAGTAACGTTGCTGTTTAATCTTTTTATAGTACGCAGAGCTATTAGTTGGGAAAGATGATTGTCCCGGTACTTTGGATCTTGGTGAATTTTTTCTCATTATCGTATAGTGCAGATAATATTGTATTAATCCTCGCAGATGATTTGGACATATTCCTCGATGGAATGGTAAATATGCAGGCAACAAAGAAATGCTCGGAATGTATGAAACAAATGTAAAAGTGATTACGTTTAATTTCAGACACCATTGAAAAATACAGTGGATTTAATCGGAAATAAGGGTGCGACATTTTCGAATTGTGTAAGGTCTCAGATGTAAAATGAAACACACGTTAATTAATTTAATATAAATGAATTTAATTAGAAACTTTTTTAACAATTAGTTTGTTGCTTCGCCCATTTGTTGCCCGAACAGGGCCTCGATCTTAACTGGGAGATATCAACACAATCATTTAGTAGTGAATAACTCTATTAGTGGGGATTGCAACAGCATTGAATGGCAGAAGGCACAGGAACCAAATACATTTGCAGCGCACTTGAAACGAGAGATGCAATATGAAACCTTTTATGCCGGAAAGTATTTAAACCAGGTAGACATGTTTGCGACATTAAGCTACAGAATATAATTAATTGCATATAAAGTAACATTCATCTGTAATTAATAATCTCATAAAGTATGGGCACAAAAATACGGGTGGAGCAGGTCATGTACCAGTCGGATGGGATCAGTGGGCTGGTCTTATTGGAAATTCAAAATATTACAACTATTCCTTGTCAATAAATGGAACTAAAAAAGACTACGGCGCTGATCCGACTGAATATCTTACAGACGTAATTGTATGTACATAACTGCGATACTGTTTCAATGTGTTTTTATTGTTCACAGTAATATAATACTTTTTCAGAGTAACATGGCAACAGATTTTATCAACGCTCGTCATACGAACGATCGACCATTTCTCATGGTTTTAGCGCCACCCGCACCTCACGCACCCTTTACGCCAGCAATAAGACATTTTGACATATATAAAGGCACAAAGGCTAAGAGAACACCTAATTTTAATATGCCGACAGAAATGGTACATTTTATTTTATAGTATTTTGGTACTGTTATATTGTATTGCTAAAGGGTATTGTAAAATAGGACAAGCACTGGTTAGTGGAGAGAGGTCCGTCTCCTCTTCCTGACGATATACTGCCAAAATTAGATGAAATATACAGACGAAGGTGGGAAACACTGGTAGCTGTTGACGAGCTTGTAACGAATGTGTATCAATCATTAAAGTTACAGAATCTGTTGAATAACACCTATGTCATATTCACATCTGATAATGGATATCACGTTGGTAATATATTTTGTGCTCAATACACACGCGCAAGTATAAGTCATGTACTTATACACGAGCTTTATGTTACGCTGCGTAGGTCAGTTCAGTATGCCTATGGATAAACGCCAACCATATGAAACAGATGTCAGAGTGCCATTGTTAATACGAGGTCCTGGAATTGCAGCGTCCAAGGTTTCTGCACCTGTTAGCAGTGTTGATTTATTTGCTACGATTTTAGAAATAGCTGGCATCCACCGTCCATCAGACGGGACCTCTTTCTTAAAGAAGACATTACCGAAAGATAGGACGGTTTTAATAGAGTACAGGGGAGAGAGATCCAATGATACTCCCTCGTCAGGTTGCCCAAGCGATAGCGATCCAAACGTTGCAGTAAGACTTATAGATTCGTATGCAATTGTGAGCAATATGTCTAACATGAGCGTTACTTTATTAAGAGTTATTATTTTTGCAGTTATGCATGAAAGATATGGCGTGCAAATGTCAAGATTCTGCAAATAACACTTTTAGTTGCATACGCCGCGTGTCTCCGCGTTACAACAATATTTTCTGTATCTTTGAGGATGACGAGGTATTATAGATGAATCAGAGTACACATGTTATTTCAACGATTGATTATTGACATTTGATATTTCTCTCCAGCATTATGTCGAAGCATACAACATAACTACGGATAATTATCAGATGGAAAATATTGGATACAGTATGAAGCGTCATCATAGATATAAGTTCAAAAAATATCTGAAGAAAATGTCTGTTTGTAAAAATCAAGAGTGTGTTCTCACCAACATGGAAAACATTGATATTTAAGATTTCATTGACCACAGAGCTTGTAAGAGAAGTAATGCTTTTAAGTGTGTCGCTTATATTAGCTGATAATACCTTCGCCTATAATCAATAAGATTATGTATTTTATACGCATGTTTTTTTTAAATAAAGTAAGTATAACAGATTACCTTCGATATTAGTGACTGTGAACATTTTAATAATTCGTTGTTACTGCATTTAATTTACGAATATGTTTCGGAGGAAGTTATCTATTTATTGACCACTTCATTTCAAGTTTATCGTATTTACAATGGTATAAAGATACGATCCATTAAAAGTTGGGAACGCCGGCGGCCGTCTTACTTCGAATTACTGCATTTATGGAAATCTTGGGCGAAGAATACGCCGCGAATCTGGATATAAGAATAACTCGTCTTGCTTCCCCGGCTACCTCGGGCAAACTGCTTTCTTAGTAAATATTTTTATTAAAGCCCCGCCGTTCGAATATCTGAATAGCAATCGCGCCATTCGGGGGTAGAGAAAAAGAAAACTGAACGAAGACGAAGCGCTGAAGTATGCTCCTACCGTATCCATAAATTTCATCTTAAAGCGTTTCGCATGGTTTACGGATTTATGATATGAGGTATCGTTGGGTAGTTCTGTACAGTAAGAAAAATTGTAATTAAACCATATTTTAGAGATATGCACAGACCCGGCTGGTTGCGTGCGCAAAGTGCGCGACGCACACAGGCGCCGCAAGGGAAAAAGCGTCTAGAAGACTTAAAAAAATATGAGATGAATTTTTAAGCAATCGAAATTTGTATAAGCAGAACTAGGACATAAGTAAGATCATATTGTAGAGTGGTTCTCATTTGATTTTCATTTCCTATTCTTTTTATTCGCAATTAATTGGAAAATAATTTTTTTCAGAACACCACGCGCCAAGCCTGGATATACATATCTGTTTCTAGTACATAAAATGTTCATTGTACAACATTTTTCTCTATCCAGCAAAATATACAAGCCCTAATCCAAAAATTTGTACACGCGCGCACGCTAAGTTCTGCCGAAGCGGAACACTGAAACGAGGGGCCAGGGTGCGGCTACAAAGTGCCCCGGTTTGTTCCTTTCAGTGCCAAGGACCGTAAGAGACATCCTTTCACGTTGCATGAAAGAACGTCGAAATGTTTGTACACTCCACGTTACCCGCTCTACAGGCTGCTTAATCGTTTGCACAGATGGTATTTCGAGGGCAACGTAGCGTCCATAAAATTATGCTAAAACTCAAAGGAATCCAAGGCACGCATAGCAAATACCATTTATTGTACAATCCCACGTCTTTCCGTAATTTAATTAATTAATCGCTTAAACGAATTTCACGATAACGCAGAAAATGAAAGATTGGAAAGAAGCAAAGGAGATACGTACTATTCTATTCTGTTTATGAATTTATTCTATTTTCACAGTGGTCTCAGGAATAAGTCCCTCACAGAAATTCATGTTGCCATTTTAGGATTCACGAGCAGGGAAATTCGTAAGGCGAGTCATGGTACAGTGGTTTCCTTTCGGAAAAGAGGCACAGCTGAGAACGCAGCATTGAAAGAGAGTTTTTGCGGGCGCCTCGGCAAACAGCGTGAATCCCGGCCCCCGATCGATCGGGTGGAGGATTAACAGGCCTCGGCTCGAATTGTGAAGTCGTTACATCGTCACTGAGACGTGTAAGTCGGCTTGCGAAAAGTCCTTTTTTTTCTCTCTTCATTGACCGCCGGAGCGAGTGATCGCTTCCTTGTGTATTAGGATCAATGGCTTTCGCTGGCTTCCGAGTTTTGAATTCTAGCTTTCCCGCCCCCCCGGGGGTCGCGGCAGTGGTTTACGAACTTGTACCGCGGAAAGAGTGTCTGCGTTTGGTCCACTGAGATCTCCACGAAAACGCGTAGAAAATATATATACCCCACCAAACGACCGTACATTTTTATAGATTTTAATAAACAATTGCGAAAGTGTGAGTTAAACATTAATTGAATCGAAGAATTCTTAATGTATAAACCCAAATTCTAACGCGTACCTGTATGTTGCAGGAACATGCGAGCTGCAAGAATTTGAGTACGCGAGGATTTGAAGGGAAACAGATGGCGGAGGAAATAGAATTGAAATATAAAGATGTGCAGTCATCGAAGATATTTCAGGGTAATTTGTTTTCTGTTTATTTGTGAAATAGTATTCTGCACTCGTTTATTTTATTCCTCCTCCCGGCGAACGCTAATGCGAAAATGCAAATTCGCTCGAGATACTGCGCCGCATTGTAAAACGAGAGTTAGCGAAAACAACTTCCTCTGATAAACTTGATCTTAACTTGGAGGAATCCTCATTAAGATTCGAGAGTCAAATTCTGCAGGCTCGAAAGAGTACCGTACCACGGTTCGCTGTAACCCTATTTTCCCTGCTCCAATTTAAATTCGTCGCTCGAAATTTCGCGAAATCGATGACAATTAAGATCTAATTTCTCTTACGCGTTAACGCGCTCCTTATATTTACGCGGGAACATATTTTCGACACGTATATTTGAACAAAGTATGTGAATGTTATTCCAGGTATTAAAAGGAGAGAGCGGCATGGTTCTGCAACGCGTGTTAGTAGTCGCAGAAAGGAGAAGGAAGCGGCAGGAAGGAAGGAGTGTCAGTATCCCTAATTGAAGATAATTTCAATAGTATTGGGTTTCCTAGCCGATAATAATAAAAGCACGGGGCTCGCATTACGGGGCCGCTTACCCGTACAACAGTAGTCAAATCAAACAGGAGGCTATTAACTAGGTCAACATTTTGGGTTTTGGGGTACTTAGTCCCGACTACTCGGTACCTTTCGCCGGTGGAGACGCGCACGGCTGCTCGTGCCCCCTATGTATTCGCCCGTGTATATACACGGAAGCACGAATTTCCACGGTGAACAAGAGCAAAGCAGCCGTGTCGGGCGGTCTTAAATAAATATCTAATGTGAAGGGGTCGTGGGGGTCCCTATTGCCCCCGCCAATATTGTTTTAGGCACGGCCCTTGGCTAGCGAAGATTTGTAACTGGAGAAACGAGCGCCACTCGTGCGCCCGACGGGCAAGATACCAATAGGTGTCGGAACATCTAGCCTGGTATTACTTAAGTTCTCGAGATATCCTGTCCACACACTTTCGTTCCTGTGCCCTGCGAGACGGCGCCCATCTTTCTGCGAATCGCGCAGCTGCCAATCCTCCGCTCCTAAGCACGAGCATGCCCGCGCTTTCCGCGTTCCCGAACTGCATCGAATGTATGTAAGTAACCGACCAGTAGAATTCTGTTTCCAATACGTATCCACTCGTACGAATTTTCATCCAGATCTTAAGCCTGCTTGATGGGTGACAGTATGGTTCAGAGATGGGCAAAATTTTTGTTCAAATAAAATTTCGAATAATGAATAAAAGTTAACAAAAATTTCGTCATTCGTTCGTTAACCCGAGTTAACTTTATTTGGCACATGACGAATAATTTTTCTAACTTCTAATCGTTATTCGAAATTTTATTTGGGTAAAAATTTCGCTCATCTCTGGTTAATGAGGGAGAAAAGAGGAATTCAATGGGGTTTCTGTGTGTGTTGGTACATTTCTGAGTATTCTTCTGATGCTTTTGGTATATAAATGTTATTAAAATTACGTTTATTTTTTCAAACGAAATGTCATAAGTAGTATACAAATGTGAAGGCCGAGTTGAAGCAAGCGCAAGATCGAATGGATGGTTATGCTTCATATATACTGTGTTAAAGTAGTCCGTTGTCTATGTTATCATAAATGCATCACAATTCATCAGACTGATAAATGATTAAAGATCCATAAATACATTGCCACTCAACGATGAATATTAATATAGAAATATATAGGGTGTCCCTTACAATATTACAGGGGGTGGCCAAGTTATTATACTACTCAAAACATTTCGTCAAAATCTGCGAAAGTCGTGGTTGTAATTAAAGTAACAATGCATGAATGTTATTTTTTTTTCATTTATTGATTAGCTACAACATTTGGCAACATTGCGAGTAATTTTTCAACATATAAATCTCATTTGGTTTTAAAAGGGCGGGAATAAAATTATTACAAATAATACAGAAATAATAGAGAATATCATCAGAGTATGGGAGAATATTCCAAAACTACAGGAAGTAGCCACAGAATGCATTGAAAGCATGCCACGTCGAATCGAAGCCGTCACAAAAGCTAAGGGCGGAGTCACCAAATATTGAGTAATTGTATTTCTCGTACAATAAGGAGTCATTCTACTTTAAACCGCCGAAAAATTAAGCTATTTTTAAAGATATTTTTCTGAGTAAATGCAACACATAATGAAATAATTTTTTTTGGTATTTATTAAGTTACTCTTATATTATACCAAAAAAATGTAAGATGAATTTTTGCAATTTGATTTAAGTGTTTGTTTACAGTGTCAATATGGAACTTGAAAAAAGAGGTATGTTCGTGGCGTGGGTGATTTCCCGGCTCAGGCTTATCCGAAACAAAAAATTCCAAAAGATTCCTAATCTGTATGAGTGTCGCTGTAACCCCTAGCACAATTAACAATTTTTGTTAAAAAGTAAAAAAATGGCGCCGTTTTAAAAAAAAATTTGGCAAAAGATTGTATTCTCGGGTGTTTCATGAGAAAAATCTTGGTTATTTCTCGACAAAAATTATTAATTAAGCTACGGGCTATAGCGACACTCATACAGATTAAGAATCTTTCGGAATTTTTTGTTTCTGATAAACCCGAGCTGGGAAATCACCTGCGCCGTGAACATACCTCTTTGTTTTAGTTGCCATATTGACACTGTAAAAAAAAATTAAAACAAATTGCAAAAATTCTTTTTAAATTATTTTTGTGTAATATAAGAGTAGCTTAATAATTACCAAACAGATTTATTTCATTATACGTTGTATTTACTGAGAAAAAAATCTTTACAAATAGCTTAATTTTTCGGCCGATCAAAGTAGAACGACCCCTTAAACCTATACCTATACCTAAATGTATTTAATTTGTATTCCTAAATACATATACTAGTATTAAAAAATAATATTATAACATTGAAAACTAGTCATCTATTTTATTCCATCGTTTAAACTTACAAAATCTCAAACCTTTTTGTTCAAGTCTAATAATTTGGCCACCCACTGTTCTTCTCAAATTCACGCAAACAAATTGATTTATCACACCTGAACCCATTACAGTGACAACCCACACAGCACCATAGCATTACAGCAACGTCTCTGCAATGATGCGGTGCAAGATTGCAATGTTGCACCATAACATTGCAGAGACGTTGCAGGTTCAGTCCTATGTCCGCCTTCGCAATATTGCAGGTGTGTATATTTTGCAAAGTTGCGGCAACATTACAAATATGTAGTCCCGCAACGTTCCGGCAATAATTCTGCAACGAAACGGCAAGATTCTGGCAATGATCCTGCAACTCTTCGGCAATATTGCGGTGCGAGATTGCAATGTTGCACCGCATCATTGCAAAGAAGTTGCAGGTTCACCCTGTACACGCATAGAATTTTCCCGAGCGCATCCGTAGAATACCTTGTACAAAATTTATAGAAAGTATACACTAATTTCCAATTTCTCAGAATGTCTCCATCCCCCCTCTCGCAGAGGGTAAGTTCGCCAGTGTAAGGTTTGCCTCCGCTGGTATTTGTCACAGAAATAATTAATTAACATCAGAGAAAGTTCCTCCCGCTCTTTGCCTCGCTTTTTCTAACCGTGACCCCCGCGGAACTCGCTCATAACCGCGCGCTCGCTCGCTCCCGCCGTCGATTCCTCCCCCGCCGCTACAACCCTTATTACCGTGTCGCAGCTCGGTTAGCGCGAGCGGGTTAATGAAAAGCTCGTGCAAATATAGAATTTCTCGTAAAAACTACAAATTACTACCGCGCCGGGTGCATAGCCGCGTGCAACGTACTTCGTCGCCGTCTCCTACCCTCCCCACGTCGTTCGCCCTCTCGTCCGTTCCTTCTTCTTTTTTTTTTTCGCCCCGCGAAATTATACAACGGTATAATATGCGAGAACGGGAAATAATAAAACGCTCCACGGTCGTACTTCGAAGATCGCGTCGAAATTTTATAACGGGGAGAGCTCGCGGGATCGCGCGCGCTTTATGAAAACGCCCTCCGAATATGTCCGTGTTTCGCGTTCCTCTCTTCTTCTCTTTTTTTTTTGTTCCACCTGGCTGCCTCACGCCCTTAAAAGGTCGAAATGAACGGCCATAAAGTTTTTAATTTTCGCATGAATCGCGCTGCTCGTAAATGTTCTGCGAAAAAAGGCTGCGGAACGAAACGGAACGATTAAAATACTAGGTGCGCATGTTATACGCATTTCTCGTACCTTTCCTAAGATTTTTTTCAATTAACCCGGCGATCTCTTGTCGGCAGCCTTTGGTCTTCTGTGTTTATTAAGCGTGAGACTTTTTTAAGTTGAATTGCAGCGACCACAGATATGTCGCTATTCAATTTTTAATTGAAGCTTATTAAAGTCCATCGCGCTTGAGGCGGTCCTATATTTTCGGCGGGAAACATTGAAAGACCCAGCAGAAGCTTTTACAGTAGTTACTTCCTTCGATTAAACCCATTGGCACTGATTACGAACATTATAAGTCTTCGTGTGCCGACAGTTGGAACGCTGAACGCACGTCGCGTGCGGGCCTCCCCTAGTCGCACCTCTTAACCATAGTCTCTGAACGTCCATGGGCGTTCACCGCACGGGCGTTCACGGATCGACCGAACGCATTTATGCCTCCAGAGCTCTCGAAGTCTTAAAATCAGACCGCGCTTCTATTTTACAAATCGAGCCTCCTTTCTCTCCCATTTCTTCCTCGACACATCCCACGCGACTCGCGCAAATGCGACGCCAAAGCCGCGTATGGCATCACAAGATCCCCAAGCACGTTACTACGTCGTTGCCGAGAGTTATCTCGCATTATATCGTTACGCTCGTGGCCGTGTTTGTCAGTTTAAAACCAGGAGCCATTAGCTGGTATTATTTTAGCCGTGATCCACCGTTAGCGGAGAACAATGGGCGACGGCGCGGGCCGCGTCCCACGATATTAAATGAGGCGAAGTGATACATTTCGAGGGGATAGGCGAGCAAATAGGGATGATGCGACGATGTCGCGAGGGACAGGCTGGGGAGACAGAGAGCGGCGCGACGGCGAATAGCGACGGCGAGAGAGAGACAGGTAGGGAGAGCGGAGAGAACCTGGTCAAAAGCACAAGGGTTGAGAAGAGGGACAGGACTCGGCGCGTATTACGTTACGCCCCTGGGCTGTGTAAATACCACAGCGCTGTAATCTAGAGTTAATGGTGCTCTCATGATACGAACGTCTGTCAAAGCCCTCGAAACTTATCCGCAATGAGCTACCGAGGATGCTCTTTGCGGAATGAACTTAATCGCACGCTCACCTGGCTCGGCCACCCTCGCCGATGCACATTTAATCACGGGACAAGCGAGGATACTAATGTGGCGATACGCGATTCTTGTTCTTCCTTAGATATACACATTAGTGGAAATTAAGTTGGATTTAGTTACTGTAGGATTTTTTTTTAATTTGTGGCTTATACGAAGGAATAGGTATGTAGGTGTATTTTCATCTTTGTGATATCTATCGCCGAATTTCTGAATTGAATATCGCTGAGCAGTAAAGGTTCTATGTAATAATCGGATCTTTATGCTGTTTTATATTATGGCGAATATTTTCTTCCTGTTCAGAGTAGAGTAAATTTCGAAAACGGATTTTTAAATTTAAAAAAAAAAAACACGGTTTTATGTACTAGAATTAATATGTAAAAATGAATTTATTATTTAATTAAAAACGTTATCAATTTGACTTGAAATCGCCTCGGACACAAGCGTATTGTAGTAGGTAACAAATTACTGTAAAACTAATCTTCATGAGTTCATATTTTCGGAAGAAAAATACTAAAAGAAATAAAGATTTATAATTTATATTTTGTACGGATTTTAGTTTTTTTTTTTTTTTTTTTTTTTTTTTGGTTTTGTATGCAGTGTATTTTATTGTGCTATATTTTTGTGGATCCATAAATATTAGATAAACTCAAAAATTGTACGGATTTGTACGGATTTTAGTTATTTTAACTTTTTTTATTTATTTGGTTTTGTATAGAGTATATTTTATTTTGTTATATTTTTGTAATTCCATAAATATTAAAAGAACTGACAATTTTTAAAATTAGTATAAATATTTATTTTCTATTTTAAATATATTTTCTTGTGAAAATTCGGAAACCTGTTCAACCGGGTTTTGAGAGTAGTGGAATTCGAAAACTGTTTTTATCAAAAGTCGGTTTTTGTATAAACCCTAGTTCAGAGCATCGCATTTTAATCGATCAGGGCATGATGTTAGAAAATATTTAGTTCATTATTGACTCGAATATACTTGTATTACATAGTACCTAAGTGTAGATCAAAATTCATTATCTATACTAAATACTAGAGTTATACTATCCACCTGGAAGCTAAGCTATATAATTTAAGCTAAGCAATTCTATGCTATGCCACGTCTGGCTGTGCTATAAAACAAAAAAAAACATAGCACAGCTTAGCTTAACTTGTGGTGAAAACGGTTCCATAGGGGTGTATTGAAGCTATTTTTTTAAAACTTAGCATAGCATAGATTAGCTTACCTTTCAGGTGGATTCCCGATTTAAGGGCACTCCCCAGTCAAATTGTGCGAAAACATAGGTGACTTTTATGATTTTTTCTAAAAGAAACTATACAATGTATGAGTCTAAAACTTTCTGCACTTTATTCTGCTACAAATGTAGAGTATAAAACAATTTTTTCATTTCATTTTTGTCCACCCCTGTCCTCTGATATGCATTGCGTGCTGTATCGTTATAAAAAAAACTGGCCCGGATTATCGCAACGATAACTTTAGACAGGATCATCCAAAATCAAAGATCCAGAGATATTCCTTAATTAATCAGGCGTGGTTATCGCGCAACCCTCAGGCAGTGTACCGAAACAACTGGGCTATGATTGCCATATGTTTAAACGATAGGGTCCCGAAACATGTTTTTTTCGCACAAAAATGTTTCGTAAAAAAAAATTGAGTGTGCAAAAATTCGCAATAGAGGGCAATGCGGAAGCCAGTGTAATTACGAGTAGAATCCCCTTTGAATTTTTAGATTCTGTCAAGAATTGCATTTTTTATCATGGTGACAGTGCGTGAAAAATTGTTTCGAGAAAATCGAACTTAAAGTTTGACGTCGAGCGCGTTCGTCTATAATGAGCGCCCTATTTTCCACGCATTTATTTGATTAAAAAAAAAATTGATTCTATTTTTAGATCAATAAATGTATTATTAATTAAAAGAAAAATCACATTTCTATCTATCCTACCTGCGTCACAATCCATCTTCAAAAAGCACCTATTTTTAAGGCCGTCACACTGTTGATCTGTTAATTTCGTTCCAAAATTTTACCTGGTCATTCTTGAGATGTGGGATGACAATGTGCAAAAAATATTTTTTGATGTTTTGACCGGGGAGTGCCCTTAAGACTTTCGAGCAACATTCATTCACTGACAACTATTACTACTACTTCCCTTCACCAAACAAACATTCAGTTGTTCTCTAAACAACTAGTTTAGAGACCTCTCGATAATTTCTAGGTTCCTTCAAAAAAAGATTACTATAAAGTAGAGACAGAAAGCCCCCCCAGAGCCCCATCCTTAAAACAAAATTATGATTTTATCCAAACCATATTTTATTTTCTGTATTATTACACTGAGCCCGTTTTCAGTAAACTACCGCTTTATTTTCCCGAAAAATGGGAAATGTTTTCCCTGCTCAGAAGGCCCCCCTAGGGGCCCTATCTTAAAAAAAATTATGATTTTATCCAAGCACTATATTTAGTAGTAAATAGGTTTATTTTTTGCCTGTAGTAAGTATTAGTCTCTTATTTCCAACCATTTCGACTTTTTCTCTGCTTGCTTCGCGTCTATTTCCCGCCAGCATTCTTGTACCATCTTATTCTTACTCAGCCGTTTCGCTTTCTCATATTTTATTGCTCTTTTCCCCGCTTCTGTCCTTACTTTGTCCGTTTTTGTTCCCTCCAAAATTAGATATGCTCCAAGCACTATATTTTTTTCTATACTTTTCTGTACACTTCCCCCCTTTTAGTAAACAACCTCCTCATTTTCCGAAAAAAAATGGGCCCCTCAGGACGTTTGCCACCTGGGTCTTTTTTTCTTAAATCCACCACTGGACGGAATAAATGAAAAATCAACTTCGAAAGCGCCATAGTTTTATGTCCTTAAGAACAGAGATATCCCCTACTAACACTAGATCTACTAGATAATACCAGAGTTTTATCAACCCCAGCCAATGTCCCAAGACTTTTGCGCGGGGGTGTATATCCCCCGATGCACGTGTCGCAGTTGAATCGTACGAATGGCTTGCGCTAATCGAGCATCGCTGCCGGAACGATGAAAATTGAATGTGATTTATCGGGGCGGTTAGTACCGCGGGGCGTCGCATAATATATCAGCCATCGGTGGCAACAGGCGAAAATATAATAGTTTGGAGAATTGTAGGCGATATCAATGCGCAACGGGCCGCCCGCTGTCTCTGACAGCGCAATTATCCGGTCTCGCTTGCGGTTGCACGCCACGACCCCTTTTGTTATCGCCATCCCCAGAATCATCGCTCTCCTATCATACACGTCCTGCCCTAATGCTCGCGTTATTGTTCGGGGATTGTCAGATGATATCTGTCTATCTGCTCCTCGCGAGTCGTCCCGATATTTTTGCATATATATTAACTTCCAGCTAGCCAGGCCGCGCGTGCCTTGGCCAGCTGAAAATGCCCAACTCGAGAGAGCATGTACAGTTAATACGTCGTCCTAATGAAGACACGCTAACGTCTATGCTAACGTATATCGATGATTTAGATTATTCGGGCGGCGGGTTTCGTTCGCCCATAATATTCATTAGGAGATAATTTCACCTGCCCGTTTATAGTTTTGTGTGCACGTCCCGCGGTACCGCGGCCTCCATTATTGCCAGCTCACGGTCGAAATACCGATATTGGACGGTAATGAAAATTCGCGCCTGCATAGCGGGCGAATTAGATTACACTTGAAAACGCTTTGCATGTACACTCCTGTGTGGCTTATTACTATAGGGGAGACCGGGGTAAAGTGGGTAGAAAGAAGTTCGAAATCGAATAAAATGTTTCCCTTTCAATAGAAATGTGTGGAAATAGATTTATAATATAATTTAAACATTACTATTGATAAATGACGAATAGCAATTCTTGAAATAAACTTAGATTATATTAAAATTCAACTTGAAAAGAAAAAATGAAAACGACCACTTTAGCCCTTATATGGGGTGAAGTGAGCTGAAGTAAAATACGAGCTTTAATGAAGGATATAATTATAAAATTAACTTTATCCGAACTTTTAACTATTTCAACTATTTTTAAAAAATATATTTCATTAATACAAGTGTCAATAATCTGTGCTTTGTAACTTTGTATTTTGTACAAACACATTTTCTTTTGAAAATGAGCTTTTAAATGAGCTTTGTTTACACGAGCAGTCTGACATATTATTACTAAAACAAATACATACATAATTATTAATAAATTACGTACTTATTCTATCTAAATAAATTATTCAACAAAAACATTTTATACTTTTTTATCACAATGTTTTTTTCAAATGGGCTTCGATAATTTTTCGAAGACAGGTTTCACATAAAAATAATGATGTTTTAGGATATTGCATACATCACTCGCGCATCTTTTCTTTGCAGCTCAATTTACCCGGGTCACTTTACCCCGAATATGTACTCAGTGGAAAATTAATTATTTAATAATGTTAGGATTAATATTTTCTCAAACGCGCGTACACGAATGTTTGTAAGCTTGTTTCAAAAACGCAGAAAAAAATTTGGAGTTAAAACAACACATTCATGACTCATTTATCCAAAAAGCTAAATTGAAAAGAAAACCAATCGGAAGTCTCTAAAACTTAATTTTTAATTCTTTAAATGAATTTACATTTTTCGATATCTGAATGTGCATAATTATCATTGTTATATTACCTACATTTATTACGTCACCAAAATTTGTAAATAGGGGAGAGTTGCCAATATCGTACTGGTCACCTAAATCGTACCTCATCAATTTCTCAGTAATTAATGAATGTAAACGACATCTGATAATAAAAATATCAAGTAAATGCGAAATAAGAAATAGAAACAGAACCTTTTGAGCTTACATTCTATTTTGTGCGTGCTATAAACATTTAAAAAAATCAGGTATGATTGATGTAACTTTTCACCAGTTTATTTTAGCTGATAATAATCAAACAATGCAATTTTGTCCTGTATTTTGGTATTTTTCTAAAAGTGGGTTTAATGTAGAATATTTTACATTCATTTTAAGTACATATTACATTCATTATAAAGTTTAAATTGATATTTATAAATAAATTATCATGTTTTCTAAATCGTACCACTACAATCGTACCAGTAGGATTTGACAACTCGTATGTTATATAGGTTATGTACATATATCATATACATAGATTATTGCGGCCTGTGTGTAATCCATATACATATGTATATATAACTATATAATAATCATTACTTTACGTTGAATATTTTCTTCTGTATTTGTTATTGATACTATTTTTAGTGGAGGTACGATTTTGGAAACCGAGGGGTACGATTTAGGAGACCGGTTGCCTAAATCGTACCTTTTACAGTATGTGACAAAAAGATTAATAACAAATTAATTTGTTCCGAACGAAAGGTTAAGCATATAATAGTAGGTGTCTAAAAGATCAAGCTACAATATCCAATAGTCATTTGCGTTCAAATTAGTACCAAATATGAAATATAACGTAAAATGTCTTAAGTGGTACGATATAGGCAACCCTCCCCTATATTCTATTGTTAAAGAATAAATTAAGAAAGCTCATTTTACCCCGAAAGTTCACTTTACCCCGATCTCCCCTGCAGTGCTTCGTTCTATCGTTGTAAGGTGAAATGTACAGGGCGATTCTTCGCGGAAGATCCGGTCAATGTTCTGGGAAAAACGTCCTTTGTACAGTACCCTGCTTCTGGACTTCGTGTGATCGAATTTCGAAGCGAATACTGTCGCCTCGAATAACGAAAAGGATCTGGCAATCCCTTCAGACTTGCTCGAACCTCCTCGAGTATCCTTATAAATAAGATAACAGAATGCTTTCGTGGCTATTCAACTAAAAATCGAGACATCCCCATCTTTGTACATATTGTTCCAACTTAAACGACTTCGGCGCCCTGTGCATTCTTTATCGCAATAGTTATGGCGTGATATTTTAAGTTGACGCGGGGGGAGATGTATTCAAATCGGTGCCCGCGATCCCCCTAGTTTCATCCGCCCACCTCGGCGAAAGTAAAGAGGCTGCACTCTTTCCCAGCGAGGAGCGAGCGAAATCGATAGCCCCGAAACGCGACGGCCGAAAGGTCCAATCGTACGATAAAATACAGTCTCTCCCCGGCGAAACGATGAAACGCGTGCTGTGTTTCACGCGTAGGTGAACACGTGTCGGCGCGGAGCGGTCCGGGCGCACCTGTCAGCTCAGAATGTAATCGCGGAAATCAAAGAGACCGTGGCCAGCGATGCGAGAGATTCTGCATTGATAGAGGCAGCATTTGCGAGGTGGTAGCGGAAAAGAGACGATTCGGGGGTGTTACTAGGCAGGAAGCCATTTTGGGGCCGCTGACTTGATTAACGAACAGCAGGGTATGGAGTGGCGGAGGTGGGGAAGAGCCGTGCATCTGTGCTTCGCCAGGAGCAACATCGGGAATCCCTGTTTGGACCGGCGAAATGGGAATCCTTACGCGTGTGATAATCGAATAACAGTGGTTTCGTCGGTGTCGTCATGATTACCCGGCTGATTATCTTCTGTCGCAAGGCCTGCACTAGATTCTCCACCTCCCCACCTGGCCATCTCGATTTTTTTTTCTCGTTTAATCTTATTAGCGATGTCGGAGGGGGAATCCCTTCGAATAGTTTCTTACTTTCCCATTTCTAAGCGTATTTCACATATTTCTTCGCTTCGCGTCGTTAAAGAACATATGTGGAAGAAGTAATTGCTGTCTGTACGACTCCTCGGTCATATTATATCCGAGCATGAATTTATCTTAAACGAATCCATAAGCGAGGAGTCTAAATTTCAATTTAAAAAAATGTCTCCACGAGTGTGCTCACAAGCGGGGTAACGCGATACTTGCGATTCTTGTGAACAGTCCATACGTACCCTAAGAATCTCGAATAATTGCTGGCTAGTGGCCAGAGTCGCAGCATCGTTCCCTCCTAAAACGTACTCGCCCCCGGAGTTGTACGTGAAAATCCACGGAAATCACAGTGGGAGCGCACTGTTCCGCGCGAGAGCGGGCAACATGGTGCCCTTTCTTTTTGTCGGACGTTCCCGCGCACTGGCGGCGGGCGAGACCGGAAGGGCCGTTTGAGCGTCGAAAAGGAGGAGCCGCGGCCCAGGGTATAGGCGACGTTTTAAGACCTTAAATTCTAGATTTATATCGGTGCAACGCCGGCAAAGCCAGAGCCGAGGCACGATGACAGCTTTCGGATCGCTGGCAACCCTTCGGCCCACGGATGCGATTGGCTGTCTCTAGGGGTGGTGGGTGTGGCCCCCGCGGAAACCATCATCCCCTTTGGACGTCGAGACTTCACGGGATCCCCTCTACTTTTCCATCCCTCTGGAATGTGCAGCTTACCTAAACGAGTCCTCTCGACCTACCTCCCTCCCTCCCTTTCCCGTCGCCCTCCCTCCGCGCACCGGCGCTTCGGAGAGGGGCGGCGGGGTGATCGTTGGAAGTTCCTTAAGGGGAAGCACCGGCGGGGGGTGGGGTGGGATGGGGGCCCTGACGAAAGGAGAGGGAGGTATCTGTGTCTAGGGACGGATAATCGGTTCGCATTACTGCCTCTCTCTTTCTCTCTCTCCCTCCCTCCCCCCCCCCCCGACCAACCCTCTCGTCCTCTGTCACTATCTCTGCAGAATGCTTTGTAAAGTCTGCAATAACGCGTAGCGCGCTTTGAACGTTGCTCGCCGTTTTAGTCGGAGAAAATTTGATGGAAACCCCTGTCACCCTGTAACGATAGCTATCTCCCGCTTTGTCTTCTCTGCGCCTCTCTTTTCTTTTTCGAAATTTCTGAAACGGCGAGATGGTGCTCCTCGCGGCACGGCCAGTAATTTCATTCCCCTCGTTATCGCGCGGCGTACGCGCGCGTTTACGGCCGTAATAAACGGCGGTAGATTACAGAAGGGGTTGGTAGATTGTTTCGCGACCCGCGTCGGGCCCTTTTCTTTTAAGGGTCCCAGGATTGTTTGACGCCGGGCCTCGTCTTGATAAGAGAGGCTGTGTTTGTGCTCCGGGATCAGCGGCTTCACAAGGGCTCGATTGTCGATGCTGCGCGCTTGGAACGTACTTACTCGTTGCTGGATACGTACGGCGGCAATTGGAGAAGTTGAGGGAAGAATGTCTTTTGGTAATCCCCTTAATTTTCTAATTTACGCGGCACGCACTTTTGTGCGCGCGGATAGACTGGTCGGAAATACTTGTTCCATTCGTTTAGGTGTGCCAAAGAAGTTCCTTTGTTGGGCTTCTTTTAAAGATGTATGGGACCTATCTTCCAAATGGTACTAAGTTGATGAAAATTTGTGAGATTGTTCTTTCTAATCTTCCTGGTGTGCTCCAAAAATTTTTAACGAATTCACTAAACGGTCGCTGAGTTATAACGATTTTAATTTTCACTGGTTTTACACGCACTCTTATGGAAAGAGACGATCTTGACAGATAAAACAGCTGAAAAAATTTTGAAGAAATGGTACCAATGTTTTCAATTTTTTTTTACATGTAGTATATGGGTAGACGAAAATATCTGGAGAGTTTCAATTGTTTTCACTACACCGTTTTAAAGAAATCAATTATAACTTGAGAAAATTGTGAATTCTGGGCATTTTCACTGCCAAAAGTTTAGCAAATAATGTTTCAGAAAGCATTTGCAATGTGAAAGATACCTTCCTAGGGGTAAAAATAAGACTCCAGCTGTCGTTCGAGTTTCTTACATCTAGATTTACTATGCCTAACACGTAGATATTTAAGTATTTCAAATTTCATATACTTTTGTCTAATATTGTACGTCCGATACCAGCTTAAGGGGCTAGGCTAGTGTGACGGCCGTATAATACGGCAATCTTTGAAATTTTTTTAAAGAAAGACCATTGAACTTATCAGCTTGAACTTATAAAGTTTTATTAACTAATAAGTCCTGAGTATACTAAATTTTTTTGAAGTACAAACAGTGTATATTTTTAAAGTTATCGTAAATTTGTTGGAGCATCTTAAAATATTTTGTTTCCATGGCTGCCATGATATAAGCTCTTGTGGTGGTCTGAAACAAAAAAGAAACAAATATTTTCTCAATCTGTATGTACGTGGTTATAGCCCGTACCAGAAAGTTTAAAATAAATTGTAAAATAATAAAATGGCGGCTCTCCAAACAAAAAGATTCATTTTTTTGCATAAAAATTTCTTGTTTTTAACTTGCAAATATGCAATTTTGACTATATCAGAAAAATCGTGGTAGGGGCTAGAATGACACGTTTGCTGAACATATCTGCAAAGTCTGAACTAAATCGGTTCACTAGTTTTTGAGTTATTATGGCAGCAAATTCAGACAAACTAGTTTCGAAAAAAACTCAATGAAAGTTTGAAATACTATTTTAGAGTACAGAAACAGAAATATTTCATACTTACAGCTAATCACCTATTCCATAACCATATAATACACCTTCCTCTTTCTCGAATCTGTATGAAGATGCGAGAAAGAAATTTCGATTCTTTGGAGCCGTCACACTAGTGTAGCCCCTTAAGGCCCTCTCTGCCCGATTTATTTAAAATGTCCTATCTAGCATTTCGAAACTTCACAGAAAACTGAAGCTTTACCATTTTCTTTGTGCGGTCCTTGTAAAAAATAAATATATTAGACTGTTTCTAGATCCCTGCGAAGCACGTATGATTTTATAAATTTACTTGAAAGGCAAAAACCTGTGTATCTTCAAATATTTCAACATTTCTTAAAAAATTGAAGAATTCTATATAGATTGAACATTTTAACTGCGGAGGGCAGCTCTGTATCTGCAAATCTTCTACCTTTCAGTGTAGATTCAATTTGGGAGGAATAAGAAAACTTCCGGTGGAGACGAAACAGTGGAATATTACGGCGGAAGGGGTGACTTCGTTCTGCAACCCCCTGTTTTCACAAAAACTGCTTTATTGCTACTATAAAGCGAAGTTTAACAGTATCGCAAAAATAGGAACCAGTTTCTGTTCCTAAACTGCATTCTTCCTCGACGAATATAATATTTATACAATATTTTTTCGTGCTTAAATCTCGTATTACTCATCACCCATTAATGTAATTTCATTGCAGTTGAGTTGGAAATTGGAAGTATTTTAATACCAGCTCACGAAACTCAGTTATACATTTCAATTCTTGCGACAAAGATTTCCACGCATTCCTCGCGCACGTCTTTCTGCTCGGTGAAACGAAGGCTTTCGCGATGCTCGTTCAGAGTTAAGAGTAGAGTAGACCACGGTCGCGTTAAATTCACAAAGATTCTTGCGGGGTATGTATTTCAAAAGGGCGGATGGACCTATGCAGATTTTCCAGCCTCACCGTATTCAGACTGCGGGTTACATACCTACGAGGGCTGCCTGGGCTGAATTCTCATCGCGAGGTAACCCGTCGGGATTTCACGCGTCGGGTCGCATTACTGAATCCTACATCGAGTTAGAGGGATTATAACGAGTTGAGATAGGTTCTAAGGTCTTTTTTCAAAACGGCTTCGCCGTAGTCTTCATAACTCTGCTTATTTTTTTATCCTCCTTACGCAGTAGGTACTCTCTTCGCAACGTTGCAACCTCGCGGACTTAAGGGGGGATCTCTCCTTGTTCGGCCGAGAAATGGGTAATTCTTTGTGATTTTTTGGGACTGAAACGGTTCGATAAATTAATTTGAGGTTTGGCAGACTGTTTTATTGTATCTTGAGCTATTGTTATGAATTTTTGTGTGACAGTGAAAAACTGAGCAGATTTATTACCCTATCTGTTACCGTTCCTTTTTTATTATTTACCAGCTGACCCGTCACCCGGTTTTACTTAGGAATTATTTATGTTTCCAAAATAAAAATGCCTAAAAAAATAAATAGCCTATAATCTAATCTAGGACATATGTAATGTATATTCAAAATTTCATTGAAATCCGTTCAGACGTTTAGGCGTGAAAGAAGGACAAACAAACAGACAACGTTTCACTTTTATATATTAGTAAGTAAGTAAGGATAAGGATTTCCTATTTAATTTGTCGAACCTTTTTATAGAAAAAAATTCAAAAATAATTATCTATTTTTTGGTCCAACAAGGCGTCAATCTCTCCTTAAATCTTCACCTCGCCCAATATAGCGAACAGAGCCCATCCATTGAAACTTTCATACTATCTTCGCTGTATAAAGGATCATTTATAGGGTTCGACAATTCAGTTCTGGAAATCAGTCGAAAGAGATTGTCGAATTTACAGGCACATAAAGAAATGCTGAAATACTTTGAACACTCGCAAATCGATTTTGATGGGGATAACACAGGATAAACGCGGGCGTTTATTTAAATTCAGATTTGTACTTTAGTTTTCTATAAAGCACACTTTATGTACTTCGTTCTAGTTCAATATTCGTTTGAGATATTTGTAACACGATTAAATTTTGAAAATTTTTGACTTCCAACAAATACTATTAAAGGCTCTGCATCAGTATTTGAAAACGAATACCTTAACTACTCAGTTCGTATATTCTCATAAAGAGCAGATCCAAAAGTTTCAGATTTAAAAATGAAAACCATGTGGCCCACAAATTTGGTCACGAAAAATTATTGCATCCATGCATCACGTAAGCAATTTTATTCTTTGGACGTAGAACCTTAAAGTGACGTAGATAAAAGCACAGAAGCCAGGCAGCAATTTCCACAACTAATTATTCCCTGTCATTTACGTGTAAATTAACTTCTATCCCTGTGTAAATTACTTCTATCCCTGTGTAAATTACTTCTATCCCTGTGAGTGTTGGTTCGCACAGCTGCGTTGACCAATACTTTTTGCATCATATCCCCAATGCTCCATGTCACTTTTCGTTCGCTTTATTGAACCAAAGTCTTTATTAATCCTTGTGGTCATGGCTTCTTATAACCACAAATAGTTCACATGGGGGTTCACTGCACCCCAGCGTCATTTTTGAGTTAGCATTTTCGTAGCTTTAAATCTTTTAACTTTTCAGTGATAATTGTAAATTGGTAATACTCGTACAATTATGCTCTAATAGTATTTTTCTAGAAATGTAAATTTTGATATGATGAAACTTGTAGTTGAAAAAATTGTTGTGGAAAAAAGCGATTTTTTGGTTAAAATTCACTAAATTTTTAAAAATTTACAGAAATATTGGCAAAGAAAAGAAATTGCTTGGGGTGCGATACACCCCGTGTAATCACGAAGGGTTAAAAGTAAAAATATATTACAAGTTTTTTAAAGGGGTTACACGCAGTCAGGAGGTAGAAAAAGAACGATTCTTTGGGAATTTATTTCAGAAAGTACATGCGTATTTTTATGCAAAGGTTTTTGTATTCAGATGAGGGACACTTTAACGGGTTATTATATTATATTTTGGCATAAAAGTATTTAGTTATTGCAAAATTAAAATTGATTTCCCGGAAGCTGTTTTTAGAAACACGTTTCGCGGTGACCAACATTATTCGGGACTGGGTTATTTGAAATAAAAAAACGAAGAAGTTTAAGTTAGTAAAATAGTTTATCTACTCTTTAATCGTTCGGTTTTATAAAATATTAATCTGGAACAAAATGGGGGATGTTAAGGTGAAATGATCAATTCTCGTAGAAAAAACCGCTCATTTCTCCTTCGTAAAATAAAAACTATGCATTGAAAAAACAAATGCTTCGATTAAAGACTAGATTTGAATGTCTAGAAGAAACCTACAAAGTTTCGGTTTTTGAGAAATCTTGGTCACCGCAATCGAAAAATCCATTTCGGGAAATCAGTTGTAATTTTGCAATAAATAATACACCAAAACATTGCATAATGCCGTGTTAAAGTGTCTCTCATTGGAATACAAAAACCCTTGCATAAAAATATGCATGTACACTTTCCGAAATAAATTCCCAAAGAATCGTTCTTTTACCTCCTGACTGCGTGTAACCCCTTCAAGAATTTCCTTGGCTATCTATGACCTTTCCCCCCTTTTCTATTAAAAATACAAGTACCTGTTTGCAAAAACGTAATTTCCGTGTACCCACCACCACCTAACAGTGTGCCAAGAAATTTTTGCACCGCCCAATAGCTACCAAAAAGAAAGCGTTAAAATCCTAAAACTAAAAAGTACAAACTGTACATTGCCTTGAAGTACGCAGGCTCTCCCGTCACCCCTTCGCGCCGGCGATCGCCGCGTTCGATCAGGTGGCCCGCTCGTCAGCCTGCGAATCCTCGAAAGGGATTAGCTCGCCAATGAGAAGGCGGGCGTATCGGGGTAGTGAACGGTGGGCGATTGCGTGACAGGAGTCAAAGCATTCGAAAGCAACCGTGGTCCTTCATTCGGGGACGAGACGAGAGGCAGTTAATAGCTGGAGGACAATAGAGTTGGGGTTGGCTGTTCCAAGGATCCTGGGAGTAAAGTACCGCGAGTGGGGAGTGGGGGGCAGGTTTGGTCGCAGGCGTGACTGTGTGAGACCCTCGCTGAGATAATTGAGCCGTCAGCTGCATGAGCCTCGAGCGCCATGATAACGCCAGCACCGCCACCCTCGCCAATGTGTTTTCCGCTCGGAGCGGCAGAGGAACACTTAGAGCACGCGACGAGTCCCTGGCTCGAATTACCCCGAAACGATCCCTCGCCGACCGCTTCCAGGACCCCCGTCCCTTTGACGGAATCGTTATGATAATTTCAACGTCCGATCCCTGCGCCCTAAGTTGCCGGAGTTTTCGTTCGAGTTAAACGGCCACGAGGTAGGCGATCTAAATGGGGGCTTGAGAAGTCACGTCGCGACGTGTGCTCGCCGTTCTTATTCCGCACCTTCGTCTAACAAGAGGACCTTCAGGTTTGGCAATTTCAGAAAATTTTGATACTTAGTGCACGCGAAGGTTCTCACTCTGACATTAATTTCCCAAAGCAGTAAGACGCGCTTTTCAGCCAAATTCGAGAAAATCGAATTTGAAAAATTCCGAGTTCCCTTATGTACAGGGTGTTCCTCTACCGGCAAAAATAAGACGAAAATCAAGAGTGACGAAATTGCGGTAAAGGCATCGTTTTCGAGAAAATTGACTTTGAATCTCACCTAAATACGCGTGCGTCGTAAGCGCGTGCCCCTCAAGCGCCTGCCCCTCCAGCGCGTGCCCCTCCAGCGCCTGCTCCTCCAGCGCCTACGATGCACGCGTATTTAGATGCGATTCAAAGTGAATTTTCTCGAAAACGAAGCCTTTATCGCAATTTCGTCACTCTTGATTTTCGTCTTATTTTTGCCTGTATAATCATCCCCTAGAGTATTGGCCATAGGTAGAGGAACACCCTGCATATAAGGGAGCTCAGAATTTGTCAAAGTCGATTTTCTCGAATTTAGCTGAAAAGCGCATCTTACTGCTTCGAGAAATTAATGTCCGAGTGAAGACCTTCACGTATACTAAGTATCAAAATTTTCTGAAATTGCCAGACCTGAAGGCCCCCCTGTAAGAATAAAGCGTCCACAGCGGTCAATTAGGCGTGACGTAAGAAAATCATGTAAATATCTTGGGCGATCCTTTTCCTTCGTAGGAAACCGGTAATGCCTCCATTAGCAGCCACTCCTTCGCCCCTTTTGGCATAAATTTATCGCGGGCATTTCTCAACCTGCCCACGCGTCTGATGCTTCGAATGCCTAAAGTGGAACAGATGCTAATGGTCTGCGCGTGAATATCTCGCTCGCAGAGTGTGCATCGACGGGGACTTATTTTCACCCGGACAATTACTGTTTATTTCAAGACTTAGAAATCTCCGCGTAATTAAGAACTCAGTATCCCCGTGCGAGCAGCACGAGGCGGCTCGAGTGACGCCACGCAATCGACTGATTCCACGGTTTTAACGGAGGACGGATTTCCCTCGCAGGTCTTCCCCGTTTGAGCTTCTTCGGGGCACTAATGGAAATGAAATCCCTTAGGATAAAGACTCCGACAACAGCTCCGACAAAGGTGAGTTCACTCGACCCTAAAACTCGATCCTCACCCCCGGCGTTACCTGCCGACCCGCGCTCCTCGCTCATCGTTTCATTTGATTACACGAAAACATCGAGTCCGCCGCGCCAGACCGCGCTCGACCCTCGTTACTGCGAGTTAATCAACCTATTAATTAATATTATCCGGCCTGGCTCGCTCGACGGGGGTGGAGATCAGCGCCGAGCTAGGGGGGGGCGCTGGAACGGCGAAAGGCGATCGGGCCCGATAAAAAGGCGTGCTCGTTCGATCTTTCCGCGGGAGGGTGGCTTGACGAAAAAGAGTTTAATTAACGTCACCGATCGACGGGCTGTCTCGCGATTGGATTAGGCTATTAGTACCTACGGCTGAACTTTCTTTAGGGATCAGCGTGATTACTGAGAGCCAGGCTCAATCGATCGTCTGCATGTGATGTTTTCGTTTCAATATGGTAATCCTTTGGATTCTTGATGAAATAATAAAATGTCGTGGAAAATAGTACGCTTTGTTTGTGATTGAAATTGCTTGTGTCTGTGGTAAATATGTTTCATATCATAATTTTTTTCGTACCTAATTTTTCATTAGGGTTGCTCGTACGACGCAAGGATTACGTAGTTAAAGGGTTAAGTTGGGTTGTCAGTGTTTTCTTTAGGGTGGGTTTAAAAGCAGCTCACAAGGGAAGATCCTGAATCCGAAAATTAAAAAGATTCTGAAACTTTGTGAATATGTAGGGGATTTCCTCCTGATTACAACGCAATTTTTGTTTGCTACCCAAATTCACTCGAAGAGTGTGAAATTAACCCCTGAAAATTCGGTTATTTTCCGACTTTGTCTTATAACTCGCGCACTGTAAGAGAGAGAAAATAACTTTCAAGACAAAAGTTACTTGTTTTAATTAGATCTATCATTTGGTAAAAAAAATTATTTATTATTGGATAAAAGAATTATCCGGAAACTAACCGGATTTTCAGGAGTCAATTACATTCCCCTAGAGTGAATTTGGGCAGCAAACCAAAATTGCGTTATAATAAGAAGGAAATCCCCTACATAGTCACAAAGTTTCAGAATTTTTTGAATTTCCGGGTTCAGGATGTTCCCTTGTCAGTTAAGCTTCGTCTTAATACTACACTGTTTTCTTTTTTTTTTCGTGGTGGGGTAATGATGTCATCTATTTAATTTGTTTCTTAACTTTCAAAAGGCCGACGGTTTTGGTAGCCACGCGGCAAACCGTGACTGAGTCAGTTTAGACCCGCACGCACCTTTCCTTCTCACAGCAATTTTATTGATATTTCAAATTCTAGGTGTAGTTTTTTTTCTCTAAAATAAATTAGAAAGATTTAGAACATAGCTGAGGGTTATGACGTGTTACTGGTAGTAGAAATAGATGAATAGGATATACATTATTGTGATGGTGAAGTTTCAGAATTTATACTAGAAGATTTACATTTTTTTAATGAGATGTTTAGATCTGGAATCTTGTCATTTGTCTGCTTAAGGAAAATGTGAAAATGGATTCGGAGATGGACACATTATTCTTTGATTTGCTTTGAAAACATATGTAACACACATATTCTCAATCTTCAATGTGACTTATATGGGAGGTCATTATCAATCGTAAGATTCTGAATTTCCTTGCCAATTCTCTGGTCGTTAATTAGGAACTACTTTCGACAATCTTCAGTGCACTTCCGTTGCAACTAATTTAAGGGGCTGTTCCGGCCTAGAGCCCATAAAATAGGTGATCTTTAGGAATTAATTAAAGGAAAACTACTACATATAATTTAATGGGACTTGTTGCATTGTATTAAGGGTGTCTTAAACTATAGAAATATATTTTCTGTTTTATAATTAATCATTGTAGACAGCACTGGGGAGTCGTTAAAGTCGAGGCGTCAAAAAATTCATCTAAATCGGTGGAACCTGTAGCACCTAAACCATTGGTATGAAATAAAAAAAACAATCCCAGATTATTAAAGGGCATGAAACTCGCTCGTGGACTAAGCAGTAAAAATTACAAAAAATTACATTTTTTGAGAAAATAACGACACTTGAAGTTTGAAATCACTTTTTCTCTATATTTTTCGCTCTTTCAACGCCTTTAAAAATTACAAATTTTCATTTTTTTAAAAATTGTACTGGTTTGTCCACGAGCCAGAAGTATATTCTTCAAAATAAGAAAAGTTTCAGTCGATTCTGATACAAATTCGGATCTTACCAAAATTCATTTAAAATCCCCATATACCCTTATTCCCCATCTCAAGTCTCAAAATATTTGCGTCAAACATACCACGAACTATTACTCAGTTCCTTAATTAAAAGCCCAGTCATCTCTGCACAAGATTCGTTCCCAGTCCTTCATTTCCACCCTCACTCGGCAATAACAAAAACAATCCCCGCAAATCCAAATCAGAAACAACACACAACTCGACCTAATAACCACGAGAGTTGATTGATAAGTAAAGTCTCCAATCCTCTAAAATAACTATGGGACAAGGTAAAATAACGAAACTGGTATCAAAATGAGGTAAAATTTATCTTCAAAATTGCAAGATTATTTTTCAACAAAGTCACCATTTAGTGCTACACATTTTTCCAAGCGTCCCATCCACTTTTTCATTCCCTCCACGAAGAAAGTTTCTGCTTTGCTTTTGATCCAATTGCGCCCAGCAACTTTAACTTCAGCGTGGAGAATGTTGACCTTTCAAGTTGAAAGCTTCAACGTCTCTTTCAATTTCGGAGACAAGCAGAAAGTAGAACATTTTTGTGCATCGCGACAACACAAGACAGTAAAATTCACAGTTGTTGCACACCCTCTGAATTCTGGCTCTTCCCGAAATTTAAAGAGGCGTTCAAAGGCCTCTTTTCCTCTTTCAAGTTACTATGAGCGATTGGATCAGACGCAAACCAGTATCTTTCTCCATGTGCGGAATAAAACAGAGTACAGAACCGTTTGGAAAAATGTGTACGTAGCACTAAACGGCGACCATGTAGAAAAATGAGCTCGCAATCTCGAACAGAAATAAATTCACTTCATTTTGATACCAGTTCCATTATCTTACCTTCCCTCGAACTTATTTCAGAGGATTGCAGATCTGACTTATCAATCGATCCTCGTATAATCGTAACAGCGAGCACAAAATTAATTATTACGCCTCTCGATATTACGAGGGGCGCCTCGCGAATGGAAACGAGAGCTTCGTCGACATAATTTGTACAACGAGGAGGTAATGCTCGAAGGGACGACAATCAGGGTAACGATGATTTACATAAAACTGCCCGAGACGAGAGTTTACGACTCTCTCTCTCTCTCTCTCCCTCAATACGAAGCCCGTTGTTTCCCCGGTCCCGCACCCCGCCCCTCCCTGCCCCGCCGGGGAAAGAGATCCGAGCAAAGAAGAAAGGAAAGTCTGCTCGTTAGGTGGCGGAAAGCAACGGCCGAATAAAACAAAAAAAGGCCCCGTGGAAAACGGGGAGAAACACAGCGTTCATCGCTCTTCTTCACGCGCGACTTGCTCGCCCACGTCGACGCCGTCTCGTTACGTGCGAGGAAAAGGCGGGTAAAGCGACTGTCGAGAAGAAGGCACCCTTTTTGCAAATACGGATCGCGCCAGCGTCCTTTAGCGCAGCCCGCGTCCCTTTCCTTTCCATCCGATTCTCCCGAGCCAGACAAAGGAACGATCATTATGGGGCGTGCGCGCTACCAAAAAGGAAGGTCTCGAACTTTTTTGACGTCTCGTTACCAAAGGTCGAAAAAATCATTTAAAGGCTGGCGCACGTTAACACTTTGCGGTCCCAGCTCTTTTCGCGGTCCTCCCCCAGCGTGAATGGACTCGACCGCTTCCGCAGGGCATCCTGTAATTTCGCTTCAACCCTTAACTGCAGAGGTGGAGGTCCCATCGTGCTTCAGATGCTTATTTCCAGGCTTTCCACGGGGGGGGGGGGGATGCAAAACGACTTATTGCAGTTTTATATTCTTTACAAATAGAGTAGGCACTGGAATTATTTATTGTAGCTCTTGAATAAATACGTTGTCAATTGTACTTTGATTATTATTAGTAGTAGCAAAATATTATTGCAAAAATTTTGTAGCTCATTTTCTTGATTAAAATAAGTTTGGATACGAATCATTTTGCTATGAAAATTATGGACGCTACGTAAAGATAGTGATGCAGTAAATATTTTCAGTACTGTATGATTTTATTTGTGTCACTTGTAGGGATATACTTACTGAAAAGGCTTGGATGCTTTGTTCCGAAGGAAAAGGCGAAATTTTAGCCCGTAAATAGAAATAAAAATTGGGGTGTGTTAGATCCCATCTCACCAGTTAGGTAACAAAGTTTGCATCTTACTAGTTAAGGGTTAATGTTTTAGTATCTATGGGGATGATAAATTTAGAGGAGTGAATTTGTGTTGATGGTAGGAATGTGGAGAAATTTTTAATGGCGAGTATTGGATGCAATGTGTGGAGAAAGAAGATAGGAGATGCTGTGCTGTTTAATTAGAGAAAGTGTTCGTTGTCGTCGTGATGATCAGTTATTTTTCTAGTCCTCTTTGGGGTATGGTGAAATTTAGATATTAACTATTTAGTGTAAATTATTAGTAAAGAATCGAAGGATTCACTTCGTTAATGAGATACAGTTTTATAGAATACACTTATATTCTCTAAAAGTTTAGTCTCACTCTGTAAATTAAGGGAAGTAGAGATTTTTTCGTTAACCAGATAGATTTAAGGGGGTAGGTCACCCTCGCTAGCCCTAAAACAGGCCTTTCTTCAAACGCAAATTGTAAAGTGATAAATAACAATAGAGACAACGCTTTTCCCTAATTTTAATCGTTATTCTATGAGCTTTAACACAAAAAAAGAAAAGTGTAAATATCTCTATGTACTTAAAAGTTGTGAGTAAAAACGTAAAGGCGTGTACGAAAATCGCTCCAATGATTTGGATGAAAATTTAATGAGACATGCAGAAAACCATTCCCTAAGATGTGTCGGGAGCAGAATTTCGAGATAAATTCTTAAAAAAAAAAGATAAAAAATATTTTTCATACAAGAAATCGATAAAATCGTATTTTTCAACATAAAAATTGTATTATTTTTTTTTTGTCGAAAATCTGCTCCCGACACATCGTGGGGAATGGTTTTCTGCATTTCTCATTAAATTTTCATCCAAATCATTGGAGCGGTTTTTGAAATTTTATATGCACCATCAAACGGTGCACCGCGCACACGCCTTTACGTTTTTATTCACAACTTTTATGTACATAGAGATATTTAGACTTTTCTTTCTTTGTGTTAAAGCTCATAGAATAACGATTAAAACTAGGAAAAAACGTTGTCTCTATTGGTATTTATCACTTTACAATTTGCGTTTGAAAAAAGGCCTGTTTTAGGGCTATCGAGGGTGGCCTACCCCCTTAAGTAACTATTCCGCGTGGTGAGATATTAAAAGTTTTTAAATAAAGAACATTGCCATCGTCTGTTATCCCTAAAAATATGAAATTCGACTCGGGAGAAAACGTCACACATAATATGATTTTAACTAAAAAAAATCAGCAAGTGATTTCAAAGTATTGATTAGTATTTGCACTGTAGTTTATTTTATCAAACTCTTATCATATTCTATGACGTGCATAGAAGACGAGAAGTATGAAGCGTTAAATAGATTATCTGTTTATTTTAGAAAGGGTGACCATAGCCCTTAGTAATAATAGTAACCCTACTACGTCCCTCGGGTCTTTTTTACCCACTCGTCTTTTCGTTTCATTAAAAGTTCTATTAACTTTGTGGAGACGTAAAAAAGTTGTTGCTAATATGTCTAATATATCCCATTCTTTGGCATTATACATGTTAAATGTATAGGCGTTAACTGCAAGAAGCCGCCCTTAAATTACGTAAGGGTAATTTTGGCGATTTCCTACCCCCTCCCTCCCTCAGGTATAAGAATTCGTAAGATTTTATATTCCAATCCCTTCCCCCTTCCTTACGCAATATTATTTCCATTGCATTTTCTTCAGTTATTCAAATTCTGTTAAAGGTTTATATAATTCATTTAACTCCCTTTACTCTTCTCTCCTTCTCTTCTCTCATCTTTAACTCCATTAACTTTTTTTATGCTATTCGTATTGAAAATTAGTTTAAAAAAATATATTACGTAAGAAGCTACTTGACTCCTCCTCTCCCCGTCGTAAAAAAAAGGTAAGAAATCGCGACCCCCTCCCCCCTCAAAAAGCCTTACGTAGTTTAAGGACGACCCCTAAGTTGCAGCAGGGTTGATTATTATCAAGGTTTAAAATATTTTTTAAACCTTGAAATGGAAAGTGCTGTAATCATTAAGTTATTTTAAACGGAGTTCCTCCGAAACCCTTATCAAATAGATACCCAGTGACTAACAGAATTTAGCAAAAATCTGTTCATCCAACCACCTCCGAAACTCCTGACTAGAAGGAAATACGATGTGAAGTGAAACTTGCAGGGACCAGAAAGAGCTAATATCTGCATCGATTTCAGTGGTACATATGTACGCAGAGGGACGGGAATAGTAGCGGAAATGATATCGAAAGCACGTAAGAGAAGCGAATCAATCTTTTCCTCCTTCATCCCCCTGGAGGAGCG
Source organism: Andrena camellia (assembly GCA_029448645.1). Lineage (NCBI taxonomy): Eukaryota > Metazoa > Arthropoda > Insecta > Hymenoptera > Andrenidae > Andrena > Andrena camellia. Next base: position 11,343,543 of record CM055677.1, read on the forward strand.
GTGCGGGCCGGCGAATGAAAGTATCGGCAGCGAAAGACGCGGAGAACTTGTAGCTGGGGGGGTTGTTTGACAGTCGCGTTGCTTATATCGAGTCTGTCGGGGGCAATAAAACAGTCGCTGGCTGGAATGCCGTGTTTCAATCGTTCCGCCATTGTGAGGCCAAGAATCGAGATACGCTCGTACGTACATTCAGGAATATACGCATTTCCCGCATAGAGATACAGTCGCTGCGACACACATCGCTCACGTAACGACTGGTTTATGTACGTTTTCCGTAACTTAAAGGATGCTTGGCGGAAAATCATCGACAACCCTCGGATATACCTGTTCACTTAATTGTTGTACCTCTTCTATTCTGTCACATATTCGCTTTATTAAGGTGTCTTATAAACCATATAAATCAGTAGATAAAGAAATGGGGGATAAGAAAAGGCAGCAGAAATACATAGGGTAGACCGGGGGCGATAGTAACAGGAGGACGATTGTAACACGTTAAATATCTCAGAATATTTGATAGATATTAACACAAATTTTGGATATATGATGAAGAATGACATTTGGAATACACACATCCATGTTCTAGCAGTATAGATACACAATAGACACGTATAGTGAAGAAAATAACTTTTCGATACCCCAAAGTAACTTTTTCTTACTGAGTTAAAATTGTAATATAAATACTCCCTTTGCAAGTACGTGTTTTTTTTTTTTTTTTTAATATTTAATCTGGCCATTTTTAACCCTCGTCAGGCGGCACAATTTTACAACGTTAACAGGCGGCAGAGGCACAATTGCACCCTCATATATTATATGAATATTCTCTCTATCGGTATAATTTGTACGATAAATGGATAACATTTAGTCTCAATGAAAATCAATATAAAAAATTTCCTAAATTTTCTTTTATAATGTAAATAATCTATTTTTTTACTTTTTTTATAATAAAGTAACATTATCATTAAAAAAAAATTGTATTCTTTTTTTATTGCATTATCTTCGTACAAAATGTATGAGGACGTAATTGTGTCTATGCAGCTGTTATGGATGCAACCCTCGACTCGACCCTCTGTCTCGGAAGGGGGTAGAGATATTTTTCTGAAATTTGGTCTGCATAATTTAGACCAAAAAATTAGAGATGTCACGAAACATCAGCCCTCCACGGCTTCTCGAAAAAAAGTTATCGCAATTTAAAGACGCAAAAGTTACAATTGTACCTATGCTGCCTGACGAGGGTTAAAGTAATACTGATCGTTAGTTATCACTTCTAAGTGTCTCGTTAATCCAAATTTATAATTTAAGTTCAAAAGCCTGGCTGGGGTCGTTTGTAACATTGGCAGTCGGGGTCGGTTGTACCGCGACAGAACCGATGATGAAAGAAGATGAATAATATTGTCTTGTTTACATGGAATAATATAGCACGGCAGAAGCAAACAAATAAGGATTGATCACATGAAGAATGTACCAGCCAAAACGTTTTCTATTTCTGCCACAATTGCGACACCGCATAATTGGTTATAAATTTTACTTTTCTTCATTTACTATTATAATTAAAATTAATAAATATTTTAATTTTGTAAAGTTAAATTTGTGCTACTATCGACTCCGTGCAGCGTTACAACCGAGCCAGGGTCAGGGACGGTTGTGACACTTTGTCCGCTTCTCATTTTTTATTAATAACCTGGATATTACTTGACAAACAGGGAAGCTGTTGTGGCTGAATAAGTGCCAGATAAGTAAGTAACATTTTCGTATAAAAACTTTTGTTGTAACTTCAATAGTTTTTGCATAATCGTAATCCAAAGTCAAAGTGTTACTACCCTACCTCGTTTTAAAATTCTGATTTATTTTCCATCTATTAGGTACGAAAGTATGGCAAGCAGTACCTACTTCCCACCCTTGGATTCTGAATCCTCAACCCCCAAGATCCCATTACTACTAAAAATAAACTTCGATAACTAAATAAAAAGTATTAATTTCTATTCCGTACATAAATTCCTTTAAGGGGTTACATCCACCTAGAGGTCCGGAAAAAGCATACAAGTTCAGGATTTTTTTTTTGGGAAATTATAAGTGAAAATCATACATAATGTTTTTCTACTAAAAGAAGGGTTATTTATACTAATTTTTGCTTTCAGATGCATCGTTTAGCCTAAGGAATGTCCACCAGCTAATGCTTAAAAAAAACACGACTCAAATCCAAGCCGATATCTCCTTTAGTTAATAATAATATCTCATGAAAATTTAGAATAATATAGTTAAAAGACGTATGTTTTAGTAGAAAAACATCGTGCATGATTTGCACTTATACTTTTCCCCCCAAAAAATCCTGAACTTGTATGCTTTTCCTGGACCTCTAGGTGGATGTAACCCTTCAAATATGCCATCTATTACGAAAGAATGACAAGCAATACTTCCCACCCTTGGATTCTGAATCCTCAACTCCCAAGATCCCATTGCTACTAAAACTAAACTTCGATAACTAAATAAAGAAAAGTATTAATTTCTATTCCGTGCATAAATTCCTTTAAAGTATTCAATATTCAAATACCCCGGCCGGAGCTATTCACCTCTACTTTTACAACCCCCAAATGGAAGACTCCTCGCACGAAGCCCTATCAAATCTGCAAAATAAGAATAACAAATCTAGCGCCGGTGTGTTTCCCTGGAAAACACATGAGATCGCGGAAAGATCGTGGTTGTAATTTGAATGCCGTTTATTGTCACGCGGAATACGGGAACGTTGTACCCCTTCGTCCAAGCTCCCTCCCCGCGCCGGAAAACCATTTGTCCAGGCATAGCCACAGAGTGTGTAAACACGCGGAGAAGGGGGTGGTTTGGTCTTTCTCTCTCCCTCTAGGCGGATACGAGGTTACGAGGGTGCACACGGAGACGGCGAACGTGGGGTGGGGTGGGTGGGGGTGGGGGGATACCGGGGGGGGGATGGTTAGGGGGTTGATTTTCGTTCTGGGTTGTAGGCGCAGAGACCGGGTGCAGAAATCGTGTGGGTTTCTATCCCCGCGGGCTATATCCCCGGAATCAGCTGCCAGATTATTCTATTACCGCGTATCAACATGGGGTTTGTTTGGTCTGAAAACACGGGCCCGCCACATTGTTTCAGCCAGATAAAGAATTTAACGTCGGGTAATTAAAAGGACCCGGCCTCGGGGACAAGTCTCCGCCAGGACAATCTCTCTCTTTCTCCGCCACTCTGAAAATCCACCTGGTGGAACGTCTCCGACGGTTTCTCGCCCCGTAAATCCCTCCTGGGGACATTTTGTGCCCCCGTTTAGTTACGCGGCTCTCCTAGTATCGGCATACGTGAGAACCAGCCGATACGCGAGGGAAACCTCGGCGGAAATTCGGGAATAGCGGTGTTTCCGTTCGCGTGAACTGTTTTATGTTGATTCTATGACTGCTTTATTATTAACGGGTTAATATTTGTTGGCGTGTATGTGGCATTTGGGTAAATTGGGCCTCGTTTAATCCGCAACCTGGATAATCCGATGTCTGATGAATTCGAGGTGTTTCGGGTGGTGTTGGCTTTTTCGTAGAGAGAGGTTTTTGTTTCTCGAGGTGTTTACTTTTGCGACGAGGCCTCCTCAGCATCGAGAACTTTGGCAGGGTTTCATTAGCATCGAGTTCTCCGCGTCGAGGTCACTTCAGCACCGCGCGTGCGTGAGTGTGTGTGTGTTCAGCTTAATCCTAGTCGGTTTAACTGGGAAGAAATTGAAGTGATTAAGGAATAATAAAAGAAATTGTGGATTAGGTGGTCCTATTTATAGAGAAAACCAAAGGAATTTTAAGTGAACTTGCAAGCCCTAATACTCGTGGATATTTTATTATGTTACTGATTACTTTAGAAATAAACTCCCCGAGATCCCATGTCATATTGTCCTGTTATAGTATTATCTAAATTGTTATTATTAAGTCTTAGTGTTAGACAAGCCATCTTAGTTGTTGCATAATTTAAACATTTACGTGGCACCTTGTTAAATGATGTAATTAGTTGTAAAACAAAAGTAGCGCTAATTTGACCATTAATAATTAAACAAAGACAAGACAATTGCCGCAACCAATTTGTACACCTTCGGAGTATGTAATTTAAAACAATCTGAAATGAAGTCATAATCGTAATTCCATCCGTCCATGATGAAACCAAATTCAAATTCACCGAAATGCAGAAATTTTACTTGCCGCGGGGTAAATGGGTCGGCAGACGACGATCTGTATAGTATATTTTAAAATATCCACTGAATTGTAAATTTTGTTGTTCGAAATTTGCCGGGTCCCGTTAATTGGTGGTTTTCGAGGCAATCACAGAAAGGAAAATAAAGAGCAGCGGCGGGAGGGTGGTTGGTATGTTGCAACGGTATCTGTTAATGTCAGCAGAAAATGCAGTCCGATAATTAAAAGTGTATTGATTTTCACCTGCTCGTATTACATCCGGAAAGGATCGGTATCAGTGTAATCGTTTTGGGCCGTTCAATTATTAGGCTTGTAAATGTTTGCTAATACGCGCGCAGTTAATGTTCTACCGAAAAGTTCTCTCGTAAATAGAATCTGTAAATTTAATTAAGCGAAATGTAGGCGAGCGGACGTAAAATTATCGGATCTTTCCTTCTTCTTCTTTCGAATATTTCATCGATATTTCTCATTTATGCGACAACTGCTTTTGGAGCCTAAGTAATACTTCTTTTATTTAATTGAACGCGCTAGAAATTTCATTCGGCATGAAAATTAGATCGCGATATTTACTCGCCTATTTAGTATAATTGTAATAGTATAATAATGCCGCGTGACTAGCGACAATGATTGTTTAACCGTCATTACAGGTTCAGCTCCGTGCCGTGCGCGCACATTGTTCGTCGCTTTTCCATAGCCAACGTAATTACAGTACTTCGGTGGCTGCCACGCGGTTGAATCGTACGTGATTACGCGCTGTCGATCGGTGGCAAATATTTACGGTACCGACGCGTATGCAAATAACTCGAAACGTCCGAAAATTTGTTACCTCTCTGGTCGCTCATGAAATCTCTAATTCACGGGATCGATCCTACGTTAACACCGTCGCAATTCTGCCGGTGGTTAATGGTAGCCTTTGGTTCGATCCTCAAACTTTCTCGCCTTCCATGCTACAGCAAAATAAACTATTTATTGGTAGAAGGTTTATTGCATCATTTATATTTACGTAGTAAATCTATGATTGATATGAAATATGTGAAAGATAGTGAGCTACGCATTCTTGCAATAATATTTTCCTAGTAATAATAATAAGGGAGGTATAAATATTTGTAGTTGAGTACATATACAGTGGCGTGCAAAAGTATTCGGTCGCCCTTTAAAATCGCATAACTTTTTTAAAATTAATCCAAGCGACTTGAGTTTTTTTGAGAAGCTAGAGGGATTAGTTTGCTAAATGATGTGATTCGTCGTTTTGAAAAAAATGCACTTGGTCGGAATAGCAAGAAAAAAATAGTGAAGGTCGTTGTTTAAACTTTTTTTGTGAGCCTGTAATGAAAATTCAAAAAACCCGTTTGTAGATTGTAGTAAGTTATATACGTGCCTAAAATTTCATCAAAATCGGTTAACCGGTTAACTGGCAATGTATCATATATGATAAAAAAAAATCTGGCCAATTCTGTTTATGTATCATATATGATCACTTTTTTAATTTTCAAATGATTTGAATGAAACTTGGTATGTAATGGTTTTTGGGGTCGCTGAATCTGAATTTGGCACTGGAATTGTAAAATTCAATATGGCAGACTCAAAATGGCCCACCCAAAGTGGCTGCCAAATATTAAAATATTATCGGGATTTAGAAAAATTGTATATAGGGGTTTTTGAGGTCGCTGAATCTGAATTTGGCATTGGAATTTTAAATTTCAATATGCCACACTCAATACGGCCGAACCAAAATGACTGGCGAATTGTTGGGATTTGTATAAATTATTCGTACTGTATTCAATTTCATAAGTAAGCACGTTGATGGTGATGGAAATCGTATTCTTTTTTGACGCCGCATTTTGTTTTTTCAAAATTGTATAGATGTAAAAAAATCAAAATTTATCTGCAGTGGGTCCCTACTTATATACTTTCCTGACCTTTTTTACATGTGAGAGATATGTTAGTGGCTGTTTACCACCTACCGGTGACTTTTAGTACTAAGTCGAAACTTGCAGATCAAAAAAAGCTCTTGCGGTGGAATTTATGGATGAAGAATTCAGGTATAAAATTATTCGAAACTGTTTCGTAGAAAATAAAAAAAACTAAAAAATTAACCCACTAAACCCTTATTTTTCAGGGGTTGGGGGTGACATTGAAAAAACTAACTGCTGCAATCGAATTATAGACAAGAAAACTTTACAATAAAAAATTTTTAAATAAAAAAAGGTTTAGTAAAGAATTGAAAAAACTCACCCCTAAATCCTATTTTTTAGGGGTTGGGGGTGTCAGATGAAAAAATTAACCCCCGGAATCGATTCAGCGACTCAAAAAACCCCTGTATACCAAATTTTGTGTGATTCACTTAATTTTTCGATGTTGCCAGTTTGGGCACGAATAGTAAAAAAAAGCCGTGCCAAAGATCGCAGAATAAGGTCGAAAATCGCTGATTTTGGGAATTTTGTTAAGCGTTTATAGCTCAGAGGAACGTTAACCGATTTTGATGAAATTTTAGGCATGTATATAACTTACTTCAATCTACAAACGGGTTTTTTGAATTTTCATTACAAGCTCACAAAAAATAGTTTAAAAAACGACCTTTACTATTTTTTTTTTGCTATTCCGACCAAGTGCATTTTTTTCAAAACGACGAATCACATCATTTAGCAAACTAATCCCTCTAGTTTCTCAAAAAAATTCAAGTCTCTTGGATTAATTTTAAAAAAGTTATGCGATTTTAAAGTGTGGCCGAATATTTTTGCACGCCACTGTAGCAGAGGTCCAAAGAAAGTTTAAACTGTGAACGGTGATAAAACTAAGATACCTTAGTTCAAATTAAACTTTATACTCCCTTGATTGGACGGTTGCCGGAATAGGTCAGTTATACCGAAATAATACATAAATCCTAGTATTACCTTATAAGTAGTTATGCCGATAGGTATATAAAAATATGAGTCCTAAACTTTCTTCGGAACACCACTGTAACTCAATCTTCCCCCCTCTTGCTCAGATTCCATCCACACTTTGGTGCCCTCGTTTAATCTCTTTATCGAGGACGACGAGTTAAAAGCATAAATTAAAAACCCTACACAGGTGGCGTATAATACTTCTACTCGCCGTAAGAATTTTCATTCTCAACAAAACCCAGTGAATCTACTCAGCTGCATTAAATTCATCTTGTGCTTCTATGGTCACAAGAATCTCCCATCTCACCCCCTTTATTCTATAAAATTGCGATACTGTTCCGCGGTAAGGTTTACTTATTAAAAACTAGTCGAATCTCTCCAGAGTTTACTCTAAAAAAAAAAGATCTTAAGGAGACGTTAACCTCGAAGTGCATATGTATTAGTTTTCAGTGGCCTCCGTCAGTATAGTCAACCCGTCGAGCGTCACAATACCACCAAGTTTCGTTAACTTGAACAATTTGTCGTCATCGCGATTGCTCGACGAACGAGGGGCAGAAAAAAAAAGCGATATCCCAACGTTCATGAATGGGAGCATCGTGGTCACTTTGAAAAAATTTGATTCCCATTCGAACGACTGTCTCCCTCCTCCTATCTAGCTACGGTGCGAACAGACAGAAATTGTCAGGGGGAGAGGGGGGGAATAACGAACCCGTCGGTCGATTCGTCGCCGCCGAAACAATAACAATCGGCGTGCGCTCGACGATGCGGTAATTAAAATAAAATTAATTGGATTGGTCGTGTGCGCGTTCCCGTGACGGGAACTTTCGAAGGAGATGCCTGTTCTGCCGTAGGGGCGTTTTGTGCGTTATTGCATATAATGCACTGTTTATTCTGCATCCACCCTCCGCGGCCACCTCCCCTTCACGCAACACGCGTGTGCACGCGTGTACCCGCGTCAATCCGCTTCATCTCTCCTCTTCGCTCTTCCACGGACACCTCCACCCCACCCCCCCCCCCCCCGGCCCCACGGTACAGCGGCATCCGTTCGATTCCACGGGGGTACCTGTTTGGTCCCTGTACCTACAGCGATTTGAATACTTGCTGGCTTCTTTGGCAAGAATTTTGTGATTTATTTTTGGCGATATTTTGGATTTTGGGGGTCTGGTGAGAGTTTCGGGAGCGACGAAAGAAAGCGGAGTTGTATGGGGTGGTTTGGTGGATGTTTTTTTTATAATTTTGGATTTTATCCTGACTGATTTATTTCGGTGATGAATTGAGAAGGATGTTTGATTGGTTGATTAAAGTTTCATTTTTGGTGAGTCGTCTTGGGTCTTCGGTGCCACAGGGTTAATAGTTTGTGGTAGATGTACACTACCGGGCGAAAATTTGGAATCATTTCATGAATATTAAGGAAAGCAAGGATTTTAGCGTTAAATGAACAAACGTAAGCCAGATAGAATATTGCGATTTATGGGAACGAGAAGCATTGCAATCGCCACTAAAAGTGTTAAATTCGAAGTGGAAGAATATTTTCGTTGGTAGTGTATATATCTATTTCTTTTTTTAGACTTCTTTGTATGCAAGCTGCAGTAAAGAGATGAAATATACATGTATTATATGTGCATCAGAAGTTGTCTCGTAATTCCTGTGTTACATTACAGTTTATAAATCTTGATCCCCCTGAAGAAAAATATAGTATGGGATTAATTAATTCAGAAATGTGCCCCACTGAATAAAATTCTTAAGATTCGTCAGAATAATAACCGTAGCAATTGTACAATTTTTAAAAGTATACAGAGTGTCACCAAACTAGTGATACAACCGGAAAGGGTGTGATGCTACTCGAAAATATAATAGAAGATTATTGTTTAACAGAAACACACCGAACTAAGTTACCATTAATATTTAATTTCGAAAGTAATTCATTCGTCAAAATTACCATTAAGATCTCCAAGTATGTCGCTACACCATTGACATTCTGCTTTTTCTTCCTCCTCTCCTAGTTATCTTCTCCGTAATTCATATTACGCGACCGCGTCTCGCGCAATAATTCACTTCCGACGAGCTTTCGAGATTTAGCCAGTCCCAGTGCAATCGATCGATCCACCTTTCCTCGATGGAACTGCCAGCGCGCCGAGCAGCTCATTAAAATTTCACCGCGAGTTTTCGTGATCTTTGATTTGCCCGGGAAAGTTCGTCCTGCCGCTGGAACCTTGCGGGGATCAGACCGATTTCAGCTTCAAATTCACTTTGACTCGAACTGGTGCTCGGATTCCCACGGGATACATCGACGAGAAAGTCCGCTGGAAGCTCTTCTTCTCGTTTTACTGGAAAAATCGAGCAAAGATCCACTCGCTCCATTCTCTGTGTCTCGATGGATACCTGTTAGAGAATGGCTGCACTTAAAGTTGAGAAAGAATCCCCGTTTCGACGATCCACACGCGCACACGCCACATGGCGAAGTAAATAGCTACCCTTCCACTAGCGATAACATTAAGCGATCTTATGAAAATTTAATGGCGGACCATAACTATGGATAATATTACAAAATCTGTAGGTATATATTAATGGAACTGTAATATTTATTACATCACTCATAAATCGATACAGTGATGGTCAAAGGAGAGTTTAAAATTTATATGTTTACATGTCTGAGTAATAAACTTAATAGACTGACTTGGGCAGAAATTATTTGAAATGCAAAATACAAAATTTGAAGTGATGAATTATTGAAATTACAAACATTTCTAATTCAAAAATAATTTAGAAACGGTCACCTTAGTTTGTGCCAAACCCAACTGAATTCTTTCAAAGTGATTTTAATTTTGGATAACAGTTACAAATAAAATAATAGACGATCTTAACCGCACACACAAACATTTCGTCTGGAAGGCAGCCGCATCAGAAATGATTTCAGGAGACATTTATTCAAATACAAAATAAAATAAAGTATCAGTTCATTAGTAAAGAAATAACGAAATGAATCATGGAATAATGATTTGCTTGTTCAAATAAACTAACGTAATAAACAAGATAATTTATTATGTGAATAATCATTTCTAAAATATTGTATTGAAATAAATTCCAAGTTTACTCTCAGTACCTAGTCAACAATCTCCCAATAATATTTCACATTCAGCATCTCACCGAAAAGTTATTATCAATTCAAGAAGTTGGTATTTATATATTATTTTAGTTAAATATAGAAGTTCATATTTATATATTATTATGGATTATTGGTATCCTATATACAAGATATAAAGAGAGATAGAGTTCGTCTATATAATAGAGATAATTTCCGACTTTCTCTATTTATTCATCCGCGTGAAATTGGTGAAAACGAATCTCGCTGAGCGCGCAACAGGAATTATTTGTTGGCTGATGCACTCAAGGGGCTCCTAAATCCAATAATGATCCGAATATTACCCGGCCAGCAAGGTTTCACGTTATTTCCATCGTGTATCGGCGTAATTTTATAAACACTTCGAAAATTTTGCGCCCCCGGTCGGGCTTCGCGCGCTGAGATTGCTTGCCGTTTTAAGGCTTCGTCTACTTCGAGAGGAGGAAAATAATTACAAAATCACAGAACGGAACGCTTTAAATCTTTCGTCAGCCCTTTTGAGAAGTGGCATTTGTCCAGCTTCCCTCGGCTCCCTCCAACAGCCAGAACGTAGCTCATATTTTCAGCACAATCATGTATCCGTACAATCGTGCATATTACATTCGAACGTGGAATGCGAATTCCCGTCGCCAGTGGATCGATAAAACAGTTTTTCATTACAACGTTAATATGCGCGAAGTGATCGCCGGCATCGAACGAATATAACTTGCGAATTTTTCATACAAAATATTCAGCGACACATTCAAATTATACAGCAAGATAAAACGTCACATAGTCCGCTCTGATTTTGGATATTAGGTTACGTCAAAATTGATAGTTTTAACGTCAATCGTGATTGAGGTGTTTGGAATTTAAACAGAATTTTTATATAACTATTCATCTAATTGGCAAAAGTATTTAAGTTTGATAACCTGATCGAGTTAGGGATTCTAACGTGCAGAATTTTTATTTTAAAAGTGTCGAGAAATTTACCGGAGCTGTAGTAAATAAATTACAAGGTATACAGTATAAGAATAGCTTGTGAATAAAACGAAACGGGGAATCAAGAATGCACATAAACTGTCTATGAAATAAATGGCAAATTATAAGCAGCAGCAGTTTGCCAGGAAGGAAGATAGGATCCAATAAACCATCGATGAATTTGGTGAAGCTGCTTCGAATCAATGATAATATAAGGGTGAAGATTTTCCGGGCAACAGAGAGAACATCGTAGATACAGAAATATTAGAAACCTGCGAGAAATGTCTGAACAAGGGCCGACTGATGAAGAGTTTACAACCGACGTTGATGACACTACCACGGAACTGGCAGACACCGATGCAACGACGGATACAGCTCCGGCAAGAAGAAAAAAAGCAAAAACTTGGATGGAAAAATGCACGGAGAAGAAGTGGACCTGCGACGGAATGCCACCATGGCGGGTTTTCATGAACACGTAAGACGCTACCCAGGCAAAGTCGTCGTATTTGCTTCACGCGACACTTGGCAATCTCCTCAGATTCGTAGAGGATCAAGAACAGTTCGAAAAGGATGACATCTTCAAGCACAGAAGACCAGCCAACATTCGAAAATTTCCTCGAGTACATTCGGAAGAGGAATTGGTCACTCCTCACAGATGCTTGCCCCTCAACGCCTTGCAGCTTCAAAATGAAGTAGCCTTGCCTAATAGGCTCGATCGGAAGCAGATGATACGAATTTGGAAGAACATGAGGTTGCACCTGCCAGTTAGTAAATCATCGAAAATAATCTCAGCTCACTGTTCCGACAGTGTGTTCTGTATTAACACTTTGACAGATATTCTTATGTCACGTCTAACGCAGGGTCCATTTTGACCCATAATTCCATTCATACACATTTCAAACGAAACTTTTACATTACGCTTCAATTCTTCGTGATCTGAAATTCATGTGGTTTCAAGAAGTAACACTAATTATAAGTAACATATGTAATTTGAGAAGGCGTTGGACTTTTGGAAGGCGTTGAAAGTATTGTCTGTGAGTTCTACGAAGTTCACTTTGAAAAATAATTTATATTCATTTTTTTTTAAAAACAAACTTTTATTAAAATCTGCTAATAATTTTGATACCGGCCTAAATGACTGCCTTAGAAGAATTCCCTCGTATATGTAACTAAAAATAAAAGCGTGGGGCGTAAATATTGAAAAGCCCTTTTTATATAAATATTTATAATGCTCGACGTCGTTTGATAAATTAGTTTTCGCATTCTGCTAGAGTGTCCTTGTTGCACGAGTTTCTTCCACTTGATTTCGAGCAGTCTAATTCCTCAATTCAAAGTCTGTCCTGAGATCTAACCAGATTAAATTTCAAGACAAAATCATGCCGTTCAGCAATTAGTTTATGCATAACTTTTAATATTCAATATTTACGCCCCACGCTTTTATTTTTAGTCGTATGAGGGATTTCCTCTAAGGCCGGTATCAAAATTAGTAGTAGATTTTAATAAAAACTAATTTTTAAAAAAAAATTTACTATAAATTATTTTATGCTTTTTAGTGAAAATATTGTATTACCATCGGAACTACTTATCTGTGCAAAGTTTCAAGTCGATCGGATACGTGGAAGTGGGTCAAAATTAGCTTACAAGATTTCACCCTAACAAACTCACAAGTGAAGCTAATTAAAAGCTTGTAGTAATCCAAGCTCGCAGTTAATTTTGTTCCTCGGCACCTCAGCGATCCTTCACTCATGCGATAGTCGAGTTACCTCTCAGTCATCTAGTAATGAAAATTTCAATTTCTATGTTCTCTATTCTTTATTTTCGTCAAAGTATCACCAATTAGATTGTCGAGATTTCTCTGATGAAAATGAGTTTAAACTGGACCTCGCTTGAGTTATCTGAATCTTTGGTTGTAGTTTTATGAAAATTTAACGGACAATACAAAAATTTCTAGCGGTAGTGATCGTTAGAGAAGGTCAAATCGACTTGAAGGGGCATTTTTCAAACCTTGGGCTACTCAAAGTGTTAAACTACCATTCTGGAAAGAGTCCTTTAAACAGGTGCACTCGTCCAAGTCTGACAACGAGGTGGGGCCTCGACCCTCGAGGACTAATAAAGAACAATGGCGAGGCGTGTGGCCGTGCACCACGCGAGATTTAGTGAAGGAGCTGAGAGAACGACGGAAACAGAGGCGGAAGAAGAGGAAAGACCTGTTCCCCTGCGATCTAGACCTGGACGACAAGGAGGTATTCGACGACCATACGAAGGATTTCTCTGATCGCAAGGAACTGGGTCACGCCAGGATCCCGCAAGTCTGTCCCCTGCCTACGAAGGAGTTGCTTGTCGACAAGGCTGCCGGCGAACAGCCGGGCTTGGTCGACGGTGATTACATCGTTTTCGAGCTACCCTCGAAAGCGAGGGGTAACAGGGTCTACGCTGATGTATGTCTTCGTGGCCTGAAGGGAATGCATTTGCCGGAACTGGGAGTGTTACGAGCGCGACAAAAGACTTGGAAGTTCTGCTTCTATCAGGCAGTCATTGCTCTTCTGGCGAAGACACAGCTGAGGTACACTTCTTGCGCAAAGCTGATGATTGGAAACTTGACTGTTGGCTATCTCTGATAAGGTTCACGAATCACTTTGGATCGGTTTACGTAATTCTATCACTGGGCTTCCAGTTGTAAAGGATTCCTTGAAATAAGGAAGTTGCGCAATGTGATCACTTCGTTTGTCTATTTTGTTAAACATCTTGGGTAAATGAATTGTGGAATCGTGCACGTTAGCAGAGTTTCCGGTGACTTCTAAATATGCACAGTAAATTCGCGTTGTAAGATCGCCAGATTTTGCTCATTGTGTGATTCTTTATCTCTACCCTCACCAACTGGAGAGATCCCTCTCGGATCCAGTCGAGGGGGAAGGGCGACATGAGAGTAAATAAACACCAGCTCGAGCCGAAATGAGGTGCCAATCGCTGGAGAGCTGTTCGTGATGAACATAAGTCTCTGCCTGGTCCTGAGTGGTGAACTTACAACGAGAATCTACTCAATGCTATTCGAGGGAATTAGAGGATCAATTACTTCGAACTTTAATTACTTTGAACGGCATAGTCGCTCGTTGGGTTTCCATCAACATTCAGTGCCTAGAAGCTTACGAGCCTGCAGTTTCTTGGCACGGCAAATAACAATAACGTACTCTTATAAGATACAAGTACGCGTGGAGCGCTAACATCGATTACATCTACGACCACGCTTGGATGTTGTACACCCACATCGGCGCCATTAACATCAAAGAGAAGCAAAGGCTGGACGACATCGTCGTGTACAATTACAAGTACAGCGTCGAGGTGGAGCTGATTCGAGAGTGCAACGACGTTCCCATCGTCGCAGACATTCCCTGGGATTACGAGGAGAGGAATCTGAGGCGAAAGATGGTGCTGGAACGAAAGGAGCTGATGAACGTGAAGCTGGAGATCGGGTCCGAGAAGATCACCGATCAGCAAACTGCACCGGTTCACAGAGGCATTCGAAAGATCGAGGAGTTGTTCGACAAAATCCCCATACGATACAACAACTGCATATTCCGCACCACGCGATTCTCCGTGGCATACTGGAAGGACAATCTCTTCTGGTACCTGTACAACCCGTACCGCTGCGACGAATTCGGTTATTGGGACGACAATGGCTACGCCTGCATCCTCAAGTTCTGCTCGAAGGAGTCCCTCAGAAGACACCTGATGATCCTGCTATTAAGAGCCTACGTGCACACGCTCCCGCAGACAGCCATGCAGAAGGAGAAGGAGGAAGCGGCGAAAATGGCTGCAGCAGAAGCTCCAGCGGAGGACGCCGAAGTGGCTGAGGCAGAGACTCCAGCGGAGGAAGTCCAAGTGGCTGAAGCAGAGGCTCCAGCGGAGGAAGTCCAAGTGGCTGCAGCAGAGACTCCAGCGGAGGAAGTCCAAGTGGCCGAAGAAGACGCTCCAACGGAGGAGGTGGAAGTGGAGGCAGCCACGGCGGAGGACACCCCGAAAGCAGAGGAGGCAGCCGAAGAGGAACCAACAAAGGAGGAGTTCTTTACAGTGCAGATCTTCCACATAACGCACCACTGCTGCCAGGTGCACAATCTGAAGCTGCTGCAGCGCGGTGCACCGAAGCCGCCCAGGCACTTCGTGAAGAAGAAGACGATCGACGACTGCCCCTTCGATCCCCTGGACACGAGGGACCCGTGCAAGATCGAGCAAGAGGAGGGCGACCTGAAGGACGCCATCGAGAAACCAACCTGGCTGAAGCTCTACAAGATCACCTGGGCCAAGTGCGTGACCATTCCCGCGAAGAAGAAGAACGTGAAAGATGTGCCTGGCCTTGGCAAGATGCGGTGGCACCAGTACGTGGTGGAGGAGTCGAACAAGCTTTTCTCTCTGTGGGGCGAGCTGCACATCACGGACGGAATGTTCGAGAGGGAGAACCGTGGCATGCAGACGTACGCCTGCTACGTGGTCTGCGCTGGCATGACCAGGATCATGGCGCCCGAGTACTGGAGCACCAAGACCCTCGACGTGATCGTCATGTGCGGGGACAGGTACTACACGCACAGCAAGCTCGAGGCTGAGTTCAAGTCCACCAAGAACGAGTACAGCCACGTGAACTGCTGGAACAGGTACCTGATGAGCCACTTCAAGATCGGCGAGACCATTTTCGAGGCCAAGGTCCTGCCCGCCATTTGCGGCAGGCTCTACTCCAAGGCGAACAGGTACCTCTGGCAGTCGCTGGAGCAGATGTTCCTCAAGTACCACTTCGGCATTCTGACGTGCGAGAGCTCGTGCCTGGGGGTGTTCAAGTTCTGTGGCTCCTACTACATGTGCGACGTCAACTCCTTTGGGCCGCCGTTGTTCCAGTACGGCGAAGGGGGCGTTTACATGATGAGGGCCACGTACCTTTATAAGTTCGTCACGGTTCTGGTGCTGACGATCGGCTCCCCCGAGTGCAGCCAGTTCGCCTTGAATCCCATTGAAATCTTGAAGGTCGTGGACGTGGGACCATCCGCGCTACCGTTTGGTAGGTTCGAGAAGAAGGAGAGGTCCAGGAGGACGAGGAAAATCGAGTGCCCGTACGACGAGCAGAAGAAGAAACAGATGAGGAAGTGGAAGCATAAGAGAGAGGAGACTGCGCGGACTATTGATAAGCTGTGCTGCAAGGGCACTGAATGATCGGCGATTTCTATTGGTTCACCCTCAGTGAACGGTGTCTGAGCCTTTGTTGATCCAAGTGTCAGAAATCGACTTAAAATAGATATAATGATAATAACCGACTCTATTTTATTCAGAGTGGAGGTTCTCTGGGTGCAGAAGTTGGATAAAGTAATTTCAATGGAATTTAATATTTTAATGGAGTTTTCGTTGAGATATAATTCATGGGATGGTACTTCAATTGAAGGGTCGAATGCAATAAGGGAACTAGCGCTGGAAAATGGCAAAAATAATTGTCCAAACGCTAAGAAAGATTGGAAAATTAAATGTTATTAAACTGAATTTTAAAAAATATAGTGTTGCAAAGCTCGTCACGACACACATTTTTTCTATTTACAGTTTGTTTATCCAATCATTACTATTCGAGCTAAAAATTATAAACAAACAATTTTTCATCGTCCAAAATCATTATTTCTTTAAACATAAATTGCGATAACTTGAGTAAATATTAAGGGATCGTTATGAGACTTAAAATGTAACTTCAGAAAATTCTAGCGAACCCGTAAAATGTATGCACAAAACCCTTATGTTAAAAAATTTAATAATATTTAATTAAAAAGAAATACTGGACATATCCCATGTTTTTCAACATTCGCCGTTAAAAAATATCGAGGCAATTTTGAGGTACATATAACTTGCAGCGACAGAGTTTTTCCTTAATATATAAAGAAGATTTTCACCAATTTTCACACTGATTAATTAATAATTGCAGAAGATATGATGATATAAACATATCTCGCGCGCCACCAACAGCCGCGTATAATGCGCTACTTAGCAGTTTTAGCACTCGCGTTGACTGTTGGTGCCGCGCGGAATTGATCGCCATATCTTCTACAATTATTTATTAATCAGTGTGAAAATTGGTGAAAAACTTCTTTGTACATTAAGGAAAAACTTTGTCGCTGCAAGTTATATGTACCTCAAAATTGTCTCGATTCTTCTTATCGGTGAACGTTGAAAAACATGGGTTATGTCCGGTATTACTTTTTAATTAAATATTATTACATTTTGTAACATAAGGGTTTTGTGCATACATTTTACGGCTTCGCTAGAGTTTTCTGAAGTTATGTTTTAAGTCTCATAACGATCCCTTAATATTTACTCAACTTATGATGGACGATGAAAAATTTTTTGGTTATAATTTTTAGCGCGAATAGTAATGATTGGATAAACAAACTGTAAATAGAAAAAATGTGTGTCGTGACGAGCTTTGCAACACTATATTTTTTAAAATTCAGTTTAATAACATTTAATTTTCCAATCTTTCTTAGCGTTTGGACAATAATTTTTCCCATTTTCGAGCGCTAGTTCCCTTATTGCATACGACCCTTGCATTTTCGTGTGTTTCATCTCCTTCGTGAAGCAGAAAAATAATACCTTCTGTTTGTCCCTTTCCTAGTCAATTATATATGTTGAACATGTGTAAAAATTCTACATATTTTTTGAGTATTTAAATTCTGCATTTGTTCTGAATACGATATTGTATGAGTTCTATAAAATTATAGTTTTTGAACAGTAGAAATGAAGGAATTTGGAAATTTACATTTATTATACAAAATTGCATATAACTCAACATTAGTCGTCACACAAATTTCACATGTATCACATCAGCAGTAAAATCCGCAAATTTAATATTTGCCATCCAAGCAACAACGCAAGAACGTCTTCAATTGGAGCAAACACCCTTAACACATCAGTATTTGTTACGCGATGGCACTCTCTCGATCTGACTTGAACCACGTACACTCCATAAATCGAAACGCGCGTTTCAGTCCACTCTTATTGCTTGAACGTTCCCCGGGAAGTTGTACGGATGCAATGAAATCTCGGACATAATTAACGAGCTTCGCGGGAAAACGTTACGAAAACAACCTCGTCCTGCTCCACAACATGGTGAATGACGAATCCAAGAGAATGTGCCATTCGATCCTGGTTGATCTTGGATAGTGGCTACATTTCATATGGTCCTGGTTCATTTCGTGAACTCTTCTAAAATATGAATGTGAAACAATTCTCCCGAAATATTGTGGAAGAATTCACGAAACGAATGCCAATCATATGAAATTGGTCCATTCGTCCCTCTGCATCTGTGTACAGCTGCCAGAATTAAATTAATTCCACGGCTGATAGTTGCCTCATTTCTAACCGTCGGCGTCCATTTCCCTGAACTTTTCCAAAATGTTTCGTGAATATTCTACGCCAGACCGTATTCTGGAATAATTGTAGAAGAATTCGCGGAACTAATACCAGCCATGTGAAATTGATACATCCATCGCCCCGCATTTCCGTGAACACGTACTCCCTTTGGGAGTACCGTGCACTATTCCGCAACGGGCGCGATGCTAGATCCCTAAATCCTATTATAACATAATCATTAACAAAGCTTCAGAAACCCCATAAATTATTACCTAGCGCAAACATTACAGTTTCGTTGCCTCGACACAAAGTCTAATACGAGACGTACAGTGGTGGTGAAAAGAAAGTATGAAACTCAAATTTTTACATGTCCTCAAACAAAATTAACCCTTTGTATTCAGGGGCGGTGTATCGCACCCCAGGCAATTTTTTTCGGGGGTAAATTTTTACACCTTAATATTATAATTTAAAAACTGGTGGAATTTTAACTAAAAAAATCGCTTTTTCCCACAACTATTTTTTCGACTAGAAATTTCATCATATCGAAATTTATATTTCTAGAAAAAGACTATTATAGCATGATTATACGAGCATTACGAATTTATAATTATCACTGAAAAGTTAAAAGATTCAAAAATGAGAAAATGATAACTCAGGAAGGACGTTGGGGTACAGTGAACCCCATGTAATCAATTTGTGATTATAAGGTGTGACCACGAAGGGTTAATACTTACTGGCATTTACGTATCATGTTAGTAGACTGCGGGTGTTTATGCAAATACAGATTTTTATAGAAAAGGACTAAACAAATGAAACTTTAATAGAAATATGTTTCGTCATTAGAGGGTTTTCAAAATATATTTTTTATTTGAAAAAAATGTTATGTTTATTTATTTCTAGCATATACAGAACTTACTAAGCTCGAGTATAGTAGCGGCCATGATATAGTGTATTCAATTTTTTTCAATAGGGATGTAATTATTGTAATAAATATCACACTTGCATAAACTTTCGCAGCCTATATGTTACTATCCACGAATCTATGTAATATAAACTATAACATATAATTCATCTTAATGCAACTATCTGCTCTCTATCGCAGTTCACAGCTGAAACTTTCTTTTGCCACTGCTCTATGTGACTTGTTAAAACGACCAAAGTGCAAGCAGCCGGTTGTACAGCAACGAAGGGGGTGGCTGGTGGTGACTTCGAATAATCGAAGGGTAGAAAAAGGCTATCCACGCTGGTGGAAATAAAAGAAGCTGTATTTAAGTCGATCGTCTTTAGGTCTCAGCGCAGCAGCGGCGCGGAACCTATTAAACTTGCACCGCAGAGAACGTCTTAGTTCCAGGTCGCCCTCGGGATTTATGTACTTACCGGAACTTGCCCCGAACTCGAGGCGAACTTACGGTGTCCTAGAGTTGGCGCTAGTCAGCCAGCTGGTCCTTCGACCCCCGCCGCACAATGCTAATAATATAATCGTCGAGGCACGTAGAACTAAGTTCGACTAACAAACGACCAGGGATTTTAATCACCGATCCGTCCTCTGACGAGGGTGTATTGGATACGGGGGGGGGGGGGGGGGATAAATCCAAAGGAATAGGTTTGAAGATTCTTTGGGGGATGAGGATGTTATAAATGACTGTTTTTGTTCGAAGTGGATATAAACGTGAATTAAGGGGTAAAAGACTTTCTTTTGCATTTTTTTTTTTACGTTTATATGTAGTTAATTCGGAATTGTTGAATTTTTATTGTTAGGAAGGGGGCACGGGGAATGTGAAATCTTACTTGGTTGATGAAGGGTGGTCGATTCGTCAGTTTTCTGGTAGCTTGGACGATGTTTTTTTAAGGGGACCTTCCGGTCTAGAGCCTCAAAAAATAGGTGATCTTTAGAAATTAATTAAAGGAAAACTACTATATATAAATTAATGGGACTTTTTGCATTGTCTTAAGGATGTCTTAAATTATAGAAATATATTTTTTGTTTTGTAATTAATCATTGCAGACGGCACTGGGGAGTCGTTAAAGTCGAGGCGTCAAAAAATTGATCCAAATCGGTGGGAACTGTATCTCCAAAAGTTATTATCCAATTCGACTAAAACTTTTGTATTTTGAAGAATATACTTCTGGCTAGGGGGGGGGGGGGGGGCGAGAAAAAATTACAGAAATGACATTTTTTTAGAAAATAACGACACTTAAAGTTTGAAATCACTTTTTCCCTATGTTTTTCGTACTTTCAACGCCTTTATAAATGATAAATTTTCATTTTTTTTGTAATTTTTTCTGGTTTCCCCCTAACCAGAAGTTCATTCTTCAAAAGAAAAAAGTTTCAGTCGAATCGGACAATAACTTTTGGAGATACAAGTCCCACCATTTTGAGAACACTGTTTCGAGAAAACCGTGTTGAAAGTTTTACGTGAGTGGCGAGTGGCCGGTTGTGACCCACACATTTGCCGCTACTCAAATGCCTATAACTTCGGGAATTTTACGAATTTCAACAAATCCTTTTAAACACTTATTCCTAAAAGGTTGAACATTCGATAAATGAAATAAAAAAAATCGATTTTTAGACCGGAACCTCCCCTTAAGTATAAAAGGTTATTACCCTTTCTGGTGTAAAGTAATCTATTCTTTAGTCAGTCCGTTTAGTTCAAATCAAAATCTATATTCCCTCCACATTTTTTACTCGGTTTTTAATTAAAACTCATTTCCTTTGAAATTATACTACGAGTTATCCCACATCCTGTATGCCTATGGCGGAAACGGCAAACGAATAAAAATTGGGAAATGGTTACTTAAAAGAATAGAAATTCTGATTTCCACTGAAACATAGCCAGCAATTAATATTAAATAGATATTCCTCGATCAGCCACAGCCCACAATTATTTTCACAGTTAGACATACTTGCACCCCCTTCGAAATAAAACAACAAAGAAGTCTCGACTAACCCTTTTCATATAAAAAGGAATCGCAGAGGACGAAACAAAAAAATACATAACCATGTTGGTATCTCGATTCAATAATTTATTTCACTGTCTATTATACACATCGAACGTGAGCTATATGTACAAATATATATACACTCTAATTCAATATTTACAAATTCTTCCGTGCAATGGGAGCAACTCTGTCCTCCCTCGTCAATAAAAAGAGTCTAAAGCCAGTGTTCGGACTACGCCACTTCGAGGTCCGAACTGTCGGTGTCTTGCTCGTGTTGTTGCTGCTGCTGCTGTTGCTGTCTGGTCAGCATTAAATGGTCGGGCACTTTGACAGTAGCCGTGGACACGGTGTCGTCGGTACGCTGACGTTGCTCCAGCTGAAGCTTCCGCAATCGTTCTTGCTCCTCCCGCTTCTGCTTACGCCACTTGGCGCGTCGGTTCTTGAACCACACCTGGAATTGCAGATGCTTGATTAAGGGGTGGACGGTTGGGCTTATTTTGCACGAATTCGAAAACGTGCAGTTGCAACGAACAACTGCTAAATAACAGCTAACTAACCATAAGTATTAGGACACTTATACCGTGTGAAATAATCGTTGTAAATTTATTGAAGAACTCTACAAAATTTCACTTCATTTGGTAATTTAAATTAAAAACAGTGAAAATTATATTTTGTGCGAATTAGCACTAAAAACGTAAATTATAGAATATGGAGTCAAGGAAACAAATATTTTAGAGACCTTTTAAGATCTTTTATGGAATGTTTGCTGTTTATATATCATTGGTCACCCAGATTGAGAATAATTTATTAATACACCATCCGAAGAAATTAAAATATGGAGATAATATGTGATCCAAAAGAATTGTTCATTCGATAGCGTAGGATTCCTACTGTATATTTAATTTTCAAAATATTAATTACCACATTTGAGTTAGACCCCCCCCCAATTATTTCCATTGGTGACAATTTGATCATTGGTCACTGAAGTTTAACCACTTCGTTGCTTCCAATCCAAATTCATCATCACTGTACCGTGAAATCAGCCGATGGATTTTAATTTCAATCAGGCTAGACGCGAGTAATTGATAAGCCCGTTTACCTGCGCGTTGGCGTAGCCATTGAGAAGAGTCTTAACAAGGCGAAGGGAGCCAGCGAAGATCAAAAGGCTTCATCCCACATTCGAAATCAGCATTTGTTCCCCACGCCTGTCTGACTCGGTTTAAATCAAGCCAGACAATCAATATCCCTCTATCATTACCGACAGACTCTTTGCCTTGTCGGTTATCAACACGTTGACTACCACGGGGGTAGGTCACCCCTTACAATTACAACTTTCCTTCAGAATGCTTGCAATAAACGAACCTTTAGATTCGCAAACTTTTGAATAATATGGATCGTTGAACCATATGGTATTCTTATTCTTGACAATGAACATTTGAATTAGGGCGAAGCTTAAAAGTTAAAAAAGAAATTAAATATTTTTTATAAGTCTTTTCATCATGATTTGTTCCTTAGTTATACAAACACTATATAAAAATTTTGGACGATACGTTCTTATGCTTAGGGGTAGTCCAAGTGAGGCAAAGATTATAGAAATTATTAAAATTCAACATAGAATGGCAATAGAAATTTAGATTCTGATTTTATAAAAAAAAAATTTTTTTTTGTGAAAATAGTAACATTCATCTTGATTAGCTAGGCATAATGAGCTGGGACACATTTCGTGACCCCAGAGTTTACCGTTCGAAAGTTTTTAGGCGACAGGCAAACACACAAACACTTTCTGCTTTATATCTATATTAAGATTACATTCACATATTTGATGATTTGTTAAATTTATTGTTCACAGAGGCTCAAATATCAGACAGTGTCTGTTTCCTGCTGCCAGGGCACAATCTACTAATTGTTTTACTTAATTGTACGTCAGATGTGGCACAGTGATATGTGTTCTCAGTTTCAATTTTTCTTAAGAAACAAATGAATGCATTTGAAAAAATTTCTAGGGTTCCCTGTTAGGGTGGAACGAAATATAGGGGCAAAGGTTGCCTTTTATAATGGTGTTTAAGCTGCCAAAGTTTGAACGTCATCAACAAATTTTTGAGGTGCCGCAAGCCTTTCAAAAATTAATATTTCAGTAAATATTAATATTTGAAGGGCTTGCGGCACCTCAAAAGATTTGTTGATGACGTTCAAACTTTGGCAGCTTAAACACAATTATAAAAGGCAACCTTTGCCTAACCTAAAATTTTACGTTCAAATAAAGTTAAAAAAGCTATACCAATCAATATCAATAATAATAAAATAAGTATATTAAATAAATTCAAAAAAAAAATAGATAATCATAGAATAAATTACTACCTACAATCTATTTATATATTTTAAATTCTAAATTTAACGCACTATTAGAAGTCATGAATAATAAAAAAATATTTTTCCCCTATATTTCGTTCCACCCTATTCCCTGCCCTTCCATATAATTATCGTGTACATTGAAGATTTCACCATCATTGAGCTACCCCTAAATATAAATGAATTGTGCTCATATTCTGCTCGATTTTATTTTTGATAAAAAGGAACAAATCGGATAGTAAGACGATCATATTTTCACAATTCAAAAATAAAATCCACCCCAATTATCATAGCAGTCAACGTGTTAAATTCCTCTGCGTCACTATTGCATACAGAAAATCCTTTCATGGAATACTCTCCAACTAGCACCACTGCTTCTAAAAGTGCAGCATCCCAATTCTACAAAATCCACTCCTTTAATCTATTCTCTCTGAAATTTCAACGAAAGCCCCCCTTCTTTACACCACACACGGGCTCGATCGAATTTCCCTATCCCACTGTCTTCATCTTGCGTACCACTTTAATCAGCCTCTGCACAATCCTTGCAGCAGCCCAGCACCTGTCGCGTCTCCGCATTCCGTCGACGCAATCACGGAGATAGGAGAAAGGCCGTCCCGCGTATAAACACGGGCGTGCTTCTTTCCAAACACGGGACCGGGAGTGCTTCGGGGCCTCTCTTTTTCTCGAGGAGCCGTTTCACCCCCGTCTTCCCCCTTATTCCTGCCCCTCCAGGGCCCCTCTCTACCGTCTCGTTTCAAAAAGTCGCCTTTCTACTAATTCTCTGCAAACACCAGGGAACTCTTGCTTCGACGCGGCAGGTGCGCCCCAGGTATATGTTGTTTCAAAGTCTTTAAACGCTCTCGAGGACCGGGGATTTCCTTTGGTAAAGCCGACGCGACGCGGGTGGTCTGTGTGGGCCGCGATAAGTGTGAATGACTTTGGGATTGTACGATTGTTCGAGCAAATTGCCGGGGCCGCGAACGTGGACATCTCATGATTTCCCTTTCCGCGCTGACTTATCGCCGGCTCGCGATTACTTGCCGCAAACACCGCCTGCTATCGACAGTTTAAACAGCCAGAAACCGGAACACCCTTGGAAAGGGATACTCTGTGGCCGATATAGCTTGGTGAAAAAATTGGGGGGATGAAGTTTCTGATTGCTGTAATTCGGAAATCAAAATCTTGGGTGAGAACCTTCTGGATTTTAATTTACTTCGTTGTTCTATACGGGGGGTGGGGGGGGGGGGGTGTGGTATTGGTACTCTATTTCCTTTCAGTTGGCTTTGAATGGAGATGAGGTAATAATTCCAAGAATAATTATCTTGGAAATAAACTGTAACGAAGCAAAAGTATAAAAAGGGTTGTCTCCAGCACGGACAATATGGCGTTCTATTCTTCCTCGAAAAGGCACATCTCCGAAGAAAAAGTGGCGAACTGAAACTGAGCATCGATCTCCTCTAGATCCTTTTAAACAGGCCCACAATGCCAGGGCAGAAAAGGGTTCCTCCTCAATCCAGCCTCAATGACACCGTCCTAAGTCCTTTTGTATCGTCCTCCTAGCCACAGGCTGGCTGCCATCGCGCACGAAAATCGCCCGAGAACGTTCCCTTCGATCTCGTGGATACGTCCATTCGATTTCATCCAGCCAACGAGAGTACCCCTCGATTAAGCAGCTGGCGAGTGATCGCTGTGCGCGGCATGTAAACATTTTTCACCGCTAAATAACCGATGCTATTAAACTGTGCCCAGCGCCGAGTGGCCGCGGCCGTGGATAATCATATGTATAATCGAAGCAAACACATTAAACGGCAAAGCTTTTAATCTAGCCAGCAACTTGTTGGTCTCAAGTCGAGCGACGCCCGATAAATACTGGTCACAAATAATTTTAATGACCCCATGAAAGTATTATACCACCCCGTTGCTCGAGCATTAAAGCGACAAACAGTGGACCGGGGACCGAAACATGTCCCACCGCACGCTCCGTTGGAAACGTTTTGTTCCAGCTACAAATTATGCGTCCAGGGCCCAAAGTTTGGACAATCCGAATGGTCAATGTTTGTGAACGAGGAAACCTAATATTCTCTTAGGTCCGAGGCAGCAATTTGTCAGTCTAGGCGGAGCTACCGATGGTCGCGGCACCTTGGAGGGCTTTTATCGTGGCGAAGTTCTTGAGGTGTTACGAAATTTGTTGTGCATTCAAGGAGAAATTGAAGGAATCGGTATAGATAGTTGAAGGTTTCGTGCTATGGCATGAAGGGACGAGGGAAGGAATTTAGCATTTTTGATGTAGGAAAGGAGGTGTTTAGTTTTTAGAAGATTAGCTTTTTGTTTTTTAGGTATCGTTCCGGTATGGAAAGCTCTATAAGTTGTACGTGCTTCTTGTAGGGCAGACTCTGAGGCATATTCACTGAATTTGATTTTTGAATCAGAACTTCAGTGGCCACTGACTGAAGCAGTATCCGCTGTCAATTCTTCTGTGCAAACTCGGCTCGATAATTGTTACGGAAATCTCTAACCTTTCATGGAATCGGAATATTGTCTTTATAGATTTCGAACGATCACTTTAAAAGCCGAAGTTATACTGATGTTGGAGGAATCTGTTTCCTAAATCATAATTTATATATATACAGTGGAGGACAAAAGTATGTGGACACTTTTAAAATTATATAACTTGTTCAAAATTGGTCGAAACAACTTGAGTTTTTTTGAGAAGCTAGAAGGATTAGTTTGCTAAGTGACGTGTTTCGTCGTTTTGAAAAAAA
Organism: Andrena camellia; assembly: GCA_029448645.1. Taxonomy (NCBI): domain Eukaryota; kingdom Metazoa; phylum Arthropoda; class Insecta; order Hymenoptera; family Andrenidae; genus Andrena; species Andrena camellia. The sequence goes on from CM055677.1 coordinate 11,370,116, forward strand.
GTTGCAATTGGTCGGAATAGCAAAATAAAAAATAGGAAAGATCAGTTTTACAACTTTTTTGTCTGTGCTCGTAATGAAAATTTAAAAAATGCCTTTTGTAGATTGAAGTAAGTTGTATACAGGCCTAAAATTTCATCGAAATCTGTTAACATTAACCAATTGCAACTTTTTTCAAAGCGACGAAGCACGGCACTTAAAAAACTAATTCTTCTAGCTTCTGAAAAAAAAACTCAAGTTGTTTCGACCAATTTTGAGCAAGTTATACGATTTTAAAAGTGTCCACATACTTTCGTCCCCCACTGTAGGGTAGACAATGCTGGGATTCACCAATAAGCACGTGCTTAGGGTATCAGAAGAAAGGGGACACCACAGAAATTTTCTGAATTTTAAAATCTAACTTTCGTTAGAAACACTTTTTAGCCAAATTGTCGGAAACGCTTAAGAAATCGTACCGTGCGTTGAAGTGCTTAGAGCCTCTAAAGTTCTTAATCCGGCTCTGAGGGTCGGTGACACAATTGGTATCAAAATAGAACAAAATAATAGAGGAAACTATTAAACGATTTACAACAAGGTCTATGCTTCCACGTCTTTGCGTACTATTACGTTTATCTCGTAAATTAATTTCTCAAACCTGCTCTTCCACATACAGATTTGAGCAGAAAGAGACTACACGATTTAAAAAAGGAGCTCAACGACACTTTTTCAGTGCACAGTTACTCTAAATAAAAGGATGATGTTCACGAGGAGATGTATTTTGCCTTACCATTAAATACTTTTGTTCTCTGACTCCTCCCACTTACAACAATTCACTCTATAAACGTGATAATAGATTAAACAGCCCCATAGATTAAAACCCCCGTTCTATCGAAAGGGCCAAGCAATCGAAGGGGTCGAACCTACCTCGATCCTTTCTTCCTTGAGGTCCACTTGAAGCGCGAGCTGCTCCCTGAGGACCACGTCTGGGTAGTGGGTCTTGTCGAAGGTGGCTTCCAGTTGTTCCAGTTGCTCCTCGGTGAATATTGTCCTGTGACGACGTTTCCTCTTCGCCATGGGGCCCACGGCCCCCGCGTTCGGATTCATTTGATAAGGATGTGCCGCGTGATAGAAGGCTGGTTGGCCGTGAAGTGAAACTCCGGCGGCTGCCATCGCTGCTACGTATCCGCCAGAGTACAAGCTGGGATATGCTGCAGCTGAAAACAGAAAGAAAGGCGATGTTTAATACTTTGTTATTGCTGTCAGATTTAGAGCAGCCCAACCGTTATTGCCGGTGATCCTTTATCCTGTTGAGTTCGAGGATTTGTAGTTAGAGAAACAATAGTTGCTGCAGTCATTTGAAACCATAGGGCCACAGGAATTTGGAACTTTAAAAGTAGAGTATGATAGATATTGAAATTCATTTCAATATAGGTACTGTATTATAAAGCTCTTCAAGGAATATTTTTTCTTTGTATCAAACCGTGAGATACTATATAGTATTGAGATACTCAATTTGTATCCTACATCCATCTTTCTAAATAAACTCACAAATGGGCAAGTTCAATGGCATTAAGCCAATATTCCCTTCAACCTCCATTTTACTAATCCGAATACACCGAAGTATGCAATAAAATTCTTTAAGGGTACCAAGGCAGTCGTTTCTGTCTAAAACGAAGCATTTCTGTTTCAATTAATTACAAAGAAACAAATCGACACTGGGAGACTTGTTCTTTGGCATGAAGTTTATTACCATCATAAGCTTTAAAAAACATGTTTGTTTAGTCAGAAATGTGCATTATATATGACGCTGCAGATGGATCATTGAAGTTAATGAAAACTCTTATTATTTATGAAAAGAAACTAACACCTTTTGGGGCTTGGGGCAGTGTAAACCCCCACCAATGGGATTTTACAATTAGTTTATTTTCATAAAGAATAAGAGTTTTCATTAACTTGAATTTAGGTCCGGTCCGAAACTCCACATTTTGTGAACATGCTCGAATTTGATTCGAATCGATTGGAACCTCCGTTTCTGAGTTATCACTGCAAAACAAAAGAAACATTTTTAAAAAGCCTCTGTAACCCTTTAGCGCCAAACGTATCATATATGACACATTCTTTTTTTTTGCCTTTTTGCCGGTTGCCTTCGCAATTCGCTGTTTGCAATGGTTTAAGTAGTAAATATTTAGCGTAGTTTTATTCATGGAAGAAAGCTGGACCTACGCGAACCCTGTATTCATTGGTTTTATGCATTTTAACCACTGAAAAAAAAATAAAAAGGAAAAATAAAAAAAATCTTTTTTTTATAAAAATATATAAATTCAGGCCATTTTTAACGATAAAAAGAAAACGGGATATTTTTCCTTCAACGGGATCTAGGTGCGGGCGCTAAAGGGTTAACGATCCATCTGTAGCGTCATATATAGTGCATATTTATGACTAAACAAACAGGTTTTTTAAAGCTTATGGTGTTAATAAACTTCGTGCCAAAGAACAAGTCTCAGTTTCAATTTGTTTCTTTGTAATTAATTGAAACAGAAATGCTTCGCTTTAGACAGGAACGACTGCCTATTTAGTACCCTCAACGAATCACGAACTCTGTGACCATCGATCTATCGCCGACCCTAAAATTCCCACGATCCTATTCAACCAAACAAGCACGAGCTCAACGGCATAAAATCCGCGAGACATTAAATGCTGAAACTATTGGACGCGAAATTAAAAATATCTTCGAATGGGGTGTTGGAATTACATCATCCCCCGACATCTGTGCCATCCCCCGAGCGGCAAGGGGGCGAGGTATTCGCGAAGGTCCCAGGCCCGAGGGACACGTTTTGGTTTAAAATCTCGAAGAAAGCTGCTTAGAGGCGACGTCGCCCGCGCAAAAATGTGCGAAGGGCGTATTTACGCTTTCAACCGGTTACTCCGCGCCCCCCCCCCCCCCACACCCCCCCCCCCCGTTGTCTCTTTCTCGCCCACGCTTGCATATTTCCCCGTCACGCGTTTTTCATCTTTCGCGGGTGCGGGATTGCAAGGAGCTAAATCGTTGGTGCGTGATCGAAACGGATTTTTCAGGCCGCGCATCCCCAATCTGCGGTCCGCCGCCGCGGTTCTGCCTGGAGAGACGCTTAAAGCCCTCCGGGGGCATAAAGGAAAATTTCGTTTCGAAACGCGTCTGCCCTCCACGGATTTACGCCTTCTTTCATTTTTCCGCCACCGGGGGCTTTGTGCCGCCGCGCGACGCAACGGGGCGAAATTGTCCTCCGCTGCTGTGCAAGTATTTACGAATTAACGCTTCGAGTGGCGAAAGGTTAGGCGGCAGCTTTGCTAAACTCGCTCCGAGCAAAATATTCAGAGACTCCTCGGGCAACGCTTCGGATGGTTTACAGAAAATTGCCAAAACCGTGCAGAGGGTGCAAGTCCCTCGGCGTGGAAGCACGCCGACGCCAAGCGAAGTGATCGAGGAAAGCTTTGTAACAGTTTCCTAAAGGAGGAGGGCAAATAACCGATATTTCTGCGAAACGTATAAAAACGACTGTCAAACTAAAAGACGGAAACAAAGAATACCATTACATAGAACTTGGGCGGAGAAATATTCGGAATAATTCTGCAACTCCCAATTATGACTTCAAAATAAAATAGGAACACTGTGCTCCCACTGCCACTACTAAAGGGTCAACAGAAAATATTCTACACCGTAACCTACAGAGATATAGCAACTGTTTAGTCTAGGATTCATTCGAGTGGTGTGCCAGCCGATGTTCTTGAGGGTGCGGACTACCGAATGTGTTCTTTACTACTTGTTACAAGGGCTGCAGTTATTTTGCCACGTTCCTATGCGCCCCAGGGTATTATAATTTATTTATTATATTATAATTTATTTACTGAATCTAGGCCCTTTGGTCTTCAATAAGAGGAGACACTAATCCTAAACGAGCATGCACAGTACTGTTAGGCTACTATTTGAATGCGTATTAGTTCGTTACAATGTTATTAGAACGCGTCCCAGAATACACATTTCTTTTGAGGGAAAATAGGGAGCATTCAAAGACGTCAACAATATTACCGACTGCATTAGCTGACCTGAATACTTGTGTAGAAAAAGTGTGCTGAATATGTCCCTGGGGTGATACTTGAGGGCGCTATAGACTTCGCCCCCTTGTTGCTTTTACGTTATTATGTCTCCGCTAGACACTGCGCGCTGGTGTTTAATTTGCGAAAGTGGCGCAGGATAATTGCAGAGTGTAGGGGGATTTTGGGGCAAGAAGTTAGTCGCTGCAGGAACACAGAACTGTGGGACATATTTGATCTTGGAGGGTATCGTTTACTCGATGCCTGAGTATGCTTAAAGTTTAGGTACACTCGGTTCAAGTGATGCTCGACTTTGATTTTCGCGAAACTTTGCGGAGTTTGTGGTGCAGACGGAACTAAGGACATGTGTTGTTTTTAGATCGTAAGTTGAGTTTATGGGATGGATTTCCTTGGCTGGTGATGGTCTGGAAATTATTGGGAGTGGGAGGAGGTTTCCTGGGCAAGTAGTTTGATTTTTATGGGAATGAGCAGGGTGTTACAGAAGAGTAAAAATTATTTATGTCACCTTCACTTTCGAGGTTGTCAACATCTGTGTAAATACCAGAGGATATCTGCAATTAAAGATTCCGAGGGGGAATTATTTTTGTCACCTTCACTTTAGGGGTCCTCCACATTTTTACAGAGACCGGAGAATAATATCTATAATTACGAATTTTGAAGGGAAATTAATTTTATCCACTTCACTTTTGAAATGCCAGTGAATAATAATAATAATATCTAGAAGATAGTAGAAGAAGAATCGGTCAAATTCTAAATTCTCCTAAACTGATTTTCTCAAAAACAAAATCTCGTATGACGATAAGAATTATTCTACGATATCGAGCAATTTCCCTAAAAAAGAATCCTATTCTGACTTCTATAGTGAGTGGAAGAAATATAGCGTGCTTGAGTCTCCCCCGAGTGACGTGCAAAGTCACTTGTCCTACTAATATAATAAATGTGAAAGTGTGTTTGGATGTTTGAATGTTTGTTACTCAATCACGTCGCAACTACGCAACGGATCTTCCTGAAATTTTGTATATACGTAGTCTAGGACCAGGAATGAAATATAGGATACTTTTTATCCCGATTGTTTTAACCGATCTGAATGAAATTGTGCCTAATTACTCTCTAGAACCCTGCGGAAAATATAGGCTGCAATGAAATCTGGACATCCCCACCCCTTCCCCGTGATTTCACCCTCTTGACACTCCGTGATAATCGAAGTTCTACCCGGGCAACACCGGGTACTTTAAGTTAGGTATCAAATAAAACAACCCCCAAACGTCTGTATACAGGGCTACTAAAACGTACATAATACAACCCTCGGCAGCTATTTTATCAATCAAAAAAGTACAGTCAAACCCACTGTTACTTTCAAACTCCACCTTTCCCTAAAACTATCCGGAAAACTCCTCAACTCTGTTTACCTATCTTTTCCCAAGGAAACACCACCTAGCAACTCCTGAAAGCTTCCAAGTACCTTACCCCCATGAAAAACATTCCACCCTTCGATCAGCATACCAACCATTCATCATCAATCACCATTGCTAGCTTAGCATACTATACCACATCGCTGAGACCCCGATGAAGCCCACTGCGATGCTGACAAGGAACCGGTTCACACCCAGAAGCTTTAAACACTCGGAACTCAGTAGCCCACGAAAGCCCTAAGCTCCGCATCAGTTACACCACATTCTACCATACACCCCGTACATTCCCGGCCCTCTCCTCGAGCAATCACCTGCTTAAAAATTCCTCTCAAGTACCGCGGGAGAAACTTACCAAAGAGATCGGCGGACGTGAAGGCCAGATGATGTATCTGCTGTTGCAGAGGATGCATCGCCGCCGTGGTTCTCGATCCCATGGCATCGGGATTCGGGATTATCGAGGCCAGGCCTGTGGTGCTGGTGGGCGTGATGTTCCCAATGGGCCTGGGCGCCAGGATGTTCTCGATGGTGAAGGCAGACGTGGGGGAGGACATGGTGGCCGAGGAGCTCGGTCTGGAGAGCTCGCGCGGCCTGAATCGCGCCTCGTCGGAGCTCAACGGGCTCCTGGGGAACGGCTTCTCGCGTATGTCGGCATCGTGACGCCTGCCGCCGATGCTGTGCTGCTCGTTGTTGCCCTTCAGCTTCTGCTGCAGGCTCTCTGGCGAGTAGTTGTAGAGATAACGGTGCCCGTACCCGGATATGCCGGGGCCATCTTGAAGGGGACTCGACGGCTCCGTCATCGGGGAACGCGATCTGGGCGAGTCGCTCGCATAGGTGCTCTCTACCATGTTACGGGAATGAGATGCTCGCCGGCTGAGACAACTTCCCCCGCGCCTGGCAAACCGTCTCGAAGCTCCTCTTCTTGGGTGTCGCTCGTTGGGTGCCAATTCCGAATGCTCTAATCACGACGACGGAACTGGTGGTGGCATTGGAAAGACACCCGTAGCTTCGCGATCCGCGACACTGTTCCCGACGAATCCCTCGGCGAGGACGGAGCAACAGCTTCCCCTGCCACTCATACAGCGGCCCCTAGAAATTCGATCTAGTGTCCATCGGCGCCTTCGCACCGAAACGTTCCTCCGCTTAACAAAGGCAGTCACATATCAACTGCTTCGTGTCACGTAGAACACCGTCCAGAACCAAGATACGTATACTATTCTGTCCCATCGCGGAGCACCACGACGCACTGACTTAAATTTCACCCCTCGAGCTCGGTATCCCCCATAGGCGACCCCCGCAGCTGACGAACGTCCCCTCAGTGCCCTTCGGAAGCAATCGGTCCACGGTGACGTCGCGATTTCCTCCCTTCGGCTGAGGACAACGATCTTGTACGACGGCTCCCCGCGATCCTCTCGCAGGGCAGGCCGAGCCGTGGATGGGACGTGGCCGCGTCCTGACTCCTGGCCCAGGCTACGACTGTGCCACGAGGACGAGGAAGCTGTCCGACGCGCGTGGAGAGGTCCGGTCACGCTGTGTGGCACAGATGAGATAAACGATATCCGACGAACTGGCGCCCCCCCCCCCGGTTTCGTGTACGCGTTGACCTCTCACGGGGGCGCGCTTAGATCCTCGGCTGCGTCTACGTGTACGAGTAGCCACCCCCGTGTTAGTGACAGAGGGACAGAGAAACACCCTCGAATGTATCCGGCGAAGTTTCGCCGGCGCTGGAACGGGAGGGCGTGGCCCACCCGGGCTCCATCCACTTTTCCACCACCCTTCGTCGCTCGGCATCCCCTACGCGGCGACAGGCAACGCCGAGCGGGAGGGTGAACGGCGGGGCGGAGGGGTTGCAGAGGGTGGCGGAGCGAAAGAGAGAGAGAGAGTGAGAGGGGGGAGCGGATGGTTTCTGGGAGGATGCAGGCGGAGGTGCAATCTCCTGATGACAGCAATGGTTTTGGAGGGGGCGGGGGGGAGGAGGAGGTTGGAAAAGGTCGGCGGGGGGAGGAACGTCGAACCGCCCGACAGAATGCCCTTTCAACCCCGTCGCGACGCGCTCTCCGACTTCCGCGGGAGGGTGGAGGAGATGCGAGCGCTCCGCCGAGAAGCGGAAACGCCGGGGCAACGTGCAACCGGAGGGTGGGAACGTATTTACAACGGATAATCACGACGTGTCTCGCGTATTACAGAGCTTTCCGTGTTTGCCTTTGCGAATCGTATTCACGAATTAATCATGCTCCCCGGAAATACGCGGCCGTGTGCAGCCAGGGCGCCGCGATCGAACCGATCGGTGTATTGTTTCTGAAAATACTGCCGCTGACACTTAAAATCGTCCATCACATTTGCCTTTTCATATCTATTTTCTCTTCTTCGTCGTTTTGTTTTTTTTTTGTTCAGTGTAATGTGGAGGTACGATGTAGGAGTGTGTTGTAGGTACATTGATGGTCAAGGAAGGTTTAAATTTATATTTCTACATGTCTGCATGAAAGATTGAATCTAGTTTCCAAATTAATATCGCCTGCAAAAATCGACACGCGTGCACAGTCGACCTTAGTTACAATTTCAGTTTTACTTACAAAAGAATTCTGTGTGCTTTTACTTCCCGTATTAGTTGTGTGTAATTATTTAGCACTACAAGGTGCTAATACTAGGTTCTAGGTATTATGGTAGTACCACTCAATCTATGAAATATAAATTTTAAGGTTCGATTCTTTTCAGTAGAACTGTTTTTATTTTTCTTACCGTTCACAGTTTAAACTGTCTTTTCACCACTACTGTTATATATCGTACGGGGTATTATAGAATTTTGTGAAATATCGATGGAGGGTTAATACGATAATAGTGAGCTCTGGGGAAAGTCTTTTAGACGAAAAATCGAAGAACCCAGTTATAAAGTTTGAGAGCTCCTTAAAGTAAGATATTCTGTAGTATATAATTAAATTTATGTGGATGCAATTTGTGTTACACGATAAGTGATTATTACCCACTTGGTAGTAGGTATTATCCTTCTATTTTTCAGAAAAATTGTATCCTTGCCTGTCACTATACAATCTTCTAACATCAATTACAAAGCTGTGTTAGTTTTATATATTACATATATATATTATTTTACGAAGATCAACACGAAAGCGGGAATGACAAGCAATTTTTATCCCTTTCATCAAAGCTCACCCCTCCACCAGGATTAATTTGCTAGCCTCGCTGTTTTCAACATTTCACAATCTCTGTTCAACCCCGATTCGATAAAATTCGGTGGATTCGCGCCGGCCAGATTACTTGGGTTTAATCGAAAACGTAAAACTAAGATTCGATATTTTAAATTCGCGGGTCATAACGCATTATACCCCGTTGATTTGCCGATGCAATCGCAACACCACGTATGAAACGCAAATTCCCTCGCGAGTGCGCGCGCGCGCGCTTGATTGATTCGCAAATTGAAACAGCCTGGTGAATCGCTTTGAATCTATAAACGAAACTATTGCTTTTTCCGTAATACCCGCCGCCCCGATTTGCCACGATAACCATTCTAATGCACGGATTATACCAAGCTGCCGAATCGTCGAACTTGAATTCTACAGTGGTGGAGTTCCCTAAATAACGCGCGTACAGCGGTGTAGCGAATTTATTGCCAGCCGGATGGATAGAGGATGAAACCGTCGGTCTAGTGTTGAGCACAAAATTCTGTGACGTTCGTGTCGTTACGAATAATTCGTGCTGGCATGCAATCAGAGTAGAATCAAATCGATGTGACGCACAGCTAATCACAATGATACCTGCTAATCGCTCCGATGATCGCCAATGGTGCACGCATTAAAACACTGATATTAGGATATCTGGGGATCGAACGGCGCTGGATTACGAACTGGATATTCCGGACTGTTTAATTTCCATATCGTCGAATCGGAGTTTCGAGGGGGTGTAGAATATGGTGGATCGAGAGTGGCCGTTTCCTCGATATGAAACATGTAACTACTACTCTCTGTTTTTTATCAAAATCGCGTATGGTAGGTATTTGTAATGTGGGAATGTGAAATTATCGGGGGAAGGGATATTGCTGGGCATTCTTCTTAGGTATGTAGAAAATCCTTCTTCTTCTTGGTAGAGATTCAACTATGGCTGCGTTTGATATTTTGCAATTTTTATTGGGGCCACCAAGGGGTTCGTTCTTTTGGACCTAAGGACACCCTGCAGTAGTTTGGTTAGGTATGAAGTATTTTACAAGCTTTTATTTAGCTTCACTTGTGAGTTTGTTCGTTAGTTAGTTAGTTTGTGAGGATGAAATATTGTAAGCTAATTTTGGCCCACTTCCACGTGTCCGATCGACTTGAAATTTGGCACACATACGTAGTTCAGATGACAATATAATGTTTTCATGTCTCCGGCCTGATTATGAAATCAGGGAAGCAGGTGAAGGGTTATACAGGGCGATTCTCTCGCGACGCCTTGCCGATGTCCGGTCGACTTGAAATTTGACACACATACTAAAAGCATAAAATAAATTTAAATAAAATTTTTATTTTTAAAAACAAGCTTTTATTAAAATGTACTAAAAAGGGAAATAATTTTGATAGCGGCCTAAATGACTGCCTTAGAAGAATTCCCACATATGACCAACAATAAAAGCGTGGGGCGTTAATATTTATATTAAAGGACATTTCAATATTTACGCCTCGCGCTTTTGTTGTTGGCCATATGTGGGAATTCTTCTAAGGCAGCCATTTAGGCCGGTATTAAAATTATTTTCTTTTTTAGTACATTTTAATAAAAGCTTGTTTTTAAAATTTTTTTTATTTCCATTTATTTTATTTCGTACTGAGGGGAAAAGAAACAAGTAGGGTTGAAGATGTAAATTCTAGTTCGTAGGGATTGATTAGTAGGTTATAATGAATGAACAACTGTATTGATAGACTGTGTAGATCTTCAAATTCTGCTGCGCATTTAGTGGACTTCTTCTGCCACTCTCTACACCCTTTCAAGCACTCACAAGGGAAGATCCTGAACCCGAAAATTTCCTCCTTAGGGATTTCCTCCCGATTACAACGCAATTTTTGTTTGCTGCCCAAATTCACTCGAAGGGAGTGAAATTAACCCCTGAAAATTCGGCTATTTTCCGATTTTATTTTGTAACTCGTGAACTGTAGGAGATAGAAAAAAGGTTTCAAGACAAAAGTTACTTCTTTTAATTAGATCTATCATTTGGTAAAAAATTATTTTACAGTTCACGAGTTATAACACATAATCGGAAAATAACCGGATTTTCAGGGGTCAATTACACCCCCTAGAGTGAATTTGGGCGGCAAACAAAAATTGCGTTGTAATCAGGAGGAAATTCCCTACATATTCACAAAGTTTCAGAATTTTTTGAACTTCCGGTTTCGGGATATTCCCTTGTCAGTGAGGAAGGCGGTTAATGATCCTCGTTCACGCCTATTTACTTACATTGTATTTTATTCTGTTTGGCTTGTACTCTATCTTGGCATTATTTCTTTTTGGCTTTATGTTGTTCATCTTTTTTTGTATTAGTCCTCTACTGGTCTTCTCTATTCCATATGTACCAAAGGGTCTTCCCGTATATATATAAATAAAAAAAAAATAATGGAAGGATTGTAGGCAAAGTGATGAAGCTATATTAATATATAAAGCAGACAGTTTATATTTTTGTGTGTTTGTCTGTCGCCTAAAAACTTTCGAACGGTAAACTTTTAGATCGCGAAATGTGCCTCAGCTGTTTATGCCTAGCCAATCCACATAAATGTGGTATCCACTTTTTACGTATCTTCGCATCGTAATATCGCCGTTTCCGTATCAGTGTGGACGGGCAGCGTTGCACTGTCGCGTGTCAAAATTTGTTACAAAAATACGTAACAGCATCAGTGATGATGCGGGAAAAAGTCACACACCGTTGCATGGTATCGTTGCATTTAGGGCACCGCTGTGAATTTTTAATCTTTTAATGATTGGATCGGGTAATTAGAAATTTTCTTGAAGGGTATCTAAAATTTGATTTTATTCAGTGATATGCACTAGCAAGGGATAATAATGTGCAATATAGTTTTTACTAGAATCGTGCTGCCCGACGGGCAGAGGAAATGCACAACTGACGAATGATTTTCTTATAGATTCTTCTCATTACATTCTTTCTCATAAATTCTTATAGACATCCTTCTTGAAATATAAAAATGCAATTACTAGGTAATCATGAGTTCCAGTAGACTTGATTTAGAACTCTATAACTTACCAGGGGACCATGAGATTTGGCAATTTCAGAAAATTTTGGTCCTTAGTGTACGCGAAGGTCTTCATTCGGACATTAATTTGCCAAAACAGTAAGACGCGCCAAATTTGAGAAAATCGACTTCGAAAAATTCTGAGTTCCCTTATATACAGGGTGTTCCTCTACCTATGGTCGATACTCTAGGGGGAGATTATACAGGCAAAAATAAGACGAAAATAAAAAGTGACGAAATTGCGGTAAAAGCTTCGTTTTCGAGAAAATTCACTTTGAAAATTCACTAAAACACGCGCATCGCGGGCGCGTGCCCCTCAAGCTCAAGGGAACTCAGAATTTTTCAAAGTCGATTTTCTCGAATTTGGCTGAAAAGCACGTTTTACTGTTTTGGGAAATTAATGTCCGAGTGAAGACCTTCGCGTACACTAACAAGGAAAGGTTCCCAGGTGTCCGCCTCCGATCGCTTGGAATTTTGGATATGTTTTAGAGTAGCGAAAAATAAGATATACGTGTTTTTTTATAGCGGCCAGTTTTCATATTTAGGGGGTGAAACGAACCCTCAAAGTTATAAGATTTTCAGGTGTTCATCTCCGATTGCTTTGGTTTTTGGTTATGTTTTAGAGGACCGAAAAATAGGAAAGGTATGTCTTTCTATTTTGGCCCGTTTGCATGTTCAAGGGGTGAAACCACCCCTCATAGTTACCCCCTAATAACGGTGACTGACGACAAGAACATCGTCCATACAGCAAGTTATGATGCAAATTAAATTTTTATCAAGTTTTACTTAACACAATTTTGTACCCCGTATGAACTTTGGGGGATGATTTCACCCCCTAAATATGAAAACTGGCCGCTATAAAAAAACACGTATTTCTTATTTTTCAGTCCTCTAAAACATATCCAAAATTCAAAGCAATCGGAGATGAACACCTGAAAATCTTATAACTTTGGGGGCTGGTTTCGCCCCCTAAATATGAAAACGGGCCGCTATAAAAAAACACGTATATCTTATTTTTCGGTCCTCTAAATTAAAAACTTAAATCTACAAAAGGGTTTTTTGAATTTCTATTACAGGCTCAGAAAAAAAGGTTTAAAAAACGACGTTTAGTATTTTTTTTTCGATATTCCGACCAATTGCAATTTTTCTCTAACGCACAAGAAGAGGAATTTGAAAAATACAGTAGGTATAGGTTGTAGCAACATTTTTTATGGGTTGACCATGGATATTTAGCACTGTGTTCGTGATTACCTCACGGCATTCGATTAATCACGAACACCAAGGGTTTTGCTTTTTCACTATAAAGTTGATTTTTATTATAATTTTTCAAAAATTCGTCACAATACTTTATAGATGAATGGTTTAAGTATGTTTGTAAATAATAAACAAATTCATTTCTCATATAGTTTTCGTTTTGTTTGCTTAGGCGTTCGCAATTATCCTACTCTCCCTTATTAAAATTTTCTAAAATTGCCAAACCTGAAGGACCCCTTGTTAGACCACTTTGTACATATCCTCTGCTGAATAGAAGAAATTACTAGTAACTTGGAAAACCTACAGATTATTTTTGGTAAACTCTTTCTTTAAAGTAAGAAACTTATTCCACTACTGTGCGAGTTGTCTTCAGCATCGGGAACCACTTTTGTTACTTACAAAAAACAGAACTTAACCTGACACCTCATTCCTGCTTTCGTCATGCCGTCCCTTAACAATACAACCCACAATAATTATAGAACCTCGCGTCCAAAAAGTTCAATATTAATACAGACTGTACCCATAAGAATTGCCACCTTGAATATCTCCGAAATCATGACGATGGCCCTTTCCGTACCAAACAGCTTCTTCCTTTTTCCTAAACACTTTCCTCTTCCCTCCATGGTTCCAGAAATATTCCAGGTGGTAATTCTTGCTGCTCCACCCTGTACTCAATTCTACTCAAATTATCAACACCATAAAACTTCTTCCACACGATTGCTCATTACCAAAGCTTCTTCCAAATCACCAAACTCCATCAGACCCACGCAATTTCATGAAGCATCCTACAGCCAAAAATTTCCCGCAAACCGTGCCGAGGCATGCCCCGCTCCCTCCGCGCCACGCAAGATAATTAACCTCTGAGTGTTATCGCGTCGCGATGCGATGCGATGCGGTCCACCAAAGAGGCGTCCCAAGCGCATCACGTCGGATCTTGGACGCGGATGTTGGCGCTATCGCGTCTATGCCTCCGCGTCGCCGGTCCCCGTTGGGTCTGTTCAATTATTCAAATCCCGCCCAATGCGTCCGTATTAATAACATAAAACCGTTGTAATGCGCATTGACTGTCGTCATCATTGTTGCCGGGGTGGGCCCGGGTGGGGAGGATCGTGATGCGATACGTGGAGAACCGAGCGTGAAAAGGTTCGCCATAGGGACGCGCGCGTACCCCCGACATTGTCAGCGCCCTTCTCGTCGCCCCCTGCCCACCCTGCTTCCCCTCCCCGAAGCTCCGTGCACGCTTCCAGGCCAAAAGCACGCAGCGAAATCTGTGCGAACCCTTAATCCTAATCCGTACGTTAATCGTGGCCCGATCCCGCGGACAGAATCCCAAGCCTCGTGTATGTACCCACCGGTTTAGGCTGTCGTTAGATCCCGAGTACCGTGCCCGCCAATCCGGGGAGAGGACCGTGCTGACGTTTCCGCGAAGATGTTCCCTTTGTGACGCGGCACTCGTGAATTTCATTAGCACCGCGGCGAACAGACGAAAATGGCACCCTTGATTCGGCCATCTTATTCGTATGGTAATCTCGTCCCGTTTGCAGTGGCTTAGAAAGCGATACTGGCCGCCTTTACCAGTCTCGGGGACGCTGATAGACTTTCGTGATGCCGTCTAAACGGAGATTTAGAGGATGAATACAGTTCGCCGTGTAAACGAGGCGCGAAGAATGGAGGAGATGAATTTTAACGCTGCACCCCGAGTCGAGGTGGTCCTGAGGGTTTGGAAACAGGTTCAGGGTGGACGAGGGAATGCCTGATGAATGTGTGACTCGAGAGGTTTCAAGGGAATTAGATGGGGTTGTTGATTTTGGTGATTTTTGTAGTAAAATGGCGATGGTATTTCGGGGTGCTAAATGGTTCTTGGACACGATTTAAGAAACGGAAGCTGCGCTAAACAAAGCTGCAAGCTTGTTTATTTATTGTCGAGCTTAGACTTTATTTTTCACTCGCTTTTCCGTGGTTTGGAAATGGTTGGAATATTGTATTTTTTTTTTTTTTTTTTTTTCGGTTGAGCTTCCTGTTTCGTGGGTTTCGATTTTAGGCGCGTGGAATTCGGGGAAGCTGGGCAGGATGTAAGGATTTGGAGGACATACGAGTTCGATGCGGACCAACATCGCTGCCTGCCTATGCGGATCGGGATTATCCATCCCGCGGGATTATCGATTCTTTCGGGTGGGGCCAGAATTTCCTGGCAGTCTGGTGCTGCTACGATCAATTGCTTTTCTCCAGAGTTTAAGTCGATAGGACAGATTATTACAGCATTCATACGATATTACACATTTTCCAAATTACTTAACCCTCATCCGTTCCTCATTTCACGAACTGAATCTGTCCCTAGGTGTCAAATTGACACAATGGTGAAAGATCAATGACAGTTATTTTTCGGTACTTTTTTTTTATTCAAATTGATGAGTCAACATTTACATCTTAGATTCTTCACAACTTTTGCATAAAATAAAACGATGTGCAGGGCATACTGCTTAATACAAGAATCACAAATAACAGAACAGTATAACTTATTACAGAAAAAAAACTGTGTCAAATTAACACGAGGGATGGATGAGGGTTAAATTACTGATTTATTCAAATGCACCAAGCTTTCCATAGTTGCTCAATAATGTCACACAATACACGATGCAGTTAAATTCGTCATTACTTTCTTTCCACATCTATAAAAAAATAGAGACTCTACAGTAACGGATAAAAAATTTATCACTTTTTCTTACCACCCTACTTCTATAACTTTTCAATATCAACTCAAAACTGCAGCATGTGCCTAATATACATATTCTGAGAGAGAATTAAAAGCTGTATAAAACCCAGTTACAGTTAAATTTATTTAACCAACAAACAAAAACCCTACACAACATTAAACAAGACTACACACTTTTAAAACTAACAAAAAGTTACCACTTTTGAACATTAACCCTTAGTATCATGATTTTTTTTATTTTACCCAGAAAAATTCTTATCGTTGCATTTTCACCCACACTTCGTCGTAAAAATAAGCAAAGAAATCGTAGTGTAACAGTTTTTTTTTTATATAAATGAAAAAATGTGAATATAACACCAGTGTTAAACTATGCATAAATATTATAATGTTAAGCCAATGGTTGTTTCTGTAGAATGTTACACTAGTGTTACATACATTACTATGTTCGACATAAAATTTATTCAAAAAGAAAAACCGATATAATTGAGAGAAACTATTAGCATTTACTTGCAGTAGTCCTGGCGAAATTAAGAGTTGTAATCAACAATACGAGACAGTGTATCACAGTAGAATTTCTACGAATGTATTTCTGCCCTAAGGACACTTGTTACATGTGGTAATAGTAAAGTAACGCTTTAAAGTTCACGAAAAAGCTCCCAAATGGCGCGCAGGATTTTTTCAATTCGTGTAACACGGGTGTTACACTACGATACCTAAGGGTTAATAAAAAAAAATCTAATATTTTGTGGGGGCACCTTTTGCTTCTAGGGCAACCTAAAAAGTTACTAAACGTGGTAGCTTCTTTGTCGGCCCCAAAAATGTGTTACCCCGTTCAATGTCATATAACACTTTTGTTAAATAAATTCAACTTTAACTGGGTTTTATACAGCTTTAAATTCTCCATCTGAATATGCATATTAAACATACCGAAAAAGTGGTAACTTCTTTGTCCGCTGGTGTGTATCAAACAACTTTGATGACCTTAAAATGTAAACTGAAATGTGTACCGCAACTTAAAATCCTCCCTGAATACCGTAAACTGGGGGAACATTGGCACCTACTTAACATCTATTAAAGAGGAAAAGGAAAAAAATATAATGCATTTTCACATTTGTAGCACAATCACAAACGATGCAAGGTTATAATAAGATACCTAAAACAAATTTAAAAATATTAATCAAAAAAAATTAAAAAATAAAAAAATAAAATAGAGTGCATTGAACATGAAAAGAAACAAATTTAAGTGTTACGGCAAGCTCAGATGTGGTAAGTTGATACGTTTTCTCTGGGGCATGTTGATACCACTGTATATACTTATCAATTTTCCCCGACTACTATTAATTGGATTCTCCTTTTATTTCTAGGAAAATGGTACGAAATTATGTCAGAGAAACGAATCGCGGCAAAGTACCGCGAAATATTTTTCAAAAAGCGTGCGTCGGTGTAGAAAAGGAGTCAATGCCGTTCCGTCAAAGCGCGAGAATATGCGGAATAGATAAAATGTCTTTATTAAGATGCATTAATAAAAAGAAGCAAGCACCTCGTGTTAAAGTGGGATATTCCAGACATCCATCCTTTACTCATTAAACGGATATTTTACAGATGTATCAACATGCCCCAGAGCAGTATCAACTTGCCCCGCAGTGGGGTAAGTTGACACATTTTACCTTCGTCCAAATAGGGTAAAGAGTACAATGGTTGGCCACTTAAGCAAGAGTGTCACATAAATAATGAATTATTAATGTGAATTTAGTAAATTTGAAATGGAAATCAATACAAATAAGTACGAAAAACTCCTACTAATCTAAAAATAAATAGAGTTTATAAAAAAAATCAAGAATGTATAAAAATATACAAAAAATGTGTTTCCTACGAAGAAATATAGTAATTGGCATGGTCAAGATAGTAATTGTCCAACCAGTTCGACAGTGATTGGCCGCTATTTGACACATAATATAACCTAAAAGAAAATGTAACCTGATTTGGTTATAGAAATAAGATTAAAATTATTCAATAAAAATGCATATATTTTATTATGTATGTATTTGTTTCTGTTTTTAACAGGGGGCTAATTACTGTTTCATCATTAACATGGTTAAAAAACAGTCACTCGCCGCCCGGCCAATTACTATCATTCAACATTATTCATATGACAGTTGTTGGCCCCTTATATTTTTCATAATATATGTATAATTTTAACAAATAAATAATTCATTTATAAAGTTTCAACTTTTATTTATCGATATATACCGAATATAAGAAATATACATATCATAAATACATTAAACTATTCGCAAACTTTCAACTGTACTCTTATGGTTTTTTTTATTAAAACGCTGTGATTTCCAAGCTTCAAAGCCGAGTCATCTTATTTGCTTTTATATATAATCACAGTATATAATGAGTGGAGAAATATTGATTACATCCGAAGCAAGAAAGTACAAGGAATATGAATATGTTCATTAAAAAAAGGCATAACACTGGTATTTCTTTATGTTCATTTATTTCTCAAAATATGGCCAATCACTGTCAGGTGGCCAACCACTGTACTCTTTACCCTAACATTTTTTCATTCATTTTCTATGTATTTTCTCAACTTTTCATTTGCGCTATATTAAAGAGGAAGGACCAAAGTATATTTCAGCATATTTGTTATTAAGTAATTAATTCAAACAAAAATGAAAAAAAGATTGTAAACTTAAAAACGTATCAGCTTGCCCCGGTCAAAATTAATGATTCTCACCCTAATTACAACCACGCCTATGTATCTATTTTCACTTCTCCCCCATTCACAATAATAGTACAATATCTATTTATATTTTATACACTTCTCGCAACAAAACTAGCGGCACGTAAATCTTATATTGCTTGCCCGCAAAATACCAGTCCCCAAAAACTCTTACGGCCTAAATCTCAAATCTCCACGATCACAGGAAATCGGTTTCCCTCGACTGTCACTCCAGCCTTCTTTCTCCTCCACGTTCCTGTGTCTCGGTTTAAAAAGTTCCCGCCGCGGGAGTGCTTCCACGCGAAAGATTACAATTTCCACGGTAATAATCGGGACGGGGGTGGCTCGCCCCCCCCCCCCCCCTCCTCCCCGTCAGCGCTAATACGGCGACAATACAGATGTTTTCACGTCTAAGCGGCGTGCTAAGTGGATGTCCCTATTCTGCTGTCTCCCCCCTTTCTGTTCGATTCGTGAAGCCTACCGTGGGGTGCCAACTCGGTATTTACCTGACCGCTTTGTCGACGTTATTCGGGAGGCGAGCGTCTCGCGTACTCGTTAGTTTACGTTACACTTGACTGGACGCCTTCTTGCCTCTTCGAGGTGGGGAAATAATCGACTGGAGAAGGACCAGCACCGAAAAGCCAAGCGAAATTGAGCCTGCGAATTATCCCGTTGCCTCCTCGTCGCTCCTTCTTCTCCTTCCTCTTTTTCTTCTTCTTCGTTATACGACTTGCCATCTCGCCCTCCCCGTGGGATGTCTTCCGGTTAGCGTCCCCGCGCGAAGAGAATACGAAACTTGGAAATCCCAAGAAGATCCGTCGACTGGTAGCTGAAAGGGCCAAGTGAAACCTCCTCGAGCCTACGATTATCCTGCACGCGGAATTTCCATCGGGTACTCGTGAACACGGAGGCTCGCCGCTGGCTCTAAAGGGTCAGCCGTGCCTGGCATCGTTAGCGTTTAGGCTGATAAAGTGTCTCCGGCCCATTCGACTGAGAGAAATCGTCGCTTCGCGCTGGCTGGTCCCTTCGCCAGGATCCGACGGCTGGTACAAGAATCCTTTCGGACCACGTTGCTGCAGGGCTACGGAATCGTTGGTTTGTTTAACGCCAGTGTGTCAGCAACGTGTCGACTTTGCACCTTGCTTTACCATAATTGGGGAGTTGAAATAGTAAACGATGTAGGTAAGTGCCAAAGAAATGGGAAATTACCTTTCAGTGGAAAAGGATGTGGATTCTAGAAATTTATTTTAGTTTCTAGGGCTAAGATTATAAAGTACCAAGGTTGCTAAATTGAAAAGAAAATAACTGAAAAATTTCACTTCTGGCACTTACATCATTTAGCATTTCAATTGCTCAATTGTATCGAGAGTGAAAGTGAAAGGAAGACAAAGCTTACGGGAGTTTTAGTCGATGTGATTACACGAAATTAAATACTCGGGATAGAGTTTCCAGTGGCAATCATATTCCGAAGAATTCTGAAGGTTCGTGAATAGATATTATTATTATTATTATTATTCGTCTTTGTTACTTGGAAACATACAAAGAACAGTAATACATAAAGAATAGCGAAGTAACAGGCGAGGCTTTAGTGCAATACTGTGAAAAGCCTAACTGTAACTAAATAACTGAAACTAAAATTAAAACTAAAACTAGGAAAGGAAAGTAAACACTGAAAGAGAAAAATTATTAAGGGAAAGAATTATTATGGCGCATTAGGATAGAAAAGCATAAACGTAGATGGACGGACAGGGACGAGACAAGGAAAAGAAGGAATTTAGAGGTGATTTAGGAATAGTATAGAAATATATATCCTCGAGCTTTACGTTTAAAATCAGGAAACGAATTTAGCCCTCGAATATCAGATGGAAGGGAATTGTAATAGTGAGCAGAAATATAGGCGAAGGAGGATTGAAATTTAGATGTCGAGTGTGCCGGTATGGAAAGGAGATGAATATAGTAGTTGAAATTCAGAATTCGGATCTGCAAGTGAACTGGCGTGAAATTGTGGCTGAATTTCTGAACTGAAACTTTCAAGGTGCGAATACCTACACGATGATATTTTGTACGAGACTTTTCTATCGCGAGACAAAACTCTCAGCGACAACTAAATGTAAATAATGGAAACAGTCGCGAGAGAGATGTGGTTTTTGAAAATATAACATAAAACTTGTCTCGTGAGAGTCTAAGTTTCATGAAACTAATGACGAAATAATTAAATAATTGTCTCGTGAAATTAAAGTCTCGTATGAGACAGGATATTTTTGTCCCATCGTGGACTCGCACCTATGGAACTTTTGGAAATAGGAGAAGGTTTAGTAAGTTTCAGTGGAAGATATAAAATTAACATTCGCTTCATCGAGAGAAATCACGCGTAGTTTACTAGCCAGTACATTAAGGGGTTATGCCTAGTCAGGCGGCCGAAAAGAGGCGAATGTTTATGAATTTTTTTTGAAAAAGGGGAAGCATATATTTTTACAGAACTTTTTGCACGTAAGAGAGCAACATTTAAAGAACATTTGGTAATTTTTTCGTAGAAAAATATTGACGTTCATAATAAAGTAACAACCGACATCCAAGAAGCCTTTTTAAAAATTTGGTTTTGCGGTGAGCACTGCCATTCGGAACCAGATTATCTAAAATCAAAAAACAAAATAGATTTCGTCAGTATATTAATGTATACTCTGATTAACGGAGGGAATTTCCGAAATATTAATTTAAAACAAAATGGCGGCTATTTAAAGCTGAAATCCTGATTTTCTTCGCGTGATTTTTGCACGAAAAAATCAGGATTTCAGCTTTAAATAGCCGCCATTTTGTTTTAAATTAATATTTCGGAAATTCCCTCCGTTAATCAGAGGATACATTAATATACTGACGAAATCTGTTTTGTTTTTTAAAGTTGGAATCCTGATTTTTTTCGCGTGATTTTTGCACGACAAAATCAGGATTTCAGCTTTAAATAGCCGCCATTTTGTTTAAATTAATATTTCGGAAATTCCCTCCGTTAATCAGAGGATACATTAATATACTGACGAAATCTGTTTTGTTTTTTAAAGTTGGAATCCTGATTTTTTACGCGTGATTTTTGCACGAAAAAATCAGGATTTCAGCTTTAAATAGCCGCCATTTTGTTTTAAATTAATATTTCGGAAATTTCCTCCGTTAATCAGAGGATACATTAATATACTGACGAAATCTGTTTTGTTTTTTAAAGTTGGAATCCTGATTTTTTACGCGTGATTTTTGCACGAAAAAATCAGGATTTCAGCTTTAAATAGCCGCCATTTTGTTTTAAATTAATATTTCGGAAATTCCCTCCGTTAATCAGAGGATACATTAATATACTGACGAAATCTGTTTTGTTTTTTAAAATTGGAATCCGGTTTTTTTTAGCGTGATTTTTGCACGACAAAATCAGGATTTCAGCTTTAAATAGCCGCCATTTTGTTTAAATTAATATTTCGGAAATTCCCTCCGTTAATCAGAGTATACATTAATATATTGACGAAATCTTTTTTGTTTATTGATTTTAGATGATCTTGTTTCGAATGGCAGTGCTCATCGCAAAACCAAATTTTTAAAAAGGCTTCTTGGATGTCGGTTGTTACTTTATTATGCACGTAGATATATTTCTACGAAAAAATTACCAAATGTTCTTTAAATGTTGCTCTCTTACGTGCAAAAAGTTCTGTAAAAATATATGCGTCCGCTTTTTAAAAAAAAAATCACAAACATTCGCCTCTTTTCGGCCGCCTGACTAGGCATAACCCCTTAAACATTATGAAACTTGAATCATGAATCTTCGTCAGATTACGCTCCACCCGCGTGGTCACTTCGATTTTACGAGCGTTCCTTGGGCGCGAGTAGGGAATGCCCGTCTTGACCCGGGCAAGGCAAATATTTACAGCCTATAACGAACCGAGAGCTAATCCTCGTGGAACTCGGCAAGACGTTGCAGACTTCCACGGCTAGATTATGATTTTTTTTTTCCTTTTCTTTTTCTGGATTCGGCGTCTTTGACTAGTGTCCAGACCCCCGTCAGAGCCGAGCCAGCGTACGATTCTCAAGGGAGGAACAATATTTACGGTATACGTTAAGAGAAGCGCGGGCTTCATAGTTCCACGTGAATAGAGGGACCCCTTCGGCCAGCATGGAACGTCGCGCGACTATAGCGTTCGAAAAATATTTGCGCCGCCTCGCTAATGTTCCCACTTTACGGATTTCTTTGACTCGTTCCGCGGTGCCCCCTCTATTTTATTGCAGCCCATATCGCGCGTTGCTTTCTAATCCCTTTTAATCTTTTTAATGCAAAGATCTATCAACCCCCAGCTTCTCAATTTCAAAGCGCAATCGATGTGGATAATCGATGGGTGGCCGGGTGAAAATTAATTGCTCGACAGAGTTTCTTTAGGCTACATTCTCGTGTAATTCCTTAAAAAATTTAGGATTTTTTTAAAAGAAAACTGTAACACATAGGGTACAAAATTTTTTTGGTACTAATTTAGGTATATATATTTCAAGATGATGATATTTTTTTTATTGTTTTTTCTCCGATGTAATCTTAAATAAGTAGCTATAACTCTGACGGTGATAAAAACACGGTGTACACGATATTTCAAGATGGCTCATCTGAAATCAAAAATCGAAAGTTTTACACAATCGTATTACCAATCGTTACTGCAGAATAATGAAAATTCGATGATTGGTACATGTGTCAGTAAAAAGGCCCTGAAACCGGTAATTTTTTATGCCGAATAAAATCAAATTGAGTGGTCCAAGACTTATGAAAGTTGGTAGCACGATAGCGAGTTCATTTGCGAAAAGAATCCCGAAAGAATTCTTTGAATCCGTCAATTAGTTTTTTTATTTCTATGTCCACCGTTGTTTATCGCCGTCAGAGTTACCTACAGTTATTTATTCAAGCTTACATCGGAGAAAAAAAGACTTTATTTTAAAATAAAAATTTTTTTCTTCATCTTAAAATATGTATAAATCAATACCAAAAAAAAAACTTTTTACCCTGTGTGTCGCAGTTTTCTTTAAAATAAATCCTAAATTTGGGAAGTGATTACACGCGAATGTACCCTTAAGAAACCTTAGCTATAGTCTAAGTTTATTTCTGAAATCGATAACTCTTTACACTACATTGCAGATATTTCCTGGAGTATCGAATAATTTATTTTAACTCGAGATGCGAGCTACTTTTCTGCAATCGCGATACCATCCCCCGCAAGAAATTCAAAAAGAATTCGCAACCTCAGAATCTCAAGAACCCATTTCCCCTCTCAAAATCTCCACTCACCCGACACGAATTACCACCACCATCACCCCCCCCCCGCCCGCCCCCCCCCCCGTAATTACCCATCGCAGCGTTCCAATTTGTCTGCAAAACCGAGAGCAAGAAAATGGGGTACAATGAATCCGCGAGCACGGGCCCGCCCATGAATAGGAACGCCACAAAGCGGTCGTTTCGCGATACATGTCCGGCAAGATCGAAGTTGATTTTTCCGACGGGGTAAGGCCATCAGGCGCGCGCTTTTTTTCGTCCAATTTTCTTCGCCACCCTCCCACCGCTACCCCGGTTATTCTTTTTCTTTCCGTGTCGCGCGCAGGGGGCGCACACCACCGTTCTGTGTTTTCCCTTTTTTTTTTTTTTTTTTTTTTTATGTCCCTCGTTCGGTCGAGCCGCTCTAAAAAGGAATAGGTGAAAACTGTTAATTGGTTCCGTGCGGTGAAAATACGGCGGCGTGGCCGCTGGCCATCGCTCCCCAAACCCCCCCCCCCCCCCTCGATATATACATTTTAAAGAGACGCTCGTGTGCGCGGATGGTGTCGGGTAAGCGTGTGCGCGCGAGGGCCGCGAAGGGGGAGTAGCAGCATCAAGGCATGTGTGCATCACGGCCCGGCGTGTCCGTCCAATTATGGAAAATTAATTGGCGATCAGTGACTCGGGGCGATGGGAAACATAGTTCCAAGCGTTCGAATGTTTATTCCTTTGTGATTCCGATCAGCCTTTGACAGCGGTGTAATAATTAAAGTAATTAACGTCCCAATAAATTCGTGATCGTCGCGCGTCCTCGCGTGCGCGCCGAGCCGCCCGATAAACAATTGCGCGCGAAAACGCACGCGCAAAGAAATACCCGCCCTTCTTTGAAACTTGGAGTATAGAGAAGAACCCATTTCCATTTCAAGAATTAAGTGCAGTATTCTTTATTTGTCGCGTACAAGGAAGGCACGGAGTGGATAGAATTGCAGATCTTGTGGTGGAATATTGAAATTTTGAAGTTCGATCGCGAGATTGTGGGATGATTCAGTTTGGGAAGCTGGGAATTTCAGGGAAAAGATTTTTTAGCAACATACACATGCAGAAGATAACGGATAAAGGGGGAAATGTGGGATGGTAGGTTTCAGAATTTAAGGGCATCCGCCGGTCAAAGAATCGAAAAATTTCTGTTTGCATATCTTCGTTCAACAACATCTCAAAAATGTTCAGCCAAAATTTTGGATCGAAATTCCTAACGGTACAGGTTTTATAGGCAGTTCGGGGGGAACACCTTTAAATAGGTATTTTTTGAAGATGGATTGTGAAGCAAGTATAATAGACCGAAATGTGATTTTTATTTTAATTAATTATACATTTATTGATCTAAAAAAAGAATCTTTTTTTTTTAATCGAATAAACGCATGGAAAGTAGGGCGCTCACTATAGACGAACGCGCTCGACGTCAAACTTTTAGTTCGTTTTTCTCGAAACAATTTTTCACGCACTGTCGCCACGATAAAAAATGCAATTCTTGACCGAATCTAAAAATTCAAACGGGATTCTACTCGCAATTACACTGGCCTCCGCGCTACTCTCTATTGCAAATTTTCATACACTCAATTTTTTTTTACGAAATATTTTTGTGCGAAAAAACCGATGTTTCGGGGACCCTATCGTTTAAACATTTGACAATCGTCGCTCAGTTGTTTCTTAACACTGTCCGAGGGCAGCGAGATAACGACACATGTGTAATTAAGGAATAT
Organism: Andrena camellia; assembly: GCA_029448645.1. NCBI lineage: Eukaryota > Metazoa > Arthropoda > Insecta > Hymenoptera > Andrenidae > Andrena > Andrena camellia. Next base: position 11,395,538 of record CM055677.1, read on the forward strand.
CTTTGGTTTTTTGATTTTGGATGATCCTGTCTAAAGTTATCGTGGCGATAGTCCAGGCCAGTTTTTTTTTTACAACGATGCAACACGCAATGCATATCAGAGACAGGGGTGGACAAAAATGAAATAAAAAAATTGTTGTATACTCGACATTTGTAGCAGAATAAAGTGCAAAAAGTTTTAGACTCATACATTGTATAGTTTCTTCCAGAAAAAATCATAAAAGTCACCTATGTTTTCGCGCGATTGGACCGGCGGATGCCCTTAATTATAACCCTGGATTTTGGTGCAGAAATCTAAGAGATAGTGGTAAATGAGGAGTTGAAATGGTAAACGATGTAAGTGCAAGTAGTTGAAATTTTCAGTAGAAAGAAACCAAATGCCTGTTCATTTTGTTACTTCGTTTTTCTCAACTTGGTCGTTCGTCGCTATGGACTTTCAGCGTATGCCACCTTTGAGGCTCGCTCAGACACGTCCAGTAATTTAGTCGACTGGCGAGTGATTTAGTAATTTACCATTGCTTTACTAAATGACTCGACTAAATTTTTGTGTCCACACACGGTGAATTACTAAATTACTCGCTACTCGATTAAATTACAGGAGATGTCTGAACCAGTCTTTACAGATTTAGAGAGAAATAAAAAGATTACGACTGTGAAGATTACTGGCACTTTCACCGCTTTTCACCGCGGCGAAGTTAGCCCTATCTTGCGATAGCCCTGACAGTTAAAATAAATTACTCTAACACTTATAACTTTTACCACCGTATTCCGCACGAAATTCACATCGCTTTCCTCTAAAAAAATTATTCTTTATTTCTTTGGCACTTACATCGTTTGCCATTTTAACTCCTTAAATATCAAATACAAAAGTGTGTAAGACATCGAATATTGAGTCTCGAATATTAAAATAATTGACAAAGTCGATGGACGTGGCTTTGGACTTTAATCGAAGAAGAGTGGAGAATAATATTGGCTACTTTTTTCGCGCGATATCCTCTCACAACACGAGAGTGTAACCCCCCCGCTATTTAGGTTCCCGGTAATGGTTTGAAAAATCGATTTGAATCTCGTGGCGAGCGTGGCGGAGGGCTTTTAAAGCTATTCCGGCGCGGATTTCGCTAAGTGATACCAATAACCCGATGGGACAACAAGGCGGGCCCTTCAGGATTCGGCGGAGGATAAACGAAGGGCCACCAATCCCGGGGGATGTTATCTAATCCCTGTGGATTTGTTGATTCTACGACTTGCGCTTGGCAAAGCGCAATGTGGTTTCCATGTAGCGTTGGATTACCCTTATTTTTTCCAGCCCTCGGGGCCCACCCGAAACATTGCGTTTGGCGAACATTCCCGCGGAGGCTGTTTCGAGGACCAGAAAGCCTCTCCTCGAGTTTCTGATACTTCATCACGCCTGTGCCCCGACTGAATTATATCGAGACGAAAGTCGACTTTATACGAAGTGTATACGGTGCTCCAAATATTTATTGCATCGCTTCAATAAACACGTTATCACTTATATTATTATTAGTACTAGGTAAAATATTATTGCAAAAATGCGTAGCTCACTATCTCTTGGCCAAAATAAGCTGGTTACGAATCATTTTATCAATCATATTGCTATGAAAATTCTTCGTACCACGTAACTTTGAAAGTGATGCAATAAATATCTCCAATGATGTATATTAATATACATATTTGTTTGGAAGGAACTTTTGAACTTTCTTTGAAATTATACATATATTCACTGCTTTGGGGGGGGGGGGGGGTCTTATGTTCATTAAGACAGTAAGGAGAGGGTGAACTGTGAAAAGAGTCACACGAATTAATGCAGGTATTAGCGACTTTCAGTGCTTGCACACTTGCATTCGTTCCTCGCATATAAGTATTCGAATTATTCGAAGAAATTATTCGGATTTGAAATCATTAGAATTATTCGAATATTTACAGCTCTGGTAACTACTTAAAAGATAAATGTGTGGTAACTCGAGTTGTCTATTAACTTGACTAAAAAGCATTATGTTTTGTGTGGTCATAAAAATTGTATTCCATTCCTGAAGGGGTAATACTCGCATCCCTTAAGCCTCAATTACTACCACCAAAGAAATACCTATCTCCTATTACTAACTATTCCACCAGTTTCATTAGTTCCATTAAAACCAAGTACTAGGAGATTTCCCTCGATAATTCCAAAATTTAATCAAACTTGATGTCACCATTCGCGAGCTAACTATATTCCCCTTATCACCCAGAAAAAGCGATCCATATTCCCCATAAAAGGGACAAGAAAAAAGGATTCCGTCAGTGTCCCTCTGCATTATTATTTTTTGCCCTTATGGATCACAGGTTATCGGGTCGAAACGTCCTCCTCGCGAAAAAGAAAGACGCGAAATCGTACTTTGCCCCGCGGTGGTACTCCCGTAACGCAGATTATTCTATTACACGTTACGTAAACAGAAAGAGAGAATGTGAGGGGGGGGAGGAGGAGTGGCGGGTGGCGGGGCAGGGACGAAAGAGAGTAGAGGCGTAGGACACGAACGCCTCGGGTTTCTGCGTCTCTTCGTGTACATCGGGCCGATGTTGTTTGGTCTGAAAATACGTTATTGTTTCACCGCGATAAAAAATTCAACGTTCGGATAATTACATCAGAGCTGATCGATCCTGGCCAACCCCCCACGGTGGATTTCCACTGAGTCACTGACTTACTTCGGCGCCACCCTTTTCCTGCTCCGCTTGTACGGATGTTTGCGCGGCGGACGAGATAGCTCGCTCGGATTCGATAGATGAAGTGATGATCTGTTCGCGAAGACGAGGCGATGGGGTGTTCGTAACCCTTGACACTTCAATATTGAGTCGCTCTCGAAACGATATCTCGCTGAGCTGAGTGGGAAGGATTGAGGTCAGACTCGTGGAACTGTAGTGGCGGTTCAAAGAAAGTGTGATACCCATATTTTTATATGTTTATTTCTTTGTTATGATGGTAATTTGTTATCTAATATATAGTACTTATTATGTTCGTATCACTGATCTATTTTACAACCCCCCGAATTTATGGATTGTGAATCTTGAGATATTATTCTTTCTTTTGGAAATAGCTTATTTCTGTCACCGTTCGCAGTTTAAACTTTCTTCTCGACACTACTCTAATACCACTCTAATACCACCACTACTCTAAATACCATCACTACTCTAATATCACCACTACTCTAATATCACCACTACTCTAATACCATCACTACTCTAATATCACCACTACTCTAATATCACCACTACTCTAATACCATCACTACTCCAATACCATCACTACTCCAACACCACCACTACTCTAATAACACCACTGCTCTAATACTATCACTACTCTAATACCATCACTACTCCAACACCACCACTACTCTAATAACACCACTGCTCTAATACTATCACTACTCCAACACCACCACTACTCTAATAACACCACTGCTCTAATACTATCATTACTCTAATACCACCACTACTCTAATACCACCACTACTCTAATACCATCACTACTTTAATATCACCACTATTCTAATACCATCACTACTCTAATACCATCACTACTCCAATACCATCACCACTCTAATACCACCACTACTCTAATAACACCACTGCTCTAATATCACCACTACTCTAATATCATCACTACTCTAATATCATCACTACTCTAATACCACCACTACTCCAATAACACCACTACTCCAATACCACCTCTACTCCAATACCACCTCTACTCCAATACCACCTCTACTCCAATACCACCTCTACTCCAATACCACCACTACTCTAATACCATCACTACTCTAATAACACTACTACTCTAATAACACTACTACTCTAATACCATCACTACTCTAATACCACCACTACTCTAATATGACTGTAATCCATCACCACTCTAATACCACCCCTACGTCTAATAAGGCAGAAGGAAGCTTTTATAGCATTGCCATCGATTTATGAAGAAATAATATAGTACGAACAATTCATTAAGAAATGAAAGGTATACTCAGGGGCGCAAAGAGGTACCACAAAGGGGCTGGTGCATAGGAGTATTACATTTACTTACAAAGTAACATTGATATCCTCAAGCTCGTGACTATCTCACACACCTTTCATCCCCCCCCCAACGCACGACACCCCCGTACTTTTCATCCTCTCCTCCGCCCAAATCCTCATTGTACGAACAAGGGCACGCGTAAAACGAAAATCAGCCTGTACCCCGGTTGCTGCGCGCGCGAGCGCGATGGAACCGAAAATACGTCTATCCGCGGGGATTTCCGAGGGAAAGATAGAGTAGTAAGCAGAGAACGAATCGGTTATTCGATAGAGCCACCCGTGCGTGGCAGCTGCGATCCTTCTTTCCCGAATCTTCCCTTTCGCGTTCCTTCCTTTCTTCCTCGCCGGGGCTGGAGACCTCGTGTTTTCCCCGGCTGCATAATCCCTTCCAGCCAGAGAGCAACGAAGAAAGAGGATGCACAAGAAGCGAATGGAAACGGCGTGGGCCAGACGGAGAGGGCCGGAGGGGAGGGAAACGGAGGAAAGGAATCAAGATGGAAGGAGGATGGCGGACGGGGATGAAAGAGGGAGATGAAGAGAGGACAGGCGACCCCGGTGTTTGCCTTTTATTAAACTCTTGTTAAACGCCGCCTTTCTTCGTACACACAATTGAATCGGCAAAACAGCGATGATAATGCCCGTGGTTGTGGACGGCTGGGGCCTCTCCGTGGAAGACTTACCGCAAACACCAGCTCCTTGTACACCCTGAAATGGACACCGTGTAATCCGGCTCTTTATACGGCGGTACTGCCGCATTGACCGTGGCCTCCCTGGCTCCAAGGCATGCACATCGAGCACCTATCCCCTCCCCCCCCCCCCCATTCTGGTAATAAATGCCCGTCGGTCCTTCCAGAAAGAAGCCTCCCCACGAGCGATTCTTTGGGCGACCGTGAAAATCGCACGGGCCCACCCTCTTCCTGCACACAGTAGACTTCTAATGAAAATATTTGGATATTTCGAGGCGATATCGGGCGTGGGGCCACGTTCCTTCAAAGACCGCCATTGTTGAAGAATCTTGTCGGGGGGAGGTTGGACGGCGCGCCTTCGCAGAGCCTGCTGAAGGAATAAGGGTGGCTTCGCGATACGAGGTTTAAGATTTTTCGCGCGGATTTGATTGCTGTGAGTGGATCGTTAAGGGGTTGGGGGAGCGGAGCCTTTTCATTACTGTGGGTTGATTTTACAAAATCAAATTTAACCGGCGAAGAGTTTGGAAGCACTTAGCAATTGTTATTGAAATTACGTTGTGTGACAAATATTCCTCTAATAGTGGTGATTGCAGTGTTTCTGATTCCCATGCAGTTTAATATTTTATCACGCAAAATGGTTACTTACATTTGTTAATAAGTAATTCGAAAGTGCTTCAGGGAAAGAGTGGCTAAAAAATGAGGCCTGTTTTAGCCTCTTTTTGGTCTCATGATTTTGGAACTAATTATTGTTAAAACCATAAATATTGCTTTAGTTTCGAAAATTCATTTTATAACTTTTTACGCTATGAGTATTAGACGAAAGTTTTATGAAGATTAGAATATTTTTTTATATACGATTCGCTATATTGAATCAGACATTGTGAATTTTGAAAATCTAAATTTAAATTCGTTGTTAAACAATTCTTTGAATTATCGGACTGACATAAAAGTCCGATGGGTTAATGAATTTTCGCGTCTTTGACCTCCCATATCTCAGAAAATAATTGTCACCTCAACTTGAAAATTTGTTGTGAATGATGTCTCGTCATAAGGTATCGTTTGGCATAAAATTCAGTTCCAAAATCGTTGGATAAAGAGGCTATTTCTAGGGTCACTCTTTGTTTGAAAGATGCATAAAAACATAGTCCGAATTTCAGATGAATCGAATCGCTAGTTTCTTAAAGAAAAAATCCCAAATTCTGTTATGTTTTTAGCCTCAAAAATAAATATTCCCCCGTAAGCTCTAATAATTCGAAATTGTGAATAAATAGAATTGTCTCTAGTTGAGCTCTTCTTTCACTGTTTAAGGGGACCTTCCGGTCTAAAAGCCGATTTTTTCTTATTTAATTTTTCGAATGTTCAACCTTTTAGGAATGCGTGTTTAAAGGGATTTGTTGTAATTCGTAAAATTCCCGATGTTATAGGCATTTGAGTAGCGGCAAATGCATGGTCAACAACCAGCCACTCGGCGCCCACGTAAAACTTTCAACGCAGTTTTCCTGAAATAGTGTTCTCAAAACGGTGGGACCTATATCTCCAAAAGTTATTATCCGATACGACTGAAACTTTTTTCATTATGAAAAATATACTTTTTGCTAGGGGGGATACCAGAAAAAATTACAAAAAATTGAAAATTTATCATTTTAAAAGGCGTTGAAAGGATGAAAAATATGTGGAAAAAGTGATTTCAAACTTTGTGTCGTTATTTTCTAAAAAAAAAAAGCCACCAGAAGTATATTCTTCAAAATCAAAAAAGTTTCAGTCGGAGCGGATAATAACTTTTGGAGATACAGTTCCCACCGATTTGGATCAATTTTTTGACGCCTTGACTTTAACGACTCCCCAGTGCCGTCTGCAATGATTAATTACAAAACAAAAAATATATTTCTATAATTTAAGACATCCTTAATTCAATGCAAAAAGTCCCATTAAATTATATATAGTAGTTTTCCTTTAATTAATTCCTAAAGATCACCTATTTTTTGGGGCTCTAGACCGGAAGGTCCCTTTAATGGATATTAGTGAATTAGGGGATGCTCGTGATGGGAAATGAAAATACTACTAATCGTACGAGTATGTATTGTACGGAGGGTTGCTGGATGTAGGGGTAATATGTGGAGATACTAAATTTGGAGATATCAAATTTTGAAATTGTTTACATAATAAGCAATCTCGATAAATAGCATATTATTCGTTCCCTATTTAAAGCACCTATGAAAGGTGGCATAATTTTTCAAAGATTAAATTTTTCCCCACTTTGGATTCATTATTTGCGAATGGTAGAAGTTATAAAATAATTTGTATATTAATGGTTTTAATCGGGAACAGCAATAACTAAATAATTTCTCTTATGGATAAACATCGAATGAAATAGAATGTCGATTTTAGTCAAACTTGGACATGATTCTTGAAGTTATGTTAAATGGACGTTGATTAAATCCTGCATTGGAGATCGTATCAGAATTTCGTTCAGTTGATTCATTTCCTTCATTAATTATACATATCATGTTTAATTTTATTTGATGTGGCTAAATTGTGGTTTATTATCCAGCCTTTGACGATAACCGATCGAAGCTTCTCATTAAATGTTCATGAAATTTGTGCCCTTAACGTTTCGATTATTGGTTGAACCTGCTGCTGGCACTCGACACGATTTCTATTTGATATTAAAATTATCCTCGACAAGCTACATAATATTAGAAATTCAATGAATTTTATTGCATTTGTCGCGGTACCTAGCCGTGGATGATAACCAATTTAACTTATCATTATCAGTAACCCCTTCAGTTCCTCGCATCAGCACCCATTTCCAGCAGCCCTCACTTTCTAGAATACCTTTAATTGCGTCTCGATAACGCTGCAAATGGAAGGTTACACAGGGAAATGTGCCGACAGTAAAATAACGCGAGATATCGTGAAAAATACATGTTGCAAAAAATTTATTTCAATCGAGTCTACGCGCATCCACGCAGATGCGACAACAGGTCCATGAAATTTTCAAACCCTCGTAACATCAACGAAAATTATTCGTCGAAAAATAAGGCGAATAGTCGACCAGTTTCTCGTCAGAAATTTTTTTACAATTTCATAGTTTCGAAGGCAAGAGGAGCGGGGCGGGGGCGATCGTGAACATCAAATGGGGAAGAATAAAAAATAAAAGCAACAGTTGCGCACAGTTTACAAACGATGTGTTTATTTCTGCAATTTCGTTTCCACTCTTTTCCTTTTGCTTCGTTTAGTCTCGTTTACAACCACGGGAGCAGCCCGTACAATTTGATTCGATTGAAAAATCTTGCCTCTTCGTTCCCCTACGTGTGTCTTCCTATCCTGTATGTGTGTTTTCTCCTGTGTACTTATACACATATACACACACATACATACATATATATATATATATATATTTATTTATTTATTTACTCATTTATTCGTACAATGTATATTCGAGGTAAAAACAAAATAGTCATACAAAACGTAGATTAATTTGATATTGTTTTCTGTTTCCTTCTTTCCTCTCGTACAGTTTCGCATTAAGGGGGAACATTTTACAGTTTTCATAGAAAAATTTTATTACCTACCTTTAGCACGCTGTCTTAAGAGACTATGCAAAAAAAAATAGAAAAATATGCATAAATTTTAATATATTAATTAATCTTCTAGACCCCCCCCCCCCGCACGCGAGCTGGTCGAATTGGTAATTATGGAACAGCAAGTCCGAAATCAAATTTCATTTTTTTTTATAATCCATATGAATGTAGTTTCCGTTGTGCTTACTGATTTCTTAAACAAATTATTTTTGTAAAAATGGTGCACTTTAGAAGAAAAGTTTCGAAAATCCGCGAATAAGATGAACAGTTTATTTTATAAAAATACGGAAACTACACTCATATAGTTGATAAAAAAAAATGAAATTTGATTTCGTACCTTCTGTTCCATAATTACCAATTCGACCAGCTCGCGTGGGGGGGGGGGGGGGGGTCTAGAAGATTAATTAATATATTAAAATTTATGCATGTTTTTCTATCTATTTTTTTTTGTATAGTCTCTTAAGACAGCGTGCTAAAGGTAGGTAATAAAAATTTTCTATGAAAACTGTAAATTATCCCTAAAAAAAATTCTCAAAAATGGCCTACTTTTCCGGCCGTCACAGTGGTGTTCCCTCTTAAGGGCGCATTATAGGACACTCTGTGTGTGTGTTTCTTTATACATATACAATCGTATTTATACATATATGCGTTTTCTTTGCATACTTTCAAATAGATATTACATCGGATATCGCTTTCTTTCTCTTTCGCCCTTTGGCTTGTAATTTGTCAATCGACACGCTCTTGGTCGCTTCAGACACTTCTTAGCTTCTTCGTCGACTTTCTTTCTCGCTTTTATTTAGCTTTTCCCTTTTCAAAGCGCTTCGTACAGCTCACTTGTTATATATTGACTAGCGATAATAATAATTGACTAATAAACATGAAGGTGAAAATACGAGATTAGATATGGGGAGGGCTGAGTTTTTATATAGGTCAAGCCTCCAGAATTCTACACTCTATTGATTAACAATCAGTTTTTTGTTTTTTTTTTATTTTTTTTTTTAGAAACGATCGTCTTACGCTCTAAATTAATAGATCACTCAGGGAACAATAAAGTAGAACTGTAAAAGTAAAGAGAAAAAGGAAGATATCGAGGACAGAATTATAATATTATTAAAAAGTGGAGGAGAGAGGGTTGATAAGAAAACAGAAATGACTGGGGATCCAAAAACGTACAATAGTGGTGAAAAAATTGTAAACTTTGAACGGTGACGGAAATAAGATAGTTCCATTAGAAAGAATTGTGTCTGCAAATTTGCATAGATCGAGGAGCTTGGAAAATAGACTATATGCTATTAAATTTGTTGTGCAGACACTTAAATATGCGTTTCAAACTTTCTTTTCACCACCACTGTATAAATTCGCACCGCGGATGTGTGTAAAGATCGAAGTTTAATCAACAACAAAACGTAGGTATATAAAGATAAAATGTGTTCCTTCTCGGACCTCGAAATTAAAAACGAAAAATCATTCGTGAACAAAATCTCCCATCGCTTCGACCTGTCTTTTTTTTTTCGCTTCTTATTTTGTACGTATGCATGTATTGTTATTGTTATATTACTATAATCGTAAGTACAGTCGTAGAAATAGATGTCCGGGACAGAAACAGGTCACTAAGTAATAAAATTACAGAAACATCGCTTTCATATTATATCCCTGCTCGGGAGACTCTCGTTTTCTATAATTTTTTTCTTATTTTTTGCCATATCCTTCCTCGTATCGAATTTTCACAGGTTCTACATATAAAAATACACGTGTATATGTACCGTAATTAACTCTCGTCTGTGTAACTTTCATGTTTCATCATTCCACTTATGTATACATATCTTTGCGCACGTTCTATGCATGTATATATTAACTTGTATAATCTGAGGTCGACACACAGATGTATTCGAATGAGATCGACACATCGATTTAGGCACGTTCAATTTTTTTAAGTGAGGAAATTGACGCGAGTCAAGTGATCGGTTCATGAGTATGATAAATATTTATTATTAGAATTATGGTTTCATTTTTGTGTAACAGCTCGTGGACAATTCACTTTACACTGGGAATAACAAGATTTTTGTAATTGTTCGGATTGTCAAAATTCTACACGGTGATAGCTTCTAAATACCAGATTTAATAAATACTTTTTATATCTATGGTTCAATCTGTAGCGTTCACTTGAATAGTTTCTGTTGCGGTACTGTAGATTTGCATTTCTCGGAGTTCAAAACTCTGATCAGTTATTCGGAAATCTGCGAATAAATCTACGAGTCATTACTGCTGCGTGAACGCGAGGCTTTCATTGTTTGGATGCAATCGAGCACGAAAGAAACCTAATGACAGTGAAGACAGGATGTACAAGAATCCCTTATTTTCATAGCTTTGTCGTACTTTTTCGATCCCATCTACTGGCTACTGTAAAACATGCAACAAAGTGCAATCGCTTACACTGCGTTCCACATTAGAGCATACTGATTTCGCGCAGGGATACACCGTTGATTGGTAGTAAACCGGCTGGGAAAATGCTACGACCAATCGCGTGTGTCAGATCCGTGGGAGCTGCGCAGATCGGTGGCAAATCGGTAGGGGCGTCGGTATGCTCTTATATGGAACGCAGTGTAGAGTAGTAAGCCATCCTCCACGCGGCTGTGTGAAAAATTAACGTACCCTAGGGTCGAAGGATGAATCGGCTTTGAACACCTCCCAGGAATACTTTGATTCGGAAAAAGTAGCGACGGGTTCGAACCAACCGCGAGTATTTTTGTTTGAACGAGTAACTTCAGATGCGAACAGAATGAAATTCAGATACTCGCGAATAAACGGCGAGCTTGATGCTAACTATCGAACAAAGAAAAAGAGTGTACAGAGAATCACTGAAGTAGAATTTTATTTATGATTTTCCAAGTCGATTCCTCCTGCGACTCCATAGTGGAATATCTTATGAATATCAGTTCTGAACGAAAGGAGACGAACGAGTGATTTCTGTAAAAGATTTCTGTAGAAACAATCCTCGTTCTCTCTTGTTCTTTCGCATTGAAACTAAAGAAGAGGCCCCTTTTCATTAAAAAAAAAAAACAAGCTTGCGTATAAATTATCTTCTTCGGTCGACTGTAGTATCGCGACCAACATGGCACATTGACATTACTTTCACTTAAACAGACTTTCAAGATCCTTCGACTAATCTCACACTGGGCTACATTGAACTGGTCAATGCTCTGAAGATTTATTCCTCTCTTTTTTGTCGTTCGGTGGGTCTTGAAAAAGGATGGATCGAGAATTCATCCAAAAATCCTGAAACATTCGATTTTCCGTTTCCTTCTCTTCGTCGTTCACTCCGTCTCTTCTTTTGCGTAAAAAAGAGATAAACAATTGGAATAAGAAATCCTCGAGTGGCTTATTGTACTTAGAAAACGTGTAAAAGTTGTCCGTGTTTCGACTGGTTTCCGCTCAACGTATGCGTTCCCATATCTGTGTGTGTTTCGTCGCGCGTGTAAAATGTTTGAGCTCTCTTTTTTTTTTTATTAATGATTCGTGCGAAACTGATCACAATGTAGGGTACAATTGGTACTGTGCTCTTCAGAAAAATCGATGATCGAACAAACCAGAGGTCTGACTGTACAGGGCGTTCCAAAACTTGGCAGGTTTAAAGGAAAAAGTTTTATAAACATGGGTCCAGAAACTAATTATTTTCAAGATATTTCTTTTTCATATCGCCAGCTAATGGTTCTTTGTAGGATTACTAATCTTTTCGGAATATTATATTAAATTAAAAATTTTCATAATTCGAGCAATAGGTTTTGTTATAAATTATTTCTACTTGCATCTTCAACAATATAGAAATTCAGTATTGTAGAAATCTGTATTTCTAACCCTGAATTCTTTCTTAGTCCCTGATTCAATTCAAAATTCAAAGTTACTTTAAAGTGAATTTTGATTGAAAATTGCAATTAATTAATTTTAGTCATCATGGACCTCCAAAGAATTTTTTATCAAAGAGCTGAATATCTCAAGAGGTTTTAATTTGAAGACCTACATTTATCAACACTTTGGTGTTTCGTTTTGCAGATTCCATTTCTCAGTTTATTTTATACCTACACTTGAAAAACACCTTGTACAATCATCGAACTTAAAACTCCATTTCTTCATAACGAACACACATATATAATATATTAAAAAACGCCTGCAATCCGTTTCCACGTCCCACCTTCGTCAATATCGATATGAATACAGCAACTTGCAAACTTTACACCGACATTAGTATAAAAAGTATACACGTTCTCTCAAAGGGCAATGAAAAATAGACTTTATAAGAGACTATACAGCTGTGCCTAGCAATAGCAAGTTCTCCAACATTCTAGCTTCCACTTCACAGCACAGGAACTCTGTAGGCAGTACCGATGACTAGTTTGGAGGTTCAGCTAGCGATCTACTATCGAAGCATTTCTGTTAAATGGCAACCAAAGACCTCCCTCCTACTCCTTTCATTACACACCCCGATCTTAGCTGCCGCAGATCTCACTATTGCTTGGTACACCTCTACACTTCCGCGATTCTACTTTTACGAAACCGTTTCGTAAACGAGCTGATAGTGTTCGGATACAATTTTGTGCGTCAGGAAAGCCTGAATTAAAGAAGACCAAACGAAAAAACTGTAATTTCGCGGATACGAACGAACCCAAAAGACAAAGGAAAAAGAAAGAAAAGAAATACACAATATCGAATACAATCAGCTTTCTTATCCGCGCTAATTAAATTCACATCTTGTTCTTGTCTCGGGGATTGGTAACAAGTGATACAACTCAATAGGAAACAATTGACGGACAAGTCACTGCAACGTGAAATACTAATCGAGTATGATTTCCGTTTCGGTTTGAGCGACGCGAACCTAATATCTATACACAGCTAGCAAGTACCGTAGTATTTTGACGAGCGGCGTTCATCGGAAACGTCGCTCGTCCAAATATGGTACACCATAGAATGGCGAATGCTAAAATAATAATAATAAAAAAAAAGAAAAACACGTACTTATATATATATATATATACTTATATATATATAATCGCGTTTGACGCTAGAATAAGAGATTCAGCGATCGTACACGTAACACTCATCTTTTTTTTTTTGGTATTTTTTACTTGGTAATTATTCCGCGGGCTAAAGCCATTCCAACTGGTTACCGGAGTTGTACATCGATTTAAATGTTGAACAGTCGAGAGAATGGTTTCGGTTCCGCACCAATGATGATCCAGGAGTGCCTCTTCTTTGGCTCTTGCATCCCTTGTTACTTTATGCTCGAATAATCCGTAACACGTTAATATAATATACTCGGAGATCAGAGGTACTCCGAAGGTCGAAATTGGAGCTGGTTCTTTTCAGTTAGTCAGAGGAAGAACCGTTTTCAGCTTGACACTCAGTCATTTTTTTTTTGTTTTTTTTTTTCGTTTTCTGGATAATGATGACGGTTTCTCCACTCACATACATATTTATATATCTATATCGTATATCTGTCTCTGGATATACAATGTACACGACGTTTTACTTGCCCCACCAATAGATTCCCTTTCCTTCCTTCCTGTCATTTTGCATTCTCGCTTACTTTGCCCTTACTCTACGAGTGCATCATAATCCCGTGAGGCACGTGCATGTTTCTTGTCGGGGACACAGTCGGTGTGTATTTGAGGAATAACGCCCAACCTAAGACTCCAGGGTCGTGTTCGACGGCGTGTAGGACATCTCCATGGTTATACCAGCGCTGTTGCGACGGAATCTCGACGAGATATCGGTGCTGTTGCGCGGCTTCCGTTTGCTCAGGTGCCTCTCCACCCACTTCAGCATCGTCAGCACGGAGTCCGTGCTTGGCAAACGTCTCTCCGCGGACGTGCGAATTATGTGAGACGAGGCGACGCGAAACGTGGCCGCCATACCCTTCAGCGCCTGCACAGAGAATAGTGGTGATGAGCATGAGGGAAAGATGCAAATAAATGGTATATGGCAGAGATGGGCAAAATTTGTATTTAAATAAAAATTTCGAATAACGAATACAAGTTAAAAAAATATTCGTCATATGTCGAATAAAGTTGATTTTTTTATTCCACGAATAAAGTTGATTTTTTTATTCCACGAATAAAGTTCATTTTTTTATTCGTCGAGCGCTTCAACTTCAGCGTCGAATAAAGTTTTCAACTTTAACTTTAACTATAACTTGAACTTTATCTATAACTTTAATTTTATCTATTACTTTAATTTTATCTGTAACTTTAACATTATCTGTAACTTTAATTTTATCTGTAACTTTAGCTGTAACTTTAACTGTAACCTTAACTGTAACTTTAACTTTTATTTTATCTGTAACTTTAACTTTAACTTTATCTGTAACTTTAATTGTAACTTTATTCGACGTTAAATAAAGTTAAAGTTAAATTTGAAAACTTTATTCGACGCTGAAGTTGAAAAACTCGGCAAATAAAAGCAATTAACTTTATTCGTCGAATAAAGTTAACCCGGATTAATATTATGCCCAACTGTGATAGAGGTTATACCGAGCAGTAGTGAGCCCTCCACGCGCGCATGCCCGAATAGAAGAGAGCTAGGGACTTTCTGGAGAATACTGTACCATTTTCGTGTGGCATGCGACATTATCGATCCAGGATAGAAACCGATCACCGCGCCATTAGTGGTTAGAATTAAAATCGAATATAGCAGCATTTCCAGCATTTGTTGGTACAAGGTCTATCTATTCTCTGTGCAATAAGCTGATCGCAATTTCCACTATTTCTTATCACAATTTGAAGGAAGTCTCGGTCGCATCAGCGGCTTCTATACCGTTTCGAGCTGTCTTTCAATTCTTCTCACTCTTGCCTTGGGCAAGATAAAAATGTACCTAGCTGGTTCTAAACCGTGGCAAGAAGTGGTGGAGATAGCGGCGAGCTTTTATCAGACAGGATAAATCGAGCTTATATGATAAAAATACTAAGAATCTCGCTATACTTACTGTTAATCCTAACTGCTAGTGGCGCTGTGATGGTATTCTATTCCGAATGGATAACGTTGCGTGTGACGCGAAAGTGATATGGGAATTCTAAAGCTCCCGAGCTGTGTGATAAAAATTTACATTGGATGTTTGGTGTATCCTATACCCCGCGTCAGCAGTAATAGCTTTAGATCTCGGCTAATAGCATCTGCCGCTATAATTCAGCTGAGCGTGTGATAATAAATAGGTTCATATACAGTGTACTTATTCTTCCATCACTGAACTATAGTGAATAACACTACACATTGAAATGAGAATCGTGGCAGATAATGAATTAAACTAAAATAGATTTATAGCTGTAAAAATTCTTACCTTCATAGCGTCCTCGTCGGTAACGTCGTCACCAGCATAGATAATTCTGATGCGTTCGCTCCAATCGACCCCAAAAGCTGTGCGTAGGATGTAGATGGAAGCACGACCCTTGTTCCATTCCACCGGTGGCCTCGCCTCGATGGCACAATGGGCAGAGCAGGCTTTGAAACCCGCTGCCTCGATGATTTTCTTCACCTGCTCAATCATCTCCGGACGACCTTCCATCGGCGTCTCGCGATAGTGGAACGTCAGTAACGCTCCTTTGTTCTCTACCCAGGCACCGTCTCTGCAGAGCTGCATTCAATTTGCAATTGCGACTGTTAAACACCGCTGCACTATACAGCCCCAAATCAACACATTTTCTTTCCTACTGGGTCATTCAGGACCCACATACCAGAAGGCAAAGTGAAAGGTGCATTAAGTGAATAAAAACCCTGCTCGACTCTATGCTGATGTGAGAAAGAGGATGAAGCTATAAAGAATTTTTAGAACAGTTTCTTCAGCAGGTCTATAAAACCCTGAAAGTCTGTAATGGCATAGAACATGTGGCATAAGTAGAGCTGCCATCCGTAAAATCATTAATCTAGGCCAGAGAGCATTAAAACCCCGGACATTTCCATTTGAAACCCGGACACTTTTAACTATTTCATATATTAGATACGATATACCAAGACAAAAATTTCTGTAAATTATAGACTGTAACCGCAATTAAGAAATAAAAAATATTTATGACTTTTTGAGCGAGCAGCATCAAAAAATCCGGATCACTACAGAAAATCTCTCCGGACGCCCTAAAAAAGAGGACAAATCCGGGGAAACCCGGACGCATGGCAGCCCTAAGCATAAGAGGTTAAGCGATGGAGCATACTGAGTGCTACTTAGGCATGTAGCAATCTGAAGTCAGGATCATGAGTTTCCTCCAAAGAGTTCACTGTTGCCGTTGTAGCTACGATTTAGCACCACCACATTCTCACTCCTGCGAAGACTGCTTATGCCTCATATTACAATAGACCAGTGCTTCCTAACCTCTTTTAAGTCGCGATCCCCTTTTATAATAGTCAAAGAACCTGCGATCCCTTCTCCCAATATAAGGTAAAGTAAATTTAATAAGGTAAAGAAAACCCATTAAAAATAGACATTTAAGGATATAATTCTAACTTGATAATTAAAATAAATAAGTGTTAAAAATCGCCAACTAAAAATAACCGTGGCGACCCCCAGAAAACACCTCGAGACCCACAGGTTGGGAATCGCTGCAATAGACGAAGCCTTCTAAATCTTTAAAACTAGCCTAGCTAACTGAACCTATTAGCCGTCTGCATCCAATACCACACACCATTAGCTTCAGTGTCTGAAGCTCCATCATTGGTCAAGACTAAACTCAAAAATATCAGCACAATACCTAGCACGCCTTAGTTATCTCCAATCCACATAAAACCGTCTAAATCATTCAGGATACCACCCACCTGTTCCTGCAACGTCTGCATCAAGTTAGCCACCTTGTCCTCTAGTTCAGCTGGCATGGGATGAACGAACTTGCTGCCATCGGGGTGCAGTATCTCCAGCCCGTGGTTCCCGGCGTACGTGATCCCCTCGATGCCAACCATCGACTTCACGTTGTTCACGTTCCTGCCCGATATGATCGCTATGTAGACGTCAGACATGTTAGACAACCTCTGCAGCACGTTCTTCGTCTCCAGGGGTAGAATGGCCAGGTCTGGATGCGTCGCGATGGGAGCTAGGGTACCGTCGTAATCCAGCAACAGAGCCAACTTATGGTTCTCGCCGATGTACCTAGGGGACATGTGTTATCACTGGAACGTTACCCGGCTTTCATCATGAGTCGGGTCGCATTCGCACGCGCGGGCCCGCCCGTCCTCCAAAAGCGTTCTCGTCTGAGTAAAGAATCGCCTTCCCAAGCATTTCAGAGCGTCGACACTCGCTCGCTCGACCCAGATATTTCACTTTCTGTAGTTCTCATATATGACTCACGTTGAAACGATATTGAGGTCCCAAGGGTTATTTCATTCTCGTTAATTTTGATCTGCTGGGAGAATTTCGCTTGCGACAGGATGAGTCCGTCAGGATAGTTAATTAGACCGATAGCGTAAGGTGTTTTCGACCTGTCGTTTAGACCGTCGAAAGCACCCCCAGTGGTATTTTGTATTCCCCACGCTGCGACGTACCCATACTCATGCTATGTTTTAACAATCTGCTTCGCATAGAGATTCGTATTGTGTAAGAAAAGCTTGTGGGGCTCTGTAAGCATCCCCAGCAATTCGTGTGTGTGCTTAGAATAATAACACTTACACAGGGTGTCTCGTAATTAGTGGTACTGCTGGGAGATTGATAAACTTAAGTGGAAAAATGAGTCGAAAATTTGGAATCAATGCTTCTCACGCGTAGCCTTGTTTCGGACACAATAGCCATTGGATATAATATATGCGAAATAATTTTTCAAATGCACAGTCGCTAGGCTGTAGCTTGATTCAACTGACTTCAAAGTAAATTGCCCGCGTTTCTGCTCAGGCTTTAATTGGAAGATATTTGATTTGTTAGTTTCAAGGTTGTATTTTCGAAAACAGTCGGCGATACCGCGTAATTACGAAAGTTGCTCGCGCGTCTAACTATCGCTGGATATTACTACTTGCGCCAGTATTCGTAAATGTTGACGGTGACATATGTAGTTTAAATAATACAGCAGACTTTCATAGATTGCTTTAAGCTACGTTAAAAATTGTGTTTTAATCAGTACCTTGCCTTCCAAAATCGTCAGTTATTCCCTTGATCACTATATACAAACTCATACATATAAAGCCAAAGTTCACAAATACAAACACTAGAAACTCAGAAATCTTTAAAACGTACTACAAAGACACAGGTAATTTGACAATACAGCACTGTATTATTTAAACCAAATCACCGTCTATACGAGCACTAGCACACAAGTGGAAATAACGAATAATAGACAGACACGTTAGCTGGCAGTGAGTACCAGACGCAGCTTTGGAATCGATGTTCTCGAAAGCAGAAACTCGTACAGGGAAACGTTACTACATTTTCTATGTATTTTCACACGAAGATTCATACCCTTGGTGGTTGTACCACGAATCACAGCCAAACCTGTATACACACCAGAATATTAATGTTCACTGTGACAGTTCGCCCATAGCACACGCATACGTTAAAGTGCGGTTAATTTGTGTGGCCCGTGAGGGTTTCACATGCAGTGTTAAATTATTAACACCTTGAAATTAAGCGTACTCCCGTCGTAAATCGTTGAGTCGATCCCCGTTCAAGCGCATGCTCTGGCCGGGCCCAGTCATGCACATCCCTTAACTCCCATGGTACCTACTTGCTCAAATAATCGTCGAAATCGTCCATGGTGACCGGTTGCATGGTCGTGGCGCCTACGGAATCGTGCTCCTCCAGCGATCCCATGACTTGTAAGAAGGATTTCATCCAGTAATTCACGTCGTAGATTCTCTCGCGGCGTCTTAAGTGATTCATTCTTAGCGTACGTTCGTCCTCTGGCATGGTGAGCGCTCTGGAGTATACCCGTGTAACATTAAGCACTTGGTTTTGCGTAAAGTGTTTTCGAATTGTAGGTAGAAAGTCGGGTATAGTTTATGGAGAGGAATACAGGGATATTGATAATCGTTGTTGGCATGTTGAAACCAAGGAAATGTATTAAATGGGAGACTGATCTTTGGAGGTGCTGATGACTGTTGCAACACCCTCTTGCAGAAACATTTCAATGGTACCTGGTACATTGTTTGAGACTTCCAGGTGTAAGGTGAAGTTTCTTGAAATAGGATATAGGAATTGTAATAAGATTGTAATAGGATATAGATTATTGGAATGATATTTCAAGAGGGTATTGGAACAATATTTTAACACAACGTAAAATACTGGAGCAATATTGCACTAGAATATAGAATACTGAAATAATATTCCACTAGAATATAGAATGCTGAAATAATATTCCACTAGAATATAGAATACTGAAATAATATTCCACTAGAATATAGAATACTAAAATAATATTCCACTAGAATAGAATACTGAAATAATATTCCACTAGAATATAGAATATTGAAATAATATTCCACTAGAATATAGAATGCTGAAATAATATTGCACTAGAATATAGAATACTGAAATAATATTCCACTAGAATATAGAATACTAAAATAATATTCCACTAGAATATAGAATGCTGAAATAATATTGCACTAGAATATAGAATACTAAAATAATATTCCACTAGAATATAGAATACTGAAATAATATTCCACTAGAATATAGAATACTAAAATAATATTCCACTAGAATATAGAATGCTGAAATAATATTGCACTAGAATATAGAATGCTGAAATAATATTGCACTAGAATATAGAATACTAAAATAATATTCCACTAGAATATAGAATACTGAAATAATATTCCACTAGAATATAGAATACTAAAATAATATTCCTCTAAAATATAGAATAGTGGAACAATATTCCACTAGAATATAGAATACTGATATAATATTCCTCTAAAATACAGAATACTGAAGCAATATTCCATTAGAATATGGAATACTGAATTAATATTCCACGAAAATACAGAATACTGATACAACATTCCAACAGTTGGCACGGTTGACACCCAAAAATCTCAAGCAGCAGCAACCCTATATCCAGATCACGAAAGCCTTAATCCCCCCTTCGTACCTGTGTATAACTTCCGCTGCTTCGTCAATCTCGTAAGGATTACAGATCAAAGCTTCGTGCATCATCTCCCCAGCCCCAGCGAACGGGGAAACAATCAGGACTCCAGGTGGTGTGTTGATCTGACACGCGACGAACTCCTTCGCAACCAGGTTCATTCCATCCCTCAGTGGTGTGACGAGGGCTACAGCAGCATCCCTATAGAACGCTGCCAGCTCATCCTGGCTCACGCAGCCGTAAATATATCGAATAGGAGACCAGTTGGGCGTCGTGAACCGACCATTTATGCGGCCAATCAATTGATCCATCTCCAGCTTCAGGTCCTGGTACTCGCGTACATCGGTTCGCGATGGTACAGCGATTTGAAGCATGGTGACCTAATAAGAGAGGCATTTTCGATCTTGGTAACTCGATATTTCTATGATCAATCTTCCCATTATCTAACTAGTCACACCTCAGAACTTGGGGTCTACACCTTTGATTGTGAAAGACCCCAGGAGCATAACCTCAGAATGGGAACTAGCGATCTGCCCCGAACTGGCTGAAGAATGCTGAGACCTTGTAGAAGGCTCGAATGGGACCATTTCGTGATGAAATCTCACATATTCTGCATTTGCTTAGTTGTGTAACTTTAACGTATGCTAATATATTACCTACTGAAAAATCCTCAAAAAAAATGATCTCCAATTTTGAAAATAGGTATTGTTTTAATGAATAGCCTTCTCTCAGTCTTCAAATATTGAAAGTTCTAACCATCATTGCTACCTTCTCACAGTAGACACTTTCATGTCCCACAACTGGTATCCGGAGTATATTAATTTGCTTTCTGATCTTCATCTTCACTTCCCATCCCAAGGATCAAATCGATAAATATCTGACTAAACCTCTACCACACATAAACCTCCAGAACCTGAACTGTTTAATCTCCCCTTACTTGTCTTCCAACAAATGTTCGATTTCTCCCAACGACCCCCTACTACAACCCCCACCTCGTAATCTCCAATAATAACATCCACCACAGCCGGAGAACCACCCTGCACGACACCAAAGCAACAATTACCTGTTCACGGTGCTCCGGATGCTTCTCCAGCAGCATCTCGAAGGCCTTGAGCCTGTGCACCAGGCCCTTGGTGTAATCGAGACGATCCACGCCCAGCACGATCTTCTGGTTGGTCAGCATCACCTTGTTGGCGGTCTCGGCCAGCGAGACGAACCTGTCGAACGGAATGCCGATGGGAAGCGGTCGCACGCGCACGGTTCTACCGCCGTGCTCCACCAGCAGGTTCTTACGGTCGACCCTGCAGCCGAGGCTCCTCTGGCAGCAGTCGACGAAGTTCAGGCAGTAGTCCTGAATGTGAAAACCGACCATGTCGCAACCTAACACGCGATTCGCACACTTTCGTCAGACCTGGGATGATCACGATTGGACGCTGGCGGAATACCGAGCGGAAACAACGACGGTCACTCACCGAGCATTCCCTGCAGGATCTCGTCCGCCCATGGGAACAGTCTGAATATGTCCCACGGCGGGAATGGGATGTGGAGGAAGAAGCCCAGCTTCAGTCTCAGATTCTTGTCCTCGGCCGCCTGTCTGATCCAGTTCGCGGCTAGCATTAAATGGTAGTCGTGTACCCAGACCAACGGCGTCCCGTTCGATTGGTTCTGCTGCTCCTTGTGGATCTGCTCCAGCGCCCCGACCTGTAACCGCGGATGATAAATTGTTTATTAGCTTCTGCCATGTTTATGTACACACGAAAAGGAAATAGACATAAATAAAAGGAGTACACTCGGTGTTTCTGTCTTACCCCCCAATAAACTAAGGAGTTTCAATGCGCAGAACGTTACAATGAGTCCTATTGGCCCAACCCCTTGGAGCATCTCTAAGATTTCTATTGATTCGTGGGGCTTTCGCGGGACTTTTCATGCAACTTGAATTTTCAGTATTCACCAGGGTGAGAATGTCAAAGTAGGTTGAGAAAAGGTACTAAGCTTTTTAGCTATGAAATACTGAACAGTTTGTGCTGCAATATTAAGAGAGTCCAGATCTCGTGTTTTGACATGTTTGCGTGATGAACTTAATATAATAGCTGGAAGAGGAAAGCGAAGTCGTGAACCGAAGCACCGAGTGGCGGGACCAACGGATGCAGCGGCTCTGATTCAAGCTTCTCGTCGTTGTCTTCTCATATTTTTGTCAATTCATTTGTGTCGACGCTCAAAGCTTCAGGAGTCGCTTTAAAGCATTGCTTTAACGTCCCACTGATTTTACCACCTCGCTATAAACTCTTCCAGGTACTGTACTAGGCTTTACGTATTATTTTGGTATCGCTGGTCTATTCTACGCAGAGATCCATTCTATGGGATATGAAATTTTAAGATACAATTTTATTCTTTGCGATGGAAGTATCTTACTTCTATTACCGTTCCCCTTTTTAAACTAACCACTGCTCAGAGTGCACCCTTGGGTGACGATAATCGATGGAACTCTATGGAACTCACCGTCTTCGCCGCGAATTCCTCGTTGACCGCGGAATACGCGCGCCAGTGCTCGGCGATGAAGGTCGCCCTGTCGGGCATCGAATGGAACAGCGGCCAGAAGGTTCCATTGCAGCATCCGTTGTAGTATGAATCGAAGATGGTCGGGTCGACGTGCACTGCCACAACCTGGACATTAGAAACAGCAGTTTTTGAGTCCACTGGAGCCGAGATTAATGGTGGGAAAATAAGTCAGATGTGGAAGAATGAGGGGTTGTTCTGAGTTCAGGTTTTGTTTCCGCGAGAATTGAATGAAAATATTGTTGGAGATGTAATTTACGGAAAGAGTGTGGTTGTTTGTGTGATTTCGGAAAGCTTCTTTAAATCGGAGTTGCCTTTTGTTTAAGGTATCTATGTGTTTGTATTTTCGTTATCGTTCCATTGGACTTTAACGCATCCGCTGCACACAGCGCGCATCTATTTTTATCGTGTCTTAAGTTGTAGATATTCGTTCAATTGCTACAAATCGCTATCCGCCGTATCGAACGTAACGAATAGCGCCGGGAATGTTAAATCGATAACGATGCAGACCCTGATGGTGATCGTTGGAGGACGTGTTTGCACGGTAATCGCGTATTCCAGGAAGAGCAAAGTATAATATGCATTCATAACATTCACTGGGCAATTCTCTCATTTTATCACGATTGTTTCCAAAATTACATAAGTTGCACTGAACCTCTGAGTCAGATTAATCTGGTAACGTTCGTGTAAGATTAAATATGCAAATTCCGTATACGAAACTAATATGATAATATAATAATATGATGATATGATGATATGATGATATGATGATATGATGATATGATGATATGATGATATGATGATATGATGATATGATGATATGATAATGTGATAATATGATAATAGAGTATAAATACTATTAAATATTATAATATTATTATTATTATTATTTCCAGATTCAGGCCACTTGACACATTTTTTTAAGAATTACGTAATCTCATATTTTCAAAATTACTTCCATAAGAAAAGATGAAGTTCAAAGCAATTTTGTTCGAAAGCGAAGATTCGAGCAAGAAAATTTTATTTCACATTTTCGAATTATTTTTAAACGAGAAAATATCCTGTCGTAAATGCGTTACTGTTTCATCTATAAGATATACTTTTCATTTCCAATAGTAAAGACAATCTCTACAATTCTTCAGTCATTTGATTCCCTGCTCTTATTCCATGCCAGCGGCATAAAGCAAACCAAATGTTTTCGCACAGAAGAGCACCCCTGTACTTTCTACTCTCCTGGCAAATGAAGAATCAGGAAGATGAATTCGTTCCAATAAAGGGAGGATCATTGGAAATTACATTGCCACGAGCCATCCCCGCCCACAAGACTTGATTGCAAAGGAAGCCACTGACACAGACAAAGTGACAAAGACTCTCGATAACGTTTGGTATTACCCTCCACAATACTTCATTGCAAGCAATCCCATGTTGTTGCTAGCTCGACAGAGAAACTCAACAAAAAAAATCTGCAAATATGCTAGACTACTAGTGTTTCTCCTAATATCCTGATTACATATCTCCGCGAAGAACTCTGTCCTCCCGCGCAATTAGTGACTCGATCAACATCCAAGTCTTTAACATAAATCCTTCGACAGCAAAATAGCAGTGAACTATCTGCCCTCGACGCTGCTAAGAAATTCGCAGCACATATTTTCCTCATTAAAATCAATCTCTCGCCCAATCAGCTCCACTGGATATACCAAGTCGAGCTTCTTGCATCGAGCACGTCCGGTCGTAAAATACAAACGATTTCGAGTTCTCGTTAAAAATCGACTGAGAAACACGATCTCCTCGAATCCCGTCTAAACATGCGGGACCGTTACGTTACACGTTGCATTACACCCGCCTGCACCACCGTTACGCGTTCCCCGCCCCCCGTTAATTGCTCGTTATCCTCGTGACTTGGTTTGTTTGCTCGTGCCACGGCCTCCTTTATTTTCTCGACCGCGTGAAAACACGTCTCTATCTTCCCCCTCCATCCGCCGATCCCTGTTGATTGACGCAAGCACGCCGGCAATCGCTAATGAGATTATTATTAATGTCTCCTCGCGTAGACACAACCGTCCGAGGGTGGATCTCACGTATCTTAACGGCGAAAGAAACATTCGAGAGCCTTGTTGCACGATTACACAGTGGCGAGGCGGCTTATTTACACGTGTGCTCCGGAGTATTGATTTTTTTTTTTAACTCGCAAAAGACTAGTCACGAGTTTTCCCCTTTTCCACTGCTCCGACGGAAAAAGGGAGCTGCCTCCTTTTCATTTGTCGACTATGGTCTTGGAGGGAAACTTCGAGACATTATGGGGGTTTATTTAAGTGTTCGGAAGTAACAGAAAAGTAATGTAAAGAAGGCAACGTTAGGACTTGGGCGTTTAGGAAAAATATTACTGTTTTAAATACACAACGTCTCTTTTGCTTCTGAAATTGAACCCCCGCGTGGCGGGTGTAAGGTCCATTTAGACCCGTCTTAACCCTTCTATATGCAAAATAAATAGTGCTTCTCCAAACCCGACTTACAAACTATTTTTTCTCTGAAAATATTATATCTGAGCAATAACTCTGTAGATTTTTAGCTTCTAATATTGAAATTTGTAAAAGTTACAATTTGTTAAAGATTTTCTTTATTTCTTCTCGACATGTGGTAATCTAGAATTTTTTTACAAAAACTGTCATAAAATTTCAATCAAAAATCTATTGGAATACATTCCAGAGACCTTGAAATTGACCCACGATTTTCTTCATAATAATTGGATTCTTTAGATGAGAATGGCAGTCGTTCAAAAATTACTCTGGGTGTGAGCCACCCAGGTATGACAAAGTTGATCGAAAGAGGAGGTGTGCTAACGAAGGGTTAAGTATCAAACTACATGTCACAAAAAATTCTATTGATCATTTCTATTCAACAGATCGTGGCAAGATCAGATTCGAATAGAGAAGCTCATTGTAAGTTGTGTATGAATACAAATGTCACTCAAAATGGACCTCGCTTAATTTTCAATTAATATACTCAAACTGTGAAGCAGTAATTGAATTTAAATCAATTTTCTCCAAAAGCTCTTAAAAATATTCACGAAGAACAACACAGTCTGTGAGAAAAACTCGAGCTTTAATTAACGCGAGCAGAATTTTGTTTGGTCACCTGTAACAACGTCATGTAAAAATCGTGCATTGAGACCGAACAACGCGCGTCAGGAACAAAACGTCGACAAGCAGTGTTTCACCGCGTGATTTCATTTTCCTCCTTCACCTTTAACGCGGCGGGTAATTTGAAACTGAAAAACACCCCTGGCGACGTTACCCCGGATAACAAACACCCAGTTTTTTTTAGTCACTCTGGTACATCGAATCTGGGTTAATTTAGTTTATATACATCTAACCAGAAGAATACTCCAGAAAATTTCTGCTCCACTCATTTTTGAATTTACATCGATAGGGCACGAATTATGAAGTTTTTAATGTGTAATAATTTTGATATTCAGCTGGAAAGGAGAAGGGAGGAGAGAAGGGTGGGGATAGGGGTTGAGGGTGAACAAGTAGATTAAAAATTAAAATAGGAATAGGAGAGAAAGGGAGGAGGGTAGGAAGATTTAGATATAAGGTACAGTAATAAAGAGAAAAAATAGTGATTAGAAGATAGAAAATAAAATAGATTATACTAAATAAATTAATAAATAAAATATAGTACCTACCTATAATAAATTTAGCATAGAATTGAAGCAAAACAAGAAAAGAAGGAAAATAAGATTAGAGAACCCGTAAAGAAACAATAAAAATGTTTATATATAATTTTGTCATTCGAATTAAGCGTGCCGTCCTATTGGACCTTCACATGTAACTATCAAAACGCGATGATTCTTCACAGAGAAGTATCTGGAAAGTGCACTATAAAGTATTTAATCTAAGCTTTCAAAGATTTCATTCGGTTGTAATTATCAGATTAAATGCGCTCAGCATTATCAACCGAAGAATAAGCAAATAACTTCACGATTCAAGCTTCCCATCATTTCAAACAAACCAATATTCCCCTCAAGCCCAAATGCCACTCGCCTGTCCTATATACAAGCAACTATGTCTAAACGCACCCTCGAGAACAGTACACCAACCCCCTTCGTTCAAATAACCGTACGCTTCGAGATACACCGCTGATGTCGATCCTCGTACAACAACATCTGATGCAGCCAATTAACGCACTAACCGTCCAGACTTCTTCGATGCAACATACGCGTCATTTACATCCGCCTTGCTAAAATAGATGAACCAGAACACTGCAGCACGTACTCCCGACTCTTTGTGTGCGCCCCCAAGCTACGGTGGCAATTGTAATAACAATAACAACAACAACAATGCTATCGGAAACGAGAGACCGAGGCGTTATGTCAAATCGTAATTACTTATTCTGATAACCGAAACGAATTTCCTCGAGGGGAGGAGGAGGGAAAGGGGGAAGGAAAGAGTTAGCTTGGATCGTCGCGTCGCGACTCTGTTTCGCAACGCTCCAGGGGTCAGGACGTTTGAAAAAGGTTACCCGTTTCGCTTAAGAGGAGAGAGCGTAAACAATGGAGGGGCAGCGCGGGCATTGTGGGATCGTTGAAAAAAACGAACGGAACGATCGAAAACATTTTAATTACCCGCTATCGGGGGCCGACCAGTGTGCGCACACCCGCGCGCACGCATCTCAATCGCGGGAGATATTGTAGGGAGACGCTCTCGCCTGCCCCCGTTTCCCCACCATCCCTCCTCTATACAAAACATGTTGTTAAACGTATCGTTTTCAGCGCGTGATCTAGCTGCTCTATCGAGGCGGCGGCAGCATGGTATTTACTTGTGTGATCCGACCGCGACGGAGAGAGAATCTCTCGAGGGTTTCGGGGAGAATCGAATGGGGGAATCTTGGGTTCGGCGAGCGCAAAGGGGGTGAAAGAGATTGGGTAGATTGCCGAGTAATTTGGCGTGTGTGAAAGTAGCTTGCTGGATAATTTCAGATGAATGTCGAGTAATTCTATAATTTGAGATGGATTTCGAGTTATTGAATAATTTGAATTGAATTTCGAGTAATTCGATAATTCTGAGTTGGATCTCGAGTAATTCAATAATTTGAATTGGACGCCGAGTAGTTCAATAATTTGAGTTGGATTTCGAGTAATTAAATAATTTTAGCTGGATCTTGAGTAATTCAATAATTTGAATTGGATTTCGAGTAATACTTAATACAATAATTCGAGTTGGATTTCAAGAAATTCAAAGATTTCAGTTAGATTCTAGTAATTCTATAATTTGAGGTAGATTTCAAGTAATTAAATAATTTGAGTTGGATGTCGAGTAATTCGATAATTTGAGTTGGATGTCGAATAATTCTATAAATTGAGTTGGATGTCGAGTAATTCAACAATGTTAATTGGATATCGAGTAATTCAATAGATTGTATTGAATGCCGAGTAATTCAATAATTTGAGTTAGATTTCGAGTAATTAAATAATTTGAGTTGGATGTCGAGTAATTCAATAATTTGAGTTGGATGTCGAATAATTCTATAAATTGAGTTGGATGTCGAGTAATTCAACAATGTTAATTGGATATCGAGTAATTCAATAGATTGTATTGAATGCCGAGTAATTCAATAATTTGAGTTAGATTTCGAGTAATTAAATAATTTGAGTTGGATGTCGAGTAATTCGATAATTTGAGTTGGGTGTCGAGTAATTTACTACTTTTAGTTGTTGGGTAATTTGAATATTTAAATACATTAAGAGGCTGACTAGTAGAGTTATAAAGAATTTCGTGGATTTGATAGACAGCTCGAATTAGCTAATTAGCAATTTAACGAACAGCTCTTAAAATATAGTGAGTTGT
Organism: Andrena camellia; assembly: GCA_029448645.1. Classification (NCBI taxonomy): domain Eukaryota; kingdom Metazoa; phylum Arthropoda; class Insecta; order Hymenoptera; family Andrenidae; genus Andrena; species Andrena camellia. Next base: position 11,424,321 of record CM055677.1, read on the forward strand.
ATTCCAAAACTTTGCATTACCTTTGTTTGTTAATATCTCTTGGACCCTTTTTACTGGAGATACTTCTATGGCTCGTGATTGATATTTAAAAAATATTCACTTTATATACACAGAATTAATTTGAAAAAGGTGAGAGAAAGGTGGAAAGTTTTTAAAATATGTAAAATAGGAAGTATCAATAGTGGAACACAGATATCCCGAGAAAAAAAAGCCCGTTTTTTCCAAGCCATTTCAGATACATGAAAATTCATATCTGTAAATTTTCCTTCCTGTGGAGTATTTTATTCTTAACTCCTTTCTAGTTTAATACACTGGAAGAAGTCTAAAAACGTTAAATTCAACTGGAAACTCAAATTTACTCAGATATCCGAATTTAATAACCTAGTCCAATAAATCGAAATGTTTTTATACTTAACTAAACTAATGTACGAATAATGGAATATTCAAGCCAGCTCTCTGATCGACATTTTATAGGATTTGAATTTGACTCGAATATTTCATGGGATTGCAGGCAGATATCTCTGCTCTGGAATAACAAGAGCGTTATTACACGATACGATAAAAAACATTGTAAACGTTACGGTACTTCGGGCGACCCACTTTTTTATCGCGGTTTCTATTGTTTTTTTTTCAGCAAAGAAACAATAAAAGTACCGCGCGTAAGAAAAATAATCGCGAAACTCGCTTTTAATGTACCATCGTACATATTTCATCGTAGACTACAAATGAACAATATCTCACACGAGTTATTTCTCAGATTCTAGTATATTAACATTCCTGGTTGTTTATCAGAATTATCAGAAATGTTTTTTCACCCTGCCAAACGTGACAAAAGAATCTATAGAAATTGTAGTCACCAACGTAATCTCCATTATTTTTCATAACAATTTACTGTCTCTTTAGAAATCTGTACCAATTAAATTCTGCAGACAAATCTTCCCCGCATTTCAAACCAGTGTAATTAATTATAAACCTGAGGAATGTATCTTCTGAAAAATTTACCATTAATTAAATGACGTAAATAGGAATAAATATGCAAAGTAGCTCAAAGTGTTTCATTTACAATAGCCGAAAATCTTCTCAAAATTTGATACAAGCCAACGAAAATTTTCTAAAAATACCCAAGAAGATAGTAATTTGAACGAATGTTCTGAATTACTCAGAGATTCACCTCCATAACACACAAAAAGCCTTCTCTTTTGCTTTTTAACTGCTTCATTTATTTTAGTTTCTGTGACATTTCTCGAGTAGTAAGCCAGCCGTTGCAATTGTTATTGTGTCCTCAACATAAACAAAGGAACTTTTACGCTATCCGCGATCAGCGATTTCATATGCACCAACCCCCAAAACAACAGAATTTCGCGAGAAATCAGTGGCACTGTCTCGTCGCCACGTAATCACCGATATTTGACTTCTGCGAATTTGTTGCGAAAAAAAAATTACATAAGCCGTGATATAGATTCGTCCCTGGCCAGCCGAGATCAAAGGAGCTCACCGATACAACAAATGTAAACGGCATTTATAACTGGGCGGTATCGCACCACTCCTTTATTTCTCTTTAATGTGCATTAACGGTCAATGGAATGCATTAGAGAAAAAAAAAGCTGGCCAGATATGTAGTGTAAACTTGCTCGAGGCCTTTCACATTTGTACTAATAATTGCTTCGAGTTGAAAATTCAGGATAAAAATTAATCAATAGACAGGATCTTTAACGAAGTGATCGAAGCAGCACTAATATTATTCGTTTCGGGCTGTGTTAAATAGCCGATATATTAATTTGATAATTAATATGAAATACTTCGGTCAACGTGTTGATGTAAATTGTGTTGACTGTTAAGAAATGAAACAGTGTGTCTCTATGGGGAAAAAATATAAACTGATTCCTTTCAAATTTCCATTCTTATCACGTGTTCATTTAGTGATAAATATTTATATTGACTGTATTGTTGTTGGAACATTAATCATGCACTTAAAAAGTGTAGGAACATGTATACAGGCGCATACATAGTCGCCTAATAATTTCCCTTAAAGGAAGGCAATAAGCCGGAAAGTATCTTCATTTTTTGAATTTCTTTACAACTAATATCAAACGTCAAGATTACAACGTAAATGTAAAAGTCGCCTCTCCGCGATTTATCATGATATACTTATTCGCGAGTGCACGGTATCTGCTTTTACGAGGGCGCACATGAAAGTTTATCCTTTCACAATGGGATCACTGTAGTTTTATTGTTTAAAAGTGTATCATTTACGTCGAGCGCTTTTCTGATAAGATTCCCGTTGCGAGGAACAATGCTATAAATAAAGCTAAGTCGCGTCGGTCTTTTTGAAATGTGTTCGATGCACAAGCAAATATTTTGAAGTAGTACTAGCAGGGACAACTTCTGAGTCATTAACATTAAATACTGAAAATATAACAATCAACGGGATGTTCAAAATCCACGATTAAAGTGGTCAGAAGAAAGTAGAAACTGTAAACGATGCGATGACAGGAATAAGGTAGCTCCATTAAAAAAAAATTATACCTTAAAATTTACACCCCATAGATTGGAGAGAGGGTGCAGAATAGACCCGTGATGTCTAGTAGTAAGTTTCTCACGCAGTCTTAAATTTTCTTCAAACATTCTTACTTAAACTTAATATTCCATTAACACAGTTCATACTTCATCAACCCTTTCGTACAACCGCTAACCAAATTCTCGTCCAATGCCTCCCACAGAAAATACAAAAATTCAGATTAAATTCAAACGCAGAGGAGAAAAAGAACCTATGTACTGTCACTCATAATTGAGGATTTTGCAGCGACAGGGAAGCAGCTTCATTTTTTACCGTTCTTGAGTTATGATGAGTAATATATGTAAAAAATTCTACATCGTTTGGTGCACGTTTGATGCAAATAAATAAAAATAGAAATATTAATATTAATATTTTTATTGTAGAATATTTTTTATATATCCCCCTACCAGGGGGATTTGGGGCACTTTGATGCAAAGGACGCAATGAAACGTTAATATTATCTTGACATCTACAGGGTATCATGTTATATCATCTTGATGATAGCTTATAGAGTGTCTTGTGATCATATTTTGAACTCCTAACTGTTTCTAGATATCAAGAGAATATTAATTCATTGTGACTCTTGCACCAATGTGCCCAAACTCCCCCCACTAATTCGGTGAAAATATGTATTTTTCCATCAGTGTTCTCTTTTCAATGTTAAGCCGAAGCAATAATTTTATAAACAGTTTTTTTCTAATTTAGGAATACGATTATGCAAAAACTATTAAAGTTACAACAAAAGTTTTTATACGAAACTGTTACTTACTTATCTGGCACTTATTGAGCCACAACAGCTTCGCTGTTTAAGTAATATCCAGGTTATTAATAAAAAAATTAGAAGCGGACAAAGTGTTACAACCGTCCCTGACTCTGGCTCGGTTGTAACACTGCATGAAGTCGATAGTAGCACAAATTTAACTTTACAAAATTAAAATATTTATTAATTTTAATCATAATAGTAAATAAAAAAAAGTAAAATTTATAACCAATTATGCGGTATCGCAATTGTGGCAGAAATAGAAAACGTTTTGGCTGGTACATTCTTCGTGTGATAAATCCTTATTTTATTCCATTTTTTATTCATTTGTTTGCTCGTGCTGTGCTATATTATTCCATGTAAACAAGACAATATTATTCATCTTCTTTGTCACTATTCGGTTCTGTCGCGGTACAACCGACCCCAACTGCCGATGTTACAATCGACCCCAGCCAGACTTTTGAACTTAAATTATAAATTTTCATTAACGAGACACTTAAAAGTATTAACTAACGATCAGTATTACCTTAAAAATGGCCAGATGAAATATTAAAAAAAAAGAAAAAACACGTACTTGCAAGGGGAGTATTTATATTACAATTTTAAATCAGTAAGAAAAAGTTACTTTAGGGTATCGAAAAGTTATTTTCTTCACTGTACGTGTCTATTGTGTATCTATACTGCTCGGACATGGATGTGTGTATTCCAAATGTCATTCTTCATCATATATATAAAATTTGTGTTAATATCTATCATATTTTCTGAGATATTTAACGTGTTACAATCGTCCTCCTGTTACTATCGCCCCCGGTCTACCCTACTCAAACTTGGTAAAGATGGAGCAGCACCCCTATTGCTGCAAGCTTCTCAATTCATAATCATTTGATGGCAAATCAACAAGCTCGCACCCCCACAAAACCAAACCCATAACGCCAACAGCCACTCAACCTCCCATAACCCGCCAGTGATTCAGAAGCATCGGAGAGCATCCCTTCAGAACCGTTCAAAACTTGGGCCGCAAATATCGCTTCGTATCGGTCGTAGCGATAATCTCTGATCGCGTCGGCGACTGTTATCATCCACCCCGCCAAGCTGACTGACAGATCGCCGCCGTTCATCATCAAGAAATTTCTCGAAAGGCCTGCCACGCTCCACGTGATTCCCATCTGGCAATCCGCGTAGGCGAAACTTTGACACGGCGATTGCACGGGGTCGGGGGAAGCGTGCACGCCGCCGAAATTTTGCGCAACGAGCGTGCGAATCGACTGTCCTCGATCGCTGTATCGCGATCCGGACGAGGCCTAGAAGCCTGGAGGCGATAAACCGCGGCAAGATTCGCGAGCGTCGAGCCACTGATAACCCGGAGCTTCCTCGACCTCTCGACACGATTATCGGCGACATCCAGGATCCTTGCCTCAGATCCAATCGTACCAGAGATGATCGACGACCCGCGAGAGCCATTTAAGGAGGTCCCGCACGAGCTCTTCCCCGTGGCCTCCGTGTAAGGTCACTGGGGCGCCTTTGGTGGCCGATTAAAAATGTGGGGCCTCAAGGCGGGAAGGGAAGCCCGCTTCGAGGGGAAATTAGAGATATCTGGGATTTTAGGGGAAGACTGGGAACGTTGCTATCTGTTGCGCGCGAACATCGTACCGTAAACTGGGGGAACATTGGCATACGCCGGGGGTTACATTGTTTTAAAAAATAAAATAAAATAAAATAGACAAATTTAAGTGCCAATGTATTTTACTGACTTCAGATTAGTAAAACTTAACCCGTTAATACTATCTATATGATGTGCCAATGTTACCCCGGCACGGAAACGTTTTTAACATGTATTAAAGAAGGAAAAGGACAAGAATTTTATGCATTTTTACACTTGTAGTACAATCACAAAAGGTGCAATGTTATGATAGGATCCTTAAAGCAAATGTGAATGTGATAATATTTACATTATATAACAAAATGTTTCAAAAACCTGCCAATGTTCTCCCAGTTTACGGTATGATGGAATCATGATGGAACATCGATTGTGTCCTTAACCCTCGTCAGGCGGCATAGGTACAATTGTAACTTTTGCGTTTTTAAATTGCGATAACTTTTTTTCGAGAAGCCGTGGAGGGCTGATGTTTCGTGACATCTCTAATTTTTTGGTCTAGATTGTGCAGACCAAATTTCAGAAAAATATCTCTACCCCCTTCCGAGACAGAGGGTCGAGTCGAGGGTTGCATCCATAACAGCTGCATAGACACAATTACGTCCTCATACATTTTCTATGAAGATAATGCAATAAAAAAAGAATACGATTTTTTTTTTAATGATAATGTTATTTTATTATAAAAAAAAGTAAAAAATATATTATTTACATTATAAAAGAAAATTTAGGAAATTTTTTTTATTGATTTTCGTTGAGACTAAATGTTATCCATTTATCGTACAAATTATACCGATAGAGAGAATATTCATATAATATATGTGAGGGTGCAATTGTGCCTCTGCCGCCTGTTAACGTTGTAAAATTGTGCCGCCTGACGAGAGTTAAAGTGTATTGGATATTTCGTGACTAGCATTTTAAGGATTATAATGAAAATTCGTGCGAATGTAGAGCAAGGAGCAGTATTTTTTTTTCTGCGGCGGTGAAATTCGCCCTTAAACTTCAACTTCCTTCATTCAACTTTTCCTTTGATCATCTATCCTTATTATAAACCGTGTAAAATACACCTCGTGAGAATAGGAACTCGTTTTACATAGTAGAATTAAGTTGATCTAAATTATTCATTCAGTTATCATCCACAATTTAATATTAATTTTAGCTTTAGTTTTAGTTCACATGTAATCCTTTTTTTTTAGTTCCTATGATTGTAAACTAAATGATACTATACCCGCGCATTAATAATAATAATGCAAAAGACTCTGCCCTCCCCTCCCCCTCGATGTTCAAGTAAAAATTCTAACCCCTGTGCCTTTGCACCACGTTCACCATAAACGCATAGCATCCACTCAGAGTAGTGTCCTACAAGCTACAAGTACCTATACATGGGTATACATAAGTCGTTATTTTTTTAAAGTTGTGCAAGTTCAAGTTTGAAAAAAAATTATTGCTTCACCTACAAATTAAGGGGGTGGTATTCCACTTTGAACGGTAGAAAAATTAAGCTATTTTTAAAGATTTCTTTCTCGGTAAATACAACATATAATGAAATAAATCTTTTTGGTGTTTATTAAGCTACTCTTATATTAATACCAAAAAAATTAAAAAGAATATTTTTAATTTGTTTTACTTGTTTTTTTACAGCGCCAATATGGCATCTAAACAAAAACAGTATGTTCGTGGTGCAGGTGATTCCCCGGCTTAGGCTTATCTGAAATAAAAAATCCGAAAAGATTCTTAATCTGTATGAGTGTCGCTATCGCCCGTAGCTCAATTAACAATTTTTGTAGAGAAATAACAAGATGGCGCCGGTTTGAAAGAAAAAGTACTTCAAAATGGTGTTTTCTCGAATGTTCCCCCGAGAAAAATCTCGGTTATTTTTCGACAAAAATTGTTAATTGAGCTACGGGCGATAGCGACTCTCATACAGATTAAGAATCTTTTCGAATTTTTTGTTTCAGATAAGCCTAAGCCGGGAAATCGCACCACGAACATCCCGTTTTTGTTTAGGTGCCATATTGACGCTGTAAAAAAAAACAAGTAACACAAATCAAAAATATTATTTTTAATTTTTTTTTAATAATATAAGAGTAGCTTAATAAGTACCAAAAAGATTTATATCATTATATGTTGTATTTACTGAGAAATACATCTTTGAAAATCGCTTAATTTTTCGACCGTTTAAAGTGGAATACCCCCTTAATGGAAAACATTAAAAATCTCGAAACAAGAAAAATCGGACCTATAGGTACCATTTTAAAAGGAAACATCTCGACGAAGTTCTCCGAATCACGAGACACGACGATTAAACAGGAACAATTGAGTCGTTTCACGTGCAATCGAATTTCTTCTGGACGCATCACGACGATTCGATTAATTCGATCTTCATCGATTCGACTTGATGGTCGCCACGCCGATTAGCATGGTCTGGGTCAAGTTCAAAGATGGATCTCTAGATAAAGTTCGAGTTGACGGCTGCAATCACGATGCTTGATGCATTGTTATTATCAATGATGCTCATCCCTGCCCCGGATCAGTGTTGATTTCTATACGACTTGGTTGAGGAATGGGTTCCTCGGTTGGAACTTTTTGCGAAATCTCGTGAAAGATTCGCGGGGATTACACTACGCGTGATACTTGATCTTACATAGAAGAATATTTTTTAAGGAAATTCAGATACTTTTAGTTACCTGATTGGTACTAACACCAACTATGATAGAGGAAAGTTTGCACAGCTTATCATTTCCACCTACAATTCCAGCGAAAAAGGAATTAGCTTCCAACCTTGATACAATACAGACGTTGGAAAATAAAGCAACTTCGATGATTCGAACAATTTTGATGCTCAATATCACGTAATCTAGTTTAAAGCTCGTTCAATTTCATCAGCCTGAAATTGGTCCAATTTCATCAGCATTCCTGCCTACAGTTCAAGGGAAACTGCGATTACCTCGCAACATCGACTAAACGAACAATTCTATAGCCGGAAAAAAATTGTAAAAAAATTTGAGTCGCTCAGTGAATATCGTGTATCCAGTTCGATGATCACTCCTACCTTTAACTCCAACGTAATTGCAATCAACTTGCGCTGTTAAACAGAATAAAAAGTTCGAAGTTTGAAACCTTTAAAACCCGCGGTTGAAAAAAAAAATAGAAACCTAAAATAATTCTAAGCATCCGATCAATATCCTCCGATTAGTAATCCCACCGAAATTGCGGTAAGGTGACCACCTCGAAGCAAACTCGAGAATGGAAACTGTCCAGCGAATGAACTTCGCTAACAATCCCACCAAACTCATTCGAGCAGTCTAAGACTATTCCACTCGGATCGAGCAAGCGTTCTCGATTCGAACTATTTCGGCAACCCCTCGTTCCGAAATTTCGGTTGCTTTCGGCGTACGCAGTTCATTTCGGTGCTACGAAGCGAGCGTACCTACGACGTGCTATTAACAGTGTTACTTATTCTAACATGCTTCGAGAAAATGTTATCGATATTCAACGATAGCGTCCCGAAGTCTGCCGTTACGTAATGCTCTCCAGCTGCGGCATACACTCTATTTAATAGAGCGAGTCACGAGTTAGAATCTTGCACGAGCATGGAAAGCAGAACGGAAGAATTTTTTTTAAATTTCTTTGGGTCGCTTGTTAACGATATTTACTGTGCCGTCACAACGATAGGCTTGCCGAAACACTCGTCTCGTCACGATACGAAGTCGGCTGTGACTTTTGCACCCGCAGCGAGAGTCCGAGCGATGCTTCTGAACAGATACGAAGGGTGGGCAAACAAAGTTATCAATTATCGGTGGAGTGAGAAAGCACGCGGTCAATAGTCGTGGAAACAAGCGTAAACGGTATCGGGTCACTCGATAATCGCTTTGTTTTTTAAGGATCTTATTGTCAAACTGGGTGAAATGCGGAGAGCATACGCAGTTGGGGGAATAGCATCAGCAGGGTGGCATCCAGGACTGGGGAAAATAGAAATAAATATTTGTATTTCTTTGAGTGTTACAGAATGATCTGACAAATGAACTTTTCTGTGAAATAGCAGTTGACATAGTACGCAAAGAAATAGTATTTCAAATATATATTTTAATACTAACTCGTGCGAATACTATTGTAAAATGAGTATTTCATTGAAATATAAGATATAATAGTATTTCAAATAATGACTGACTGACGACTCAAAAAATGTGTGTAACCGTACATACCTGCATTCAGAAATACTTGCAAGAAATATTTACTCGGATATGTGTAATCTTAAGAAGACACCGAGCAACGTGATCTGTTTGATTTTGAAATTTGTATCCCCTATTTTCGATCCACTATTTCCTGTACCTATTCGAATCTGAGTGTAAATAGTAAATAGTATTTGCTCATGATTTAAGCATTTAATGAAACAGTATTTGCTTATGGAAATATTTCAGTTTTTAGTATTTTGTCTCAACCTATTTCAAACTTTCTCCAGCCCTGGTGGCATCGCGTAAAATATTGTAAACAATCGAGCGAATAGGAAAGATTCTGTGCAAACATTTTACCAGATAAAAATTATTTATCAGCCTGGTCGAAAGCATGGGAAATCATTTTAGAAAAATCATTTGGAATTCTTGTTAAGCAGGTACGCATATATTTGACTAAGAATTGGCAGAACGTAACAATAAATATAACGGGGAATTAAATGCATTATTGTGGAAAAATAAATGGAAATTGTATTTGTTTTAAATTTCAATTCAATAAGAATTAGATTTAATTCGATCGAGGCATTCTTCCCGAGAAAATTGATTTTAATTCTTCTACATTAGTCTAGTGCACGCATTCTACTGAATTTTCAAAGTTGAGTTTCCAGGAAAAATTTAATTGCGTGCAACTGCAACTTCAGTTGCAGGAAAAACATTCACGCACACGTAAATCAACAGTAGTCACCTGCCGTAGTAAACTAATTAATCACACTGGTGTTTAATTACGAGCAGATGCAGAATGAAACAGATTTATTTCACTGTTTCACTGGTAACTGAAAACGAGTGACGTTTTACGATTCCGTTACGCAATCAAGCTACAAACCTCGACACGCCTTTAGAAAACCGATTTCTCGCAATAAATTTTTTTTCCTGATAGTGAGATTACGTTTGTGGACTGCTGAATGCAAACAAGACATTCCACTTTTGAAATTAACAGCACTTCTGTTCTTATTCAGTTTACTATATACAAATTGTCTCCAATCTCCAAAAATACCGAAGCTTGATTAATAATTAAAATAATTATCAAACACCATAGCTGCTCGTATAAACATTCATTTCACAACTTTACCCTAATCAATGCTTCCTGTTACTATTTTACATCGAACGTGAAGAATGTTAAGTGAAAATCAGAAACACCACAAATGAATATCTGTGATGTACTGGAACAAATTAAAATACAATAATAATTTCTGTGGGTGGGCAGAGAATAATCAAAGCGTCATAGAAAATAAACAATTTTCCCACGACGTATATAGAGCATTTTTGGCATATTTATAGACAGATCGGATTCATCTACCTGTAAAAGATGCACAAGAATTCTTAGAATTTAACGCACGCCTACTCGGAGAGGAAACTGCAGTGTTGCTAGATACGATTGATAAAGAAAGATATTACTGTTGACAACGTGATATTTTTACTGATAAGGAACTACAGGTATTCAGTAGATAGGGGAGACCGGGGCAGATTGTAACAAAAAAGTTTTCAGTTTTTTTTCTTGAAAGTGTTTTCCTCAATCAGGAAATAGTTTGTGTGATTTACTACTTACATATGTGGTGAACTCATCGAGTGTAAGTACGCGACAAAATCTTGGATACTTGGACATCTAGCTTCATCTTAAACAAATCTGAACCTTTCTTACAATGTGCTCCAGTCCGGGGTAAATTGAAGGGTTGGATGCAATAAGGGGACTAGCGCTCGAAAATGCGAAAAAGAATTGTCCAAACGCTAAGAAATATTGGAAAATTAAATGTTGTTAAACTGTATTTTAAAAAATACAATGTTATAAAGCTCGTCACGACACACATTTTTTCTATTTACAGTTTTTTTTATCGAATCATTAGTATTCGAGATAAAAATTATAAACAAAAAAATTTCGACCAAAATCATTATTTCTTTAAACATAAATTGCGATAACATGAGTAAATATTAACGGATCGTTATGAGACTTGAAACATAAAACTCAGAAAACTCTAGCGAAGCCGTAAAATGTATGCACAAAACCCTTATGTTAAAAAATGTAATAATATTTAATTTAAAAGTAATACTGGACATAACCCATGTCTTTCAACGTTCGCCGTTAAAAAGTATCGAGGGAATTTTGAGATACATATAACTTGCAGCGACAAAGTTGTTCCTTAATATACAAGGAAGTTTTTCACCAATTTTCACACTGATTAATAAATAATTGTAGAAGATATGACGATATATATAATTCTCGCTCGACGCCAACTGTCAACGCGAGTGCTAAAACTGCTAAGTAGCGCATTATACGCGGCTGCTGACTGTTGGTGGCGCGCGACATTTATATACATCGTCATATCTTCTACAATTATTTGTTAATCAGTGTGAAAATTGGTGAAAAACTTCCTTGTATATTAAGGAACAACTTTGTCGCTGCAAGTTATATGTATCTCAAAATTCCCTCGATACTTTTTAACGGCGAACGTTGAAAGACATGGGTTGTGTCCAGTATTACTTTTAAATTAAATATTATTACATTTTTTAACATAAGGGTTTTGTGCATACATTTTACGGCTTCGCTAGAGTTTTCTGAGTTTTATGTTTCAAGTCTCATAACGATCCGTTAATATTTACTCATGTTATCGCAATTTATGTTTAAAGAAATAATGATTTTGGTCGAAGAAATTTTTTTTGTTTATAATTTTTATCTCGAATACTAATTATTCGACAAAAAAACTGTAAATAGAAAAAATATGTGTCGTGGCGAGCTTTATAACATTATGTTTATTAAAATACAGTTTAACAACATTTAATTTTCCAATATTTCTTAGCGTTTGGACAATACTTTTTCGCATTTTCGAGCGCTAGTCCCCTTATTGCATCCAACCCTTCAATTGTAACACATCTGTTTTACTGATTTAAATACAAATATGAACACAAATAAACATTTCTAAAAAATATAAATGATAACACACACAAAAATATAAATGATTATTCATCTGATTCTATCAAAATCTTCTTCTTCGCTTTCTTCACTTTTGCCTTCATACTTTTCTTCTACTTTTTGGATTCTCGATTGTTCTGTTTCGTCTAGAGCATCTTTTTCCAATGTGTCAGCAAATAACATGTTTGCTTTGTCACCATTTAGAGCGGTGTTACATGTTACAATTTACCCCGAGGTTGAATTTTTGCGTTTTATCTCAGCAGACGAGAAACTAAACATCAAATTACTAAAATACGTACACATTATAATAAACCAATGTGTACTGATTCGTTTGCGACAAAGAAGCAATAATTAAAACGGTTTCTAACGACGGTTAATTGAAATAAAAGTGCTAAGACAAAGTTTGCTTACTTGCTCTAAATACTAAAATTCTGGGCTATAACCACAAAATTTCTACTGGAGAAGCTGCAAGAGTATTTGAAAAATATGTAAGTCTGTAATTATAATGTTCCTGGCTAGGACATTCGTGATTAAAGAAACCTAATAATTTCTGTGGTGTCCTAAAAATTCTTGAAACATATAACAAAGAAGAACACGGGAGCATTCAATTTACTCGATCCTCGGACATGCTCCATTTCCGCATCTTCTAAAACTAAGAACGAACGAAGAAGTGGAAAGAGAATGAATCATCGCGCGGAATGGAATTCCCGAAAGTCGTGGCGCGTGATCAGTCGTGATGGAATATTTTTCGGTAACGTGATCTCGATGGAACATTACTTGCGCCGCGGGAAAGAGAGACTCAGAATAAGCTATCAATGCCAAGGTCGACGTACACGCCGCGATATCAAGGAACCGCGGTTCACGAAGTGTCGCGTGGGTGTTGCGCGACAAACGTCGTCACCGTTCATGCGACAAGATCGTGGCAATGTTTCCCTGCATTTGACATACTTCGCCCATTGTTTACCCGCCGCTCGAACCGCGACATGGAATTGCACCGCAAGATAATTCCGTGAAACGCCTCACAAACATTTTTCCCTGCGATAATTGATAATACCGTTGATTGAGGAACGTACGAGCAATTAGAAGATTGGGATCAGCCCCTAAGCGAGTGGAAAATTCTCCTGTCACGCTTGGATCTTCTATTTTCTATACGTAATAAAGAGTTCATTTAATTATTAAACTAATTTAATAATTATTAGTAATAATTATTCGCACTCTGGGCTCTAATTTACCCTGAGTTAATCTATCTTGTATTTTTTTTTAGAGTACTCGTTGCTATATATCTGTGATCGTTGTGTCTGTTTCTTAGAATTAAGCTATGTCAGGTTTTAGTTTCTGAAATTTTCCAATCAAGCAACTGATTGGCTTATCTGATTCGGTGAATTGCTTGGTAGAGGCGGAAGATAAATGGAGGATAAAATAGTAGTTATTGGATTATATTGTATATGGATAAATGGCAATGTTACAGTAAGGCAACAAGAAAGTTTGCAAGTTGGGTAAACAGTGGTATCTCGCCTATATTTATTTCACCTGGCACGGATCCATTGGTACATATTCAAGCCACTTGACTGCCAAGCTGTCTGAATGAAAGACTTATCACAGTCATCCGCTCACCACTTCATCCGTTTCTCAAAGAATATTACACAACTTGACCACGAAGTCTCCCAGAAATTAAGTCGATGAGTATCCGAAATGTACGCTATTTCACACTAAATAATAACAAACTCCTCGAAATAATATCTGACAAGCAACAAATGAATCTCATCTACTAAATCTTAACTTCAATTTCGACAACCGAGTTTCAATTTTCATTTTAATAAACGTTCCTCAATTTTAATTACAGCCCTGTATAAATACCTTGCAAAATATTAGACTCCTTATTCCAGTGAGCGATTCTTTAATTACTTTGAACACCGTATAGGTGCACTGTAAAATATCATAAAAAGTGTACGAAAACGTGTGTGAAAAACTCTAAACTGCAAACATCGAAAGACATCTCCCCGTTTTCCCCACAACAAAGTCGCGGAGGTCCGGATTAGATGTCCCCCCATTTCCCGAGGATTAAAGCTCGGAGGAAATTTGTGAAATCGATGGAAGCCTGGTGATGCATGTTACCGGGGAGGGGCGAGGAAATAATTCCGCGTGAGGCGGAATTCGATGTTAATTAAAATCGAGGGGGAACGGGATCTGCCAGCGAATAAGGCTGTTGGATATTATAAAATACCTGCACGATGTCAATCGAGAAGATCTCGTCGCGTGGGCGTGCGCGCGGGGAATTATTTTTAGAGGATTCCCCAGCGCGTACTCCGGACCCGCGGTACGAAAATAAACGAGTTCGCTCGGCACGGGATTTTCGGGGATTTTAATGTTTACACGCGAGAAGGGAAACGGACTTTGCGATTATTCCATTGAAGCGTGAAATTTCCATGATTATAAAACGAACGGCTGTTGTTTACTCAGATGTGTTTGTAGTGGCGTGATAGTTTTCGTCTTTGGCCTGGCGAGGGGAGCGGAGGAGGGGAGAGTGACTTGATTTGATTGAAATTTTGTGTGGTGTCGGTGCGCAGTAGGTCTGTGTAATAATGGAGCAGACGTGTGGGACGTGGTGTTGAAAATTTTGTGCGAAAATCGAATTCAGTGTTTTGGGATTTTGTACGTGGGGTCTATGTTAGAGTTGGACAGTAGGTAACTAAATAATTTTTTTTTAAATAACCGATCAAATAAAAGTTACTTTATACTTTGGATTATTTGACGAATAAAGTTAATCTTTTTATTCGACACATGACGAATCATTTTTGAACTTTTATTCGTTATTCGACATTTTATTTAAATAAAAAAATTTCCCATCTCTGGTATATGTGGAGGAACGCATGGGTTTATGTAAATAATTGAAGAGACCTTGTAGAAAACACTGTAGGTGTCAAAATTAAATGTTTTGCCTTTTTTATTGGAAAATGTTCTACGTGCCAGTGATAACAATATAGTATAGAATTTGATTTTTGGCATATACAGTGTTTTCTACAAGGGCTCTTCAATTATGGATTTAATTGGGAGGAGTGTGTATATGTTGGTTTAGGAGAAAAATTTTAGTACCATTTAACAGAAAATGAGGACATTTTGGATTATAGGTTCGCTGTAACGTGCAAATACACATCGAGGGTCTAAACGAAACTTTGAACTCGATTTTCCCTCGGAAGTTTGAATAACTCGCCACACGTGTGTTGACATATCATTATGCGTGATATGAACTAGATACGATGGTCGTATGATAAGCACCTGGCCACGGAAAGGATGGCGTTACTAATATTAAATAAATGCCATTTTTCGTAAATGTCATCCTTCAAATGGCGACTGTCAAATATTCCGCCAGTTGCGTCTTTCACTTTGCGTTTGACAGCCATTGAAAGCAAACAACTTTTGTATTTTTACAAAAATGGATAAAATCGAGTATCGAGAGTCGGTGATAAAATTCTTGTTTTCGAAACAGAAAACGAATGATGAAATAAAAGCGGAATTAAAGGAAGTATATGGGGACTCTGCACCTTCGTTTGCAACAATAAAATGTTGGACAGTTGAATTTAAACGCGGCCGTACGAGCGTTTATTATGAAGAACGTCCAGGTCGCCCAATTCGGGTCACCGCGCCAGAAATGATCGAGAAAATCCACGATATGGTAATGAATGATCGGAGATTGGTGAGGCTGTGGGCATCTCAATCGAACGGGTGCAGAAACTTTTGAATGATCATTTGGATATGGGAAAGCTTTCCGCAAGATGGGTGCCGCAATTGCTCACAATTTACCATAAACACACGCGTGTGAAAACTTCAAAGACCGTCGTCTCCATGGCAAAATTCCATGAATTAGGATACGAATTGCTTCCACATCCACCACGTTCTCCAGATTTAGCCCCCTGCGACTATTTCCTGTTTCCGAGCTCGAAGAAATGGCTGTGCGGAAAGAGATTTATCTCCAAACGTGAGGTCATCATTGAAACAAACGCCTCTTTTGAAGGGTTGGAGCAATCGTATTATTCAGAAGGGACCGAGAAATTGGAAAAACTTTGGACGAAGTGTATCGAGCTAAAAGGAGGCTACGTTGAAAAATAAAATGAATTTTGCCTGGAAAAATGTTTTTTTTTCTGGTCGAGGCCAGGTACTTATCATGCGACCCTCGTATATCCAAAATTAAAACCAAATCGATGAGCTGAAACTGGTGCACTCTTTTCGTAAAGCACACATTTCTTGGTTTCTTCTTTTAATATGCTCCAAGAGTGATTTGTAGTGCCGTGGAAAAGAAGTGAATCTTTGTATGAAAATAAATTGAAAATTTAAAAGAAAATTGTTTGGCTCGAGGCTTCATTTCCACGAAAATCAGATCTAAGAATAAGAATCCCTGAAGTATACAATGTTGAATACGACTGGACTACTGTGTCTGACTATCACCCGTTATTTCTACTTATTTCTTAGTATTCCTGAAGATTCACGATAATGTGGTATCCTCGACAAACAAAATAATATTCAAGTTAAGCGTTCGGTGTCCATCGTGCATCAATGATCTTCGTTCTTCCTTCTCCCACGTGTAGCCAAGACGCGATCCAAAGTCATTTTCTATCGGGTTCTCCAGTTTCACGAAGGACAAGAAAGTAAGAACAGTCGGCCGTGCAACTCTAAATTCTATTTTTTTAAATATTCCTAATTTTAAGGATTATGGAGGATGTTAAAAAATGATTCAAATTCTATATGTCAGATAAATGAAGGAAAAAATACTTAACGAACATGGGTCGAAAAATTAATATCGCCAGAGTTAGAAGGGACTTTCGGTAAAAATAATGCAATTCATTTGTTGGCTAGAAAAAGGTATTCTATGCATACACTTCGAATTTCCATATACACTCCACATGTTTATATCACTGAATTCTGTGTACACTTTGAAAAGTTCCTGGTCTGTCCACGACAGACGTTATCTACTTGCAGCAAGCACAGTACAGTAAATCCCCGTTATGAGCCCGTTTTTACCTCCCGTTGACAGCCCGGCGACTATCCCCACCATTTCTTGGAAGCCTGCGGACGAGAGTGAGAGGACCGGACAACGAGCGAGAGGAAACGAAAGAGTCAGACACGAAGTTGCCGTCGGGTACGAAAGGGAGAATCATGTCGGCAACCCACTATGAGCCCGCCGCCAGCCCCGTTCGTCGGGCTCATAACGGGGATTCGCTGTACTACTGCCGCAGTACAATGTGAAATATTAATTATGTACAGTATTAATTAAAGATGAAAACAATATCATGAGAGTGCGAGATTAGTGTAAATGCAACTGTTAATTACATTTACTTATCTTATATCCTCATAATATTTTTTTCTTCATTAAAGAAAAAAAATAAGTCACTGCTATTTTCAAAATGAAAATCTACCAACTCTTCCAACCCTTATAATATTAATAATATTAATTCTTCGACCTACGTTTCTTAACTATAGTATATATAATAGAATAATCAAAATCCTCTTCCATCTTTTACAATATTGTAAATTTATAAGATCTACGTTAGAATTTCGCGACTGACGATCTTGACATTTTCACGCATAGGTACCTCCCATCGTCAACAACGCCGCCACGACGACCAACATTTATGCAGCAGTCGAATATTTATTTCAACGCATTAAAGTGTATCCATAAAATTACTGATCGGTCCCATCCATTAATCAATAGCGTTTCCACGATATTACGCGCGCGGATAAGAATATCTAATAAGCACCGCGCATTGTCGTCAGCTGTCGCGAAATAATAAGCGAAAATATAAGCCTAACTCAGAGAACAAAGATATAAAAACCGGCTTGTTCCTATTACGTTTAGATCGTCTTCCTATTCATCAACCGATTTAGATCCGTTATGGTGAATTAGTTCGATAACAGACGAAACATGATCTTTGGACATTTAGTCACAGAAGTCTACATACACTAATCCGCGTCAGAATACACCCAGCAGGGTTATCGAAACTATCGTATTCTTTACAGCATTTCAAATTTACGAGGTGCACAGTGGTCGTCAAAAGAAAGTTTAACGCATATTTCTAATGGTCTGCATAACAGACTTAATATATTAATAATAAGGTTTACGTAATATATTGATACAACTGGTCTATTCTGGACAACCCCTATCGTATGAGATATAAATTTTAAGATAAAATTTTTCCTAATGGAACTATCTTCTTTCTGTTAGCGTTCACGGTTTAAACTTTTTTCACCACTACTGTATTTAGCGACCACGTGTTTTGAAAACGTCGCGAAGGCAAATAGAAGCAATGAGCTACTTAACCCAGAACTTTTTCATCCAAAAAAGTATTTTTTTCTTTAAAGAAAGTGTTTCTTTTTTAAAAAGTATTTCTCTATTAAAAAGTAGGTATAACTTCTCAAAAAATAGGTATAACTTTTCAAAAAGTATTTCTATTTTAAAAAGTATTTCTTTTTTTAAAAGTATTTATTTTTTAAAGAAAAAGTATTTCTTCTTTAAAGAAAAAGTATTTCTTCTTTAACCCTTCGTGGTCACACGGGGTGTATGGTACCCCAAGAATAATTTTCGAGTTAAAATGTCGCGCCTATACGACTTCCCAAGGGGATTTATCGCAAGAAAAAAAATATAAAAAAAATTAAAAAATTGCTTTTTCCCTACAACCGTGGAAAATCGCTCATTTTCAACTACAAATTTTATCATATCAAAATTTACATTTCTAGAAAAACACTATTAGACAATGATTGCATAAGTATTACGAATGTACAATTATCACTGAAAAGTTAAAAGATTCAAAAATACGAAAATGGTAACTCGAAATTGATACTGGGGTACAGTGAACCCCGTGTGACCAATTTGTGATTATAAGAAGGTGTGACCTCGGAGGGTTAAATAGCATTGCTTTTTTTAAAAAGTATTTCTTTCTTAAAAGATTTCTCTTTTAAAAAATATTTCTTCTTTAAAAAGTACATATTTCTTTTGTACAATCTATCTGAATCTTTCGCAAACGATAAAGTGTCAATGCAAATGATAAAATATGCGACGAGTATCCTTGGATTCCATATTTCTCCACAATGTTTCGTTGGAGTAGGTGCACAGAACTTTATGCAGGTACCTACTCGCTCGTGAGAACAATGACTTCAATAATAGGAGAAAGAAACATACCTTGCGGGACAGGAGACCAGCTGTCGGTGTGCGATCGTTGGGATCGGACTCTGGAATCGGCTCGTTCCGGTCCTCCATGTGCATCCCTGGCCATCCCACCCACACTCCATTTCCGCTAATAACCACCGGCGCTACAGCAGTCACAAGGCCTCCAGCACTGGAAAGGAACAGACGTGAGAGTTATAAGGAGAAAAAGGCTCGACAGGGGATACGGGGGGTGCGAAGATAGAGCACGTGGGCTCTACCGTAGAGCAGTTGGGGTGGACGCATCGAAAATATTAATACAGAAGGCCCTTTCATCGAGGTACAAGCAGATCAATATTCTCGGAGCTTCTTCGTGTCTTTGCCTCTTTCATATGTCACGAAGAATATTTCTCCACGATTTTTGGAACTCGATACAATGATGTTCAATTTCACTGGCAGAAGGGTGTTGTATGTTTCATAGAGGGATGTTGAATCTTTGACGAGTAGGGAATAGGAGACTAGAGACTCTGCTTGGCAGAATTTAAACTGGGATCAATATACCACTGAATTTTATTACTTGCGATTGTACAAGCAAAGGTCAGAATGGTATAATAATATTATCAACAAGGCACAAGTTTGGGCACTTGTGTCTTAATTGCCCATTTCAGTGCTCAACCCTTAAAACCCCAATCTCGACTTGGAATCCGCATAAATGTTTCATTCCAGTTTATTGCAGAGTATAAAGGATTAAAAATTAACCCTTCGTGGTCTCACGGTGTGTATCGCACCCCAAGAGCAATTTTCGACTTCAAATGTCGCACCTTTGTGACTTCCAAAAGGGATTTATCGCGGGAAAAAAATCGCTTTTTGCCACAACCGTGGAAGATCGCTCTTCTTCAATTACAAATTTCATCGTATAAAAATTTACATTTCTAGAATGTATGTACAATTATCACTCAAAAGTAAAATTATTCAAAAATACGAAAATGCTAATTCAGAAATAACGCTGGTGTGCAGTGAGCCCCGTGTGACCAATTTGTGATTACAACAAGGTGTGACCACGAAGCATTAAATTTCACAAATAAACATTTAACATTTGAACCGACTTTTCTTACAAAAACGATTAACTATCAGCAACTAATATCCCAAGAGTCACTAGCATTGATCAACCCCCACATTTCAAACCTGATTCCACCCGGAAAAAAAAATTCCACGGGTCATGGTCCCTCTTTGTCAAGCGAGCGCACAAAGTTCTACAAATAACGCAGCAGAAAGTCGTTATTTAGTGAGCTGAATAAAATCGAGGCGCGATCGAAGAATTCTGGCTGTTTCCGCCTTTAACCGACCGCCTATCGTCCGCACAATAACATTAAAGATAGCGACTATGAGAAGAAAAAAAACACCCCGTGCGTAAATATAAAAGTCCACCGACTGCCCGTCACCGGCGTATCGGTTGATAAGACGGGGATAATACTGAAAGACGTATTCGATCGGCTCCGCAACTGCTTGCTGAGGCATAGAGCAACTATATTTACATAATGACAAATACATGATCGCGTCGATCGCTCAAACAAGTCGCGGATCCCGTTTTATATACCATCGATCATGTAACTGTGTAATTTTTAACGAGCCTCTTTCTATTTTAGTGCGCGATGTCCGTGAACCACGTTCAGATCTATGCAGACCTTTGGTCATCGATTTTTATTGCTCATTTGGTATTTGGTATTTATGTGCTTCCGCGGCAAACCTTGTTTATTCTGCCGCGACTAATTGAGAACCTTGCAGAAAGAGGGGGGCAGCTCCATTTTTTACAGGTTTTAAGTTATGACGTGTAATATACGTAAAAAAAATTCTACGTCGTTCGATGCAAATCCGATAACAAATGAGCGATTTATTGCAAATTTTGAACCTGCACCCATTACTCTGCTGCAAATCAGGGGCATCTGCAGATTTGAAAAATTGGCCAAAAATAGAAATAGGAACTTATTAATTCAATAACTACTACTTACGATGTGTGAAAATATATATTTTTCTCTTGTCGATGTTAAGTCGAAGCAACAATTTTATAAACAGTTTTTGCTAATTTACTCGAAGTTGATAAAGATGGAGCTGCACCCCTCTTACTAAAAGCTCCTCGATTTTATTATGGAATGTCGTGTTTTGTAATTTGTGAAAATTTGAAATTGGTAACTTAGGTAGAGCATTTGATATTGTAATAGATTAGGATCCTCTGATACAGTATCGTATATTATTGAAAGATGAGACATTAACACGTTGCACGGTGGAAATTCTAATTTTTAAGAAAAGTAGATTGACATGTTGAATTATAGAAAAATAGTAGTTGCGTTACATTCTTCATAATTCCAGCTTTTCCACGTTGTGTTTTAATTTCACTTCCTGCAAATATCGGAACCCGTTGACGCGGCATTAGGTTTTCTTAGTTTCTGAAGGTTGGAGGTCCACGCGTCCTACAGGTATCAGTGTGCACGCCGCATTCTTTCGTCGAACAAAGTCGATGGTCTCTGACGTCCGACCGTATACATACTACACCTATTTATGAGAAACAGCTGATCGCCTTTGACGTACTACTACACTCTTTTGTAATCCACCGTTAAGACCATAAACTGCGGACGGCGTCCTTGGCGGAAACTGATTCTTTCGCATTCCTTTCTTTAAATATCCAACTCGCGACGCGCTAAATAACAAGCATTAATACCAAAGTCGAGCACAGACGTCGGAGACTTAAAAATGCAAGTGAGACGGCCATCGTCGACTGTTTCTACTGCTCTTGAGAACAGCACAAAGAAACATTCGCGACCTATTTACGACTCGCTAATCCTACGCACCTGCGCGCCGGCTTGCTATTAAGCGAGTGCAGGGGCTTTGTTTTTTAAAGGAAAGCATATGTAAGAATTATTGAAAATTTTGGTAGAAGGCAGGGTAAGATTCTAGGGAGATTAACCCCCTATAACGTCGTGAAACTTTGTATAATAGTAACATACATTATCTGTGTTTTATATTAAATGTGCTGATTGCACAAATATTACATATTCAACTATCGTAACGTGGAAATCACAGACCCTTATTTTAGAATGATATGTTTTGTTAAATGGAATTCAAGTGCGCCTGTTAATTCATATCATACGCAATATTTAACGTCCACCAATGGCGTAGAAATTTTTGTTACAGAGGGTTAAAACCAGTGGCACAACCTGAGAAGAGCACCCCCCAAAGAAGGAGCTTTGTAAAAAGAAAGAAAAACTGGCTTTTATTCTTTAAACAAATTTTTATAATCACCTAATGAATTTCACTGAATTTGCATTAAATGAAATTTTCTTAAAAATATTTTTATCAGTTCAGCTCGGCTCCCCCCAAGGTAAAATCCTGAGTGCGCCACTGGTTTAAACAATAGCAGTATCGTATCCTCTACAAATGGCACGAGATGTGAAAAGAAAGAAACTGGCATTTTGGGGAGAAGAGTTATCTTAGGAAATTGGGGATAAGTCATCGATCCCTGCAAAATTGAGTGCAAGGAGGCATTTATATAGTAAAATAGAAACATAAAAAAGTTTGTAATTTTTTAACGTTTCTCTAAAATTTAGTGTCTCATTAAGGGGTTAACACTTTGTGTGAGGGATACACATAGATTTTTCCGTATTTTCACGAGGATATTTTCTGGAAACTAATTAAAATATCGTTCAAGAGTCCCCGAGCCTTTACTTTGAACACATACGAAGCTCGTTGTTCTTTTTGAACAAAATTCTCCTGACAGTAACGGTCGCTCGGAAAGATCTGACCGACTTAAGGGGGTATAGGACTATTGAAACCTCAAAAAATCGATTTTTTTTATTATTATTAATTTTGAAAGTGCCATGCTTTGTGAACATTCACAACAATGTATCGTGAGGAAATTCGAATAATTACGCAATTGAGTGCAACGTCGAGTAAACGGCCTCGCAGAGCGGTATTGGCGTATGGGACTTAAATTTGAAGCCGTTTATCTCGAAACTACATTTTCGAACACGGTGTACATCATAACTCTTGAACGAATGAATATTTTCACTTAAAATTTTAACTGCAGCCGTAGAATTCCTTTCTCTATCGTGTGGAATTTCCGCATCAACATTGGGTGTTTGTAAAACATTTTATAACTGATTAAAGACGATTTTTTCCCATAAAAATATGGGGAAAAAACTGATTCGTGTGTAACTTTTACAATTTATGTTTAAATTCGCCCAGAAAAATTTCACACGATAACTGTTGGTGTAGAAATTAGTCAGCCCAAAGCATTTTGCTTTTAGATGATCGATTCACCTGGGACTATCCACACCGATTACAGCTGCGCGCTACGCGGGACCATCTTTAGCGTCGAATAACTTGATTAATTTTCAACATTCTGACAATTTTTTTATTTGACATTACTTGTAAAAGCGTACATAAAAAAGCTGTGAAAAGTGCCGGTGTGGTGATTACTTGGTATCTAAGCAATCCAACCGACAAGAAACCGTCGATTTTAGTCGTTCAATAGTCCTATAACCCCCTTAAAGGGACATGTTTCAAAACCCTGCGCCCCCTCAAAGTGTTAATATACGGAGACTTTATTGCTCTCCTCGAAAACATCTGATATTCTCTATCGTATACCGATCACATAGAGAAGTTATTGGCCATACGAGGATGAATGTACGTGCGTGTTTCCTAAGCGCACGTGCTCGAAACTCGGGCGGATGCGTGGCCGCGTGGTGCCGTGACATTTCTGGAGTGCCCGCGATCTAACGCGACCTTTAACCTCGACCCACATACGCATACAGTCATTCGATGCATCGTCGTGCCCGTCAATGGGACACAGGCTAGCGCTCGGCTGCTTCATTGGCAAGGAATAATTATAAATATATGCCCGAACTTGGCCGCCATTCAGCGCGAGGAACCGACGCGAGGCACTTCACGCGTGGGGAATGGGTCGAACTGAACGACTTTACTGGCGCAATTATTTTAATATACACTAATAAATATAGCGATACCCTCCGTCATGTGACATGTGTGCTATCATAATAACTATTGACCACATCATTCTACATATTGGAGGGGTTAAAAGCAAATCAGTGTAAGCCCATTAGCGTTAAAACCGAGATTTACATTGTTTAGTCTCTGAATAATTTTTCCTAGTAATTCCGTGGTCGATATTGTTGGATATTACTTCGCAAAGATTGAAAATTAATCCCACACTATAAACACAACTATGGTTTATTGTATAGATAGTACACAGCGTAATTTGGTAAAGTATAAAGGTATACAAGATAAGGAGTTGAGTTGAGGAGTCAGAACACGATATACACAGTCTGGTCACATTTCTTAGACTGACTACGGTCATCTCTTTACGTTCCGGCCAAGACCCTTCGCCTCCCCCTTTTTCCAGAATAGAGGAAACGCAGCCCCTTGAGCCTAAAACCCTAACGGTGTGAATCGTTGAACTCCAACAAATATAAGTGCCGCTATTTATTGTTTATGTATGAAAATAGTGACTTAATTGATTTATCAGCTGAAAGTCTTAACAATAATGGGGTTTTTCAACTACGTAACTCATTTTCAGGCAATGTTGGATTTACAGCGAGTGGCTTTTGAACTCGCCACAGTGCCGGGCAAAAGTACTGGGGCACCATTTAAAACAGAATAATTTTTTTAAAATTGGTCCAAACGATTTGAGTCCTTTTGAGAAGCTAAAAGGATTGGTTTACTACTTACAAGGGAAGATCTCAAATCCGGAGATTCAAAAAATTCTGAAACTTTGTGAATATGTAGGGGGTTTCCTCCTGATTACAACGCAACTTTTGTTTGCTGCCCAAATTCACTCGATGGGGGTGAAATTAACCCCTGATAATTCAGCTATTTTCCGATTTTGTGTTATAATTCGCGAGCTGTAAGAAATAGAAAAAAAGTTTCAAGACGAAAGTTACTTCCTTTAATTAGATCTGTCATTTGATAAAAAAAATTACTTTACAGTTCACGAGTTATAACACAAAATCGGAAAATAACCGGATTTTCAGGGGTCAATTCCACCCCCTTAGAATGAATTTGGACGGCAAACAAAAATTGCGTTGTAATCAGGAGGAAATCCCCTACATATCCACAAAGTTTCAGAATTTTTTGAATTTCCGGGTTCGGGATCTTCCCTTGTTAGGTGGCGTTTTTCGTAGTTCTGTAAAAAATGCAATTGGTCGAAATAGCGAGAAACATAATGAAGGTCGCTTTTTCAACATTTTTATCTGAGCCTGTATTTAAAAATTTAAAAATCCCGTTTGTAGATTTAACTTGTAATCGATACCGGTTAACGTAGCTATGAGCTACAGACAGTTGAAAATGGTGTGAATCACAGTATTCGACCAGTTGTTGCCCATAGAGAATTACAAGCTGTCAACCAGAAACAGATTAAATATAAAGTGTCTTCTCTACTCGCATCGGGGATGAAAAGAAGTCACAAGATACACCTAAAAATACTTCTTCTTCAAGTTGTAAACTTCCCTGCTCTATGACTGCGAGAACACCTACTAACAATAAAACACCCAGCTGTCTTATCTGATCATAAATACTACCGTCACCGTTTACCACCAACGCGCAGCCTTCTCACAAAATTCTACCGCGGAAGCAACGCCTTTGTAACTCGAGAAGAAACGTATTCTCAGGCATAAAGCCCTTCATCCCCAACACGAGTGGAGCAAAGTCTCAGGGAACTAAGCCACGCGTTCCTATGATCCCCCAAATATTGGCTCGCGAGAAGCGACCAAACCCATGAGGGATTGGCGACCTCGCCGAGGGCGACGAAGGACAATTTTGTCCAGCGGCAGTCCAGCCAGCTTTCGACCGACGCTCAAACCCAACGGCGCCTGATAAAATCGGGGAACGTTCCAGAATATTAACTCCGCGCCATTACCCGGCCGTTGGTTCGCGACATTCGAGGCTAGAGCGATATCGAAAGCTGTGTTTACGAACCACTCGTCGGGAACGATAATATCTGCAACGACACGGAAACGATTAATGCGCGCTATTATTATCACTGGACACTCGGATACGATCTATTTCGAGAGCGCCGCGTCTCCAACGTGGTGTAGGTACACGCGTGTCGACTCGAGAGGAACACACAGCCGGGTAATCGTTATTCGCCGACCGTTTGCGATCGCGCTGCGAGAAAGTCACCACCCACGCGGCGGCTTTCGTCACCGCAGGATCCTCGAACGGGAACAGCGGGAAAGTAGAGCTTGCTTATTTCTCGGAGCCCGTTAGTTTCTGGTAGGGTTGACATTCTCGTCGAAGGAAAGGCAACCTTCGATGTATACCAGCTTGGCAGACTGGCAGCGGAAGGGGTGGTAATATGCACTTCTTTGTTTCAGAGAAAATAATTCATTTTAAATGTGCGTATTGCAATCAACAATCGTGGGCAGTGTTAGCCGACGCACAGTGGTTCCAAATCGCTAAAAAGCGGCAAACCCCTCAAAACGTACCTCAATTTAGTCAGAAATCGGTGCTCCGAGGTTTTTGGGGTCGCTGATTACGAATCGGAAATTCAAAATTTTTAAAACAAAATTGCGAATCCAATATGGCGGACGCGTATATCAGAAACATATCAAATTTGATCTAAACTTGGTATCCTACAGTTTTCGAGGTCGCTGATTACGAATCTGAAGTCAAAATTGCAAAAAAAAAACAAATGGCGGATCTAATATCACTGATATAAACGTTGTTTACAAGTTAAGTTTTGTGAAAATTGGTTATTTTCCGATTTTTGACTAAGACGATTTAATGAGAATGTTGAATTTAATATGACGACGTTAATTTCAAAACTTTTTTGAAAATTATTTTGAAAAATTTATTTTTTCCGATTCTAGTGAAAAAACTCAACATTTCTGCGTTTAATAGGTCACGCAGTTTAAGTATATTGTCGAAAATAATAAAATAAAACTATGGATTATAAGTGTTGTTTGAAATAACGAATGCTGTTTTATTCATATACTAAATACACTTGGCACTTTAAATTTAAATATCTTTAAAAACCGCAAATTTCCGCAAATTTTCTCAATTGGATATCATACTTGACATGCTACTCTGTATCAAGAAACTTGTTACAGCGTGACACTCGGTGACACTCATCTTTGTTTTCCTTCCGTTTTATTAAAACCTGACTTAGATTTATGACACATTGAGTAGGGAATTACAAGGGTAAATTCAAAGATATTTTACTTTGTTTCTGTGGAATGTTTATGTTTATAACACCTACTTTAATGGTAAACTGTTTCACGTATGGATCTTTTCGGATAAACTTACTCTGACACATTAAACCTGCTCCCATTTTCAAGACA
The DNA here is from genome assembly GCA_029448645.1 of Andrena camellia. Lineage (NCBI taxonomy): Eukaryota > Metazoa > Arthropoda > Insecta > Hymenoptera > Andrenidae > Andrena > Andrena camellia. The sequence goes on from CM055677.1 coordinate 11,451,909, forward strand.
TTAAGGAGCATGAAATTTCGTCAACTTTGACGGCCTATATCTCAATAACCAAGCAATATATTTAAGAAATTCAAGCGGCATTTGATGCACTGATATATACACAATAAGTCTGCTATAATAGCAAAAAGCTGCTATATACTTCGAAAATTGAATTTTGGCCAGCTTTTGGCGATTTGGGACCACTGTGCGACGTGTCTCTTATCGTGTATTAGCTTAAGGGAGCAGGTTACCCTCAAAATTTTTGAAAAATGGATTTTAGGATGTTTACATATTCCGGTAGCTACACCTTCCTACGTATTTTAAGCGCAACTGGGCCCCGAAATTCCAAAAATTGATGGAATTACAGTAAAAAATGTACGAGCCTGCACATAAGATCGGATAACGATGTCCAACTTTGAACGCGATTTCCCAGAAACTACGTTTTCCAAAACGGTGAACATTAAATCTCGATAACCGCTCCAACAATTTGAATGAGAATTTACAGGGAGCAGCAGGAAACTATTCCCCTCCATGTATTGGGAGCACATTTTCAATATAAATTCTTGAAAAAAAGATAAAAAATATTTTTCCTACAAACACGAACAAAAACAATCCCCGCGAACGCCCCCGCCGCAAACGTGAACAAAACTCAGCGAACGAATCGTATGTGGACGTCTTGTTCCGTTTGCGGCGTTGTGGACACGGCAAGAACAGACGAAAACGCCCGCGACATTTATGTATTAAGGGAAAGACAGAACATGATGCGTTTTCTCACTGTCACCTGCGATTCGGTCCGCGCGGATCATGTCGCAAGGATGCTCCAGATAGAAATTTTTGTCTCCAAAATTGAAGAGAAAACAGCATTTCAACATATTTGATTCTTAAGAGGGGATTGCGCCTTGTTGGCCCCAAAAATATGCAATGCTTTGTGAATTTTTGGTACAAAAACGGTTCGGCAAATTCATTTGAGGTTTGACAGGCTGTTTTATTGTATCTTGAACTATTGTTCGGAATTTTTGTGTGACAGTGAAAAATAAAACATGGCAGATACAGACAGAGCGTTGAAAAATAATCGGGTGGCCCTGGCGTTGAGGAAAAATACTGTAAGGGTTATCCGAAACAGAAAATGGAAAAGAGATTCTTAAACTATATGAATGTGGCTATGGGTGGTGGTAGATTTATTGCCGTATCTGGTACCTGGTACCGTTCCTTTTTTATTTAAAGAAGTGTTCCCGATTTTGAGGCAAAACCTTTCTCAGACTCGAATCAGGGCGCTTCATCTTCTTCAAAAGGCTGCCATTTTAACATTTTTTTGTTTTTCTTAATGCATCTACTACCACCCATAGCCACATTCATATAGTTTAAGAATCTCGTTTCCTTTTCGTGTTTCGGATAACCCTTACAGTACTTTTCGCCAACGCCAGGGCCACTCGATTATTTTTCAACGCTCTCTCTGCATCTGCCATGTATTTTTTTCACTGCCACACAAAAATTCAGAACAATATATCAAGATACAATAAAAAAAGCCTGCCAAACCTCAAATTAATTTCTCGAACCGTTTTTGTACAAAAAAATCATAAAGAATTACCTATTTTTCGGCGCAATCTCCCCTTAAGCGCCCTTGGATCACGGGCGCCCCTGGGCTATAGCCCACTTAGCCAATTGGTAAAGGTGGCCCTGGTAGTCGTTTGAATAAGTATGTTAATTAGCTTAAATGGTCTATACTCTATAGACTGGGTCTAGGGACTTAATTTAATTATTGATAGAAAAATTGATTTTTCTCTGTGTGTGTAAGAGTGCTATGTTAGGGATGACGGAAAGGAAATGTTTCACGAGATATGTTATAGTTGGTACCGGTGCGATCAACTATTCAAATATTCAACAGGAACTGTCGACATGTTTGCTACATCCGTGTTTAAGATTTACTGTCAAGTACTTCTATGCTGATTACACTTCCCGCTAATTAACCGTACGTTACAGTCTGTAACTGAATTGGATCTCGAGCGACATTATCATTATTATCAAATTGCAAGTGTGCAGTCGAGCTATCTTTGAGACCAAAGCATCCGCTAGCCTATTAATTCTCAACGTCCCTACTTGAATTGATTTATATAACAGAAAATATATCGGATTCCCTTCAGAGACACCTGCGATAAAAATATGTGTCAGAACAGTACACCGTCTTTCTCTGCTAATTGCTTCCATCTTCACTTATTGTTAGATAATAACTATAAGTTTTTCAAATTCCTAGAATCGCTCTGTGCAGTGTTCCAGAACTTTTAAACTATTAGAACCTTCACTGAACAAGAAGCTGACCGAAATAAATCTCTGTTTTGTTCTTTTTCGTGAATCAAAGTGAAGCCTCGGTTGTTTAAAAACTATCTGCAACTTTAAGTCGCAAAAATTCTGAGGTAAAGTTTGAACATTGTAGAATATACATTCATCGTTGAAAATTAACATTTGAAGTATCAGCATGATTAAACAGTAAGGTAAGTGCCCCAGTTGTCGATCAGTTAGTAGGAGGTCGAAATGTTTTTAATGAAAAAATTGATGTAAATGGACAAAAATTAACTTTTTTTTCTTTTACCAGTTAATTTTGACATTAATGTAGATAATAGCAAAGTAAAAAAATTAGAATATATATATATATATATTTAAATGTGGAGATTATAATTGAGAATAAAAATGTTGATGCCCCAGATGTCGATCATTAAATTACGGTCGATCAAGAAAAAAGAGGTTATAAAGAAAATTTAGAGTACGAAAACGGGTAAAAAATCCTTCCGAAACATTTATAAATAATTTATCTCATTAAATTATCTCATAAATTTTAATAATTCAGTATTTATTTATCACTTAAGTACAACAAAAATATAATTTTTTATAAAATACTTATGATCACTCTTTAAAACTTAAGATAATAATTCATATACAATTTCACATTTAAAAGGCGTCATTTTTATTACAAAAATATTGTTAAAAATCCTATAAAATCATAATATTTGTGAAAATGATCGAGAACTGGGACTTGATCGACAACTGGGGCAATTACCTTAGCACCATTTTCAATGATGCCTCAAAGATATTTTACCCGAGGGTCAAATTGTGGGCCATTTTAAAAATAAAAGTTTCTTTCAACATATATGTTATCAACTTTCACGTTCAAAATTTAACACCTGATCTTACATAGCACTTTCAATATTCTAAGTGTCTCCTTGCAAAATTCATAATTCTGATTTATACTCGTTCGCTCACCCACCAGAGAAATAATCCCTTAACTATTTTACACGATCTATTTCTCAATATTTCTCATATTACAGAATGAGTAACTTATTACGATTACCTTACACTACCCTTACACCCTTACCCTTTTACACCCTTCACTAAACAACGAGATAACTGAAGTAGAAGAACCTCTAATCCTTTCAGCCCTACACCACCTCTGTTTTCACCCAATAATCTTTTCATCACTTTAAGGGGACCCTTCCGGTCTGAAAGCCGATTTTTTTTTTTATTTCATTTGTCGAATGTTCAAATTTTTGGAATACGTGTTTTTAAAAGGATTTGTTGAAATTCGTTAAATTCCGAAGTTATAGGAATTTGCGTAGCGGCAAATGCGTGGGCAACAACCAGCCACTCGGCGCTCACGTAAAATTTTAAACGCGTTTTTCCCGATACAGTGTTCTCAAAATCGGTGGGACCTGTATCTCCAAAAGTTATTATCCGATTCGACTGAAACTTTTTTTATTATGAAGAATGTACTTCTGGCTAGGGGGGATACCAGAAAAAATGGCAAAAAATTGAAAATTTATAATTTTCAAAGGCGTTGAAAGGATGAAAAATATAGGGAAAAAGTGATTTCAAAATTTAAGTGTCGTTGTTTTCTAAGAAAATGTCATTTTTGTATTTTTTTTGTTTCCCCCCCTAGTCAGAAGTATATTCTTCAAAATAAAAAGTTTCAGTCGAATCGGATAATAACTTTTGGAGATACAGTTCCCACCGATTTGGATCAATTTTTTGACGCCTTGACTTTAACGACTCCCCAGTGCCGTCTGCAATGATTAATTATAAAACAAAAAATATATTTCTATAATTTAAGACATCCCTTAATTCAATGCAAAAAGTCCCATTAAATTATATACAGTAGTTTTCCTTTAATTAATTCCTAAAGATCACCTATTTTTTGGGGCTCTAGACCGGAAGGTCCCCTTAATCCTTCGGGTCTTCCCCGACCCAATCGTGTTTCCAATTCTTTAACTCTACTACGACCCTCGGGTCTATCCTAACCCACTCGTGTTCTCATATTCTTTAACCCACCTACTTCCCTCGGTGCTTTCCCAACCCGCCCACGCTTTTCCGAGAATGTTTCAAACTTCGAGACTATACACCAATATTGTTCCTCGTTCTTTGACATTACGTTACATTTATAACGGAGCCGAAGGTCGCAGCAGGGTTAAGCAACATAATGCTCCCGATCTAACATCGATCTCCCACATGTGAACGTCGCCTCGAGTTACGATGGCATCAGTTCCCAGCAGCCACCGTGCGCAATGTGCATCGCTCGCGCGTACACGACACCGACGCATCCGATTTCGAACGGCAATCAATGCCGCACGCCGAACGAGCATCGTGTTTTTCCACGGCGCATTTCTGCGCCCCCGCCGAGGGACACAAAGCCGGGCTGCGACAACCGCGGTAATATATTAAACCGAGAGCGCACGTAACGAGCGACGCGGAAACACGCGGGAAGCACGTGGCACTCGCGCAGCACCTAATGAATGAATATCGTATCTCTCCGCGCGAGACAGGCCCCTTATCACCGCAGTCAGCGAAATTCGTTTAAGCGCGTCTGCTTTATCAAACACTTCAGAGTAAGGGTATCGAATTCACATAAGACGAAAACGGGGACGAATGAGAATTGCAGGTACATTAAGGATCAGTGGCGGATTTAAGAAAAAAAGGCCCAGGTGGCAAACGTTCTAAGGGGCCCATTTTCGGGAAAATAGAGCGGTAGTGTACTAAAAACGGGCTCAGTGTAATAATACAGAAAAAAAATTTACTTTGGATTTAATCATACTTTTTTTAAGGATGGGGCCTTGCGGGGGGGGGGGGGGCTTCTGTGCAGGGGCCCGCTGGCAACTGATCATTGGCCGCCCTGTTGAATGCGCCACTGTTAAGGACGTATCGGACGTACCATATTAAACAAAAGTATATGAAATTTGAAATAGTTGAATATCTACGTCTTACGCAGAGTAAATCTAGATGTAAGGAACTCGAACGACAGTTGGAGTCTTTTTATTGTTACTCCTAGAAAGGTATTTTTCACTTTAACAAATGCTTTTGCAAGCAATATTTGCTAAACTGTTGGCAGTGAAAATGCCCCGAATTCACCATTTTCTCAAGTTATAATTTATTTTTTTAACCCTTCGTTGACACACCTCTTTTTTCGATCAACTTTAACACACCTGGGTGGCTCACGCCCAGAACAATTTTTGAACGACTGCCATTCTCATCTGAAGAATCCAATCGTTATGAAAAAAATCATGTGTCAATTTCATAGTCTGTAAAATGTATTCCAATAGTTTTTTGATTGAAATTTCATCACAGTTCTTGTAAAAAAAATCTAGATTACCATATGTCGAGAAAACACGAAGAAAATCTTCAAAAAACTGTAACTTTTACAAATTTAAATATTAGAAGCTAAAAATCTACAGAGTTATTGCTCAGATATAATATTTTGAGAGAAAAAATAGTTTATAAGTTGGCTTTGGGAAAAAAGGAATTTATTTTGAGCGTCAAAATCAGCTTATGGGTGGCTCACACCCAGAGTGTCAACGAAGGGTTAAAACGGTGCAGTGAAAACAATTGGAACTCGGCAGATATTTTCATCTATCAAAATATACTACATGTACAATAAAATTGAAGACATTGCTATCATTTCTTCAACATTTTTTCAGCTGTTTTATCTGTCGAGATCGTCTCTTTAAGTGAAAATTAAAATCGTTATAACTCAGCAACCGTTTAGTGAATTCGTTTAAAATTTTTGGAGCACGTCAGGAAGATTAAAAAGAACAATCTCGCAAATTTTCATCAACTTGATACCATTTTGAAGATAAGCCCGATACATCCTTAACCCTCATCCGTCCCTCAATTTCCCAACTTAATTTGCCGTTTGGTGCCAAATTGACACGATGGTAAAAAATCCATATAATAAAAAGATAAACAGATGACCTTGCAAATTCTTTTATTGCAAATAAAAATGAAATTTCTGTATATTCAGGCATACGATTGTTCACATCGTTCCCAAATGAGGCAGTGAGAGCAAAAACGGACTAACCCACATTTTGTGCGAAATTGAGTTAGTAGCAATAATGTATTCCAATATGGTGTACTAATATAAAATAGGAAAAATTAATTTTTTTCCAATGTGTGCTAGTTTATTTTCGCTCTCAATGCCTCATATAATAAAGCGATCTGCAGAGCATAATGCTTTTTTTACATTTATCGCAACGTGCACTGTGTACATTCGCGTTTGTGCCAAATTGACACAAGGGGTGGATGAGGGTTACCATATTTTAAACTAATTTGACCATATATTTGACACATTTTAAACTATGGCCCGGCTCGAGCCTTTTTTGCGCCCTCAGCGAACTTACCCAATTGCGATTACCCAAATTAGATAGCTGCCAAGGGCGCCAAGTTGATAAGGGGCGTAAAAAGTTGGCATGTTCATTGTTTTTAAAATAAAGTTTTAAATGGAATATTACAAGTTGTACTATAAATGTTTTAAGCTACGAATACAAATTCAGAGTAAGGTCATAAAAAGCTCAAATAAATGTATCATTATTATTATTATTTAATTAAATGTAATACACGTAAAGTTCAAATAAATGTTCATAATAAATGTAATACATTTATTTGAGCTTCTTGATGACCGTACTCTGAATTTTTATTCGTAGCTGAAAACATTTACAGTACAACTTGTAAGATTCCATTTAAAACTTTATTTTAAAAAATGTCAACAATGATAATTTTTGACAACGACACAACAGCTGCCTAATTTTTCCTACAAGAACGAGCCGGGCCTGTTAACATATATATTAAATAAACATACAACACGAATTTCGCTCCCACATAATTTGCCATAAACGCTTCTTTCTGTTAATTGCTTCTGCGCGAAAGCGCGGAAAACAGCAACGTAGAATTGCCAACAGTGAGCATTCAGCAAGATACATCCAAAGTAAAAATTCGTAAATTTTGAGACGCGCTTATTCAAATTTCACTTCGCCGTGCCTCGGAAGTTCCCTCGCCGCCTGGCATCGATCTCCACCGATAAATAATTACGAAACGGTACGGGCGTGGTCCACGCGGAAACTCCATTGTGATTTTCATGTCACGCTTCGTCTCGTATCGTTATCATCGACCGCGATTCCTACGCATTTGAAAGACGCTCGCCCGCAGATAAGGTTATTTAACCAACCCCCGCAATCGCCGATGTCGGTCGGAGAGCTTAGATAGAATTGTTGTTCCCTTGGCGACCGATACCGCTTAATCGCGGATGCAACTTGTTTATCGTCGCGCGGTGACACTTTTCTTATTTCCATCCCGGCTTGTTTACCAATGCTCGCGATCCCGTTCGGCTGTATCCGTCGTGGATACACCTATGACCGTGTGAAATAAAACAACACCGCGGGGCAAGGGGGAGGGATTATTTAAACGAGAGCCCCCCGTTCGAATCGCGGGCCGATTATCTTCGGTGTCTGTTTACGGAGCACGGTCTTTAATCATGTTTCTCGAGTGATCAAACGTTGCGCATATACCCTCTTATACGCGCGTGAATCCGGACGGGGGTGGGCGGGGCGCGCGCGCACTCTCAGCAATATTCCTATTTTTGCAACGGAGTTTATATTCCGCGAAGGCGATTAGATTAACAACCCCCAGTCTACTGAAAAGGAGCTGGCACATTACGCGTCTTATTTTCTACTTTCTACCGACCGTGATTGCGAGCCGCGGCCCCTTTTATTTCCCCCTCCCTCCCTCCCCCCCCCCCCCCCCGCCGGCCGGGCCGATCGATTCGTTTCAATTAACCGTCACGCAGGGCTTCTATTTTCTGTCTTAGCGAAACGACAGTTTTTCATTTACCGAACGCTCGGCATCAACGGACGATACCGTGATTCACGTAAATAAACAGATAAGGACTTCCACTTATGCCACCGCGACAGATAAACCCGCCCGTGTCCGGAAAGAGCGCGCACGGGATACGGGGACAGCGGAGATCCCTATCGCGAGCTGTACGCGCTCCCGAATTTCGTCCGGCCGCGCGTGGTATCCAGTCTGAGCTGGTGGCGACACGCGAAAAGCAAGAATGTAAACAAACCTGGCCCGTGGAGGGGCATATGCTTTCGAAATTGGCTATTAATTTTATTGCGCTAGCTTGATCTTGCTTAAATATGGAAAGGACTATTTAGGAGCTGGAGAATCTGTCTTAACGCTTTGTATTAAGTAAATACGTTTCTCTGTATTCTCGCGGTCGATATTTTTTCGAACGCGGCGAAGAACTGCTTGGGGGCCTTTACATGATGAGAAAGGGGGCGTTAAAGGGGCATTTTTCAAATTATTGTGGATGCTTAAGCTTTGTAACGATTAGTGAGCTTGGTTTTATATTATAAGGTCACCATGCGTCCACGATTTCCGAGGACGAGAACGATTTTGTCCCCAATTCTGAATTTAAGGTAATCATTTGTTCCTGATTTTTAACCCCCCTCCCCATTCATAATTTTTTTTTAACATTTCACAGCAGTCCCTAACGCATTCTTGAATATTATAAGAACACGAAATAAAGATAAAATAGCTGAGTTTCAATCGTAGAAGTTCAGAAAACTGAATATAATATTTTGGGATTATATTACCTATAACAGAGAAATGAATAATATGATATAATATGTTATTTCATACTTTATAAAGTTCTCGTAATTTACTTTTTCAGTTAATAAACCATTCTTTTTGTGCCAGGGGTTTTTTAAATTTTCAATTTAACTTATTTTTAGATAATCGCCTCCGATTCTGTATTACAAAATAATCAATATGAAACCAAAGCCACGAGTTTGCTATTAAAATTCTACCAATTTGGCAAACAGTGTGACCGAATATACGAGGAGTAGAGGTGATCCCCAAAAAATATCTCATGTCCACGAAAACGCCAAGAAAAAAATGGTCACCTTATTTTATAAGAATTGTGTTGTTTTCATAAACTCTATTGACCATTCGATTTGTACTTGCAATTGAGGCAGTGGGAACAACAACGGACTAACCCACATTTTTTTCAAAATTGAGTTAATACCAATAACGTATTCCAATAGGCTCTACTAATCATATAAAATATGGAAGAAAAAAATTTTTTAATGTGAGTTGGTCCGTTGTCGTTCTCACTGCCTCAATTTTAAAGTACTTACCCTCCAGTGCGACCGATAAGCAGTCGACCAATTGCCCAACTTCCAAAAAAATATGATTTTATCCAAACCCTATAGGGTAAACCAACCAGTGAATGACCGAATTGTTGAATCTATGGACCTTTTTGATTAATACTTGAATATATTTATGTATAACAACAAAACATCTGTTAAAATTGCATTTAAATTTATTTTTCTTAAAATTTCTATAAAAATAATTACTTATTCTTATCGTAATTTAAAAAAAAAAAAACAATCATAAAATGCAAAACGTGTAGAATCCCAGTAAATGACCGCATAGTTTTAATAAGAATTGTACTTATTAATGTTTGCTTAATACGCGTAATTAAAAATATAGGATATTAAAAGTACAACTACATTCCATTTATAAACATATAATAATTTTTAAATTTATAATTGACATTTCTTTGCCCAATGGTAATTCACTGGCATGCGGTCAATTTTATTACTGGTTGGTTTACCCTATTCTGTTTTGTTTCCCATAATTCTCATACCACATTTATTTGCAATTCTGTTATTATACAGGGTGTCCCAGAACATTTGCCACCTGGTCCATTTTCCTTAAATGCGCCACCGCTATCCTCTGTTTTATAAAATAAGTCCTCGATCAAATTTAGTGACCTACGACTAACGATAGCTCGATCATCCGACACGAATGCAGCCAACAGAGCAAGGCGACGCGAGAATCGAAAAGACAGCGTAATTACACGCAATAATATCGATGCTAGCATAACCGGACTATTCTTTGGGATCACAAAATAGCAGGCCACGCGCCTGAGAACGGGTTTCTCGGTAGCATCGAGGCAGAATATCGACACGGTCGTTCTGTATATACGAGCGTGTTTTTACGAAAAATTTCGACACCGCCGTCGCACTATATAGCACCGAACTTTTCGACGGAGTGACACGCACGATGTGTAATCGCGAACTATTTTTTCGCCGACCATAAATAAACACGGGTAGCGCAATATCGGCGGGCATCGGTTACTAAGTCACAATTAACAATGACTTTTTTATCAACCATTGCAGAGTGCCGTTTAAACATAGAAGGAAGGGGGAAGTAGATTTTTCTAGGCGATTAAACGATCGAGTTTGAGTAATTCTGAATAAGCAAATATCGAATTCTGTTGAATATTGAATATTAATATTTCATTCTATTTAATAGGTAATATTCTTATTAACCTTTAGAGGGCCGGGATTTTTTCATTGAAATTGTAAATTTTATTTACTTAAAATTTATGCATATATACCACCAAAATGGCCGGCGAAGTATCCAAATTCTTAGGTGGCCAGCCCAACCCTCTAAAGGTTAAATGCTTCGCGCACAAGCACGAGAGTGATGCAAGACAATTTTCCTCGTTGTAAAGCATTGAGGCAAGGAACAGCAATGTACGTAGAAGCAACTCAATTTTCCACCTTTATTGACTTAGCAGACTAATTCTCAGGGGCTCATTATGCAGCAGAGGAAACTTTATTTCCAACGTAACTAAACGTCGTAGTAAGCGGTAAAGTTATTTAAATAGAAGATTCTCTAGTTATCTCTATCTACGTGCGAACAATGGGAAAGTTATTTATTGCAATTAATTGTCCTATCAATGCAATTACTGTGTAAATCACTCAAGATGAAATACATAAGTGAGCCACGTGGTACTGAAAGATTAAATCACCTGCTCTATTGTTTCAAAGTAGGTACCAAATAAATGGCCCCCTAATTATTTTCAACCGTGTGACAGAATATTGGCATGCTCGATCCATCTTGGCGCTGAATCTCAAGTTTCTGGCATTATTGTAGAATATTATTTAAATTTGAGGTCTTCATACCTTGCAGTGCATTTAAATAAACGTTCATGGCCTGTACAGTTGCAGACTATATGAAGCATTGAGCAAAAACGGATTAACCCACAATAAAAAAACTCGGGTAGGTTGTGTCGGGGACACAACCACATTTTTTTTGCGCGCGAATACTCGGCCTTGATGTTGGATTGTGGAATGAATGAAGCAGACAGAATAAGTTTGAACGATTATATTGAAGGAGTAAGTTTCATATTAATATTGAAGGATTATTTTATTGATTATTGAAACTCACTTTCAAGTGACACCGCTTTCGCAGTTCTCATTCGACGCAATCCGAATTTATACTAGCCCAAAGCCCGCCAGGCACGTTACAATTCTGTCGTTATTCACATATTGCGGACCCCATACCCACGCTCGCTGCGGTTGCACGCTCGGTCCCAAGGTCATCTCAGGTACCGACATCCATTGTCTACACGACGCAATATTTATTGTTTGGATGATGCTTTTAGTTTCGAAGTTGTAAGACGAAACATTAGCACCGATTTTTCTCACGATTTTCGTAACACTCGACTTTACGTGCATGTTCCCCAGTACTATTCCGATTTTAAAGACGTATTAACGTCAAATTTTTTTTCTCTTTTATATTGCAATACATTATTGCTAGTAACTGAATTTCGCAAAAAATGTTGGTTAGTCCATTTTTGCTCTAGGTGCCTCATATAACAAAGGGAATGAACGTGTTTCGGTCACAAATTTGGCTTAACATTCTGCATACCGTGTATAATAAAGTGTCAAACAAATAGGATACACTATTTCGCGAGAAAATCGAGTTGAAAGGTTCGCCCTGCTTAGCAATTTAACTTAACATGTATAGTCTTCTATAGAGATTGTTCAAAACGAAATTTTTACGTCAATTTTCTAGCCAAATTTTAAATACTGCACCCCACGCTTTTGATACATTATTTCAACAAAATCAGTGACTCGAACTTCATTCACTCCCTCGTTCACTTCAATTCACTTCATTCGAATCAGTAACAACTTATCAGAGCAAGGAGTTCAAACAATATTCTACAGGATACTAAACATGCCACGTGTAAAGCATATGCATTCATGCACTTCACTTGCAAAGTCAGATAGATAATGAAACAGAAAAAAACGAAGAATAAATGAATACCAGTTACGAGGCACATAAGTATCCCCTCCGAAAGGGCGCCAGCAACACGTACCGTAGTGGTCAAAAGAGAGCTTAAACTGTGAACGTTAGGAAAAATACGATACTTCCATCGCGAAGAATTATACCTCAAAATTGATATTCCACAACTGGAGAGTTGCTAGAATAGCTGACAAGGGAACTTTACCGACTCAAAACTTCTGACTTTAATGAAACTTCGCATGAATGTAGAGCACATTGGAGTACACAAAGAGCAATTTTCTTCTTCTGCGGAAATTCACTTTGGAGGGGTGAAATGAGCCCTTAATGTTATCACGCTTATTATAATCTTGTAACGGTGCGAGATAGAACAAAACTTGAAACATAAGAATTTCTCTAAAATAGTGACGTTAAAGAAACCAAAAAGCGTTTCATCCTCCCGCAGTGAATTTCCGCCGAAGAAAAAAAAAATCGCTCCTCGCATACTCCGACGTGCTGAACATTCACGCGAAGTTTCATTGAAATCGGGATTCTCGAGTTGGCTACGTCTCTTTGTCAGCGATGCCAACGTGATACTTAAACCTTGGCGTGAAATTAGTCTAGCAGGCGTAAAGCCGTCTGTTTACCGCCACGGTGTTTACAAAACAGAGGAAGGAAAGAATTAAGAATAAAAGCATCCGCCCACGGGCGGCGTACTAACCTGGCCTTGCGCTCCAGCTTGCCGGTCACCTCGTTCCTCTTGAGCACGAACGGCAACCTGTTGCTCACCACGATCATGCTCCCGTTGGAGGTGAAGCCCGGTTCTGTAGACATTTTCGACGTGTTCTCTGATCAGCTGTCTGTCTGTGGCCTGTGCCGCGGAAACGAGGAGACACCGCGATCGTCGGTGTCGCGCGACCGTCTCTCCTCTTTGTCGGGGGCCGCTCGGTAGCGCGGCTCTAGAGACTGCGAGTGAGCGCGTCACGTGCGATCACGTGCGCGCCTATGCGAGAAGTCGAAGGAGAACCGCGAGGAGACCGGCTCGACTGGGCTAGTCTATCTCTGATCGAGCGCCGCGTGAACACCAAGCCGTCCGGCGTTTACCGCTCGCCTCTTTAACGGGCCCCGCGCGTGTTCCTCTCGCCTCTTCCTCGACGGCTGTGCCGAGGTGCCTTTTTCGTCCGCCGCGGGCCTCCGATGGGGGGGCCGAACCGCCGTGGCGCGTGGATGCCGTGCCCTTTCGCCTGGTCGCGGGGGCGGTTCGCAGCGCCCGAGAATGAGCACGGAGCCGGAAGAACGGGGACGTGGATGTGAGAGAACAAATGCGGAGCGTCGAGATTGAAACAGAACAGAGGTACGAGAATGAGGAGGTGGTGAGAGGCGGAGGATAGAGAAGTAGAGAGTGCAATAGTGGCTTTAATTGGGATGATGGAAATTAGAGAGCGAGAGAGTGATAAAAAGAGAGAGAGAGAGAGAGAGGGGGGGGTGGTGGTGTTGATTGTTCGGTGTTTGAGTGTGCCGCGGTGCGTGGCCGAAGTAGCACTGAAGTGACGAAGCCGCGTTCCCCTGAGTTTATTCGAGTTAGCCGTGGCTAGGAATTGGTCCAAAGTGCGCTCTCTCTGCTACCGTATCAATGACGGGGCCGCGACCTTTTCGCCACCCGGCGGCTAGGTTTACTCCTCGTGCACGGTATCACTATCGCCACCACCACCGCCGCCGCTGCCGCTACCACCACCACCACCACCGTCGTCACCACGTAAACAGAAGCTGCTGTCCCGTTCGCCGTCCTCCCTTCGTGCGCGGCGCTCCCCTCCACGCGCTTTTGCCTTGCCCTCCCGCGTTTACATCGTCGCGTGTCACGACAGACGATCAGGGTTATCTGTCTCCTACCCCCCCCCCTCTTCTCCTCATCCTCCTTCTTGGTCCTCCTCTTCCCGCGTGCCCCCCCCCCCGCCCCCTCGGTTATCACTCGTAATTCCCGGATAACACGCTAATGGGACAGCACGTACGCAGTCCGCGTCGCGTCCAGCTGTACACGTTGTACCGGCGCTCGACTGTCAACACACACGCGACAGATAACCGGGCTACTATGCCGTGACGCGCGATCGGCGACCATTTGTTAACTCTTTCGTCCTTCGACGGCGTTCCGCGCGAAATCAATCGGTACGGTCCCAAGGTCGCCCCGGAGGCGAACTCGCGGCAACGACGAGCGCGGGCCTGACCCCTGTGGACCCGGCCGATATTTAGCTCTATCGCGCGCCTCTCCACGCGGCGATCGTATGGGGAGCGAGTGTGCCGGGGTACCCACCACCCCCTCCCTCGTGGCGATAAAGATTGCTCGCGTGGCATGCGCCCGCACTCACCCATCCGCATAACAAGATTCTCGGCAACGAATAACAGGGGAAGGGTTAAAGGTGGAATCTGACGGCACGTGAATCGGGCGAGCTTGCTCGGCCCGCCCAGGCTCGGCAAACCGGCTTGGCGAGCTTGCTCGGCTCGCCCAGGTTCGGCGAGTCGGCTTGGCGAGCGCGACTCGGCGAGCCGCGAGCGTTCTCACGGCACGTGGGCTCGGCGATTCGCGCGCAAAGATCGCCGATTCAGGTGCCGTCAGATTCCACCTTAAGGTAAAGAGGGATTTTTGTATCGCGTAGATTACGGGGTTGCCCAGAATAGGGCGGTGATTACTAATATAATGTGGAAAGTGTGGTAAGGTAAATGTCCCAATTAGCGACCCAGTCCCAATTATTGACACTTTATCCTTTATATTTAAATATGAATTTTTTTCTGTTCGAAACGGGCGTTAAAAATATTGAATTCGATTCGTGAATATTCAAAGTATCTTGCCGATGGTTTCGCTGATGTATATCATAAGGTGTAATTAAGTAATTAATAAATTTTTTAACGCGTGTCACCTACAAATCCGTGAAAAAGTAGTTTCTTGTTACCGAACTTAAGAACGGCCAAATTTTAAGTATTAAGTAATTCTTGCACGAGTATATTAGTGTACGAAAAATATATTCAAATAAGTTCAAAAGTAATTGTAAATTCACTATTTAAAAAAATTGCATCGAATTTTTTATTAAATTCATAATAATTATGGGGGTCAATAATCGGTACTCGTAAAATGTATGAATTCCAATAGGAATTCAATAATAATTGACACGAGATGCCACGTCGTATTTCCATCTTGCGTGTTTTGTCAGTTTGCATCGTAACCCCGAAAAGTGAATTCGCGGAAAACTATTCGCAACAACAGTTGGAAGATGCTTTGGCAGCTATAAAAATTGGCCGTAGCGTTAAAAGTGTGAGCAAATCATATGGCATACCAAAAACGACACTTCTTTATAAATATAACGGAAAAATACCATAATACTACAGTTAGTAGTTGGTACATTAGATTGCATGTCCCAATCAATGATACGGTATTCCACGCATTATGTACGAGTCAATGATACGGTCCGAAATAGGTCATTATTTGGGACGAAGAGAGAATTGAAGGTCAAAAATAGGTACACGTGCACCATATAATATATTTATTATTATTCGAACAATTTCATCATAAAAAAGGGGCCTTTTTCATACTGGAAAAGAACCAGCCATATGATAGGCTGTTAATGAGTAACTGCGATAAATATTTTTAATATGTAAATATGTTAGAACATGCGCGTAGACCTTGCAGGGTCGCTAATTGGGACATTTACCTTAGTAAGGTTGTTATGCGGACTGGTTAAAAGATGAGTTTTTAGCTTTTTTGCGAACACCACTGTGGATGATAGTGTTACTTGGAGGCGAAAGGATGGTATATTGTAGGTGGCTAATGGCTAATGCATAATGCAGGGAGAAATGTGTGGAGAGTGGTGAAGAAGGTAGGGCGAAAATGATTATTAGAGTGTTAGGGTGGAGGAGCGTGGATAGTTTGTGGGTAGGTACTAGGGACTATGTCGTCTTTTTAAATGATTTTATTCAGCTTCGATCCTCTGTTTGTTTGTTTCTTGTATGTTTGTATGTTTGGTTCAAATCTAGCAACTCAATTTTAACCCACTTCCAACTATCCAATAGACTTGAAATTTTGCAGGCGTACAGTAACGAAAATATTCGGACACTTTTTAAAATCGCATAACTTTTTTAAAATTAATCCAAACGACTTGAGTTTTTTTTTTTAGAAGCTAGAAGGATTAGTTTGCTAAGCCATGTGTTTCGTCGTTTTGAAAAAAATGCACTTGGTCGGAATAGCAGAAAAAAATAGTAAGGGTTGTTTTTTAAACTTTTTTTTGTGAGTCTGTAATGAAAATTAAAAAACCCCGTTTGTAAATTTTTACATAAATGCTTAAAGATCGCAGAATAAAGTCGAAAATCGCCAAATTCACGCAAAATTTCGACTTTATTCTGCGATCTTTAAGCGTTTATAGCTCAGAGCAACGTTAACCGATTTTGATGAAATTTTAGGCACGTATACAACTTACTTCGATCTACAAACGGGGTTTTTGAATTTTCATTACAGGCTCACAAAAAAAAATTGAAAAACGACCTTTACTATTTTTTGGTTTTGCTTTTCCAACCAAGTGCATTTTTTTTTCAAAACGACGAAACTATTCCTTCTAACTTCTCAAAAAAAAAACTGAAATCGTTTGGATTAATTTTAAAAAAGTTATGCGATTTTAAAAAATCCGAATATTTTCGTTACTCACTGTACGTAGTTTGGGTGACAATATAAAATTATGAACAAAAAACTCCGAGGGGTTTAAAACATTACCCGGTCATCAATAAATATAACCCGAAACCACAAATCCAAACGACTCGAAATTAGCCTGTAACCACAAATAAAACTTAGACACTAAAGAGTAAATAATAAAAAAATATCTATAAAAAAATTATGTTAAACGATTTTATTAAAAATGCACTAACAACTAAAAAAATTAACTCATTTCTTGTACTACAATTTCGATGGGGATATGTCACTTTAAGTAAAATCGTGGGGCACCATGTGCAATCAGAAGTTAAAATATCGGTTGGCAAGTCGGCCGACGATTTTACTTAAAGTGGCATATCACCATCGAAATTGTAGTACAAGAAATGAGTTATTTTTTAGTCTTCAGTGTATTTTTAAAAAAATCGTTTAACATAAAATTTTTTTTATATATTTTTTTTTATTCAGAATTAACTCCTTGCCAACAACAGACGCTAGGATTACTCCCTTTGCGATGATCTACTTATTCCCTGACGATGATGTATTTACTGTCTGTGTAGCAGTATAATTATCAAACTTTTACTCGTGTTCCCTAGTACAGAACCTGGGCACTTCAAACTGACGATAACCACCTCACCATACGTTACCGTAAACTGGGGGAACATTGACAGTTAAAATTAACATGTATACTGCTCCACACTATTTTTTACCGAATATATAATTATGTGTACATTAATTGAAGAATAAATGTCCAAGAAAAGGCACATAAAATCTTCTTAAAAATCATGTAAGAAATAAATAGGACAGAGAAAACAATTTCAATACACGTATTTTACATACCTACAACTTTAGAAAGTTTATAAGGTGTAATTTATTGCGACACATTTTTTTACTTTGAATAGTCACTTGTTTACTGATTCTTAAATTTGAAACAATACGCCATCTTCTTATAACTAATAACTGATCATTTACAACAATGCCATCAATGCATCAGTTAATACACTATTTACTTTACATGAATTTCTTTCAACTCTTCGCGTGACCGATCGGTAAAAAATAATGTCGAGCAGTACATTAAAGAAGGAAACGGACAAAAATTGTATGCATTTACGCAATTGTAATACAATCATAAAAGATGAAATGTTATGATAGAATATTTAAAGCAAGTGTAAAAATGTTAATTTTGATATTACATGTATAACAAAATGTTACAACAACCTGCCAATGTTCCCCCAGTTTACGATAGGGTAGCTGTCCCTATTACAGTGCTTCGACGCCGACTTGCTCGCGAATGAATTAATTACTGACTTCTCTTACTTTAATTTTGCTTAGTGAAAATTTATGTTGGTTTGCTTTTAACTTTTCTCTTTATTAAGACATTGAAAATGTTAATACTTCATATTTTTTAATTGGAATAAAAATACACGTTTTGTCCCAATTACTGTGCCCTGAAAAGTGCGTTGGCCGTATTAGTGTGCCCCAAATTACGGGGCCTTTTTTTAATAGCGTTCCCAGCAATCCCTAGCGTTCCGTTTCTTTCTGAGAAAAAAGGGAAGGTTAGGTGTGGCAGTTACAGAGGCAGCACATTAGTGTTTTCACTTTAAAAAATACGAAATCGTTTCAGAAGTGCTCATTTTGCTATTTTTTCATAATAGAAGCTTTTATGATACAATTAACACTTTACGTAAGTGCAAATCATGATAATTATCAATTTATTCGCTTCTGTAAAGTACATACGTGTTCCTTACCGTTTTCGATAAGGATTATTCGGTAAATCCATCGAAATCTTCATGTACAATTTTGGGAAAATTTTTCACCATGTTTTAATCGTTTGAAAATGCAATCTTCCCGTTTCTAATACATACATTAATAGTTTAACTTAATAAAAAAAAATTCTTTCCTTATTTATTAATGCGAGTTGTTTTGTGCGGCTTCTTTAAATATAAAAGCGCACTAATAGGAACAGCTACCGTAATAGGGACATTTCCCTTTTTAATCATCTCTAGAGTAGAGCGAGGGAGAAGTTCGCACCATGCGAATTTCATTGTTCGAGTTGTGGCAGTTGCCAATGATGGTTGACAGTCAATTGTCAATCAAGGTAGAGTCACCAGTGTCGACTTAGGTAGCTGTGCTTCGTTTTGTTATCGTACAATGCGGTAAGTATTGAATTCGTTAATTCTGATGTAATATTCTCATTTTTAGGACTCAATATTATTCCTATAAATTGATCAGTAAATATTTTAATTAATATGTCGTCTGAAACAGCTGAAATTCTTCTATTCAACAGTACTAATAGAAGTTTTCAGTTCTCCTCACAGATAACAGGATTGATTAAACAATGGAGAAGTATCTGTGGGGGCAAGAGTTCGCACAATGCAGTGGGGCAAGAGTTCGAATGCAAACCCCCCATTTAAAAATCAGCTTGAAGTAAATGAAGCAACGCAAATAAAATCTAAATGCGAACGTGCAAAGAAATAATTAGAAAAGCAAAAAAGATAAAAAAAAATAACATCTACTTCTGAAAAAATTTGAAAGGAACTAAACAAATCGGTTCCAAAAAGAGGATAGCCTAACTATCAACGTCTATGGAAAAAATAATTTGTCCTGCGCAAACTACGAAGGTGGGGGTAATGTTATGTGCTATGACTGTTACCTTGATTAGAAAAAAATTAATTGTAAACTATTAGTCGCTTTGCTATATTACCACAACTATTGTATGCAGGAAATTAAAGCACTTTTGTAAAAATTTCTCGTTGCGTTCTTTTTACCCCATTAACATGCGAACTTTTGCCCCACATATCCGGTAAAATCAGAGTTGGGCAAAATGTAATCCTAATTTCAACTTACAAATTAGGATTAAAATTTAACTGTGTAGTTGATTACACATTATTTTCTGTAATCGTTACTTTAGGTGGTTGACCACTATTTTGTCAACTACCTAAATACTAACAATTACAGAAAATAACGTGTAATCAACTACACAATTACATTTTAATCCTAATTTGTAAATTGTAATTAGATTACATTTTGCCCAACTCTGGGTAAAAGTTCGCATTTCACGCTCTTTGGAAATATTTATTTTATATATGTTGTGACAGGTAAATTTACACGAAGTCACTGCCTATCGAATAATAAGAGATAGTAGTTATTCCTTACACAATGATATGAGTATCAGTATAATACCAAGGATTTTAGGGAAGTCTAAACTTTAAGTGCGCTCTCTTACCTCACTCTACTCTACTAAATATGTACCACGAGTTTAGAGAAATAATCTTCTCGGCCAATAGGGGAAGTTTCAAAAACCAGAGTCTCTACTCCCAACGCTATCCCTCCACAATTAATCAAAATTGGTGTCACACAAAAACTACATCACACTTGATTCACCCACAGAAGAACAATTGCCTAAACATTTCCCCCTCGCTTCTCTAAAACCCCTGACACCCTGTGCATGTCCCCACCCAAGCTAATTCCAACTGTTACAGTGAGCCAAGACCTAAAACCATCTCGGCTGGGAAAATATTCTACGTCAAGTATTAACCAATCTCCATCCCCACGCAATATTAATCCTAAATCGGTGATCTCCCCCCGTCTCTAATGTAAAAAAAACTAAAAGTCATCTTCGCAGACTATTCCTAGTAGGTACGTATCAACATTCATGGGTCACCCCTTACATTAATCATGCACTCGAGTTTCCTAACACGCGGAGTGACCGTTACAGGGCGCAAAGTTTTCCCTGCCCCTCGTTCCCCCCGGGTCTCGCTAATCTATTCCTCACATTTCTTGTAGTTCTGCCTCTCGCAACGATCAAAGTCGAAACGGGCGATGATTAATGGGGGGGGTTACGCAACGGCGGCCTGGCTGTACCGCAAGCGATCGCACGCGGAAACGCGCGGGGCGAAATCGAGGAGCTTTGACACTCTGTCCCCGAGCAAAATGTACGAGCTTCCGGCTCGGTATCGCGGTGACAACGGGCGGCATCGAATTATCCCACCGCGACGCTCCTCCGCCGAGGTAAATGCAATGGTTTAAGGGGACTTTCCGGTCTAAAAGCTGATTTTTTTTATTTCATTTTTCGTATGTTCGACCTTTTAGGAATACGTGTTTAAAAGGATTTGTTGAAATTCGTAAAATTCCCGAAGTTATAGGCATTTGAGTAGCGGAAAATGCGTGGGTCACAACCGGCCACTCGGCGCTCTCGTAAAACTTTAAACGCGTTTTTCCCGAAACAGTGTTCTCAAAATCGGTGGGACCTGTATCTCCAAAAGTTATTATCCGAATCGACTGAAACTTTTTTTATTTTGAAGAATATACTTCTGGCCAAGGGGGGGGAGCAGAAAAATTACAAAAATGACATTTTTTTAAGAAAATAACGACACTTGAAGTGTGAAATCACTTTTTCTCTATATTTTCGTCCTTTCAACGCCTTTAAAAATTATAAATTTTCAATTTTTTGTAATTTTTCTGGTTTCCCCTCTAGCCAGAAGTATATTCTTTAAAATAAAAAAAGTTTCAGTCGAATCGGATAATAACTTTTGGAGATGCAGTTCCCACCGATTTGGATCAATTTTTTGACGCCTTGACTTTAACGACTCCCCAGTGCCGTCTGCAATGATTAATTATAAAACAAAAAATATATTTCTATAATTTAAGACATCCTTAATACAATGCAAAAAGTCCCATTAAATTATATATAGTAGTTTTCCTTTAATTAATTCCTAAAGCCCACCTATTTTTTTTTGGCTCTAGACCGGAAGGTACCCTTAAGGTCAGCTTTCTGTGCGCCTCTGTCCCCCCGCGTTTCCCTCCCAGAACGATAAACCAGATACGACGTGCACGTACTACCCTCGAATCTTTGTTCAACCATCGGCAAACACGGGCTAATTCTATACGCATTGTCGAAAACCCGCTGACGAATGTGGAATGTGAACAGCTCGAATCTACTGGGGTTTGTTCGTTGGGTATCTGACAAGTAAACATTCACTTACAGTGAAAGGAGTTTCCCGATTTGAAATATATTATTTGAAATTACTCATAGCAACTAAGAAATCCTGAAAATTATATCTGCAATGAACCTATTTTATTTTACTCATGTTATTGAGACGTACGCGAAAAACGGAAAAATCCTCTTATTTAAGAATAATTGGCTAAAACCTGGCATCCGTATGTTTTTTCTAAGGTGCTGAATCCGAATATGATGTTATTTTTTGTGTAAAAAAAAATTCCTAAGGTATTTCTCTTAATAAAAAATCGATTTTTTGGAGATAACTCAAAAAGGAAAGGCTAGAGAATTTTTTAAATAGACGACTTCAAAATTAACACGGGGAAACCTGACGAAAACACTTACAATTTTATTCGAACACGGTACAGCAGTCAATATGAAGATCGTTCAATTGATATCTTGGCCTAGGGGCCCAGATGTGGACCCTGGGAGTTAAGAAAGAGGTTAACATGGATTTTGAAGTAAATTCGTGCGAGGAATCCGAAAAAATATTTCAACAATTCTTAGGCCTTTCCTTTTTGAGTTATTTAAAAAGAAAAAACGATTTTTTTATTAAGAGAAGTACCTTAGGAACTTTTTTTACACAAAAAAATAACGTCATATTCGGATTCAGCACCACAAAAAAACATACAGGTGCCAGGTTTTAGCCAATTATTCTGGAATAAGAGGATTTTGCCTCGAGTGAACAGCCAACAGTCAGTTAACCGCAATAATTGTTATTATGTTCAACGTTGCTGATTTCCATTCTGCTCTAATGTCATCGAGTAGGATGGAGGAAAACCAGTTTTAGTTTCCACTCATTTTCCACTGTCCTCCACAGGATTTAATCTTGGGGGGAGCCGAGTTGAACGGATAAAATATTTCTAATCCAATTTCAATGATATTCATTAGGTGATTATAAAAATTGATTTGAAGAATAAAATCCAGTTTCCTTTTCTTTTGACAAAGCCCCTTCTTTTGGGGGTGCCAGGGCCCCTTGGGCACCGCTCTCGATGCGCCATTGATCCTACCTGGTTAACTGACATAACTAGATCCTGGAATAACACTCCTAGGCATATTTCCAAAATTCGTATGTAACGACACGTGACTTCCTTTGAGTTTTCTATTACCTTAAGGGGGTAGGCTACCCTCGATAGCCTTAAAACAAGCCTTTTTTCAAACGCAAATTGCAAAGTGATAAATAACAGTAGAGAGAAAGTTTTTTTTCTAGTTTTAATCGTTATTCTATGAGCTTTAACACAAAAAAAGAAAAGTCTAAATATCTCTATGTACATAAAAGTTGTGAGTAAAAACGTGTACGCGATGCACCGTTTGGTGGTGAACATAAAATCTCGAAAACCGCTCTAACGATTTGGATGAAAATTTAGTGAGAGATACAGAAAACCATTCCCTACGATGTGGCGGGAGCAGACTTTCGAAAAAAAAAATAATACAATTTTTATGTTGAAAAATACGATTTTATCGATTTCTTGTACGAAAAATATTTTTTATCTTTTTATTTTAAGAATTTATCTGGAAAATCTGCTCCCGACACATCGTAGGGAATGGTTTTCTGCATCTCTCATTAAATTTTCATCCAAATCGTTGGAGCGGTTTTCGAGATTTTATGTTCACCATTAAACAGTGCATCGCGTACACACCTGACGCTTTTACTCGCAACTTTTATGCACATAGAGATATTTAGACTTTTATATTTTTGTGTTAAAGCTCGTAGAATAACGATTAAAACTAGAAAAAAACGTTCTTTCTACTGTTATTTATCACTTTGCAATTTGCGTTTGAAAAAAGATCTGTTTTAGGGCTATCGAGGGTAACCTACCCCCTTAAGGGGGGAGTCTCGTCTAACAGCCCCAAAAGTAACTGATATTTAGAATGTTTTTTTTAAAAAACTGTTGGTCATATTGAATTAAACTCTTTTGGGGTGTAAGGTGTTTTTAAACTTGCAGAAAATATTTTTTTATGTCGATCCTTCTTCTTATTTATTAATTATTGTGGAATCTTGTCCACCTCTTCGACGATGTAACTCTTGTCGGCGGAATGTGTAGCACCTATCACAGTCATCTGATTGCAAAAAAAATTGAAGTTTCTAAAATTAGATAGTTTACGCTGGTATTGGTCCACTTTGAAGAAAAAAAAATGAAAAATTGAAAGAGTTATAGCGTTTGAAAGAAAAAGTAAGTTTTTTCCTTAAACAAATTTGTCATATTATTCTTTATATCGACGAAAAGGGTGTTATAAATAAAAACTAAAATTAAAATGTTAGGTCCAGCCCCAGCGTAAATTATATAACTTTAAGAAAATTTTCTTCTTTTTGCAATCAGATGACTGTGACAGGTGCTACACCTGCTGCCAACATCGTCAAAGAGGTTTACAACAATTAATAAATAATAAGAAGGATCGACATAAAAAAAATATTTTCTGCAAGTTTAAAAATGCCTACTTATATCCCAAAAGAGTTTAATGAAATATTAACAATAGTTTTTAAAAAGAAAATCATAAATTTCGGGGGCTGTTACACGAGACTCCCCCCTTAACACTTTAGCGCCCGCACCTAGATCCCGTAGAAGGAAAAATATCCCGTTTTCTTTTTATCGTTAAAAATAGCCTGAATTTATATATTTTTATAAAAAAAAAATTAATTTTTTTTTTTATTTTTTTCAGTGGTTAAAATGCATAAAACCAATGAATACAGGGTTCAAGTAGGTCCAGCTTTCTTCCATGAATAACACTACGCTAAACATGTACTACTTAAACCATTGCAAACAGCGAATTGCGAATGCAACCGGCAAAACGGCAAAAATAAGGAATGTATCATATATGATACGTTTGGCGCTAATGGGTTAAGGATGTGTCGGACATACAATATTAGACAAAAATATTTGAAATTTGAAATACGTGAATATCTACGTCTTACGCACAGTAAATCCAGATGTAAGGAACTTGAACGACAGTTGGAGTGTTATTTTTAATCCTAGGAAGGTATTTTTCACTTCACAAATGCTTTCTCAAGCATTATTTGCTAAACTTTTGGCAGTGAAAATGCCCAGAATTCACAATTTTCTCAAGTTATAATTTATTTCTTTAAAGCGGTGTAGTGAAAACAATTGAAACTCAGCAGATATTTTCATCTACCCATATACTACACGTAAAAAAAAATTGAAAACATTGGTACCATTTCTTCAACATTTTTTCAGCTGTTTTATCTGTCAAGATCGTCTCTTTCCATAAGAGTACGTGTAAAATCAGTGAAAATTAAAATCGTTATAACTCAGCAATCGTTTAGTGAATTCGTTTAAAATTTTTGGAGCACATCAGGAAGATTATAAAGAAGAATCTCACAAATTTTCATCAACTTGGTACCATTTTGAAAATAGGTTCAATACATCCTTAAGTATATTTTCAAAATTCGTATGTAACGACACGTGACTCCCTTTGAGTTTTCTATTCCCTTAATAAGCAGAACATTGTATAAGAATAAAAAAAAAGTAATTTTCAAATTAAAAGTGTCCATAAATCTTTCACCAAACGCTTTTTACTAAATCCCCAATCCATATATCTAGATTTACTCATGCTTCCTTTTTTTTTTCTTTATTCTGCTTGATTATCGAATCAATTTACATTCATCAATACACATTAAACTTGCCCCCAATGCCGAGATCACAGCCATAAAAATATCTTCAAAAGAAAAGAAAGCAGAAACTTTACTTCAAAATGTTCGGTTAACTTACTTTTGTAAGCCCCTGTGTACAAAAGATTAATGACCCCAAAATCCATCTTCAATATTCAGTTCAACGATCCGTTCGACAATTCTTCTTCTTCTTCCAAAACAAAAACAATTGCTCTCCCCGCGTATCGCAAAAATGAAGTAGATGGTCCTACTAAGCCAGCCGATTCGAGTGAACAGTATTCGAGCAAGCTTGAGAAGTTTGAACTAGAGCTGTAACGAGTACTCGAGTAATTACAGCTCTAGAGATTGAACTCCACGTGTCTCGTCGCTCGCGTAACCGCGATACCCTGCTCTAAACTCGCGCGGCTCCTATCTCCTATCCTGCCCAATCGGAGCAACTTCCAAATTCCTCGGCTGGATTGTTCTTTAACCCAAGTTCCGAGAAACCGCGCGACCACCACCACCACCACGAAGCAGGGGAAAAATATTTACTTTCCCGTCGACTAAATATCGTTTTATCGCCAGCGCGGCGATAATCTCAATACGGCCGGGCTCCTCGAGAGAATCGCGCGGCGCAATCGTCACCCCAATTTATTTCGACGAGTAATCTGCGGTGACA
This sequence comes from Andrena camellia, assembly GCA_029448645.1. Lineage (NCBI taxonomy): Eukaryota > Metazoa > Arthropoda > Insecta > Hymenoptera > Andrenidae > Andrena > Andrena camellia. The sequence continues at coordinate 11,478,253 of CM055677.1, forward strand.
AGACGGGCACGGGCGCGAGGATGTTTATCAAGATTCCCCGCGTGCTAATTACGAAACCACGAGCAAATCTCGCGGAACAGATTCTCCTCGTTTCCCCCCCTCCCCCGGTCTTACTCCATCCAACCGACGCTTTAACGACAATGTAATTACATCCACAATCGCGATGAAACGGCGTTAGAATGGTCCCATTAAGCGGCACATTTTTTGCTCGTAAAGTATGCTTGTAAAAAAGATGAAAACAATTTAGCCGATCGCGGAGCACAGAATCCGGGTATCGTCCGCTGGAATACCGCCACGCCGGTTGCTCGGGGAGGGGAGAAGAAAAAAAAAACGTTATCGTCACGTTATCATCACGTGCTAGTGTTAGCTAATGTAACGAGCTCGAGGGTAACGAAGAAAATTGGCACGCGTCGCGCACGCGGCTCTCTTCTCGCTCTCCGCCGGCGAGAAAAGGAAGGACACTTCCAGGCTGACGTGCGAATGACAGCGACGGGGCCATCGGCGTAGAGCCGCGAGGAACAATAGCCAAGCACCGTCGCCGCGACCGTGACTGCGGTAAAAATCGAAGACGCGTGGACGGGAATTAGAGGCGGCGTCATCGCTTGAAATCAGTCTATTTTGAGTGTGCCGAGATAAAGGGGCATTTTTCGCGGTTACTTTCGCGACACGACGAGACGCGACGTTGCGCAACGCGTATTTCAGAAGCGTTTTGCATTCTGCAATTAAATGACGCACGACGCGAACTGTCTAGTGCTGGTAACAGAGGTCCTTATCAATTCATCGAGCGTACCATCAATAACGACGTCGCGTAATTACTTTGAATTACTATTTCGAGGCGATAGACTGCGGTAATAACGGCAATTATTAAGCTCTTTTGTGTAATTACTTTGGGCTCTCTTGTTTTTATTCAGCTGTTTAGGATCGAGTTTAGATCATATCTATGCTGGATTTTAATTACGTTTGGACTGTATGTGAGGCAGATGTAGCGTGGAAGATTTTACAACTTCAACGTGCAAAAGAATATTAGCGAAAATCGAAGGAGAAGGTTTTAATAAAATTGTTATGTGTGAAATGTTTTTTTAGAATTCTAAAGACTCTAGAATATCTTCTCGTGGAATTTTACAAACGCCTGCTAGTACACGGTATAGGTTGTATCATAATTTTGAGCGCGACAGGTGTATGGAAAAAATAACTAGAACGGAAATAAACGACGTGAAATTATTTACGAATTTTTCTACGCGGAACTACGAAGCAACAATGGAATTTGATAATTACTGCATAGGTACATACAAGTGACTGCTACAAAAGGGTTAAAAAGGGATGAATATACTATGTCTGTGATAATTTTGCGAAATATTTTTGATGATGAAATCTCCGAAGCTCCAATTTCTTCCACTTGAATTTATTGAAATTCGTGACCAATTACAGTCTCGGCTACCATCGTACTGCTTCGTAAAAGTTCGTCGAACTTCGGAGTAATTCGATACGTCAAAATGACCGCGAAACCGGTACATTTCTTGCCCGATGCAAACACAGAATCGCAATTTTAGCGTAGAAAGAGGTTCAAATCGTTCGCAACGAATCGAGACTTGAATCGATTGCAACAAGCACTGAGAAATATTACGCAACCTTACATCAATTTACATGTTTATTTCGACATCCCTAGAGAATTAACGATGCTTGAATGACACTCGTAAACGCCCCACTCTGCGCATCTAAACTCTCGTTGCATAAATTTTAAGCACATTTGCCTAACGGAGGAAAATTCTCTAAACAGTAAACGCACCAAAAGTGATGTAATGCGAAAAATTAAACGAGGCAATCGTTGAAACTGTTCGATCAAACATTCGAATTGCAATTTTGCAATGTCAATATGTGCTCGTAATTGAAGCAAGATTTACAGTCTACAATCTCGAATATCTAAGAATTTACGATAATAAAGTATGATACTTTAAATAAGAAGAATGCCATCAATCACAAAGAACACATAAATTTGAACCTAATCAATTTCGAACGTCGTATGATCCATAGAAGGTTCTAGATGACGCGTATCAAAATCACCACGATCCCGTCAATATATAAATTTACATCTCCACGAAATATTTCAAAGAAACTACCGTCGATAATACACATTGCGTGAAACATTCCATTCGACAAATTTATTACACCATGAACAATGCCTCGCCACCAGAAATGGTCGCCCAATGGTCGACACCCAGAACGAAACCATCCCGAACCTTCCTCACGAGATGTGCGCACTGTCACGCAACAATCGTTTAATCAGCGAATGGCTGAAATTCTATGGACCTGAAAATGTTTCCACCCAAACAGACAGTGCTACGATTCAACCGACCCAGGTGCAAATTCGCAGAGGGGAATGAACGCGTAGAATAACAGAGGCGAGAAACGTGAAACGCATCTAATTCAAATTGTTTCCCGGCTTTGGAAATTCGGCACGCCCCTTGTAGAAACGGCGGTCACATGGACACCCACCTAAAAAGCTGAGCTTCCTCGTTTCATTCACGTGATCGCCGGTGTCCAAGCATACCGCCGTGACAGTTTAGCGGCGACAAACAGCTGCTGAAAAAACTCGATGCTAATTCGCGCACTCACATGTATAACGGCAATCCTCCGGTACTGGCTAGTGTTTTTACGAGAGACGTTCTTTCGAGAAGGTACCACTGGTAACTGGTTCCTTGTTCGCAAACTTTCGAGCAGCTGAAATTGCTGGCCAAATCGATTGTTCCGGCTACGGCACTGACCAACAACTAAAGGAGAAACCGTGGAAAATTCCCTAGACCAACGTTGAAAATTTTCCTACCCCTTCGTGCTAACCCGCGCTAACTCCGAACACCACCTGTTGTAGGCTCTTTAATCTTGATATTCTGTGAACAAACAAAAACAAAGTAACACAGAACACTTTTCTTACTCTTCTAAAGAACCACGCAGCTACAAATTTAATAAACTTATAGCGAAGTATAAATACGATGATAAATATTGATGTCATATGATTCCGGTGGTTATCAGAAAATAGTACTTTCCCATGCCCGAATTTTAAATTGGCCATACTGTAAATATAGAGCGAATCCAAACGAATCTGCGCAAAATTTTTGCACACTGTACAATTCGTTCTTTCGAAAATAAGATGCGAACGTTAATTTGCGATTGTATGGGATTAGTTTGTTGTTTAATGTGCAATTACTCTGGCATATACTTTATTGGCACGCTAAGAGCAAGTTTCTGTATTTGTTGTTCGAAAAAGTATAGCACTCGTAGTATTATCTAGGGAATAAATTTAAATTCCACCTATGACATCTCCGAACACTATCGCACATGTATAACCTGCTCTAAACCTTAAGCTACCTTCAACTGGAATGTAACAGCCCCAATTATGCGTAGCTGATTTTAGACACTTTTTCGAGGAGCAAGAGCAAATGGCACGGACATTTAAATTTGTGTGAATGATAGTAACGTGTCCATTACAAATCCATGAATAACAGAATTCCTATAAGCTATTACTTATGATCTTTTGACGAATTCAAAATGAACGTCTTATGCTCTATATGTAAGGATCAATTTGGGCAAACGGATGACATATTCTACACTCGGTGTTCGCATGTGTTTCATTACAATTGTCTAAATCAGTGGCTTGAAAGGTAAACAAAACTGTTGCAGACGAACCAGGAAACATTGCATCACTGTAACTTACATTACACAGCATAACAATTGATATCTACTTGCTCTGTACCAATAATTGTAATACTTTTTCATACTCAGATCGAAAAGCTGCCCGCAATGCAGAGAGAAAGTAACGCAGAACAGAATTCATAGGCTGTACTTCACATTTTCCAATAATGAACGTATCGATTCTCAGACATCTACTCTGCAAGAAAGAATAGACAATTTAAAGTTTAAGATCTTGCTGAAGGAGAAGGATATTCAGCATTACACGTCGAAAAACGTTACTCTGGAGAAACAGAACGTCGGCCTTAGACAGGAAGTCCGTAAAGTTGAAAGCGAGATCAGCAAGCAGAATTGTGTGATATACGAACTGAAAGAGCACACAAAGTACCACGATAATCTAAAAAAGGAGCTTGCTCAGTTAAAACACACGGTCGAGAAGCTGAAGCCGTATGTAATTCCTGTGCATTGAATTGTTATTCGTTATTACACGCGTTTTATGTATTCGTTACCTGTTTCAGGATACAAACGTTGTTACATGGTCCTGTTAGTGATGTTAGCAAAATGGTTGGGAACACTAGAGATCCAGAAATACTCATTAAATACATTTCTGTTATGAAGAAGTAAGTATCATGGAATGAAGTGCTTTGAAAATCATTAATAAGTCCTATCGATGCTCACATAACTGTATAAAACTGTTAATCAAAGAATATTGCTTACACGATCTGCAGGGAGTTAATTGAAATTCTGGGGAAGAGGAAACAGTTAAGCATGACTATTAAAAGACTTCAGGACGAAGGTATTAAAGTTAACGCAAAGTGTAATTCGATGTTGGAAGAACGAATGTAAGATATACAACTACTCGCACACCAAAAATTAACAAAACTACAGTTCGATTAAATAATACAGAATATTCTTATAGGGAATTAGAAGAGAAGGTAGCACTTTCAGAAAGCAAAAGTATGTCTCTGCAACAAAGAGTTGACGAATTAGAAGGAATACTTGGTATTAATGAAAAATTCAATAACACATCGGAACTGGAAAAATCAGAAACTAAGAGTAATGTTAGTAAAAAGAGTCCTCGCGAGAAAATGTCGAAAAGAGAGCAGAATAATCGAGAATCCTCGAGCAAAAGTCCGACGCCTACTAAACGAAAAAAGAAAAAAGTATAGCATTACATTCAGATTGAAATTTAGATTAAAAGGTCACTAAAAGTAGGAGTTAATGATGTTAATATTTACTTTATAGATATCCGTGTGCGATACTAGAAACGTTGAAGATAAAACAGCTGTATTGCAAATAGAAAATGACTCGATTAATTCTGATATGAATCTTTCAAACTGTAGCTCTTCTAATGATTCCACAATGGCTCCCAAACGATCTAGAATATCAAATGATGATAGAAACACTTCAAATGAGAGTAATGGTAGTAAGTTTACAAATTGTATGCCAAAAAAGAAAAGAGAGAGTAGTAAAACACAAACCTCTGCTACTCGAGATACACAAAATGTCGTAATTGATTTAACTTAAAGAAGTTTGAACTTCAAAATTTTCACACATTCTCATTTATTTATATTAGAAGTACGTACAGTATTTTATCATAATATAAAACTGTTATATCAAAAATTATATTGGATTAAATAAAATATTCTACTTTCGCAATTCCTAGCGCTCCATTTCATTCGAGCCTCTTATATAACGGGAAAGGCAGCTGCAACGTATTTTTTATCTCTGTTTCGTAATACGTATGTTTGAACAGCAAATTTGAACCCGTCAAAAGAGATTTTGCACTTTCTGTTCGGTCTTGTAAAGAAGCAAAGTGTATAGAGGGCTATTTCTAATTCCGGCATTGTTCCAATTAACATAGTCGATCGTTTACGTTTTCCATTATAAGTGAAACATGCTTCTAAAACGGCAGCTCTCTGAAAATATCGTCGAAATTAAAGATCATCCTTGCTCTATGTTCATGCTTCCACTTACATCAGCAAATTCTTTGTTCTTGGAAAATCCGAAATAATTGATTTTATTCGATAGTTCTCCAAGGGAAAAGAAAATCCAATTGTGGAGTCCTATGACGCCTTTACGCGGGTTTCTCTCCCCTATGAATACGTGTTCAAATCCAGAGCTACTATTTATTCCTTTGCCTCTAGAGTACGTATGAAACCAAATTTCCTTCAAAATGTCTTTATGGATTTGCAAATCGTTTGTAAAGAAACGTTTCGCAGATAAGAACCGCATAACATGTAACATTACGTCCGATCTCATTATGTTATTAATAAATTCATTCTCCTCTGTGTCCTCCTCTTTTGTCAGAACTTCTGTCTGGTAAGTGTCAAATTCATAATTATCAAATAACTTTATAAGAGATCTTGTTGTCACTGTCGAGAAAGCATTGGATGAGATGTTTAATAACCTGTAGTTATGAAATTCTATTAGATAAAGAGTATGTTGAGAAATTAAACAGATTTTAAGAAACGAAGAACCTTTTAGGGGCATTATCAGTAAAATTCTTTGATGTTGCTTGTCCTTGGTATCTTATACAGAGATGTTTATACATCTCGTGAGATGATTTATTGAATAATTCTCCTGATATATGCAACAACTCTGTGTCATTTGTCAGGGACACATTCGGAAGATTATTAGAATCTATAAATCAACAAATGTAGTAAATTAAAGAAACTATAATTCATTCATATGTACTCCGATTATTTAAAATTACCTTCCAGCTGATAAGTTGACGAAAAGTACATCATTATTATACTTAAAACGAATAAAATATAAAAAGTAACTCGAATAATTTTATTTAACATTTCTTCTGTTAAAGGAGGAATATATAATTTATGAATAATATATGTTATAGGTTAGGTCTAATATTTCATTTAGTTAATATTACATATATGTAACATTAAATTGTTGAGAATAGGAACAAATTGGAAACAGACACTAAGGAGCAATAAAATTTAATTTTTAACTCTGCAAAGTGATTAACTTCCATGTAAAAAAAAAACTATGTGAACGTGCACAGAGTCCTTGATCATAAAAAATGAATTAATGAAAAATGTCCACACGCCCCTTTATTAATAGAATCTTCGTAATGAAACTTAAAAATCAAATAGAATATGTTTCTTTTTATACAGCGCATATAGTTTAATGTGTAAAATAATCGAACAACTCGAGTTACAAGTATTTATATTTTATAACAATACGAATGTTTTTTTTTACATACATATATAAAAATAGCTGTTATTGCTTTATCACATTTTGACAAAATACAAACTTCAAGAACGTTATACAACAAAGGAGGATCATAGAATCTCCTCTGTATGTACGGATAACAATTGCAAAAATATTATTACACAGAGTGATTGCACAAATCATTGCTTACATCTGTAATAGTACGATAATCATATGAACACGGGGCAATGTTCACTTAACTTTTGCATGACAATTATAATTATCTTCCGCAAATAAACCTCTTTAACAAGGAAACTAAGATTGTAGAGACGTAAAAATAATATTACACGTAATTACAAAAATTGCTTTACATAAATCGAATGTTTCTTTGGTGATATAGATAATTAGATACTACCTTACAGTTCGTAAAATAACAAAAGTAAATTCTACAAAGTTTTAGAAATATAACGAAATTTTGATGAAGAAGAAATCCCACAGAGATGTGAATGCTAACAAATTTTATTCAAGAAGAAGGAACGAAACAGTCTACTTTAATTTATCACAAAAAGAAAAACAATACTTTTTTTAAATTAAAAATTTTCAACAACGGATCGAACCAAGCCGAATTCCCAATAAATCTCTCTCGCATGAAACTATGCAATTAAAGAAACCAGATTTCAAAATTGTCTCAATGTACATATATACAGATAGAATTTTATGCATTTTAATAAACATTGCACAATGCTTACTGAGACCGTGGAATTAATCCACCATTGTTAAAGTCTCGTTTGTAACATTCATAAAATATCTTTATCATTATAATTATATCATTTAATTTGTTATTGTTCCTATATTGTCTTCTTCGTACACCGTTCGTCTAAAACTATAAGTATCCATGTTTCCAAGTGAAAATAAATGCTGATTTCTGTGTATAAACGTTTACGTAATACATATGAAACAACAAATCTCATTATAAGGCAGTAGCATAGTAAGAATATTGCATGCGGAGCAAGCTGCAGCGGAATAAACAGTTTATAATTCGGAATATAAATGGTAGGGTATATCGATCAATCCTATAGTGGCAAAATATTCTATCAGATTCTTGGAAACATATCCGGCGGATGAAAATATCGTTCCGTCCCAAGTTGGCTTCGTAGTAAGATATTTCCAGATATTAATCATTGTACATCCCGTCGATAAGAAAGTCCATCCTGCGGTAGTGCCTTTTATCCCAACAATCTCTACCTTGTTTATATACCATAAAAATAATAGCACCCAATACTGGTAAAGCTGTAACAGTTATGATAACTGGCAACACGTAATCGATTTTCTTTGGCATTCCCAAGTGCGATCTTACGGACGATATAAATGGTCGTTTATCGCTATTAGGTCCTGCTACTGTTACAGTCGGCTTCGCTTTATGCTCCTTGATTGTGGATGTAACTACAGTAGTACTCGTCGATACATTCTGTTGCGATTTATTTAGATGAGGTGGGCTATTATTTACAGCAGTTACACCATCCTTTATACGTTCGTCGTTACTGTTCAATTTTGAAGTACCCGAATCAGCAGTGATATGCTCTTTATCGTCGTGACTACTGTTTACTATTATAGGAGATTTAACCAACGACTTTGAATCGCTCAACGATTTCATTTCAACGAAAGAAGAGTTCTTCTTTTTTATATCTAACGCTTGGTTCGCTCCTTTCCTTGGCACAATCTTGGACATGGTATTGATTCTTCTCGCTGCATTCTGAGTATCATCTTTCTCCTTCAATAAATTATCTTCTATGTTCAGATTGTCGGAAATGTTCTCTAAATGGGAAGCAGTAGAAGACACGTGTTGAATGGTAGGAGCAATCGAAATGGGACCACCTTCTCCGGCGAACGAAGAGGTGACGACATTCGTCTGAAATTGCGTTGAAATTGATGTTTACTTCCGACTTACCTGTCATTGTTGAAACGACTTAAGGCGTATGAATTATTAGAAATATTTATTTTCCATATTGGGCAACACTCTAAATCTTTACGATCACGTGTCATTAAATCACAGATCAAATCTTACAACTCCGATTAGTCGCGTGCAGGTTAATTGGCGGAGAAATGGTTGCTACGTACGTTCGATATTTTTGTGGAATGAACAGATTCAGAATGTGGTTGAATTATTGAAGACGAAGCTGGATGATCGCTTTCGGCGAACACTTTGGTAAAGTTCGTACTCGGTGCAGATGTTGTGGGAGTAGTACGGTCTGTTTTAATTTCATCGCCGATTGATAAGGTTAGGATAGACAGGATCCATATAAACAGAGTTAATCCATGGGAATTCGGCATCGCGTGCAAATGCATTGTTTCGGCCGTAGGGTCGTGCTTTGAGATAGCTCTGATTTCAGATAAATGCGGTTAAAAACTGTTGTAAAAATATAGAAAAACTAAAAAAAAAGTAAGTGGCCCGAACCACTAAGAAACTTGACGCTTCATCGCAAGCGCGCACTACTGTTGCGTAAACACATTTGTGTAAATACGCGACGAGTGGAAGAGTGGAACTCTCTTGCAATAAAATTGCAGTCTTTGCGATTTCATTTTTCACTTATTCCATAGTTATATTTCAATTTCTAATATAACTATTATAATATATATATAAGTTCATAGAAAGATAATTACTCGAACTTAAACTGCAGGATTTTAAGTCACAATAAACGTATTTGTTTGTGATCTGTATGATATTTTAATTTAATGTCGAAAAGTTTGCCAACAGAAGTTTGGAGGATTCTTTATTTTTATATGTAAAAGTCCCGAAAATCATTTTTACTGTTAATATAAATGGTTCTACGACTGAAAAAAGTGATCATCGAGTTTTAAATATATAATACTAGCAAAATACCCCCGTCGGCCCGCGCTTTCGCTGCGGGCCTAAGAGATATTAAGGACTCCATGAAAACACATTTCTTTCACTCCTTTTCACCCCCCTGTTGATTAGGACAAAATCCTGAAATTGTTTTTTTTGGTATTTTTATGTGGGTAATCTTTGTGAGTAAGAACCAAATTGGTATCTCTAATCGGGCCTAAGAAATATTTTAAGAAGTCCGAAAAATACATTTTACTCCTTTCCACCCCCTTTGGGGATGGAATTTCCAAAAAATCCTTCCTTTTTTTAGTGGGTGCCTGGGGGTAGGCTTCATCGTCCCCGCTCCAAAAAAAATAAAGACACAAACGCAACCTTTTTTTTGGCCAGATTGGTTGAAGGACCCAGCCTTCCAACCATGGCTGCAATAAGTCGAGGACAACCCGTACAATGGAAAATGTACTTCCTACTGCCTGCTTCCTACGGATCGAGACCTCGGACAGTTATTCCCGCCGCGGTGCTATTTCGCAAGCGAGAAGCGCTCGTCCGGACGCCACTTAGCGGTCGCGTCGCGGACTACTATTATTTAAAAAAAAATAACGTTAAACCTTCCTCTCGTCAAGATGAACAAAGTGATGTAGCACAGTTGTGGCTACAATTCATATTTACTGAGAAACCGCATTTCAAAATATGCAACTTCAATTTTATATAATATTATAGATATGTACTTGTTTTTGGTATGTAGTAATTACCACTCACTAAGTTTATTTCGGGTTGTACTTCCGAAAATCCCCATGCTCCAAATTAACTAAAATTTTGGGAACAGGTTCATTTTGCATAGAAATAATGTTTGCGAGAAGGATTTTTAGCGACTCGAAATTTGTTTTTTATCATATAAGTGTTACTTCCTATGTTACCGACACGTTGAAGACGGCTCTGAAGTCACAGAACCTGCTATTTTCAAATGTTTTTTAAACAAGACTTATTCCGACACAACCGCATTCCATTATTCAACTTGTTCCGGATATTAGTATTGGTTTGGGTTAGATTAGTCGGGGGGCGTGCACCCGCTCGCGGGCGCGTAAAGCATGGTAGCGAACCGATGTGAGTTCGGTAATTATTTGTTTTAAAAGTTCTGACACAGAGGAGGTATAGGATAGACCTATCACCTTATGGATGATCGTGTCGCCACCCAAACTGTGTTACCGACCCATAATTTGAGGACTGAATATAGTGGCATCTGCTCATGAACAGCGTCCAACTCAGCAACTACTTTGAAATGTGTTCAAATGCTGAAAGGTGTGTGTGTGTTTGTATACGTGTGACTTGTTTAGAGTGAGAGAGTTTGACATAGAAGGCAGGCTTTTGTTACGCTATACTTTATCTCGGTCTGTCAACGACTCACGCGGATGTCTCTCCGAAAATCCATTTCAGGGATCAAGACACTATGGCGCTCAAAAATGATATTTCTTCAAAGCTCGTGCGAGCTATAAATTGCAAGATGACATTGTTTATTAGCACTTTGCGTGTAGTAGAACCCTTTCACGTATCGTACCCCGCAAAGTATTAAAAATTGAAGCTGGTACTCACATTCCCGCAAATTTCTAATGCACTGTTTAATCAGTCTAGTGAAGTAATAATAATTGGATTCTATTTGTAATTCTTAAAAGCCTTGCAGAAAGTTGCATAATGCATGAGTGTCGTGGGGTACTTAGATGCAACTGCAAATCGAGTTACTTTTCAAACACGCATTGTGAAATAAAATTTTGTCTAGCAATGGACATTGCTATATAATATTATTTCTGGCCTTGACGAATTTCAAGTTAGCTGGGAGTCGGCCGAGCGCGACAAAAACATCAACAACCTCTACCAAAGTCACTACATCGCCGAACGGTGTGCCCTAACAGTTCGGCGTTGTCCGCGACGGTGATCGGATCATTGAATATCTGTGCAGTTACAGTGGATATTATTTCGTCATTTTACGATTCCTGCATCAATTCCATCGATTACTGGACTATATGGAAGGCCCTTTAACAAGATTCTACTGCATTACACTCAGTATCTAGAGGACTGTGTTGGAAACACTTTACTCGAGTCCGAACACATCTTTCCACTGTTGAGAGATGTTTAAAAGCGTGAAGTGCTTTTGTAATCGTGTGCAATGCGATTGTAGAGTCAGTGCTTATTTCGCGATAAAGTATTTCGTAGTGCACAGTGGCCCTGCGTGTTAGTAACGTGAACACGACCGTAGAATCAGTGTTTTAACGCATTTGGAACTCATTCAGAGCACCGGTGCTCTTATTGCTTCTTCATCGCGAAATTAATGCGACATATTTGTGAGTGTGACACGTTCTATTCGGTACTGACCCTGCAGCTGCGGGACATTGGCCTGCAGATCGAATAGCTACTGCTGAAGGGGGATGCTTGTCTGCATGGATAGCAGTGAGACTGTTGCAACGAACGGTGAGTGATACCTACTTTTTCATTCTTTCAATCTTTCTGCATTCCATCGAACAAAATGATTGCTGTAGCGAGTATAGTGACCACGAATACATACTTAGTACTCGTGAATAGTAACATTAATGCGTGTGCTTCCAGATGTTTAATACGCGTAGAAACATACAATAAATAAATTTTAAATTCGCGATAGAAGTTTTAATATCGCGTTTCAAACATTCTAAACTAGATTTCTTAATTTCTCAATCTTTTGGGATGCTTAATGTATCGAATACGAGTTAAATATCTGAAGTTGAACTCTTCCGTGTGAGATCTTTCAAATCTTCTCTCTTAACAGTAATTACATTCGAATCATTAGAAATTGAGAAATTTCAACTTGCATGGGAAACAGTTGAGGTCGACGGCAACCTCTACCAATGTGACAAAATTGACGAAAGGTGTGAGCTATCAGTTCGACTTTATCCGCGATAGTGATCGGATCGGTGAATATCTGTGAACGTCACAGTGCATATTATTTCCTGATTTCTCGATTGCTACATCAATTCGTTCGACTACTGGACTAAATAGAAGACCGTTTAACAAGATTTCACTAGAATATACCTATCATGTAGTAGACTTTTTGACAAAGAGTTGTCTAGTCTTTGATCACATCTCGTAGTGATAAAAATACGTGTAGAAGGTTCGGGGTGCACGACTGTAGTTGTGAAAAGTGAAAATTTTGCAATGGACATTGCTATATAATATTATTTCTGGCCTTGACGAATTTCAAGTTAGCTGGGAGTCGGCCGAGCGCGACAAAAACATCAACAACCTCTACCAAAGTCACTACATCGCCGAACGGTGTGCCCTAACAGTTCGGCGTTGTCCGCGACGGTGATCGGATCATTGAATATCTGTGCAGTCACAGTGGATATTATTTCGTCATTTCACGATTCCTGCATCAATTCCATCGATTACTGGACTATGTGGAAGGCCCTTTAACAAGATTCTACTGTATTACACTCAGTATCTAGAGGACTATTTTGGAAACACTTTATTCGAGTCCGAACACATTTTCCCACTGTTGAGAGATGTTTAAAAGCGTGAAGTGCTTTTGTAATCGTGTGCAATGCGATTGTAGAGTCGGTACTTATTTCGCGATAAAGTATTTCGTAGTGCACAGTGGCCCTGCGTGTTAGTAACGTGAACGCGACCGTAGAATCAGTGTTTTAACGCATTTGGAACTCATTCAGAGCACCGGTGCTCTTATTGCTTCTTCATCGCGAAATTAATGCGACATATTTGTGAGTGTGACACGTTCTATTCGGTACTGACCCTGCAGCTACGGGACATTGGCCTGCAGATCGAATAGCTACTGCTGAAGGGGGATGCTTGTCTGCATGGATAGCAGTGAGACTGTTGCAACGAGCGGTGAGTGATACCTACTTTTTCATTCTTTCAATCTTTCTGCATGCCATCGAACAAAATTATTGCTGTAGCGAGCATAGTGACCACGAATACATACTTAACCCTTATGTACGCAACCGGATACCCGGGTACTCATTTCTATGTTTCCTTTAACAATTTTTAATGTTCTTGTAAAAATATCGACAAACCGCTTCGGCTCCCCATTCTGTAGACATTTTTACGTCGATTTACGTTTTGAAAATAAAAATGTATTCATAAAATTTTAAATAGTAAAACTTCAAACTTATATACACGCTTGTTGGATAACCGGGGTACCCGGGTACCCATATAAGACAAGCTTGGAGTTAGCTGAATTGAGGGCTCGGATGCAATAAGGGGACTAGCGCTCGAAAATGCGAAAAAGAATTGTCCAAACGCGAAGAAATATTGAAAAATTAAATGTTGTTAAACTGTATTTTAAAAAATATAGTGTTGTAAAGTACGTCACGACACACATTTTTTCTACAAGTTACACTTCTCAAGTTTAATTACATTCGAGTCATTAGATTCTCTTAATAAAACGTGAATGGAAAGCATTAATTTATTACGGATTTTCAATTATATAAGTTAAAGTTCTTTCTCATACAAATAATAATAACTAAGATTGACAGTTGATATTTGTACTACTTGGTCATTATGCTCGCTACTTCTACTTTTCTCTCTCCGTACAATATTAAAATCATAATGCACCGACATTAAAAACACTAGTGGCAATGTTACGAGGAATAAAAAATGACACTATTACCTCCTCGTATCTGGACCTCACATGGTGCCTTTATAAAATAATAGTATAATAATAAATGACAGCTGCCAAAGTGGCTGGTGTTTAAACTTAACTTTCTTTCTCCCAAGCATTAAAATGACTTTATGCTACTAAACCTAAAGTTTTATACATCGCGGAAGAACATGTCCGCGTGCTTAGGTTCAACTAGCCATAGTTCTAGCAATAAGTCTTAGCTTAAGAACTTTAGTCGTAAGACTTTTTCCAAATTTTCAAAAATGCGCAAATCAGTGGTCGAACATGGACCAGAAATATATTTCGTAGAAATGGGTCACTTTCGTAGGTACCTCCACGTTGGTGTGCTCGGACAATTGGTAACGTTTCCTAAGCATTGCGACTTGCGAAACGGAATCAAAGACTGAAGCCTACGATCTAGGTTAAGGGCCCAGATCGAGCCAAACTTACGTTCAGTGACTTTGGTTCGGTCTCGGTAGCTAATCAGAATTTTATTCTGTTTCGGGTAGGTATTTCATCGATGGTTTTGTATGACTCGGTGCCCTTGTCATGCATCTCATCGATCTGTTTCCATTCCCTGCTCTTATTTATGTATCTCGACGATGGTTTTGCATGCTCGTGCGTGCTCATCTATAGGTCGAAATTATCTGGATTGGCACCAACTCACTAACTTCCAGGTCGACCACATCATTACAAACATAACGTAGTTGATTGTTTGAGCTTTTCTGGTTCAGCCCTTCGCTGGGAAGAGACTTAATAAAATAACACATTTAAAAAAAAACTAGTGAAAAGTAATATTAATAGTGAAAAATGATAGTGATAGACGCTCAAAGGGGCCACTCCTTTCTTCTATCACTCTTGAGAATCATTAAGCGTCCAATGTGGCTGCTCGAAATTTTTCTTAATGTCTGAATTGCGTGGCGCTTCATACGACTGCCTGGAATTTAGAGGAAATTTTTTGGAACTTGTTTAAATACAAATTGTTTGTTTCAGTAATAGTGTTTGTGATCGCCCGTAATGCGATCGTAGAGTCAGTGCTTTTGCGCAAGTAAAACTAGTCGAGAGCTCCGGTGCTCTAATAGCCTTTTCACCGCGAAAGTAGAGTCATGCACGAGTCCAACTAGAGCTGCTGGGCTGAGGGCTAAAGGGGTGCTGGTCTCGGTGTTGCTGGTCAGGGCTTATGAGTTTGCAGAGATGCAGTAGTCTTGATGACAGCGAACGGTTCGTTACTTTATAATTCTTTGAACGTGGGTGCACGCAATAGAACAAAATGGTTTCTGTAGAAAATGTAGCGTAGCCAGCTCTTTCGATTCTGGCCGTTCCAACACAAATACGCGACAAACAGGAGCCCATTTCACATGGTCGGTATTCGTTTCGAGAGCTCTTATGTAATATTTCGCGAATATGGTCTAGGGCGTCTAGGCAGTAGCCTCATGACGTGGCTCTTTTCTAAACCACATTCACGAAATATTGCAGAAATGTTCCTAAAACGAATGCCAATTATATGAAATGAGCCATTAACCGCTGCACATACGTGTTGGAAAGAGCAGTATCCAATGAGCCGACCATATAAGGTACTCGTAGATAGTGGCATGCATGTGTCTGTCTTAAAATCAGAAAATTAAATCATCACAACAGTTGCTCGCGATTTTTATAATTCCCATTAATAATTCGCAAAATAATCGAATCGATCGAGTCGAGTAGAGTCACGTTGAAAAATTTGAAAAGGTTCGAAGTGGAACCAATCTTCCTAGCAATCTTGCAGTCTAGCAAGATCCTTTGTGATCGCGCGTAATACGATCGTAGAGTCCCCGCTTTTTTCGCGTCCATCTACGTATTTTGCAGAGCACCGCGGCTCTTAATTAGAGTAGTACTAGCGTGAATTTGGAGTCAAATTTTTGCGTATCTGTGACTTGTCCAGAGCACCGAAGCTCCAGTTGAAATTTCTTCGCGAAAGTAGAGCCATTTTTTGCGCGTGTGAAGTTCGTCCAGAGCACCGGCGCTCTAATTATTTTTTTATCGCGGAAGTAGAGTCAAATTTTCGCTTAGCTTCAATTTTCCGCGTAGACTTACCAATGAGATTCTAGGCCCTAGAGAGGGCCTGTCGTGGGCCCTGAAGAAGACCCAAGACATGGGCCCTAGAGAGAGCCTAGCGCGTGGGCTCTAGAGAGGGTCCAAGACATGGGCCCTAGAGAGAGCCTAGCGCGTGGGCTCTAGAGAGGGTCCAAACGGGGGGTCCTAGAGATTGGGCCGAAAGCATGAGCCTTAGAGAAGACCTGCAGCATAGGCCCTAGAGAGGGTCTAGGGTCACCATGCTAGCTTGGAAGATAGCGATGATGACTGGGTGGACCGTATTCGCTGACCGGTGAGTCATATTTTGTACTTGCATGCGATAGTAGACACGAGTACCTTGTATTCCTGGATAGCAATCTTTGTGCGTGCAATTTTGGAGGGATAAGCATCCTACCTAATTGCACGCAAAAAGACTTTGCCCAACGAGTCCATTCCGAGAGCAAGGAATGTAAAATAATTGAAATGGCGCGTTTAAAATACAAGAGGGCCAAATGTTGCTGCTCCTTTTTAATAAAATAACACATTTAAAAAAACTAGTGAAAAGTAATAGTGACCCCATAAAAAAACTTCAAAAAGTAAAAAAATTACGCCAAGTACATGAAATCAAATAAATCACAAAAAATAGAAGATAATAATAAATCACAAAAAATAGAAGATAATAATAATTACAAAATAAAAAAAAGATGTGAAATCAAAATGAGCTGCAAGTACATAAAGGTGCTTTCCAACTGTGCTTAAGATGACACAACTACATATACACGGCTAAAATGCTGTGTTCATACATTCCATTACTCATATCGCGGACATTTTAATTAACCCATCAAAGAGAAAAATGTATTAAATAATATTAAGCAGATATATCTTTATACAAATAAATATTTTAATACGAATAAATATTTTATTCAAAATACTTGGCGCTGCGAAACTGAAAAAATGTTAATTGTCTTAGTATTAATAATTTACAATAACTCCCTTACAATCTAAAATACATAAACATATACATTAGAAACGCAGTCAGATTTATTCTACATCATATATATATAATTCTAATATCATACGTAGCATATGCACATACACACATTCACGAACGCACGCACAAGAAAGAAAGAAAAAGATTAATGCAATTTATTCATATTTATTCAGTTTAGCAACACCAATTCTGGGCGCAGCGCCAAGTATTTTGAATAAAATATTTATTCGTATTAAAATATTTATTTGTATAAAGTTATATCTGCTTAATATTATTTAATACATTTTTCTCTTTGATGGGTTAATTAAAATGTCCGCGATATGAGTAATGGAATGTATGAACACAGCATTTTAGCTGTGTATATGTAGTTGTGTCATCTTAAGCACAGTTGGAAAGCACCTTTATGTACTTGCAGCTTATTTTGATTTCACATCTTATTTTTATTTTGTAATTATTATTATCTTCTATTTTTTGTGATTTATTTGATTTCATGTACTTGGCGTAATTTTTTTACTTTTTTGAAGTTTTTTTAGGGGGATCTCACTTCTTTTTACAAAGATAATTTGCATTGGGAATGACCTCAGATAATTTTTAATATTATATTTATTATTATCTTCTATTTTTTGTGATTTTTTATTTGTTCTTCTATTTTTTATGACTTATTATTATTATCTTCTATTTTTTGTGATTTATTTTTTCATGTACTTGGCGTAATTTTTTTACTTTTTTGAAGTTTTTTTATGGGTTTTATTTACTCGTGCAGCAGGGTTACTTTCTCTTTCAGCTGTTGAAATAATTCTCTTCGTCTGCATCGTTAACTGAAAAATAGGACACATTTACTAATTATATAAATTATCACACGTGCTCATTGTCAAGATCATTGAATGAATAATTGCGTATGCAAAACCCTACCTGCAAATTTGTGCGTACATAGTCTGACGTAGATCACACTGCATCATCTTCTGCTTAGGTTATTTGTAAATATATATAAAACCCACATTTTAGTTATATACAACTTAACGTAGTAGAACTTACTTATATAGAAATAGAGTAGCCTTTTCCTATAGTGAGTGTAGAGACTACATAATGTGTCCGAAGGAGGTAAGAGCGTATGACAGAAAGTCTTATTGCAGAAAATTTAAATAAATGCTTATGGTAATAATTCAGCGAACATGAACAAAGAGATCCAATATTTTCAACACACAATTTATTGGTGTTGGAATAAAATTAATTTACTATGTTTATTGGTGAATTGAAATATTGTTAATGGGAATCTAAAAAATTAATGAATTAATGAATAGCGTGGCAACTGCTGTGGATTTTATTAAAGTATTACGAATGTTTTTCACAAAAGATTGAAAAGCATTAAGGGAGATGTGTTTTCAGCGTACTTTCTTCACTAATGTGACTTGCTCTACATTGCAAGCAGTCCACCATAATCTATTTTCTTAATAATTCTTAATGCTATGTCTTGACAAATTTTGTCGATTTACCTGATTCGACCAATTTCCAGAAACTTGTGCGAAACAAGATGCTCTGTCTATCTATGTAATCTTCTCCGGAGAACCTCCAAGCGTGTGCATCCCCTTCATATCTATCCATCCAAGCCTGTGCGTCCCCTTCAATTCTATATCCAAGCCTGTGCGTCCCCTTCATTTTTATCCAAGTCCTGGGCGTCCCCTTCATTTCTATAATATTAAGCTTTACATAAAAACTCTAAATTGCTGGTATAAAAATATCTGGCAATTTAAATGCAATGCAATTTGTTACAATATATATATTATTTTGTACATGCGTGGTATTATTTTGTACATGCATGGTACAAATTTCCAGAAACTTATGCGAAAGCTTATATGCGGTTTACATAAGAAAAATGCCTTTAAATTTAGAAAATATTGCAGGCGTGATGAGATATTAATGAAATAAGTTTCAGGTTAGGTTGGAATAGCCGTTTCTCGAGTAAATGATAGCGGTAGCGACAGTCGACATATACAGGGTATCTTTCCTGTACTTGGCGTCGAGACGCTACCGCGTCTCTAGATATTGATAGTGATAGTGAAAAGTGATAGTGACAAAAGACATCTAAGGAAGCCTAGGCTAATTTATTATAGTTGAAGTATTTAAGGCCCCATGGAAAATCGCCAAGTAGTCACAGAATTTTATTAGCTTTGTTGCTCGTTTGCTGGCTCCTTATCTCTGATGAGGAAGTCACCGCTGCTTCCGTTTGCGGAAGCAAGTGACTGAGCATGGAATTGGTATGGGCAGATCAGTTTCATCCCCCGGTGTTCTTGCCGAAAGGGAAAAGTTTCGGGCGTAGGGGGTGTACCTTTTGGTAAACTGCCTGCGTAAGTCACCCGGGCCGATTACCCAATCTCCGCGGAAGACGGCTTGAGTCAGGTCAAGTATTTGCTCCTGACGAGTCGCATCGGAGAAACAGGAGTCGCCAGGGAGACGCCGAGCGCTTTTCCCTTTCGACTCGGACAGCAGGGTGGTAGGAACTGCGCCATCCAATACTCCTTTCATGCTCACCCGTAGTCTTTCCTTCTTAGCTGAATTTATTTCAATCGAGTGATTGCTTGACAGTTCTCTAGATTCGATATCTAAACCGAAGGGATCGATGGAGCTTTGTTTCCATCCATCTCTTTGGTTTAGTAGGTTAAGGGTTTCATGTACAGGGAGATCGATGGAAGTTTGATTCCATCCATCTCTCTACGGGTCTCCAAGTGCAGCAACCTCCTCGCGGTGAGACCTGGTAATCGGTCAGAACCGAGCCGATAGCTGTGATTGTCAAATATTCTAATTAGATATAAGAATTGCTTTAGTTGTAAGACTTTTTCCAAATTTTTCAAAATGCACAAAGCATTGGTCGAACATGGACCAGAAATATATTTCGTAGAAATGGGTCACTTTCGTAGGTACCTCCATGTTGGTGTGCTCGGACAATTGGTAACGTTTCTCAAGCATTGCGACTTGCGAAACGGAATCAGAGACCGAAGCCTACGATCTACGTTAAGTGCCCAGATCGAGCCAAACTTACGTTCAGTGACTTTGGTTCGGTCTCGGTAGCTAATCAGAATTTTATTCTGTTTCGGGTAGGTATTTCTTCGATGGTTTTGTATGACTCGGTGCCCTTGTCATGCATCTCATCGATCTGTTTCCATTTTCAGCTCTCAGTAGTTGACTGTTTCAGCTTTTCAGGTTTACCGTTTCGCGGGGAAAGGAGTTGATGAAATAATATATTTAAACCGAAACGAGTAACAAGTGATGGTGAAAAGTGGTAGTGGTAGAAGACATTTAAGGAAACGTAGGTTAATTTATTATACCATAAAGTATTTAAGGCCCCATGTAAAATCGCCCAGTAGTCACTGAATTTTATTAGCTTTGTTGCTTGTTTGCTGGCTCCTCATCTCCGGTGAGGAGGTGGCCGCTGCTTCCGTTTCCGGAAGCAAGTGACTGAGCATGGAATTAGTGTGGGTGGATCAATTTTTGATCCCCTGGTGTTCTGGTCGAAAGGGAAAAGTTTCGGGCGTAGGGGGTGTACCTTTTGGTACACTGCCTGCGTATGTCACCCGGGCCGATTACCCAATCTCCGCGTAAAACGGCTTGAGTCGGGTCAAGTGTTTGCTCCTGTCGAGACGCATCGGAGCAAGAGGAATCGTATGGGAGACGCCAAGCGCTTTTCCGTGAGTAGTGTAATTATTGTCACAGACGAGGTATAGATAAATAAACCGGAATAGGACAGAAAGGTTAAAAGGCGAATGTGACATCGTTTTATTTTCATCCTCTTTTCTCTTCCGTTGAACGGAATATGTTCATAAGACGATCTTTAAATTGTTACTCTAACAGAAACATTTGTAAATCGCGGGCTCCGACTCTCAAAAAATTACCTACTTTTACCTGTGCTGAATTCTAGTTCCTACCACGCGTAGCGTTACAATCTGTTTCGAGACTTGACCGGTAACGTTGTATGCGACACTAAAATGGTAAGGGGGTCTTAGGAACCCCCAAACCGGTGACAGAAAAATACATTGGTTGATAGGTCTATCCTATACCTCGTCTGTGATTTTACCCGTGTTGAATTCTAATTCCTACCACGCGTAGCGTTACAATCTTATTTTAGACTCAATCGATAACGTTGGGTGTGACATGAAAGTGGTAAAGGGGCTCGCGAGCCCCCCGAGCGTGTGACATAAAATTACATTGCGTGATGGGTCTATCCTATACCTGGTCTGTGGTTTTGACTATTATATATTATACTATATTGCGTCGGCAAGGTAGAGAATGACATCAAAATGATAAAAAAATATAAAAAATTTCAAGTCGCCAAAAATCCTTCCCGCAAACATTAATTCTATGCAAAATGAACCTGTTTCCAAAATTTCAGCCAATTCGGAGCATGGGGGTTTTCGGAAATTTAGCCCATATTCTAAAACTTTGTATCACTTGGTAAAGATACTGACCTCTACCGATTGTAATATTTACTTTGCATTTGCACCGTCTATAGTGCTGTAATCTCATTCCCCCTAAGTCTATAATGTAGGATATGACTTCAAAATAGGATACGCGACGCCCTGTATCGCATGCTTAAAATTTACACAAGATCACAGACTAAGTAAGAGTTTAGATCTTGTCTTGTGATATTAAAAGTACCAAGTCCATAAAGAAAGATTAGTATCAACCTTATCTTTATTATGCTACACTGAATTATTATAATTATTTTTAGCTGTAGTCTACGTACGTAGCATTGCATAATATTTTCGATCTCATAATTTTTGTACAGATACTGTTGCAATTTCTAATCAGTTCTGAATAAAAATACATTAGTACATACAAAAGTACATTATATATATATATATATATATATATATATATATATATATATATATATATATATCGTCACTGACGCCATTATCAAATCAAAGAATATATTTCCAGAAAAATATATTGATCATATTCTACGTTTATAGTACTTAGTAAATAGTACTTAGAAGCGATTGTATCATACCAACCAAGTCCACACTAAGTTACACGATACTTATGATTTATCTTCAAAATCGTTTCAATATGTATCCGTCCGAAATAATCCACAAATCATAAATCATAAATACCGTTCTATTTGCTCAAGATAAAATGAATCGATAAGTACATCGAATGGGATACTTTGCTCCCAAATAACTTATTAAAATAAAATCGTTCCAAACCTTTCGAAATCCTTGATTAGAAAATTATTATCAATAAATCGTTTACTGTATCTTATCGACATACGAAGGCCATTATAAAATTATACCATTATACCATTATAAAATTATACCATTATAAAATTTGTATAAAAAATACTTTTTTATAAAAACCCATAGTAAATACCACACAACACAATTTTTCTATTGATTATAGAATTTTATTTACAGAAATCCACTTAAAAGTGACTAGTTCTTCAACCATAGCGTATGTTTTCATTCCGCCAATGATGGGTGGCTTTTAATACATGTGCCTGTTCTCAATCAAAAAGCAAATGGTATCTCATTTCTTTGGAAGATGAGATACGGCAATAAAATCAGAAAATTTCTTCGATAATATCTTCGACTGATAGTTCCTTCCACTTATCAGACACAGATATAAATTCAATCAGTTATTAAAAATGAAATTCTCATCATGCGAATCCCATGCAAGTACATATGTACCTTACGGTGGCCGTTATTTATACGCGTCGAAATTTTTTTTGTATTTCTTTGCTCTCACCCCCTAGAACGGTATCATTTGATAAAAAAAATAGTCCCTGAAAAAGATTATTACAATCGCACAACAGGAAAGGGTGCCGACCAGGCTTTAAAATTTAGAATTCATCAATGGTTTGAATTTGAAGAATTTCTCAAAAACGGTAAACCCTATCGAAATTTTGTTCAAATAATATTAAAAGAGAATTTTCTACAATTACTGTATATATAATTTTTTCGTGCTTCCAACCATTTTTTAGATAATAGCGTTTGAATATAGAGAGCTCCGCACTTCGCGCGTCCCACCTGTACGGCGTGACGTATTGTCTATACGCGGACCTTTGCATATTCAAACGCTATTATCTAAAAAATGGTTGGAAGCACGAAAAAATTGTATATACAGTAATTGTAGAAAATTGAATGTTCTTTTAATATTATTTGAACAAAATTTCGATAGGGCTTACCATTTTTGAGAAATTCTTCAAATTCAAACCATTGACGAATTCTAAACTTTAAGGCCTGGTCGGCACCCTTTCCAGTTGTCCGACTGCAATAATCTTTCTCAGGGACTATTTTTTTACGAAATGGAACCATATTAGGGTGTGAGAACAAAAGAAATCGCGGGTTGAAAATAAGGGCCTCCCTAATGTACCTCTGTAGAAGCTACAAGAGTCACAGTGAATCCCGGACATACGCTTAACTTCGCCTATACAGTCATTTCTCGTAATTAATAATTAAAAACTTTTTTCCGCAGTACTTCGGTTACCCAGGAACCAATCGCTACGCAAGCCCGGGGTGCCACTGCAACTTGTTCGGAAGCGAAATGAAATGTTCGGAATAGGTGGAAAGATTTTTATTGTATTTAAATCCAATCGTGTTTACAAAAGTAGATCACGATCTTGCGAATCCGGTCCATGAACGTCGAGCTACCGCCGTAGTTAGCTATGACGGTCTGCATATTTTCCACATTGTAATCGGACTCCTTGATGTTCAGCGTCATTATCTTAACTATCACGCACAAGTGTGTGAACTCGCGGTTGGCATCCTGGGATATCTTCTCTCTGTACCCCTCCTTGGTGAACGCCGACGTGTCGCACCTCATGTTCTTCAGCGCGTGGATCAGCGTCTCGTAATACAGGTCCATAAGGCCCTCGATCTGATCGTCCGTGACGTCCAGCTGCACGCTCGAGAACAGATAAAAGAGCAGATCGTGTAGCGGGCTGCCGTGCAGATACATCTGGAAGTCGACGAATTTCACGTCGTCGATCTTTCCGCTCTCGTCCTGATGGAACAGCACGTTGTTCACCCAGAAGTCAGAGTGGATAATGGACACCCACGGGTCCCGCGGGACGTCCGCCCAAAAGTCCCTTATCGTCACGGAGTTCAGAATCTTCTGGCACCTGTCGTAATAGATGTTTATCTCAGGGTCCTCCTTTATCTTCTCCAACGTCGATTTCACCAGGGCGACCGCGTTGCCGTCTATTAGCAAGCACTTCGCTTGCATCTTGAACATCTCGAAGATGCCGGGCTTCTTCTGCTTCATGGCCATTCCTAAAGCGTGGAATCTCGCCAATGACTTGATGGCCATCCCCGAGTGCTGCAGGTCATAACCTATGCGGAACAGTCGAAACGAGACGTATAGTGGCATTCGAATTGCGGCCCAGGGCTTCTTATTTTTGTTTTGGCTGTTAAAATTTCCATTGCAGCGCGATTTTGATTTATTTAGAACCGCGACGTGTTGACAGAATTGGTTACGCCTGGTTGGCGGCATGATTCAGCGGGAAGAGGGATGTGAAAGAACTCGTTAAGATTTCATTGCTATCCAGGCGTTAATGACACTGGGGGAATTGCATTAAATGCTGTTGCATAGGTATGAGATCTAATATTAGTTCAATAGAGACACGAAATATAATATAAGTTAATAGATAGAAGGGTATATTAATTTAGGTATTTGAAGAAATGCCTAAATTAATGGGCACTTTATAATCTTGCGAGTAGTTCGCGTTCAAAATCGATACTGCATCAAAATTGGGGCTTATTAAATAACTTGGAATCTCGTGTCCCCCGCGAGAGTATGTAACCACTTGAACCCACCTATGATTCTATTTCCAGTGTAGTAACCCTTCGCCTTCAAATTGTCCATAAGGAAGACTGCATTGTCATCGAACTCGAGGTCCGACTGCATGGACAGCCTCGAGCCGTAAAACTTGGGCAGGATATCGAACATCTCGTTCTTCCTCAACCCACATTCCATTTCTAACTTATTATACGCAGGCATCACGGTCTCGTACATGAAGATCTCTTTAATAAAGGTGCGGGAACTGTTGAATATACGTCTCTGGAACTCCGTCGGCGGCAGCATCTTCGCGATCAGATTCAGCTCCTCCTTTCTCCCTGTCTGCCCAATTTTGTAATCAACGTGGACACTCAGGATCGTGCTGCCGTAGTTCTCTCCGGGCGGCAGCAGAGAATCGGTGGTGTAACTCTCCACGATCACCTTGTCCCCGAGCCTCTGTCGCAGAACAGATTCCAGATCACGCAGAACGATCTCCTTCAGTTTCCTGTCACTGTTATTCATGGTTACGCGCGTGAGTCCTCGACACTGGTGCTCTTGGTGTACCGTCTGAATTACCGTTCCCTGACCAGCTACAGCCGCTAGAACACCGAAGACTGACTCGTTTTGCGTTTTAACTGTCCTTTGAATTTATAAGATCGGCCACCAATGGGGCCCGCGGATCAACGCTCTTATCAATCGAATACAGTACGCGTATTGCTGCACAATCTAAATGGCCGCGCAATCGTAAACGTAACGTTTTTTTTCTCCTAGACAGCCCGATGCCGTTAGCCAGCTTACACGCTGTACCATAGCTCCACTTATCTCCCGTGTATGCGGTGATGATCATCGCTCCTCGGACAGATCTCCCCCACTTTATATGCCGGCACATTGTTCTAACGGAGAGAGCCGATCGCTTTCTGTACCCTGGCCGCGGTGGACTTTCCTTAACGCGTTACGTTTTGCTACGTGAACATTCACGAATTTCCTTCTTTGTCCTCTGTTCTCTGTTAAGTGCTTGCAGTCGCGCGTTTCAATGCAGGGCTGATGCTTGAGATATCTTCCAATTGTGTCAAGTATCATTAGACCTTGGTGAGGTAATATGTGAGCATGGAAACGGATTGCTCACTATGTGTGCAAATATGTACTTGGCTCTTGTAACTTTGGGTTGCTGGAAATGAAACGTTTTGTGTAAAGATCCTTTATATTATAATGAAGGAGCATAATGCGGTAATGATTGGTTTAATTTCTATCCGCGGGTGGAGAAATTATCATTGAAAGACACAGTGATAAAAAGGATAAATTTATTTATAGAAAAGTATAATGATACAAAAATATGGCATTTCTGTAATACTAGAACAGAAATAACAATGTAATAACGCATTGCTTATTAAAACGGGTCTGTAGCGTACTATATAGTATTTTCAGTAAGGAATTTATGGAGTATGTAACATTTTAAGGATTTCAAATCCATCTTCTTAGAGTCCTATTGATGAGAGACTTTATATATATATATGATACAGTGATATTTGATATTGTTTCAAATCGATGTCTTTCCCAGCTCATCGATTAGTTTGCTATGAATGTCCCATAAATTCTGTAAAAATTAAAATCTCATAGGTTTCCATTTAATAGAACATACAAATTGGTATATGAAACTTAATGTGTTACCTTTTTTTCGCGAAATGTTTTTCGTTTTATTATTGTGAATCGTATTAAAAATTTCGAGGCTAGAAGTATCCAAAGAAATTTCAAATGCGCGTTATTAAATACTGGAGATAGTATTCAATACAACGCTGTTTGACCAAATTTTTAAACAGAATACTTACAGCGGCGGACGAAAGAAAGTTTACACCATTTAAAATCGCATAACTTTTTTAGAATTGGTCCAAACGACTTGATTTTTTTTGAGAAGCTAGAAGGATTTTAGTTTGCTAACAAGGGAACATCCCGAACCTGAAAATTCAAAAATGTTTGAAACTCTGTGAATATGTAGGAGATTTCCTCCTGATTACAACGTAATTTTTGTTTATTGCCCAAATTCACTCTAAGGGGGTGGAATTAACCCCTGAAAATCCGGTTATTTTCCAATTTTTTGTTATAACTGTTGAACTGTAAAACAATTTTTTTTACCAAATGACAGATCTAATTAAGGGGGGAACCCTATTTAGGACGCTAGGAATAAGGTGATTCTTGGGAATTTTTTTTCTAAGAAACTGTTAAGCGGATCTTTTCCAAAGGTTCAGGGTATTTTTATGCCCTTTTGCAACTCTTGCCACCCACCAATTTGCAACTCTGGCGCGCGAGTCCTAACGAACGTGTTCATATATCTTCATTTCTACCGAACACTTTGTAAAGTAAAAATTAATTTTTATTGTTTGAATGTGAACTAAAATACCCTGAAAGTTTGGAAAAGATCCGCTTAACAGTTTCTTAGAAAAAAATTCCCAAGAATCACCTCATTTCTAGCCGTCCTAAATAGGGCTCCCCCCTTAAAAGAAGTAACTTTTGTCTTGAAACTTTTTTTCTATCTCTTACAGTTCGCGAGTTGATTTCAATGGTTAATTTTCACCTACTTCGAGTGAATTTGGACAGCAAACAAAAATTGCGTTCTAATCAGGATGAAATCCCCTACATATTCACAGAGTTTCAGAATTTTTTGATTTTCCGGGTTCGGAATGTTCCCTTGTAAGTGACGTGACCGTCGCACAGTGTAACGAGTATATAGGGGAAAAAATCAATTTTCCATTAAGATACAGTTATTTACATGTAATTGATATGTTAATCATATTTATACCCCAAAAAATTAATTTTTAACATAAAATAATTCATTAAAATATATTTTTGAACATAATAAAAGTAAAGCAAATAAAATATATATTTTTTTAAATACATTTAAACACAGATTAATAGCAAACATATGAAACAATTATAAAAAAAATAAATTTAAGTTTTTAAATAATTCGTATTGATAATAAATTTTAAATTATTCATTCTTATTATACATCTTCATCACTATCAGTTGAATCTGAAGGAATTGAAAGGTCAGTGTCTTTTAAAAATAAATATTCGAGCACAGATTTGTCTCGTTTTTTCGTTTTATTTTGTATATTTTTTCTTATGTGAGAGCACTCGGGGGCAGATCAAATTTATACCAAATTAAAGGGCATAAAAAGAATTAATTATAGTAAAAAAATGAAAGAACCAATGTTTCGTTTTTTTTAATTCTCTCCAGAATTGATAAGATACGACAAAAAAAGAAATAATTTGAGCCACTGGTACGTATCCATATCTTTAAATCCAAGAATTTTTAATTAATAAAACGAAAAAAAGATATATTTTGCTTATTTTCAAAAAAAAAGAAAGAAAAGAACTTATAAATACAACAAAAATGCAGTGGGTAAATGTTTCCTATTTGTAGTCTGTGGCAGCTTGCGTTTGGTTATTTGACTTTGAATGCAATTACTAACCTTAAATCCGTTATTTATGTTACTAAGTTATGATGTTCTTATATCAGTGGACTGTTTACTATCAATTCCATGAAATGAAATACAAGATTTCAAAACTCAAATTTTTCTTTTTGAACACGTGCCGCGGCACTGTGCGTCGTTTTGGAAAAAATTGCAATTGGTCGGAATAGCGAAAAAAAATAGTAAAGGTCGGAAATCAGCGATTTTCAACCTTATTTTGCGATCTTTAAGCGTTTGTAGCTCAGAGCAACGTTAACCGGTTTTGATAAAATGTTCAGCATGTATACAACTTACTTAAATCTACAAACGGGATTTTTGAATTTTCATTACAGGCTCAGAAAAAAGAGTTGAAAAAACGACCTTTACTATTTTTTTCGCTACTCCGACCAATTGCAATTCTTTTCAAAACGACGAAACACGTCACTTAGCAAACTAATCCTTCTAGCTTCTCAGAAAAACTCAAGTCGTTTGGACCAATTCTAAAAAAGTTATGCGATTTTAAACGATGTAAACTTTCTTTCGTCCGCCACTGTAGGTCCAGCAAAATCTACAAAAGTTTCTGGCACCAAATAATTCTTTCTGTTTAATGATGTACACTTTTGAAAAGACTGCCTATACACGAACTATATTTACACAATGCTGAAAGAATAACTACCATTTTAATTGTTTTGTATTGACCGACGTGGGATCGCATCTCCATCTTCTTCGATCAATTTGTGATGCACAGCACTGAGAGCCTGTATACCATACAAATTCATTGCAGAACCAACTCAGCATTCGAATTGAGATTTAAATATCTTTAATCCGCAGGATCTAAATATTTAAAAAATGTTCAAACGATACGAAGCTTGAAATGTACCTTGAAATATTTCACAGTCTTCACGCGCAGCTCTAAAGTTGCGTCTTCGTCGCAGATGATTATCGTACGAGGGTGCTGTTGAAACGCTGATACAGTCCACATGTGATTGATGCCTTCTTCTATCGCCTTGTAAAGAGCGAACGCCTTATGCGATCCTGTGATGAGAATCATCACTTCTTTGGCATCCATTACTGTGCCAACGCCAACGGTCAGTGCCTGCTTCGGAACTTTGGAAATGTCGTTTCCGAAAAATCTTGCATTAGCTTCCAAAGTATCCTGCGCTAGTGTTTTCACTCGTGTACGCGATGCTAAGGAAGAACCTGGCTCGTTGAAAGCTATGTGACCATCTGGACCGATACCTGGGGTATAACACTTTATTATATGACAAATTCCATGACGATATTTGTACATTTATAAATTACGTACCACCGATGAACAACTCAATTCCACCAGCTTCTTTAATTCTTCTCTCAAAATCGTTGCATTCTTTCGCAAGATCTGATGTGTTGCCATCGAGAATATGTACATTCTGTGGGTCAATGTCTATATGCTTGAAGAAATTATTATACATATAGTAATGGTAGGATTCTGGATGATCCCTGGGTAAATCAACATATTCGTCCATATTGAATGTCTTTACATATTTAAAGGAAATTTTTCCTGCTTTGTGATATTCTATTAGCTTCTTGTACATCCCCAAAGGTGTGCCGCCTGAGTAACAAACAATAACGATAAGTGCTTTACTTACTGTATTAAAAGCTATGCTTTTATTGAATAAAGAGATACATACCCGTTGGAAGGCCAAGAACAAAATACTTATTTTCATTTGGTTGGAAGTCTTTGATTCTCTTTAGAACATATTTGGCTGACCATTCTGACACATAATCCACCGTATCACAGATTACCAAACGCATTTTCAATTTATGCTGTATATAAACTCCCACTTAACACTGAAAAAAAATACAAAATTCTGTAAGTTCCAGATGAAGAATTTGTGGTGAGGAGAATTGCGCGAAAGAAGAGCCACCAATGATACAATTAATACTGTGATTAACAGTATCCAAGCGGTATACGATGTGCTTTTTACCGATGTTCAATAAAAATTTTATGAGTGTGTACGTTAGAGATATCTTTATGGCAATGACCTTTTATCTGAGCATATAGAAACCGTAAAAGTGGCTTTTATTTAAGCTCCGTGCATTTAAAATCCGTGCATTATTTAAGTAAATCTCGTAAATAAATTTTTTATTGGTATTTATCTTTAAAATACGTAAGGAGGAGTAAACATGTTACATATGGCGCATTCGTCGCCGAAACTTATTCCGATACATCTTTGTAGCGCCGTGCATGCACGTGATTCAGCACGTGATTCATTTCGAATGACTTCGAAGGTCAATAATCAATGGCTGTTGACGTTAAGAGCGACGCGCGTATTAACTTCGATTAATATTAGGTTCTAGCGTCGTCTATTTGTTAATTTGAATTTTATGGAGAAAGCGAGGAAACTATGACTCACCCTCGCGGCGAGGAAGCAAATAATAATACGAGAAAAAATACGAACCTGAAGAAAAAATGGGGAATCGCTCCTGAAGCACAGTCGACCAGTCGCCAAATCAGCTGAGACGAGACTAACCTAATCTCAATCCTTTGTTAAATAGTTTGCAAAAGCATGAATAATCTGCCCCACTTATATATAGACACACCATCGCCCCAAGCAAGATATTCAGAAGATAACGCGTAATCTCTCAATTATAATAGAAGTACTCGCTGAAAATAGAGCTTCCCACGCGGTTTGCTTTTAATTATACAAACGCAACTCCTCTATTAAATAAAATATATGGATTTTGAAACAGTATGCCTTTGTTTTATTCTTAACCTTTCATCGGGGAAAATTCCTTGGATTTAAATGTATCGAGTTAGATGTGAATTATACTCGCTGTTAGTAACAGCCGAGTTAAGTTCAGAATTTGGCGGGAATGGTTGGTTAAGATTTCTACTTGCGTTATTCGGACGATGTTGCTTGTATTCTAAAGATATTTATTTGCACATTTCGTGAAATTCGCATTAGCACGATGCCTGAAGTAACGATTAATAATGTTATCGTTAATTTCCCTTTTAAACCGTATCCTGTTCAAGAGGAATACATGGAAAAGGTGATAGAATGCCTTCAAAATAGCAAGAATGGTGTTTTAGAATCCCCAACTGGTAAAATTCTATTTTAGTACTTTCCTGAGTACAGTAGACGATCGAAACATCGAAATTAATTGACAGAAATATTTCAGGTACAGGGAAAACTCTCAGCCTTTTGTGTTCCTCTTTAAGCTGGTTACTAACGAAGAAAGCACAATTGCAAGCGCAATCGTTAGTAGGTGCAATAGAGACACCGAATTTTGGAGGGTACTTTTTCAAGAAATTAAATAATGGACTTAAGGAAGCTGCCGGTGATTCAGATCCTTCCAGTACTTTTAACTGGGCACCGCCGAAAATTATCTATGCGTCTAGGACACATTCTCAGTTGTCGCAGGCGATGCGGGAATTAAAAAGAACCTGTTATAAACACGTAAGCGTTGCTGTATTGGGATCCAGGGACCAACTTTGTATTCATCCAGAGGTTTCCAAAGAGACCAATAGTTCCAATAAAATATACATGTGTCATTCTAAAGTAAAGTCTAGAACGTGCTTTTATTATAATAATGTTGAAACGAGGTAAACACTTCTTTCATAATATTCAATGCCTTAGCGGGTGTTATTTGGTTTTAAGAAAGCATTAATGAAACTCACATTTTAATGTTCGTTTTTTTCTCGTAGAAAAGAAGATCCTCTTTTTAAGCAGGAAGTACTAGATATAGAGGATTTAGTAAAAGCTGGGCAGAAGCTCAGTTGTTGCCCATACTTCTTGTCCAAAGAGCTTAAACAAACCGCGGATGTAATTTTTATGCCATATAATTACTTGTTAGATACAAAAACACGGAGAGCTCAAGGTATAGAGCTGCAGAATAATATTATTCTCTTCGACGAAGCGCACAATATTGAGAAAACGTGTGAAGAGGCGTCGTCGTTACAGGTACTAGACTTGTGTGGCAATATTTAAATTGAATTAATATACTAGTAGTAAACAGGTTTATTTTTTGCCTTCCGGCCTCAAAATTTGGTTACATGTGTCTGTAAATGTTTCTGGGACTGTTAACTCAAGATTGTGCTTTTGTTTTGACTTTCTCCTTTATCTTGGGCTTCTTTGCTTCTCCCTTTTTTCCAGAACCATAGGCATCCACTCCGCTCCTTCTTCTTCTCCCTTTAGAATCCCTCTTATCGTTGAATTTTCTCTTTTCAACTCCTTACAGTCTTGTAGCATGTGACCCAGTGTCTCTCTAGCCCCTTTACATAATCTGCATACTGTCTCTTTTTCTTCCTTCCAGTACTTGCTTCACCGCTCTTCGTTCCCACATCTGAACCTTGCGATCATGCTTTGGTCTCTTCCTCTGTAGTCTCCGTTTAGGTAATTTTCCCTCTGGTTATCCCTGGTTTCTGTATAACGAAGGTTGTATCTACCTCCTCGTATTGTGTCGGATTGCCATTGGACCTGCTCTGCCCTGTCTCTTTGCGCTAGTTCCTCAGCAAATTCTCTTCCTCTCCTTCTGTCTATTTCCATTTCTTGGATATCCACCATTTCTTGCCTATAGTATGAATCTCTCATTTCCTCCCATTTCGACTTTTTCTCTCCTTGCTTCGCGTCTATTTCCCTCCAGCATTCTTGTAATATTTTATTCTTATTCAGCCATTTCGTTTTCTCCTCATATTTTATTGCTCTTTTCCCCGCTTCTATCCTTTGTCCGTTTTTGTTTCCTCCAAAAATTAGATATGCTGGTGTGTTGAAGTACAAACCTAAAGTCCACCTTATGTATTTCTCCTGTATTTTCTCTACTTTTTCTGCTTCCATCCATCCCCAAATTTCTGCCAAATTTCTCCCCAAATACAGCAAGATACTTTTCACTGTGCTTCTAAATATTCTCATTCTTCTCTCAAAATTGTTCTTGAACTGGAATTAATATACTATTTATAATGTACATATACATCGATGCATGTGTTGAAATAATATAGTTACAAGATTTTAATACAGAGCTTTTGTAGATATGCAGTACAGATGTTGCAATGTGCATCGATGAAGTAACAGCGGTAATGGAAGCCATGGCTAAAGATATGGACCAACAAAATGATTTCTTGATGGAAAATGCTGGAAATCCCCAGAAAGATTTTACTGCTGATGACTTGTGCATTTTGAAAGCCATGTTTCTGGAATTAGAAAAGGCTATCGACGCTATAGAAATTGTAAAACGTGACGAAGGAGATACACACCCCGGAGGATATATTTTTGAGTTACTGGAAAAGGCGCAAGTGAGTGACTAAAGAATTTTCCAACGGAAAAATTTTACGAATTTTGTGACACAAATTTTTAATAATTATGTCCGGTAGTTAACCCATGGCAGGGAGCAGCTGGTAATAGAGAAGCTAGAGAAAATTGTTACTTATTTAACAACTACGAGTACATCTCCGTTTACGAGGAAAGGTAACGCGCTCCAAAAGTTCAGCGACCTATTGAGGACTGTGTTCAGCAGCGGCAATAGCGCACGCTTCAGGGAAAGAGTCAAGCAGTGTTATAAAGTATACATTCAATTAGAAGAATCGAAAAAGAATCAAAAGAATGATATTTGGGGAACAAAGAAAACGGTTTCGAAGAACGATGGCAAAGTTATCAGTTACTGGTGCTTCAGTCCTGGTTTTAGGTAAAGTATTGACTTTTTTGTACGCTTAAATATTTATTACAGTAATATATATATATATATTTTGTAAAGCATGCAGAATTTAATGGAACAAGGTGTACGCTCAGTAGTATTAACGAGTGGAACGTTATCTCCTTTAAAACCGTTTATATCTGAACTTGGAATACCGATTGACTTTCAACTAGAAAGTCCACATATTGTAAAAGGAGATCAAATCTGCGTGGGTGTTCTTAGCCAAGGTCCTGATGGTTATTCGTTAAATTCTTCCTACAACACAAGGTATTTTTATTAAGCGCACTTTTATACAATATATGTGTACTGTATTAATCGGAGTATATAATTACTTTCAGGAACGATCCTAAATATATAGCATCGCTTGGGCGAACAATATTCAATTTCAGTTGCCTGATTCCTCATGGCCTCTTAGTTTTCTTTTCCTCCTATCCAATAATGAAGAAGTGCAGAGAAGAATGGCAAAACACAGGTTTGTGGACGAAAATAGCGGATCGTAAAGTAATTATCTTCAATATTGTTACGAGACATTTCTTTACTTATTCCTCACGCGTAATAAATCTGTTCGTTTACATTTATTAGCCGATATATGTGGAACCACAACAAAAAGACGGTTTCACAAACGTAATGAAAGAGTATTGCGAAAAAATCAGAGATCCTTCTTGTAAAGGGGCTATTTTTATGGCAGTCTGTAGGGGTAAAGTGAGCGAAGGGCTTGACTTTGCTAATGCAAACGGTAGAGCTGTGTTAATTACTGGTCTTCCATTTCCACCTTTGAAAGATCCAAGAATCATGTTGAAACAACGATATTTGGAAGAAACGAGGGCTAAAGACAAAGAAGTAACTAAGCCACAAAGTACCAATATTAAAGTACCAATTGAAGAGCAACAGTTCAAGAGTTTTTTTTACTGTTTTTAGGCTTTGTCTGGTCAGCAATGGTATCAACTCGAAGCGTCGCGAGCTGTTAATCAAGCTATTGGCCGAATAATACGACATAAGAATGATTACGGAGCTATAGTTCTCTGTGATTGTAGATTCGACAATCCAAGTTTTAAAAAGCATTTATCTGCCTGGCTAAGGCCTTATATTAAAAATTTTAGTAACTTTGGAATGATTACGAGGGTGTTAAGGGACTTCTATAGATACGCAGAACACACTGTAAGTTTCATTACTTCGTGAAAAGAATTCTTTAATTCTCAGTTTACTAAGTTCAAAGTTTCTTTTCAGTTACCGCAACCAAATATGGTTAGCAGTTCCTCGAGTAATAGGGCTTTGTTACCTGCGACAGCAGCATCTTTCGATGCAACCGTGTCTCGTAAAATAAAGACTACTGCGAAACAAAGTTCTGAAGTAACATCTTTAGTAGATGATGCTTTTAATATTGATACATATACTAATGAGAATGAAAAGTACAATAAATCAACTGAAGTAAAGAAAAAGAATTTCTCCGAGCTTCTAGCAATGGAATCAAAGCCTGCGATTAACTTCAGCGATTGTAAATTAAAAGAGAATTATACCAAGTGTGAACTAACAAAGAATATCGCTGAACCAGTTACGAAGAAAAGAAAGATAAAAATGCTGCCAGTGGAATTCAACGAATGCTTGTCTGGCCCTTCGACTTCTTCAAGTACGAGCATAGACAGTAAAGACAGTTCAAAGAATTTTCAACAAATATCTGAAGAAGTCAATAGTGTTACTGACAAAAAGGCTTTAGGCAAAACGTATTTGAAGGAGGTAAATACTCAAAATCTCATACAGTGTATGAAATATTGAAAGATTATAATGAATATATTGTAGAGCCTTGGAAATATTCCTTTATAAAGAACATTTAATAGTTTAAACGCATGTATGAAATATATTTCTCAGGTGAAACGTTCTCTATCGGAAGTGAAGTACAAAACATTTGCAAAAATGATACAAGACTATACGAAGACAGGTAATTTCGAGGAGTTGCTGAAAGTACTTGGAAGCCTCTTCCCACCGAAAGAACTATTTCACTTATTTATAGGTATTCTTCTCCACACTATAAAGATTATTTGCATTGTATTATTAATTTCCAATGATTTAAGAAACGTATAAATTTTTAGGGTTTAAACATTTTCTAAAAAAGCAACACATTGCTGCTTTTGAATCTCACGTTGCTTGTTTAAGACACGTGCAGTTATGATGCTGGAAGTTAACAGAAATTGGAAGACTGATATCTGAATCTATAGAATGATTATTAAAATTTGTGATACAAGTAAGTACATTAATAAATTACGTATCGATTTGTATACTTTTTCTTCGCAAAAGATCAATCGAAAATAAATTCTACTTTTGACCAAATGTTTAACTCCATTACATATTTTATTGTTCTATATTAACACATGCCGTAATCACATAGTAGTGTACAATTTTAAAATCTACAAATAATATTTCGTAATAATCTTGAAATACAAATATAATAAGTATATACAACCATTCGTCAGTATATATTCTTTTCTTATCACATGGCTACAGTAGATATCACTAATGTATACATGTTGAAGTTTATCAGCATTGTTCTACCAAGTATTAATTTAATAATTATTCTATTTTAAAAGATTTATGCCCCTTTATAATACAAATCGCGTAAATGGTTAAGCATTATGCGTATGGCTATAAAAATTAATATATTAACTGTTCTTGCTAAATACTTATACATACTTGTATAAAAGCCGGACTTAGCGAAAACGTGTAAACATGCGTGTGATATTAGTCAAAAGATCTAACGTCAGCGAACAAGCATAGACCGTCTTTAGAAATGGAAATAAAATGTCATTGAAAATTCATTTAATTTTCAGAGCTATGTACATATATATATGTTACACTTTACTTTTCAGTACGTCTCGAAACATTCTTCTAAAAATCTTTCAAAGCACCGAGTACGGAAACTAAAGTTGTAGCAAATCATAATGTTAGCCGTTGAAGATAATAGTAGTTAAACTTACATGTCAAGCAATACATTCATTACATTCAAACGAAATCGATTATTTATCTGTGCGTTTGGACCGCGTCGAACACAGTGTACTCTTCCTTCCTCGTCTGCGCTTCTTAGTCGCATATTAAGCTAACTGTACCATTTGTAACTTATATTGACGTCAGAATGCATTCCACTGCGACACTTTTGTCTATACTTGTTTAAAGTATATACGTTTTTTTTTTGTTACAGAATCTGATGTATGGAAATGAATATCACATTTCTTTTTTTTTCTTTAATTAATGTGTTATTTTATGAACACATAACGTTAATGTTTCCCTTACAAAAATCTGTTAAGAATCGTAGTTATTTTTTACAGCTCCATGGTATGAACTCCAGTCGCATCTTTATTATCAGCTTCTTTTTTAATCAGTGCATTGGTGACGATTTCTTGATAGTATTCCACAAACACACTTCGATTATGAGAGATAAGTATTAAGAATTGAGCCGCTATGGCCGTCAACTCTTCTTGAAGCGACGAAAGCCCCGGTGGCACTTGTTGCGGTGCTGCGGATTGAGATGATATTATTTTCTGCAGAAACTGCCGAATTCTCAAATCTGAAAAGTCATAAAAAAATAGACGCGTCGAGGAAGCTTATTTAAATTTTACGATTAGTAAAGCTCGTTCGCAATGCTTACTTATAAGATGCCTGATTTTATGTTCTGGCTTCATGAGTTCCAATATTTGTCCTTCTAATAATGTTTCCAACTCCGGTGTTAACTGAGCAGCGCCAATGTCTTGTAATGTTGTACTTAGGTCTGTCTTCACTTGCAGCACGATATTTGGCATCACAGTCTCCAAGTCCCTAATAGTATTGTACATAAAATTCAATATGCAATTCTATTACCTACGTACAGAATTACACGCCACTGTGTACATACTTGTTTGAATGTACAGAATCCAGCAGCACACTAAGATGCTGTTTAATATCTTTCTTGAAACCCGATACTCCATGAATTGGTGGTCCCACTGTGTTGTTTATCAGCAATATCACGGATCCTGTGATGCTTAGCCGACTGGTTTTATCGCGTAATTCTATTAACCTACCTTGGTCGAGCATCAAAGTCTGAAAGGAAATATATTAACAAGATTAGCCTTCGCAAGATCGTTAATCCAAGCGATAGAAGAAAAGCGTGCGCAATTCATAAACATACTTCTGCGTCTGGATTAAAATCCCATTCTAGGAGATCAAGATACGCTTCGGTTAAAAGACCATGCGTGATCTGTCGTACAGCGTTCACGTCTGATGAATCGCCAGTAACATTAACAGAGTCGAAATGCCTTAATAGCCACTTCTCCGTGTATTGCAAACCGTTTGCATTGATTTTTAGAAACTCGGCAAACTTTGCTTTCTCATACTCGATACTCGAAGCAACTATATTCGGTCTCATCATAGTTATAGTGAAGTTTGCCAGATCGAGCCGCATTAATTGCAATACGTCCATTATACCTTTAAATACTTCGATCACATCTGTCTTCAGACTGAGTTCATTGATCATCGAGTCTCTTACCGGCGCGCACACTTTACTCATAATTGAAATCACATATTGCGCGTAATGATGGAAGTCCAGAACACCCTTTTCCGCTTGCTGTTTGATTAGATCTACGTCGAGTACCTCTTTTAAATTTTCTCGGATCTTTGCGTGGTGTGGCAACACCAGCTCGTCTAACGTCTTGGAGAAGTAAGAAGAATTATTAATACAGGAAGCTTATATCGCTTGAGAAAATCAATACGAGCATATTACCTCTTTAATTTCTTGTAGCAAGACCAACGCCTGCGTGTAACTTGGAGGATCTTCGGCTAATTGCTCGGCTAACAAATTCCAAAATGCTTTGTGCATAATTTCTTTCACTTTTCTGTGGAATGTACCATCGTCGGGGTCGAGTTTCTGTAATTGAAAATTCTTGTCCACTGCGATTTCGTGAGCTAAAGCCATGTTCTTCATGCCATTAGCAGCTTTTACGATTTCTTCCAGCGAAACAAATTTTGGCGGGGATACTCCTATTAACCCGCTCACCATGAGGTTCGGTGTCTTTTCTCTGCAAAGTATTAATTTAATCGCAAGCCTTTCTAATATTTCTCGGACAGTTGGACGATCGGATAATTTACTCTTTCGCATTCTCTTCTTCTGTCTCGGTGTGAGAACTAGACTGGTAATCTATAGGCGCTGATGTACCGGCTTCGTTAACGTTGCGTTTTTGTTCCTCATCGTTTTCCATTTTTTGATTCCTATAAAGTATATCTTGTTATAAATGTACTGTAACGAAAAATTATGTTGAAACGTTTAAAAAGTATTATGTACACTGCAATAGGTAACACAATGATTATTATTAAATTCTTAAATATTGTATTTAACAATTCAATATCAATTGTGAATTCGGCATAAAAAATTGCCTTTTAAATTAAGGTGTATTAATAACAAACATGAATATTTAAATTCCATAATTAATATCAAAGGCAAAGCCACAGTTTGTTAACACCAAACACAACGTAACTGTTCTGTAATAAATATTTAACACTGTTGTCAAACAAAAGCACACTGACCAAAACAAAATGCCAGGAACGAAATTTAACAGTGCCACCGAGCCTGGAAGTTTGCGACTAATGAAGAAACAGCAAAGAGTAATACCCCCTATTACTCCAGCACCGACCAAAACTTTATTCCTAACAAAAAAGTATTTAACTATGCGCACAATATTAAAATAAAAACAAATAATCTCATTTTAAGTGATAAATACAATATGGAATTTCTCTTTAAAAGTAAAATAATGAACTGAAAACATAATAGACATAATCGCCTATGCATTTATGTATGTACAATTTCTGTTTTACCATGGAGCAATGAATTTGAATTTATGCCTAAAGATATCTATACTTCTTTCAATAAGAAAAATACAATGAGAAAATGCTTATTAGATTATGGAATGCGATAACTTGTACAGTTTACAATATATAAATTTAAAATACGGAAGTATAAAACATACCTATCTGGCATGGTTAACGTTGAATTCAAATGTTTAGTTGTAGCATGATCTGCACTCAGAGGCAGCTGGCAGTTGAATGCACTGGTTACTGAAGAGAAGGAGGTCAAACTTTGTCTATAAAAAGAACATCCACAAGGTACATATAAGAATCATCTCCTTCCTACCTCATTTCGAAGGACTAATATAATATTTTTATTTCCAACAACCTGCCATGTATTTTTATATTCCCTGCAAATTACCCAATGTATGAAATATTGCAATTGTCAATGTATTAACGTATTTAGTAATGTAATGTGGCATATAAAAATCTCATTAGGTTTATGAAACACGAAATTGCTCTAAACAATTTCTGCTTCCATTAAATGGAAGTGCAAAGAAGTGGAAACTTTCACATCCTTGTTATAAATTTAAGTGGATTCATATCAAGCTCATGAGAGGAAATTTTAAGATAGTATTTATCTTAATTATTGATTCGGATATTTCTGTTCCATTGCTAATATAGATGTACTGGAGCATTTCTAAACACTCGGAGATTATTAAGTATCTATTTAATACGCCACATTCATTGATCAGTCAATAAGTATTGATCTGTTTACAAACGAAACCAAACTACTGTCTG
The DNA here is from genome assembly GCA_029448645.1 of Andrena camellia. NCBI lineage: Eukaryota > Metazoa > Arthropoda > Insecta > Hymenoptera > Andrenidae > Andrena > Andrena camellia. The sequence continues at coordinate 11,519,121 of CM055677.1, forward strand.
TTTATCCTGCGACTTCGAAGCATGTTTCCCCGATCAGTAATTTGAAAACGTTACGAAGCTGCCCGTTTGTGTTCAATGACTCTCGACGATTCTTAACGTAATTACACTTTTGCTGGAACGTCGAAACGTAAGAATCGTACGGAATCTTACCCGTGCTGATGTTTTACGAAAATATTCGAGCATTCGTCATAATAAAATTCATGTTTCTATGGCAGATTTATTAACAATTTTACGTAGAGATCGTCATGTCGAAAGATCAATTGCGTCCCAAACAGCTGTGAATTGTGTATTTACAACTTTTTAGGTTGCTGTTCAATAGTGAAGTCAGGCGTGATTCACTTTCAAAACAGTAGCGTCCTCTGCAAATTGTCTTTTTCTCAATTAGTCATCATCGATAATCATCTTTATATTAATATTTCCTGCGATTATCTTCTACATTTATATCATTGAAACTTGCAAATATCTGCGATCCAAGATAGTTTAAGAACATAAAGAATCTAACCACGATGATTTTGAAAATGCGTATTTTAAATCTTATTAAAATTTAAATAAATTTCTGTATACCTACTCTATTTTGTCATGAAAAAATTTCGAAAATTTGTGGTAAAACCACAGCTTCAGTGGGAAAATAAAAGATTGTTAATATATATCAAAATCAACGCGAGAAATTTGAACTTTCGATAGATTAACTTTGAAGATAATAGTGCGTAATCATATCGTCGCGATAATAAAGTCTCGTATCTTGAAAGTCTCAAGGTATACGTGACATTGTCTTCCTTGGAAGGTGATGTGACTCATTCTTGTCTACCTTGAATTTGACAAAGGCCACGTTGGGTTCCGATAAATGAACTCGTCTGAACGTTCTTTGTCGAATAAAAGCACCGATTAAATTGCATTTGAATAATATTAAACAATGTATGATTTCTTTACGGCAATTAAAAACCTTCCTATTGTATAATTACTTTTTAGATATGATTATCTAAAAATTAAAAAATGTTCAAGCAGTCTATCCTTTAGAGTATAGAAATAAGTAAAACTTTTATTATTCAAGCAGCGATGGCGCAAAGATTACTTATTTCGTAAAAATAAAAATAGTAAATTTTTTTTACACAGCTGATTTATAAGAAACTAACACAGTGAACATGACATTAAATTGTTCATTTGACTACGCAGGAATGTTTTTATAAATCCTGCAATTAGTTTCAAAATTATAATATTTAAGCGCAACATTATTAATTGTTTTTAAATATATAAACACATATCCGTTCGTGCGCAAGGTGGACATAAAGTTTGAACTGGAATGAACTTGCGCGCTTGTTACAGCGCAGCCCTGCGCGGCTGTCATTCGTTATCTGTTTTGCTGTGCGCTATACAGGTTTTATCAAATTTGCACATTTTTCTTTCAAGGTTGCAGGGAAAATTCTTTGATGGTGCTTCAAAATTGATGAATCGAAAGCACGGTAACTTGGTCGCAAAAGAAATCAGGTAATGGAGTGTCTCGCCTCAATCGCGTGTGAAGAGAAAACCGTGCAGCTGCTTCCAGTTGTGCGCGTGGACAACAGAACCGGTCACACGCGCCACCACCATATTGCGTAAGGCCAAAATTGGCCCGTCAAAAATGTTAAGCTGTGGTAGAGTTATCGGACGATTTCCAAAACTCACAAGGCATTCGCATGTTAACCACTTCTCTCGGTCCTTCAAATACATCGGTGAGCAACTATTCGATCACTTCTCCAAGAAGCATTTCCACTTGAAATGTTTCTTCTGTTTTTCGAACTTGTTGGTTCTTTCCGTTTAAATATCTAATTAATTCCCCATTTCATGTCGCGAGGCCTCTGGGAAGCAAGGAAATTTTAAAACCGCTACGCAAACCCGTCCTTCTAATAACAGTTTTTAAGTAACACTCCTTTAAATTGGCGTGCGGCATGTTCGATCTGAAGCGTACACCACGCGACATAACCTCAAAGCTGTTATTTTTCAAATTGCAGTATCATTAGTAAATATTGAGTAATAGTGGTTTCAGCTGAAAGTTGACAGTATTAGTTAAAATTATATTCCGAACTATGTGTTTCTCGTTCTGTAACGAAATATTAACACCTGGATTTTCGTTTTATATGCTAGTGTGTCTGAAGATGGATATGATTAATTTGACATTGAGTTAATTTACCAGTATCTACTATAGCTTTTAATGTTCCGTTCTTTTTCTAGGAATTGTTAGTGTCAATAATTTACGGTATAGTACCAATGGAAGTGACAAAAAGCCATATAAGTCTCCAGGCACCACTATAAAACCTGAAGAATGTGTACCTGAAAGTACGTATTCCAAGCCAAAGAAAAGCGTCCCTGCGTGCGAAAGTTATCCTAATGCATCTTGTCCATCATCTTGTTATGAAGTTTGTGGGAAGCAGGATGACCCGCAGAAGTGTGATAAGCCACCGCCACCGTATTGGAAGATATTGGCTACTTTAATTATAGCGGGAGTTACAATATACGCGGTATGATATCGTTGATAAATGATATTTTTTATTTTGTCTCTCAATAATACATAAGACGGTTTAATGGAATTATCGGTAGAGCTTGTTGCGACATGTTTCTGTTTCTTTTTCTCCCTTTAATATTTTTATTTGAATGTATCCCATAGATATCTTCCACAAATTTGTTTACATCCAAAAAATCAGATCCTCAAAAGGATGTAAGTAAGAGTAAGTTGAGCTACAAGTTATCGCAATTAAACTTTTGTGTACGATTCGGAGAGACGCGCTAAACTACTGTTTACGTTAAATTTAGGGAAAAAAGATGGAAGGAAACATAGAAGGTCGACGCAGAAAATTAAATCTCCAGCTTCTTCTAGTTTAATTCCTAAAGAGGTACCATACCTTCTAATAGGCGGAGGAACCGCTGCATTTTCTGCATTTAGATCAATTAAATCTAGAGATCCTAAAGCTAAGGTATGTCGCTACAATCCTGTTTCATTAATAGCTCTATTACGTTACTGCACAATGCAGAGGTAGTGATATAGCTATCTTGTTTAGGTTTTAGTAATAACGGAAGAAGGAGACTTTCCATACATGAGGCCACCATTATCTAAGGAACTTTGGTACAATACGGATAGAAAGACAACGGCACAGTTATTTTTTAAGCAATGGAATGGAACACAAAGGAGGTAATTGTTTAATAACCATGGATACATTAATTTAACTAATTCATTGTGCATTTATTACGTTGCAGTATATTTTACGAGCCGCATGAATTTTATTCGAATGTTAATGATTTGATTGAGTCCGATAAAGGTGGGGTAGCTGTAGCCACGGGTTGGAAAATTACAAAGATGGATGTTCCAAATAAAACTGTAACACTGGACGATAATTATGAAATAAAGTATGATAAATGTCTTATAGCAACTGGTAAGTGTAGAGAATTCCTTTTTCAGAATATACCGTACACATTTTTCACCCTAATTTCCTTGCAGGTGCTTCACCTAAAAATCTTCCAGTCTTTGAATCTCTCGAAGATAATCTCAAAGAAAAAATTATAACATTTAGAACAAGGGAAGATTTTCTTGACCTAGAGGATAGCGTGAATGATCCTAATTGTAAAAATATAGTAATAATTGGTGGCGGATTTCTCGGATCGGAACTCGCTTGTTCACTTGCACGTAATTGTACGTTCTTTTCACTTCTCTTCCCGTCGATATAACTGTCCAGTTGCCAGTGAATATAAAGACATAACCGACTATATTTTCGTTCAGTACCTGAGGATAAAAGAGTATTTCAAGTATATAAAGAGAAATTTATAATGGATCAAGTGTTGCCGGAATATTTAAGCGAATGGGCAACAAAGAAAGCAATCGTAGAAGGTGTTCAATGTATTCCTAGTGCTGAAGTTGAGGACTATACTTACAAGAATGGGGAACTGTCGCTCGTTCTTACGGGAAGTCGTGTTGTATGTCTATATTCCATGATTTATATAAATATGTCCTAAGAACATATGCGTAACCATTTTGTTTTCTCTATTTGTATGAAAAGCTTGATGCTGATCAAGTGGTTGTAGCAGTAGGCGTTGAACCAAATACTGATTTGGCAGTCGCTTCGCATTTAGAAACAGATCCGGACATAGGCGGCTTCCTTGTTAACGCAGAGTTAGAGGCAAGGAGTAATCTTTGGGTTGCTGGAGACGCAGCTTGCTTTTATGATATCAGACTTGGTAGAAGGAGAGTAGAACATCACGATCACGCCGTAGTTTCGGGAAGATTAGCGGGAGAAAACATGACTGGTGCAAGTAAGTCGAAAGATACCATTATGAAAGTGACTATAGGAGAGAAAGATAATGAATCTCTTATCCTTTCATCAGGAAAACCGTATCTGCATCAGTCGATGTTTTGGTCAGACCTAGGGCCAGAAGTAGGATACGAAGCAATCGGTATTGTGGATTCATCACTGCCAACTGTAGGTGTTTTTGCAAAAGGGGCTGAAGTAACGGCCACTAATAATTCAGCCAAAACAACTCGGTCCTCGAGTGAAGAGGTAACGAATAGGACACTGATCTTCTAGTCGCGGTATACTCGTATGATTCTTATAGCCGATGTTTTTAAAATACAGAAATCAATGTCCCCGCAAGCACTGAGTTCAGTAAAACCGGAATTAGTAACAGAACCGTCCCAAAGTACAGACGAGCAAGCGGGTTCGAATGAAAATGATAAGTCAATATATACTGATGATATAAACCTAGCAACAGAAGAACCTAAGAGATACGACGACTTTGTAAAAGGTGTCGTCTTCTATTTACGAGATGACATTGTGGTTGGCATAGTTCTTTGGAACATCTTTAATCGAATGTCGATTGCTAGGCAGGTACGTGTACGAAACGCGAGGATCGTGTAAAGTAGAATGGATTTGTCTTGTATGCAGGGCTTGAGACGGTTTCGAAAATAACTGTTTAAAACTGTTATATAAAGGTTCTGATCAAAACGGTTGTGGAGAACCTTTATTCCAAATAACTATTATGAAGAACCGAAATTTCCAACTATTATCTGTTTCGGTTACGGTTCCTATTTCCCTCATATCGGTTCCCATAATCGTTATTTTTTCGATTCTATATCGGTTCCGAAACGGTTCCAGAATCAATTCTTGTATCGACTTTTCCCTAATTGATACCATTCATTATTGCATCCTTATAGAAATTCTTATAGAAATAGAAGAAACTTTTAACTTCCTATTCTGAATAATACAGTGTGTGTGAATGTAAAAAATATGTGGCTGGTTTATTTATTTCTCAACGCTTTATTAGAAATCAATGATATGTATAAATGTTTCTCCCTTTTCTATAGAAATTAATTAAATTTTCTATAGAATTAATGATATCAATTAGGGAAAAATCGATACAAGAATTGATTCTGGAACCGATATAGAACCGAAAAAATAACGGTTATGGAACCGATATGAGGATGGAAATAGGAACCGTAACTGACACAGATAATAGTTGGAAATTTCGATTCTTCGTAACAGTTATTAAGGATAAAGGTTCTTCATAACCGTTCGGAGAACCGAAAACGATATTATAACAGTTTTCAAGTCCTGCTTGTATGTGTTTGTTGCAGGTTCTCGCCAGGGGCACAAAGTATGATGACTTAAATGAAGTAGCAAAACTGTTTACCATTCACGACGATTGATTCCGTAGACGCAAAAAATGTGATGAATACATGACAATATCGTGTCATTGCTGTATATAAAGTTATTTATCCATCAATTCTGAAACATTTTTACAAATAAAATCTACAACTGATATCTTATTCCTGAGTCCAAAAAAGGTACGACTTGTATAAATATTGCACATACCGCGTATTTTCAAATGAAATCTAGAGACGAAAGCATTCTTACAGGCATTCAAACGTGTTTATTACATTATTACTAAATGTGAATTTTATTAAGAAATAAATAAAAAAAGAAACTGTTTTATTAGTTATTGAAACAGAGTTTAATATCATTGGTTAATATACATGCATGCGTACGCATAGAGTATGTTTCGTGGTACACTAACAAATGTATACGCACAAGTATGAACGTTTGTCGAGAAATATTAAAAAAAATGCACTCCATGAATACGCGTAGGAATAAATTGTTTCAAGAGAAATGTTACGATCCATTGTCATACATATTTTTAAATAATTACTCGCATTCTCTTCTCTTTTTATTCTGCTATCATAATAAGCATTTATTAGAAAATTGGTTGACGCTTTATATTCTGCTAAGAGATTCTCATGCTTCGTGTATCGAATCAAATCCTTTTATGACCAGTTTCGGTGAAACTTTATTTCCATATCTTCTATCTAAGATATCCATATATCTGAAGTAATTATGACATTCGTAATCATCTAACACCTGTGCAATAAATATAAATTATAAGTATGCATACTGAAGTCAATATCGCCGTATATACGTACTATATGTTCAGGCCACAGTTTTCCGCATGTCACGTTTTGCATTAACGTATTTTGACAGTGGTGCAGAAGTGATACGCAGTAGTAGATTATATAATCAGGCGAATATAGTACACAAGTAGCCAGAAAATGCACGATCTGAGGCCAGGGCAGTATACCCCAGAAACATTGAGACATCATTAAGTTACATATCAAGGACCAATCCATTCCAGAAGTACTCTGCGTTGCGATATAAATGGATTAATAAAATTGACACAGAATTAGTCACGGGGCGCGATGGGAAATTAAAACGTACCTTTAACGCGAACTTGGTATTTGGTAGTTCGTTGCTAACAATGCTTTCTAAGATTTGCATGAACGTAAACTGTATGGCACATTCTTCCTTTATATTTCTGTCTATCACCTTCCCCAAAGATGGCCACAAAAATTTCGTTACTGGGAACTGTATTAACTGCGTAATAAATGTCTTGCACCTGCAATTATTAGATTTTAAAGTATCATTTTGAAAAGAATTTCCAGAGGTCGATGATGATGAATAGCGTTCTGACGCGCAATGTTATCAAATGATGGTGACTAAGTTTTCCACCTGAGACCTGTCGATGATGATACTTGGCTAGCTAGAGTTGCCCTAAATTTTTCTTCGAAAAAGTGCTGGCAAGTTTAGCAATGTTCTATTAAGATATTCTTGTGACTGTACACGAGAAAGTCTTGATAAAATGTCCTGGATTTGCTAGCGGAGGGTATATTCGCGGTCATCTGAGACATTTATTTGCAATACATATGATACTTAGAAGATAATTTCTGTGCCAATTTTTGCAAAAGGATTTCCTTAATTATATCAAGGCATGTAGTTTGTTAAAAGAAATATGAATTAATACGTACTTCGCCATGTCTCCTTCACAAATAATAAACACTGTTGATAAAAACCAATCGAAGCCATCAAACTTTTTTGGTCTCTCATACTGTATAAATTCATAACACGCGTTGATGAATTCCTGTAACTTCTCTCTCGTTTCGATTGTATTTTCCAAAATGTCATTTTGATCCGCGTAATACAGAGCTAAATTGATCCCTTGTATTTCTTCGGCGAACCAAAAATCTGTTTTCGACGATACGTTCTCATCCCATTGAAAATTTTGCCCCCACTCCGCAGTGGGTATTGCTTTCTGCATTTGGTCCACTAATTGAATCAATATTCTGTTCTAAAGAAATGTATTTTGTAAAAGTTTAATTCAGGGAATAATAAGATTCCAAGAAATTGATCTATAACACAAAAGTGAAGATTGAAATATTTACCTTTAGTGGCTCAGGCGATGCTGTATAGGATTCTCTGACTTGCCCAACCCAGTCGCTATCTAGCAATCCAGGCTTGTCCGCCTGAAGAATATTTTCTAGCTCTGTATTATAATCATTTTCTGAGACGGACGCAGCTTCCTTGTCCAGTTTTGCAGGTGGTAGTTGAGGCAATTCATATTCCTCTGATTTGGAAGTTTCTTCCTCATCCTTACTCTTCACGAAATACGTTTTAGATATAATTTTATGCCTTAGCAGAGTATAATCGTCAACATACTCTGTACTCAGTTCTTCGTTTTCAGTTTCTTCTGTATCGAAATTCTGTAGCTTCAATAAAATATCCTAAAAGACATTCACATTGTAAAAGAATATGGAGTGGATTAAAATTCTAAAATCTTTTTTGCGCAGTACCTGGAAGTCCAATAGTTCTAGTAAATATATATTGATATTTAAATTCCAAATTACAGTATTTAGCGATAAAAGACCTAAGTAATGATAGTTCGATTCAGGGTTTACTGATTCTCCAAACAGTTCATGTAAATTCAGCGGGCAATTCTGTACATCGTTGCTGTACGATTCCTTTATGTTTGTCATGAATGCAGAGAAACCTAATAATGCTTGAAATATACAGCTGGCACTAATGAATTAATATTAAAGCGAACCATTGTACCATAGCGTAGTCTTACATTTCAAGTTGAGAGAAAAGAATGTCAGTATGTGCAAGAAATTTTTAATATTCTCGTGGTCCCACGGATCATGAAAGTAATACGGATCTTCTAATATTTTACATGTTTCCGAAAGCAAAGATGATAAAACGTGGGGTGCCAAATTGGCAAGCACGTTGTATCCCAATTGAAAGAATGTTGCTGTAGTCACGAGGTTGACTACTTCCATCGATGTCCATGACATTCTTAAAGGTGCGATAGACCCTTCGATTAATTCCTGAAATACCGATGATTCTTGAACAAGGGCTTTCAATCCAAATGGTATAGACACCATTTTAAGTAATAATGCATTAACTGCACTGTAAATAAAATTTCACTTCGTTATACTTTATCGAGAAAGAGGATCATAGAAGAATAAAAATTTACCTATTTATCTGTTGAGCTTTGTTTTCATTCTCGAAGTAAGATTTGTCTAATTTGTTATAGAAATACGATACAGCAGGATAGAATACATTCTCTATTTTATGCTGTACAATTTCATACACATCGAACACGTCAAATAGCTTCTCTATTACTTTGAATAATTTCAGAAGGTATTCAATATTGATTATAGAAAATGGTTGTTTCAGCATGTTCGATGCTATTACTACAATAAACATTGCTGGACATTTTGACACTCTGTTGTCAAAATTTACTGTATGTTCTTTACATTCTGATATAAGAAACAAAGAGCCGTCGACCGTATCCAGCATGTGTAGAATAATGTTTAAAGTGTGTGGCCATATTTTTATATTATTTTCAGAGAGCGATGGTAAATGACATAATGCTATGTGATAAAACTCATGGTCGTACAAAATTATTGGCTTATCTAAAATAATTTCTAAAGCGTAACAAGAAACGTCGTATACACCATTTAATGTTTCCATAGACAATTTATTCAGAGCTTTTAAGGAAGCAATCAGGAAGTCAGATATTGAGAATGGGCTTTCGAATGCGTTTTCCCCCAAGAGTCTTTGGCCTGCCTCGTAAGAACAGAGTTGCGATACGAAACATAAACAGTGAAGATAAGTTACTGTTTCTACAGTGTTTCCATTAATGATAACTTCCATCGGATCGTCATAAATAGACACTGTTATCGAGCGAGGAGGTTCCTCCAGTCCTTTCTGCACGTAATGCATTACATGCTGCAACAAACTCTGTGTTTTACCTAACGCAGCCAGAAACATTCTTCTAGTAGCGAGACTGATGATCCACTTCTTACTCCAGTCAGCGCGTGGTTCTAATACAGAAATAATATTCAATATATTTAATCTCTTATGCTGCATCGCGTTACCAAATTCATGGCTAGCCAAGAATGTCATAAACTGTTCTATCAATTCTTCTGTTGATTTATCAGTGCTTCGTACGCATTTCAGTTTCTCTTCGTTGTAACGCATTATCAGGTGCATGATACGATATACTCTTTCGTGTAAGAAGAATTTAAAATTGATCCCAGCGATCAGGGTAGGTAACATCTCAAATGTCTTCTGCGAGTGGTATTGAGCGTTGAAGGCATTCAGTAAGTTTGTGTACACGTTCTGGGGTTGCGAGCAAGTAAGTAGCTTCGCGTGAACTTGCAAGCTAGCTTCAAAGATGGGTCGACTCTCGTCTGTGAGACCATCCAGTAAAGCCTTTTGAAGCGAGTCCCACACAGAACTGCTACTTATATGCGACAGCTCGTTTTTTAATAAAATTTCGTACCCAGCCAATCTAACATGAGCAGGCTTGTCGTGGCTGATTTTCTCAAGAATAACATTATAGCACTCGTCATTGATTAAAGGAGAATTCCACTCTTCGCTTGTTTGATCGCTAATGCAAGAAAGGGATGATCGAGGTCGAGATTCGGAAATCAAAGTTGATGCAGATCTTGAGGCAGATTGCTCGACAATAGTGGTTCTCATAGAATTCAACAGGACAGACATCTCCTTGGAGTGTATGATCTTCTGTGCTATGTCAGTATAGTCCTCATCTTCTTCCAATGATTTCTCTATAGTAAATTCGAACTCCCTCTTTAAACACTTTTTTATCCACTTCTCAAGATTCGGGGAGATATTATTCTCCATGTTCGAGAAATTATTCAAATATATTTACATGAAGCTAAGAGGAACTGAAGCATCTGCTCCAAAATCCCAATGTTTTGAATCAGTTTCTATGACTACCATTTCAAGTGGATTTACAGGGTATGTATATCCTACGCAATGTAATAAAGTCACAATCTTTTTACTTCTGTAACGTATGTCTCGTGCTCATTTATAACAAATTTATTAAAAAAGTATTATGACATTTAATAATAAATCCTTATGTAATAACAATGTTTATAATTTGATCACAAGTTAAGTGTAACGCAATGAAATTAATATGTACAAATTATATAATTTTTAGAATATAACAGATATGCGATATATCTTGTATAAAGTAAAATCATAGACTTTGAAATATTACATATAATTTCAGTAGAATGTCTCATACGTTAAAACTCCAATCTCCGTAATAGCCACATAGTGCTTTTAACGGGCAGCCACTATAACATTCGGAGACTTTGATCGTAAGGCGTGAATTCCTCCTTGTAAAGAGCAAACTTCCATAACGCTGCATTTTACAAGAAAATCTGCAAACTATAGAGAACACTTCGATCTTAATACTGTTCAGGAATGACAAATAATTTCGTGGTGTAATATTTACCAGTGCGTTATTCTGATCGTGTGGCCCGATGATTACAACAATGCTGTTTTTATTCTCGGACAGTGGTTTCGCGTGCGGCCCAAGAGTTTCGATTTGAGTTTGGGAAAGTTGTACACTTGTAAATGGAATGTTGATACTCCCTACTACAGCACCTCTTTCAAATCTGTTTAAAGAGAATAACGACCATATTTATTTGATTTCGAATTGAACTGTGCTTTCTGTTCAATAAGTTGGGACACTCACTGTATATTATTTCGTACGTCAACAACTATTAATCTCTCAGGATTATTGTGTAATAAATTCAGAAAATCATCGACACTAATTCTCGGCATTCTCTCGGTGCCCGGTTCTGGCTCAGGCCAATCTATATCCTACAACACAGCGCGTTACATGGAAGCTTTTAGAAGCCCTAAGCAATGTGTACAAATGTGCCATTATACCTTTGGTTGATTAAACTGATGCTTTCTATAAGTAATGCTAGCCGGTGTGTTCTGGTACATCGTCATAGAATCTTTAACGCACAATTCGATGTCTATTTCAGGAAGATCGGAGAATAAAAGTATGCACTCGTTGAAGCCCGAAGTTAAAAGTGAGTCGCGTAATTGTTTCAATATTGTTAAGCCGACTAAAAGTGGAAACGAGGAATCTCCTAGTAAAAGCTTATCCCATAAATGGAGTATTTTGTGGAGTGGAAATACGTCTGAAAGAACAAGAAGTGAAATAAATACATAATCCCTCCGTGACTCGGATATTACTTGTACACAGCTTACGTGAAAACATTGTTAGAAACCACGGTATAGCGAACAGTTCGGGTACAAAATTAATCGATCGAAGATGATTAGCTAGTTGAGGATCATGAAACGCTATAATCTGTGAGAATTTTCCTAAATATTCTTGTATAACCTCGGAGTTATCTTTCAGAAAGAATTTGTGAAGATATTTTGGTATAAATGCGGAGAGGCATTCAAATGCCCTAGCTACAATGAAAATACTGTGTATTAAATTGAGAAACAAATGGTATAAGGAGCCAAGTATAATGTACTTAGTCTATCACCTTCGTTGTTAAAATTCAAGTAAAGGAATGGGGCTGTTAACGAATCCAGTCCCTGCCAATAAACGTAATGGGGATTATTGCGGACCCAGGCTTTCAGCAATCTTTGTAATCTCTCGTGCCCAGCACCGGATGATAATAATTCACTGTATTGATGGCATCTTGGTATGTCTACCTCTATCTAAGAAATGGTTAATAAATTAGAGCATGGATATAGAGAATGCGATACAGTTTGCTAACAAGTTACCTGTCGATCTGTGTGAGTTGGTGTCTCTTTATCGATCATATCATAACGTTTCTGAATATCACCGGTGATGCCAAGTAAGGCTGCCCAAACGGCTCCTCTAACAGGCGGAGGTATATCTTTGTGTGCTTCTTCTATAATTGCGTCCCGAGTAATCGGATAAACCTGAGTTACATTATAATTACGCATAAATAAATGTAAGAAATTTATTAACAAGGGAACCTTCAGGTTTGGCAATTTCAGAAACTTTTGATACTTAGCGTATGTGAAGGTCTTCGCTCGGACATTAATTTCCCAAAGCATGTAAAACGCGCTTTTCAGCCAAATTGAAGAAAATCTACTTTGAAAAATTCTGTGTTCCCTTGTATATAGGGTGTTCCTCTACTTATGGTCAATACTCTAGGGGGTGATTATACAGGTAAAAATAAGACGAAAATCAAAAGTGACGAAATTGCGGTAAAGGCTTCTTTTTCGGGAAAGTTGACTTTGAATTTCACATAAATACACGTGATTTACGTACACAGAATTTTTCAAAGTAGATTTTCTCGAATTTGGTTGAAAAGAGCGTATTACTGCGTTGGGAAATTAATGTCCGAGTGAAGACCTTCACGTACGCTAAGTATCCAAATTTTCTGAAATTGCCAAACCTGAAGGTCCCCTTGTAAGATTATAATAAAAACCTAGTTATCCGAAAAGTTTTAGAATTTGGTGCAGTATAATTACTTGTAACAATCTATCATACAAAACGATCCTATAAAATTGGTATTCTGTATCTCTTTCTCTTATAATTAAAGGTAGTTGAGAGGCAGCATCTGTTAAATCGTCTTGCGATTGAACACGCATTCTGTAAAAAAAAATTGGCGAACAGCTAATAGAAATTAAAAATGAAGACATTTTATACCCGCCGCATTATACTTACTGGTTTGTTAACCATGGGTAATTTGCTATATACGGAATGTGAAACAAACGTTGGCGTAGCGTATCAAGAGTGACTTTAACTACACGCAGGTCAAGTAAACCTGCCGTGTCTCTGCGGCCAAACATTTGACCTAGAAGTATTACTAAACTAAAAGGGAGATTAATAAATAGTGTCTTTAACAAAAGATTAAGCGCGATTCCCCGATACTTTATAGTTACTTTGGAACAGATAGAATAGGTGGTCTCGATCTGATGAGTCCCTGTTTCTTCAATTCCACAGTAATGTCTCCACCTGCAAGCTGCCATAAATAGTACAATTCATCCATCCTTCTAGTAATAACATTTTTATAAAGACTCTCCTCTTTCTCCTTCTCAGCTTTCAACAAATATTCCTCGAATATCGGCAGTTTCAATAACTCCTCTGGTATTTTACGTTTCAATGGATGAATTTGGAGACACGAGTCTATAAACTCCTTTATTTTATCGGGCAACTCCTAGCACAGTAATAAATTATTACTACTATAAGAATTAACGAGGAGCTGTAATGTAGCACTATGAAAAACTACAACCTTGTAAGTATTATAACAATTATTTTCTCTTGCAAGGCGTTCAAATACAGAAGTTTCACAGTGTATTAAGCTAAGAACTTTTCGCAAACATTGAGATAATTTCACACCTGGCCATATGGATCTACCTAATAATAATTCAGCAATAATCATACCCAAGGACCAAGAATCCACTTTCGGACTGCTAACACCAGCACTCAGAAATACTTCAGGTGCTGTGTACTTTGGATATCTATAAATGCAAACGACAATCTTTATGCCATACATTCGTTTAAATCTTTTCTAATCTGTCCATTATATTTCTAGAGTGCCTAGTCTAATACTGTGCGTCTACGAGATTTCCCAAGAAACTCTAGGGCCCAAATTGTATATCCCCAAAGGCCCAACCATCGCCGCTATTAGCCGACGCGACGACATCGACGAATATAAAGAGAGTGAACGAGACACAGGCAGTGCAAGTCAATGCGAGCGAAGAACCCCTCTTGCCTCTGTGCCATTTCGAGCACCATCTTCTCGTCGACGCACAGTACTTTAGTCAATCGATTTTTTACTCATACATACCCGATTGGGAAACATACGTTTCTCCCACTATCTGTCATATAGTACAAGCCGAAATTGTATAATTGTACATTTCCGCTCTTATTAATGAGTATATTATCAGGACTCAGATGCCTGTGCACTAAATCCAACGTGTTCATACAATGCAATCCTAATAAGCATTGAAATGCTATTTTTATAATCTCATCTGTCCCTAAGTTCTCTTTACTGCTTAATGGATCCCCATTGTACTCTGTAACCACAACTATCCTTTCTATAAAGACAATGAGTTTAGTTATACACTGATATAAGAAACTTGGAATACAGTAATTTATAAATATGACTTTTACCATGTTTACTTCTGATTATATCGAGATAAGTCGAGAGATGTGGGTGCTGAATAGTTTTCAGGAATTGTGATTTACCATATATCGTTATTGAATTTGGCGTAAGGGGTAGACCGTTACTACCGCAAACTTCGACTGGATGGCTTTGCGCGAAGAATGTCATCCCACCAAAACAACGCTCTTCGTCTTCTAAAAGTGCCGGGCACATTTTGGAGCCTACAATTTATGCCATTATTTTATTAAGTAACATTAATACAAGAACGCATATTTTACATGCGAAGAATTCAACATTTTTACGATGTGTTAAATAAAGCAGAGAACTATATAATTGAAGGCATTGTACGTACTTAATTTATTAATACGTTTTTATGCAACTCTAAAATATATATCTGCAAGTATTTATATTATCAGCCACCCAGCAATACTTGCATCAACCACTAATTAGACAAGATATGTGTTGGAAATTTTCTTAGATTTAAATTTCCCCATGATTGAGTCATCTGTAATGATCATTTGTAACACAATCCAAATTATGGATCTGCCTATCAACTCTGTTATAATAGTGACACTAACTCCTTCGCTGGCGCTATAGAATCAAAATAGTGGATCGGCGGACTCCAGCTACTGCTGATGGAGGGGGAACACCTAGAGGAGCAGTGGTAATGTGTGCGTGAATTGACGCCATTGCGAAGCCAGCCAAGTGACGACACTCGAAGTGAATGTGACGTCATGGATGTATGTATGTAGATCTAATTAGGCTTTACCTGTGCGATCTATTCATATTTCGTGGATGGTTTGGGTTAGACAGCGGTTACAATCCCTGATTTCCTTGAACTAATGTATTCTAATCTATCCACATTTCTCAGATAGCGCACAGCCTCTTTTGAACGCCTGTTTCGGACATAACCAAGGCGTGTTCTGGACGTCTTAAAGACGTCCATTTTCACAAATCAAGCCGACAGGCGTTCGGACCTAAAATGGACTTAAAATGGACGTCTTTAAGATGTCCTGTGCTATCTGGGTTTAAAAATACGAAAACGTTTCAAAAGTGCGCATTTTGCTATCTTTTCATAAAATTTTCAGAACCTTTTATGATATAATAAATACTTTACATAAGTGCAAATCATGATAATTATCAATTTATTCACTTCCGTAAAGTATCTTCTCGTAAAGAAATTTTCATATGCATTTTTTAAATTTTTTTACTATGCTTTAATTGTTTAAAAAATGCAACCTTCTCGTTTGTAACACATACATTAATAGTTTAACTTAATTAAAAAAATTTCTTTCCTTATTTATTTATGAGAGTTTTATTGTACGGCTTCTTTAAGGGTCTGTTCCAATTCATGCATACTGCGCATTAAATTGGTGGCATCGTATTGGTGGCATCGTACGATTCCCTAGAATTTCTCTCACTTGCCACCAATCGATGCCACTTGCGGTAAATGTGGCGCATAGGAACTGTAGGAATTCGAAGTTGCAGCAGTTCTGCGCGCCTCATGCACCGCAAGTGGCATCGTATTGGTGGCAAGTGAGAGAAATTCTAGGGAATCGTACGATATCACCAATTTCATGCACAGTATGCGTGAATTAGAACAGACCCTAATTATAAAGGCACGGTAATAGTGACAGGGCACACTATTCGGGACATTTCCCCTAGCGAATTCGGTATTTCCCACTGACTCTGCGCTGGTATCAGCAAATGACTTGGATTAGTTTCTGATAGAGACGATAATAGCTCTATAAGAATCAACCAATCCAAGCCATATTCTGGCAGTAGCCAGAGTCAGTGCGATATACCGAATTCGCTATAAGAACGGCCGAACGATCCGAAATATCACTAGACCGGCGGTAGTTCATTATTTTTCCGAGCGCGTTGGCGCGAAAATGCGTCGCTGCCAGGCGAGGAGTTAATATCATTTGCAGCATCGCGAAAGTTATTTCGAATTAGCTTCAGTTCTACCAATATAATCATTCATGAGATATCGTTACCTGCTTTTTACATAAATTAAACGAATAAATTCGTTAATTAGAAGGTCGCGGCCTCGTTTGTTTAGAGTCGGTTGATTCGGAGTAAGAACAGATTGCATATAAGTCATTTTTACCTGAAGTTGCTCTAGTTACGCATGGTTATATCGATCAGCTAAATATTTTTAATCGATTGCGATTATTCTTTTAAACAGTTAAAAACTGGACTTTAAGAGTCATTCCCTATGTTTCGGCGAGATCGATGCGTGAATGCAAAACATTGACGTATAATTTCTTTCTGTAGAATGTAAAATTATTTGGATATTGAGCAGCATCTCGTATACACTCGTGTTCAATAAATTGAAGAGCAATGAATAAGGTATAATTCTTCTCAATATATCCTGTATTACTCCCCCAAAAAGTCGCACTTGAGTAAGAAAATTCTCGGCCCCACAACTAAATGACTTAATATCTTGCCCATCTTACAAGTGTAGATATATTACCGAAATTAAATGAATTTATCGTTCAGACCGGTTGATGTGCATAAGCTTGCGAACATATCTTTGCAGATGTCACGATATCCTTCAGACTGCAAGGTCTATGTCGGAGATTTAGGAAGCAGCGCGACAAAACAAGAGCTGGAGGATGCTTTCTCTTATTACGGATCATTGAGAAATGTCTGGGTAGCTAGAAATCCACCTGGGTTTGCTTTTGTGGAATTCGAGGACGCTAGAGACGCCGAGGACGCGGTCAGAGGGCTCGACGGGAGGACCATATGCGGGAGACGAGCTCGCGTCGAGCTATCCAATGGGAAAAGATTAAGAGATAGAAGTTATTTTAGAAGAGGCGTCGGAAGGCTATTTCATCCCGAGGACAGGTGTTATGAATGTGGCGAAAGAGGCCACTATGCTAGGAATTGCCTACGTCATAGAAGTTCTCGTAGAAAGCGGTAAGTATATTATACCTTGTTAAATAAATTCTTATGGCATGCAAAGAAATATCGGACAAGTAAACAAGAAACATGACATATATGGTGTATGATTCGATTCAAGAAACGTATGCTTAAATGTACAATGCGACTACTATACAATAACAAGCTTTGTATAACGGTCGAGTTTAAATTCTATAGCGAGCAGAGCATTCCATAATGTTTAATGGATTTAATAAATTAATTTCTAAATATAACGGCACAATTTATTTGCATAAATTACTTTGTTAAACTTCTTATAGATCATTTGCTTGAGTAACGTACAGAAAGTAATTTGAGTATGTTAAAGAGTACTTTGTAATAGATAAGAAGATTCTATACGCTAAACAAAACTGGTTAAAGGACCGTTAATGATACCGATGTAATACTGCCCGTTATTTATAGGGGATGCGGCTGATCAGGCACACGTACGAGAAATGTGTTGCTACTGAGATTCTCGCGAGATTCGCCTTGGGTTCACTTTCTGACACTGCGTAGTTACAGCGTAGAGCGTCCACGTACTTCGGGTTTCCTTCTGCATTCTACGAGCTAAACAGGGAAACGCGGCCGATGGAGTGGCTAGTTCTACGCACGATACTTCCGATAACCATTGACATCACCTTAGAGTGAAAGTTTTGCACGTCCAACGGTTGCGGTGCCCCGTGGTGTTCTTCGCTCGTCTCACTGTTCGTCCGTAAACGTCGTCCTAGCCACTCTTCGTCCGTACATCTGACCTTCGCGTGATTTCATCTGTATAAGTGATCGTCCTTTCTGGCATTACCATTGCATACTCTACAACTGTCTACTATAAGCAGCTTCGAAAGATGGTATATAAGCAGAACAGTCACATATATTTTCAACAGAAACGAATATGATTGTTTGTCGATTCAGTGCGATCTCATTGGTATAATATCATGATTCACAAGAAGCACAAAGAGGCCAGACTTATATATTGGCATTTAAGCAAATGGGGAAAGGGAGTTAATAAAGAGTAGCCTAGATAGCGATAAGTCATGAATATTCAGAAAACGATTACACGTACTAATCACCGTGACTGTAATGTCGATTTGAGTGTGAAGTAAATTATCACATTTTTCCTGAATACTTGTCACTATTTTTGCAAGCCTCACGGTTCCGCGAATCGTCACTCGTCGAAACAATACGAAACTTCGCCTAATATCATTAATATAGAGGAATTATTTCTTGAGGCAATAAGGGAGCGAGAATAATTAAAGTTACAGGCAATGGTAGTGTAATCATCGTTTTAATGCAACGTTTATTACAGATCCCACTCCAGATCTTATTCGCGATCTAAATCGCAATCAAGATCGCGCTCTCGTTCACGGTCAAGGTCAAAAAGCAAGCGTTCAAGATCTTCGTCGCGTAGCCGCTCTTGCAGTAGAGGCGGCTACAGCAAAGAAAAGATTCAGAATAAACGGAGGTCCAATTCCAAGGATCGTAGTCCCCGCAGGACTAAATCTAAATCAGTTTCTAGATCTCGAAGCAGGTAAAAATGGTACGTACATATCTGTGGATATACATTTACATCACTTTTGCTCTACTAACCATTTGCCTCGCAAAATCAATTACTTCGAAGCTAATTTTCTTTATTCGTGGCATGCTTACAGAATATAATTCATATATTAGTTTCATATAGCGGTTTCTAATGAAGAAATTTATACACGTGTACGTATACATTCAATAAACCCAGCGAAGTGACATTATTCTTGATACATTCGAGTTGGCGATTTAAAGATATTCCGCATTTAGGCAACGCTGATACAAACTGCAAACTTTTATTCTACTCGATGCTTTTATTACAGAGGACACATTTAATGGAAGTACAAGACGCAGTTTTCTGAAGCTAATAAATAAAGCTATAAGTATTACGTCCAATCTTGGAGTATAATTTTTTTTTTATTTTTCTTGTGTAAGTTACACCAAAGTGCATTTTTTCTCAGTAAACAACATATGAAATTTAAGAGAAATAAAAGTGTTCCTTTCATCCATATTCAGTTTATATTTTAGTTCTGTATTTTGACGAACAAAGGTCCTGATACACTGTATCGTTCAACTATGTTCACTGAAATTTGCATTCAATAAAGAATTTTTTAATAACGTATATATGTAATGTATGTTGAAACATGTGTCGTTTAATAATATTACGAGCCTGTCGCAAACCATAACGCGATACGTCCCCGATATTCTCGTTTTTAATCTTCGTGGTGCAAAAAATTAAGATTAACGAAAATAGAAATTATCAATTTTGGGAGAGGTATTTCGAGCGTTTTGTCGGTTCCGAAGATTCTTGTCGCGCTCGTGAATTCACAACGCCCAAATATAATGGGCCTCATTTCCGGGGCTAATGCAACTTGCACGGTTTACGGATGCAAGTGCACGCCACGCATACGCAAGGAATGCTTACATTCCTAAGAACCGACACCTATGTCCGCACGACGGACCGCAGGGAAGCGAGGGGAAAGTTTAAGAAGTGGGGTAAAGAGTTACGACCAGGGGATCGGTGATGAAAGGAGAGGGATAGGTAGCGATGTATGCAATTCCCTGTATACATGATCTTTTGCAGCAGCTGCTGAAAAGCCGCGCGACTTGCTTGGAATGCTTTTTGTGCGCATTACCACGCGTGAAACGTGTTAAAAAATTCTTACAGGTCCCTAACCCAACGTATTATTAATTCATCACTATATAGACGCAAATTCCTCTCATACTATCCTTGCAGTACTAAAAGACATCGATAGTCAGTACTTGAAAACAAATTATTTAAACGAAAACATCGTATTATTCTTAGGAAACGTATTGCTCGAATACAAAATTTTGAAAAAAATTCCTTCCTTTACGAAAATCCAAACTAAAGAACAAAGTGAAGGGGGCAATTTTTGGGGAAATATTCCACGAGAGGGAAATGCTATTTTTGTATTAGAAATATCGATAATAGGAGAAAAAAAAGAGGGTATAAAGTATAAACAGGTTATTTGCTCGGCATGCGTACGCAAATCTGGCTCAATTTAAATACGCAGGGCATTCAAAAAAACAAGTAGCATCGAATCGAATTTCTAGGGTATCATCGGATCTACAATGAATTCCTCGAATGCGCCACGCACGGTAGGGTTTCGAGAAGTGGGGTAGGGAGCAAGGGTGGGGAAAGTTAAGAACAAGTTAAGGAGAGGGGAAGCATAGAGAGATCTGCAGCGACGCTTCGTAAGCACAGGCAGGCTCATTTGGTTTTTAGTCACGTATCCGTGATTCGTCGGTCCGTGTATGAGTCGTTCCTGTGCCCGTATTCACGCATAGGCATTCATAACTCGTACGTTGCTCATATCTCGATCGTGCGGTTGACAATTCACACGATCGTCGAGAAACGAATGACCAAGCAGGTGTTTCGAGCGAACAAGCGAAAAGAAAAGTAAGAAGACAGCGATGACTTGGGTAAAGTAGATCACGGTGCGAGACTATCCTCCTGTTAAAAGGCGTCGAGCCAATTACGAAAGAATCAGGCTCAATTAAAAGGCGGCCAGCAAATCGTCGCAATGACTGCCGCGTACACGAACGATCCCATAAGCCAGGAGCAGAGCGCAGAGAATAAGACGGCCGCGTTAGCCAGCAAACCGCTGCACAACAAGAAAGAGCAAACGACGCGCGAGGAAAGTGCAGAAATTGCTTCCACGGAAATGATGAAGCTTGCAACAGGTGGCCAGGACCAAGAGGAAATCCCCGTTGATCAGGAAAAGGCATCGCTTTGTATATCGGCTAACACGTCGGCGTTCGTCGAGCAAAATGATAAAGATGATCTGGAATGCGAGATAGCTACGGAGAATTGTGAATTTTCGGAGGGAAACAGGGATGCAGCTACGATCGACGATAACCAAGAGGCGATTACAGAGTCGGCGGAAATCGAGCAGGCTCAAGTGACGATCGACTGTGACGAAAGTAAAGCAATATCGTCCGCCGAGCCGACTGTATCGGCGAGGATCGAGGCATTTCTCGCGGAGAGTGATTCCCAAAATGCAACGTCGGAAACACGTGGGGCCGATAGTTCTCCCACGAAGGACGATTTCACGATGCAGGAATTACAACATTCCATCGAGGGTGTCGCCACGGAAACGACCAATTTCCCGAACGGTTTCGAGGCTCGCAATGGGTCGGCGGAGGGTGCAGGTATACGTGATGCCGCCGAGGAAATATACGATCCGGAAAGCGAGCTGAACTTCCACGAAGCTGTGCGGACAGGGGACGCCAAGTGCGTCGCGGCGCTTCTTGCAAGGGACTCCGTACAAAACCTGGACGAACCGGATTGGAATGTTTCGGGCGATCCACCCCTGTTAGTCGCCGCCACGAATCATTGTTTGCCCGTGCTTAGGTAAAAAATATTGAGAATATTAACGATGGATTATATATATTATCGCAATGCACGAAATCTCTTGTTTCGCGTAATGAAATACTGTGATACTAAAATAATTTCGTTCTGTAATTAATAAGGGCGAAAGCCATAATCACGGGAATATATCTCTTTTAACTTGTTGGTACGAATATCGTTAAAATGACTTTTCGGTTCGTTTGAAAGCCTGGTTTTCTTTTTCGTATGGGTGAAGAAAATATTTCGAACCTAATTTTATTATAAATTAATATGTCACTTTTTAAAGAAACCACGCGTTGTAAGTATATAGATATATTTCTGCAAATTTATTATGAACCATTTAGTTAGAAATTTAGTGTGCCGTAGAATTTGGGATACTTTGCGAATTCCTATATAAGTCTAGCGATCTAATTTTTTCGATTTTATATGGAATTCTAAATTTGACCACTCAATTTCGGTGGGGAGTTCGCTGACGATGTAAAAAATTCCGAACATTGGAAATCGCCGCGCGTGAAATAATCCGTGAAAACGGTTTTCACTTTACACGCTTCATGTCTATACCTTCCTTCCCATATTGTAACCAGATGTTCAAAAGACACGCTGCTCTTGAAATTCTTTCAAGATCGTAGCCCACGAGTTCACACGCCGAAAAATCATTTGCCCGCGGAACTTAATATTCGGTTCACTAATCTCGCAAAGAGTAACCGCGGATAATTTCGCTCCCTAACAACAAATTTAATATAAAAGTACTGTCATCGCGCGTTACAATTTATAAAAATCGTAAAATTGATTTGAATTCCTCGTCGAATACTTCCACGGAAGTATTGGGAACTTGGAGAAGAATCGACGGAAGGTAATAATTAAAAGTTTGCGATTTGTAGTTTACTACTTGCGAACGGATGCGATCCAGCTGTGCGTTCCCCTCGCGGCGAGACGGCGCTGCACAGAGTGATTTTAAATGGAGGGCCAGGGAACGTATTACAATTTGTTGGCGAACTCCTGAAATACGGTTGTCCGCCGGGCGTCAAAGAAGCCGGCGGCGGATTGACTGCGTTACACATATTAACCAGGCAATTGGCGCATGCCCAAGGATCGAAAAATCTCCACCACAACTTTGACGCGGCTTTGAAGACTCTTGATTTATTAGCGCGCGCTGGCCCTGTTAACGCGAAGGATCACCAAGGCCGCAGCGCACTCCACATCTTGGCGTCTTCCACTATCTTCGGTGCAGTCTCGTTTAAACATGCTCGATGATATGTGGATACAGTGCTGGAAGCATTACTTTACTTTCATTTCTTTCCTTTTATAGCGTAATATATTACATTTTCACTTGGCAAACGAGATCTTCATGAACACGCGCATGCGCCCATAATTCAGATTAAATTTAAATTTAACATTAAATTTTAAATAACTAATACAGACTTGAAATTTCCTACAATCGCAAACATATCGAATGAAAAAATTTAAATTTACTTGAAATATCGAGCATTGAAAAATAAAACAAAGAAACTGAAATGGTTAAACATGGGGCTTATTAAGTAAAGTCCCTTTTGTAAAGTAATGCTTACCATTCGGTTATCCCGAGTCTTTTTCATTCCCGCGAACCAATGACCGAAGACAAAATCGCCTTCTTACAGATAACAGCCACAGAACAGAAGTGGAGTCGTTGATCGAGACGCTGTTGGCTGCTGGCGCGGACCCGGCGCTGAAGAACGACCGTGGCGAAACTCCTTTGCACGAGTGCCTCGAGTGCGGCGCTTTGAACACCGCGTTTTTACTGATACCGCACACACCGGCTGGCATAATGTCGCGCTACGGCGAAACCCCGTTGCACATTGCCTCTCGAAAAAACTACGCCGACATGGTGGCGAAATTGCTGGAGCACGGGGAAGATCCTAGCGTGCAAGATGCCGGCGGGAACACGCCGTTGCATCTAGCTTCCGCGAGAGGCTTCCACCAAACCGTCTCTTTATTAGTTACGTCGCCCCTCGCCCAGTTAGAGAATCTCAACACCGAAGGGTTGACTGCCCTTCAAGTAGCCGCGGAAAGCGGCTTTGTCAATGCGGTGAGGCTGCTGCTGAAAGCGGGCGCCGATCCAAGCCAAACAGTACATTACTGCACCACCACACTTCACCGTCATCCCGATATCTCCGTTCTAATAGATCACGAATTGAGTAGACGTCGCCAACTGGCCGCCTGATCACTTCCTGTATTACTCCCCTTTAATAGATGGACGATTTAGTAAATACAATCGAGATCTCCCCGCGACAATTGAAAGTAACGTAACTTTTAATAGAGAATTGATTTCGTTCGAGTCCAGTCCACTTTGTAGACAAGTCAATTATACTGCTGGCTATGTTATTATGAACTCTTTTTGCGCTACTGAAAGCGAAGGGTTAGAAGCGTACGAGAAGATTGAAAAGTTTAGCACCCATTATTCATGTTGCACTTTGTCCTTTTAAATATAAGTGAGACGGTTGATTGTGTTGAATCATTATAGCTCCCATTATTTTTATACTAGTGTAAAGAGCATTTAATATTTCTAGGTAATTCTCGTAGCGTAATTTAAAGAGCGTCGACTCGACACCCGTTAATTTCCCTGGAGGATGTGCAAAGTAATTTCATCCGTTCAATTTAGCTACTAAAATGCGTTGCGTGAATTGGTAGAAGCGTGAACGCTTCTGATTGGTAGTAAATCAAGGTCAACGTTTCCATTTATGCAGTGAAATTTTCAAACTCGATGCTGGAATGCTCGGAAATTGCAATTTAATTTTGTTGGACTCGTGTGAATTTCAATTATAAAATTCATGTGGGCTGTGTATACCCTTTCTGTTACTGAATTATAAATATTAGTATGTGCTTTGTTGCTCAATATGGTCTAGTATTCAATTACTTGAAACTAGAACAAAAATAATTAAAGCTACATGAATGCCATGATTCCTGGCTGTGGATAAAAGTGTATTTTAAAGACTGTGTGATACTGAAATATACATCTGAAATATAAGAATATTATCGATTTACGTAATTTCTTATTAAATATACCTATACACATAATCTCTAGTTAAATATTTTATAATGCTACCTTTTTTTTTTTAGAGAGAAATAAGTACAGAATTTGAAATAACATGGCTGTATATTTTATACGATATACGCCAGTCGTTATAGGGATGGAAATAATGGAATCGTAATGTTTGTTTGGTTATTTATATGTACAAGTATGTATAAAACGATTTGAAGTCAATTTTTATTGAAATATAACTTGACAATAATGTAATACATGTAAACAAAAGTTGCGTAACGACTTCGAAGTACAGAGTTCAAATTGCGGATTTCCCTCGACGTAAAAAACATACAAAAATAAATATTTCAATATTTTGTAAAACATTAATGTTATACCTTCTAATTGCAATGTAATGTCGAGGGAAGTAATGTAACCAATATCTCATTCCAACAATGTACATTATTAATCCTTCGACTATCATGTTTTCAATTGAAAATAGAAGTGCCAACGCCGTTTTAGTAACAAGTGCCAAGTAAACCTGAGCAAGAGTACTCTAATTTTTATGAACAAAAGAAACTGGTAACGAAGAACTTATGGAGAGATTACACGATTAATTATTACAGATGAAGCTGTTCGTCTGAAGTGCAAAATTTATAGAAAATTAGAAACATGACTTTGCATGGAAATGACGAAATATCGTATTAAAACGATTTTGGTTTAGTTGTAAGAAATTAAATATCAAGCTACTGCGGACTTCGTGGCCTCGATATTATTACAGATTATTATTTCATCATTCTAAAATTTAAATGCTAATCTGCCAATTTCGTTTTCTGCTCTAATTTCGGCGGCTTTGAAATTTATATTGTAATTGTGACAGTCGAAGAATTAAATATTTCACAGCCATCGCGTTCAGTAATTGCACGTTCGGCGTGCTTGCCTAATCTGTCGTTGCGCCACACTTATTTACAACTTCATTCTGCCGATGCATCGCAGCGATATTTGACATTGCGCATTTTCATAAATTGCTATGTAAAAATTGCTCCTTTTCCTTTTGTGTATGTGACCTCTAAAGAGTCTAATGCAATGCTCGGTTTTAAGAATTAATTACAAGTTAACTTCTTTCAGTTCTTTTAACAACCTTATTCTTCTCTTTTATGTGATAGGAAAATACGCACAGTATAATATAATAAACTATCACAAAAACGTACAACTCTTTAAAATTTTCCAGGAAACTAACGTATCCTTTTACGCGAAACGTAAATTTCTTGAACGTCGCATTAGATTTTTAGAACACTTTTCTACCGCACTGTTCTAGACTCAAAGTGGAGTCCTTACTGAGAAAAGGAGATTTCTGTAACTTCTTGGAAGTGACGAATTATAAACATTGGCCTGATATAATACTGTCGTATTTTAAAACGGGAATAAGTTTTTATATCTTCGTAATGATACAAAACTAGTATCTATATCATACATAAACGCTCGCACGTTACATTACTTTTACATTCGATTCAATGTATAATTCTATAGTACATCCGTATTATGCACAAACAGTGAAGCGATGCTTCCTAATCATTTCTCATTAACTTAAAACCTCTTTAGTATCTTGTACTAGAATTTCTGGTACTTTAGAATCATCGCTAATTAAACAAACCCCTCCTTTGGCACGCTTCAGTAGTCTCAAGACTATTATGTTTCAATTCTATTATAATCGCGGAAACATTCGGTTCACTCATTCTGACTCGCAACATTTCGTTTTTCATGGTTTTTCAATGTGTGTAACGCAATAGAAAATTTTATGTAAATTTAGTTCTCTTGCGAATATCACACTGTCATTCTTTGATGCATGAAAATTGACTATTGTCACGCATAAACGTTTTAAATGATAATGATGTAATAAAATAAAAAGAAATCTTTTTACACATCGAATATGTGTAAAACAATTAAGTAAGCTGTATTCGTTTCTCGTTTATTATTCTCAATAATATTTATATACATCGAAAACTTTGTTTCCTTCTGTTCCAAGAATTAATTAAACTTCCATGCTTTCTTTATTTCATTTCAAATGTATTTAATGCACTTCAAATCGAAGCGAAACGTAAATTATAAATATTTCATAATAAAAAATATGCAGCGATGAAAAGACGCTTGATCGGAGAAAAATCGAAGTTAGTACGTGGGAAATGTGTCGGAGAGGATACAGCTTACAAAATAATGCTATCTTTCTTCACTTGCGCAAACTTTGCGATCGATATTCAAATTATTTGATTGATTTAAATGTAATCGAACGATTCAATAATTGCCTGTAAGAACGTGACATTCTCAAATATTTTTAGGAACATTATTAGAGCATGTAATAACGAAATAATTTGAATGAGATTTTAGATCCAGTAAATAATAAAAATGAATTCTTTGGCTTTAGAGATATGGCTATTTAAATACACATTTGATGCGTATGATGTGTAATTATTTGCTAAAATAGCTCCTATGATCTACGTAACGCTAAATGTACTATAGAAACATTCATTCTTCCATATAGGCCTGATGATTTTCACGTAACATTAAAAGTTGCGAATACAAAGCTCTAAATATACATAAACTTGCAAGACGACGGCTTTTTGCAAGTGTACTCTGTATTCGTGTTATGTATATCAAACAATGATATAGGATTTGTATATAAGGCCGTACATGTTTCCATATAAAATTATAATATAATAAAGCAGAATGTTTTAGTGTTTTATATTAACTTATTCACTACCATTTCCTATTAATACAAAATATGTACAACTGTGAACAGCTGTAACAAAGTTTCATCCTCATCTCGACGGGATGAAAGCAATATAAAATATTATCGATAATTATCAATGAATTACACGTATAATCTGTAGAAATTTTGTAACAGTTCCACTTAAGTCTTGTGCTGCAAGCGTCAAAACTATGGCAGTAAATATGTCAATATCGTGAGACAACACATAATGTTGCGCGCAATTTCTCGACTACAACTTTTCTAGTATCGCTCTACTACAATATCTATTTAAAATTCTACTCGTAGCATGCAATTTTCTTGCTAGAAATAAAAATAACTATATATTCAATATACAGTCTGTACTTTAAAAGAATATAATCTAAGAGCATTGCGATTGTTCCTCTTGTCTCGCCAAGCATTTTTATATCCGTTTAAGAAATAAATGATCTTTCGTTATATTGTAATACTTAACACCAACGAAAATTATATTCTTAATATCATAAAGTTAGCGATATACCATATTTGATATTCTATTTCGAATGGCCCCTTTAAAATGTTAACAGCTTATGATAGAAAACGGCTAATAAAACTGTGTAGAAAATATGGTGCGATGCGAAATTAAAGTTTAAAATAATTGTACATGTTACCTTATACTTCGGATAATTATTAGAGTATTTTTTACAATAGAAAATCTGTTTACTAATTTAGCACGCAACTTTAGACGCTAAACTATAAGTGTAACAATGACAATTATTACTGATACAAAAAGAATATTAATGAAAATGATATTGTGTATTAATTAAACGCTATTCTATCAGCATAATACAAAAATCTCTCGAGAAATTTAATAAACTTCTTTCTGTACAATTTAATGATCGCCGTTGAATTTTAACTATGTGAAATATTGCATATGTGCGTTCGATGATGTGTATCTTCGATAAAGAAATAGCTTCTATTCGCGAGAATTTAACATTCGTACGTTGTGTATACTCCAAGTCATTTTAGAAGGAACCCGTTTCGCGCATGTAGAATGAGCTCATTGGCTCCGAGGGAGCGTTGGTTGGGTTATAGCCAATAGTAACTTGTTTCGGCACCAATGAGCGCCAACATGCGCAGAATAGGTCTGAACTATTAGGAGCTATTGGAAGAGAAAGTTACCTAATTAATGTAATTCAGTAAAAATTCAACTACCAAAGCAATGTCATTTGCGTGTGTGTTTCGAACGAAGTAACATTGCTGTCTTGCAAATTTAAAGACTCTTGCAAACAATTATTTCTCTACATTCTACACAATAAAAAAGCTCAATGATTTTAAAACTTAGCATACGTTGATAAAATTGTTTGTTATGCTATCATATAAATACACGCATTGTGCCATCTGACATGTATATTAAATATATGTTCTTAATGTTTCAACAAATCGTTTGTAATTGTATACAGGAAACATGTTAATTTCAATGAGTTTGTACTTGTGCGATTTAATTTGTAACGTAAGTAGTCATAAAGTATATCTTGTCAATGATAGAATATGATGTTTCATTAGAATTGTGTACTTTAAAATCTGTTTAAGAGCAACAAACTTACATGACTGTGTGTGTATATATATATATATGCAAAGTTCCACTATTTCTATCTATTATTTACCAAAATCACTTGAAAGTAATTTATAGCTTTATGTCCGTAGTTAGATTTCAAGTGATTACTTTGGAAGTAATCATTTAAAATTGTATACATCACCATCTTTATATTATGCCGTGTCATGTATATACTTTTATACTCTTACTTCAATTAGACTATTTGAGCCTCATCAATTCCTATAATACATGAAAAATTAGGGCACTTTAGCTTCCAATTCTCCCACAGGAGTCAATGTAAAAGATCATTCCGTCTACAATGTCCTATAAACACATTTGTATATTATATAAAAATGATTCCCGCTTATGCACTTCAACAGCGCTTCGAAAAAAGGCCTATTCTTTAAAAATACTGTGATGTACCAAGTGCATTATGCAACTTTCATGCAACTTAAACGCTAGGTGATATAAGATCGATAAAATATATAAATAATTCGCGGAGAAGAAACGAAGAAGCAAAATATCTGAATTAAATGCATCTCGCTTTTGCGGGCAATGAATTTCCGTTCCGATGAACATCACGCGAGAGGTATGCAAATTAATTTAATATCCTGTTCTTTGGCTTTATGTCGCAGAATGCTCGATTTTAACGAAAGGGCAAAGCAGATTATCGTCCTATAAAATATAATGAATACTCATTATGCAGGCACAATTATGAAATAAATTGATTATTCACTTACAGATGAATTACGTCTACAAGCTGCTAAGTCGCTAATCGTAGAGTTGTGACGTGTCTTTCTCGAGCCCTCGTTATCATTTACAAGATTCGGATTCACCGAATGGGATAGAGCAGCGGTCTTATTGAAATCTATCGTAGCATACCCTTTCTGCGGTTTATTCGGAGACTCTGGAGGAGACGCGGTCAAATTCGAGGGGCCGTCTAATGGTGAATTGGCTGGCACATCTTTCGTATCCAGGTCTAATACAGCGTAGTTCACTTCCCTAATTGGACCACCAGTAGGCGTGGATGGAGGTAAAGGTGACTTCTCCGCTACGGACACCCCGGAGAACCTTTTTCTCAAACTCTCGATTTCACTTGCTTCTAGATTAGCGTAACAATGTCTGATGGCTTCGTCCGCGTCAGGTTGGATGCACGGCAACGGCGAAGGTCGTGCCCTGGCACCAAACGGCTCTGTATGCTCTTGCCCGGGACTTATATTCATGTAAGCGTGCCCAGGCTCGTTAGTTTCAGTTTTCTCTTCCTTAAATGGCATCGTTTCGGAAACACTGTGTGTCGGAGACAACGGACTAACATCACTATTAATATCTACGTTCATATAAGCCGCTGCTGGAACCAGTGATTTAGTTTGAGGAGCGACTTCTATATCTTTCTGCATAGATGTCAGTTCTAGCGATGTCGAGCCATTATCAGGTACAGAGTTAGTCACTGTACAAGGTCTGCGCAAAGATATAAAATTGTTAGCGTCGAATAATGTGAAGAATAGAAGCAATTACAATTCTACCTACCTCTGTATTGCTCTTCTAAGGCTTTTATTGTTATTATGTTCCATTTCTAGGGGCGGTGAAGACAGCATTTCTTCGTTGACGTAAAGCGAGGACGGATGCGGCTGAGGGAGCGCTGGCGGTGGTGGTGGCGGCAGCACAGGAGGCGGCGAAGGAGAACCCATAGTTCCCTGGGGTGATATGAGGCCGGTGCTACTTCCCACGCTGCCTAATCTTCCGATTCCATTCTGTTGGCTATGAGCGAATCTAGGACCCATGCGATTGTTACTCCTATTTAAAATAGGATCCAAATAATTAGGCTCGACTGGTATTGTCACTCTCGTCGTCACTGTCGGACCGGGATGAGAAGCGACTGGAAGTTCTCTGGACATTGTGTCATCCCCGCTGTTATTACAAACCTGAAAACAATAACTCGCATCAAACGTCCATCTTTCGTTTCGAACATTTAGTTACTCTTCGCTTGCCAGATCTTTAACATTTAAATACACAATGGTACGTGCCTGAATATTCGTTTGCACAAGATTAAACAAATGTGCAGCTCGGTGGCATTTGAAGGCATAAATGCCCGGTCCAGTAGAGCACCGTCTACCAGATTCAAAACTAAAGATCTCGGCGTCATAGCCATATCGACGCAAGCAACGCAAAGGCCATTTAATAGGCTGTTTACCTCGCTGGTAAAGCACTATATCAGTCTCTGTGACTTCCAAGCGTCCAGGTGTAATTAAATTACCTAAGTCATCTACATTCATCACTTGGAAAACATTTGGATGTAGGTCATTAATATCTGTCCGACTATTAATACAACCCATTCTCTTTTACTCTGGAACAGAGGAAATAAATAAAGTCAATTCGCACACGAAATGACTTTGTAATGCATTTACTGCATGCTTGTTGAATATGTACTACAGTCGTTAGTTTTACAACTTACAATTCTAAGATTAACGTTAATCTATAGGATTAAACGTTAAATCCTTTAAGCTGCAAATATTCTTTAAAAAAAAAACGC
Source organism: Andrena camellia (assembly GCA_029448645.1). NCBI lineage: Eukaryota > Metazoa > Arthropoda > Insecta > Hymenoptera > Andrenidae > Andrena > Andrena camellia. The sequence goes on from CM055677.1 coordinate 11,551,053, forward strand.
AGATAATACTTCGAATAAATAGAAACGGAATGTCGTTTCCCAACTTTACTAACTACACAGTTCCTTGTAAATAATATTATTATACCTGTCATCTAATTGCAAGACTTTATTCAGCGAACAGTTTAATTCGTTCGTAAGTGTAAGACGTGGGTCTCGATGATAAGTAAATAATAGAGAAACTAGGAACATTAAACGATATTAGAAACAAACAATTCAGATGAATTTCACGAAGGAAGACGTGATTGCCAGTTTCGGCGATTCGTCATTAAATTAAGTTGATGCCCCGAAAGCGAAGCAGCCCGTGAAAAATGATTCCTCAATAACATTCGCGTACTTACCAAATGCGACATATCCAAAACATTTAACTCGTTTCTGAAAGAAAATTACTTATCCCTTTGCAAACAATAAACCTCACATTCCCCATAAACACTGTCGCGTACTAATCTGCACTTCCTTGAAGTTGCTGCAGATCAGAGAGAAAAGAAAGTAAATAAACTATTCATTGTGATCTAAAATCATACGATATATATATGTATGTTGTATATTTCTGTTATTAGACGAATTTAAATCGTTGATCAAATCTTCAATATTTTACTAATTCATTATAAATAGGTGTATAGACGTCTTTATATGCATTACCTACATATATGTATGCATCTATGAGCATAATTACGAAGGGGATTAATTAATCTTTAGAGACCTGAAATGTTTTTACGATTTCTTCAAAATAAAGCATTTGAAGTCTATTTAGTTATATCTCTTTCCTTCTTCCTTTAATATACTAGTGACCCCAATGATAACGGAAACAAGAGTAGCATGATATAAATATATAAGTTGCGAGAATTGCTAATGGAAAGTACTTCTTCATATTTCGGTTCAACGAGAAATGTTTATATTCCCGTAGAACTGCAAACGACAAATAAATGAATTCATTATATTCAAGTATGCCGCCAATAATGCAACTCGCAACTGATGCTGTATTTGGGAACACGCCGTTCGAATTCGCTTATTTTCGAACACCAACCCGGTGATCCGTCGTGTCGAATTGATGACGTTGAGAACCGAAGTTGAGTGGCTGATGATTTCAGTCAGAATCTGTTGATGTATGATTCGGCTAATTGATTTGCTGTATTAAAGTTTCGTATATTCTAACCGGCAGTTTCAAAGCGTAATAATGCATACTGTTTTTACGCGTTGTAATTCTATCCTGGCATATACATTAAGCATTTCGGCGTGCTTAATGTTTTGCTGCTTTCTCTCCACTGTATTTCTCGATTATAGAGCAAATGCAACATTAAATACCGTAAAAGTAGTTGTGTAAGTATTGCGAATTCCTTCCAATGGCTACTGCAAGTATTGGGCTCCAAGGAATTTCATTTATTCATTTATTACTTTCGATTACAATTTATTCATTTACCATATTGAGTTTACTACTAGATTCCTTTCTGTGTGGTGTGTTATCTTCTAAATATGATGAAAAGTAACTTTTATTCCACCCGAACCACTATTTTAATAAAATATCTGGTATAATTGAACAGCATGTATTTTATATTTATTCCAGTTGATGCAACACGTAATTGATAATGTGTTTAGTAATCAATATTTTATTTTGCAGAAAGAATGTACCAGATTACAGTGCGTCGAGGGAAAAGAATGATCTAGGTTATTTAACATTCGACTTACAGACTGATATCCTTTTTCATCCTGAAAATATTCATCGATATATTTTGCTTACTATAATTCACATATTACTTATCTTCGAAACTTTCCTCGGATAATTTATTTGTAATATAATTAGAAACAAAATAGAGATTTTAAACTTTCAGCATAAAATATATAATTTCCTTACATAGACACACATCTCACCCCATTATTTAACTGGAATGTTAAGCAACTATTTTTGTACCTCACAGCTGAATATCAAACAGAAAACAATGACTTCAATCAGGTAAAATGCAGACACTATTGTTTAGCTTCTACTAGTTCCCAACTCGATGCATAAACTAAAGTTCTGCTTCCATTTTAGGTAGTATTGTGGGACAAGATAGTGCTCCGTGGTGACAAAGCTGTGCTCGATTTTATAAATATGAACACGAAATACTATTTCTGGGATGACGGTAATGGTTTAAGGTAATGTTCCCTATTGTCGATTAAGTTGTGCATGCAGAATAATACAAGAAGCTATGTAATTAATTTTCATCCGTTTTCTTTCTTTCAGAGGGAATAAAAATGTAACGTTAACATTGTCGTGGAACATTATACCAAATGCTGGACTTTTACCGAGCATTAATGCCCTCGGTTCTCACACTTTTGCATTCCCATCAGAGTATACCTCGTTGCGTGTGTAATATATTTGTACATGTGATACGTCTACATTCGTCATAAAGCCAATGTATAATAAATGTAACATTATGTTTACATATTATTATTAAATGTTACTTTTAATTACTTTACTCGCTATGGTTTAAGTAAAGAAAAGAATCTTTTTTTTAAAAACAACGATTTAATATATTTATTTTCATGTTTGTATCGACCGAAGGGTATATTTCTTTCAGTTCTTACCAAATATTTTATTAGTATGTTAAGTTTGAGGTAATTTATTATTGTCATTTTCTTCATTTTCACTCGACGATTCATCTTCATCTTCATCATCATCGTCATCATCGTCGTCGTCGTCGTCATCGTCTTCCTCCTCGTCATCGTCGTCTTCTTCATCATTGGCGGTATAACTTCCAGAATAATAGTTTTGAGATTGATTTCCTACGAGAAAAAGTAGTACATGGAGAAAAGAAACATAATTATTAAAATTGTAATTGAATTCTTTACCATAATAACCATATCCATTCTCATCGTCGGACTCGCCTGCTCCGGTTTGATTCTGCCTACCAAATTTATGGTTTCTTGCTGTAATAGGATATAAAACCATTACAATTAACGATTCATTAGATAAAGGAACTAATGGTGGATTGCATTCCTTACTTGACATGCTAAGATCTTTTGTCTGCGATGTCTCAAAACCACATTTCGGGCAAGGTATAGCCTTGTTCTTTTCGTACTTGAACCCTTTCCTTCTAACGTGATCTTCGCAATAGCATGTCTTACACCTCAAACAAGAATATTGCCCCAAACGGTTGCACGATTGACCTAAAAGTATCATTTTTCATAGAAATACCGCCGTAGTTAACTTTTCGGTACTAATCTTGGAATAATGGTTCTAAAAGACGTTTACATTTAAAGCTCTCCGCCTCCAAAACTTGGCACGACGCTTGATGTTCAAACTGATCATCTTCACAAAGGAAAGAATTACAAAACGAGCATCGAAATATTCTACCACCGTGATCCCACACACCTCTTTCACATTCTTGGCAAACTGCATCTAGTAATGGACACATACATGCATGAGTTGTAAGGCAACGTCTGCCATGGCAAACCCATGCTTCGCAGTGATCACATATTGCTCCCTATTATATATCCATTTATCATTTATAATTTCATGGTTACAGTATTTGGAATATTTTTCGTTGTATACGCGACAGACTTACCACCATGCCTAAACCGGTATTAAACATACCAGGATGACGAACGACGCAATCTCCGGTCTTTAACATACATTTTATCTTTCCGCAGTGTGCGCACATAGGTAGCCTCTGTACACTTTGACAGAAGTAACAGAAGGCTCTACTTTTCTGTTTCTTGTTGCACTTATCGCATTCCTTTGTAGAAAATAACAATCACTTCGTCAAAATAATAAATCATAGATTAAAACTTAATAAGTATAGGTGCAGATCTCATTGCATGCTCGTCCTGCATTTCTAACTCAGAATTTTGCATCATAATTGAAATCAATTGTGTATAACGTTAGGTATTAAGGTTTTGTTACATTAATTTTACAATCAGTTGCGTTATAATATGTAATTACTTGCCATTATTGCGTTACAAGGAAACTTAGCTAAGTCTATTTGATCCTTAGCTGTTCTAATTTTTTTCTGCCTCAATTTCTGCTTCTCGGCCTTCCTCCTTTGGCCTGTTTTTTTCTTAGGCATTTTGTCACTTTCGCGACTATTATAATTTACTTATTTCGCAATCATATAAAATTACAATTACACGGACGAAACGGCGGAAACTTCAAGTATCAGACACGTTGTTATATCACATCCGTTCGATTAATCGAACCGGATATTCAGCTTCGATAGATCGAGAAATGTTACGAATTTCAAATTTATCCGGCGTTCATCTCTGAGCGTACGCTTTTAATTAAAAGATTTTGCTAAAATTCTTAAGTTTCAATAAGTAATTATATTTCTTAGATTGATTAATAAATGTAGGATTAAGAAATGAGCATTGAACACTGCTATAAAATACAACTTTCCCCGCAGAAATCCCACTTTTATTCAACAATATAAGCATAATTTCTGTGCAATTTTGTACATTGGTTCATACGCTATTTTACAGATAAAAAGAATGGAATGTATCGTACACCGGATGATTGTTGTTCAGGGTAATTATTATTTCACAATGCTGGTATTTACAATAAAACATCGATCACATAGATATTCTTAATAGACGCGTTCCTCTTATATTTAAGATTGAATTCTCTCTTTCAGTAATTTCTCTAGTTTGCGCACATCCACTGCAAACTTCCGAATACCGTCGCTCAGCTTCTCCGTTGCCATTTGATCTTCATTAAGAAGCCACCTGAATTCGGTCTCGTCCAAGCTGGTCTTCTGTAGATCGCACTTCTTCGCCGTTTCTGTTGCAAGTACTTTGCGAATTGGTTCGTTACTTTTCTCCAACTCCTCCAATAACTTTGGACTGATGGTCAAGAAATCGCAGCCGGCTAATTCTTTAATCTCGCCTGAACGCAAACATTACACATGTATTACAGTTCTCTTTAATTTACGCGAAGGTCTTACGGAGATAAATACTTACCAACGTTTCTGAACGATGCACCCATAACGACGGTTTTGTATCCAAACTTTTTATAATAGTTATAAATTTTAGTTACGGACACGACGCCTGGGTCTTCTTTAGGCTCGTAAGACTTTTTGTCTGTGCTCGACACATACCTAGAGATTTATATTAGTTACTAAAGATTTAAGTGCTTTTTAAGACTTGTAAATTAATAATACAAAAATAAGCAAGTTGCTTCAACGCTTCAAATTCTATTGCAACTTACCAATCCAGGATTCTACCAACAAACGGAGATATAAGAGTTACTCCTGCCTCTGCGCATGCAACTGCTTGTGCAAAAGAAAATAGAAGAGTTAAATTACAGTGGATTCCGTATTTGTCCTCCAATTCCCTGAAAGAGTGATTTTCGTGATGTATCGATTTTAATTTCACCTAGATTAATGCACTGGATTATAAGCGGTCCACTTACTTTGCTGCTTGGATACCTTCCCAGGTAGAAGCAAGCTTAATCAACACGCGATCCTTATTTATGCCACTCTCCTCGTACAGAGCGATTAGATTCTTTGCTTTTTCAATGCTAGCTTCCTTATTGAACGATAGCCTAGCGTCGACTTCTGTAGAAACTCTGCCAGGTATAATATTTAAAATCTCTTTACCGAAGAGTACACACGTCATGTCCATGGCTGCTTCAAGCTGCTCTGCCAATGTACTGAAACAAGTAGATCAATTTACACTTATTTTATTCAATTAAAAACATCACAGAGGGCGTAATTACATTGACTTAACCATTACCGCATTAGTTGAATACATTCTTTCGGATCATATTCCTCCTTCTCTTTTATTTATAAATATTAATATTCTTCCGCTTTTAATATACTAATCCTTTATAATTTCTCATATTTTCATTAAAATTTGTTTCTTTCCTTTACACATCTTGAAACGTATGCTTTCTCTGTTCATGCATAACACTTTTTCTTTACAATCCCTATAATATCTCAAATCAACTTTTACCGTGCTATAATTTCCACATAGATCTATATGCGTGAATAATTAATGCAGTAAACTACTTCTACTAATTAATACTAGTACACTACATTCCTTCTTCTCGCTTCTCAATAAATAATTTAATTTAGTATTAACGCTACTAAGTTGCAATATAGCAAAGAAATTGTAAACTAATGTAAGTTCTCTTTTCAAATGTAATATACCAGATCTTCATAAAAAAAGAAATATAAAGGATCCATTTTTACTCTAGTAATATTTGTTATGTAATTTGCAATGTGTGTAGTTACTTCTATACTAACTTATTATATCATTATTATATACATAATAGGTAAATAAATGTGTAATCTACTTACGATCCAGATTTTTTTCCGTATTGCACAGCTTTATCTATTAAATGTGCATATTTCTTTAGATTAGCAGCAGCAAGTATCAGCGAAGGATTAGTTGTTGCATCAATTGGTTCAAATTGTTCCATGGCTGAAAATAGTTTATAAATAGAATTCATTAATAAATTAATATCCAATCGATCCTCCTCATTTTGTGCCTAGATTCATTTTCGCGTAACATAATATTTAGTGTTCCCATCCCAGAGGTCACTATAAATCTATAAGTCATGGTAATAGCCCGTAATAATTATCTGGTTGATGGATGACATTGTATGATAAGCAATAGAGACCTCTTTCTTCTTGAATCAAGGGAAATATTATATAAGAATAATTGTTAGAGTGAATTGCAAAACGAAAAGAATCAAAGCTTAATATTATCTATTACTAATTTTACCTCTTAATTTTAATAGATAGCAGTTAATAAATAATATTTCTCAAAAATACTATGTACTTGCATTTCTAATAAATGAAATTTAATTAGTTATTCCATAACACCAGTTTACAAAATAAAAAAAAATGTGCAGAGTGAAGTAAAATTGAAATACCACAATAAAATGAAGAAAAAAAACGAGAAAAAGTGAAATTTTAGTGGTTCCACACAATTGTCTCTAGCTTCGGTATTTATCCATAGATTTTCTTCAATAGCACCTTGTTTTCTTCGTAAATGTACAGACTCAACGTAAGAAATGAGAAACTGGGCCCATTTTTGCGATTTATATTTTTCCCAGATGAATGAATGAACTGTCCGTTTCAATTTCGATCGAAACAATGACTTTTTCCACATATTTCCATCGATTTCACCCGAACTACTGAACCGATTTGAAAAATTTGTGAGATATCTTTGTTGGCGATTCGATTATCTTTAATTTGATATAATTTTCGACCGTATCGGTCATTCGCAACACGAGGTATTCGCGATTAAGTGGGACCACCTGTTTGACAGACAGGTAAAAAGTTCACCTGTCGATATGTATCCATAGAAAATTTTTTAGTTTTTCCATGAAAAACATTTTACATAAGAAAAAGATAGTGGCATTTGTTGCGCAAAATGGCTGTAAACTGGTGTAATTCTGGTTTCGTATAAAAATTTCTAAATACGGAAGATCAACGAATTCCAGAACAATTAAAAATAAGTTTTCATTCATTCCCTGTAAATAAGAATAGAATAATTCGAATAGCATTATGAGAAAAAACAAAGTGCTATCGTAACATCGGACGACTCTGTAATTGCCAATACCATTGCTTCCCGTAGCGTACACGATTTAAATTCGCATTTCCGAGTTAGCGAAATATTTCATACGCTACAATACTCGTGCATAATTCCGATATAAATGTATTGTTTGTCGAGCGAACGAGGAAGGGTCATTTTATTTCGCAGGAATCAAGCAGGTTTTCTATATTTAAATGATAAACTAAATGTGCGCAACAATCATTTCCCCTGCCTCGCTTTTCGATAAGCACCTTCACCTTTGACCGTATTTGTATTAGTTGTGTAAGTGGCTCGTTTAATTTTCCGCCTGCTCACCTTGAAAGTCACCGGTGTCGGCGACAATTGTTGTGATCTCCTTCAGTTGGGCTAACGAGCTCGGCATCTTGACTTTCTTCGATTGGGGCTCGCTCATTCTTACCGATACTTTTATATACCGACCAGATATCGAGAATCTTGCTTCGCAAGCTGGAACGGCCACTTTGTGCGATACTTCGCAGGTTTGCCAACTTACGCAAGACTATTGCTTAACTTCCCTCCAGCGGCACTCCGGTAAGAGCCGAGTGAAATCAAGGATAAATGTTTTAAGCGCAAACACTTAAGGAATGGTATAGATCTGCTCGAATAGACAGAAAACAATGGATTTAAAATATCTTATTGCTGTCTAGGCGAGGCTGAAATAGAAATGCTATTTCTTTTACAGTTTTAATTATGTACATGCATAAGTTAGTGTGTTACTTGCAGGATGAATGTGTGTACGCTTTCTATTATTGTATTATACATGAACATTCGTATAATGAAACGAATTGAGATTCAATTCGTCTATACGTTACCTTTACTCTTATAAATAAGTTCTCAAGATTAAGTAAACTCTTATAAATTATCTGCTTGTACGTTACAAGGCTTGTATTTATTTAAACTTAATTTAATTAAGTACAATAGAAATGTAAAGATATATACTTCTTTTCTTAATACATGTGGAACATTTATACCTACAGCCGGCAATATACAAAAATATACAAATTAAGAAAAACCGATTGCTTTCTTTATATATGCTCTTAGAGGAGAATTATCTAAATAGAATTCTCTGCCAATACGTCTGAATATACAATATATATATTTTAATATGCTTGCACACAAGTGTATGTAATAAACATGTTGACTGTTCGTTTGGTATAAAAATGTGCTCCAATGTTTTTTGCCATCGATTTCTCTACGAAATACAACGATGTGCTCGAACGTAAATTCCACGCATTCACGCTAATGTCGTCAGTATTTAGTATTAATAGAAATTTGTGTACAAGCCGTAGCGCGAAATACTGATAATGTGAGTGGTACGATATAATTTAATAGTTTATCGAGCGCCCGGTCGTCAACTTCGCATGTAGAAATGAATTAAACTATTCTCCTGCGTGAATGCGTTGGAATATTCGCTCTCCTTAGCAGTATCACGTTTATCTTAGCTTATGTCAGACTTTGTCAGTTCGAGAATGTTTGTCAATGAACGCGGGTTTCGGTTGATGCCCATACATGAAAATCGAGCATATCACTAAAACAGCGCCTACAGAGAACTGGAGAGTTAGCTGGAAGTCGAAAAGGTATATTGAAGCTATACAGGAAATTATAATGGCTAAAGATGTGGCGAAACCTTTGAGTATGTTATCAGCGTATTTAACTACCATGGCGACGATAAGGCCACCTCCTGCTTGGAGCACAATCAAGTAACACACAAACAAGTCGTACCCGAAGAAGAAACTATGCTTTCTCAGAGCTTTGCTGTCGTTTATAAAGCACGTAATTAATCCAAATGGTAGCGACAATAAGCTCAATTGCACGTTTCTTATCCACAGCGATATGTCCGAGTCTTTAAGTATTTTCTCAAAGTAGATCCCAGCCAAACCTGACAAGAAGCATGCACTTAGTGCGGTTGAAAATCCAAGTAAATGGTTCTGCTCTATGCCGGATGGTAGAACAGCCTCCGAGCCTTGGGCCAACTGTACGCATACTATTCCTATGACTAATAATATTAGAGCTCCCCACTGAGTATTCCTTAACGATCTTCGTAGTATCACTACAGCAAAGAATGCTGTAGTCAAAATCTTCAGCTGGTATGTCACCTGATGGGAAATAAATTTAAGACGATAATGATAAATACGATGAAAGTATGAGTGAAGAAGAACGATTCATACCTGATAGGTTGCCGCATCTAAGTTAGATGCTGATACATATAGGAGATTATTCTGTATAATGTATAAAAGCGATGGCACGCAGACTTTCAGAGTATCGAGTGGTTGCTTTACAACGATCGTTCTTAGAGAATTATAAAACTTCGAGAAGCTCCCTTCTTCGACGAAGACTAATATTAGGCATGTTACGAGCTTGACGATCTCTGCCATAACGACAGCTGAGAAAAATAATAATTATATGTACAATTATTAAATATTGCGAGAAATATTTGTTTACGAAAACAAAACATACATACCAGTCGAGGAAATAAACATATCCCCCGACCTTGTGCGCGCATAGCGCATACTGAGTCCGACTATTGCATTTTGTAACGTGAGGGTAATTAAACTGACATACTTCAGCATTTGACCACTTCCTGCGAGGCAAAGTTTCCACTTAGAGGTAATGAACATGCAGTGCGCTTTTCATAACAACAGGCATGTAATTATCTACTTACTTTGCTGTGGTTTATTCATAATTATAATATTCTTTCTAAACGGATTTTTTAATATAAAACTTAATGGGTCATCTTATCTGTAAAATAATAAATGCCATTAATAAAATAAGCATATATGTAAATGATTGTTCGGAGAAACACAGTGGAATACATCATTAATTTATGAATTATTTGAATTACTTGAGAAAAATATATTTAGTTTCCTAATATCCAAACAGTCTATTTCACCTTTCGTGGCATTTTTGTTTCAAAGAACGGTGCGCGTATGCACAGAAAATATTGTACACGTTGACATTCGAGTCTTATCACGTCCTTCGTAACCAACACACCTGCAACATACCCCACACACAGGAAAGAATAGGTCCAACAAAAAGAAATGCACGTGTCGAATTCAGTAAATATGACGAAATATGACGTCCCCAATTTGACGTTACCAATTCAATTCCTTTCTCTCAAACCAATCAAGATAAGAGGTTTCTAACATATCGCAAATAAAAGAAAATCGAATTCAAATATATTTAAAGCAATAAATTTTATTCTATAGTATAACAAACTGATTTTTGTTTTTAAAGCGAAAGGTGGTAGTGGTAAACATATGTGTCTGGTTTAAGGCATCTATATAGTGAAACCACAATATCGATAAATAATTAAATCATGCATCTGTAACTATTACGGATATGTATATATGCAAGATTTAAAATAAATGGAATACTAAATATAAATCAATTTTGCATTATTTGTGGCGAAGCCAATAAGTCGTTTAGCGAATGATAAAACGAGGAATTTTTCATTTTCACTGATACTTACATTTGGTAATAATGATTATGGTTTGACAGTTTAAACACACGCGCAGTCAGCACTTAAAGCGCTACGAAAGGGACGTTGTATAATTTCTAATTTATAAGTATAATTGTGTAGTAAACAAATACTATGTGAATATCGAATTATTTATACGGGGTTTCGCGAAGTACATTAGTATTTTCATGATCGGTTTGTGATACAAGGAAAAAGTATTTTGGCCGTGGACGTACGAAATAAGTTGTATAATATATATTTATATTTATTTTCCTTTTTGACGCGTGTTTGACAAAGAAATAATACCATGTCTTATATGCTATCGCATCTCCACAACGGGTGGCAAGTGGACCAAGCGATTTTGTCAGAAGAAGATAGAGTGGTTGTAAGTTTCTGGTTCAGTTATATTAAGGATCTTATACATAATGAATTTTCTAGAATTTCTATGTACAAGTGACACTTCACAACATAAATGTTGTGAGAATTGTATCAAATTCAGTAAAAATTCCGTTTTGTCCTTTTCAGGTTATTAGGTTCGGTCATGATTGGGATCCTATGTGTATGAAAATGGACGAAGTTTTGTATAATATCGCCGAAAAGGTTAAGAACTTTGCTGTGATTTACTTGGTTGATATTACACAAGTACCTGATTTCAATAAAATGTAAGTTTCGAACAGCTGCCGTCGCATATAGTCAGTTTAGATGAGCAATAAATCTGGTGGTTGTTGGGCCATGTTGAGAATCAAATCCCGAATCGAACACTGCTTGAGACACCATAATGCTACTAATGTTTGTACGCGTGGAACATATATTTCTAGCAATTTTCGCCAGTTTAGACACAGTCCCTTGGCTCGCGACAGCTAAACATTGAAGGACAGAGAATATTTAGAGTAATACATAGGTTTGCCTGCCTATCCCTTACACCATCATAAGTTGCTGTCGCCTTTGCCATTGAAGGTGTCAAGTGGCTTGCAAACCTCAGTGACTCCTTCTCCTCTTCGCCTGTTCCATAAAAGCGTAGGAGAACAGCTCCCTTCATACTTACTTTACTCTGATGAATTTCTTCTCCGGGTGCCGCACTCTCTCTCTCTGCCGGGTCTTGAGCAATTCCTGGAGAAAAATAATGTGAGAAACCTGCTGACCAGGGGCCCTTAGTGCGGCTCTCGGAGTAGGGAAGTTCGACACCCCTGAGTTAGAAGAAGCAAGACAAGTTGGTCATAAATGTAGACTGTCCCATAGACATTTTGAAGCATGGAAATCCCATAGAGTGCCAGCGAGATACAGATACAAGTTCATGGTAAAGTTAACGATATAGGCCCAGATGTCGAAAATTGGCATTAGGTGCGTTCGGTTCGGGGCTTGGTTTAGATCTGGACGTGGCCTTATAGAAAGTTCTCACAGTGGATTATAGAATTTCTTCTTAATTTGCTTGAAATATTATTATTATTTTAACGAATAAAATTAATCGAAGTTCATGTGCACAATCTGAGATTCTAAGCCATGTATGAATTTATTTTTTGCAGGTACGAGTTGTACGACCCATGTACAGTTATGTTCTTCTTTAGAAATAAACACATAATGATCGATTTAGGAACAGGAAATAATAATAAGATAAATTGGACCCTGGAGGATAAACAGGAAATGATCGATATTATTGAAACTGTCTACAGAGGTGCCAGGAAAGGTAGAGGTTTGGTTGTTTCACCCAAAGATTATTCTACAAAGTATCGTTATTAATTTATTTGGCCGATAGACTTTGACAAAAATATTTTTTATTGGTACGCGTCAGTGAATCGATGAGCAAATGTGGTAATTGAATTTATATCGACGAGTAACAGCGTGTTGTGGTTATAAATAAATTTAGAGCTGTGTATACTACATATTTATGTGATTCATTCGAAAATGCAAACTATATATTTGCGTTAATAATTCGATGTTTAGTTTGATATTATTTATACAGCAGTCTGATGGGAATCCCTTCAGGTCTCTAATTAATCGTACAGCAAAAAATCATTGATGAATTTCACGCACGCATCTTGTTCGTTCGAAATCTTTTCTCTGGCAAAATGTCTTATAAAAGTGTCTCGTAGATAGAGAGAAATTATGCTTTCATACTGCAACGGTAAAATGAAGTTTAAAGATTTATTAGGAGCGAAATATAAATGCTCTAATAATGTTTTAGATAAGCTAACAATTCTAAGTACGTTCAAGCAATTTGAAAAATTATTCAGGCACAATGAGTGCTTGTAATTGTAGCGTACCTTGTTAGACTGATAAATATTTTCACTTTGCAGGACAAAATATAGTGGTATTATTTTTATTTCATTCTACCATGTACAAAATAGAAATAAATATTTAGAGATCATTTACTCTAAAGTCTTACATACACATCTCAAAGTTTTTGACTAGACTTGCATTCGAATTTGATATTACTTTCGGTTTCTTGGAAGCGTTTTGACTCAGTGGATTCATAGGAGGCGGTTTGTCTGTAAAAAGAAATTTTTCCATATTTCTATCCGAAGAATAGCGTATTAAATTTGATAGAATACACTCACAGGTTTTCAAGCAGTAGGGATTCTTTAATATTTGTTTTATGCAGTTGTAAATATAAGCATACTGACTCTGAAAATTTAAGAACGAATTTAGGAGGATATAATTCACGTTAACTTCGTTACACCATATCTTGAGTTCTCTTACTTCTTTTTGTACCATATTTATCCTATGATGTCGTAATCTGTATACAGTCCCGAACACATCTAATTTTCTATTATCGCGAAGGTGCTGTAAAAGTATATCTATTGCTATTAAAGTACCAGTTCTACCAATGCCTGCACTATAAAAGAAAACAGAGGTTACGAAAATAGTAAAACTTTATGTTAAAATTTTTCTATATGTTTACCTGCAGTGAATAACAATATATCCTTTATTAGCCAGAATATTACGACGTATAACTTGACAAAAATGAATCATTGGATCAAAATCCTCTGGGACATCGTGATCTGGCCAATCTTTAAAATGCAAATGCGTTATATTTCTCTTTTTGTTTTCCTGTAATATTTTACATACAGTGAACACGATTTCAGTTATAAATAACCATAGCATTTATAAAGTTTATCAGACTATTTACCTTTTGCAACACTAATGTCCTTTGCGTATAAGATCTGTAGTCTAACTCACTTATGCACTTTATAGTCATATTTTCATACCTGAAAGTTTCCCTAATTGTTGGAAAATATTGATGGCATTTCTCCTATAAAATATATTTTTATGGTTTGTATATTAATTAAAAGTCCAATTGTATTTAGATAGGAAAAAGTCTTACTTTGCCCTTCTCGACTAATTGAGTTAACATAATTATGATATTGATATTATATTGCTCGACCATTCTCCAAAAATCAAATGTGGTTTCTTCTTTTGGGCCCTGACAAGCTATATATTCGTCTTCTCTAGTGTAGCCCTAAAAATGAATATAAGTTCAGCGAGTCAATTGTAATAATTCAATTGACCTTTATATTCCCCTTACCTTTATAAATGATGCATTGATATAGTCGGTGTTGGGGTCATTATCAATCGCTTCTAATTTAACTCTTGAAAAGTCATCTAGAAACACGTAAAATAATTTTAATAAAGCGCACTCGATGTAGTGATGTTTTTTCTATTTGAGTATAAATCTGTACATGGTAAAATATCAGAATATCTGTTCTTCTTTTTATTTGCTTGTAAGCAAGCAGTATTTGTTGGCATCTGTAAATCCACACTGAGAGTTTGAAGCAGTTGAAATTCGTTGCTCAATTTTCCAGGATTATCAATGAGCTGCTGACAGTGCGCTATAAACTTCTTTTTTGAAAAAGGTGTAGGGACTGGTGAACCAGACATGTCGGAATGTAAAAATCTTCGCAATATTCTAAAAAAAGAGAAAGGAAATAAATGCTGTTGGCGCGAAGTTAACATTTTCCGATTTTTAATGCAGTTATTTTATTTATTGTATATAAACTCGCGGGAAACCAAGGAAGTCAAAACTATTCTTTACTTTTGTTCATTGATACTATTCACAAAAGGCACACCACTTAACGTCAATGATATGATGAAAATTGTTTTTAACGCACGCACTTTGTACAGAGAGGAAATAAGGACCTGTCTTTCCAAAGACTTGGTGTTATAATTAGAGTAAAATTCTATTGCTGTGCTAGATTTTATGGTAGTAACTGCATCACATATATTAAAAACTGTACTGTTCAAAGTGTTCTCGTGCAATCTCTTAATAGCTACTGCATGGACAAGCAACAGTTTGGTAGCTACCAGACATAATGCAATGTGTATTTTAGCATGTATAGTAGACATCTGCATTTAGTGACCTTGTTGCTTCTAACTATAGTGCTCTTCTGAGTCACAAGAGAAATATTGATTATTTCTCATAAATGTACACACGGTTTCTTCCATTTGAGCTTATACATATATGCAATAACATTTACTCGTCAGTTAAATCTATATTCTTATAGAATATAAGGCATATATATTATTTTTATAAATTAGTTTCGAGACTTTATCTTGATGAAAATAATATAAATACAAGTGAAAGTTTTACTTACACTTGAGGGGAACATTTGCGAACTAGTAACATCATTGTTGTTAAAATTCCCAAAAATAGGATACCAAAAACAACTCCGGTAACAAGTCCAACGTTTATTTCAGCATCTAGCGCGAAATGGAATATTTAATTAGTACGATAAGACTTTATTAACTAATTAAAGAATAATGAAGAATTACTTCTTAAAGAAACAATGATAGTACGATAAGCTATAAAGTACTAACTGGTTTTTATCAAAAATGTTTTAGAGTCGGCATATCCACCGCGAGTCAAAGCTCGCATTCTAACATAATACCAAGTATTTGGTTTAAGGGGTCCGTTGCAATAAACTCGCTTTTTAGAATTAGACGAAATTTCTTTGCAGTTTGTATCTTCCCCCAGTGTATACTTCACTGCTTTCATGTCACCATAATCGGCCACGTAATTAGCTATGGGAGAATATAAGCTTATAATAGTGTATATATTTCTCGATATAAATTCATGAATTCGTTATAAAAATTTATCACCTACGATAAGGATTCCAACATAATCTAGTGGCTTGGTAAGGCACGCTAAAATCTTTTAACATAGCTTCTTCCCAAGAAGATATGTTCGGCCATGTATGATTGTTTAAATCAAATCTGGTGCTTGACGCAATACTAGCTTCAGCCCCTGAGACTATGATAGAATAATAAAGAACATCACCATTTATAGCAGGAAATAAGGGAAGCAAAAGAGTGGCTGATGTCGTAGATCTTCTTGCCTTAGATGGATCTATGGTTATAGATTTTATGTAATCTTCGTCTGGTTCGGGTGGAACTAAAGAATTATTTAGCGATAGATAAAACAGTACCTTAGAAGCATAAATTCGTAGTAAAATATAACATGATTCCAATAATTAATCTGTTATTATCTCATGCAGCTTAAAAATAGATACGTACTACCCGCGGGATATAAAATGTTGCTGAGACTCGCTGGTAATCCAAAGTCTCGAACACCATTGACTTTAGTAGATACTTCGAGAGTGTAATTGTACTCTCCTTTCAGCTCTTTCAAATTAAGCACGATCATATCATTTTCGGTAGTTCCATTCGGTACATATTTCTCAACTAACAAAGAATGCGGTGTATAATTAGTTCTAGTCCCGTGTACAAACACATTGAAATATTCAATTATTCCGTTCGACGAACATGGCTGGCCCCATTCCAAAATAGTGTCCAAAATATTTGCATCGTCTTTACTGTTTGTAATTAAATAGGAAAAGTTGGTGACCATTTCTGGAACTAAAAACACAGATGATATGATAAATGTTACGAAAAGATTATTATTCAGAACGCTATGTAATGGAAAGTTACCCCCAGGCAGCGTTCGGAATGCTAAATATTCGCTGTAATTTCCCCAACCTGCGGCTGTCTTTGCTCTAATTTTTGCTTTATAATTTGCATATGCTTGCACTTCTAAATATTCAAAAGTAAATGCGTTTCCACTCAGATTTATGGTGCTTTTCGATTGCTTTTTACTACACCAATCTGGCACTGGGAAAAGTGCTTCCCATTCTAGCGCAATCTCGAATTCGTGTAGATCTCCTGCCAGGTATTTTGGCGTTTCCCATGCAAGTGCGAACTGCGATTGTGTTATGTTCGCAACGTTAAACGCAGGTGCAGATGGTACTAAAATGTAGAGTTAACATTGCATAAAATTGATTTGAATTCATAAACTAACTGGAAGTTTTATAGCACAATATATTCGTTCGTACCATCTTCTAAAGTTGTTATATTTACAGAATCGCTTAGTTTACTGTTTCCTGCTTCGTTAGTGACGTACGCCCAACATAAGTATGTCGTGTACGGACTAACACCAGCAATGGTTGATTGTACAATAAGAAACTCATCCTGGATATGGGAATTGATAAGTACCTCTGTCTCTCCGTTCACAGTTTCATAACCATGTCCACTGGTTGCGATATAATTGCACACAGCTTTAAGAGACACTACATTGCAATTATTATTATCTTTCGCAATTTTCCACGAAAGTGATATGTTATTTGTCGAAACGGGAGGTCCGTTGATGTTCAATATTGGTGGTCCTGATTCTACAAATATAATAGTTAAATGGTTAAAAATATTTCATATAGCGAGTGCTATTTGCTATAACTTCTTTACCAGTTGACGCTGTTCTGATATACTTGGTAACCATTTCTCCGTCGTTATTATCTTCGTCTACTGCATTAATATAAATGAAGTAATATGTACACGCACGCAGGCCATGTATCGTTACATTCGTTCCAACTGTTTCTTTCGTTGTTGCTTGTGGAGCAATAGTAATACGATAGTGTTTAATGCACGCCGAACCTATTTCTGGTGGTTTCCAGTGGATAAATAAAGAAAACGCACTAGCTTCTGCCATCGGATCTTGAGGTACACTAGATTCTGAGAGAACCAATTGTTACTAGTAATTACGTAAAGGATTACTATTACGTAGTAACTTACTCTGCGAATCTGTTTTCACTGTTCTGTTGAGGCCTTGCGATCCGACTGGATATGCAACAACTGTGACTGTAAATGCATATTCTGTGCACGGTTCCAGATTTGTCGCATTGTATTCCGTGTTTAGAATTCGCGTGTCGTTACAATCATTTTTAAAGCATTGAGTAATCAAGTAGTTTTGTACACAAGTCGGATATTTCGCTGGTGCCTTCCAGCTTAAACTAACTGAATTGGTGGTCGTATTCACTACTAGATCCTGAACTTCTCCAATCTCTGTAACTGTAAAGTATATGATAAACCTGAGATGAGTGATGAAAATAATATAAAAACTTGCATGAAATCATGAAATACTATTCCCTCCATATCATGTTACACTTTCAAAGTAAATCTTTTAAAAAGATCCTTTTCATATTTGTCCATTGCTTTAATAAGAAGCTAAAAATTGTCTATTTTATATTCTTAAATACAGTATAAACGTTAACTTAATAATTTTGATTTTAAATTCAATTTTATTTAAATTTGTGATTTTACTGTTGCTACTGGTCGCCGCTGACACTGTAACTCCAACCGGATCTTTATCGATGACTTTTACAGTAAACGTGTATGTACTACACGGATCCAGTTTAGTCACGTTGTATTGTAGGCTGGTTGCGTTTATTTGAAACTGCTTGTCATTCGACCATACATCGATTAAATACGTGAGCGATTCATTCCACGCAGTTCCAAGAGGAAGATCCCAAGACAGGGATATCCATTCCATACCGGTGTCGTTCACAGTTAATCCTTGTACTGAATTTTGCTCTGTAAACAAAGACGAATTCTTTGAAGTCTCAAACAAGAAACTTAAAATTTCGTTTGAACCATAGAATTTACAATTCAAGTATTAATCAAATATTGTAACTCGGGGTGAGAGGGTGTTCTTCACCTGTACCTTCTGCGGTACTCGTCGACGATTCATGGACGATAACGTCGTCATCATCCACCTCGCTAGTGAAACTAAAAATTTGTGGGAATCTTTCAACAAAATCGTTCATCAACATATCAGCAGTGGGCATGTTTACGTCGTTGCTGTTCGGATGATCGTCCATCAAGGGGTCGCTTTGGGCGACTTCCGTCGTTTCCGCCGGAAGCTCCTCGTAATGATCGCTAGCTTCCGAGACCGTCGTGCGTGCGACGTAACCCAATGGTGAAACTGGATCGTTTGTTCCTCCATTGTTTATTATGTCGATCGGAACCTCCTCGGCTAGCACGCGGAGAATTTGCAGCGCGTAGATGAACAATCTCAATCGTTTTCTTAGTATCATGTTCCTCGGAAGGCTGGAAATCAACAATGAAAATGTACGTAAGTGGGGAGGAACATCGGCGCGATCTTTTATCACGATCGATAAAAGACATTATGGCGTAAGACGGCTGGAAATACAGCCAGGCTGAAGACTGAAAATCGATCACGATTTTTGTTTATGCAGTGGTCTATGGGCGAATTCTACTTACGCCCAAATCGCCCGTGGTTAACATTCCAAAATTTATGAAAATCTCTTGAAATATGAAAGAGAAATCTGTGAAGGAGCCATTATCAGAAAATACAGGTTTTTAACTATAAATTACGACTCAAAAACAGGAACATATAGTTTATGATATTCATTTTAATACAAAAGCGGAAAATTCTTACGGTCGTGGGCGTAAGTGGAATTCGCCCTATGAAGCACACTGTACAATAATGAAAACACGTTTGTTATCGATGTAGAAACGATTCATTTACAGTGCAACTTAAAAACGTGGAATCCGGCGAAGTAGTCTTTACGATTTTATGGTGAGGTGTTGATTGATTATGATGGAGGACTACCAGGACCAGTTCCTCTAATGCAGTATCCAAATATTTCTTGAAACATAGGTATACTATTTTAGCTCGCGGTACTTTTCCTAGATCTTAATACACAGATTAATTAGCTGTTGATACTTTGAAAGATTTTACCCTACTCCTCACGGCCAGGCGAGTGACAATACAGATAAAAGATTCTTATACTGATTACAGAGGTATCGTACTTATAAAGCATGTTTTATGTACAAAAGTAGCAAAGGAATATTCTGAACTTGATACCGACTATTGAGCGGTGCACGGACAGCAATCGAGACCCTCAAAGAGATCGCCGCGCACCTGTGACTATTTAAAACAGGAACAGATATCGCGTACTTGGAATTCTCCTCGAAACCGTTTACAAACGGGTTCAGGCACGTTTCGAATTACCAATTTCATAGATCGTAAATTGCATAAACGGACAACGATAAGAAGAATTACGCAGAAAGGAGAAAACCACGAAGGATCGGCTCTCGATTTATTATCTCACACCAGTGTTCCCTTATGTCGCCGTTGTTAATTAATACTTGAAGTATATGAATATCGACTGATATAATATATCAATTTGATATTATTCAATGATATTATCAACTTTGAATATTTATATACTGAATAATTAGCTTTCGAGCGTCTAATACCACGCTCATCGGAACGTACACAAAGAACACTTCGCGTTACTTTGTTGGGCTCGAGTGTATTCCGACGCAATTCGAAGTTCCACGGGGAGGGAAGGAAATATTGCAAATAAAAAGCTATATAGTGTGAAAGTTTCGTAAGCTCGATAGGTGCGTCATTACCATGTCAATCATAATTCCACTGACAGTATCGTTTCACGTTTCATGATCGTGGCGCGAAGATACTTCACGGCTCCGTGTCGCGTAATATCCCAATAAACAAGAATACTCGCTCTCGAGTGGCACGAGAATGGTCCTCCCACGTACAAATTCGCGTCTCCGGAATCGGTTTATTCGGCGACGGAGCACCTTCACTTCTCTTCCTTCGATGAAAAGCCGTCGAAAACGCTCGGGCACTCGTGTAGATCGACTAGCAATGATACGGTAGCGAGCTGTATTTTGAAAACGTAATACGTTGACCGTTTGCTCGATAATCATTACGCGACCACTCATTGACAGCTTTTCGTTTATCCCCCCTGGCCATTGATAGCGCCGATAAGGATCGCCAGTACATTCTAGACGCTCTCGAAAGTGCACTCAACACTACTTTATTAATCAAACACCACCGCCGTGCTTCACCTTCATTCGCTCGCCCCTTTTATCACCCTTTTTCTGCATTTTTTCAAATTTCTTAGTTTAAATACACTCCTGTTTGCGCAACCCTACGTCGCGAACTTAGTTATTACGGGTAGCATAAGCTTACGAAACCGTCGAGGCGCGATTTATTACGTGGGATAGTTGTTATCGCGTTATCAAAGCGTACGCGGTTTTGGTTTTTAATCGCGATCGGACATAGTCGGCATATTAAAAATACCTAAGGTTGCTTGTAGCATTAAGAATTCGCTGGTAAATGATAATTTTGTGACAACGGCGAATGGGAATACTAGGACAGTTATAAATAAGGGTGGGTTCGAAGTTAATTTTTAAATTCTCCAAACTCGAATCCGAAAGCTTGTAAGGCCTCGAGACTCTCGAAACTTGAAGAGCTGATTCTGTTTTGTAAGTGGAATATCTTGCTCTAAGAATTGAAGTGAACTAAATTTTTGTGCAAATCAGTAAACATATAATATAAAAATTCTCGATGCACGCTGAAGAATCGTTTCTTCATTCGTTGATTTAATACTTCTTTTTATCTGGCTTTCGAGAATTTCGAATCACGAGAAAAGTGCAAAGTTTCAAATTCTCGAAGCTCAAAACATTCATGGATCTGGAAGTTTTGACGCTTCGAGAAATCCATCCCTAAGTGCTGGTTGCCATTTTTTTTTTTTAACCTTAATCGGCCGAGGCGTATTAAACTCAGCTAACGTATTAAATTCAGTCTGCAATTATCTTACACGTCGGACAGGGTGCTTGAAATTAAATTACAATTCGCCTATTTAAATCTTCTGGACTCACGTTAGGTGGTTGAATGGAAGTTTGTTTCTCTGTCAACGCGTTTCCATTGATCTTCCTGAATCGTCTTCGAAACGTAGAACAAAATAAAAGATAGGGACATGTCTTCGGACCTGCGGCCGTATCGACAACTGCTTATGAGGTGAAATAGGAGACCATGTGCTCCTTGAAGGGGAGTGTTCGAGGCAGCCCCCTCAGAGCTTGTCGAAAATAGCACGTGCACGATGAACCCTCAGACTTGTATACAAGTCACGGCAGAACCTGTAAAGTATTTTTGGGGGTATCTTTATGCGGAACATATGGTAGTTTGCTTCATCATTCAAGATGTTTTATAGGTACATCTCCTGTGTTTAACGTACAATCTTGAATGTGTAGGATCTACGACTCCACTTTCTATATTATTTGCTAGTTGTAATTGTTTAGAATTCTCTAGCTTAATTAGGAACTGCTGTTGACGAGGATGTTCCAGTCATATTATTCTCATGAATGAATATGTAGCTAAAAATGATTATATAGTACACAGTATTATTATACTGTCCCATAAAAAAATATATCTTTAGGTAATGAAATTAATATTTAATTGAATATAATCGTGCTGAATATATAGTACCTCTGATATTAAACATTATTATAGCCGTAGATTTGTAGTCTGAATTTAATTAATTTTTATTTGAAGGCAATATAACTTCGCAAATTTTAATGGTTCATTATAGTATTATACTATCAGTTTGGTATCCTATTTAAGTCTACATAACGAGTTAGGAATGATAAAAATGTAACCAGACCCATCGAATTGCTGTCAAATTTTCGTTTTATTCGCTCGATATACATGAAAAGATCGTTGCACCAATTCTCATTAGTACAGCCTTTGGGGAGGTCCCATAGAAGATTTGATGTGAAGAGAGCGCACGTTTTGCCAGTGTTTCTTCAGCAACGAAACCAAGAAGTTAATCGAAAGGTGTACATTTTGTACCAGTTCATCTGGCGTCATTCCCACGTGTCCTACAGCCACAGACAGACACAACACCTGTAAGCGAATCATTCAATTAAAATCAAGCACTATTAATTACAACGTTGCGCGTTCTCAATACAGAAATTCGTAGTCTAATGTTTTCTCTAATAATTCGGAGAATTGAAAAGCACCTTTTTCATTTGGAACTTAATCGTGGCCTTCACTTCATCGATCTTGCCCACCATTGATTCCTGGTGGGAAAGAAGCCCAGGGAATTTACCAGCCTTGTTAAGACCAGGACCAAGAATACGTGGAATTTGCTTGATCAAGGATTCGCTGGCCAAGAAAGCATCGTACTTCTTAGCTGTAAGAAAAGGGAGCGCGTATTAAATTTAAGAGTTAATTAGAATACACGATAAGAGCAGATTTAATATAGTGTCTCGACACGGATTGAGGTGCGAAGCAATGGAATGCAGCGCCCTCACCAAGTGCGGAATTTAATCTCCTTCCAGTTGACAACCACAGCCACAATATTTGTAACCAGCCGTGGTGCTTTTTGGAAGGCAGAAAATGTTTAATCTATGATACTACAAGCCTTCAATCACCTAATTTCTTTACGAGCTTCTTGTTCTTGTTCAATTTCTTCAACGCTTCAGCGTCCATATATGGAATATTATTAGCTTTAGCTTCGTCGCAATGTTGCTGATCACCCAGAACACAAACTTGCATCTTTGGTCTCGGGATGTTTTTCAGCCTTTAACAAGGACAATGGTCCATAGTTAATTTGATGCTAGTTGTTCTCGCATCTCATAATTTAGCACTAATTCATGATTTATTGCAAAAACAATCATCAAAGTCAATGTTCTCAGTAATATTTAAGTAATCCGCAAATATTATTCAGATAATACATGCAATATAATTCATCACCAAACCATTGGCTTCGATAATCGAATCGATTGAATAGTTGCCTAATTGAATATTAACTTACCCCCAGGATCATCAACTATGATCCTGTGATAAAAATAACGGTAAAAAACCTCCCCATTTTATTTAAGACCCTGGGTAAAGGTCCGCCAGGTAAAACCCAGCTTCCTGACTCTACATGAGGCAACCTTTTCGGGCGTTAATTTAAGGGAAAAAAAACGAAAAGTTTGCAAGTGATCATTGAAAGCCGAAAAGAATCCTCAATTTCAGGTAGAAACGTACTTGACGGTGCCTGAGAAACGTTTGTCCTTTTGTGGATCATAATTCTTCAAACCGATTTGCAATTCCACCGTTTCTAAGAAATTCCTCTTCTTGTCTTGCGAGTTTTGAATAACAGAATTTACACACTCATAGAGAGTATCACGCGATACTTTTGACCTATCAATTACAACATTATCATTAGTAAAATCACAATTGTACTTTGAAATGGGCACATAGAAATACAGTCAGTTCTCGACTCTAAATTTAATATGCTCTGTGCCACAGTGGAAACCAGATTTTTGGAGGGACTATAAAAAGCGATTAGAAAACTAAATTGCGATATTCAAATATGGGAAAATAATATATAGTTATATAATATTCTCGATAATTTCAGCTTTTTTTTATTCTATTCTGATTTCGACACTGAATTAATAAACACTTTTTCCCTTTGAATAAAATTAATAAAAGTTTCATCTCCGATAAATATCGTGGGCCACTGGAGGACCACGTGGCACGGAACGCGTTGATCAGTTATAACCTGTACGTAATACATAATTTCAATCTCATTGTATAGTGGAATACTTGAAATTGTTCCTTACAGAATTAAACGTAAAATGAGTACAGTAGAATTCCATTTATCCGAACCCGTCGGGGGACAAACAGTTCGTGTAACTGGATCGCTCATACGATAGGAGTTCAGCGATTCCCTCTTTAATTACACGTTCGAATACGCTATCTTTTGTTTTACTGATTGGATACATTATACAAGGAAAGATTTAAATGGATTCTGTGCAACGATACGAGTTCAAATAATTATACGATGCGTTGCATGGGTTCGGATAATAGCCGAGCAACATGTTGGGTAAATCAAGTACTGGATCAAAATTCGTGCAGATAAGTGGAACTCTACTGTACTAGAAATTTTAACTTGATGCTAATCGAGTAACTGCAAATTCTTTTAGTAAAAAGAAAACATTAAGAAGATAATGTTGAATTTATGGTAGAATGCTAAGGCACGTTGTACGTTCAGGTATAAAGTCCAAACTAATACAATATTGAAAGTTGTATTTGAAGAAAATATTAATAAGTATGGCGAAATTATGTATTAAAACAAGTTTTTTTGATAATATGAAGTTACTGAAACTTTGGATTAATGAAATTTAAGAGGATGAGATACTCACGTCATTTCAACAGCTCGTGGAATACGAAGACCGTGAAAACGAACCAACCCAACACCCGACTAAAACCGGAAAGAAATGGGAGAACGAAGAACGTAACCGAAGGGCGAGGAGAAACTACGTGAAAGAACTTTTGTAGATAGGAACATGCGTGTCTGTTTTAAGATCTGCTATAATTCCTCGAAGTGACGCGTGTGGCGCACTACCAATAAGATTTGAATTAATAATCCTTAATTCATAATCCTTAGATTCCAATTAATACAATCATTTCAGTATAATTGGATTTTCCACAGAATTTTTACGATGTCGATATTACAGTCCGTGTGACACGATTTCTCAAAACATGTTAGGTCTATCTATGTATGACACGAGGGTCCGTGGCCATAGACATGTGTAGCATTAGCTTCGCGGATTGGCGCTGGCGCCGTTTGGTTTCCCATCTTGGCGTTGATTGGTTGACGTCACGGCGTCATCACGCGCATGTTTAGACCGCCATCTTGAGCAGTAGCGCCATAGCGCCACCTCGACCTAGTTTTGTTTGCGATACATTCTGATACCGTTCTCATACCCACATAGCACAGACGGCTTAAGATGCAATTTCATGCTGACGCTCGACGCTCTTTTGAGCGTCAAAACCAGTAATCACGTGATCGATCCGTGATTAATTAGTTCGGTCCGAGTTAATTAAACTCGGTTTAGCTTTTCTGCTTGACGCTCGTTCACTCTGATTCGCTCGTTCGTTGGTTGAGCGTCGGTCACGTGATTGGTTTTGACGCTCAGAAAGAGCGTCGACGCTGAAAGTCCCCTGGACTGATCACGTGACTGGTTTTGACGCGCAAAACGAGCGTCGAGCGTCAGCATGAAATTGCACCTTTAAAGACGTCAATTGTACATCCGCTTTAGGTCTGGACGGCTTTAGGACGTCTTTTGGGCGTCTTTAGACGCTGTGTGCTATGTGGATAACAAGCCGACACAAGCCGAATGCATCCGACGCTACACGGAAAAAGGTCTGCACCGTTGGGAACGGTGTTCGAAAAGTGGGCACCGTAAATATCAGTGCTGGGCCCATTCACAACGCTGTCCAGCATCGTGAATGGGCCCAGCACCGGTTTTTACGATGCTCACTTTTCGAGCACCGTTCCCAACGGTGCAGACCTTTTTCCGTGTAATCGACTTACCCGTACTGAACTTCTGCCCTTTCCCGCTTTTCCCCTCCAATCCTACCACGCCTAAAGTGGCAGCTAACGCTCCGTCTATATATGCCTATGTCCGTGGCGCGGATCACAGCGCCACTGGTCACCACGCGGCCGTGGCCGTTCTGTCAGTAATCGACTGCTTTGAATACCTGACTTCCTTTATTAAATACAACCTAGCAATTTAAAGGAAGCGTGTTAAACGCAATTGTACATTTGAAAGAATTCCTGCCACGTGCGAATGGCGGTTAAAAAAGTGCAACGGTGCACGCGTGCATCGCTGCAGAAGCCTGCGCCACAAATGTTGAAAAGCAAAGAGCGACAAAAGCAGGCAACTGCTGTTAATGAAACAGACAGGAAGGCGGTAATTATTGCTCAAGAAATTAAGTTTGCTCGCTTATTGTCAAGCAACGATAAAAGAGTCAGAGATAAAGTGCTGAAAAATTTGAGAAAATGGTTGACAGTCCGGTCAAACAGTTCCTTCGGTAAGGCTACTAATGGAATTTTCTTAATTAAAATCAAAGTACTGGAATCGAATGGATCGTAAATAGAGTTCAATGGATTACAAAGTGTTGAATTAAAACATTTTACGATAGAAGGCACTCGATTATACGCACCAGGACGACCGATGAATAAAATGGGTTTTGTTATTAGCATTTACAGAGCAAGATTTCATGCGGTTATGGAAAGGATTATTTTACTGTATGTGGATGTCAGATAAACCATTAATTCAGGAAGAGTTGGCAGAATCTCTTAGTAAAATTGTACATTGTTTTAACATTAAAGACGTAGTATTGTTGTACACTGCATGCGTTCTGAAAACTCTAGGTACCGAATGGTTTGGTATAGATCAATACAGATTAGATAAGTTTTCTATGGTAGGTTTTAGGAAAGATTTTCCACCCTCGATCTGTATATTATCCTACATCGAAGTGTTTTATCTCAATGTATTTGTTTATAGTTAGTTAGAAGAATAATTCGTCAGACTTTCGAAAAATGTAAAGAAAGATCTTGGGATCCTGAATGGATAAAAGGTATTTCTGAAATACTCGAGAAGCTTTTGGTAGACCCAAAGATATTTCTCGGTTTTAATATGCACCTAACACAACTGTTTTGGGAAGAACTCTCCAAGGTATATCGATCTTGATGTTAATATTTGCCATAGAAGTATATTAATAGCTTGGCTTTTGTAGATTAGTGGCGGAGAGATATCAGAAGACGTGGTTACTGAACTGGTCAAGCCATTTATTTCACATTTCTTAATCATGGACGACGAAAGACAAATTAGGCATGTTACGAGGCATATTTTTAGATATTTAATTTTCCAGTCAGACATTGGAATGGATTACACAGAGAAGTTTGAAGCCTGGAAAGCTGTGAGTCGTAAAAATTTAATTCTTTTTAAGGGCGAATAAAATATGTTAGCGACGGTTGCTGAATAGCTCTAGCGTATAGCAATGTTCATTTATATATAGGCTGGATTCCCTGCCGGTACTATCGATGCCATGGAAAGGATTGAAGTGTCCGACGAGGAAATAGACGACGACGATGTTGTAGAGGAAGAAGAGTGCCCTCAGGAACAAGCGAAAAGTAATATAGAAAAACCATTGGATCCAAGAGCTGGAAGGGTAAATGTAGAATTACCACAAATACCTTTCAGTGCTAAAAAGATTGCTACATTGTTAGCACAATATAAATTTCATCCTTCATCCACGACAAAGTCACGTAGACAATTGCGTCGCCTAATTAAGGAGTAAGTATTCTTTCATTAAAGATTCATTTACGTTACGAAGTTTTAAATATTTCTTAATTAATCACATATTATAGGTTCACTGAGTTATCGCAGGGTAAGATGCCACTCGGAGTTAAAGAAATAAGACTTCCAAAAACGCAGAAGAAGGATACAGATTCGAAAAGAGCTGTCGTGCGTCTTTTTCAGTTCGAAAAGCAATTGTATTCTGACAATGCGCAGAAGAAACGTAAAAGAAAAAAGAACGGACTATTGACGCAGGATGAAAATGGTAAGCTTAGCGAAGAAGAGAATTTAGATTGTATGGCAGAGGTAGACGAAATTGAAAGCACAAGGGAGAAGAAGAAAGTACAACATAAAGCGAATATTAACAATAACGTGACTCGAGAGGATTCACAAGCATCGGATGCAGATATTCCTCGTTTGAAGAAAAGGAAATACGAGATGAAGGAGAAAAATCAGAATAGTAAAACTGAAGTAAAGAATAGCAATAGTAAATCAAAGAAGGATTCATCGCTTCCAATTAAGAGCAGTAGTAACTGCAAGAAGATGAAAGTAAAGAAGAGTAAAACTATCTCTGAAAATGCATTAAGCGTCACATCGGTTAAGAGGAAAAACACAACCACGGTTAAACTTTCTACCAAATGGGATATTTCTGATAACGTAGTCCCATCTATGCCTGCGCTACTAAATGATAATAGCACAGAATCGCGTACAGACACTGCTGAAACGTTAGTTACGAATGGCAGTACCAAAAAAAGTAACACGTTTGATAAAGGGCCTGCGTGGTTGGTTCCTACATTAAAAAAGTTGCAAAATGAAAAACTGCAGAGGACACTGGTCAGTATAAAACAGCAACCGAAAGTAAACAACGATTCGAATTCAAAGAAGCGAGTGAAAATAGCTCTTCAACGGAATACTGCTCAACGCACATCTGAATATATTCTACAAGTTCGCAAAAGCCCATCTATTCCTTTCGACGCGAACAGGAAACCATTGGTAGGCGTCCTGAAAGCAAGTCCTATACCGAGTCCAATTAATCCATTTTATAAAAAAAATTCCAAATGCCCAATGAATTAATAACGAGGATATGTAATTGTCTGTTAATAAATCAAATGAAGATTATAGATTTTTTCAAATAAACGCTATATAGTTTACTTGATGCCTGTTTAATTAACATAGTCATATTCGTTAATAGTATTTTTTACATACACGCATATCAACTAATGGTATTCGCATACAGTGTTCACAATCTTGCGCGATTAGAGATTCTTCTGTAAATAGTTTATGTATGTCGTTTACAATTACCTAAGTCAATGAATATTCTACTGAAATGGCACGATATATTTTTTTTATGAAGTTTTTCTTATCGATGATATAGGAGTGGTAAATATTACACGTTAAATATATAGTATTTGGAAAGATATACGATCGATTACAATTTGTTAGTAATTCAGGAAGGTACACGAATTTCATTAACAAAATTGTTACAATTAAAGTTATATATATATATACGTTTAATCGTTGATTTATAAACTGGAAGATACTTTTTGTACATGATATAGTCACCTTCAAATACACTTATTCGTTACATTTATATTCTAATAGCTCAGATAACACTACACTAACTTTTTATAACATTTATACAACATCGAAACTACGGTAGTCACAGCATGGAGTACATCAAGATAGTTACTTTGATTCTTTTCTAAGTTTTTGTTCATTCTTTTTAAAAACACTTCAATAAGTGATCGTAACATTTGCTATATATGCAACAGTAAATGTATTTGAATTAAAAATAATCTGAGACAGATCGAAAGTATAAGTATATCATATTAGGATGAACAAAAATTACTCGATACATTTTACAAGCATAAGTTATTAAAAAAAATTCCTTACAGGCAAAGTTCAATATTATATTTATAAATAATGAACACTTATACCAAATTTTTGCTAAATAGATTACAATAAATTACTAAAAATTAACTTGAATGATTATTTCGTAATTTTACGCGTTAAACAATACTTAAGTAAAATAAATATAAAGTTATACGCGATGTTTATATAACAATATCTTTTAAAAATATAAAATTGGAAGAAAGAATTATATTAAATATAATATTTCTCTGATGTAGTAACAATTTAATATCTGTATTTATATTTGTTAATTTGGGAATCGATGCAAACGAAACTTTCTCATTAATTCGTAATCGGCGACTAGGAATACTTTAAATAGACAAATCCTTGATACTATATCCATCTGGATAAAGTTCATTAAGGTACACTAATTACACGTATTTCTTTGGCACATGAATTCACGTTTGCTTACGTTTATAATCTGTATCCCTACATCTATAGAAAAATAGAACTTGGGCTAGCGTCGCAAAACCAAATATCTAAAAGTTTATATATCTTATACTACACATCTCGTTCGCGTACAATAGATTATCAACTTTGATCTCAATGCATTATTATATAGTAGCATTGAAATGTGAATAATAATATTCTGTCAGATGGGAAGCACTGTAAAGTTGTTCTACGAATGTTGAATCATTTAACAAGTAAAATAAAAGATTGCATTTTGGATTGCTGAAATGATTTCAGTTGACAATAATCCTCTAAGAAATCTGAAGTGCATAACTATCTCATACCTTAATGTGTCTGAATTTTATAATCTTTTTTACAGCACGTTATGTACATTTGTACTTCAGAATATGAGATAATGAGGCACTGTCTCCATTGCAGCTAATTGTAAGTTGATTTCATTTGAAAAGAAAATTAAAATATAGATGACTGTTATATTGTTTAAATATAACAACGTTGATTGTATCATTGCCTGTTTACAAACAGTCCGTCAATTTAAATACTTCTGTAAAATTATAAAATTTTATAACTACAATTTCATTTAAATTTCATCTACGAAACTATATACATATACAATCTTAAAAAGGATACCCCTTTGCAATTGGAATATTCCTATTCGGAGATTCTTTTGGCTACTAGCCAGGCTTTCTCTAGTTAAAACACAAGAAATTGCTTCATTTAAAATCATTACAGTCTACATTACATTTAATAAATGTATTATTATAGTTTCAAGAGTAAAATCTCTGAGAAATTTGTACAACACGATTTTACAAGTATAAAGGTCACTATAGTGAAATATATTTCATTTAGAAATATCTATCCTTAGTGTTGAATCAATTCTGTTAAATCAGATATTAGATTTATGCCTTTAGTCTTAGTAGTAATGTTTAAACGTTTATAAATGATTTAACTTTACACATAATTCCATGCGTGAGCTTCACATACAACAAGTTTCCAAAATATACGGAGACTTTTCAAAATTCTGGCTACTTATTAAAACGATCAAGTCCGTACATCCAGTGACACGTTATTTTCCAGTCGCATGCAATTCCTAAATTGAACAACACACTTGCTACATGTATTTCAATTTTAAACACCGTTTAGCGCGAGGTAAACTGCTTTTTACCGCTTTCACCTATGAAACGGATTTTCAACTAACGTTTCAGGAATTTGGAAACAAACTGTACGCGTATCAATACTAAGTGTCTACTAAGAAGACACCGCCACAGAATACTTGAGTTAGCAAAATATTGTTCTTAAAAAAATTTGTCGTTTTGATTTTAATCCTCCATAGTTCACCACGTATCAAAATACAGACAAAGTTACATAATGTAATAAATTTATATTGTCAAAAAATATCACACAGCAGCGAACTGTAGACAGTAATTTACTAAAATTATTGTTAATAGTGTATATATAATTACTTTTATCGTAACTAGAATCTCAGACTGTAAAATTTAGATTTCACTACGACGTTAAAAGAAGGTAATCCATAGAGAGTTAATTCCTGTTACAATGTTAAAATAAATTCATTGCAACTTTTGTAGTCTCGTCATCCGTTTTCCTTTCGCATACTATAGCAACAACCTTTGCTTATAATTTTACACTAGTGTCGTTATTATGTTATAGGATAGATCAGTCAATATTAAAGAGTAATTTTCCTTCTCTATCAACTCGTTTAAATAGTTCTGTGTGATATTTGTATATTTCTTGTTTTATAAAATAACTGTTCCCACGTGTTACTATGTTCTGATTCAAATTCTTCTTACACCACTAACAATTTCTAACGCAAAATTAAGTTACTCTCTATAACATGCTGTGTCGTTGAAAATAAAAGGCTCTACTTATTCTTAAAGTTGTAATACATTTGAAATTCATAAATATAGAAATATTCTATGAATTCCAAGTACACTTGTAACGGCGTAGAAGAAACGAACAAGTATTTACTGTAATTTCGTGGCAGAGTCTACTCACATCGAAGAATACAATTTGAAATTTTAGTAGCTACGCTTCTCTTGTACGAAATGGGCTTTCCAACGCCAGTACCATCCCATTTCAAATTGACTGAAACCACTACTAAAAAGTGATAGCGCGATGAAAATGGATGCATGAGCCAATGCCCATAATTGGAATAGCGGCGAGATAATAAGTAAAATTACTGCGGCACCTGAAATAAATTAATCACTCGTTTAAAACGCAAGTATCGCCATGGATCAGCAAAGCGGATGCTAACTTATAATCGAATGCTCACCTGTCAGAATGCTCCAAAAGCTTAGAGCGACTTGCAAAGGGAATAATCTCGTCAGCGGCCAGATTTCAGCAGGGAAAGCCCTTTTCTGGTAAAATTGTTTCAGAAATTCCTCTTTATTACACCACCTCTCTTCTAACCATTGTCTCAATGTCGAATCATGCATTGGCATATCCGCTGACGGTATCCGTTTAATATGAAAATGTACCTCGCTTGGTAATTTACCTTTGATTAAATCTAGTTCGGATTGCGGGACATAGTCAGGATATGCGATCGTTAAGTCGTAAACGGCGTCTAGGTAGCTCGCTTGCTGAAGGTGTCCGACTAAGTAGCTAAATCCTGTTGTCTTTGGATGAAGGGCAAATGAATATTGCGGCAGCATATGCCGCGAGGCGTATCTGTCCGATTTTTCTTTGCTACTCTTTGTTAGATCCGTACCCTCGGGGAATATCAGCAATTGGCAGCGTCTATCCAACGCCACTAAATAGTCAAGGGTACGCGATAGTCGACTTTTGTCTTCTTCCCAGCGACGAGTTATATAAAGGAAGCCATTCATTTGCATTATCCACCCTGTTATACAATAGTTCTTTAAAATCATAGATATTATGTTACGAGCTTGACGATTTTCGTTGGAAAGGAAAGGGCAATAAAGATGCATAGCGCAAGAAACTTACTACAAAGTAAATTAGGTTTAATATTTGAAAGAAGCACTGCTTGGTGTTTACGCGTGATATAGAATTGAGATGCGTCAGGTCTAGGTTTGGTAATACACACTGTTTCCCGTTAATGGTATTCTATTACCTGGGCCTGGAATGTGTCGTATGGGATCCTTTAAAATGAATTTCAATTTATGAGTCGCTACGCTGGGTAAACATGCCTGGTACATCGCAGCCCACAGAAAGTTCCAATCCACTCGCGTTCTGTGGTTCATCACAAGTATAGCGGATTCATATGGAGAGATATGATCTCCCGATACAAGAATTTTTACACCGAACAGTTTTAAAAGAGCCTGAAACATTTAAACAGCTGTTGGTTCGTTTATGCGATGATTGTAGAATTAACGATGGAAAGGTACTTTGTTTTTAACAGAAGAGAAAGAAGCGAAAGGAGAATGAAATTTCTAGTACTTACTGTGGAATACAATTCCCAACAAGAGAATAAAAGGTCCCCGCATTTTCGAAATTTTGGAGGGCTAAAGAATAACAGTGGTAACATAGGACAAGCGATAAATAAAAATCCAGCCACTACACTGCCATACCACAGTGCACAATACAAAGTGCCACGTAAAACTCCACGCATCGCAAATTCTGTCTCAGATATCTAAAGAAAAATGTATCGCAATGCTTGTTATAGGCGTGTAAAAATTAGGAGCTGCTTTCGTCGAACAGTTTTAACTGAAACTACATATATCCTTAAAAATTTGTTCACTATTAATAAAAGGTAATCTTGTAATTACATAAAAGATTAAAATATTTCTTATCAATGATCAGAATATTTTTGCTTAGACTTCAATTTTTATGAAAGCAACACTTTTCATTGTGCTGGCAAATAATTTCTGTAATAATTTATATCTAAGAGAAGAGAGAAACAAAAGACCTTTGGTTCCTCTTAATACTAATGTCAGTTAATGTCAGAAAAATCTACAGATTCAACTGTGCTTTCAGTAATGGAGCTCACCTTATCATGTGTATGTTCTGATAGAACCACTTTTCACAGACATTCAATGTCAACTACCGCTTTCTGAATTGTTTTCTCTGGCTTCCCTTCTATCTTACCAGAGGGGCTTCTCTGTGCTTCACCCCTTTCACCCTTTTCTCCACCCAGTGTCTATTGAGTTCTGGGATGCTGTGTTGGACCATTATTGATCTGCTAAAACAGGGGAAAAGTTCACAATTATCTACAGAATATCAAGCTCTTCTTACAATTTTCTTTTTAGCACCACAGCACAAAGCCTGAAATGCTTGTTGAGAGAAATAATAAATTGTACAAAACAAATCCACATTGTTATTCGTTTATATTAATTGAACAAATTTCATCTCACCGTTATGATATATAGTGTGATGTTACAAAACTTGGAACAATCATAAATACTTGTGATCATACTTTTATATTTTAAGTTCCTTCTTAATACAGAATTAAACTGTAATAATACAAAAGTTGTAAAACGTTTAAAAAAATATATATATAAAAATGAATGAAAGAGTTGCTTAACTAAGGCATTATTTGGCTAACGGCAATTTCGTGAACGCTGGCTTCTCTTATTCGTATGTTCCGAGCAAGGCAGACACTTTCTTAACTATTTATTATCAAAACCGACACGTAGTATACAAACTATATAATTCACAACAAAACAGAATTTCATTTCAACTACAATCCCATCAGATACATCGAGTGGAGAACACGTTTGTTGACGTTATAAATATTTGGGAATTACGCTACTTATACATTTATAAAAGACATTGGAATGTAATTGTACAAAAAAGTATTATTCTTCATAGCATTACTTGGAAAATGTGTACAATCAATAAATTCTATAAATCCTTTTGCGAAAATCATTGAACCCGATAGACCCGATTAATAAACACACATCTCTATATAAAATATTCACTAAATTTGTAGAAACGTAATATATATTCCTAATCATTTACAAAACTTCGCCGTATCGCTGACGTACACGTTATTACGTACATCTTTACAAATTGCGTTGCTTTATAAAATTTTAATAAAGGTATAAAGTTCACAATAGCTGCTATAGTAGATAAAATGTGTCTTTAGTACCTGTGTTCCATGTTATATAATTATTTTTTTATAAGCTAGTACTGTTACTGTTTACATTGTTCTATAACATAAGTATTTTTATTTATATGTCTGGGAATAGGATGTCTAGTAAACATGGATCGGATGTACAAATACATTATTTCGTGCTATGAACGATATTCTGAATATTTCTCGAGAAGTTTACTCGCATCTTCGTGCACTTTTTTGTCCTCAGTCGTTAATACAGCTTGCTCCAAAATTTTGTCTAAAGAAACGACTGCACGCGAGTATTGACGTAAAGCAACATAACATTTGCTAATGTATAATTGAGTTTGTAGGGTGTTGTTTCCAAGCCTCGATGCTGCTTCGAAACAAGTAAGGGCCTCTTCATGCGAGATATTTGGAACTTCGCCAAACAACGTCCCCGCTATCTATAGTTAGTAAAGCAAAATATCGTTTCAATATTAAAATATATTTGTCGCCCGCGTCAAAATTACTTGGTGCTTTAAGCCAGAAGATAGACCTTTCTTTCGATCCAAGTTATATTGGCCATTTCATAGTTGAATCTTCCAAGGAGATAATGCAATTCGGAATCGTTTGGCTCCATCTCTAAGGCCAGCTCTACATAATTCTTAAAACGGAGACCGTTCTTTAATTTCTCAGGTATTGACAAGTAATCTCCATTTATCCCAATGAGTATTGCGTACCATTTATATAAATTGGGATCCTGGACTTCAAGAATTTTCTCGCAATGCTCAATTCCTATAATACAGAAGCATCGTCAGCGTTTCTCGATCGATATAAAAAATACGTGTAATAATGAGTTTTCATATCCACCTTCAAGAATTATCGTCCTTTTGTTACTTTTGTCAGTTATGGTTTCTGCGTACTCATAACAATCTCTTGCAAATCTCCACACTACCTCTACATCATTCCGATGAGATTTCACCAAATTCTGCAGTTTATAGTAACTCCCAATATCAAACTCTTCATTTCTACCCTCGTCAATCTCCTTAAGTATTAAATCCAACTGGCTCAGTTCCAATCTGTTCCTTCTACATTTTTAAAATAACTTTACTTCTGCCGAAATGATCAAACCCTAATTTTCCAAGTTAGTACAAGTAATCGCGCCTAAATCATGAATTAAACAGTACGACTGCAATATTCTTAAGATGTTTCTTCAGCGAGCGGTTTCACATTTTTACTAGAATAAATTATAAATTCTTGTACGCGTTATGCATACAAACCTTACCATAATTACATTATTATAATTAAATACAAACCAACCTTGTATCATTCTCACTAATAACACTCTCGCTATCCGAACAGTCGTAGAATTCATCATCCCCGATGTCTGTATCTGCCGTTGAGAAAGCATCGATGTCGGTATCATTATCCGTTACGGTGTATGTACTATCGTTAGACGTTAATTTCCGTGAAAACTTCCGCTTCCTTTTCTGGCTCTGTTGCACCCTTAGGAAAATGAACGAGACACTTGCAAAGCTAATAATTCTATGTGAAGATAAACGTTATCCTTACACAAATTTAAATAATAGTAAACGATTTATACGAAGGTGTATAGCTACCTCAATGCATCTAATTCGGCCTGCAATTCAACGATCTTTTTATTAGCGGCGTCTAAATTACCAGCTCTCGAGGTATGCTGCTGCTGATTCTCCAA
Source organism: Andrena camellia (assembly GCA_029448645.1). NCBI lineage: Eukaryota > Metazoa > Arthropoda > Insecta > Hymenoptera > Andrenidae > Andrena > Andrena camellia. The sequence goes on from CM055677.1 coordinate 11,588,322, forward strand.
GATTTTATGATAAATGAAAATCCCAGCTGCGCTTATAACACCGACGGTCACACCGATGGCAGCGGCGATTAGATTACTGTTCTGTAAATGGTTCATTATGCTGGAAACACAATCTGTATCAGGAAATAACGTTTGAACGTGGATACCATCCAGTTACATAAGCAAAGTATGTGCCGAGTCATACAGAAAATTTCTAAACCTTAACGTAAATGTACGGGCAGGGTAAAGGACCAAATTATTGTTATTCCATAGTTTCTGCATTTATTGGCCAAAAGTATAAGCTTCTCTATTGATTTATTTATTATTATTTAATATGCTTAGTTTAAGAAAAAAATGCCCGTGACTCTCGAAACCTCTATTTTTATTTACAAATTCATTGATCTAAGAGAAATATGTCGGGAGCTATTACTGTCACCCTTAAAGCGAGGCTGATCGAATTACTGACACCCCGATTACTGCCATCCAACCGAATACTGTTTATCTCATTTTAAGGTTATGCCGCACACGCACTGCGGACGGTGTGGATGATAGTAATTGATAGTAATAGCGTAGGCGTAGTGTTTCCAAGGGTTTCGTGTATGAATTTGAGCAGTTACCTACCTACTGCCATGACAGTAATTTCGAAATGCTTAAAACGCTTGTATGTACATACCAATCACTGTCACTCAAATGTTAAGTAAAAAGGCTTTAATCAATCGTTGAATTCCGAACGTTATTATTTTCCATGATGCTTATATTATGTAAAAAATTCTAGTTTGTTATGTTAGTAGCTTGAACATCACAATTACAGCCTTTTCTTTAATGCTTGTTTTCTCTTCCGCTAGTCAGTCATCGTTTTCACTCTTCGAATATCCGCTTAAAATTCTTGATTTATGAAGTTAAGGATGAGAAACTTAAGCGCTGTTTATTGTATCGTATAAATAACAGTTTCAATTGAATGCTAAATTCTTTTTATGTATGACTTCGCAAGGTTTATTCGTTATTTTAAGTAAAACAGCTCAGGGTGGCATTAATTGGGACCTTTACCCCACCTTATCCTATATATGTACCGTTATTTTCCGTATTCTTCTTCGTAAATTGTATCCGAGACTGCACAAATTTTTCACGTTTATCATTCGTCGACGGCATAGTAACTACACACACGCTATAAGCATTTTATCATTTTGATAAAGTAACGAACGTTATTATCTCTGAATTCGTGAATACATATAAAGTTAGGTTTTCTTTCTCTTCGTAAAAAAAAAGACCGCTAATCACACATCGCGTACCGGCACGGCGGCACCGGCAATCGGAGTGAATTGGAGGAATGACGACCAACGGCGGACAATACAGTTTTACATATTAAGTATATAGCACAATCAAATTTCATTATTTAAATGTAAATTCCTGTAATAAAACTCTCGTTTTATACGCCTGAAGTACAAAATTATTTAAAATCTTAATAACATATTGCAAAGAAACCCTGCCATGATGTATGTACTTATGTACATATGTATATACATATACTTAATAATTCTGTTCGCGTGTGCGATAATAAATTGACTAATTTGGTTCATGAAAATACAGTAATAGTAGTAGTATATTCTTTATTTGCAGCCGCACAACCAAGAAATTTGGACTTGATTTACACTTAACCTAACTTTTCAAAACTATTATATACAGTGAGTCCCGAAAATATTCGGACACTTTTTAAAATCGCATAACTTTTTTAAAATTAATCCAAACGACTTGAGTTTTTTTTGAGAAGCTAGAAGGATTAGTTTGCTAAGTGACATGTTTCGTCGTTTAGGAAAAAATTGCAATTGATCGGAATAGCGAAGAAAATAGTGAAGGTCGAAAATCGCTGATTTCGGGAATTTCCGCGATTCTCGACCTTATTCTGCGATTTTTAAACGTTAGTAGCTCAGAGCAACGTTAACCGATTTTGATGAAATTTTCAGCATGTATACAACTTACTTAAATCTGCAAACGGGTTTTTCGAATTTTCATTGCAGGCTCACAAAAAAAAGTTTAAAAAACGACCTTCACTATTTTCTTCGCTATTCCAATCAGTTGCAATTTTTTCCAAAACGACGAAGCATATCATTTAGCATACTAATCCTTCTAGCTACTCAAAAAAAAACTCAAGTCAAAAGTTAAAAAGTGTCCGAATATTTTCGGGAGTTGCTGTATATAATTCGATCTACTCGTTCGTCTCATTCACTCCCTCCTTCCATTTGTTTCCGATTTATTCCTCTAACTTACTTCTATTATTGCTCCACTTATTGCTTTGTTTACTATGTATTTCTTATAACCCTATTGCTCTTACCTCCTTCCTCTCTCCTTCCTTTTCCTTTCCAGTTTTCTAAACCATTCTTCTGCACACTACACCTTCGAACTTAACTCCTTCTATTTCCCTACAATCTCTTAGTAAACGTTCCAAATCTGTCTCCGCATAGATCGCATGTTCTTCCCTCTTTCCTACTTTACTAATTTCCACTATTCACCTGTGCTATCAGTCATTAACTCTTGCTTTCACTCAAATATTATGTCAATCCTACTGTTTCAATGAATTGTATCTTTTGAATCTTTTCAATGGCTCAATGGTCTCTTTTCCCAAGTTTTTCTATTCCTTCCCTTCTTAGTCGATCCACCCCTGCATGAAAATAATGTAATTCTGAGAGCGGGATGTATGAAAAATAAATATAAATTGAATACTTATATTGAATGGGTAAGAAAAAACTGCCCTTATACCTCTACCTGAAATGAATAACAATTTCTGCGTTTAATAGCAATATCCCTTTATTACATATTCTTGTCTGTTCGTATCTTTCAGTCCTATTTCAGATAAAGCCTATTCTTTGCTGCATTATATGTAAAAGAAAATGTTACTCCTCCATTATTAACATTAAGGGCTAATTGTGTAGTAATTGTAAAAATTGAACAACTCTTTCGCCGTAATGATATGGGTCGTATTACAATGTGCAACCAGAATGTTTTAACAATTTAGTTCCCAAAGTTGTGATTGTTACATTGCCTGATCGACGAGGCAAGTGGATGTAAATTGCAGTATGTGTATTTATTTAAACAGTTGCTTAAAATACATAAAGTTACATAAAAAAAATGTTTACCTAGAATTATGCTTATAAAATACGTAGATTTCTTTAAAAAATGGCACCAAAAATCCGTTATAGTATGTTCGCTACTATTACCGTAATTCTTTAGTACGAAATTAATATAGATATACCTTACATTCAGAATAATACAGTTTTAATTGCAATTTGCAATAAAGTAATTGTAATAAGTGAAGTACCTAATCACACGCAATTCTGTAACTTCTATGGAACTTCCAGATCTCTTCAGAGTTCTTAACGTTATCTAAAATCAGTAATGTAAGCAGTGCTAGAAATCACGTTGAAGTGATTAAAATAAAATTCAGTTACAGAGAAATTGCATGTGAAATCTAAATAGTAAAACCTCTGTTACATAACTTATATGCGTGTAGTTTTTAAATTCATTCGATATACTGTTCCAAAACACCGGCGTGTGTATAATAATTATTAAAATTTAGGCATGTAGGAATATATAGGCTGTCCTATCAATTCGAAAGAAATGCTTGTTTACAAATACAAACACATTGCACATGATTCTAAATTTTGGTGTCAATTAAAACGAAATTCTAACGCACAAGTTTCTGAAATTCGACATATCTTAGTTAAATATTTCGGTAACTTTGACTTTGCGTGCATTCAATAGTATCTAATCTAATTTAAAACCTCTTTAGTATTAGAGCATATGTAGTTGATTACTAAACAGTAAATTCAATCCATATGCGTGATGTGGTAAGACTTTGAACATTGATAACTTGGTAGGAGTAATTAATATAATTCCTACAAGCCTATTATGCACTCTATCTTTTAAAATTTGATATGGTATTAACCTTGGGGGGTTCTTTAATATTATTGTCATTCTACCAAATTGTGTTTATGGACGAAGCTCCTTAAAAGTTTATCACTATATAACAATTGTTGAGAAGTGCACCGTTATTAAATTTTCTAGTAACCGAATAGTCAATATTTTTAATACGTTATAATGTGAACACATTTTCACACACAATATTCCTCTAAAACGTTATTTAATTGCTTTGTCTTAACTGTAGCATTAACAAATTTGAAATCAGCAAAATTCAAATGTATGAAAAAGTGGATGGGACTTGTGTAGCACCCAATGGCACAATACATGCAGTAATATGTTGTTTTTCTTTTTATGTTTGTTTAAATCTAAATAGGCGATTTTACGAGCATAATCGAAAAGTAAAAGGAAACAAACTAAGTCAGGGAACAAACGAAACCGTAAGTTCGACTATAAGAAAAGAAATTTGACTAATAAACTGTGCTTAATATTAAATTTGGATTAACAATATGTTTTACAAGCAATGAAATTAAAGTTATGACTGTATACTTATAATAACAGTGAATTATACTATAATGAGCATTAACGAAGTACAACAAAATAATAATATATAAATAAACTGTTCTGTAATCGTAACAGAAAATTTTACGTAACTTCACAGATGTTAGAACACAACTGTGAAGTATTTATCTTCTTCCTATTAGAAGGTAATAAAAATGCAACCACCTATACATACAAGAAACGTTGATATCATCATTTTGTTAGTTTTGCGCAACGACGATTGGTCAATTTAGTTAAACAAGTTTCCCTTTATCTTATCTTAAGTAAACTTTCAGTATATAGGACGAGTTTCACTTCCTATACTAAAGCAAAACATTACATCAAAGGAAAAGAAAAAGGTATTTAATAAGTACAGATCCTGATTCGCTAGAATGGAACTCTATTAAATACATTCTACTTATGTGAAATCTGTACGAAATGAATTTATTAAGTTTCACGTATAACAGTGAAATGTATACGTACATAATGACGTGCGTGCAACAAAAGGTGTTCCATTGCAATGAAATATCAACGCATCTTACGGGAACAAAAAGAAAAACCGTTTAAATTTGTATTATTAATTATAAAGTGACGTTAAAAGGTTTTACAACATAGAATGACCGTTTCGAATGGCTAATTCGAGCATAATATTGGTAATATGTTTTAGCATCTCTTAAGCACGATATTAATATATTATATTGTTAAAGCTATTCGTTGCAAGTGGAAAGCCAATATTATTTTTATATGTCAATGTATAACGAGGATAACAAATAACAATTTCTCAGTAATATAAAATGTCTAATACAAAACGGTTCTCACGTTACATTATGCGATAGCTATATTAATTATTTAGTGAGGCATTTATGTAAACATCCTAGATAAACTATATTTATCATGTTCAACGTAAGTTATAAAATTCATGTTTTCAACCATAGGGAATTTGCTATTAAGTAAAAGTGTGAAATTACCGATGTAATTAATGGTTAAGTAATTACTTTGATGTAGTAGATGTAAACAAAGTATGTATCTCCTAAAATATATACATATGTGTGTGTGTGGTGTGTGTGTGTATATATATATATATATATATATATATATATATATTTTCTTTCATCGTGAAACTCGACCATATGAGTCTTAAAAATATGCGGGCGATATAAAATGATTAATTTACATAGTATCTATAACATTATTGTATCGATTTTTCATTATCACAGATTGTTTTGGTGGTAGGCCTACTTTTAATATTAGATTTTGAAGGCCTATAATGGACTAGCAAATTTTAATAGCATCTAGTTGAAATTCGTACTAAATGTACAAACCAACATCATGTTTCTAGTGTCGGGAACAGCCTTGTTAGCACAAAATAGGCTACATCGTAATTACTCCAATACGTTGTATGCGCTGCTACCGTGTACAGATAATTTCTTCCCAAAGTGGCTCGAAGTACATAATCTAGCCGCTGTGTTAATTCTAATAAGCAAAAAAGGTGTGTTATTAAATCGTTCATTACAGAGATGTTAGCATTTGGTAAATTTAGTATAATATCTATGTTCGTATTCATACCTTGGCCTGGTTGAAGTGGCGTAGAAGCATCTTCCTTGGCGTTCCAACCAGCCCGCACTAAACCCCAAAGGCTCCAACCTTTATCCGATGCACGCGCAGACAGATCTGGGCTATCGTCCCTTTCGTCGTTCTCTGTTTTCGCGACCATTGTTTTAGAGATATTTACAGAAGATATTTAGAGATTTACATAACGATATTGACATACCTGTAGGCGGAAATGCTTGGTCAACGGTGCTCATTGATGGAGGTGTTGGTTCCAGCGCCTGTTGACCATCGACTCCACCGTACGGTGGAATCAGGACTGGCTCAATTTTACTATATCCCCTTTCTAGTAGCGGTTCCATTCTATAAGCTACGGGATCCGACCAGTGAAATATGTTGTAAAATCTTTTGCATAATCCTTGAGGCATCACGTCCGTTCTATTGGATGGAGAACGTGTACGTAATGCAAGAAATACAGATAACGGGGAACCCAAACAAAATAAATTCTCAATCTGCAATAATGAAAGTATTTCGTCTAAAGTCTCTTTGTCGCTGCAGCACAATCAACCTATTTCATAAATCGGTATCGCAAACTTTTCACGCGCGGAGCTTATCAGAGTGAACGGAAGAGTGTTGGTAAACATAAATACGAAAACCAAGCGTTTTCCAGCGATAGCTTATTTCAGTTACGTCCTTATCTAGTAGTCTATTGGTTCTTTGTCTGTATCAGTTAATCTTATCTCTTACACTGTATGAACTGAAAATCAGGGACACTTTTCTGTTTGTTCCGGTGAGTACTAAACGCGTGGAAAGTTTGTACCACGAACTTGTGGACATATTCCAGAATATACTCCGCTTGTAATACATAAATACTTTGTACTACATCATGAAAATGCATGCAGTAAAGCAATAATACTTACTTCGAATTGCAATCGTTGCAATAAAACTTCTTGCGTTTCTGGGGATGGAGGTCTAGTATCGGGACCCATCCAACCCGTGACAATGTCGTAAACAATGACGCATCCCAAAGAATGTGCCAGGACTGAAACTTTTCCTTTCCAGCCAGGATGCCGGCTAGCAAACATAAAGTATAGTCTGTTTAATTCCTTTTGTAAACCAGCCCTCACTTCTCCGCCATAGAGAGGACTCGTATAGTAGAGGATATCCATCGCTGATGTATTTAGCAAGTGTCGTATACTTAACACGCTGTAAGGTGTAATAGCTTCTACTATATCTAAGAAGAAAGAGAACGAAGATGTGAATATTATACTAAAGTTTAACTCTGGATATTAGAATAAGACGCCTTCTTACCTCCGTCAAGTTTTAATGACGAGCGCCACTCGACAGGAAAAAATTCTACTCTGTAATTAGAATTGGGAAAATACTTTTGTTTCAACCAGTCTACACAGTCTCTAAACCTGTTGAAATATTAAATAGGATACGTTAACTTCATAAAGTAGTTATAATAATTGTAGAGTAAACTATTTACGTACGATGTTGTATTGCGTATAATCTTCCCTGTATCCCTTTTCTGGCCAATTCCGTGAACTACGAATACTATGTGATCAATGTCATGAGGCTTGTCATCTATCGTTGCGGTAATTTTATAGCCCCTTCTCAGCTGATAGCCGGTAGCTGTAATGCGCGTTACAAATAATAGAACATGAATTTTTGCTGAAAAATGAAAAGGATATTATTCCGAAAGGGACCGGTGGCCGATCGAGATGAGGTTTGAGGAAGGGGGTGTGAACCCTAAATCTAAAATTGTAGCATCGGGTATTTATTAGTTTCAGAAATATTAATAACAAATTATTGTTAATTTTTTTTTGACGTTGGTGCAGGACCTCTTATCCGGGAGCCCTCCCGTCCCATTTATTATTTTTGAAATTTTGTAACCACAGTCTCATTTTTTGCATCGCCAAACTCACATCGGTTCGCTACCATGCTTTACGCGCCCTCCGCACTGATCTAGCCCCAACCAATACTAATACCTGGGACAAGTTGGAAAGTGGAATGCGTTGTCGGTATAAGTCAGCAGAAATATTGTTAAGAGGAGGGACTGTGGTAAAGTGATTAAAAAAAATCGGTAAGGTGTACCCTTTTATGCACAATTACCCCTGTATCTTTCGAACGCATTAATTGCCGAAGCTAAAATTTTATATTTGGGATCTTTCCACACCCCTCGTAATACCCATTAAGTTTCATCTCGATCGGTCACCCCTCCCTTTAGGAAGTACAGCCAATTAAAAGTTAGGAATACTTACTTTTTGCGAAACCCAGCTTCGATGTAACACTACGCATTAGTTTACTATGTCTATATTCGCTATACAATACCACGTCGTTTATATTATGCCAATCAACGTGGAATTCGGGAAAATGCTCTGTATGTAATACTGAAATAGAAAAGCTTTAATCATAATTATATCACGTTAGGTTGAACGGTAATGCGCAAAATTGAAAAGAAATTCATACTTTTATAGGAGTGGGAAGGTGTATTGCATGCTGAAGTAGTTTGACTCGGAGATTGTTTTTGAAAAAGATTGAGATGAACGTCTTCTAATACTTTAGACTGTTCTGTTTCTAAAGGTATCCAAGTACCGTCATAATACCAAGTACCTCTCATAATTTCCCATTCTTCACCTTTAGATAAGATTCAAATTAATTATATTTCTATCACGCAAAATAATACTCGAGAATAAAAATTTGTAAAGATTACTTTCACATATTTATGCTTTCAGTATATGAAACATGTAACGAAGACTGATATTAAGGGGGAAGAATATATTAATATTAGCTTATATAGAATTGGCTACAATAAACTCAAAGACAAAAGAATCTTTACAGTCGAGATAATGCTACGCAAGGGAGGAAGTGAAATTATTACTTAAATCAAGAAACTTTAATCAACCACAGGGAATTTAAAGTTTCTCTTTACTACACAAACAAGAAGTTACATAAAATAATCTAATGAAACATAGAATTTCATTAATATTCATCTTCCTGTTAGTCTTTTCATTAATAGTCTCACGTTTAAATTCTCGCATTAGATTTTAAAAACCAAAATAAAGATCTTTGAATTAAACAGAATACGTACCTGGACAATATATAGAAACGCATTTCATTTTATCGATTTCTACGTCGTACATTCCTCCTTTAACTACAATTTTTTCGGTTGGAGGCAAATTACTGGTCATAGCATTCTTACTAAGCAAATCTTGATAATTTCGCCAAGCGTTTTCGATTTTCAAACTATCGTATCCACAGAATTCTACCCATCTTTTGTCTATACCATCTCTATAAAACCAGCGTATTTGTTCTGGTGTCAACGGCTCTGCATATGTTAGTTCGCTCATTACATTTTCAGTTACCACCTCCAAATTTGATTCTGCTGTAACTTCCATAATCCCTTTAAACATTAAGAATTAGAATTAATGTCAAAATGTAAAGCTAAGCATGGCAGAAAAATTGTGCAGCGAAAGAAATGAATAATATCAGAATTTTATAAATAAAAGTAACACACTAGGCAAATTATAATTAATGACCACAACAAAGGATTTCGAATCTTCTTAAATAATTTAACTCATACAGCTACCTCAAATGAATAGTTAAATTACAGAAATTGCAATAATAACAATATTAAATGAACGATTGCGAATAAAATCGTATGAAAATATATGCTCCTTTTCAAATAACATCTATGGAATTAATGGATCACTTAAAAGCTCATTAAAGCTAATTCATTTCCTATTCATACATTTATTCAAGAATTTTATTTGCAGTAACTTCGCGCAATTCCCATACTATTAACCGCATTTCGCGTATCGACTGGACGCATACACGCCGTGCGTGTATCTTCGACGTACGGTCTGCTCCTTATTGGCGGAGATTAGTTTGAACAAAGGACTACTCGAATGAATTCACCACGTAAATAGCTTAGTGGCAGTAAAAATATTGTTAAAGGATGTTTGTAATTTCACCTTCGCAATGATGATATTCCAGGGGTGTACCGCTGAAGGGATCAACTTCGGTTCTACTGTCAGACATCCTGTCAACCAAGTAATTACCGCTGAATGGCTTTCAGGTGGTGTGATTACAAAAAATACCAAGATATTACGTGGTTAACGTAATTGACGTTCAGTAGCACTCGCGCGCACGATATAACTCGTTTTCCCTCCGAATTAATCATGCACACTATCGAGCACTTGTCATTGATGGGAACACGTAATTACAACATCATAGCGCCCATCGTCACTACCGAATATCACGAATTCGTTGCTCGATGAACGAGAATTCGTGCAATGTTGCGCATTACCTCTGACGCGGTACACTACACACAACGCGAGGTAACGTCGGGGACCGAATGACGAATTGACAATCGTTCCATGCAGTGGTGAACGTTATCTAAAAACTGCCGTATAACTCTTCCTTCTTTCAACAATATATAAACCATTCACCCCGCGCGCTATCTTTATCTTATATAATTTTGTCCCCGTTGCTCTGTAATTCGTTTTCTATCTTCCGTTCTGTGCTGATCAGTAAACAGCTGATGCACAAACGCAATACGTAAAACCGTATACGATATGTGCGATTTACGTAGTTTTTATATTACTGTCTGTATGTAATCGCCGTACGCGCGTGTATGTGTGCGCGCATGTATCGAGAAATTGCACACAATGTTGCACCGTTTGATGAATATGAATCATGTCGGAATCATTTGCGCGAGGCAGTAACGCGAAATGATTAGGAATAATATATGACTAATTTATTCCGTTCGATAATATATGTTTTACACTTTTTACAGATTCAAACGATAGTGCTTTATTTGTAAGTAGTCTGGTACTTAAAGTTCGAAACGGTATTTTAAATTATACAGATTAATCTGTGTATAAATCGTAAAACGATTTATTGGTAATGTAATTCGATAAGTAGTTCCTTCATATTTATGAATAATGTCTGACATAATTTTATAACACGTACATTCTCTATGTAAACATTAAGTCGAAGATCAAAAGTATTTTGAATAAATCTCGTAATATTTTAACCTGCTCGATTAGATGGAATAAATGCAGGCGATTTTAAGATTTTACGTTTGTTATGAATGTATTCTATTCACCTATATTGCGCCTCAAATGGATAACAAATGTCAAGGTGAAGATTCCTATTTGCGGAGCCTGAATATTCATTGTATTCGCTAGATTGACGTACATTGACGATCACTTGAAGGGGAATAGAGATGGAAATTAATTCTGTGGTAATGGTATGTAGAATTTAAGAAAAATTTCACCAAATTGTTGTCCTTCCTCGTCTTAACTAGTGGAATATATTCAAATTTTATGCGCACACTTTGGAAAAGGAAGTATAAACAGATCCTAATTCAATATGTGTCTACTTTATGAAAACACATTTCCTTCCTCTGCTTCACGCACATACATTCCAAGTACATGTATGGTACTGATTAGATAAGCTTCAAATATTACCTACTTGCAAGATATTCGATGCTTAGTGAATTCGAAATTACTTGCATTTCTCAACAAATGATATTAAGTATATATTGTGCCAGTATATGTACTGAAACATTTATTTCGAGCAGCATACGAGTATCCCACAGTTTGAATGGAACGAACCATAGGTATTGAATAGATTTCGTCATTCACGAGTAGATATTAAATATCTTCCCACCACAAACTGGGATTCTGCATTAGTTATACATATATTCCACGTGTCAGTAGCGTAAAGTCAAGCGAATAATGAATATTAGATAGAACTTTCATTCGCAAGTTGTGAATGTTCCTTTATTCTTTAGTTTCTGACGAACAGAAATCGCCTATACCCGTAATAAATTCGTTTATATCCTGTTGTCACAGATCTTTAAAGAAGAATATGTATTATCAGCGTTTGAAAAGCTGCAGTGTCGAGAAGAAAGTATATTTCATTGAATCATTAGTTAGAAAACGTTCACTTTATTATATATACATGTACAAAATGAGAAACGATACTTAGAAAGTATCGTACTAAGGAAAGGGACGTTCCATGATTAGAATGTAACGCTTCGATTTCTCTTTAGGTTATATATTTATTATTACAAACAGTAATATAGATCTTTACTTAAAGTTAATTTATCTTAAGCATAAAAGTGTACGTCTATCTTTATCCATTAGTTACTCGCTATGTCCTGCGGCTCGGCGTAGTAGCACATATATCTTTTCTTTAATCCAATCCTTATTATATGGCGCATACGTATTTGTGGACTTTTGATAAACTAAGCATGATAAATCTGTGAGTTGATCAACGAAATCAAATAATTGACTAATATCGTATGTTATGGTCGGAGTATTTGGGTTTCGCTTCTTTAAGTGTTCCTCATAAATCTTGCACACTCCTGTATTCAAAAATCAAACTTTTAGCAGCCTTTCTCGACTTGGGATTCGAGCAATTTTGTCCGTTAATAGAGAAATGAAATATACATTGACACAAAAGCTAACGGATTTAACAACTTCAGTTTGTTGCTTTAAAAATTGTTAACTTACATGTTTAAATAGGTAATGGTTTTATATTTAATAATAGATTGAGAATAATATAAAATATTTGTTACCTTCCATGCATTCATTAACGCTCTCATAATCGGAATACGTCCTCGTTACAGGTCTTTTACCTGGTTGGACCAGTAATATTGTGTGAGACTGCAAAGAAAAACAATAAATATTTTACACTCTGCCCTTTACATGTATATCAATAAAAGTTTGATGTTGAAACTTTCGTTTGCGTATTTCCCTTTATGTTCAATCACTGTGGATGTATTTACAGATCATTATCAATCACAGATCTTTCACAGGTATAATAGCAATGAAGAATACGTTAATACGGAGATACTTAATTCGAAACTAACGCCGATGCGATATCCTAAACATGTTTACTCTTCTATAAAATTGGTATGAGGTAAAAAGCCAGATACGAACATCTTCGTAAATATGAATTTATTAAGAAATATCAGCTGTTAACGTATCTCCGTCGGATGACGAGAAGCCTGATTGAGGAACAGTTCTAGATAAACAAATATCAAATGTCTAGTGCATCGAGAAAGTAGTCAAAACAAAAGTGTGATTACCATTTCTGCTTTTGGTTTGAGAATGATCCACTAGGTTAGTAGAGCTTGGCTTTCTTTAGAAGTTTCGTCGCTTTGTATATATGCACCAAAGGAATAAAATACACAACTTCTATTAAGAAAAGCGGCCTGAAAATTCAGACTCCAGAGTTTCCGATAACATTCGATGTACTTGGAACACACTGTACTGTTCCTCCATTCCTTTTTCACATGTAGCGGTTCAATTTACGTTCCGCGTGTCTAAATTGACGCCCGGCAAATATGGGAATTTTTAAAATCATATAATACTTTCACTAAACATAAGATTATTACAGTAGCATATAATACCTATAGTAGAACTAATTGCAAACTTTTAAATATAATGTGAACTAATTAATTCGTATTTTGAATTAAAATACGGTGGAATTTTATATCAAAATACAATAGAATCTTTATTTCTTCTTATATTCTATTTATTCCTTCTGAATGAATGATTCTGAGTACGTAGGTACTTATAATAGCAACAACATCCTGGTATTGAAATGCATTTCTAATAATATTAATTCTGTAGTTCCACGAAGAAATCATTTTTGAAATTTAAAAAGAAATGCGCAGTCGGTATTCATGTCCAAGATAAACTTTGGCCAGTGTTTTTATGAGAGCATCGATGATTTCATTGAGAGACTGTCTGAAAGTGCTATAAGCTGGTGTAACCATGAGCCATGGACATAGGAATATAGGGACGAAGGAATAATAGCGCGGGGTGATCTCCTTGCGGGAGGGGCGACGAGGTAACATAAGCCTTCTTTCTATTGGCTGCTGTTTCGCACAAGCGCAGTGATGTGTAATGATGAACGTTTGTTGCGTCGCAAGCTTAGAGCATATAGACATGAAGGTCTCATTGAGAGCTCGAAACTGTCGCCAACATCACGCGAGAGAGAAAGACATGTGCGAACTGGTGCGAGCGAGAGAAGTATAGATTCTCAATTAGAGAATCTACATTCTCTATGTAGTAGACTAGTAAAGGATGCCGCGAATGCTTAAAACGATCTTAATCTTAAGACACGTTTACGAATACCGCCCCTACGGCCGATTTCTTCAGCTTCAGTAATCTTCCAGTTAGAGTTATGTTTCACATAACTGTCAAATGATAGCATCCAACTAGTCGATGAGTGCCACGTGTAGCATCTAATTGGTCGTTCACTGAGCGGGACTTTAGTCGGAGGTGAAGAAATCGGGCACTAGTAGAGTAGTAAAGGATGCCGAATGCTTAAGACGATCGCAACGACTATGAATACCGTCCTAAGCACCAGAACAGAACAAAGTCAATGCGTGCTTGCCGAATGCGCTAGTGAGTAGTGATCATAGAGCACTAAAGAGGTGAGGATGCGCATCCGCCATTTTGGGTCCTTTTCAGAGGGAAAAAATGAAAATGCCGCTAAAACGTATTGAAATACGGTAGCTACGATAATCCGGTAGTAAAATCCGCGTGAAAAATATTCATTAATTCATTGTTATTGTAATAAATAAATGCATAAATAGATATATGGTAACTGCTAGTAAATTATCTGAAGTAATTCTCATCGGATTGGCTTGAAAAGCATGCTTCTTGTACACACTTACCATTAATATATTCTTACTTTACTTAATAGATTATTCAAAAATAACATTCATAGAATTTCAGTTAAAATCCTTGTAACTTACCCTTGAAAGAATGCTAAAATTTAAGTCAATCCAATAAAAATTATTCGACAGTCTGGGATTAGAGGCCTGAAATATAATTTTACCAACGACTATATATATTTTTATAAAATAATTATAATTATTATTATTATTATCAACGGGAAACCCTTTAGAGTACAGAGAAATGAAAAATGACAAAAGATGAATAGTATAGTCTGAAGAACTTAGACACTAAACGCAATTACACTGGTGACAATCAAACTATGCAATAGATTTCGGAAAGTATTGAAATGCACAGAGAACACATCAATGTCAGTGAGTCATCGGTTTGTCCCACTCATGGCCCTATTGAAGGGATTGGCCATGTAATGGTGGTAAGCGGGTATCTTAAACTCGAAAAGGGGCCTGGGTCGTGATTGCCTCTGTGGAGCTAGAAAACATAGTGCATAATAACATAAAATACTAATTACCTAATTTGTATAATAAGGTGTGTACCCTGTACTGTATCCTCTTAATATTTCATCTAAAAATTCATGTCAAATTATATAGACTTTCAAGTACTTGCAACTTAAATTTAACTTAATATAATGCATTACTTGACATTATATTTAGATATAGATATTCAGAAGCTTCTGAATACAAAGAATATGATTGTAAAATCGCATGCATTCTCCTTAGCTGCTGCTTCAGAGATTCATTTTCAGCAAGCAGAGACATAATGATTTCCTCGTCAACAGGATTAGAGTCACCACCACTTTCATTTCCATGGTCCTAAAATAAAATTTAATATTATTTTTAACTTACACTATTCAACAAAATATGGATAAAATGAGTATATAAATATATATATACGTACTTTCACATTTTTTCTACAAACTGACTTTACACTGTTACAATCCTCTTTTTCTGGCATAGTTTCCATCAATTTTCGTTCTACAAAAATCATAATCATATGTTGCATTCAATAAGTGTTTAAGCATTTGTTTCACTTACTAGTACATAAAAAAGAAAATAAATACATACCACTGTTTGTTAAAATATTGTCGAATTCACTTTATAAACAGAATATACGTTGTTGATATTGATACTTGGTACACACTATTGGAGTATTTTATTAGATTTAAGTTTGTGCGGAACTGATAAATCAAAGAAGAAAACTTTCAACATTTTTTCATGCGGATTTTACTACCGGATCTATCGTAACTACCGTATTTCAATATGTTTTAACTGGTCTTAGCGGACTCTTCATATTTTCTCTCTGCACAGGACCCAAAATGGCGGATGCGCATACTCACCTCTTTAGTGCTCTAGTGATCACCGAAAAAGTTCGCCAAAGTTCTCACTCGGTGCTCACTGATGTCAGAGTCGTGGGACATGGACCTCACTACGTCCTACCGTCGTCCCCCACTTTCCTCCCATCGCACTTACACAAGCGTATCTCTACTCCTGCCGTGTGATCGGCTGGCCACAGGCAGCGCGGCAGCGCACACGATAGGAGTAGGGATATGCTTGTTCACCGCGATTGGAGGAAAGTGGGGGACGGCGGTAAGCATAGTGGGGGGTTCCACGACCCACGACTCGGGCTGCCCGAGTCGCACGAGTCGGGCATCAGTGAATGTGCTATATGGTAGTGATTGCATACGTGAATTGCCACCCACACGAGGAGCACATATTTCAGTTCTCCGTCGGTCCCGATTTATTGATATCGAAGAAATGAAACCGAAACCAGAATTAACAAGCGAGCCAGCGTGGGCTAAGCTGCAGCAATATTTCGACGCTGATGGATCGAAAATCAAAATATACGATCTTTTTCAACAAGATCCCAAACGTTTCGAAAAGTTTAGGCAAGTTTTTTCTAATCCTTGACATATGACCTTGACATGACCTTTCGAAGGTTGTTTACCGGTGATTAAAATTACACTATTACATAATGATCTTTCTATTCGCATTCTGTATTTATAGATTGAAATGATTAACACTTTTCAATTTTTTTCAATAGTCTGCATAGTTTATTATACTTTATAATGTCTTAATACTTGCTCGTTATTCTGAGTCTCAATAATTATACAATTTGAATATGATGAAATTATAGATTATTTCTTATCACATATTTATTCTTATATTTTATTAAGCGAGTGGACTGTACTAATATTTCGATTATATCTTAGTCTAGAAATTGCTACTCCCCAAGATGGCCCAATTCTTCTTGACTATTCCAAAAATCGTCTTACCGAAGAAGCACTTAAGTTATTGTTGGACCTAGTATGTATTTTCATGTTTTACAATTCGAAAGCCCTAATTATAATGAAGAGATACTCTACGCAGACGTATTTGCGTACTGCATATTTTTAATAATATGTAGCTGCTATCTACTTGTAATCGCAATCTACTTTATTGATTCGTAGGCAAGAGCACGTGAAATAGAAGCCGCGAGAGATGCTATGTTCAGAGGAGAGAAGATTAACTTTACCGAGGACAGAGCAGTTTTGCATATTGCTTTGCGTAACAGAGGCAATAAACCTATCTTAGTTGCCGATAAAGATGTTATGCCGGACGTAAACGCAGTATTGGAACACATGAAGCAATTTACTAATGAGGTAAAATTGACGAGTGTACTTTTGTTTCTCGTATTGTACTAAACACTACATAGGTTCAGGCCCGGATTAAAGGGGGGGGGGCTAGGGGGGCTGCGACCCCGGGTCCCACTTTCCGGGGGGGGGGTCCCTTCTAAGTGATTAGCTCACTCTGTCTTCATTGGAAATGTTGTATCAAATAAATTGTCTGAGTTCCACAACATCCTTAGCACGTTTAACGATTGAATCTGAATTATTAAGATCTATCGATTGTGAAGACTTGATACAAGAATTTGCAAAATTAAAGATAAGAAAAAACATTTTAACTAAAAGTTAATTGTACAATATCTTTTTAAACCGCCGCTGTTCAACCACGGGGGGCCCTCGAAGGTTTGATAGCCCCGGGCCCTAAAAATCTTAATTCGGGCCTGCATAGGTTTAGTACGCTTGAATAATAAAAATAAGCATTTTTTGTGTCATGTAGGTACTTTCAAAAGAATGGAAAGGTTACACCGGTAAACCAATCGAAGATGTTGTCAACATTGGAATAGGCGGTTCCGATTTGGTAGGTAATATAAATTGTATTCCCTGGAAATACGAGTGGCAAATTTTTTAACGACACAGATGTACATATAGGGCCCATTGATGGTGACGGAAGCATTAAAAGCATACCATGTTGGACCGCGAGTTCATTTTGTTAGTAATATAGATGGAACTCATATAGCCGAAACTCTGAAAAAATTGAATCCAGAAACGACTCTTTTCATAATAGCGTCGAAGACATTTACTACTCAAGAAACAATCACAAATGCTACTTCTGCTAAAATATGGCTTTTGGATGCTTTAAAGGACGTAAGTATGTAATGAAACGCATAGTTTCTTGATGTACTACATGAAATGCAACTATTTTATCGTGAAATTTGATTATATAGGAAGCAGCAGTTGCACGCCACTTTGTTGCATTGTCTACTAATAACCAGAAGGTTAAAGAGTTTGGTATCGATGAGAAGAATATGTTTGGATTTTGGGATTGGGTTGGAGGACGTTACTCTTTATGGTCCGCTATTGGTTTATCAATTTCCTTGTCCATTGGCTTTGACAAATTTGAGGAGCTATTGAGCGGTGCAAATTTCATGGACCAGCATTTTTGCAGTGCTCCGTTAGAAAAGAATGTAAGTGCTAGTTAATTGTTCCTTGTTACAATGTGTAATTGCTTCTCAATGGTTTAAAAATAGTAAGAGTGAAAGGTAAACGTGTATTATTTTGTAGGCACCAGTTATACTAGCTTTGCTCGGTGTCTGGTATCACAATTTCTATAAAGCTGAAACACACGCATTGTTGCCGTACGACCAATACTTGCACAGATTTGCTGCCTATTTCCAACAAGGAGATATGGAGAGTGACGGAAAATATGTTACTCGAGCAGGGAAAACTGTAAATTACAGTACTGGTAAGTGTTTTAAATATTTTGTAAGGTTTAGTGTTTGAAAGTATATTTGAAAAATCCTGATATTTAAGGTCCAATTGTGTGGGGAGAACCAGGAACTAATGGCCAGCACGCATTTTATCAATTGCTGCATCAGGGCACTAGACTTGTGCCTGCTGATTTCATAATTCCAGTAAACTCGCTGAATAAGGTACAGTGAATAATTAAACTGCACTTTCGTCATTCTTATGTAAGAATACGCAATATAACATATTGTTATTTCAGGTCCAAGGAACTCTTCATCATAAAATACTGATGGCGAATTTCTTCGCGCAAACTGAAGCCTTGATGAAAGGTAAAGAGGAGAATGAGGCAAAGGCTGAATTACAGAAAGCAGGAATGAGTCCTGAGCAAGTGAATTTATTATTGCCGCACAAGATATTTCAGGGAAACAGACCTACTAACAGCATTCTTATGAAAAAAGTAACACCATTTACTCTTGGAGCCTTAATAGGTAAATTCAATGCTCGCAATACATTAAAGTATAATACACGCGGCTCAGAAATATCGTTCCAACTATCACAAACGCACAGTGAACGCTTCGTGAATATGATCTAGGTGAGAGCTTATAGCGTGGCTTTTCCTTCCACCAGCTGTGTGAAGTTAATCCACTCTGCACCGTGCATCCGCGGTAGTTGGAAAGATATTTCTCAGCCGGCTGTACAAATGTAACATTTAATTTAAACATATGTATCCGTTTTGTTTAAAGCGATGTACGAGCACAAAATCTTTGTGCAGGGTATAATGTGGGATATCAATTCGTTTGATCAGTGGGGGTAAGTATCAACTTTATATTTAAATATACATATTTTAACGTACCAATTAACCAACCATTAATTGAATAATTACTTCTGAAGTTTACACTTACGAATGTTCAGAAAAGTGAACGAACTCTGAACCCACCACTTTTATTCCAACAGAGTCGAGCTAGGTAAACAGTTGGCAAAAGTAATCGAACCTGAATTGGAGAGCGCTGAAACAGTTACAAGCCATGATTCATCGACGAATGGATTGATCGCATTTTTCAAGTCTCATAGATCTTAAAAAGCCGGGTTCGATTTAATAACGAACGATTATTTTAACCCAGGTTCTGTTAGTACATAAATTATTAGAATATGTGTATACGAACGTATCTGTAAAAATGTTAAAAAATTTTATCACATAGTCGGTGACTCTTTTTTAATGCTCTTTTTGGTATTCCTTTTTACAAATTGTGTGTAATTGTACAATATATATACATATATAATATATACAATAATTGTTGAATGGGACAGTAGTTCATTGTTTTGTTTCTGTGCTGTTTATTCTGCCGTTTTTATAAATACTTCTAATAAACGTATGTTACAATATTTCTTTATCATTCTCATGGTATCGCCATTTGGATTTTTCGCGCTTCTTACACCATTACAAAATTCTTACGTAAACATTGCCTCTGATTAACATCTTTTAAATGATTAATATGCAGTAACATTCTTTTATACCAATGTTTTATTTATTAAACATTTTTTTCAAAGTGATAAGTATTACTACTATAAGTAGGTAATACTACCTACTAAAAGTAGGTAATACTAATCACTATAAAGAGGAATTTTCCAAGAATAATCACGTATTATCGTTAAAAAGTATATCTGAATTTTACTTCAATTTATTTCGTCATTCGGTTGTTACGTATTCTATCTACTAATCTACATAATTCTACATGTGCGCAAGAACGAAAGATATGACGGAAAAAGAATGACCTTTCCAGTGACTATCGCACATTTTCCATATTAAAAGTGAGGGGGTGTGGTTATTGATGGTGTAAAAACGAGTGTCTCTTGTATTCTGTCGACAATGGAATTTTTAATAAGAAAATACAAATACTTCGAGGAAAGAATATTACAGAGCCTGAAGAGCAATGGCATAGAGCATCGGTACGTTGACTTTTAATTGTACGAATGTAAAGAAGGCGTGACTTAACCTCTAAATCCCTTACGAATCTTCGTATTTAATATATTTATTTACAATTCATACCACCACTTGCTTTTGCCTTATACTATATTAAAAATCTTGTAACGTATTAGAAAATAAAGGTCGTTTCTTAAATATTTGTAATATGTTATTTTGAAATATTTCATCGTTACGAAATGTATTTTGAATGCAACTTTTTAATAAAACGTATACTATTTTAAACAGATTTTAATCCTCTAATGTAATGAAATCTGCATTTTTTTCACGATTTGTTAGTTCAAATAAGGATTATGCGCGTTTAGTTCGTAATCGCATGCAATATCTATATATCATTTGTCACCATTTATGCATAAATTATTTATTGTATCGACGTTATTATTATAGCTACAGTGGGTATGGAAATTAATGTAACATTTAACACGTAATACTTTATGAAAACTATCTATAATTCTGTTGTTTTCCTTAGTCTCATGAAAGTATCAATGAAAATTCAAGTTTTCAGCATATTATGTAATATTTTAAATTGTTACGTAAGGAGATTTATGGGAAAATGTAGTTTAAAAATTCTGAAATTTATTTTCAGGGTAAATGCCAGTAGCGGGTTGTGGCTCGGAGTGTTAGTAGGTTTAAGTGCAATTTTGACAATATTGAAGGAAGATGCGAGTTACTCCGAAATTTGCCTCATCGTTGGTCTCACTGGCATTGGTCTTGTTATTAGTTGTCTATGTCTATATTTGAGATTATCAACAGAAAAGGTTGTGGCCAGAGATTTTCAAGTAATATATTTTTTACCAGCCATAGTGACATCCATGTTGTACCTCCTTATAGCAAATAAAGGTATACCAATTTACAAATTGTTCATCGACGCTTTAAAGTTTAGTCGAAGCTTAGTATTCGATTTTCGATACGATTCCGTCATTTCTATGGACTCTACATTTATCATATGTGCTGTTTCAATTAAATTTTCTTGTTTATTAATAAATAAGAACAGGATTACTAGTGAGCGTGACATGGGGCTTAAGCGTGGCAAGTTTAGGAACATGGGGCGTTCTCCAAATGTTGTCCACTTTCCCCCGTTGCTTTACAATCGGAGAAGCGACAGCAGCGATGCATGGCTGCGTCTTATTCCTAATGTCTGTGGTGACAAATTTGCCATTGCGATATCACTTACCACCGATTCATAACGATGACATCGCCACGGTTGTGCTACAGGTACATATTTCGAAGAGAACTCCTCAGAAAATATTCAATTATGTACGAATAATAATTTAATGATCCATCATTTCAGATAGTAATGCTGTACATAATATCTGTTTGTTTAATATGCGGATATTTTCCAATGTTCCGATCGACTACAAACTTTTATACAATGACAATCACTCTCTTATTAATTGTATTTTTGCCACTAATGTATATTATATTGGATCAGAATGCTTTGGCGTGGATGGTCTTTTTCATTTTCAGTAAATCCAGTAAGGTAAGTTGTTATGAGGATTTATGTGTTTAGGATAAGGTGAAATTATATCTAGTAACTTTAAATGTTACAGGTCGTCTTAGTTGGATACTGGGCCATATGTTTAGCATTAGCTGCGATTGTTGTTGTGTATCAGGTGTTGTTAAATTTTCGCGCGACAACCTCGACTAGGAAACTGTTTCACTTGTTAACTGTACTCGTCTATGTACCTGGCTTAATATATGAACGAACGTTACTATATCTCGCTAGTGGTATTATAATGGGTTTATTCGTGTTCCTTGAGGTAGATATCAACTTTTACTGCTAAAAAATACGCACAGTGCTCATGTTTTTAAACGAACATGATTATCACTTACTTCCAGTTGATGAGATGTTTGAAAACACCGCCTCTTGGACAGGCGTTGCAACAAGGATATTGCATGCTTGTTGACGAGAAAGATAATTCCATTTCTTTGACACCTTTATACTTATTTTGTGGCTTGTCTTTTCCACTCTGGATGCCTACCAATAATCTTCCATTATTAATATTACTCAGCGGTATTGTGACTATTGGAATAGGTGACACCGCCGCTAGTTTTGTTGGCAGCAAATGGGGTTCGCATAAATGGACCAATTTAGATAAGTCCATCGAAGGAACAACTGCTTGCATTCTTAGCCAAGTTGGATTAATAAGTGCTTTGGCATTTCTGGGTACGTGTTAACTGTATATTGTCCTCTTGTTCTTTTTCTTTATGACATTGAGGGGCCATTTCTGTAATCACGCCGCAAAATTCGGCAACGTTCAGGTTTCTTTTCTCAGTGAATACAATGAATAAACAATGTCAAACTTTTTTCATTTATTAAGCTATTTATAATGTATATGGAACAATTTTTTAAATACACTCTTAATTATATTTTTTCAATGTTATCTGGAAGTAAAAATCGCGCCTTTGAAAAGACGGCGGGAGTGATTTCAGCTCACAGACTCATCTGAAACAAAAAAACCAAACTGATTCTTAATCATTATAAGTACCGCTATCGCAGGTGCCAGAATTAGTCACGTAAGTCAAAATTTAACAAAATTGCGCGCATTCAAACTTCAAGTAAAAATGGACAATTTCGAGACTTGAAGTTTGAATGCGCGCAATTTTGTTAAATTTTTACTTACGTGGCTAATTCTGGCACCTGCGATAGCGGTACTCATAATGATTAAGAATCAGTTTGGTTTTTTTGTTTCAGATGAGTCTGTGAGCTGAAATCACTTCCACTAGGGAGGTATTTCTTTTTAAAGGCGCGATTTTTGCCTCCAGATAACATTGAAAAAAACAATTAAAAGTGTATTTAAAAAATTGTTCCGTATACATTATAAGTAGCTTAATAAATGAAAAAAAGTTTGACATTGTTTATTCTTTGTATTCACTGAGAAAAAAAACCTGAACGTTGCCGAATTTTGCGGCGTGACTACAGGAACGACCCCTTAAAACATTACAAATTTCTATACTATTTTTTAAGCTAATAAAAAAAATGTATTTATATATTTTTCAACAGGTTACGTGGATTGTGGTTGGTTATTTTTCAGAAGTTTATTATCGAGTGTTACTCTGTCGTTTGTTGAAGCACAAACAAACCAAGTTGACAATTTAGCATTACCTTTGCTGATGTACGTGTGCCTAATGG
Organism: Andrena camellia; assembly: GCA_029448645.1. Classification (NCBI taxonomy): domain Eukaryota; kingdom Metazoa; phylum Arthropoda; class Insecta; order Hymenoptera; family Andrenidae; genus Andrena; species Andrena camellia. Next base: position 11,612,204 of record CM055677.1, read on the forward strand.
TTTAGGCATGTCACGAGTACAAATTCCGAGACAGACAATAGTAATAACCATTTCGAAAGCGACTGGAGCACGTTACAGTTTCAGTTGTTGAAAACACAGGTGGACCAAAAGTATAGTATTTACTACATTAACTTACTACCCTATTGCTTCTTTGTATTTAAACAAAATGGATATATATTTTCTCTATTGTACATAGTACAGCTGTCTAAATTGTTGTGCTACATCAATCTCCCGTCTTGCGAGTAATAGTTAAAATTACAGTTACTAGTCACAAATTTTCCAAGTTATTGGTAACTTTTGCCGTTTCGGTATTGTACAGTTTGATGTTCGCGTATTATTTAAAGACGTGCGCGTGTACTTGGAAATTTTTATTTTGTAATTTATATCTCGAACAAACACGAGGAGAGTAAGTTAGACGCACGTGCATACAGGATGCAGTGGCCGCTGTTACAAGATTTGTTAAATAGTATTTATGTAAAGGTGTTTTATATTTCTATACAGACGTCACACTGGATGTATCTACATAAGTTAAATACTCCCATTTATTAAGTAGTCGCGCGAAAACGAGCGACGTTAATCGATACCTTTTTTCACCGTAATCGTTCAATCGACCATTACTCTCTTTAACTTGTGTGGACAAGATTAGTGTGTACGCCTATAATGTTACGCTGACTAGTAGAAGTCGATATTCTGTAAAGCATAATTTACTCATTCCAATCAACGCATTTTTGTATTCCGCCCGGATGAATTTGTGAACGAAATTTACACTTACTAATAAAATATTTTTATAATTGCGTATGCGTCAATGGTTTCATTCTTTTCATTAAATATTTCATTCCTCTCGACGTCGTTGTAATATTTTATATGATTATTTATATTACTTTGTTCCATTGTCAATACCAAATCGAGTGAATTTTATCTGAAAAATCCCATGAAATGGCTGTGTAAAGGGAAAGGGTGGTTTCGAGGTTGAAGTTTGGTCGAATAATTTCATTCCAATATTTTATTGACTGCACAGCCTTAAAATTTGACCGTACACAGCATGTCGCCTTACGCCGTACCCATACGCGTACATGATATTGTGGAATGCATGAAAAGCACCGGTTCCTTGCTAATTAATGCTGCGCCAATTATAAATTTATGATGCATATTTCGCGGAGAAAAATATTAATATAATTCAAACGTTATACTGTGCTCTTCGGCTATATTGGCGATTTATTACATTAAATTATTAATTTCATATTAGTCGAAGTAGTGGAAAATAATAACGATGCATAAAAAATATCAGTATCATATGGATATATAAAAAAAAAACGCAAGAAAAGGGTAGAAATTCCAGTTCATCATCTTAACTATTTTAATTTCATGGAAAATCTGTGGGTTTATACAAACTGATATGCAACGACGTACTTTCTTCGTTAACATTTTTATTCGCGAACAATTTTCTTGTACTGCTCTCTCGACAAGTCCCTGGAGTAATATTTACTTGATAATTATTGGAGATGGATTGATATTCATATACTTATATATCGGTTTTTATACGTGTAGAGTTATTTCTAGCTATTAAAGGTGCTATTAGGCATTTTTATTTAAAAAAATACATCTCATGTAATCGCCAATTAACTTCTCTACCTAAAAGGGCGAAAAGAAGGGAGGGGGCAAGAAGATAAGAAAGAAAAGTGAGGGGGAAACAGTTTAAATGCTTCTTTTCTACATTCCACAAACGAGTATCAACTGCGCGTCGTAAGTGTCGATACAAACGACCGCCTCTGTTGTGAAAGAAGACAAATGCATCCACGAATTCTCCCGGAGAAATGAAGGAAGGGGGAAGCAAAGTGAGATAAAGAACAGAACGGTGATTTTCCAGCATTCCACATCGACGTTCAATATGTTACAGCACGTCTGCCGATCTCGAGGAGCTCCTTCCACGCCGATACGTCGCTCCAGCTTGCCAGAAAATCGTCCAACGATCGGTGCCCACGCTCGCTGAGAGCGACAGACGGTATTTACGAGATGTCTTTGCTACGTGCTACTTATTATAGTCGTTTCTTATATAGTTGTATCTGTAATTGTATAGCAATTAAATAAATATCTTGAAACTCTCGATCGTGTAATGCCGTTTGCCATCGGATCGTCGCGCGCAACGATACAGATCCCTTTGTGTTTCTCTCCTTCTTCATCTTTCCTCTCTTCTCTCTCCTACTACACTTAAGTATGTAAATTTATGTATTCGGTGTATCTCTCGAGTCTTTGTGTGATATATTGCGATGTGTCTGTCATTACTTTCGTTTCTCGGTTGTCGGCTCGTACCACTTTCATCGTTGCTTCTTCGTTTCTCGCAGATCCTACCTGCCCCCTCCGCCCCTGTGCCCCTTAACAGTTTCCTCTAAGCTCCCAGCATCGTCTTGTGTCTCTCTTGCGAATGAAGGACGACGGAGCGGAATGTCGCGATAAAAAAATAAGCGATGGATACGCATTACCAATTATGTATTGACTTTAACGCGTCAGTGAACATTTTAATATGTCAGGCGCTTGTTTTCTGCGGGCGTAAACACCGACGGGACTTCGGTTATGTTTACCTCTTAAGTAGCTACGCTTTCCAAGGTCATTTTAGCTTCTATTGAAACGCAAAGTTGGACGGGAAATATTCAGAGAAATAAAGTCAATTTCAGGAGCTCGTCTGAACTGTTCTGAAATGCAAGTTAGAATGTAATATGATCGCCAGGTAAACTTAACACTTCCACTGGCATTTTATATATATTTCACAATCACGTCCGTGTTACATTTTACAATGCTGTTGCTTAATTATTTTTAAATCCACCGTAAACGATAAGTACATTGAATTTTATACAGAACAATGAATGTGTTAAGTTCTGACATTTTGCACGTTTCAGATTCCATTTAAATCGGATTGAAAGAAGTTAAAGAAAATTGAGTGAAAACAATTCTACTCAAAATTAAATCTCTCAAACGCTCGAAAGTCTTTGGAAAACGCTGCTCTATTTTCGATATACAGGATCTCTGGCAACAGAGAGCATAAAATTAAATGGATGACTCTACGTGATAAAATGGGACGAAAATTAAGAGTAACGAAATCGCGACGAAGGCTTCGTTTGTATTTACTAACGTTTAAAAATCCCGATATGGTGCGCTTGAAGGATGGCAATTTGCGTTCAGCGGTTCCGACCAGTTGCCACCCTTCAGGCGCTCCTTACCGAATTTTCGGACGTGAATAACTAAAAAACGAAGCTTCCACCGCAATTTCTTCACCCTTGACTTTCCACTTATTTTCTCCCGTAGAATCACCCACTTCTATTTTGACTCTCTCTCGCCAAGCACCCTGTTCTTATCTACGTTCAAGTGATTCACGCGTGAGTCGTTTCTAGGAACACTTCTGTTGCTCTCATGGTGAACCTATCGCCACACAGAAACGTGTGTAAGCGCCGCCAGAAAAGAAGTCCTGAGCGCAGCGAGTATTCCGTGATTAGCGATGATCGGTTAATGCCATGTATTCTAAAGTTACTTTACTCGTGCTTCCAACCCGCGCTGCTCGAAGCTGCGCGTCAAGGGTGGCCTCGAGCTTAAAGTAACTCCGGAGTTTCGGCGAGCGCGGGCCTAAGACAACGCCTAATCGATATTCGTCGAAGCGTCGTGTGCCATTATGCATGCGAACGGGGCCTTTAAACCATAAACAACTCCTCTTACACAACTAAATGTTTCTCCGGCGGACAGTAGTCTGAAAGCCATCAACCTTTTAGCAAAACGGATAGAAAACTATTAGCTTTCCGCCTATTCAGGATCATCGGTTAATTACATATTTATATACGTATCTAAATTTACCAAACAACCGACAAAGTACACCAATCGTGTGATAAGAATTTATGACGCACCGGCATGCTGTCCAATAGAAAATTTCCAACAGAATCGAGCATTTGCGTGTTTAAGGGTGGAATCTGACGGCGCGTGAATCGCCGATCCACGCGCCGTCAGAACACTCATGGATCGCCGATTCCCGAGCCTGGGCGATCCTAGACGAGCCGAGCCGAGCCGCGCCGCGCTGTGAGGACGCTCATGGATCCCGGATCCGCGATCCTGGGCGAGCCGAGTCGAGCCGCGCCGTGAGAACGCTCATGGATCGCCGAATCGCGAGCCTGGGCGAGACTCGCCGATCCATGCGCCGTGAGGAACACTCATAGCTCGTCGACTCGCGAGCCTGGGCGATCCTAGACGAGCCGCGCAAAGATCGCCGATCCATGCGCCTTGAGATTCCACCCTAAGGCTACTAGGCAGTCGCTTCTGTCGAAAATGAAGCATTTCTTTTTCAATTAATTACAAAGAAATAAATTGAAGCCGGGTCTTGTTAACGCCCACAAGGTTTAAGGAGGAGACACCATGGTAATGGCCCGAAAAGTAAAGGTATCTTTGGAAATTTATTAAAAGCAAACTATGTAATGAATCTTTTTTAAACTTTCAGGACTTTTCATTGGATATTTAAGTTATACGAATATCTTTTTTTAAATTTATTTAAAGCAGATTTATAAGCCGTGCAGGACCAGTAACTTAGGGCTGCAAGAGCTTAAGACTCTTATTCGTTGTGAAAAGAATACTAAAACCTCAACTTTGTCTAACGAAAAAGGTGTTCTTTGGAAAAATCGCTATTTCGCAGCTGTAATTTTCATAACTTTGCTTCTTTTACAGGTTCAGTGCAGAGCCAGAGGTATTCTCAAGTAGAATTTACCAGCAGGTCACTGAATTTCGTTTCGTCAAAATCGCTGCAAAACAAAAGAAACTTTTTTAAAAAGCCTCTTCAATGATCACCTGTAGCGTCATATCAAAAATATTTTTGGCTAAACAAACTTGTTCCATTGAAGCTTATGATGTTAACAAACAATGTGTCGAAGAACAAGACCCAGCTTCAGTTTATTTCTTCGTAATTAATTGAAAAACAAATGCTTCATTTTCGACAGAAACGACTGCCTGGTACCCTTAAGGGGGCCTTCCGGTCTAGAGCCCCAAAAAATAGGTGATCTTTAGGAATTAATTAAAGGAAAACTGCTACATATAATTTAATGGGACTTTTTGCATTGTATTAAGGATGTCTTAAATTATAGAAATATATTTTTTGTTTTATAATTAATCATTGCAGACGGCACTGGGGAGTCGTTAAAGTCAAGGCGTCAAAAAATTGATCCAAATCGGTGGGAACTGTATCTCCAAAAGTTATTATCCGATTCGACTGAAACTTTTTTATTTTGAAGAATATACTTCTGGCTAGGGGGGAAACCAGAAAAAATTACAAAAATTACATTTTTTTAGAAAATAACGACACTTGAAGTTTGAAATCACTTTTTCCCTATATGTTTCATCCTTTCAACGCCTTTGAAAATTATAAATTTTCAATTTTTTGTAATTTTTTCTGGTATCCCCCCTAGTCAGAAGTATATTCCTCAAAATAAAAAAAGTTTCAGTCGATTCGGATAATAACTTTTGGAGATACAGTTCCCACCGATTTTGAGAACACTGTTTCGGGAAAAACGCGTTTAAAGTTTTACGTGAGTGCCGAGTGGCCCATGCATTTGTCGCTACTCAAATGCCTATAACTTCGGAAATTTTACGAATTTCAACAAATCCTTCTAAACACGCATTCCTTAAAGGTTGAACGTTCGAAAAATGAAATGAAATAAAAAAATCGGCTTTTAGACCGGAAGGTCCCCTTAAAGAACAACGTATCCAATTTAATCGTGTAAATCAGAGTCAACGCTTACTTGGCACGCGGGAGCCGAGTTTCCTTCTCCCATCCGGTGTCCCAGTCTGTCGTCCACAGTGGTGGCCAAAAGAAAGTTTAAAAGCCACATTTTTACATGCCTGCGCAACTAATCCCCGATTCTGCGGGATGCAAATTTGAAGACATAATGTATCTCACTTCTGCCACCGTTCATAGTTTTTTAAACTTTCTTTTCACCACAACTGCGCGTACTTCCATGCCGCGTGGAATTTTTCTTCACGGACCGTAATCGTACGCTCCAATTCCGTCGTCGTTAGCGATCGAAACCACCGGGGGGTTCCTAAATAAAATGCTTCGCATTCCCTTTTCTATTCAAACGTAAATTACATATTTACAATCGCGAAGCGGCCTCCGTTGCCACTCGAAAACAACGTCACAATTCCCCGACCCCGTTCCACGGTTACGCAAGAAAGTGTCTCGTGGTGGAAAAGAAAAGGGGGATATTCGCAGAAAGCAGGCATATGGTTGAAAAAATAATCGAACGCGTCTCGGGGTTGTTGCGGAACGGCGTAAGCTACTCGATCTTCGAAGCAGCGTTCTTTGCAGGAGACAGTGCGGAGTTGCTTTAGATTCTTTTTCGAAATTACAACTCGCCGCGGGCAGGTCGACGCCGAAGCCCCCGTTTACCAGCGATTTTTCCTTACTACTAATGATCGCGCCAGCTCTCGGCCACTTGACGTGGAGCCAGGGGATTTTGGAACAGGAACGATTAATCGTAATATTGTTTTTAAGCTGGACCGATGCTCACGACTTTTCCAGGATCCTCCCCACGTCTCGTGGATCTTTGCGTACGTCTCACAAGAATCGCTCTAATAATTTTCAGAGGGAATACTAATCGACGCGTGTGTCTCAATTATTCGTTAGCACTTTGCACTGTTCCAAGCTCTGCTAGCACTCTCTGGCTTTTGTAATTCGTAAATATCAAAGGGACAAATAATTTAGAATGAAAAAGTCGAATTTTTTAATCTGTAATGATCAGAGATTAACTGGAAATTATGTTAAAAAAATTGTACCAGTTTGTTGCCTCGGTGAAAATTTTTAGAGGGATCCTTGTATCAACGTAACGAACAAATTAAACACAGTTGCGAGTGCATCGCTTGGCTCTAGACATCTTTTTACGATTAATGCACATTGACTTTACTAAAAAAACGATGGTCTTTGTGATGCAGCAGGGTCGTGCGAACATCTCTCGAGTAAGTCCACTTTTTTCTTTATTCTAGTAATCGCGTTGCGATAGGAATTCAGAACCAGTGGACCTGTTGACGCGCGTTATTATTCATCGGCAATTCAGTGGATTGTGCCTCCCCGATAAAATGTTACTTTTAAACCCTATTCGATTCGACCTCTCGTATAATACACGTCTCCCGAAGTTTTTAAAATGATAACGCGCCCTCGAGAGCCTGCCGCCAAGGATCCATCATTGAGCTCGCGACGCGCAATTAAGGAGCCCTTCCGAGAAAGTTGCTGTCGAAGAAGCAGTGATCTTTTTGGAAGCACGACCCTGCGTGCCCGACAGTAGTAGCCAACAATCGGCGGATGCCCGATTAGATCGTAGTTAACTGCTTCGCTTTCCTCCCCTCTTTGCCATCTGGTCGGAAATCTTAACAACTATATTTATATCGTAAAGCATTTTGTAATGCGTTTTACCCGCGATCGTCTGCCACTGCGATCGGATGGAGCCACTTACACAAGGAAAATAGATCTGCTTGGGACTACGAACTTAGCGATCTCAGTGCCCAAGATCTCTGGATCGGATGTGTCGTCCTTTTAAACACTCGAAGCGCGGAGGAACTGATTTTCCAGATTAGAGCTCCGATTCCTCTCTCCAGCTTCGTTAATAATTTCACGGAGAAGCGGAATAAATTCCACAAACTTAGCTCGAGCTTCACTTGACTTCAGGCGAAATTTTATTTAAATACAAATTTCGAATAGGGGATAGAAGTTAAAAAATTATCTTCACTCGACAGGTGACGACTAACTTTTTTAACTTTGATTCGTTACTCGAAAATTGTATTTAAATAAAATTTTTGCCCATCTCTGGCAGATAGTACAAAGAAGGGAAAGAAAGAAATCTGAAATCGTATTCTACGAGTAAACTCGTGGAAATTTAATAAAACACTTTTTAACGAGCATGAAGCTGATAGCTAGAGCTTTCGAGGACGATAAGGGAATATTTATGAATGCAATAAAACGCGAGGCATTCCCAGTTGGAACGTTGGCAAGAATCACGCGTGTCCCTGTGATCGAATCGATGCCCGCCTTGGTTGGATATTAGTCGCGCGATCAAGATCAATCCGTGCACGGCAACGTGCAGCCGGTCTCGCGCGGTGCATCCGCAGTTGCATCGATCGCGGGCGGACGTGCCGCCACTCGCTTCAAGCCTAATATACATCGAGTATTAGGTTTACAAAACAGATACCCCACTTCATCGCGGGGTTTCAAGGGGGCTGGTGGTTTCACAATGGGGAAGGACACGGGGCGTTTGGATAGTTTGGAGACGGGGATTTCCAGGAAAGTCGATAGGGCAGGGAGATGTCCAGTTACTCCCTTAATTTGTGCCAATCAGCGATCTGCCTCTGCGGCGAGCTGCACACTTCTCTCCAATGATTCATAGCTGACTTTTGACTATTTGGCACGCCGAACTCGAGCCGTCCGATCACCTGAAACACGTGCGCTTGCGTTAACAGTGGTTGCGACGAGACGAGCAACGTTGCTTTACCTTTGTAGAGTCGATATTGCTACTTGAATTGAGCAGAGTTTCTTAGAACTGTATTTACAAATTGGCGAAAAGGGATGGAAAATTTCTGATAAATGCTAGCTCGACGATTTTAGCGATTTTCATAGAGTTTTTAGCTTGCAGACAGGGGCGGATTTGTGAAGAAGATAAGTAGGCTGCAACTTAGGGCGGCAAATTTCGGGCAGCGATTATTTTGGGGACGGCAAATTTTGGGGACGGCAAATTTTGGAGAGTGATACATTTTCGGGCGCAACAAATTGTGGGAAGCGGCAAATTTTGGGAAGCTGTAAATTTGGAGGAGCGACAAATTTTGAGCGGCACGTTTTGGGGGAGGGGCAAATTTGTGGGAGCGACAAATTTTGGGAAGCCTCAAATTTTGGGAAGCAACAAATTTTGGGGAGCGATAAATTTTGGGAAACTGTAAATTTGGAGGAGCGACAAATTTTGAGGGGCAAATTTTGGGAAGCGTCAAATTTTGGGGAGCGTCAAATTTTGGGGAGCAACAAATTTGGGGGATCAACAAAGTTTGGGAAGCTGTAAATTTGGAGGAGCGACAAATTTTGGGAAGCGTCAAATTTTTGGAAGCAACAAATTTTCGGGAGCGATCAATTTTGGGAAGCTGTAGATTTGGAGGAGCGATAAATTTTGAGAAGCGTCAAATTTTAGGAAACGTCAGATTTTGGGGATCAACAAATTTTGGGAAGCTGTAAATTTGGAGGAGTGACAAATTTTGGGAAGCAACAAATTTTGGGGCGCGATAAATTTTGGGGAGCGATAAATTTTGGGAAGCTGTAAATTTGGAGGAGTGACATTTTGGGAAGCAACAAATTTTGGGGAGCGATAAATTTTGGGAAGCTGTAAATTTGGAGGAGCGATAAATTTTGAGGGGCAAATTTTGAGAAGCGTCAAATTTTGGGGAGCGATAAATTTTGGGAAGCTGTAAATTTCGAGGGGCGATAAATTTTGAGCGGCAAATTTTGGGAAGCAACAAATTTTGGGAAGTGTCAAATTTTGAGGGGCATCAAATTTTAGGAACGGCAAATTTGGGGGAGCGACAAATTTTGAGCGAAAGAAATTGAGAAAAGTTCAAACACAGAGGCTTGACAGAACTTTATAAACAATTCGCTTCTTTTTCACCCAGCAAATTAGCAATAACTCATCTGTGAGTTGCCATATTGAATTAATTTCGAAATTGTCTCGACTCTATTAAATAAAAATATTTAACGATATTTCGCATTAAGGGCGGCAGACACTTGCTAGCCTAGGGGCGCCAAATCTCCAAATCCGCCCCCGGTTAATAGCACTTTGTTCCGTTTATGATTCTAATGCAAAAAGAGCATCCTACTGAATAGAATATTCCTTTAAATATAATTTTACTTTCTCACTGTCTATCGATTGCGAATTTCTTTCACAGTATAAAATTATAAAAGTCTATCTGGAAGCTGTACACTGTCAGCATATTAAACAAAGTGTTCTATTTAAAAAAAAAAAGCAACGTGCATCCCTATTTGGTGCGCAGAAGCACAAGAGTATTAGAGCAGATATAGCTCACTGTATTATTCAATTTTGTGTAACAACTGTATATCATTTCTACTGCTGTTTCACAGTCGATGCTTGTTCCAAATTACACGGTGTAGGTACTTTCTATTCAGCTTCAGCCGTGAGAAGTGCAGAGTTCTGAAAATTCTTAGATCGCCCTTGCATTGATCTCTCGATAAAATTCTGCCCAGCCAGAGTCTTGCATCGCGTTACGAGAGAAAATTGTGAGAAATCACGCTACGCTAGTCGGGGTGTACGACTTTCGGTAGCGTGACGCTGTACCTACGACCAGCCGGAGGATTACATAATACGGAACGATATAAATATTAATGCGTAGTACACCCTGCGCACATATTTCGCGACGCGCAATTAGTAACCCGATCGATTTAACGTATTTTCCTTGGTCGACACTGTCGCGAGTAAAATCTCCGGTGAATCCCAGAAATATTACCTTTGTGTTCCTACGTTCCTAAGAATCACATCATTACAACGTTAGACAATGGCGCACCCAGAGGGGGGGGGGGGCAAGGGGTCCTGGCACCCCCCAGAGAAAAAGGAAAAAGAGATTAATGTAATCGCGGTTAAAGCGATTCAAGAGCTTTGTAAAAAGAAAAGAAAACTGGATTTTATTCTTTAAATAAATTTGTGTAATCACCTAATGAATTTGACTGAATTTGCGTTAAAAATATTTTCATCCCTTCAACTCAGCTCCTCCGAGATTAAATCCTGAGTGCGCCACTGCCATTACATGTATAACAGTTTAACAAAAATCAGGCGAAATAAGGAGAAAGAAGGTAAACATTTAAAAAATAAAAAAAGCATCGAATGTAACGAATGCATTGTTGCAATAATCGAGGAGTTGAAATGGTAAACGATGTAAGTGGCAGTGAAACGAAAAATACTTTTCTCAGTGGAGAAGGGTATAAACTCCATGCTGAATATGGTGGTAAACGCTGCAAGAGTTAGAATAATTTATTTTAGTTTATAGAAAATTCTGAAAATTTTCATCTCTGGCACTTACATCATTTACCATTTCAGCTCCTCAATTTACTTTCAAAAAGGAAAACTGTTTCCTCCCGAAAACTCGGGGATAAGAGCATTACCTTCAAAAGACTAGTTAGTTGTTTCAAGTGGATAAGAAGGAATAACAGTGTTTATAAGATATAAACAATTTTTCCCAATGCAGCATATTTTCGGCGACGTACCTCGTTTCTCGTAACACGGTCCCAATCGAGCAACAGGAACTCGAGGCTGACGTTGTTAAGACCATCCGCGCCGTTTGGAATGTCGAAAACGAAGGACTCGTTGAACACCGGGTTGAGGGTGCGTTTCTTCACGCGCGTCTTCCTCTTGGCGATGCGCTGGTCGTTGTACACGAGATAGATCTTGACGTATGGATCAGCCAGGCCGGTCACGTCCATCTTGGGCAAGTTCTGCGCCTTCAGTACAACCACCGCCAATCGGTTGTTGATGGGTTGCCAGCAAAGGGAAACCAGCAGCTCTCCCCTGCCTTGCGATTGGATCTGTAAAAAGAAACGCAGCGTTTCCCTTTTCAGGCTCTGGCCACATTCTCCTATATTAATAGTTCGAGTGGCTCAAGATTTTGAAAAATACCCCCTTAAGATGGCCTGTGCTTTCCCAGAGATCGCCTCTGCCGGGGAAATTTCGTGGAAAGCGAACACCGAGCTTGGTTTGTTTTCGAAGTAAACTTTCCAGGAAATGGCAACGGGACGCATATCCCTCGGCGCGAAAACACGCCGACGCCACTCGAAGTATGGGTTAATTACCGTTAAGTGACTAAGTAGTTAACTGTGCCACGGTGGAAATTGAAGAATATTTAATTATTCTAATTTTAGCTTTCGTTTATTCTACTTTGCGTCGATGCTGAAGTGAGAAATGTAATACCGTTTTCCTTCGAGCGAAAGTTTTATTTACGATTAATATCGTGGGCTACCAGTGGGCCACGTGGCACGAAACGTTTCAAGAATTTTAAACTTGATACGTGTTATAATTACCACGCTATCTTTCGGGTTGAGAGGCGAAGAAGACTTTTATGTAATTTGTCAGTTTAGTGATAAGAAAATTTAGTGGTATTTCTCAGTGTTTCGAAGTTAATCTAATGATGTTTCTGTAGAAAATAAGACTTTTAAGTATTTTGTCAGTTGGGTGATAAGGAAATTTAATGGACTTTAAATTTCTCAGTGTTTCGAAGATTTTTGTGTAGAAAAGAAGACTTTTAAGTATTTTTTTAGTTGAATAAAAAGAAAATTTAGTGGACTTTAAATTTCTCAGTATTTAAAAGTTAATTCAGGGATTTTTGTGTAGAAAAGAAAACTTTTAAGTATTTTGTCAGTTGAGTGATAAGAAAATTTAGTGGACTTTAAATTTCTCAGTATTTAGAAATTAATTCAGAGATTTTTGTGTAGAAAAGGGGATTTTTAAGTATTTTGTCAGTTGAGTAATAAGAAAATTTAGTGGACTTTATAGTTCCTCAGTGTTTCGAAATTAATCCAAAGATGTTTGTGTAGAAAATAAGACTTTTCAGTATTTTGGCAGCTGAGTGATAAGAAAATTTAGTGGACTTTAAATTTCTCAGTATTTACAAGTTAATTCGAAGATTTTTTGCAGAAAAGAAGACTTACTTAAGTATTTTGCCAGTTGAGTAATAAGAAAATTTAGTGGACTTTAAATTTCTCAGTGTTTCGAAATTAATCCAAAGATGTTTGTGTAGAAAATAAGACTTTTCAGTATTTTGGCAGCTGAGTGATAAGAAAATTTAGTGGACTTTAAATTTCTCAGTATTTACAAGTTAATTCGAAGATTTTTTGCAGAAAAGAAGACTTTTAAGTATTTTGCCAGTTGAGTAATAAGAAAATTTAGTGAACTTTAAATTTCTTAGTGTTTCAAAGTTAATTCGAAGATTTTGTGTAAAACATAAGACTTTTAAGTATTTTGTTAGTTGAGCAACACCTAAGAAGATTTAATGAACTTTAAATTTCTCACTATATTACGTAGTTAATAAATAAAATTATTTTCGTCTGGAATTCATAATATCGTCCACGAATCGATATTATTTCTATAGCGTTTGCTCACCTTCAGGCTTCTGGGGCAGATTTTTCGACACAATGATATCTCGTTACCAGCGCTATCCAATCCAGGCACCGATGAGAGTGCACACGTCAATTCACCGATAATATCGTCACGGGAGTATCTATCGAAGCTGAGTACTATGAAGTGCAGGCTGATTTTCTGTGAACGATAGTGGAAAAGCTTGTTTTATGAATCACCCCTGTTAGTGTTCGGGTAAAGCACAATCTATCCTGAAGACTCTTCACAGTCGAAGTCACTAAATCTGACTCGAGCTTAAATTTAATTTCAATTCGATCAACAATCTTGTCACAATTCACACCCAACAGCGCACTAACAAATCTTTAAATATTAGAGCATTCGACCTTAGAACCACCAACCACTATCGCAATCTCAACCATTCCACCAAAGTGTTATAAGTTCAAAAGCAAAAGTCTACATCAAAAAGATTACCATGAAAAATCATGTTAGCTATATTTTTTTTTTATTTTTCAACAGGTGTAGCGAATCACAACGAATTTACCTCGAGCTGATCCTTCGATATCCCGAAGAACGTGAAGTCCTCGTCGTAGACTGGGTCCCTGGTGTTCCTGAGGACCCTCGTTTTCACCTGTTGCTGTTTGTCAGGCAACAATTTCAATTTAACGTAAGGATCGCTGGTGGCGTTTTGCTCCCTCGCGGGCAGCCCCTTGCAGTTCACCACGGTCACGCCGAGTGCATTCTGCTCGCTCACGTATCGCAGCTTGAATACCAACTGGCCCAGGCTATCCTCGTTATTCTCCGCCGTGTGGTTCTTCTCGCGCTCCACTTTCTCATTGTTCTCGATCTCCGCCTTGTCACGTTCATTCTCGATGCTCAGGGTGACCTCGCCAGAAGGTGTCTGAGCTGGTGTGCCTGCAGTCGATGAACGGCCAAACAATACCCAGTTAGCCACGTTCCCTCGTGAACCCACCCAACCGATCTCTCCTAACATAATATCGAAGAGCGTTCGAAAAACAGACGATTTTTAGTAACCCTTTAAGAAATTCTTTTCAAGCTTTAGCGTGGCGAATTGAAAGTCTTGGACGTTTCCCAGTCAACTCCTGGGGCTTTATGAATTTTAGTTTAGAATTTAATTTTTTTATTTTAATTTTTTCTAAATACTTTTGTATTGTCAGGTCTTCTGCTTCCCAGCGTAGATTCGATTTTGGGAAGTAACGGAAAGTATGGCGGGGATAAATCGGGAGGGGGATGATTCAATTTTGGAGCCTTCCATTCCCGCAAAAATCGAGTTACTGGTAGCACACAGTGGCGCCTGACAATATCGCGGAAGGGGAGACTTTCTACTGAAAAAGACTCCTCAAGAAATTCTCTCGGACAAATTATATTCACCGACAAAGTATCTTTCATCTATTCATTGCCACGAGTCTATAGAAACATAATGGGCTCACGATCAGTCCAAGAACAAATGAAAATAGCAGGGTTGAAAAGTTCCCAAAGTAATATATTTCCGCTTAACAAACCCCGATTCCTTGCTAAGACAAAACTACAAGCAAGGGACCATTCCAATTCCAAGGACACAGTGGCACCTACAGTAGTAGCCGAAGAAAATTAAAATTGTTAACGATAACAAAAATACGATAATTCCAATAGAAAGAATATAAGAGGGATAAAATTCACTTCTGGCCAGAAATTTGTAGGCCAAAGCGAGAAGAATCGATTTTTATTTTTCACAAGAAATGTAAAATTTAGTGGTGGTGAAATACGAGTTTTAGCAAAAATGGACTTACAAGGGATGATCCCGAAACGGAAAATTCAAAAAATTCTGAAACTTCGTGAATATGTAGGGGATTTCCTCCTGATTACAACGCAATTTTTGTTTGCTTTCCAAATTCACTCGACGGGGGTGAAATTAACCCCTGAAAATTCGGCTATTTTCCGATTTTGTGTTATAACTCGCGAACTGTAATAGATAGGAAAAAAGTTTCAAGACAAAAGTTACTTCTTTTAATTAGGTGTATCATTTGATAAAAAAAATATTTTACAGTTCACGAATTATAACACAAAATTGGAAAATAACCGGATTTTCAGGGGTCAATTACACCCCCTTGGAGTGAATTTGGAGGACAATGTAACGAGGAGGAAATTCCCTACATATTCACAAAGTTTCAGAATTTTTTGAACTTCCGGGTTCGGGATTTTTCCTTGTTAGTGGGTTTTCAAGCATTCTTCAAAAGTGTATTATCACACGAGATGAGTAGGGTAGACCGGGGGCGATATTATAGATAGATATTAAGACAAAATTTGGATATATGATGAAGAATGACATTTGGAATACCACACATCCATGTCCTAACAGTATAGATACACAATAGGCATGTATAGTGAAGAAAATAAACTTTTCGATACCCCAAAGTAATTTTTTCTTACTGATTTAAAATTATAATGTAAATACTCCCTTGGCAAGTACGTGTTTTTTCTTTTTTTTTTAATATTTAATCTGGCCATTTTTAAAGTAATACTGGTCGTTACCTAATACTTTTACCTGTCTCGTTAATAAAAATTTATAATTTAAGTTCAAAAGCCAGGTCGGGGGCGATTGTAACCAGGGACTTCAAACCGGTATGATTTTCATACCGGTATTACGTCAACAGAGCTATACCGAAACCGATATCGTACCGAAACAGATGAGTACCGAAACCGTTACAGAACCGAAATAGGTGAATACCGAAATCATTGAAGTACCGAAACCGTTACAGAACCGAAATAGGTGAATACCGAAATCATTGAAGTACCGAAACCGAAATAAATGCCGGTATCTTCCGGTTCTTCTTTCGGTGACATGGTAGATTAAAGTAATATCTTCATAGCCCATATTAATTCGAGCTGTAAAAACACCGACATAACGTAATATCTTTTCATAAAAATACCAATATATTAGTATACGTTTAGCCTATAAATTCTTGTCTAATAATACTTTGAAAACTGTAATAAAATCCGAAAACCGACAAAAATTACAGGTAAATATAGGTAAATATACCGGTATTTGCATATATCGGTATGGCGTCATACCGGTATTTGCGTATTTCGGTTTCTATAAAGCAGGGGTGTCGAACTTTCCCACTCCGAGAGCCGCACGAGTTGGGCCCCGGTCAGCCGGTTCCCCCACTTATTTTTCTCCAGGCGTTACACGAGACCCGGCAGGGAGGAGTGCGGCACCCGGAGCAGAAATTCATCAGAGTGAAGTAGGGTGCGGTGGGGGCCGTTCTCCTACGGCTCTACGGAGCAGGCGAAGAGGGGAAGGAGCCATTGCAGCTCGCGAGCCGCTAGTTCGACATCCCTGCTATAAAGGTTTTGAAGATGGAACCGAAAAATACCGGTGTCACACCGGTATTTTCAGTTTCGGTAGAAGTCCTCGATTGTAACATCGGCAGTCGGGATCGGTTGTACCGCGACAGAACCGAATAGTGACAAAGAAGATGAATAATATTGTCTTGTTTGCATGGAATCATATAGCACAGCATAAGCAATCGGATGAAAAATCGGTGCAAAGTACTGAATGTAAGGATCGATCACACGAAGAAGTTTTCTATTTCTGCCACAATTTCGCTACCGCATAAGTGATTATAAATTGTAGCTTTTTTCATTTATTATTATAATTAAAATCAACAAATATTTTAATTCTGTAAAGTCGAATTTGTGCTACTATCCACTCCATGCAGTGTTACAACCGACCCGGGGTCAGGGACGGTTGTAACACCTCCGCTTCTCATTTTTTATTAACCCTCGACCAAAGAATACAGGGTCATTTTGATCCAACTCTGACAAAGTCTATCACGATGTTATATTTGTGTTGGCAATGGCAAAATACAGTATAAGATGTCTAAATTGCAGTAACATTATTTGTAAAAATCATACAGGAGGTACACCTATTTTATGTATAAAATGTACATAAATAATGTCTCTTTATGTATTTCTTTATTAATAAATTTTAGTTAATTTTAGAAATTTTAATTATTTAATTCAACTTATATTTAATTTTTTGTGCAACCCGTGTTCCATAGAAATGTTGCTATGGGTCAAACTAACCCTGCATTCGTCTCACGCGACCATATCCACCATTCGTCTTCCGAGGGTTAATAACCTGGATATTACTTGACATGCAGCGAAACTGTTGTGCCTCGATAAGTGTCAGATAAGTAAGTAACATTTTCGTCTAAGAACATTTTGTTCTAACTGCGATAGTTTCTGCGTAATCGTATTCCAAAGTCAAAGTGTTACTATCGCCCCCGGTCTACCCTACCTACACTTCGAGGGTTCAGAAGCCAAGCAGTTTGCAATCAGCCACCATTCCCTGAAAATCAGTTACGTAGTTCAGAAGCCTCTTTATTCTCAATTAAGCCACTACTTTCATACGTGAGCAATAAATGTCGGTACTTATATTAATGACCGCGGAGTTACTAGGCAAAATTATTCAGAGGACAAACAGTGTAAATCTCGGTTTTAATGGGCTTGCACTGCTTGGCTTCTGAACCCTCCATTTTGATAGCAGTGAAGTACATTAATAACCGTCGTCCTGTCACGAACGACGGAAGTGACATCTTTACCTGTGCCCTGAGGTGTCCTGGGCTGAGAGGAGCTGGAGGGTTGGGACCCGGTCGGGCTTGGGGTCTGTCTGCCGGAACCAGGAGGGCTCTTGGCGGGCCCCGTGGGGCTGGGGCTCTTCTTCAGGTAGTGGCTGGTGCTACCAGGACTCTTGACCGCCGTCGGCTTCCTGTGGGGCGGTCTGAACGCCAAGGACTTCTCGGAATTGAGCTTGGTGTGCTCGCGACGCCGTCGGCAAAGCCACCAGGTCATCGCGACGGCGCAAAGTAGAAAAGCGGCGCCGATGCATAGCGCGATTACCGTTGTCGTCGACACTGCAACAACGCGAGCCCCTTGTAAAATCTCGCCCCCTTACCGAAAATGAACGTAGCTCGTCTGCAATCGTCCCTGACAGATTCAATAGCGCACCAGCAACAGTGACAGCTCGGGGCTACAAGCCTCCCCGACTTCTTGCTGTATGTTTACTAGCGTCGTTGTATTACTGGAGTCGATGGAAAATAAATTTATGAGGGCCCTCACTACTGAAACACTGGCTTCTACACGCGGAGTTTCGGAATTGTATTAGGTATGAGAAGCTGGTAAATAAGATTTGGGTATTTTTAACTCGAATTGCAATACTGGAAATTCTTCCATCGCTTGGTCTCTTAATTATACGGATTGTCAAAATTACTGATGCTCAGAAGATTCAACACTGTGCGTTAACAATAAGCTGTAGTACTATCAAGCGCTACGTGTATCAATCATGACGACACTTTCACCGAAATGTATTGTAACAAAGGATCCCCCATCAACCCCACCACCTTAAGTTTCAGCCTCCCTATAAATAGCACCAGCGGTAAAATTTCCATTTGCCCCTAAAACTATCCGCAACGTTCGTCCCAAAAGCCCTGAAAGCCTGGTCGAGTTGCTGGAAGCTCTATGAATCAGAGGATTGATCGACCGAAGCCGCCACATGGTCGCTCCTCGACCATGGAATGGCCCATGGTCCCCTGCGTAGATCCCCGCGGGTGACTTGTTCCCTACAGTCCCCACCGAGCGTTGCAACAAGGGTGCCGAGCACCCTGCCACGTATCCAGCTAGCAAACCGTTGCGCTACCGATTCGAAGCCACCGGAGAAAGAGCAACCAAGATCGAATGGGAAGACCCGGGTTACGAGTGATCCTGGACGAGCCAGGCCCAAGGTAACAGCTGTCCGCGAGCACGGCTAAGAGGCGCGCACGATTCCCTCGACGAAGAATCTACCAACTCGAGATCCTCTCGCGGCAATTAGCCTGGCCCCCCCCCCCCCCCGGAAGAGGCTCCGTGGACAGTGACGTGGTGGAATCGGGGCCCGGGGCCCGGGGCCCGGGGCCGTCGACGGGAGGGTCGACGTTGGCCATGAGGCAGGGGCGAGCGGTGCGCGACGGACGCGAGAGTGCTGGGTGCGGATTATCGCGGCGACGACGGGGACTCCACTCACCGGAATCAACGGGTCGAATAAGAGGCCCGTCCTCCGTCACTCCTCCGACCATGTTCGGCCACGTTTTTCCACGTTATTCCAGCGGTTCTAGCCGCGTAAGTCACTCGGCCACGGCGCGGCGAACGAATATTTACGGTGTGCGGACCGTCCGTGGTATTCTGAGGCGACCATCGGGCGAAATGCTCTCGGATCAATAGTAACGGCCCGGAGCTTGCGCGGAATAGCCGCCACCGGGAAGGAAGCAACGGCGACGAAGACGGCGGCCACGGCGACCCCGTCGGTCGGCCAGAGACAATGCCGCTGGCGGGCGCACCGTGGAAGAAGGGGTGTTCCCGCAGGTATCGGCGATCTCGCGCAGGTGACGATGCACTCGGGAAGGGTGCATCCACCGGCGGAATCGATGCGCTATCGATCCGCCGTCTCGGCAGGCTGGAGGGACGTTTGGGTTATTTCCCGGAACATTAAATAATTACCCCCGCGTAAAAATAACGGGACGTCTTTCTCGCGTCCGCTTTGGATGACGGGCGAATCAATTCGCGCGGGGGTGGGGTGGGGTGGGGTGGGGGGCGAGGAGGGGCGTTAGAGGATTGTTTTTCATGTGCGTGCATTTTTTCAGATTTTGTTTTTGGGATCTGGGGGAAGGATATTGCTCTGTTGTAGAGGGTGGAAAGATTTCGAGGGTTTGTGAATTGAAACTTGGAGTGGTTTAGTCTCGACTGTGGACTTAGTTGTTTGGGGATTGTGATTTGGGTTTGGATTATTTATTAGACACTAGATTTTTTGTGTTTTGAAATGCTCGAATTGCGCGTTCTTCTTTCAAGGGTATAATTATGGCGAGTTTTTTTTCTTTCTGAATTTCTTTACGTTTCTAAATTAGAAGTAAATGATTTCTGCGCACTGGTTCGGTCTATTTTTAAAAAATATGTTATATATGTTTAAAAAAAAAAATAGACCGAACCAGTGCGCCGAAATCATTTACTTTTAATTTAAAAATTCTTTACGGTCGAAATTTAAATTATATTATTCTTTACGTTTCGATTTGAATGAGTGGAATATTCTCTGCTGGCGCAGGGAGAGAAATGATTTCTGACGCTATAGGCAATCCATCTTTATTTACATTTGGGCGTGGGCTGTAATGGACCCTTCTACGTCAAATCGACGTTTCTATTAGGGGTTGGGAATCGTGGCGAACTTAAAAATAATATTCTATAGAAATTACAATTCCAAGTATTGGAGAACAGTTATAAAAATATTCATCAAACTTTCATCTACGCTCGTGTATTATTCTCGTCGAATCTGCGTTTGTTATATGCATTATCGTTCAATTATGCTGCTTTTCAAATGACGTAGACTGTCTTAAAGGGGTGGGACCTGTGAAAGGGGTGAAGGGCGAGGATTGTAACTTTAATCCGCTTCGAGTGGACCCGAGCTCGGGTTCCATTTCGAATTATCGATCTGCATCAGAGGCATCACGCGAAAAATAATTTTCCCATGAGTCATCCACTAGTCGGGACCATCTAATTGGATGAATAAGTTCGCGTTTGTATGACGAGACTTTAGGAAACTATAGTAAACTGTTTCCGTTTCAACCACTGCTCTTGTACTGCCACGTCATGCCATCATACTTTTATTTCCTTCAATATTTTACACTTATAATTGAAATTAAATGGCCCCTCTTTCGACACCTGCATAATTTCCAAGAGACATTTAATAATGAATTTTAGCTTAGAAATAACATTTCCATTCTCCAGTTGCCATGGATGATTATAATTGCGATATTCTTATAAAAATTTCACTTTCATCAAGCCTGTCGGAAAATCGAAAATCTCGGTGCTCGGAAGTGAATTCTAAATGGGCCAGTTTCAAAGAATTCCGTGTCCTTCAATTATTTATAAGACTCAAATATTCCTTTCGTGCTCCGTGCTCGGCCATATCGAATTCTACAGGAATTTTTCCGGACGAGTTTATTTCAAGATCGAGCGAAACGAAGGTGAAATGTATTAAACGCGCGTATTTGTGTGTGTGTGTAATATCTTCCAGTATGTGACATTAGCTTTACGTCGACCGGTTCGTATTTTGTCTCGCGAAAACACGTCCAATTATGTTTGACGCGAAGATAAATTTCCGTAAGGTAGCACGTGTAAGTCTTGAACAGATTTTTTGAAACGAAAGAAACGCCATTACGAGGGTGAAATGAAAAATTGCGGCTATGATGTTCGAGCTTTTACCGAAATTATCATTGAACATTGAACCAAATGAATTTTTGTAAAGATTCTCCTTGCACGCACGGAAGTCGTTCCAATTTTGAATGTTCCCTACATACATATATCAATTTTTGGAATTCCAACGCGCCCTCATTTTGCCTTACACATTCGATTTATCGATCAAGCTGTTCCTTTATTCAGGATAAAAGATGCAGGACTATTGCGATGGAATCGGCAATGTGTCGTGGTTACGTAAATAAAACAGCGTCTTCCTTCTTCAATGAAAAAAAAGAAAGTAACTGAGGTTTCTGAGAAGCTCTATGTGCGAACTGAAATTCAATTTCCATAAAGTAATTCTTGTCGCTTCACAAGGGGTTGTAATGGACACAAGGATAATTGAACTACCGTTTTTATGAATAATATTTATATAGATATTTATTCAACTAAATTAAGAATATTAGAGATTCGACCGTTTTGAACTGGACTCCGTGACTGGGACTGGTGGCTTTTGGATTAGTAATGCTCTGGGGTTTTAAAGGTTTCGGAATGTAAGAGAGGGGATGACGGGATAGGGCAGAAACGCAGGATTTTGGATAGGTGACGCATTAGCTAAGATGACGATGGGTAGCAGGGATGACGCAGTGTTTACATTTACGCAGCATTTGGGTAGTTAGTGTGATTCATGTTTGCAGAGAAAGTCGGAGGGAAACGATAAGTAAGGGTCAGTACATTACAGGGTTCCGAATTTATGATTAGTGGTACACGCAAGTTGGATCCCCTGGGAAAACAAGAAAAAAAAATTCTTACTAAAAGGCAGAGAGTAAAACCCTGAAACTTTTTAAGAAATCTCACAGACGAACTGAAATTTAATTTCTACCAAATAGTTTGTTTTTAATTCACCAAAGGGTGGCCTCAAATCAGAGTTGGGCAAAATGTAATCTAATTACAAATTGTGTAATTGATTATACATTCTTTTCTGTAATAGTGAATTTAGATAGTTGACCACAATTTCCCCAACTACCTAAATATTAACAATTACAGAAAATAATGTGTAATCAATTACACAATTACATTTCAATCGTAATTTGTAATTTGTAATTAGATTACATTTTGCCCAACTATGCCCCGAACTTATCAGTAGCAAGATCTACAGTGGTGGTTAAAAGAAACTTTGAAATTCATATTTTTACATATCTAAATAACAAACTAAATACTCTACGTGTTTTATTACTTCCACTGGTCATTTTACAATCTCCCGCAATCTAGGGATATAAACTTAAAGTTATAAATCTTTGCAATAAAAATATCTTATTTCTGTTACAGTTCACAATTTAAACTCCATTTTGGCCATTACTGTAGAGATCTTAAAAGAAACTAAGTAAGATTCCCAAGAACAAGTATTAAGAAAATATCCGAAGAGAAGTGTGTTTTGAAAAAGTCCTGCGTCATATGAAAAACGAATATGTAAACGAAGTCGAATCGAAGTCGATATAAATACTGAGTAAACAAACGATAAGAGGGTCGACTGTTGATCCATACGATTTGCTGAGCAAATCTGTCGATTCTAACCCTACTTTCGCGGATACGAGTTAAACCTGATCCGAGAATGATTCTCGATGGCCTTTGTCAATTGTATCATCGCTATCTTATCTGTTATCGGTCGGTGGCGTCATGCAGCGTGAAATGGGGCATGCGTGTTGCCTTTCAGCGACGAATATTACTACGATATTGGAAAACGTGGATTGTACTCGGCGCATGTTTACCTATGCTTAACCAATGGGGCCCACGCAACGTCGTTACGTCATCGTCGTTACAGCGTGGACGTATAGGAAGTTTAAAAAAGAGGGGTCGTGGTCTTGACCCGGAATATTTTAGATTTTATTAAACGATTCTTAAGAATAAATTGCCTTTATTGCTAATAGTACATTGTTGGTTTGGCTTCGACAGAATTTGGGTATATAGGACGCTTAAAGAATGTGGGACGTGGCATTCAAAGGAATGTTTAAGGATTTTTTAACCCACACTGCTGTTTAAAAACTATCTGTTAAATTAAGCTCATCGTTGAAAATCGACATTTAAAGTATCACCATGTTTAAAACAGTTGTACGATTTTCAATGATGCCTCAAAGATTAAAGTCAAATATTGGGCCGTTTCGACTCAGTGTGATAACCGAGGGTTAAACAACTTTTCGAAGTATAATTTGATTCTATTCTGTTGAAAATTCAACAGCATTGATTTCGTAATGTTAACTTTGAGAATACAAACTTCTCGCATTTAAGCGATCTTAGGGGGAGGTTCCGGTCTAAAAGTCGATTTTTTATTTCATTTCTTGAATGTTCGACCTTTTAAGAATGCATGTTTAAAAGGATTTGTTGAAATTCGTAAGATTCCCGAAGTTATAGGCATTTGAGTTGCGAAGTTATACGCGTTTTTCTTGAAACAGTGTTCTTAAAATCGGTGGAACCTATATCTCGAAAAGTTATTGACCGATTCGACTGAAAGTTCTTTTATTTTGAAGAATATACTTCTGGCTGGTGGAGAAACCAGTAAAATTTTTAAAAAATTGAAAAATTTTAATTTTTAAAGGCGTTGAAAGGTCGAAAAATATAGGGAAAAGGTGATTTCAAACTTCAAGTGTCGTTATTTTCTCAAAAAATGTAATTTTTCTGGTTCCCCCCCCCCGCCAGAAGTATATTCTTCAAAATAAAAAAAGTTTCATTCGAATCGGATAATAACGTTTGGAGATACAGGCCCCACCGCTTTGGATTATTTTTTTGACGCCTCGACTTTAACGACCCCCCAGTGCCGTCTGCAATGATTAATTATAAAACAAAAAATATATTTCTACAATTTAAGACATCCTTAATACAATGCAAAAAGTCCCATTAAATTATATATAGTAGTTTTCCTTTAATTAATTCCTAAAGATCGCCTATTTGTACTAGCTCTAAACCGGAACAGCGCCTTAATACTCTTACTAAAGCTCTAAAACATTATTTCATAGAACATTCCAATTCCGCACAAAACACACCGCCTATTATCCCCACATCAATTGCCCCAGTTGCCCAATCCACAAATTCACGAGCAACCGAAAAAAGCCAATTCCACTACAAGACTCATAAATTCCCCTAACCAAAATATGAGAACCACCTCTAAACGACTGCGAGCAAAGTGTGACCGCAATTTTAAATTCCGACTTAAGTTCCCCCGCCCCCGGCCACCGCGCTTTTGAAAGGACCTGTAGGGAAGGTTCTCCGGGCACGGTGTCAGCTAGTATCTGCGCAGAAGAGACAAATATCGAGTGATCCGTAGTGTGGCGTGGACTGGCGAGCACGAACGGACCGGCTTTTACGAGCGGCTCGATATAGCCGCGGTGTGTGTTCAATACGAAATACGGAACGGAGGCCAGGAACCAGCGCCTGCCTAAACGGCGCCCTGTTCTGCCGGACGGTTCCAACGCGAGCGGAATAATTAATAAAAGATAAAGAGAAGAAAGGGGGCGAAAGGGTGTCTACCGGGTGGATCGACGGTTATCGACGTGAGGTGCACTCGCGCGGGCAGAGATGGGGCTCAAGGATTTCCGGATAGTCTTCGACAATCCTTGGAGCACCTACTACCCAGGCCAGACGGTCACGGGGAACATCGTCGTCGTGCTGGACAGCACGAAGAAGATACGCGGTAGAGTACGGTGGCCCGGCAGCTCGCAAATCCCAAGTAGAATGAGTCACTCCAGCTATTTTCGCCTGGCTAATCTCGATCGCCGCGCACGTTGAGGTCCAGTGATCGACAGGTGTTCCTAGATCGTAAGCTCCGATCAATGACGTGCTCATTTGAACGCGATGGTGTAGAATGTACCGCAGAGTCCCTTGGAATCCGATCGGGGGGTGCTAGGAACGTGGAGAAAGGTGTGCCGTGGCTCTGGCTACTTGGGATGTGTTGATAGTACTGGCCTGTTTTATTTATAAGCGTGATTCAAGCGGAGATAAGGAAGTAACGATGACAAAGGTGTTTGGTATTGTTAGGTTCCTGGGTGACATCGTTCCTGAGGCGAAGCGGAGTTATGTTAGTGTTATATAGAAATGTTAAATATGTCAGTACCTATGTTGCTTTCGCTGCTGGGATAGTTTTGGGCAAAATTTTCGCAAAGTAAATATTCTGGGACTCTAGGACAACACTTTCGATGATTTTTAAGATGTATACAGTGGCTCACACCAATAATTGTACACTCTTTAAAATCGCATAACTTTTTTAGAATTGGTCCAAACGACTTGAGTTTTTTTTGAGAAGCTAGAAGGATTAGTTTGCTAAGTGGCGTGATTCGTCGTTTTGAAAAAAATGCAATTGTTCGGAACAGCAAAAAAAAAATAGTAATGGTCGTTTTTTAATCTTTTTGTTGTGAGCCTGTAATGAAAATTCAAAAAACCAGAATAAGGTCGAAAATCGCGAAATTCCCGAAATCAGCAATTTTCGACCTTATTCTACGATCTTTAAACGTTTGTAGCTCAGAGAAACGTTAACCGATTTTGATGAAATTTTCAGCTTGTATACAACTTACTTAAATGGCTCAGAAAAAAGTTGAAAAAACGACTTTTACTATTTTTTTGTTTGCTATCCGACCAATTGCAATTTTTTCAAAACGACGTAGCATGTCACTTAGCAAACTAATCCTTCTAGCTTCTCAAAAAAACTCAAGTCGTTTGGACCAATTCTAAAAAAGTTACGCGATTTTAAAGAGTGTACGATTATTGGTGCGAGCACCAATAACACATGGCGAATTAAAATTTACTGTTTGAGATGATTATGTTAGACTTACAAAAGTGAAGTTGAACCTATTCTACTTTTTGGTAAATTTCTCGAGTCTATCACACGAGGATATGATGAACTCATCGATTTTTTGTGTTTCTTATTCTATGGAGTTATTCATTTGGCTTACGAGTGGGCCGTGCCTGTCGATTTCGAAATTATTTAATAAATGTCCCATTTAGAGTGCGTTTCAAGTCGTAAATGACATCCGTCGTCGCATATCTTGCGATTCTTGTCGCTGCATTCCTGCGGAGATTGTTTCTTTCTTGCACGGCGCAGTTTAATTATAGCATGGCCGTGCACACCCGCACAGTAGAAACGGACAGTGATGATCAGCCGTGGAGCGTTTGTTTTCGTCACGCTGTACCGCCTCTGTAACGCGTTGTACATTCCATATTTCATGTGCTATTACGTGTTCGACACGGTCTACGTATTATGTATTTCCTTTATTTATAGATATTCTGCAACGTCATTTTGTTTTTCGAATATTCCATCATATGAAATATTTCTCTGCGATATTTTACTTTTAACCAAGGAGAAATTATTCGTTACTTTCCATTGACGTTGATACAAGGCGTTCTTAGCATCGGGCCAAACTCGGCTCACGTTTAAATTTACACCATTAATTCATTATTAACGGTAATTCCAAAAGCGTCTCCGCCATGTACTGATTCAATTCCATTTTTCCGGTTGGACGGTTTGGGCTGCAACGTTTAATAACTCAAAGCGCTTCTGACATCAGTCACATTATTTAAAGCCTCCCCTCCACGCGGAGCAATATATTTCCGTGCAGTTCGGTTCGTTCAGTATCGAGTGTTATTGCAAATATAATCCTGTCCTTTCTATACGAACTGCTCGCAACGAGCTGTAGTATGTTAAATGGAAGAATTAGAAGCAGAATTAGCAATATGACAACTCCGTTGAATGTCAATTTAATTAGCCACGGTCACGAAGCATTCATTTCACAGAGTTCCTAAATCTTGTTCAAACTAATTAAAGGAAAAAAAATCTGAAAAATTCATAGTAAAAAAGAAAAATGTAAAGCAAATAACGACACCAATAATCGCTCCTACAGAGTATCATTTCCTCTGAGTAGTAATTTAAAAATTCCATTACAATTTAATAATTTAATTTTCTTTCACAGGCATAAGCGTGAAAATAAAAGGCGCCGCGGACACATGCTGGACTACCGATAAGCAAGAAATGGACGATAGGGGACAGTACAGGGAAGGTACTGAGACGGTCACTGCCCACGAGGATTACTTCGAGACAAAGTATTACCTAGTTGGATCAGCTTCTGGTAGAATCTATACATTCCTTCCTCTCTCTTCGCGCCATAAAGGATTAACGACGCGCAATATCCTCAGGAGGCGAGATCGAAATACAAAGTGGGGAGCACAAGTTCCCCTTCAAGTGCGCCCTGCCCATGAATCTTCCAAGCAGCTTCGAGTCCGATTTCGGGCACGTTCGGTACATCGTTAAAGCAACTTTGGATCGTCCTTGGAAGTTCGATCAAGAAGTGAAGAGCCCGTTCACGGTGATATTGCCTCTTGACCTCAATCAGGAGCCCAGGTCCTCGGTACGATTCGCCAGCCTAGCAAGGAACATCGCCCTCAATCCCTCTAAACAGTTTTCCAACCCCCTAACTTCGAGGGCCAATGTCAGCCCCCGAAACGTCAATTCCCACAGCTAAAAAAAAATATTTTTAGGTGCTCTATCTGTATGCCGAGTTTCGGTTGGGTGATGCTCCTTGCCAGCCCAAGTCTCGCGCCAGCGCAATAGAAATTCTTCGAGGTTGAAAGTGTATCTACCTATTGTTTACAGGAGAAAGTTGAAGAGGAGATGAGCAAAACGTTCTGTTGCCTGTGTTGCGGGACCGCGCCGCTGGCCGTTAATTATTCTCTGCCGGTCAGGGGCTACGTGCCAGGACAGTCGATGCCCATACAGGTGAACGTGGAGAACTCGTCGGGGGTGACGGTGGACACCGTGAAGCTCATTCTTTGTAAGGTACAGCCGAGTCAGGTGCAGCGAGATTGTGGATAATGTGTCGGAGATAACGATGAAATCGCGAAGTCTAGATCGTGACTTTCCGCGCGACCACGCCGTCCAGCGACACCAGGACGGAGGAGTTCGTGATAGCGGAAGTTGGCAAGGGGCCTGTCGACGGCAGAGGAGCCGCTGAGTACGAGCAGAAGCTCGACATACCTCCGCTGCCACCGTCGAATCTCACCAACTGCGGGATCATCGACTTGGAATACAGTCTCAAGATCGTAGCGTGCGTCTCGGGATGGTTGGTATATAGCGAAGAATTTTAAAATTTTTGCTACCGATTGCGGTAGTGGCGAGAAGATAGTTTAAACTGTGAACGGCGACAGGAGTAAGATAGTTTCATTAGAAAGAACTATATCTTGAAATTTATACCTGATACAGTGAGTAACGAAAATATTCGAACACTCTTTAAAATCGCATAACTTTTTTTAAAATTAATCCAAACGACTTGAGTTTTTTTTAGAAGATAGAAGGATTAGTTGGAGAGTGACGTGGTTCGTCGTTTTGAAAAAATGCACTTGGTCGGAATAGCAAAAAAAAATAGTAAAGGTCGTTTTTTAAACTTTTTTGTGAGCCTGTAATGAAAATTCGAAAAACCCGTTTGTAGATTTAAGTAAGTTGTATACATGACTAAAATTTCATCAAAATCGATTAAAGTTGCCTTAAGATATAAACGCTTAAAAATCGCAGAATAAGGTCAAAAATCGCTGATTTCTGGAATTTCGCGATTTTCGACCTTATTCTGGTTTTTTGAATTTTAATTACGGGCTCACAAAAAAAGGTGAAAAAACGACCTTTGCTATTTTTTTTTTGCTGTTCCGAACAATTGCATTTTTTTCAAAACGACGAATCACGCCACTTAGCAAACTAATCCTTCTAGCTTCTAAAAAAAACTCAAGTCGTTTGGATTAATTTGAAAAAAGTTACGCGATTTTAAAAAGTGTCCGAATATTTTCGTTACTCACTGTAGATTGGGGATGGAGTTGTAAAATAGAGCAGTGGTGCTAATGTAATTGTTAGTATTAAAAATATCTGTGTTAAACTTTCTTTTCACCACCACTGTACTTATATTTGCATTGAGAATATTATGCAAGAATTAGGATTAGACGCATATGGACCATTTTTCTTTTTTTATCACTTACAAGGGAACATCCCGAACCTGGAAATTCAAAAAGTTCTGAACCTTTGTGAATATGTAGAAATTTTCCTCCTGATTACAATGTATTTTTGTTTGCTGCCCAAATTCACTCTAAGGGGGAGTAATTGACCCCTAAAAATCCGATTATATTCCGATTTTGTGTTATAACTCGTAAACTGTAAAATAATTTTTTTACCAAATGATAGATCTAATTAAAAGAAGTAACTTTTGTCTCGAAACTTTTTTTCTATCTCTTACAGTTCGCGAGTTATAACACAAAATCGGAAAATAGCCGAATTTTCAGGGGTTAATTTCACCCCCTTTGAATGAATTTGGGCAGCGAACAAAAATTGCGTTAAATTTTTTTAATTTTCGGGTTCGGGATCTTCCCTTGTTAGAAACGTGATTCTTTTCTTATAGCAAGTGATATTTCCAACTCTAGAGCAGTGATGGCAACCCGCGGTCCGGAATGATTTCAATTGCAAATCAGAAATAACAAATTCACCCCATAAATTAAAACTCTTTGACTAGTATATTTAGGTTTCCACTTTTGCCCACTATTAGCCAAAGGTCGCTCACCACTGCTCTAGAGATCGTTTCTTTAATATAAATTAAGAAGATTGAGAACACAACACTGCGGTTTTGAGGGTTAAGAAGTACAATGCGCACTCGTTATAAGCCCGACGGACGGGGCTGGCGGCGAGCGTACGGCGCGTTGTGTACATTATTCCGCGCAGCGAATGGCGCGAGCGAGGAAACCCAAGAGCGAGCGAGAGGAAACGAAAGAGTCGACACGAATTTGCCGTCAGCTCTTTCGTTCCCTCTCGTTCGTTCACGGGTTCTCCCACTTTCGTCCGAAGGATTCCAAGAAATGGTGGGGACAACGCACGGTAGAAACGGGCTTATAACGAGTGCATACTATACAATGGAAAATTAGCTGTGGAAATTTGGTAATAATTAAACGATATGAAGCGTATGAAAAGGGAGATTTTGTTGCAGGTATCATAGAAATCTGTCGAAGAACACCCTGGTTTTCGTGGGCTCGGTGCCATTGGTCAATTATCAGACACCGACTGCTCCGCCAGCAGAGGAGTCGAAGGCATCAGGAATTGGGTGGACGTCTCCTGACGGAGTTCCATCGTCGAATTTGTACCCCAATTTACGTAAGAATATTCTGCAGCTTTCTTTTCCAGAAGTAAGCAAGAAGTAATTTGAATTTCATTTTCTAGCGCCACCCTCGTACGAGGAGTCGACCTATGGCGCCAGAAGTCTTTGGGAACGTGGCGAGTCTGATTACGTTTTCGGCCTGACAAATCGTTACGCACCTCGATACCCCGTTTACAATTTCGCGCCAGGTCAATGAACAACGAAGCAGAGCTTCTAGAGATTTAATTCGCAAAAGGAAAATCATCATTCACCGTGCAGCCTGCAGAACACATTTTAAGTGCATTAGGATGAGGTTAGGCATTCGCTGTTACCGTAGGCAATTTGGAGCCGACTATGTATCTCATTTCTTATATTACTTTTTCTCCATCCGATTTCCTTGGATCAAAATTAAAAATTTCGAAGTCACTGAATTTACGAGAGCAAAGTTACCGGGGACATCTTTCAAGAGAAGAGTGTGTCTGTATAGTTTTTTTCTGAACTCTTTAGCTTCCGATATATTCGTCGATGGTGCATTATTTAGATTTTCTTCGCACTCGACTTTAGTACGATGTCTCGAATGTGACGTTAAGAATTTCGAAGTGTCCGTTTTTTGGAGAGTTCTGTGACTAGTCAGCCTTGAATTTCTTCTGGAAAATTACACGCCTTAGGTAAATGAAAGTATCTGGATCAATTGAAACGCACAACTCAGGAATACTCGCAACGAAATGGAGGATAACCTAGAAATGCGCATAGAGGGATGCGTGCCCTTTCTTCTAATTAGATTTGTATATTTTTCTACGAGGATATTCGTAGGTGCGAGCCAGCGATATTAATTAATTTCTGAACTGCCGGTCGTACTGAGTACGGGCTTTTGTGAGATATTTGCTTGACCTACACTTTTATATGTATATAATTATGTATTACTGTTACTTGTACACGTATATCGCATTTTAGAGACACGGGGAGCGATCCGAATGCAAGATCGCGGGGTCTGTATTTATATTTACCATGTTTGTGAATAAAGCGTATCTTTTTCATAGATTGCAGTTGTGAAGCACCTTTAACATTCTGTGCTGCTTCATCGTTATTTCGATTTTACATCCTTATATTTAAGAATTTCTACGAGATCCGTGGGCGTCCGGAGGGGGGTGCAAAAGGGGCCAGTGCTCCCCCCTGGCTTTGAGAAAAAAATCGCTTATTTTTCAAAACTGATCTTTATTAAGAAATATACTTTTATATATTTGAGAATTTATTATTTAAAAATATTATTTCCGGTTTTGCCACGAACGGCTGCGGTTATACCGATTATTCCCTTGGATTATCCAATCGATAATGTTGGGTGCGACACGAAAATGGTAAGCGAGCCTCTCCATCGTGTGTCACAAAATTACATTGCGTGATAGGTCTATCCTATACGTGGCCTGTGATCACACACGCGGCTAATTAAAATTGAACTGCAAAATTTGTACACGATTACTTTTTAGTTTTGAACGTTTGGAGGTAGCATGATCATAATTTTTAATTAGTTCGCGACAGGGTGCGGGGATGCGTTATATAATATAATAAATATATATTTCTTATAATTCATAAACAGCAATTTTATTAAATATCTTGTAAGTATATAAAACACTTACATTGTGTGATTTCTGTGAAAAAGCGAAGTATGCACGTACATAATTTACATAACAAAATAAGTGTCTAACTTTGAAAAAATGGTATTTCAAAAACTGAATTTCACATTTCCATAGTTTATTTTCTTTATATCTATTAATCCCAATTTTTTACACGCAATTCAGGTTCAAGAATACTCCAGTTTGGCGAATGCTTCTCGTCACACAACCAGTTGAAGTCGTCAATGCAATTCCAGTGATTTACTTTCGGATCAAGACCTGCTAGATTAAAGTGATTCGCTTGATCTTCGTAAGACCAATTGTAAGGTGCTAGACGTATCTCTGTACAATCCTCTATGATCGATCTACTTGTAACATGCAAATAAATTGTACAATCCATCGAAGAATGTAGCCGAAGTTGTTGGCACGCAAAAGCAAATACGGATTCGCTACAATCGTGGACGAACACAGATGACGCGACTGGCCCGACCAATACAGTACAGTGCTTTAGATTTACCATGTGCAGAGTACTAGGTGCCCCATAGATTCGTATCGTACAACGATTTAGATCAGAAAGCAGAATATCGTTCTTATTCACGTTTTCAGCATCCAAAACTAGTTGCTCGTCAGCTTTCCCCAGCAGCATGCACGCACTGTCCCCGTATTTGCTCGACAACTTATAATTCTGTTTCGCAGAACCATTTACAATCCCTTCCGATATCTTCAAGTCCTTCAAACCATCAGTCATATCGTGCGACTTATCGGAAGTCTTTTTCACAACCCTACGATTCTTAAAACCGAATTTCTTTTTAGGCAACAGCTTCACTTCCAGATCGGAAGCCTCATTCTCTAGTAACTGTAAATTTTCCTGCGCCCTTCTAATGTCATAAACTTTTAGAAACATTTTCGACTGCGACAAATAGTTCTTCAGCGTTTGGATCTCCTTGTTCGTTTTATCGAATACTCCAGGAAGAGCCGATATAGGAGCGCTGGGCGCGTCGTCTAACATTTCCTTGATCTTCTTGCACGACGAGTAAAAAGTATCCTTAAAGTAACTACTTTGCTCTGACTCGACAGCCAGAGATTGCCGCTCCTCCCTCCGTCGCTCGATAATATTTTTCCTCTCCCTATCCCTTCTCGTGATGCGATCTGGTAAACTTCCTTCTATGAGAGTAGGAGACTCCATGTTATCTGAATGCTATTTCTCAACAAGCTTTATATCCTGTGTATCATTCAGCTCAGAGTATTCGTTGCTAGTCACTAACATAGATTTATCTCTAAAAGTGCTCTGCTTTAATACATCCAAGAGCTTCTCTTGTTCCTTTATGGCCGAAGATTGCCCGTACAACGGCTAGAAATATGGGAATGTAACGTAGTAATTAATATCTCGATATTAGCGAACAAAACATTTCGCGAATGACGGGCTGGAGCTAATATATTTTAAAGTGTAACCTACGATTATAATAGACAAATGGGAACAAAAATTGTTGCAGAATTCAGGTTCTGGAATATAAAAAGGTGAATAGCAAAGGGGCCCTATCGAGACGCGTATCGAGATCTACATTGATATGTATACATACCTCCTGTAAGTTCTCTTTAGAAAAATATGTCTGTAGGAAGCTATATCTGAGATCACCGCTTCCTATTAAGAATGTTAAAGGTCTCGCGAACTCCATGAAGATTTAATGTTCATTTCGTTGATTTTTCCACTGTAAAAGGTCCGCCACTCTCATATCATTTTCTCCAGATAACTTTTCACAAACCGTGTAATACCCTTCCAGTATATATGGAAAGTTGTTGTGCATATAATACCTGCAATCTAACGTTCATTGATGTTCAGATCGACGATTTGTTAAAATAATTGTATCATCCTGCGACGACCGGAACGCGACTTCAGTAAACTACGAGAATTTTCAGGTCTGATCAGTCGCCGAGTTCACATGTTTCTCAATGCGTTAACGGACGTATAAGGAGTTGTATGGTATCGCGAAGGCACGAATTATGACATGAAAACATGAATCACGAGTGGAAGTAACCTAAAAACATAAATGAATCGCGAAAGGCGATGTGCGACTTACTTTGGGACCTATTCATGCAGGACCAGATTGCATACGATCCAAGTGCTAAGAATCCCTCGGCTATGAGAAGTGTCTTCGCGCCGCTTTTCCAATTTGCTGAAAATCGAGACTTTGGAGTCCTATGAAGCATACTAGCTGGTAACAAGATTTCCTAAAATGGAAATCATCAATACTCTAACGAATGATACGCGTCCCGAGACATCGAGATTAAATGCGATAGGAAGGGATAGTGCAATCTTACCCGGCTCGCTCGTGTTGCACAAGATCTCGAAGGTACGACGGCTTCGATAAGTGGCTTTCGATAGTAAACGGCGGTGAATTTAAAATTACCTCAAGTAAGGTATTTAATGTTTACAATTAGGGATGGGTCTCGAGTTTCGAGAATTCGAAACTGCGCACTTTTCTGTGAATTCGAAGCTCGGGAAACTCAGATAAGGAAAAGTATGCCGCGAGAATTTGTGTATTGTTATATTTTTGTTTGTATTCTGTTAACTATGGTCAAAGCAAGATATTCTACTTGTAAAACAGAACGAGCACTTCAAGTTTTGAGACTTTCGAGCTTCGACTGTTTCGAAGCCTTACAAAGTTTCAGATTCGAATTTCGAGAATTTAAAAACCACGTTCGAACCCACCCCTAGTATTTACTATTTGAATGTTGAGGCAGGTACAAAAAAGGGTAAGTTTATAAGAACAGTATGCAGGATTAAATTAGCGTATTAAATACATGTTACGTCGTTCACAGCACAGGGAATGAATAAGATACAATACAAACTATTATTAATGTTCTGTACAACTAAACGATTAATAATAGTATGCAAGATAAGTAATTTGTTCTCGATTAGTCAGACCTTTTTTTTTTTATAGTTTATTGTAATGAATTGTTTCTTTATACAATATTTTAAAGTTTAATATTGTATAATATGAAATTCACTACTTGTTTCGCATATACGGTTGCGCAAATAAATTTGAATGTTTAGAACAGAGACAATGTATCTTAATTAATATCGTGCAACATTTCGCGTGTATATCTATAATATTAATAGCGTACATATCTTGGAAAAAGTGTAGGCCCTTCTACCTATGGAAATAGTCTAAATTAAAGATTGTAGAAGAATATTTATTATACAGCCTTTCATACATAAGTAAGCACAGACAAAATATACAAGTAGGGAACGTGTCTTTAAAGCAATATCAAGACTGTATCTGTAAGCAGCGTTTGTTACATATATATATATATATATATATATATATATATATATATGTATGTATGTATGTATGTATGTACGGCAATAAAAAGGAAGTAACGATGAAAATAATCTTTCTCGTGATCTGTACAAGAGACGACACTATTTTATTATTTAGCTTCGTATACTAAATAGTTAAAGTCAGGCATGATTTTTGTACAAAAATTTCGTTTAATTTTAATATGCTGAATTTCAAATTGTTATACATCGATCTATTATCAAATTTATTACAATCTTTTACCTGTGACAATACAAGCAGTATCTTACTAAAATAACTTGTTAAATAACATAGGCTATGTTTTAAAAAATTACGAAGTATATATTCTCATTTATGAAAAATAGGAAATGTCCATTGTTACATGTACTATACATAAACATAACTACTTATTCACGCATTTGGCTGACTTTTTATAGTTTATTTAAAATATTTTAGATAAATTATGAGTAACACAAGCAATTAGCTCATGCATTATTGGTCTTATGCTATACAACTATTACCTAACGTTACGCAATTCTCAATATGAAGTATTTAAAGTAGATATTTTAAGAACAAACACACATTGCTATCATAACAAACGGCAGTTCTTTTCATAAAACCATGTATTTATCATTAGTTATGTACATATGAAGTAATAAACTAAAACCTAACAAATTAAAAAAGTAATATAGAATAATAATAATAATAATAATAATAATAATAATAATAATAATAATCGTAATAATATACATAAAAGTCCTTAAACAAGTTTTATTCTCTTGATAAAGCTGAATCATATAATAATCTAATTATATTTGCCGCTCTAGTAGATATTTCAATTGCACTGTAAAAACACAAATTGTTATATAGAGATATATCACTCTTTTATACCTAATTATTATTAATATAGTTCATTATACTTTATTTTTTGTTTTTAAATATCGACACGTCTGGTCCGAAATTATTTGAAAATCGTTTATTATGATCCAACGTAACATAATACTGTTTAAGAAGTAGTTGTTTCACCTGAATCATTTATTTCACATTCCTTTTTATAAATTAAATATAAAATTACTCTTTTTTTTTTCCATTTCCAGATTTATATGAAACATTTTCGCCCATTATTTACACAAAATAATTTAAATAATTAATATTCCATGCAGATTTCTATATTTACTTTGTCAGAGATGGCATACTTCGTATCTCGAGTTAATTGTATTATATTAATCTTATAGAAAAGAAGACTTCTATGAATTTTTCTTATTGCTCTTCTATGTTCCGCCATCGAAATACAAAAGTACGTAATTACAACAGGGACAATTAGTGTTACATCGTGAATGTTACGGATGATTGAGAAAGGAGATAATCCACTGAAAAATTAACGACAGAGATACATACTTGAATTCCATTTCGGGTAGAATTTAGTACTTATATTGTTTGTCACATCGCGAACTACGTCAAGTTACGAATGGCATGTTAATTCAAATCATCGGGAAATGCTGAAAACTTTTAGATTATTAAAGTGCTAAGGCACCAGAGGTAAATGCAAATGATAATAGTGATTGACATCATATTATCTCACTATAATTTCAGGGGCATAAAAACTACAGACATCTTTTTGTGTGTAAATCTGTTTACAGTGTTATTCGTTTTCAAAGTATTTTGTACACGTATACCCTACACACCTTCTGATATTGCGAGATTTCTAATTTGCATTTTGCCTGTTCACTACCAGTTCAAAAAGAAAAACGTTTCTCCGTTTCCTTATCTGTAGTAATTGTTTGCTAAATTATTCAAGAAAAAAATGTGATACTCCCGATTATACGATTCGATACGATCGTAACGGAAATACGATACACACTTTTATCTGTAAATGTAACGAGTACAGCACGAAAAAAGATGCCGTAATGTTGTGTACGTTTACGCTGCGAACTATTCGCAGAATATACGCTGAATTTTGATTTACGATTTGGAAATGTTATTAGAATTATAAATGACACAATCATTTCGTCACCTGGCAATAATGGCACTGAAAAACTCTAATGAAGGGAACGCGTTATATAAAGATATTCGATCTATATCAAGTAACCAATGGTTTAAAATAAATATTTGAAATCTATACAGTCTACTGATGCTATTTTAAAGTTTTTACAAGCGTGACAATATTTAAGGCAAATGTAATATTTATAAATTTTTTATCTGACACCAAGCGCGTGTATCTCGATATTAAATCACAGTATCGAATAAAGGTACTAACTTCAGGATTAATGCTCAACTTTCGAAACCAGTTTATTTCTCTCTATAATGAAATCGTCAATATATACTTAGCTCTCCGATTAATCTTGAATGAAACTCTGCACGCCTTATAAAACGGTTTATAGATTTGCAAAAATTCACAGTTTACCTCGGCTGTTCTCCGTTGAAAATTATGTTACTGAAATTAAACTTCCTTTCACACAATATCTGTATTACTTCTACACCTTTACCATATTTTTTTAAGATAACTGCATACAATTTGAGACATACAGCATCATTGCAAGATGGCAGTTACACATGCGATGAGAAATGATAATACGTATCACGTTTATTATCGGTTAAGAAAAAATTAATTAGAAATTTATTAAGCATGATATTGTTATTTACAACATTTTATTTTTAGAAAGATTAAATTTGACATAATTCCTGTCAAAACATGTTTCTCTATCATAATTTCGCGAAACCATAAATTTTTGTTCTGTTGCAACGTTCTTATTCATGCACATTTAATTTCTCCTCTTTACATTGATGCTAAGACGGAATTTGTTGAATTTCTATTCTGCCATAACCTATGCTAGTCGACATATTATGCTGCTCTTTCAATCGTTAGCTCAAACCACTCAAATTCAACTTTGACTGGCAAACGGATAATACAGTTTTATATAAAATCCGTTAATCAGAAAGAGATAGATTTTTTCCCAAATTAATGTCCGATTGTTAGTTTTCTAATTAGTTAGCAGTCATTGCTAACGCATCCCTCATTTACTTTCAGTAATAGTCGTTTACCCAGACTTACAGTAATGAGGCATAAAGAGATAGCTGCTGGGGGGGGGGGGGGGGCAGGAAAAAGTCAATATGACAGTCTTTTGAACACCATGAGGTCATGGAAACACTGATGCACTGTAGTTCGCTACGAGACCATTTCATGCCATCCACTACCATTTGAGGAGTTGCTCTCTGATGGTGCTAAATATTCAAACATAAATTACAGAATAAACTTTAAAAATAATATCCCCAATCCGACTTCCCTTGATGCCGAGGGAAAATATTCAATTTCATGACTTTACCAGTCTTGTCGCTTTCGGCTTTCTCTGGAGACAACGACCTAGGTCCCCATATTCTCACTGTACAATCGTCTGATACAGATGCCATCATTTGATGGTACACAGGATTCCATGAGACACAATTTACTGTTCTACTATGACCCGTTAGAGTTGCGATAGGTAGTTCCCTTTTGATATGCCACACGTAGACCTTAGTGTCTGCAACGGGAATAGGAAGCTCAATTTTATCACATTATCGAATCGATCGATATTATGGTAATTATTTACTTCAGCGATTCTTCACCGATTTTGATGAAATTTAGATACGTTGCAGGGGCATGATTCTGAATAATTTTTTCCTATACATGCTACCGCCGCTCGGCCTTAGCTCCCGAGATATATGCGAAAAACTTCTGTTGATTTATTCCGACACAAAGCATTCCATTTTCCAACTTGTCCCGGGTATTAGTATTGATTGGGGCTAGATTAACGCCGCGGGCGCGTAAAGGATGGTAGCGAATCGATGTGAGTTTGGAGATTTGAACCAGAAACTTGCGGATGCCCGTCAACGCGTCAACACCTCGACTCTGTTCGGCGGCGCCGACGCCGCGTGGCTGGATATTAGGATGACTCTGGTTCTAAAACGTAATTTTTTTTCTAGGAAGAGGGTGCTTTCGACAGCACTTGTTGGGTGCGTGGGGGCTCCCGTCAATACCCCGACTCACGTCGGTTCCCCGCACTAATCTAGCCCCAACCAATACTAATACCCGGGACAAGTTGGAAAGTGGAATGCGTTGTGTCGGAATAAGTCAACCGAAGTTTTTCGCAAATATCTCGGAAACTAAGACTGAGCGACGGTAACATGTATAGGAAAAAGTTGTTCAAAATGTGGAGTTTTACAACATATCCAAATTTCATTAAAATCAGTGAAGAAAATTATTACCGATATTACACTAATTCCACGTAATTCGGCATACCTTCGCTACCAGATGCAATGAAATCTTGGTTCACGCCACCGAAACAACTGTGGATTGTAAAATGTCCTTGAGTAACACCTTGGAAACGTCTTACTAAACATCTGTCTTGTAAATCCCAAAGATGTACACCCTGATTGGCAACATTGAGGAGTGCAAGCCGGTCTGTTTTATTTACACTAAATGACATCACAGGATGATCTTCTTGTAATCTGCAAACGTTAAACCAATATTACCAGCAGTACGATATTAACGAATTACGTTGCTTACAGTCAAAGTAATTGCAATTTTACATTGTAAAGTCACATAAATCGTCAAAATTATATCCTCTAATTCGATGATGTGAATCAGCAGCTAGAACCGTTTTTCCATCACTTTTGCACCACAGGCATTTCACTCTAACACCTTCCCAAGACTCTGACACATTACCTTCTAAGTCCTAAAATATCACATTTATATGCCCAATGTTTAAAGTTTCTTTGACTAAACGGAGGAATGTGGTTATATAATAAATTTGACTGATATGTTACAAATTGATAGAACTGCCCACGGAGTCCTCCCGCCACGAATTTACGCGAATCAGGATACCAGGCGCAAGCCGTAAGTGAATCGTCGGTGCTTTGGGTAACAGTCGCACGTAGTTCGTAATCAGGTGGATCAATACTCCAAAGCCAGAGCTCTGGGCAATCTTCGGGTCCGCAAGCAATTAGAAGACTGCTGTCAGGACTCCAGGCAATCAGTGCCACTCCATAAGTATGACCTTCTAGTGTTTTTCTATGAGATACTCTCAATGTTTCCTAGTTTCATTGGAAAATCGTTTCTCGGTTACTGAATGCTTGTTACTTCGTGACGCTTAACAATTTACTTACTGGATCAACGTCCCAAATAATTACAGACATATCCTTTGAGCCTGTAGCTAACTTAAGACCATCGGGAGAGAATTTACAATACCACACTTCGTCGCAGTGATTATTGAGCACCTGTATAGTATGGCACGGAAACTGTTCTTTGCTGCAGCTGTGATCCACGAGCAGTGACACATTTTCTAAACTTGTCTGATTTATAACAGAAATTAAATATAATAGTGTTGGTGTAAAGTACTGGCAGAGTTCAGGAAATAACGATGGATCTGAATATGTCACTACTAATATCAGAGCGTAAATAAGTAAATAGTACCTGAGTATGCGTTACGTGGTACGTGCATTGTTGATTCTGCATCTCTACAGCTTGACACAGAAGTGAATGAAGGCGACGCGGTGGTAACATAATGGAGGGTGGTAGATATTTCTGTAGTCTGTCCATTAACGCAGCTCTCGAGGCTGCGCCTTTACCATCCCAGCCTGCACGCGTCTGTTAACAAGTGTCTATTTGCTAGTGATCAAATTTTCAGTAGCCGGTTAGTTTCGGAATATTTCTATGCGTACAGATTTCGATTCTATAAAAGCTCGTTAGTAGAGAAACAACGATAGTAACGCGTGCGATACATATTACACCGTGTACGTTCATAAAACACTGCATTGTCGAATAAATGTGTACGGTATTACCTGTAATTCGTCGCGTCCACTGCACATCATAAATGCAGATAACTGGTGGACACGACCTGTGTTATGACCTAAAGGTGTAAGTTCGTTGCGTAAAACTTGCAGTGCTTCCATGACTAACCCTTCTTCCAAGTATTCTAAGTATTTCTGTTCTAACAATAAAAACTTCATTTCCTGCAAACAAGGAACAGTAACGTATGCATAACTGTGCAAGTTCGCGGGACATTAAGAAACTCCAATGCGAAGAGCCTTACCACTAGACTTTGACTTGCACCGTTTAAAAACGACTTCAGTTCGTTAAGGTCGTGCTCCGCCTTAGTCCAGTCTCCATCCATAACGTGTTGTCTAAATTTTGCAGCGGCAGGATGATCTAGACGACAACCCGACTCTTGCATAAGAAGATCCGCTGTACGACTGAAAATAATATTTCATTTTGTCAATTACAATTAACCACAGACCCGTTAGGACGACGAAAACAAAATGGACTACACAATTTCTACCGAAGGTGTAATTTTATTCGACTTAGGTAACCAATAAATATTACCTAGAAAAACGTATACTCTCTTGGTATATTATTAAAAATTAAGTCGGACACGATAACAATGTATTCGACTGCAAATCTATTTCGCACGTGTGCCTCTTTTTCATTGCCTACATCATTATAAAGCAAGTATAACTTGCAGATACTAGCGACTATATTTCAAGGTTCTATAATTAGCTTTCTCCCACCACACAGTATGCAGTCCAGATAGGTTGTGATACAATAGTTCTGATAAATGCATGCTCGTACATACAAAGGGAATTCATGAAACAAAGAGAACGCTTAGAAGCTTTTAGGGCGACAAAAGTATTATCGTCGAATCCGATCGTAACATTGGATATCGGGACTAAAATAATCTGTGAATCAATTCGAACGCATAT
Source organism: Andrena camellia (assembly GCA_029448645.1). Lineage (NCBI taxonomy): Eukaryota > Metazoa > Arthropoda > Insecta > Hymenoptera > Andrenidae > Andrena > Andrena camellia. The sequence continues at coordinate 11,654,380 of CM055677.1, forward strand.
GTTGCTTTCTTTTGGGGACAGGTTCGCTCGCTCTATACCTTGGGCATGCATAAGAGTCGAAGGAGAAAGGAGGTACATACTCGAGTCCAACCGTCTTCAAATGCTGTCCAATGAGTCTCACAATGTCTTGATTAGTTTTGTCCATTACTTTCGGGGGTCCCAAATTCTGATTCGTTTCCCCGTTTACACCATTGATGTCACCGTCCGATTCTGGTATCATGTTGCCATTGGCGTGGAGCCCTCCAGAGTCGGCGGTACTTCCATTTTGTTGGAGCCCGGAGGAAATGCCACCGTTCGATGTCTGCTGTTGCATTACGCTGTCATGCACACGGAAATGTTACCCGTGGTGACAATGAGTGGCCCGGGATACTAACGAGTACGTGGTACTAAGCGATACATTCTATCTTGACATAAGTATCTTCTTTTTATTATTTTTTTTTTTTTATTTTTTTCTTGCAAAAATCTCAAAACACCACTCGCTTTCGCGTGCAAAGGGTCTACGATTACTCGACCGAAGGATTTCAAGAAATATAAGAAAACTGCTTGTGAGACAGCACGTATGAAAGGAACCCGACGTTGGTACGTCTTGAGATTCTGTAAGGAAGAAGATATATACGTGAGAGCGTCATTACGAAGGGGGTAAGCCCCTTCGTTTGTTGACTACGCGCTCGCGACGTTCTAGGGCCCTGCGATTGCGTTACCGATAGTTTTCCATCTCGGGATCGGTGTGGTGCTCGTCCGCTGGTCGTAGGGTAGCCGGGAGAGAACTACGGGACCTTTTGCGCGGTGGCGGAGCGAGTCCACCGTCGTCCGACTCGCCGCTCGAGGCCAGGCTTATGCGCGTACCGCCCCGTTTTTCACACGATTATTGTCCCTAAGATCGTTGGTGGGGCTGGGGCTGGAGCACGCACGCAGCCACGATTGCGTTCTACGGAAAACTCGTAGCCTCCCCCCTTTTTTTCTTTCGCACGTATTCTAGACTAACGCCGTATACCGTTTATCCCGTCGGACTCGCTGTCCGACGATCAGAAAACGAAGAAAAACAGAATTCTTGTACGCCTGCCAAAACGGATACGAACAATGACTGCTACACAGCTGATACTTGTTTAGATCGTCGTTTACGTCACACTGTGATCTTCTTTGCAGATAGTTCCGCTGACTATGGCGCCCGCTATGTCCGCTCACATGCGTTCTCTGCCTTTCTAAACCTGCAGAACCCGTTTTACCTGGGGCCTCCACCGTAAGATGGTAGCATTTGTTCGCTGGTATGGACACATTCTCTCCTAACTCTATATTTAATATTTTACGACCCTCCTTCGAATTAATCTTCTCCGCTAATTAACCGCGCTCGTGTTTCTCTTACGAGAGATCCGGTATAATTTGTGAACGATTGAGATATCTACTTCTTGGCAATTGAGAAATAAAGAAACGAGAGAAGAACATTGAATCTTGATAGAACTCGTTTTTAAATCTCCGCCAATCATTCTTAAAGTCTGCTTCTCAACGAAATTTGTTCGGGTCAACATGAGGATTCCTCATACTCCTAGGACAGTATTTACCGGGCACTTTGAATTTTCCTTGGGTACGTGTAAAGTGAATTATTTTCAAATATTCCATTCTGTCTAATCAGATAATTGATTAACGTCTTATTGATTTGTTATTAAGTAAGGTACTTCTTTACATATATAAGAAAAATATTATTCGCTACTATACTACTACAGTATATTTAATGCATTATTTATTAATACTCTATTTACTATACATCTGATACTTTACATGTCACTAAACTCTTCAATATGTACAAAATTAGCGCTACACGATATGGATAAATGGAAAAGCTGATATCAAATATAATCGTTACTAACGAATTTGTAAATAGATATAATTCAGACATCAAATTTAACGATAAACCATGATTAACACGAATAAGGCTTGTCGGATGTTATACTGCTCGGCGTGTGCTTCGATAGTTCATGCAGTTCGCGTATAGTTCTCGTGGGGTGCAAGTTGATTGCAAAGTTAGGTTAGCTCGGTCGACTATGGGAAGCCGGCGCGCGCCGCTAGTCAGTCACTCGCCGGCCGCCGGTGCAGTACGTCGCGATCGTCTCTCGTTCAATCTTTCGCGCGCCCCTTTCTTACAGAACTGTGTCCTAAATATCTAAGAGCGAGCTTGCACGTATCACGATCAACATCGAGTCTGACGAATTTCCATCGCGTAAGAATGTCGTTCGCGATGCGGTTAGAACAGCCCTGCTGCGTTTTGAACGACGTGTGAGAGAACGAAAGAGGGTGGTGGGAGAGAGAGAGAGAGGTAGGAAAGGAATTCGTACCGTCCGCGCTCGAAGTTCACGTGAGATCGCGGAGTCTCGTGCAAGCGACGTGCAATTTGTGTTGTGCTGTGCGTATTCATAGAATATCCTTACTCGAGAGTGTTCTTCGTTGCGACCACCTGTTGGGAGCCTAAACCACGCTCTCTTTGTGTCATGTTGGATTAACCGGATTACGTGCATCGCTGGGACGTTCTTTTGGATGGCGAGATAAATCACCGAGGACGTCGACAAGAGGTAATGCTGCATTCATTCTTAATTCTTCGTATACACGTGATAGAAAATGCATTACCCAGTAGCATATTATCGCGACGGACGCTGTGCATTCTGATACCCAAGTTCATGGCCGCGCTTCTGAATTTAATTGATGGCATACTTATTGTTAGACGGTTAGGGCGCCATTATTGAAAAGCGCGGGCAATGAAATTTGTATTTCAAATGTTGTCTCTTCATTATTCTCGATCGAATATCTTCGAGTTACAAAATGTGCGAATCAAAACAACAATTTCCACGATGGCACATTAATTTTATCGGATACTTTATAGAATCTATGTTTTCGTACACTTGAACCTAAAGAATTTTCATTATACGCGCGCGCGTAGGGATTAGAGAAAGTACCCATTAATTGCAAAACTAGTAAAATTCATTCTATACGAATATATTGAATAATTATTGTAGCGAAACATATAATTCGAAAATTTCTTTCGAAGCAGTCTTCTGGACGGAATAAGATAAAGCTGCTAATAGCTTCCTCCACGTTTTTGCCAGCTCGTTCGGACGAGTTCGTAAAAATGGAAATAATGGCATTATCGCGAACGACTTCTACACAGGGAGAAGCGAGTCGCACGTACGCGCGACACTCGTGCTTAAAGAATTCCTCGTGGCGGACGTACGCTTTTAAACTCGTGTGCGCGCTGTGCACGCACGTTTCGACAAACCACAATACACGGACGGCGCGCCGTCGTGTGGAATGAGTCGCGTGATGCAGTGCGAGGAAGAGGGGTTGCAAGGGTCGACAACGTGATGAGAGCTACGGGGCGGGGGAGGAAGGGGTGCAATCCGCGCGGAGCGATGGGTATTCAATTCTCTCTGATGCAAGCTTTCAGGAAATTTATTCACGCTAAAGTTCAAATCCCCTCGGATATTACACGAATCCAAACACACGAAGACCTTGAGAAATACTCGGAACGAATGTAGAGGATATGAATAATTCTGAATACCAATAGGGAACAAAGATTCTGGTTTCTTTATTCCCGTCTCGAAGGGAAAGCCTATAATTGTGCCTATAATTGATTTATACCGTAACGGTCGAAAGATTTTAACATCGGGAGATTTCCGAGATCGTTTAAATTTCACGAGCATCCTCTCGGCATCGGATGATATTCGAAATATTTGGAAGCGTCTCGAGTCCATTGCTGTGCCGCGGGACGGGAAGAGGTTGTCCGTGGGGAGAGGGCACATTCCACAGTGGACGCGCATGCGCGCATTCTGACTCGCGGCACCCGCGCATTCGACCGCGTGTAGTCAGTGTTGTTCAGGTTAGCTTCTTCTGGTTTATATCTGGAAAAAGTAATCTCGGCGCGGGACGTGAACCGCATTTTAGTACACCTTTGGAAGTAGGTAAGCTGCGTACGTACACTTTGGTATTAATATTCGTCGACTATAAATTCCAAAAATCCTCGAAATTTAGGCACAACATCTTTACACATCCCCTGGATGCACGCAATGGCAAGTGTTATATATCTAACACCTTGAAAGTAGATCATTTCTTTTTATAAAATTATCAATGGAAATCTAATAATTTTTAACCACCAGTAGAAATTCCAAATTCCACGTGAATCAGATTTAGTCGAGCCGAGATCGACGGTTTACGATCCCCTCGCTTGGTCGATCGTTCCCTATAGGATTAAGAAGAAAATCGTAGGCTGCCTGCGCGGGAATTTTTCGCATAAAGTTTTACGATTCGTTCGATATTCTTGGATCGAGTAGTTTTACGCTCTGTGTATATGCCGCGGTCCCCCAGGCGCGAATTCCAACGCAACGATTTTGTATGTTCTTTTCTACGTGGTTTTACATACGTGGCGGGAATGCTCTGCCTTTAGATGCGCCGGAGCTCCGAGGTTCGCTGTTCGCAACCGTAATAGTACAGAAATGCCTGATTGCAGGCGCAGAAACGGTTCTCCAGCGGGGCGCTCTCCTCAACTTTGGCTCGTCGCGTTGAATGCTAATACGTAGGAAACGGTAGCCGCGTCTATCACCGGCCTTTTATACTGTTTAATGTGGTATAACGCCGGGAAAATTATCGTTTCAGTTCCACTGAATGCATCATAAGCTTTTAATTATCATAATTAACGAATACCAACGAAGCTAAATTAATTACTTATAGTTACAAATAAGTTTCGAACAGGATATCTCATACCACTTCTTACGCTCTAGATTTTATTTATCTCTTTATTGACGAGTGTTAATCCATTACAATACATAATACATATTATATTAGTTACATTATTACGCATAATTTAAACTCAGGTAGTAGTAATAATATCGATGATAATACTATTTAATAATATTAAACACTTATAGCAAAGTTTTAACCATCCAGAAAAATGAATATTAACCCTTAACTGGTATCCTGGGGTCAGTCATGACCCCAAGCACGCAAAGTTCGCTGCAAAATTTTTTGTTTTCTAAGTTTGTAAATTGAATTTCTAATTAATTTTATAATAATAGTTTAACTTTCTACGTTTCTATTATTTTATACATTACCTAAGAACAAAATATTCATAGAGGTTGATCTAGTGTCGATTTTACAAATTTGTATTGTGTCCTTTTTTATTTGGGGTCTGCCAAATTTGAAAAAAAAAAAAAAAAAAACAGTATAGCAGTTAAGGGTTAAAATGATCCTATCCGCGAATACTGTTTCCTCGAGATGCTATAAGTATTTCGACCAAGTACAAGCCAGTCTTCGTTGATTTTCACGTTCTGGTTCGTATGCAAAAAAAGGAACGGTACGCTTACATATTTCGTTCCGCGCAAAGCCACGCGATGCATCGTGTGTGACCGAGCGTCCACGATATCGTAAGTTATTACCGCCCGTGTCATACCGGCCACGTTCAGTTCTGCATCTCTCGCGCCCTTGCCGCCGCCTTGTACTTTTGTATGTTTGTCCTGCGTAAACATCGCCCGTGCAAAATACTTTTCGAGGTTACGCTGGAGGCCGTTGTGCCAGGGTAAATAATATTCAGGCGTCTCTTCAACCGACACTCGAGAGGACGTCCAAAGACCTTTGGTACTTGGCGTCGTATTTCCAGCTCCAGCAACGAAATCTTTAAACTTACGAAAGCTTCCGTGGAATTCTACGGCGTATATATTTCTCGAGTGGTAAATAATTGCAGAATACGATGTAGGTAAATTGTGGTACGACCAGACAGGTCGTTTCTCATGCAAATACGAGTCAAAATTCTGGGATAAATTTCGTTCGTTTGGTACTTCGTTTTTTTTTTTTAGAAAATGTACTTCGAAGTTTGTTGAATATACACGCACAATTATTAGTGTTCTCAATGATCAACAGTATTATTGTGCTTCTTTTTTTAAAAGAAAGGCAAAAGTTTAATTGTTTTCCTTTTCGTTGTACGTACTAGGAATTGTGTTGTCTTGAGGAATTAGAACTGTTTCTTTAATAGTACTTACCTACGTTAGTAATTCGCTCGTCCTGTTTTGGAGATTCCCAGGTCTTGTTTGTTCGAAGAGAATTCCACAGTGATTTATGCACAGGAGCATTACAATCGCTAGATTCATCGCGCGAGAACGTATAAGTGCATCGCTTCTTGTCCTAATGCATAAAGCCCTCGACATTCCTGAAGATGATTCATTTCATCAAAGTTGCTCTGGCTGCGGTTCGTTCGATACGTAGATCGAATCATCGTTTCAAGGTTCTGCAGAGTAACTCTTGGACGTACTTACTGGCTCGGTTAGCTGATACATTGTTTAAAATAATTAGAGGAGCACCCACTCTAATGACTTCGTGGATTAGTATCAATAAGCTGGTCAATGTTTTAAGGAGGGAGGCCTACCTAGAACGGTCAAAACAATATGCTTCTTTGGGAATTTTTTCTAGAAAAACCGGTAAACTTTTATTATTAAACATTAGTCTATTGGAAAGAGTACATCTTACGGATATTTCAGTATTTTGGGGGGTAAAAAGTAGTGAAAGGTTTGTGAGTTATAGGCGATACCCGAGACGTCCTTTTTTTAAGGCACTTTGCGGTGACAACCGTAGCTCGGTGCAGGATCATCCAAAATTGAAAATTTGAATTTTCCTAGATAATATATGAAATTATCTAGACGCTATCGGGCCCGCTTTTGGAAAAATTATTCAGAGACAAAATGGCGGCTGTGCAAAGTTGAAGCATCGATATTTGGCGAAAAATCGCTCGTTTTTCGAGTGCAAAAAAAAGGGTAAAGCTCCTGATAGCCCTTAGATTTTTAACCCTAAAATAAGCCTGCCAAGCCTCGAGTAAATCGGTTCATTAATTTTTTAGTTATGTGTGTCACCGACTTTGGAAACACGATTTTGAGGAAAACGCGTTTAAAGTTTTGGGTCTGAGCGCTACACCGAGGACACCTACTTACTTACACGCGTATAACTTTGTCAATTTTGGTCGGATTAACTTGACACTTTCAGGGAATATTTTTAAGATGTACTTCAAGAAAATATAAAAATCGATTTTTCAAAAATTACTAGGTAGGCCTCCCCCTTAAAAGCTTCTATGTGCACTACAACTTGGGTAGTTAAAGGGAGATTCCGGTTTAGAGCCCATAAAAATAGGTGGTCTTTAGGAATTAATTAAAGGAAAACTACTATATATAATTTAATGGGACTTCTTGCGTTGTATTAAGGATGTCTTAAATTATATAAATATATTTTTTGTTTTATAATTAATCATTGCAGACGGCATTAGGGAGACATTAAAGTCGAGGCATCAAGTAATTCATCCAAATCGGTGGGACCTGTATCTCCAAACGTTATCCTATTCGACTGAAACTTTTTTTATTTTGAAGAATATACTTCTGGCTAGGGAGGAAACTAGAAAAATTACAAAAATTACATTTTTTTTTTAGAAAATAACAACACTTGAAGTTTGAAATCACTTTTTCCCTATGTTTTTCGTCCTTTCAACGCCTTTAAAAATGATAAATTTTCATTTTTTTGTAATTTTTTCTGGTTTCCCCCTAACCAGAAGTTCATTCTTCAAAATAAAAAAGTTTCAGTCAAATCGGACAATAACTTTTGGAAATACAGGTCCCACCGTTTTTGAGAACACTGTTTCGAGAAAAACGCGTTTAAAGTTTTACGTGAGTGGCGAGTGGCCGGTTGTTACCCATGCAATTGCCGCTACTCAAATGCCTATAAAACTTCGGGAATTTTACGAATTTCTACAAATCCTTTTAAACACTTATTCCTAAAAGGTTGAACATTCAAAAAAGAAAATAAAAAAAAATCGATTTTTAGATCGGAACCTCCCCTTAATGAAAGCGTTTAAATATACAAGAGGATTTTTGTTTCCGACTTTAGTTCATTTTAAAACAATTAGTTTTTAGAGGTATCGCCAAAGGGGATAACTTTGGCTACAAAACTACTTAGATTTTAAAAGAAATTTCCCTAGAAGTCGGAATCTTGAAGTGGGCAATTAATGCTATCCAAGGCACAATGTCTGACAATGAGAACAATATCTGTTATCACGGGCGAATTTGGAGATTAAGCGCCCCTAAGTCTGCCGCCCTTTCCGCGAAACATCATCAAATAATTTAATTTAAAAGTGTTAGAACAATTTTAAAATTAATTCAATATGACAACTCACATATGAATTGTTGCTAATTTGCTACATGGAAAAAAAGTGAATTGTTTTTGAAGTTGCCTCAAGCCTCTGTGTTTAAAGATCGCCCGGTGAAAACAGCCAAAATAAAAACATTTTGCTACCTTTCCCATTTGGACCACATCACGAGAGGGTTAATTAGCAAAAAACTCTCATTTACGTCCAAAGAAATGCGCAAAATCAGAAAGCTTCCGGTTCATCTGAGACACCCGGTGCGAGTAGATACAGAAGGGAGCAAAAGAACCGTAAAATTTGATCCTTAAAAAAGATCCATCCGCTACCTGTGTCACGTACCGCTTAGGCATACCGCAGTGTGCGAGATTAACTATACGATACCAGAACCGTAATGAATAATATCGCGATGATGTCACGATAGGTCTTCGTACGTGGTCGCTGCCTTTTTTTGGTGGTCCTCGAAGAACCAAGGTCAACAAAAAAAAAAAGGACTCGCAGAAAGATATACCGTGCACAGGTACGAACGGAACGTTCCACAGAAAACGAGGGAAGAGATGGACAAACCATAACGGACACGGTGATCGACGGCAAATATCAAAGCCTCGCGCAATTAGATGATGTTCGAAGCGTAGGCAGGAATGCCTGGACTTTCCATCCCCGTCCTTATAATTTCCAGGCGTAATAACGATTCCGCCGTAACGATAAGTTGAGGCGCGTCGAAGGTTCTCGGCTTTACGACCAGCCTAGCCTGGAATCCATCATTTCTCTAGGATCCACTTAAAGTTCCTCTCCCCGTCGACGGTTTCGTGGAAACCGCCTAGCCCGCTCGCATAAACGGCCCAGCCGAGATATTTCCACTTCCCCCGATTCCATTCGCTCGGGCCTGGGGGGAGGGGTGGGTGAAAATAAGCGGGCAGTGGCCGCAGGGAAATTCTTTGAGTGTAGAAATTAGCGAGCCGTCGTCGTCATAAATCTCTTCGCGGTCGATCGCGAGTTCACTCCTCTGAGGGAAATGGAACGATGTTTCTTATTGTTGCTGGAGCATTTCGGGTTTCTTATGGTTATTAGAATGGCGCAGGGGCACGTATAGAGGCACAGGTATACACGCGACCCGAAAGAGGCCGAGAATTCCAAGCTATTTTTCTCGTGGAAATCAAAAAGAATGTGGTCTAAGGCGGAACGCGCGCAGGTGCTTCTATCCCCTTCTCTCTCTCTCTCTCTGTCTCGGGTCCGTCGGGGCCTGATTCTGCTCCGGTTCCTCCCATTCCCTCTGGGCAGCGGCCCGCCCCCGTCCAGCTGTAAAAATTGTCTACGAGGGTCTAAATATTCGGTGGATACCGCGGGGTGATTATAATTCTTGGGCCGAGAGTTGCCTGGAACGAAGGAATGCCGTGGGGCGGCTAAGACAAAGCGCGATCTCCCTCTTCGCCCTTTATCTCTCCAGCGCTGAAGATTAGTATCTATAGTCGGGCGACAGATGGTGGTCGGTAGCCGCGCGCAGTCCAGATTCTATATAAAGTCTGGAACCAGCTTCTCTTCTGCCTCCTCTTCGTCGTTCTCGTCTTCTTCCTTCCTTCCTTTCCCTTTCCTCGCCGTTACACCTCTAGTCGTGCTCCTCTTTCCACGCATTCAACCTCCTCCCCCCCCCCCTCCCTTTATATACGCTTATCCCTCTCTTTCTTATTTCGCGCCTTACAATCGATCGAACGCAACACGGCGTCGGAATTTGCGCGATCGTAACAACCGGTAACGCTAGATCGCGGGTCACCACGCGAAATGAAAGTCTAATTCAGTCCGAGCACCTCGTAAATATTGCATTTCTTATCGTGCGCTCGCCACGTTACGCAACGTTATCGCGGCGGAACGTGCCTTCCTTCTTCGGTGGCAGACGGTATTGTCGATCTGAATTCGGGTGAAATCGCACCTCGAGGGTGCGCTGGATGGTCGGGATTGAATCATTTGGCGAGCGAGGTCGCTCCCTTCGTTTTGGTACTGTAGATATGCGAAGGTGACCTTCTTTCGAGACGGGCAGTTTTTTCGCCTTGCCTTTAGTGCCTTTATTGCCTTGTCGCGTAGAATGAGAGAGACCGAGCGCCTGTCTCGCTCATGCGCAGGAGAAAAGGAGGATAGGGTTCACCTTAGTTTGAGACAATAGTGTGTACACTTATATACAGACATCACTCCAGGCTATAAGTCGAACTTCGATATCGAATTGTTCCCCTTTCTCTGGCAACGTTGTAGGTTTTTAACGCATGCTAAATTCAGGGTAGAGGATACCGTGCTAACGGCTCTTGCGAATTTTCGGCCACGGGACAGCTGATGTGTTCGGGCTTAACGCATGCTTCCGCTCCGCTCGTACCAGCGGCGGTTAGGAGGCCCCGATGGAAACGTAATCGCCGTGGAAAGAGGGGCGGGGGGGGGGGAGAATATTGGCCTGGCCAGATCGGGCCCGGCCAGCCTCCTTTTTCCGTATCCTCCTCTCGAAACTCGCAACGGGCAGGTTGCGCCGCGCTCACGGGGTGTCCGCGATTATCATAATTATATCTCGACGCGATGAGTCATACACCGTGCGCGCTGGTAACACGAGCAACGAGAGGAGAACGCATCGTTTGCGCGCGTCCGGTCGCCCTGCACCGTTTCGAATCGCTTGGTCGAAAACCAGAGTGATCGTTCCCGTTCTTTCGGCCCCAGCCACGTGGGTGTTGCAGTCGTGTAGAGTGGCGGTCAAAAGAAAGTTCATATCTTTCTAATGTCCACGCAATAAACTTAATACTAGGCTTTCGGTATTATGCTGACTTTAGAAGCTTTCATCTTTCGTAGTTGAACCATTCTTTTGATCACTACTGTACGCAGCTGTACACGGGTTGTGTCGGTCAAAATGGGAAATGGTACTTTTGCGAGGAAGCATGTGATGGGTTCTTGAAACGAGTAAAACTGTTTTTAACCGACTTCAAAAAGGAGGTTATAGATTCGACCCGTATGTATTTTTTTATGTTTGTCCCCGCGTAACTCCTCAGCATGTTGTGTAAAATACCACCAAATAAAAAAATTTACAAAAAATTAAAACCGACTTAAAAAAATGTACTAAAAAGTAAAAAATAATTTTTTCCCTTATTTAATCTACGACTCGCAATATTTTTAAGTCGGCGCCAGATTTACACAGTGCAAATGATGAGGCGCCGACATAAACAAATTGAGAGTCGTAGATTAAATAAGGGAAAAAATTATGTTTTACTTTTTAGCGCATTTTTATTTTTTTGAAATCGGTTTTTTTTTTTGAATTTTTTTATTGGATAGAAGATGGGTTTGATTGAGTAGACTCTTGAAGTATTTTGAATTATATAATTGGTGGAAAAGTTTGAATAGCTTGGAAGTTCAGAATTTATTTTTTTTATTCGAGTTATACTTAAATTATTTCGGCGATTACGTTCTTGGAAGTTTCCATTTGGATAAGTCAGATTTTACGAAATCGGACACCAGCCTCGATTTTAACGATGCACATAAGCCGAATGAAAACAGAAAATCGACGTGGGCAAATAATATGTACAGCGACCACGGTGCACCTTGAACTTTCCTGAAGTGTAGGCGACATTTCGAAAACATGAAATCAGACTCGCGAAAAAGGAGAGGTAAATACCTGCGAGATGTTATCTGACAGTTGGTTAATGGAAAGGGGGGGGGGGGGCTAATTTACAAGGTCTGCGAATGTACATAATCTTCTGTTACTAAAAATCGCGGCGACTGTCGTGAGTCACTCGTCTTTATTTGAACGATAAGAACATTACCAAATTCGTGGTAGCAGTACGTAGGCAGTTGGTAAATAAACTTGCTTAAAATTCTTTTATCAGTCTCGCGTTTTAAGGTCTTGCCGAATTCCTCAAATTACCGGGTGTTCTGCAACGAAACCGATGAATTTCACCAAAGTTTTCATAAATTACGTTCTCAAAAGAGATAATATCTCAATCATTATTAACTATTAGTAGCCATAAAAATTCCTGAATACACATTAAATATGAATAAGTATATATAGAAACGTTCATCACTCTACACTTTATAGTTTATTAAAAAAAAATCCCCAAAATCGACTTAAAATCGGACCACTGAAAATGGGAATACCCCCGTAACCATAGAATACGAATGTACGTAATAAATATTTACGCGCATGTCTGACACTTCCAAGAATCGCTGCTCTGCCAGTGCACCCCCTCTTTTTCCCCACCAGTGGTCTTTTATTTTAATTTTGTCTGCTTTTTTTACTGCATAATGTCAAACTTAACCCTTCGTGGTCACACGGGGTGTATCGCATCCCAGGCAATTTTTTTTCTTTGCCAATATTTTAATAAAAAAATATCGCTTTTCAGAACTTTTCCCCCCAAAATTTACATTTCTAGAAAAAGACTATTAGAGTATGCTAAATCAACTATCACTGAAAAGTTAAAAGACTCAAAACTACAAAAATGGTAACTCCAATTTGTTGCTGGACCAATTTGTGATCATAAGAAGTGACCACGAAGGGTTAAATAAATGTGAATTGTGCATCACGAATAATAAAAGCAAACAATAGTAGAAAAATAAATTTTAAGATACCGATAAAATTGAAATAAATATTCGACAAAATTCACTAAAGAACATATTACAAGCTATATACATTTAATAATAAGCACATACCGAAGAACAATATTATTCTAACACTAAGACCGAAAATGCTATCATTTAAAGACATCGCGCGGACGCTCGAAAATCTCTACCCTCTTCCGAATCATCCCTATCATCGTACGTTCACCTCGAGCAATCTCCATTTTCGTTACATCCCCGTGCCTTCGATAAGCGCCAGGCATATTCAGGTGCGCGTACTTTCAGCTGTCCCACCCAGTATGAAATGTAAAACAGCGCACGTAGTGGTGTTCTATGTAGAACGTAGGATTTACAGATGGCCGTGGTCGACCTGCATAATCCCGGTGCACGATCCATAATGCATCGACGAGCACCGCCTGCCTGATCACAATTTATAATTTATTGCCAAGTTGCGAAGCTGCATCTCCCGTGGCTTTTTTTTTCTCCCCCTCCCACCCCGCCCCTTTCCCTTGACTTGGCGAGGCACGTTGATTGTTGGCGGCGCTGTGCGAGTCCCTCTGGTAGTTAGCAGCTTCCCTCGCGGAGGGCACGCTGGAATTCCGTTGATTTAAATGGCGCTCAAGGTGAGCGTTCCGATTGAATTTACGTCCCGTGGCTTTTCCACCGAGCCTCGTTATTTACGTGCGAATATTACGGTCGCGGGATTCCACGGCGCCTTTCGTACGCGCGGAAATCGAGGAGCGAGTATAATTCCTCGGTCACCGGCAGCCACGGGAGCAGGGGTTGCGTCGTAGATTCTTCTGTCTACGATTTACAATGCGACGGAAGCTACGTGGGCGCTGTATAAATCAATTTAACGCGTTTCTATGGCATCCCGAAGCTTGTTGGAAAGGTGAGCTGTAAATTTCGCGATTAGCTTAGATGCGCTTTGAATACTGGTGCTTTAAAAGAAATTAAAAAAAAAAAACATTTGGAGAACTTTACATTGCATCGATCTTTCACGATCTTTCGATCGAAGTTTTCTAGCAGACATCTGAATTTATAATTGAAATTAGAATTACAATTTTAATGCAGCATAAATTTATCGGAGCAGGGGCGCAACGTTATATCCCGCAGGAAGTGCGCATGCGCGATGCGAAACGATTTATAAGGTGGCTCCTTTTGATATGGCGATTTCTCAGGAGGCAGAGCATCGCGAAAGAATCTCTCAATTTATGTGGTACCATCATTGATATTCCCGTCGAGGAGCACGACTCCTCTCGGGGCGAAGTTAGGGAGAGCGTGCCATAGAAAGGAATTTATGCGAAGGGCTTGCGGTGTTCCGACCTTCACGGTCACGTTGCAGCCGGACCTCAAACCGCACGAAGGTTATTCCGAACAATTCCACGCCTTGTCTCTGACTTGCAGGACCAGGTCACAGAATAGAACGACACTATTGTCAGCCGTAGTCGGCTCGCGCGAGCGCGCGCGTGTGCACGTGCAGCGATTTTTATCGCGATCGCCCGCTACGAAAATTCCAACGGGATATTTAAAGGCATTCCATTGTTGGAAGGAATTCTTCTTCTCTTTTGTCCCCTCCCTCTCACTTCACCGGCGGTTGCGTTCGATTCAACGCGCAGCATCATTCTTGTAAAGTTGTAACCCCGTCGAATGGACTTCTAAGATAATTCCCAATTAAATTAGAATTATATTCTGCATTCTTTCTCCACAGAAACCATTACCATTTCCATACATTATCCTCAGAAATAGTTGCGTCCCGGGGCCAGGAATAGTTCCGTTGCGCGAGTGAAGAAACGCTCTGTATACCATCCTAACGAGATTAGAAAGGCTACCATTCGGTAGTTCGCTGGAGGATGAGCGACAGACTCAAGAAACGTCGAATCACATTAAATATACAACGCGAGCCTGTAAAGCGTTTTAAATAATAAGGAACTGATTCGATTAAACGTCACAAGCTTCTACAAAGCCACCATAGAGATCCACGGTCCCACCGCGAGGCATTCAAGAATCCCTGTATTTGGATCGACTCGATTCTAGTCCTTCGAGGCAGCGGAAACGCTCGCAGTCGGCGATATTCCAGCGTCCATCCCTATCGAAAGATCAGCGGCGCGCCGTCCCCGTCGCGATTACAATTTCAGATCGATTCGTACGTCAGCCGGCGTGGTATGAGCCCCTTTTACCGTAAACAGTGAACAATGGCGCTGGGACGGGATAAAAATAATCCCCGTGGAAGAGCGCCCGAGGCCGGCGGTGCTCGGGCCTTCGTAGCGATCCGCCGCCGCGCGTCTTCCTCCGGTAGAAATGGCCAGGAACGCGAGAACTACTCGTTATGCATCCGAGCGGCGGGCAGATAGGGGAGGACCCCCCTCACCGGGCCCGTGTGTACACGCTCGTATATACCGATCGGGCCGCGGAATCGTCGTGGATTCTGTTTCTTCGTTCTGCTTCTGGCGGAGGAAAGAAACCCGCTGGCAAGGCCCGCGATCGTGAGCTCCGAACGGGTGTGAATGCCCGTACGTGCCAGAAACGAATAATGAAGCCGCGGTACGATCCACGATAAAACCTGATGCCGTTGGAACGCCACTCACGTACGAATCCTTTACCTTGTACCCGATTTGCGAGCGAGCTGGTCAACACCGCCGTGCCTACGAGCCGGGTTGCCCCGAGACTCGCTTATACGGGCCCACCGAACGTTGCGGTCGCTCTCCCCCCCCCTCTCCCCCTCCTCCCGTCGACGTTCGGTTACACCGGGACCGGCGACGCCACCGCGCGAACTTTCACGCGTGTAGAGAGTCGTTTCGTACAACGGTTCCCTATCCCCCTCCTCGCCGGCGAATCGCCTCGAAGCAGGCTTAATCCGCTTAACGCGTTATACACGCTTTGTCGCCTTGTCTTTTCGTCCTCGGGTAGACGCGGATGATCGGGCCCGCGTGGAACGGTCGTGACATTCGCGATAGGTCGCGTGATCACGTCCATGCGATCGAAGACCGAGTGGGGCCCGTTAATGCTCCGCTTTTCTTGCGTGGGATTTAGATTTAATCGAATCTATGCGTGGAGAATAGCGGAAGTGTTTACTCGATAGGGTACTGCAGCGATAGGGTGTACGAAGGTTTCAGAGAAATCATAGAGGAACGATCAAAAGGAGTAGGTAGATACTTTTTATTTCTGATCATAAGTTGACTGCTATTGCCCTACTTTATCTATATTTTACATTTATCCGCCCCCCCACATCTCCCTTCTTCTTAACACAACAATTCACCCTTCGTGCCTTCATTTAAATTCAGAGCCCCAAGGCGCCAAAGTAGCCACGGAATTATCCAACATCTGGGCTAGATGAACAAGATACGCTCGCCTTCTCTTTTCGCGATACCGTGGGGCCCTCCTGGGGCCCATAAGGCACGTCGAATAAATTTCCGCGGCGCTCCGTTACGTTCCCGCCGGTTGCTTTCTCCGTAGCCCGAAGCTTTCTTAAAAATATCCCGCCGTCCCCCTACTCGGAATTCGACCATCCGGCGATCGGGCCCCGGCTCTCTCGCGGCCAATACCGACGGGGCCTGTCGGCGTTGGAATTCAGGCAACGTAGAGCAACGCGTCCACGCGACGTCGTCCACCCACGTAGTGGAAGCCGAGGAAGTGAGAGAGAGTGAGAGAGGAGGGCTGCCGTCTGCTGTGCTTCTGAAAATTCATTGCCACTACCCCGGGGCCGTTTTCCCCGGTGTGGTTATTAACGGCGCACTCGAGCGCCCAACGGAGAGCCCGCAAAGCTGCACCACGGAATTTATACGTACTTAAACGCGCTATTATCGTCGTTCGCGCGAGATCGCGTGGGCGCGCGTGGCACTAACTGCCGTACCGTGCATTCGAA
Organism: Andrena camellia; assembly: GCA_029448645.1. Lineage (NCBI taxonomy): Eukaryota > Metazoa > Arthropoda > Insecta > Hymenoptera > Andrenidae > Andrena > Andrena camellia. The sequence continues at coordinate 11,670,978 of CM055677.1, forward strand.
AGTCCGTCCGTGGGCCCTTCCTTTGCTTACTTTCTTCTCATTTATTCGCGAAAAGCTCGGTCCTCGGAATAGAACTGTGTGTTCGTTAATTCCTCGAATAGGGCAGTGGTTGATAATACGATCGACATGCGGGGCGTTCGTTTGAAAAAATGGTGGGAAAATGTGGGTCTTTAGTGGGAGACGTATTTCAGGATTTTTAGAGTACTCCGAGGAGGAGTGATTTAAGAAACGTTGGTTAGACATTTAATAACACTTTGACTTTTTTTCCCACGACAGTTTCTGGAAAGCATTGAAGGTATTGTCCGAGAGCCCAGGTTCTTTAGTTCGCAGACAAATCCCAACGAATTTACCGACAGAAACGATCACTCGGATAGGCTTGACCGACTTAAAGGGGAATTTTGGAAATCCTTGCGCCAGTGGAAGCGTTTAAGAGGTCCTCGGCGCCGCTCGCCGTGAGATCCAATGAAATATTCATGCGTGATATTCGTAGCATCCTCTCGAACGTATCGCGGGTATCGAGAAACTTGGGTAGCCGGTGAAAGTATAGAGATACCAGCCTCGTGCCGTTCTACGCGCGTACGCGAGCATTTTAAAATAATAAAGCGACGCGCGGTGTCAATGCACCGCGGAAGCGTAATTTCTCACTTGCAATATCGTGTATCAATTATCCCCGCGAGCCCCATTCCCGGCCCGCGCGCGTTCAATCACTGCAACGAGACGATCTGAATAAGGGCACCGCAAATGTAGAACGTTATATTAAACTGTCAGCTGCGTCGATATTGTCTGGAAAGTACAAAGTGCTTCCAAAAATTTTCGACAGAATCCTTCCCCACTCAGAGTTACTTGAAAAAGGAGCAACGCGCACTAACATCGTGCACGCAGAAATACCCATAAACAAGAATTCCCGTCTAGATGGTATTTAAAGTGTAAAGTCTCCGCCTACGTTCTTCCTGGTTCGATGCATTCATAAGTGCACGCACGAGGATGCGAGGAGGTATAAAGTCTCACTGGGGATGACGACGAGGCAGCGGGAAAAGCTGCAGGAAATGGCGAGAAACGTCGGGTCTTCCGCGGTGTTAATCCGAGCCTGGATACAGGGTGCAGTATGCACTCGGAATGCAGCTCTCAAAGTGGGCTGCTCTTGGCTATCGGCGTGCATCGTGGAACTTGGCTACCTGGTGAAAGTACCTCCACCTTCGCAGCGCGCTGCGTGCGTGTAACAAGAATCGCGCTCTCGCGCGCGCACCGCGCGCACGTTGATTCCGGCTGTACGCGCAGCCACGACGCCGAGATACTGCCAGATAGCCTGGCACGTAGTGTCAATGTACTCCATTGTGTCATCCGTCACGGACTTGTGAGATAACATGCTCCGCAGCGATGGCTATGACCTGACCTATCGCTCAACCGAGCGGGCGAAGTCGACCAGCGAAAAATATTCCCGTTAAGCGATCTCGTTCCGCGGCGTTCATTCACGAAATCACGTTTCTGCCGCCTAATTGATATTCCGATTGATCTCGCCTGATAAGCTGGCACTGGGTGAACGGGGAGCGCAGAAACTCGGTGGCTCGACTTTTTCGCGCGGGTACCTTTTGAGATATTAATCATACTCGTTTTATGTATTATTATTTTTTTTATATTATTATTATTATTATTATTATTCGTCTTTATTACTTGGAAACATCAAAGAACAGTAATACAAAGAATAGCGAAGTAAAAGGCGAGGCTGCAGTACGATACTGTTAGAAGCCTAACCGTAACTAAATGACTAAAAATAAAACTAACCTACTCAATTTTTTATTAAAATTCCATTTCACAATTTTGGCTTACTTTAAAAGTAAGAAGAAAATAGTCACAAGTAATCTTCGTCGAAAGTATCATTCCTTGGCTTCATCACGAATTATTGTAGAATAGTACCTATAGACAGGCCCCCTGATTCATCCGAATTTATAAATACCATAGTGTAAAGCCGGGAATCCATCGGGAAGCTAAGCTAAACTATGCGAATGCTATGCTATGCCATGGTACGTTTTAAAAAAATTAGCTTCAATCCATTCTTATGGAACCGTTTCCACCAAAAGCTAAGTTAAAACATAGCATCGCATAGCATAGCTTAGCTTAGCTTCCCGGTGGATTCCCGGCTTTAAGGTTCCGTTCCGTGTCAGTGGTAAGAAGAAGAGGTCCTCTGCGCCCCTTTTATTCTTACCAATGGCATGCCGGCACTGAACGGACCCGGAACGGATATGTATAAATGGACCTTCACGCGCCCAACGTCAGCCACTGGTTCACGGTGGGATTGCAAGATTCCGCGCGGAGCCGCGTTCTGCTCGACATCTTTTTCCCAGCTGACCGATTAATGCGCGTTTACACCGAGTCAGGCGTCTATGGTCTAATTAACACCCGCTTACGCGCTGCGCGGCGTGCTTCGAGGTGTGATTATCTCGCCCGTGCTGCAGCGTGCTCCACGGCCAGAGAGAGAGGGAGAGAGAGAGAGGGAGGGAGGGATAGGGAGGGCATATCTATCTGTCAATTTATCGGTGTCCACTTAGCCAGTGCACGTGTGTGCGAGCACGTGCACGCGAATGCAACGCCCACGCGCGGAGCGCAACCTTTCCCCGGTAATGTACGCGCATGCCCGCCACTTATACGCCCGACGAAGCATAATCGAGCATAACTCCCTTATACTTTACGCGGCAGGCCCGCGCCGCGGCCCGGGCTGGCCATTACGCAGGGACTTATGCAACGTTATGCGCGTGCGTGCATGCGTGCTTCACCAACGCGACGATCTTTAGTTATCTTTACGCATTCCAACCTCCTAGGCGTGGACCGCGTCCCTGGTCGCATCCTCGCGGCTTTTGTTCCATCGTTCCATCAAGCCAGCCTCCTCGTTCCCTTATCGCTATTGGTTCGCAATTAGCGTTCCTTACTCCGCAATCGCGAGCCTCCGCGTTCTCGTTCGCGCGAGCACGAGGTTACTCGGTCGTCGATTAAGCGGTCCGTGGGACGTAATAGTTGTTTATCGCGCATCGCTCACGGCTCGTATTGTTAGGTCCATGCTAACTAGAGTGCTGTACGATGACTATTCCAAAGTGTCTTTAAATCGGAACTGGCGTGTGGTGGCGGGCGCGGAGATAAATCGATTAAAGCGAATTAAAGCCGAGGGTTGGCTTCGACGGCAATAACGTTTTGGTGGACGTGTAATTGAAAGGCAGAATGGGAGTAGCGACGCGTAGGAAAACAGGTATGCGGCCGACCGAGCGAGGGTACGTAATGCCTGGCTGATCTCCTGAGGGGCGGGCAGGCGACACGACCCCGCCGCTTCCAGAAAGGAATTCGGCCCTCGAAGCGGATTGACCTGCGTGCCTGTGGCTTCTCCGCGGCGTCGCGCTGTCGTCTGGCTCATTTTTCCCGTGCCGGTGCTTTCGCATCTCTGTTATTAAAGTCGAATGGCACGGAACGTCGTTACACGTTAACCGTATGGCTGCCGTATCCGGGAACTATCAAACTAACGACGCCTCGCCCGCGGCCGTTGGGGCCCAAAAATAGTCGGCGGGGCCCCGCCGTATAATTACGATCTCTCTTGGACTCACCAGGATGCGTCCCAGCGATTTAATTCGTCTCTCTCTCCCCCTCCCCCCTCTCCCTCTCCCTCTCTCTTTTTCGCTCCCTATCCGCTCTGCGTTCCTCGGACGCCTGCAGGACGCCAATCGGCATACATACATACGTCCACGTAACACCAAATTCCGAAGATTCGTTTAGATCGTAATTTCGAAGTTCGCGAAGTCGATCCTTTCGGGGCCCCGAGTATCTTCCCCGAACAACACGCACGAAAAACTTCCTCTAATGTGGGGTACGCGGCCCAGGCTACGCGGTCTTTTTTTTAGTAGTTTCGTGGCCAGTTGACGTCACGTTTAATCGCACCCTCGACGGAGGTGGAGTATTGTGGGGCAAGAGTGTGCACTTAAAGTTTAGACTTCCCTAGAATCCTTGGTACTACACTGATAGCACATATCATTGTGTAAGAAATAACTGCTATCCCTCATTATTCGATAGGCAGTGACTTCATGCAAATTTATCTGTCACAATTTATATACAATAAATATTTCCAAAAAGTGTCGAATGCGAACTTTTACCCAATATGTGGGGCAAAAGTTCGCACGTTATGGGGTAAAAGAACGCAACGAGAAATTTTCACAAGTGTTTTATTTTCTTACATACAATAGTTGTGGTAATATAACAAAACGACTAATAGTTTACAATTTATTTTTTTTTAAAACAAGGTAGGTAACAGTAATAGCACATAACATTACCTCCACCTTCGTAGTTTGCGCAGGCATCGGTCTTTTGGAGGATCAGTGTATTCTTCTTCACAGGCAGGATAAATTATTTTTTCCATAGACATTGATGGTTGGGCTATCATTAAGGTCTTGCTCCTTTCAAAATTTTTCAGAAGTAGATGTTATGTTTTGGTAATTTTTTTAATTTTCTAATTATTTCTTTCCAGGGGAAAAATTGTTAAAAAAAAAAGAAAAAAAAAAGGAGTAATTTATTGCATGTAGGTTGCGGGGATTTGAACTTAGGCCGCCCGCGTGACAATCTGACGCGCTACAGTTGTGGCCGCGGAACCTTCTTGGGTGGAAATTACTATAGATTGTACATACCGAGATTACTACGTACGTTAAAAACTTTAAATTACAATATCTCGAAAACGAAGGCCCATTCAACGGAAAGCCGAAATGGTATTTTCATACTACATGAGTACTGTGACCCCCATATACTGTCGTTCCAAAAGCGATTTCCACTACCGCGATGTCCCCTTGTAAATGTAGTAGTACAGAAAAAAAATATAGTGTTTGATTAAAATCATAACTTTTATTTTGAAGATAGGGCCCTAGGGGGGCCTTCTGGGCAGGGGCCCATTTTCTCAGAAAAATGAAAAGGTAGTTTACTAAAAACGGGCCAAGTGTAGTATTACGAAAAAAAATGTAGTGTTTGGATACTTATACCTAATAATAATTTTTTTTGGTCATGGGGCCCTGCCGGGGGCCATCTGTGCAGGGGCCTAGGCGGCAACTGCTCATCAGCCGCCCTGTTAAATTGATCAGAACTAACGAATTCAGTACGTAGCACCGCCTTGTCCGATAACAAAACGAAGCACGGCTACCCAATTCGACACTGGTGACTCTACCTTGATTGACAATTCCCTGTCAATCACCATTGGCGACTGCCACAACTCAACAATGAAACTCGCGTGGTGCGAACTTTTACCTACATCTACTCTACTCCTCTGCTTTTGTGAGATTGTTTACCAGGAACATGATGGAACTAGCCTGTCCCGCTTACAATACCAGCTTCACATTAGATCGTTATCTTAATCGACTATTAACCGCAATTTTCTGTCCACCTTTGCATCATTCATTTCTGAGCTCCTCGACGCCCCGATATAAGAACGCTGTTTATTCCGTGTTCCAGCTTCGAACGTCGAGTATGTACCTACTGGCAGACACTCGGTAATTAAGAGGCACTTACGTCTCGTTGGTCGATCTCACTATTAGACGCGCATCACGCCGGCTAATTGAACTATTACATCGTCGGAATGCGATGCGTGCACCCCGGGGCCATCAAGCTGATTGCGGCAATAAAATCTGTTTTTCCGCGACGCTCGAAACCCCGTGCATGCCTGAGTGCACTTCAAGCCCCGGTGCTTCATCCACAGACCCCCCCCCCCTCTCCCACCGTTTCCGTGCCCCGCGCCGTCGTATGCAGAAGGGCCTTAACGATGAATGGGCCCCGTCCGCTGCGAAGCGTACGATCGCGGAGTGCATTAAGCGGCGAGTATCCAGCAACGCCGGGGCGTAGATTACGGGAGGACCATTCCTGCCATCGCCGTGGTTTAACTCTCCGCTGTACTAAATTCCTGGTGACGCGTCTGCTGTCCGTATACGGCGTAGATACGGCGCCGTGGAAAATGGATGAAGTAACAAGCTTTTCACACCTCTTTCCTCGCTTTGTCTCGGCCTATCTCGCATTCACGTTGTTATATGTCGCGCCATTAGGAACGCGAACGTTCGGTTCGTTGCTCCACCGATTGCCACGGAGTGGTCTACGGGCGGTGTTTATTATTTTCTTGGGATACGTGACATCGCTAGTGGTTTGTTTGTGACTTTTCTCGAGGGTATCGTCCTAGGGGGTTTGTATGAAATTTATGGGTATTTTTGGGGAGTGAATCTTGGTGGAATGTTCGTAATGCACTATTATGTAAAGCTCTTTGGCGGATAGTCTTATAAATCTGAATATAAGCACTCGACAAGGGGCATTCTTCACACGTTAAATCGCAGCAATATTTTACTCTGGTCTGGCGAATGGTCTCTGTCTTCTCCTCCCCGCATAAACAAGGTTTAAACTTTTAAACAGTTCTTTTCACGACCAATACGCTGTTTCGTGCGCATCCTCAACATTCGGAGCCCCACCTCTCTCTTTCTTCCTCTGTCCCTTGTTTCTCCACGAAGCACGCTTGTTTAAGTGTTTGTCCAGCGTTAATTATGCTAATACGACGCGATAAATTTCGGGAGGATGCTAACAGATTTCTCAGACGGCGTTTAGGGCTTTAATTAATTGCACGCCGTCCGGGCTAATTACATCTAGCCTTATTTCACGATTTACGCCACTTCAATTTGTACTCAATTATACGAACGTTTTTGATGTTTAACGCGCCGTAGACGCCGCTTATCTAGGAGCATAAAGCCTTCTCTTCCCTTTTCGCGGCGCTGGGCTGTGCCCGTCGTCGCGCCTTTTATCGTCTGGCGAGACGAAGGGTGAATGCTTCGCGATGTCGTAAATGAGCGGGGCCCTGGCAATAACTGCGGCCGATTACGGCAACGGTTATCAGCCCTGGTCGCTTGTTAGCGATGCCCGTCGGTTTAACGATACTTTATATCGTGATAACGCCTCTCTAGTTCGCTCTTAATATCTACGATCGTAAACCTCTGCTCGGACTGCAAAAGAATCCGTTACGGTGTACGGACCCGCACAGTCTGCGAGGAATCCTTCTCACGGATTTTTCAATCACCTTCCTGTCTTGTTGGCCACGAAGTGACTCCAGGCAACGCCGCAGTAGACTGTAAAGTGGAACGTCCCCAGCGGAAATTCATAGTCTTCTCGAAAAATGCCTCTTTCTATGTATATTATTCAGGCAATATTAACTTGAAAACATAAAAACTTGTGTCTTCACGCAGAAATGTATTTTTTGGCAAATAATTTTGTATCCTGGATGGAGCAAAGTTTCCAAGTCAAGGTCTGAGAATTTCTTTGCCGGCGATCAGGTGCCGGTGATTTATTAGTAGATCGCCGAAGACAAATGAATCGGGCCGGGTGGTTTTTGTGCCACCGTGTACGTGCTCCCATGGCAAATGGTTGGTACACGAAATTCCACGGAATCGCCTTTCTGGGCATGCTCGCGAGTGCTCTTACATAATGTCTTATGTACTCCCTCGGCACGACCGAATCGAATGCTCTGCTACGGAATGGAATGGAATGGAATGGAACCGCTCGGAATGGGGCCACTCACTCTTGGCTCTACGCTGCTCCAACAAACCAAGTTCCTAGAAACGATCTCTCGCATCTGTTCTTAAATCCAAAGAGATCTCGTCCGATCCATTTGGTCAGCTGTGCAATTTGAAAGGTTCGAAGCGGCCTGGAGTATTGCGTGCCACTAAATGCTGGATAATGTTTTCGTGTTGTTCATCAGAGCCGTATTTTTTAATTGCTAGATAGTAACGTGTAATTGGGTTTGATGAATGACGAACAGTATCGCGCCGGTGTTTCCTGCAGGCACTATGTCTCACCTCCAGCATTGCCAATCTTTTTCTGCGGTATCGAATAGAGACATCGAGCAGAACCGAAACAAATCCTTTTCCGCTTGAATGCTTCTCATTCTTCTACGTTTATAGCCCAATCGCAGTAAGAAATGTTTATAGTGATGCGATTAAACGCGGTCTTCACTTGGAAGATGCACAGGCCGGAAACTATTCCTTTTTAAATGTTCCTCTAGTTTCGCCAGTTTTCTGAAATACAGATCTTACGAAGAGTGGCTTGGAAAATTTATGATTGTGGAAGATGTTGCAAATTTGTTGAAGAGCTCTAACAAATTTCACTTCATTTGGCATTTTAAATTTAACCCGGCAGTGCACAGCTGGACTTTTGAAACACAAGTATCCACGTGGGGCGCTCCTGTAACCCCAGTAAAAAGTAACATTGATTGACCACGATATAGAAAAATCTGTGTTTGCGACTCTTTATTAACACTCAAACAATTAGGCAAACAAGCCAAAAATATTAATACTAGCTCAACCAACGATTGACGTATACCTACTTTTACCGGGGGACTCAAAATGACTTGTTTTTTAAATTAACAAATCATTTAAGAAAAGACAGCATTTTATTGCGTTTTTATATATTTTCCTATTTTATCAGCGAAAATTGAATATAAACTATATAATAATAATAATAATAATAATAATAATAATAATAATAATATAATAACAATAGTAATTTTAAAAATAATTACGCATAAAATTCAAAGACATTTTTACAAGTTACAACTATTTTTAGCAGAGCATGTATCACAAACTCGTTTATTACATGTATCACAAATATTCTTCGTTTTATTATTAATACAATATGCTATTTGACACCGTTTACGTTTCATCGAAATATGCGTCTGGTAGAAGAATGAAAAGATTGAGCAAACATAATACATGTATCTTGTGGCAATTTTTGTACAACGTATATCTATGAAAATATACTTAGTTTTCTAAAAATGTATTTGAACTATACGAAAATAATACGAGAAACTTCTGAAATTAAAAATTTACCTGCGTTCGTGTAGGTATACTACATATAAATTTTAAAGAAAAAACAAACGAAGATCAAAACTATTTTACAGAATTATTTACATATTTTAAAAAAGCCATACAAAATTTTAGAAAACAAAATGTAGTGGAAATGAGTAACGATTATAAGAAATGCCAAACAAGTCAGATCTATCGTTAATAAACACACAATTTATTTATTTTTCCTTTTTTTTTTTAAATATACTGAATGCCAACAATGTATCTGCAAGCTAGACTGAGTGTCAACCCCATTGCTAAAGAAACTACAGACGGCGATAAGATTTTCTACGAGTAGGGGTCCAGCAGCCCCCCACCTGTGCACTGCCGGGTTAAAGTAGTGGGAAGTATTCAGTGTGTACCAAATAGCACATTTAGTGGAAATACAGCAGGTGTCCTAATATTCATGAACGGCAGTGTATACCCCTCTTCTTGTTTCCTTCTGAGTCCTTGCCTTATAACAAGTTACGCATCTGGCGCGTATTATGTTTCCTATATTAGAACAGACAGATCTTCACGTGGATGAATTCGATAAAAGAGGATGGACTAGAATCCTCCAGCAATCATTAGCTATTGATATAGACCAGCGTTTCCCAATTAAATTTTACCACGAAACCCTTTGAAACTCACTAAAATTTGGCGGAACCCCTAACATCAACAGTTTTATATTTTCTATACGAATTCAAATTTTGCAGTCAGTTGTATGTTTCTCGTTGAATGATTTCCACACTCTTTAATATTTAAATTTCATTATAAGACAACTTTTGGCGGGGCCCTAAACTTCGTGAAACGCTGAGAAAAACCTTCAAAAGAATCATACCTAATTTAAGGGGTTAAAGAAATGTTTAATCGCCTCCACCGCGATAAGAATCTCGCCCCCCTCGTTCAAGGGTTTCGCCCCAAGTTTCAACTCATTTCGCGGCGACCAGCCTCGCAAGCGCCGAATGAAAAGAATTAAGTTTCATCTGGAAGGGGGCCGCGACACGGCCGCGTTGTAAATAGAGAGGAGGAAATGTACGGTCGCTTGTTACGTCGCGATGATAAATCAGCGTTTCCTGCGTTACGGCGCATCCCGAGAGTAGGATGCAGGCAGAAAACGCGCACCCCCTTGGACACGCGAGAGGACGAGAGCGGCGCGGCGCACGCATCGAAAGTATACACGGGCGCTATGCGGTTACGTGACACGGCGGATCGTATATATGGGGCCCCGGCTGAATCTATGACGACAGTATAGTCGAGGGGCATTACATGCCCGTCGCGCGCTCGCGCGGCAACGGGCCCCGCGATGGCGGCCGGCGAGTCGCGCGCGCCTGCGCGCCGCGGTGTCCAACAAATTGACGAACAAAATGAACGGCATACGTTTGACGCTGATTTATCGCGCCATTGTGCAAACGTCGAACGTTGCATGACGCCGTAACTTATTCTATCCGGGGCGAAGACGGCCGCGCGTTCATCTTTGAATTACAACCGGGAAACGCAAAAACCCCTCTGACGGCCAGAGGAGATTATAAATCGAGGGCCTGCCGTGTGGAAAACAAGACGTTAGCGGTGCACGAAGTAACTCTCGGCAATTCAGCGATGCCCCTTTTTTCCCCGGCGGCGATGTGCGTAGAAAAATTGACGAACGCGAGGCGTGCGCGCGCGCGCGCGCGTTATTGCTGAATGTAGATGGCGCCTTGCGGGACACAGTTGCATCAACTTTGCCAATTAGTTGGTACTAATTATCCGACACAGATCGAACCGTAACGCGGTGTCTCTCATTTTCTATTTGTAATGCTTCTTTATGGGACATATGGAAATTTGTTACGCGTTCTATTTACATACCTGCTCGGAAGGGGGAGGGTGTGCTGAATATCTGCGTGTGTTTTGAAAGGGTTAATTATTATTCGCAGCAGACAAGTGTATTGAGTAATTCGATCCGGGTATGCGATACGATTGCGCGGGAACTAAGACGGTTCTCGAAATGTAATTAACCGGGAGACGGGCGGTTCCCGATGCGTCAGGTATTGATGTGATTTATCGCCAAAAAGGAGCGTGACTCGTTGGTTCTCGTCGGCGGGCCATGGGGCACAGTCGAGGGGGCACGGTATTACTTAATTTGACTCGTAATTTGCGATTTAAAATTCCACGGCATATGGCCTCTTGCGAGCGGGATATCATAAATACCAATAAACGCGTGTTTCGGGTTACGTCATGCGATCGACCGCTGAAAAAAAGGAGGAAGTTATCGAGAACCGCCGCAGGTGATCGTCGTATCGGACTCGGGAGAGGAATTGCGTAATCGACGGGTTTTCATTTTCGCGCGTGGGACATTGGCGTTTGCAACGAGGATATTCCCCCTGTGCTCTGTCTTAACACGAGACTCGCTTTGTTCAAAACTTAAAATAAAACATAAATGGGATATTGCAATTTTGTGGAAATACTTTTAGAAAACAGAGCTACGGTAAATTAGAATAATTTAACAGTGAAAACGTTTCGGTGATCACCTCACTCGTCGATGATTTGCCAGAGCTAGTACGGAAGCATGATTATTTATGTGCTGAGTCGAGTTGGCAGCGTCGAGGAATTTGAGCGCGTCCGAGAGGGATTCTCGTAATCATTTTCCAATTACAACATTAGTACACTTTGAGCAGGCTGGCAGCAGGTTTGACCAGTTCGTGTATCTAGAACTCATCGCCACTTTCGTTCTCTCTTTTTTTCTCTCTCTTCCGCCGCTGGGGGGGGGGGGGAGGAAGCGACGGCCTAAGCTCCAGAAAATCGTCGGAATAGTCGATTAAGCTCTCAGACGGCGCAGAAGGGTTTTCGGAGGAAGGTTAAGCCGCGCACCGCAGGAGTGGGGGGATGAAAGGGTTGCGTAGCGCGGAAGCTCGCCATTATATTCCCATTATAATCCCATCAGGGGACTCCTCTGCCTAACTGGACAGCTACGAATAATACGACGTACATATATACGCGCCTCTACCTTCCATTCGGACCGCTCTCAGCTTTCTTCAGCCCGCTGGCTCGTCTATTCGCCGCGATCTTTGTTATTAATTTCGAATTACACGGATTCGTAGGATTTCCCAGGGGAGGAATGATGATACAACGCGCACCAATTATCTTACAATCCATTCCCATCGCGGCATTAGTTATTTGCCTTTAATCTTTGCCCTAGGTATGTTTCACAAAATCGTGGACCTAAACACCTCGTGTTTACATTGGGTTTAAAGCACACATCTCAACGTGTCTGCATAAATAAGTTAATACTACCGCTTCTAACAATTTCTTTTCTAATGGAACTATCTTTATTTCGGTGAGTGCTATCACGGCAGCATTGCTTCTTGAGATTCAGAAGGCAAGTACCTAAACGACGAATCCTTCACCAGCTACCACGAGGATAGCCCACTTCGGCGAGGGTTGCAGCTGCCCGTTCGCGAGCCGAGGAATTCCACTCACCGCCTGTGGCTGCGCAGAATGCTCCCTGTAACAGCGGCATGCGGGCGGTGGTACTTCCGCTGTAGCCACGTCCAAGAGCACTCGATCACGCGAAGGCGGAGAGCAACTGAGAAATAACAAAAGAACGTAGACCGAAAAAAAAAAGAACAGGGAATGGTATCCGAGCGAAAGAAACATTAACGACAAACACGATAGAACGAAAAGCTAAGCGATGGAAGGGGTGGCAAGAAAGGGGGTAGAAGTGGAGAGTGGATAGAGTGGAACGAGAATGAAACGAATAAGGGGGTAGAGTGGAGGAAGGTGGAGGGCGATTATGACGAAGGGAAAGCGTACGAAAGAGGGTGGGGTGGGGGGGAGTAAAAGGAGAGGAGGAGGATGCAGACAACTCTTGGCGCAACTACCCCTACTCGCAGCTCCTCAGCTTCCTTCTCTTTTTCTGCCGGGCATTTCTCTCCTCTTTATCTCAGCTGGGCCCTCGCCTCCCCCCCCCCCTCTCTCTCTCTTCCCTCGACGCGCATAGCGCCCATTCCTCTCGTCCCCTCTCCCCTCCTCCGTCTCCTCCTCCTCCTCTTCTCTTTCTCTCTCGTTCCGTTCGGCCAATTCCTCGTATTATACCAGGTTGCGGCGTGGAATGCGGGCGTCCTTCGTTCGCTTCGAGCAGCGTCCAACCGATGAGCCCCGCTAGCGTTATCCTTCGCCGGTCCTTCGCATGCGCTCCTTAGGGCTCGGTAAAATTAACCTGGAATACTCGGGCCCGAGACGCTCCTCGGGCCGCCCGGCCGGCTCCGCTGCTCTCTTCCCTCTCCGGCCACGGACGGTTTCGTTAAACTCGCTCACGCGGCTTGCACCAACACGACATGTCTTCCTCCGCGTATACGCGCCTCTCCTCTTGGCTCGCCGGCCGCTGTGCCCGCGCGCGCGCGCGCGCATCCATGTGCGTGGCCACAATCGCGATCGGAAGAGAGAGAGAGAGAGAGAGAGAGAGAGTGAGTGAGAGAGAGAGAGAGAGAGAGAGAGAGAGAGAAGAGAGAGAGAGAGAGAGAGAGAGAGAGAGAGAGAGAGAGAGAGAGAGAGAGAGAGAGAGAGAGAGAGAGAGAGAGAGAGAGAGAGTGAGTGAGAGAGAGCAGGCGCGTGGGGTGCGGGGACGATCACGACGGCATACTTCGTGCGGGTTTCTCGGGCTTATTGACGATGAAATTAAGGCGATTTGTCGAAGTAGAGCGGTCTTATCCGGGCCTCGACTCGCGCTCCTTCGAGACCGCGGGGGGGACCGCGTTCCTCGCCTTTGGCCCTCGATACGCCACGGTTTGCTTTCCCGAGGCACGCACGGGATGATTTGCTACGGTGGTTGAGGAATTCGGGGCGTGCAGTGGAAAATTGAAGGGGCAACCTGGGCCCCACCAATGAAATTGATGTGGCGCGCGGGTCGAGGAATTCAGGGGCGTGCAGTACCCATAGTAAATTGAATAGAAAAACACGATACAGTAAAAAACTATCCGGTTATTCCACTGTTCACTTTGAGCCATTTATCATTCGACGTTCCAAGAACGATACCGCACATATCTTTAGTCTCAAGTTTCAACACACCATTCGGATGTTCGTAGCGGAGTTACGTACCTCCCGAAAAATCCTCGGTTCGCGTCGAATTGTGTCAGGGGCATTCTGCATTCGCCTCTCCGAATCTGTCCATGGTTAATTTCAGACGATCGAAGTGAACTCTTCGCGTTTCCTTCTAAAGACGTATCCAGAACCCTCGGGGCCTTGAATTTCGTAATTTAAACAAGGAATGGTCCTTTTTCTAGCTAAGCTACGAATTCGTCCACAGCCTGTACATTCCTCCACATTCTTCAGGCCCCAACCGCCATTACATCCAACGATTGACGCTGGCCAGCGACAATCTGTTGGAATATCTGCGCGCGAAAGATGACCGTTTTCCTCGCCATGTCGGAGATTATTGCGGTAAAATATTCAATGTTGCGGAAAGCGACATGCAATCTCCTCTGGCGAGCGCGTTTCCCTCTACAAGCGTCTACACCCGCGGATCGCATCCATTCCTCTCGTACATCAGAATGGCGATACTTTTTCACCGCGTGCGCGTGGTTTATGTTCGATCGCCGGTGCCCGAGCGGAATCGAATCCCGCGGCCAATCGGGGTAATGTAATCTAACGTTCGCCCGTGTGTTGCAGGTGCACCAGTGTGAAGCCAGAGGCGGAGGGTTCGGAGAACGGGAGAATCTAGGTATGTTGCCTTTGCAATATTCCAAACGGAGCACACCTCGAAAACCACCGCGTTACTTGGGCTGCGCCTGCGATCACCGAGTAATTAATAAAACAGGAGTTTGATCGTCTCGACGCCATTAATCCCGAAGAAAGATTTCCGTCGGCCCGTTAATTACCAGTGCCTTCGGACGCTCTGTTAAGTTGTCTAATTTATGTACATACCGTTCAATTATTCGCGCGTAAATGGGGGGACGTTAAACTGGGCATTAGAAACCAGCAATAGTCGTAAAAATTTTCGGAGTTTATTAAATACATTGCAGAGTGTGACTAAGTAATTCTTACTAATTTATTTGGAAACGAACAGGTTTCATTAGATCTGAGCAAAAGTTCGTTTGCTAGGCGATATCAATTACACAGAAATGTCTTCTTTACTACTAGAAATGTGGCAGCAGGTCTTAGATAGCCGAGGAAAATAGTTTGATTAATAAAACACGCACCTAATGCACAGCCTGTTCCGCGGTATATTCAACAAAACTTCTCCCACGTGTTCGGCAAAGTGATTCTGTCTATTTCGTTCTGTTAGCCAATCACATCGGGAATAACAGACTAGACACACTTACAGCAAAACTGTAATCCAGACGTAGGCACTTTCTTCCTTTTATGAGCATGTTGGAAAGGTTTGTTGAACACGGAACACGGAGCACCCTGCATTTTTACTTTTAATAAAGATGTTGCTGCAATTTAGCGACCTAATATCCTTATTTGGGACGTGTCTAACCGCGTGAGTAATTGAAACGTATGAATCACATCCGGCCGCGTCGCGCGGATATTCGGATCAACGAGCCAGCATCTGGCCGACGGAAAATTGTAAGTCGAAGACATTTCTTGCCTCGGCGCGATCGTTCCATACCGCTTGATCGATGGTATCCGTAATAAGAGTAAAGACCACGGCCAGTCGGTTCCTATCGACGTTAAACGGGCCCGGTCTGGCGTAGCCGGTCATTTCGGTTTGTTCGTTTCCATCGAGTCGTGCTGCGTAAAGTCTAGGTTTCAATTACGGTGCCGTCGATCCGATGCGCGCGCGCCCCGTCTGCGTGGGTATGCACGGAGAGATGCAAGCGCAACGTGCATCGGATGCCTCGTTAGCTCGGGCGCGCACAGTCGCTGCAACTAATACTTACGCAATTAACGATGCGTCTTATGGACACATAGGTGCACGGTACCGGGAAAGTCAGTCGCCAGACCACGCGGTCTTATTCGTTTCGCCTCGTCTGAACAGAGAACAACTGTTCCCCGTACGGAAATCGCGGAAACATGAATTGCACACCGCTGTTAGGGTGTGTATCCTCATTCGATTGCGGCCTTTCCAGCATAAACGCGCGTCCACCAGCGGCTTCGCTTTACACGGCTGGCATCCGCTTCGCGAACTCGTTTACAATATTTTCCTGGACATAGTCTAGGGCGTAGATTCTTCAAGGATATAACGTTCAGCTACTCGTCGACGTTTGTTTATGTTGGATAGGTCACACTCGAATAGACTAACAAGGAAAGATCTCGAACCCGGAAATTCAAAAAATTCTGAAACTTTGTGAACACGCAGGGGATTTCCTTCTGATTACAACGCAATTTTCGTTTGCTGAGAAAATTCACTCTAAGGAGGTGAAATTAACCCCTGAAAATTCGGCTATGTTTCGATTTCATTTTGTAACTCGCCAATCTGTAAGAGATGGAAGAATTGTTTCAAGACAAAAGTTACTTCTTGTAATTGGGCATATCAAGTGGAAAAAAAGTTTTATCAATTGTTTTAGCAAGCTTAGCTTGGTTTAGAAATATGGCAAGTGCGCTACGAAGACTGGAGCAACTTCACGCGGTTTTGCATTCGTTTCTTGAACATTAATTCTACAATATTTTATAAATACGGCGTCTTGATTCTAAATCAGTGATGAGAAACCTTTGGCTCGCAGTAGGCCAAAAGTGGAAACCTAATACTCTACGCGGGGCGCGATATTAAATACTTAAATATATTACTTAATCAAAGAATTTTAATTTATGGGATGAATTTGTTATTTCTGATTTAGATTTACAATTGAAACAATTGCGGGCCGCGGGTTGCTCACCAGTGTTCTAGACTCTGTCCTAGACCGTATTCGCGAAATCTTGCGCATTGTAAAATCGTTCACGAGGCGGATGCAAACCGTGTGAAGTTGGTCCATTCTTTCTGGTGTACTCGCGGTAGTTAGAACGACTTCTTTTCAGCCGGGTGTACCTGCATGGTTTCCCAGGTAATCTCGAAAGTCATTTTTTTTCCCCCCGCGTAGCCTCGCACAATGAACCTTCGATGCTTTTCCCCCCTGTGGTCATTATCATCGATCGGATCACGCGTGTCAGACGATAACCATGGGAACCGTTCTATCCATCGGTATGCATATTCATGAGCCTTTCATAACGCGGCCCGTTTCGCGCAGCAATTACCACGGATTGATTTAGTTTCTTACCTCATTGTTATTCTAATATCGCGTAATAACCTCGCGTCGTTAAGTGTTTAATAATCGGTACGAAGGCGGCCAGCTCTCGTTACCGCGTATACGCGGAATCTCCAGTAATTCCTGCGTCTCTATTTTCTGCTTCCAATTAATTACCCGCGGCTGACGTTAACGAGAGACGATTTAACTGGAAACCTGACGCACTAGCTGCTCCAAAAGGGTCAATTATCTTCTAACGACTCCTATGCGTCGTTCTATCGAAACCACGAAGACTATTCAATAAAGACGAGCGTAATTGCCACTATATAATTACGAGCATATTTCTTCACGCTCATTTCACTTATATCATAAAGCACACCTATATACCATTTCATACTTATCACAGAAAACTCTTTTCATTACCACTAATGCTACCTTCTGCTTACCTTGTATTCTTTTCTCCTACAACACATTGCAGTGTCTTCCAATTAAATTTTACCCCACAACCCTTCCAAGCTCATTAAAATTTACCGGGACCTCCAAACTCAACAATTTTTTCCCAATAATTCGCATTTTTGTAATATTTAAATTGCAACCCTTCGTTGACACTCCGGGTGTGAGCCACCCATAAGCTGATTTTGACGCTCTGCCTTTTTTTTCCGAAGCCAACTTACAAACTATTTTCTCTCTCAAAATATTATATCTGAACAATAACTCTGTAACTTTTTACCTTCTAATATTGAAATTTGTAAAAGTTACAGTTTCTTGAAGATTTTCTTCGTGTTTTCTCGACATATGGTAATCTAGATTTTTTTTTACAAGAACTGTGATGAAATTTCAATAAAAAAAAAAAAAAAAAAAAACTATTGGAATACATTCTACAGACCATGAAATTGACCCATGATTTTTTTCATAACGATTGGATTCTTCAGATGGGAATGGCAGTCGTTCAAAAATTGTTCTGGTTGTGGGCCACCCAGGTATTTTAAGTTGATCGAGAGAAGAGGTGTGTCAACGGAGGGTTAAGATAACTCCGCGGAGCTAAATTGCCAAGAATTTAAATATCGAAATTCGCTATCTACCTGTGCAGCAGTGCAATATTATTATAATATTCACGCAAAGCCTTCATAAATATTTCCGCAGTGCCTCCGGTTGCCACTGAAAAAAAAAGCAGCGTTCACCGTAAATTCGCGAGGAATGCTATGCATCTCCGTGCGGAGTGCATCCGTGCATCAGGGTGGCACTGCAAGTGCATGTGTACAGGCGAGAGCGGCCAGCGTTCGCTTGCAGGTCGACTCTCCCTCGGCGCGCGCGCGAGTGAATGAGCGAGTACGAAGTTTATTATAATGGCGTTATGCGCGTTATACCGCCGTTGC
Organism: Andrena camellia; assembly: GCA_029448645.1. Taxonomy (NCBI): domain Eukaryota; kingdom Metazoa; phylum Arthropoda; class Insecta; order Hymenoptera; family Andrenidae; genus Andrena; species Andrena camellia. The sequence continues at coordinate 11,689,356 of CM055677.1, forward strand.
TCGTTAGGCACGTATGCACGGTATGAGGAAACGGAACGCTGGTCGTTCCCCGTGGAAACTATGTGTGTCTCGCGAGGTCGAAAAAATCAGCCGGTGGCTATCTCTCCCGCGGTTTACCCCATACCGTATAGGGGGGGATCGCCCCGCAACGCGTGCATTACCCAGTGTTCCCTGATACTGGCGGAACACCGACGGCGTAATTGAGAAATTTATCTGAGAAACTCGTGTCCGATACACCAAGTGCATATAACACTCGGCCCTTACAAGTTTCCCTCGATCACCACCGATCGTCTAGCGCTAGCAATGCGGGAGGCCGACGTTGGGCCATTTATGACCCGTGCTAGACGATTCTTTGAGCAACATTTAGTCGAAAGTATAGAATGCAATTTATTTAAATAAGAGGCCCTTCTGGAGAAAATCCGATTTGAATAATCGAGTCGCTTTTGCAGCACGATTTCGGAAACACCCTGTGTACTTTCAAGTACTTTGCGATTGAGTTCGAGAAGGTGAATGTTAATTTTAATTTTGCAGAATTGTTTATTCGAGAGCAGAAAGAAATCTATAAAGGCTTCGCAAAGATTTGAAGTGGCGATTTTAATATTGGTAATTCTTGAACTACACAGATTTATAAAACGGGATTATTCAGTTTGAATGGAATGCTCGATGGAATTTCTAGTCTAGCTTAGTTGGGAATTCACGTTGACGTAATCGACATCGGAATGGCCCGACGCGCATTTCTTCGAAACGTTAATTAATATTCGCCGTTGAGCGTTTGGTCGTCGGTTTTCAATTACGGTAACCCGTGTCCGCGATGAAATTGAAATTGGAATGATGCGGCGCGCTGGTGGCGCCTCGGGGCGCGAGTCACAATTAAAATGGAACGGTGGTCGAATAAGAGCGTAATGTCGATCGCGAATTCGCATGTGATCCATCATTTGCGCGTTCCATGTGCAATGTGGACGCGGTACGTGCTGAGAGAAAGACTCGTTTCGTCCGTGGAATGCGCGGCATTGTAATGAGAACGCGGGTCGGCGCGATGCAACGCCGCGGCTCGATTATTTCATTTAATTACAGGGAACGGCGGGGCAAAAAGTCACATCCACGGTGATACGCGGCTGTTGGGTTAGGTCTGTGTAAAAAGTAACGCGACTATTGTTTCTGCTAGCCACGAGATGCTAGAAGAATCTCGGGTCTACGAAAGTTTTCTTGTTTAAATATTTGCGTGCTGTCATTGGGACAAATGGAAACTTAATCTACTTAATCGTGTAGTTTAACTGTTATGGTCATTCGTGACCACTTCTGGACTTTGTTTTGAAATTTTCTCACAATTAGTACCGGCTTGGGCATTGTTTGAAATTTTTTTTAGACATTATTCCTCAAATAGTAGATCATCTTGTTTTTGTATAATATTCTATATTTGGTTTGGATATAAAATTAGGTTACTTTCCCTAAATTATTTTTGTGACAGAAGTCGCAGATAAACTAATTCAAATATTATCTTTAGTTTATGTTTGTGTAGTAAATTATTTCTGCCCAAGTCTGGTAGTCAATAGGAGAGTCATAATCTGGTTTCTTAAGGGGTCTTCCTACTTTGACGGACGAAAAATTATGCGAACTTTGGGAATTTCTTAAAACAAAACCATTAAATATATTTACTTCCAGCTTTGTGGCTTTAGTTGCCAATCTTTAGAGAACATGAAAAAAAAATTGTATGCAAAAATAGTGGGTATATCCGGAGTTATAGTGTTTCAAATAGAGCGTCTTACAAAAATCATATGTGCATGGTTAGCATAAAATCAGCCATTGTAGTTGTCTGAAATAGAAAATTCAAAAATTGGTGTAATTTGTATGAGCGTGGCTATCGTCTGAACTAGATTAAATGAGAAATATTGAAAAGTAAAAAAAAATGACAGCGTCTAAAACAGAAATCGATTTCTGCAAAAAACTCGCTGGTTTTTAAAGTCTTAAAAGTCTAATTTTACAAAAAACGGACTTAGTTTTACTACCGACGAGAATGGAACATCTACTGAAGATATATACCAAGTTTGAAGTAAATCGGGTGATTGGTTTTTGAGATACCTATCATGCTAACCAATTCGAAAAACATCGTTTTGAGAAAAACGCGTTTAAAGTTTCAGGTAGTGTTTTTTTAAATGTCTAAATATGTACAAATATAGGCATAAAGCTTTTAATTATTATCATTTTGGGGATTCTCTTAAAAAAAAATCCCAAGTATCGCATTGTTTTCAGGCCGTCAAAGTAGGGAGACCCCTTAGATTGGTAATTTAGAAAATGACTAAAATAGATAATTGAGGCAAACATTTTATTAGATCGCTAATTATTTCAAATTAGAATTGTTCCCCGCCTCCTCTTATGTATCGAAAATGTTTAGAGATTATGCGAGGCTTAAAATGTTCGCGGTATTGCCACGCATAATAGGTACGTGGCACGAATACCAACGCGAATGGCGGTGTAATTCCACGGCGATTCTCGGTAGTGTTTCCCGACTCCCGTTGTTCCGATCTTAATCTATTCCGGAGTAGTCTATTACCGGGGTTCGCTCGAATCGACGTGGAAAAAAACGAGCAGAAAAATTGCGCGGATTCTTTACGAGCTCAATTAGCGGAAATTTCTGAGTTTATGGGCGAAAATGCCGGTCGTTTCTTATTCGCTGGCGAACCGTGAAGAGCGTAGGTACTTGTATACCTTTGAACGATGCTCGTATCACGATAGCAAATATGTAATACTTAAACCAGTTCCTCCAGTAGTGGCTAGAAGAAAGTTTCAACTGTGAACGATGCAACAAAATAAGATAATTCCATCAGCCACAATTGTGAATATTTTAAAATGTGTATTCCATCGACGAGGGGATTTTAAAATAGATCAGTGGATACCAATGTACTATATAAAAATATAGGTTTGAAACTTTCTGTGCGCTGGATTAAAAGAAGACTGTTTAGTCGAAATACTGAACGTTAGATCGAGGCAATCTCACCTGCATTAATATTAATAATTCTTACTCTTTCGATTTCGTCGACACCTCCAGGTTATCTTCGACAGCTGTTGCTTGTAGAATCGCCAGCAATTTATCCATCGTCATCCTTCCCACGTGAAACGCAAATCCATCGTGCTAAAGATTCGCAGCCCTTACGTAACCCGCGATACTCCGCGTTGTTTGCTAAATACCGTGGAACAGCCAAAGTGCACGGAACGCGCGAATTGCGTAACGCAATTACGGACGAGGAGACACAGGTAGTTGCTCAACCGTGGCTGGCTGGTCGCGTTCAAAGGGGTTCCGTTTCAAAAGTTCAACGAAAGTCGGCGATTACGAGTATCGAAAACACTGTATATAAGTATTTGACAATTTTGGGTGTCTTCCTATGTTCTTGATCTCGTTGTGCTGCTTATAAAATACTAGGAATAGAGATATCGGTAACTTAAAATCAGTGGTTCATATCCCATAAACAAGGCGTTCGTGCCCATTTCTTTATTATAATAATATGCTACATCGGATGAAACATATTTACATGAACAAATTACACGCTGTTCCAACCCATTACTCTAGCATCTCCCAACTCCAAAATTATCCACCGTTTACATCCAACAACCCCGCTCGCTGGAGCAGCGAGTCGCCTAATATCGTTCCGCAGAATCGAGTTAAACTCGGGAATGGAATCTCGCCGTGGCAGCTTAACCGATAAGCTCGCTGCAGTTTGCACTTGTTTCGAAAGAAGGTGTCGGGCCGACCCCAAACCGTCACCTTGGTAGTGAACGTTTCTTTGTTCTAAACCATTCAATTTTCATTTCAATACTATAGTCTTCAAGATATCTATACAAAAAAAAAAAAAAATAGAAAAGCTGAGATTAACATCTAACCTGTGTTTTCACCCTGAAGAGCCAAAAATTAGGAGGAAACAAAATTTGCCAAATACTCCTATTGAGATTTCCCAGAAGCCTGCAAAGTTTACAGAAACTCGGAATTTTCGGTCTACCGAATTTCCATTTTCAGTCCTAAGTAGTTCACTCAAAATTTATCTCATTCGCCGTGGCAGCGTTAGAATAGTGGAGGCGATAGCGATCGCCTTTATTCGAGGCAGAAGCCGCGTTCATCTTTCGAGGCAGAAGCCGCGTTCTTGTTTCGAGGCAGAAGCCGCGTTCTTCTTTCAAGGCAGAAGCCGTGTTCTTCTTTTAACGCAGAAGTCGCGTTCTTCTTTTGAGGCAGAAGTCGCGTTCTTCTTTCGAGGCAGAAGCCGCGTTCATCTTTCGAGGCAGAAGCCGCGTTCTTGTTTCGAGGCAGAAGCCGCGTTCTTCTTTCAAGGCAGAAGCCGTGTTCTTCTTTCGTGGCAGAAACCGCGTTCTTCTTTAGAGGCAGAAGCCGTGTTTTTCTTTTAACGCAGAAGCCGCGTTCATCTTTCGAGGCAGAAGCCGCGTTCTTGTTTCGAGGCAGAAGCCGCGTTCTTCTTTCAAGGCAGAAGCCGTGTTCTTCTTTTAACGCAGAAGTCGCGTTCTTCTTTTGAGGCAGAAGTCGCGTTCTTCTTTCGAGGCAGACGCCGCGTTCTTCTTTTAACGCAGAAGTCGCGTTCTTCTTTTAACGTAGAAGTCGCGTTCTTCTTTCGGAGCAGAAGCCGCGTTCTTCTTTCGAGGCAGAAGCCGCGTGCTTCTTTCGAGGTACCGCTAGCGTTAAGCAGTCGAAACGAAAAGCTCCTCGAGGTGGTCCGTTCGGTGTTATTTCCTTACGTAAGCGCTGCACAGTGCACGGGTCGTTGCTTCGTTCTGTATGTCACTGTATGCCGCGCACGGGAACACCAGTCTGACGGCATTCCATCGTGATTTGCGAACGTTTCGGTAAACGTTCAGCACACCCGTGGTCCGCGGTGTTTACGTCTGCCGGTTGCCCAGGTAGGTGGGGAGGAAGAAGAGGAAGAAGAGGGCGACGATGGGGAAGAGGAGGAGGAACCTTCGCCCCGTAGCGCGGCTTCTCCTTCGACGAAAGGAATTCCGAGGATCACCCGGCCGTTCGGTACGAGCAATATCGGCCGTGATTTCGCGGAATCGAGCCCCTCCCCCGATTGCTTCGATTACGATTTTTCGACGATCGCCCACTCCTGCCTGGCTCCTTATACGCGACACGTGTCTCGTTCCTCGAATTCGGACTCCGCGGTGGTTTTTGGGTGAAGGCCGATCGCGAGAATCCTCCAACTCGCCGAGCGCGCGCGGCTCCTCTATCGGTATAGAAACGGACGGTCGTTTATCGTGGTTCCTTTCACGGTCCACTGGGCAGGCTCTGCTTGCAGGCGTGTCGTTGGGTAAGTTTTATTCAATATTGCGTTTTAAGCTTAACCCTTAGCATACTGAGCTGGGATGAGTGATGTTCTTTGCTAACAAGAAAAGTTCCCAATCCGGAAATTCTGATTCTAATGAAACTCCGTGTGATCGTGGAACATATTGAAGTGTGTAAAGTGGAATTTTGTTTCCCCCGGAAGTTCACTCTGGAGGGGTGAAATCAGCCCTTAAAGTCATAGCGGTTTTTTAATTTTTTTTTACTGTATTTAATTGTTGATTAATGTAGGGAAGTTTTCCTCGTCATCGCTGTGGAGGAGTCACCGCGGTTGTGGAAGTCGTTAATTATATCAACAAATTCAATGTCTTGTCAATATGACTGGCTGTAATTTGCGGTGAATTATGCCCGTGTTAAACTTAAATCACTGGGATTTTAAATTTAAATGTTGGAGGTGAAATTTAAATCCTGAGATGAGGTATCGCGGTGTTTGGTGAAGAGAGTCGTTCTGCCGCGCGATGCCGAAATTAATGGTAACAATATTTCACGAGAAACTTACGATTCGGAGAAATTAAATGATATTACATGGTCGGTGGTTGTATTCAAACTTGCACTTAAGTAGAAAATCAAACGAGAAGACTTCGCTGTGCGCAATCGAATAACTGCCATTCGAGGTCATGGTTGCTATCTCTGAATCGTATCTCTGAGAAGTTTCATTATCGATTTATAAACGTACTTCTGGCTTCTACAAGCCGAGGAATCGTCATTACGAAATCTTATCCAATACTACGCTATTACGAGATTCCCTTCTACGCCTCAGTCGTCCTTTACGCACTATCGATGCCACAATGGGAGTCATCAGATCAAGGTCCAGCTCCTTCGCCTCCTCCCTCAGAGCTAAATTCGAAATCCAACTGGAAATCCATCCCACTAGGAAGCTGATAACGGATCCGAGAGGACAGTACCACATGTACGAAAGGCGATACAGATAGAAGTATGAATCATCGTTGTTTTCCCTGCGATAAAGAAAAATTACTATTTATCGATCGCACGTCGAAGACCCATTGCGTTAAATTGCCTGGATAAAGTGATCGCTAAGCTCTATAAACTATAGCTACAAGAAACAGAAACCTGATGGTAGCTTGCAAAGGAGTATTATTTAACCACGATACTATTCGCATCAGCAAGAATACGTCTTGCTGATGCGAATATAGGCGTTCAACGACTATGGTTAAGAGATGCGGCTAGAGGGGTCCCGCACTGTGATTGGCGTCCGCGTATTTTTTCTGGAAAGCGTCCAAAGTATTTTCCTAGGGGAATTGTTCTAAATCTGCGCTACTTAAGGTGTTAAGTAAGTAGTAAAGATTCTTTACTGGGAGTAGAAAGGCGGGCTCGGCGGTTCGGAGTAGTCAGAATACACAGTGGCGTTGCATTCGGACGTGGATATGACCAGCGCTGGTATCGGTGGTTTTGGTTGGCCGAATCCGATCCAGAGGGAGAATACGAGGCTTGACAACAGGCCAATGACTGCTCCTTTCTGATTGCCCGTCTGCGTGAACATGCCCAGGGTGAAGAGACCGAACACGGGCCCACCGACGACACCGAAGATCGTCAGGGCTGCTTGCAGCAGTCCACCCAGATAGCGTCCCATGAATGCTAGAGCTATACAAGCCGCGCCAACGATGAGGGCCAGAATTTTGCTGATGATGATCGACCCAGTCGCGGTGATCTCTTTCCCTCTGAAACGCATTCGGATATTATCAATGTATCCTGGCATACAAGAGAGATGATAGGAATCCTCTGTTCCAGTAGTTCACAATTGTGGCGTCGAAATGGTAAATAAAAATTAACTAAAATAGATTAATCATTTACCATTTCAACTTCCCAATTCCTTGGGTCGGGATTTCGAAATTATCTCGCGACGTTGCGGAACGAACTTTCTTGGATAGGATCTAAATATCAAATATTACACCTCTTATTTGCTGCATTACTTTTACTCTGTGTTTTATCTTTCATCACAACCCGTAGAATTCAAAACCACTTCGGAGCTCAAAAGTCCCAGGCTCTGGTTCCCACCCACGCCTGCAATTCATTCATTAAACACTGCTAAATGTACAGACACTTGCAGTAGGTACTTTACAAGTTTAGAGTTTCCAAGCTCTCCTGCCAAATATCGTTAACACCCTCGAAATTCGAGCATTCAGTTCTCGAACTCAGCTGAATTTAAACAGAAATCCTCACACAGCTCCCCCAAAATGGCAACAGAAGGTTCCTCATTAATATCCATCTGAATTAAAGCGTTCAGGTTCCCAGAGGCTCGGTTCCCGGTTTCTAATGTCTCAGGTCTCGCGTAGGTATAATTGACGAACGCGTCGTAAGTTGGCGATCGCTCCGCGATCCTGCGACTCTCACCTTATGCGGCAGAGGGGTTTGATAAAATCTTCGAGCAGCACAGCGGCGAGGGAATTCACCGTGGCGGAGATAGTGCTCAATCCAGCGCTGAAGATGCCTGCTATAAAGAGGCCTGGCACGCCTGGATAGTCGGCTAGCATGTCCATCACGTACAGCGGCATTAATTGATCGTTGGAGGTGATCCGCCCGATCGTCAGGGGGTCGCAGTTTCTATATTTCGTGTATATCGCCAGGCCGGAGAAACAGAGGCCCAGGGACATCAGGGACGCCATTGGCCAGGTCCACCAGATCGCCAGCTGCGCATCTTTCACGTCTCTGAAACAAACCCCGGCTGCGTATATCGGGGCTCCTCGATTATTATTTAAAATCCAATCCACCGATAAAGGAACGATTTATCGGACGATCGCCACTGTCGGCATTGCACGCGAGATGCCTGGCCACGGATAAAGTCGCAGGAAAATTCCTTCGCCTCTCTACCGTCACGGCATGAAGGAGCGCGATGACGTGGCCTGGGATCAACAGCGTTAGAGCTTGCCGAGCAATCTTTTGCTCTCTGAGAGCCAGACTTTCTGGAGGGGTTGTTTCGAGTTCGAAGGTGTTCCTTAAGGGAAGTGGGTGCATTCCATTTTGGGGGATATTCTGTGGCTGATTTTATCGCGAAGCATACAGTAGTGGTGGGAAGAAAGTTTGAACTGTGGACGGTAACGGGGATAAGATAGTTCTATTAGAAAAGATTGTGTGTTGATTTACGTCCCATAGTTTGGAGGTTGCCTATAGTGAACCAGTGGTATTCAGTTCATTACGCAGCCATGGGAAAAGATGAGTTTTAAAAAAGGTTCGAAAGAGTTCTGGAACTTTTCAATAGGTTCTATTTGAAACATGGACCGTGGAACTTTTTTAAAAATGTTCTCACATTATAAGTTCCCATGAGAGCTGATAAACTAAAAGTTCTAGTTGGAATGAAATTTGTAAAATATAAAAAAAAGTCTCTATAACAGGAACAGATGTTTTCTTAAACGAAATATATAAGCTTTAACAAATTTTTTTAAAAATAAGAGTTCCAGAACTTTTTCGATCCCTGGTTTTAAACTTTCTTTCTACTACCCCCGCAGAAGCTTCATTTTTAGCACTATCACGAGCGGTGGTAGCAGACTCTACAGTGGAAGCAGAGATGGGCAAAATTTTAATTTAAATATAATTTCGAATAACGAAAAAGTGTAAAAAATGATCCGTCACGTGTCGAATAAAGTTAAGGAGTAATGCTACTGTAGAGCCCGGAAAGGCAGCCTGATTTTGAGAATTTTTTATGCGAGTATAGTGAATGGAATACAAAATCTGTTTGAGGGCCACTATTGTACATACCATGAGGTATAATCACAATTTTTTTTAAATTTTTTTAACACAAAATGGCGGCGCCACAGCTCAACAAAAGAAGCTTTTTTCTGAAAAACAGTGTTCCACGGCCGGAAAGATTACTCCTTCAATTTTTGACTCGGAACAGAAAACCAAAATTTTTTTAGTTCTATATAAGATTATCTCGGGAAGTACACGAGGATATTAAACAATACTGATTTTTGTAAGAATGGCGCGTGATCGAACAAAACACAAAACTGCCACAACCTCGAAATTGTTGAAACGTTTTGGTCAATCACGCACCATTCTTACAAAAAGCAGTATTTTTTAATTTCCTTATGTACTTTCCGAGATAATCTTATGTAGAACTAAAAAAAATTTGATTCTTTGTTCTAGGTCAAAAATTGAAGGAGAAATCTTTGCGGCCGCGGAACACTGTTTTTCAGAAGAAGCTTCTTTTGTTGAGCTGTGGCGCCGCCATTTTGTATTAAAAAAAATTAAAAAAAAACTTGTGATCATACTTCAAGGTCTGTACAATAAAGGCCTTCAAACAGATTTTGTATTCCATTCACAATACTCGCATAAAAAATTCTCAAAATCAGGCTGCCTTTCCGGGCTCTAGAGTGGCATTACCCCTTAACTCGTATTAACGAACGAATGCGGAATAATATTTTTTTTTTTAACTATTTAAGCCGATCTTCTCAGAGGCATAAATTCCTCAGATAGTTGAATAATAAAAAAATTTACGAGCAACCAGGCAGAATTCCCCGACGTTTCTTAGCATTCAAAGGATGACCAGGATTCTTAGTTCACGCTGGTTAATTATGGAGAACCGATGGGCCGCGAATAGATTCGCCACGACTCGATACCAGAGCCGTGCACACATGCGTCGGGGTAGAAAGTCCTGGGCTGTACTCACCTGATGGTTAGCATTCGCTGAACTTGAACTTGGTTGCTGCCGTACAAGGAGAGGTAGGTGAAGAAACCGCCAAATGTCAAGCTCCACCAGGTGTGTCGTACCGTTGGGTCCATTGAGACGCTGAATGAATCGCACATACACGGCATTGTCAGTATCGACACGGCTTGGGACCCTTGCGAAATGGATGTTGGCGGGCGCGGTGGGATATGTATTGGAAAGTGTGTTAAACCGCGTCGCGCCTCTGGACGCTAACATTGAAGCGACGTAACGGCGGTTTACGATATAATGGGAAAGAGAGAAGCAAACCGAAGTGTTGCTGGCGGAGCGTTACACGTGTTTCGCGATGTAATCTCTGGATAATACTGATTTGTAATCGGAGACTTGGAGCGATTTCACGAAGCGAACATGGAAGAGAAGCAGCGCGATATTAAAGTGTCAGTAAATACAGACGAAGCTGACGGCTTAATGCTAGCAAAAGTAATTTGTCAGCGAGCACTGCTAGAAGCCTCGGTTATAATAAAGCAAAAGCAGACGACTAAAGCGAGTGCTTGTAATACCTTGACACTAACATTGTACCACAGTTTTAGCTTATTTATGAACGAGGAATTACCTCTTGCTTTATTGCACTACAAATTCTATCGCATTTGCAGTCTACGAGTACAGAATTTGGTATCGCGAAGGGTAAATGCTACATGCAGTGGTACACGGGAGTGTCTAAGGGATGACTCGAAAGAAGCATGAAATTAACGTTTGCTCATAGTAGCTTGATTCGATCGACATTCACTTGTCAAATTCTACCCTGGACCCTTCGGCGGCGATCTCCCAGATCCGCCCGAGGCTTCCGACGTTCACGGCCGCTGTGACGATCACCAGGATCACGGCTATCAGCATCAGAAGGCTTTGGAACACGTCGGTGATGAGGACTGCCTTGATGCCTCCAATGGTCGAATAAAACGTGCAGACTAATCCTATACCGATTACGCTGGCGGTCGTCGAGATACCTGTGGTGGCTTCCAGGGCTAGGGCAGGCGCGTAAAGCACCACCCCGCTGTACAGAAGCAGCTGAAGCTGAAAAGCGATGCTGCCTGCGATCCTCGCGACTGTCCCGAACCGCTTCTGCAGATACTGAAAGCAGAGGGGGCTTCCCTTTAACACTCTGACTGCCGCTGAAAGTAGTTTCCCAGAGTTGACGAGTGTTCACTTTGAAAACAAATCGAGTTTGCCGATTGCTTTGTATTTGGACGCTTTAGCGATCCTTCGCTTGCCCGGAAGTCAAGCTTCCAATGAGTGATCTGGTAACGAAAATTTCAGTTTCTATATTCTCTATTAGATCTCGCGAAAGTGTCGCCGACGAATAAAAGTTGAAACTTTATAAAAGAATTATTTATTCGTTAAAATTATACATATATTATGAAAAATACAGGGGGCCAACAACTGTCATATGAATAATGTTGAATGATAGTAATTGGCCGGGCGGCCAGTGACTGTTTTTTAACCGTGTTAATGGTGAAACAGTAATTAGCCCTCTGTTAAAAACAGAAACAAACACAACAAATACATTCATAATAAAATATATCCATTTTTATTGAATAATTTTAACCTTATTTCTATCACCAAGTCAGGTAACATTTTCTTTTAGGTTATATTATGTATCAAATAGCGGCCAATCATTGTCAAATCGATTGGATAATTACTGTCTTGACCATGCCAATAATTATATTTCTTCGCGGGAAACACATTTTTTGTATATTTTTATACATTCTTGATTTTTTTTTATAAACTCTATTTATTTTTAGATTATCAGGGGGTTTTCGTACTGATTTATATTGATTTCCATTTCAAATTTACTAAATTCACATTTATAATTCATTATTTATGTGACACTCTTACTTAAGGGGACCTTCCGGTCTAGAGCCCCAAAAAATAAGTGATCTTTAGGAATTAATTAAAGGAAAACTACTACATATAATTTAATGGGACTTGTTGCATTGTATTAAGACTGTCTTAAATTGTAGAAATATATTTTTTGTTTTATAATTAATTATTGCAGACGGCACTGGGGAGTCGTTAAAGTCAAGGCGTCAAAAAATTGATCCAAATCGGTGGGACCTGTATCTCCAAAAGTTATTATCCGATTCGACTGAAACTTTTTTCCGCTGGGGGGGGGGGGGGGGCAGAAAAAATACAAAAATTACATTTTTTTTTTAGAAAATAACGACACTTAAAGTTTGAAATCACTTTTTCCCTATATTTTTCATCCTTTCAACGTCTTTGAAAATTATTTTCAATTTTTTGTAATTTTTCTGCCCCCCCCCCCAGCCAGAAGTATATTCTTCAAAATAAAAAAGTTTCAGTCGAATCGGATAATAACTTTTGGAGATACAGGTCCCACCGTTTTGAGAACACTGTTTCAAGAAAGCCGTGTTTAAAGTTTTACGTGGGCGCCGAGTGGCCGGTTGTTGCCCATGCATTTGCCGCTACTCAAATGCCTATAACTTCGGGAATTTTACGAATTTCAATAAATCCTCTTAAACACGTGTTCCTAAAAGTCAGAACATTCGAAAAACGAAATAAAAAAAAATCAACTTTTAGACCGGAAGGTCCCCTTAAGTGGCCAACCATTGTACTCTTTACCCCTACAACTTGCGAATCTACATCCTCGAGCTTGCAATCTTCTTCATTGTAGAAAACCTCCCCTATTCGTCAGTAGTACTCTGCCGAAGGTTTAATAGAGGACATAGAACTTCATTGTTTCACTCGACATTCAAAGCGTTGGGCTGGCTCAGATCTGAGCTACTTGGGCACAGAGACTCACCTCGAAAGCGCTAGTCGTCCCTTGCTTGAAGAACACTGGCAGGTAGAAGTACGCGACGAACGGTGTGGCCAGGCCGTAGCCGAGATTGATCACGGCGTACTGGGTACCATGGGCGTAATTCTCGGAGCTGACTCCCAGCAAGCTGACCGCGGACAGGTACGAAACCATCAAGCCTATGGCGATTGGTGCCACTTTCATCGATCTGTCCGCCATGAAATATTCCTGCGGCGGGCGATAGCGAAATTACGCGGCGTCACAGGCCAGGCGTCGCGTCCCCACGAACCGGAGCCCCTTGGAACGCGGCAGAGATGGGCAAACAATTATTTGAAACAAAAATTTTGTACACAAATTTTTATTTCAAATAACTTTTTGCCCATCTCTGGAACGCGGGGACATCGAGCCGAACACTTACCTCCGTCGATTTCTGCCTCCTGCCGGTCAGCCAGTAATACACACCGATCCCAGAGCTGATGAGCATCGTTACCACGATCACCGCGTAATCCGCAACTACCAGGGTAGCCATGGTGTTTCACTATCGCGCGCTCGCTTCCAGCTGATTTCCACGGGCGACTCCCGTGCCCGACGATTTTATTTATTTGACGTATCACTTAAACCGACAATTAAGCACTGGCTGCTCCCTCGCTGGCCATCGTTTAACGCTTAGACGTTGCTCTTCATTTACGTAATGGCCTCGAACGATGGAACGACACTGGTTGCCCATGGGGGCCTGATGGATTACCTTGTCCCTTTCAGATTCCAGCTTGATTTGTTTGAGCGAGGTTTCACGCAGGGAAGATTCGATGCTCACTTCGCACGATTTTCCGCTCCTTATCAATGGAATTGCCACGGTGCTGTCTTTGCAGACGTTACTGGCGAACAGTCACGTTGAAATAAGCCCGCACTAGCAACTGCTTATCAACCGACGATTTAGTGTTTGTCCCCGCGTGTCGGCGGCACCGTATCATCGATTACGCGCGAGATCTTAGCCGTAAGTACCTCTCGTTATCTCGCGAATAGCACTCCAGACGCGCCAGCTAAAACGATCGTTTTCTGGTTCACGCCTAATTGTTTGCGTGGCGGATTCCGCGGGACGCCTTGAACGCTTCAATGTAGATTGAGTGACTGGTAAGAGAGACAAATGCATGCAATAAATTCAATGCCACAGAAGTATGGCGAAGTGTCTGGCTTTTGTGACAGTGTCTATGTTAGACGCATTTTTCGAAACGACTTCGGTCGCGATAACGAACTTCAAATTTAGATACGATAGACAACATCTCATTGCATCTCAGTTGAGTCACTCAAGTCAGTTGAGTGGTTAATTGGAAGTGTTCAATCACACGAGCAAACTTGAAATTTAGATAGATAATATTCATAACATATCGAGTGGCAAGTGCCTTTTTTCACGGTCATATTTTCTGGGATAGTCGATAATTCGCGCTAATAATAATTCCCTCCGTTCAAAGATATCGCATTTACATTTGAACACGGTGGAGTATCGAATCTGTATTTTTAAGGGGACCAGGCAGTCAAATCGCTCGGAGATCGAGTATTTTTTTGCGAATTAATTACAAGGAGATGAATACAAATTGTGACTAGTACTTTTAGGCAATGTTTATTAATACTATAAACTGTAAAAAATATTTTTCGACTCTACGTGATAGTAACAAACATTGTATAAAAGGAAAAGCCTGTGCTTGCTTTCATCTCCTTGTAATTAATTCGCAAAAAATACTCGATTTTCGAGCGAATTGACTGCCTACTTACTTAGTCCCCTTAATTGTATACAGTGCGCATTCTCCCTGCTCTGTATTAAAATATTTAAACAAACATTTCATTTATCACGGTTTCACCAACGTTACTGAGCTCCTGTATTTTGCGATCTTCGTAATTCATAACAGTCCATTCAAGCCACGTTATTTTCGAACGGTGGGAAGGTGTCTAATAAAATTTCTAGCGTGATCAATATAATCTCTGGTCGTTGCAAACGGGTTGCAGCGGACTCCCGTAACCCAAGGTTCCCGCAAATTCCTACAGCCAAATGCATCGCAGCTGTTCCGTCTTTAAAGAGCGCTCTAAAGGAGTCCCCGTGCTCGACGGCCGCGCTATAAAGATTACAGTTATGAAGTATACCGCAAATATTAAGTGAAGGAGGACCATAGATATCGGATCTATCGTGGGTCTTTACGGTACCAGCGGCAAGCATTTCCTGCGTGCTATCATATAATGCGTTGTTTGCAGGACAAGCGCTTCTTGCGAGCCACCACGGCTTATGCACATTCGCTGGCTGTACAAACCTACGCTTTGAACGTGCGCTCACGCACTTCCGCGTTCCCGCATCCATACACGCGAGGGCGGGTGTCTCTTGCGATTATCGTCGAAATAAATTCCACGGTAACCTGCGGATCTTCTCTTCTCCTTGCCCCCCCTTCGTCCTCATTAGAATAGAATCCGCGGCGTCCACGAACCCGGGGATAGAAACAGAACGTGTCGGGCATTCCTGAATGCTTGCGCCGACGTTAGGAATTGACGAATAGATTTGTTCTGCCTCTTGGAGAGAGTATCGTGGGAGGTATAGTTGTGGATAACCGTTACGATTATGGTTTTTAATATGCTATGCTGCAGTGGAAATTTTGGTTTTTGCTGGGACCACGCAAAGTGGCGGGAAAAGTATATTTTGATATTTAATTGCGGAGAAATAGTGTTATGCTCTTCTCTCATCTGAATTGAGGAACTCAGAGTGGGAAATTTCTTTGAATGGGAAGTTCTTTTGAATGGGAAGCTCCTTCGATTGGGCAGTTCCTTTGAATAGGAAATTCTTTTAAATGGGAAGTTCCTTTGAATGGGAAGATCTTTTGAATAGGAAGCTTTTTTTAAGGGGTCATTCCGGTTAACGCGCCAAAAAATTCAGCGATTTTCAAGAATTTATTGCGACGAAAATAATTATAGTGATGGAATAAAACTTTTTTCTATTTATTAAACTACATTTCTACAGTATATAAAAAATATAAAACTAAAAAAATTATTGCTTTTAAAATGTTTTTGAAACCGGTCTTGATGACATGTTTAAAAATTCATGTCTCGCTCGTGCAGGCGATTTAGACTTATCTCAAACCAAAAATCCAAACGGATTGTTGATCAGTATGACTGTCGCTATCGCTCGGACTATAATTAGTGATTTATCTTCAAAATTAGCAAAATGGCGGACAAAATGCAAAAAAATGTTTTTCGGCTCTTTTCTTTTGCTGTTTTCGATTTTAAAAGTAGGTTAGACTCAATGAAAATACTTGGTCGTAGTCCCCGCGAGAGTCATAGGTGTGCAGAATAAGCAGTAAAATTTATAAAGCAATCGGTTCGATAGATTTTGAGATATTATCTTCACGATGTGAAAGAATAACGTTTCCAGAAAAGCGCGTTCAAAGTTTTCATCTGTAGAGGCCGAGCCTCTGCGCTCGCTACAAAATGCCTCTGTAGAACCTAAAATAATCGGAATTTTTCCATGAAAATTTAACAGTACATCCTTGAGAATATATATTTTCGAAAAATGTTTAAAAAAAATCGATTTTTTCAACCCGTCTTACCGTAATAACCCCTTAAATGGGAATTCCTTCGATTGGTGAGTTCTTTTGATTGGGAAGTTCCTTTGAATAGCAAGGAGTATAAGCAGGGTTGCCACCTTATCATCATATAAATCTCGGAGTGTCACACATTCCAACCCGGAGATTCGAATATAAACCCGGAGATGGAAAAGCAAAAAAAAAAAAGTTTTGTTCTCGAATATCCGGAAAACATATGTGCAATTCTTTTAAGCTCAAACAATTCAGAATTTAAAAGTATCTGTTTTTTTAATTAATAACTTTTATTGCATATAAAATTCAAACCATTGTATAATACCACAATTTCTTATTATCTCATTTTTTTTACAACCCGAAGATTTTTCCAGTAAAACCGCAGATTTTTCCAGTAAAAACCGGAGCCCGGAGATTTGCTTGAAAACCCGAAGTCTTCGTGCGAAAGCCGGAGAGGTGGCAACCCTGAATATAATAGTAATATAAATATCATAGGCCACCCTTAGCCCACGTGGCGCCTCACACGTTATTTAATACAGGAAAAATGGTTTCCTCTGTTTCATTATCCCTTTTCTCCCCTTTCCCTAAACAACAGCTCCTTATTTATTTCCCCATAGACGCAGTAGAAATAAGTAAGAAGTTAACGCAAGGAGCTCGGTGCACAGAATGCATCTAACAGTCGAGGGTTAAGAATTCTCTCCAGGCGAACGTCTTGATCCGAATATTCCCGAGCGTGTTTAATAATCGCGTTTACACGCGGGTAATGGTAGCCGGTTCGCGGGGTTAATTGGATTGATAATCGTAGATCGGTGCGGGGTAGAGCAATCCAAGCTATCGCGTTATACATTGCAGCCGGCCAGAACACGTTTGTTCGCATAAACAATTTACCTACACATTAGCGATTCGACGCCGTGGGTGCCTGTTAGCGCCAGCTCCCCCGTCACGAGCCGCCCGTGTACCGGGCCCGAGGTGTGCGGAGCGTGTATAACACGCTGCAGCCGAGAGGAGATGATAGACAATCGTATAAACCACGGCAGGCTATTGTTGCCGCTCGAGCAACTGATCATATTAAATCGGACGTTAATGTTCCGGATATTCAATCATTCCGATAAACATCTGAACCGCTCGGTGCCGGAGTTGCGAAACGTGCGCCGCGCCCGCCATTTAAAAACACTATTAGCACAAGCAGAGGTGGGCCAATAGAGTCCACAAAATGGAAAGGAGTGTCGATGAAGTTTCATTGCAATACACAATCGTTTCACAATTCTGGAGACAATACAGAAGCTCGGCCCTTGAAACCTAGGATGGTTAAACAGTACTTCCGTTTATTTTAAGGGGGTACGTGTTCCACTTTGAACGGTCTAAAAATTAAGCTATTTTTAAAGATTTTTTTCTCGGTAAATACAACATATAACGAAATGAATCTTTTTGGTATTTATTAAGCTACTCTTATATTATACCAAAAAAATTAAACAGAATATTTTTAATTTGTGTTACTTGTTTTTTTACAGCGTCAATGTGGCACCTAAACAAAAACGGCATGTTCGTGGCGCAGGTGATTTAGGCTTATCTGAAATAAAAAATCCGAAAAGATTTTTAATCTGTATGAGTGTCGCTATCGTCCGTAGCTGAATTAACAATTTTTGTTGAGAAATAACAAACTAGCGCCGGTTTGAAAGAAAAAGTTCTCCAAAATGGAGTTTTCTCGAATGTTCCCCGAAAAAAATCTCGGTTATTTTTCAACAAAAATTGTTCATTGAGCTACGGGCGATAGCGACACTCATACAGATTAAGAATCTTTTTAAATTTTTTGTTTCAGATAAGCCTAAGCCGGGAAATCACCTGCACCACGAACATACCGTTTTTGTTTAGGTGCCATATTGACGCTGTCAAGAAACAAGTAACACAAATTAAAAATATTCTGTTTAATTTTTTTGGCATAATATAAGAGTAGCTTAATAAATACCAAAAAGATTTATTTCATTATATGTTGTATTTACTGAGAAAAAAATCTTTAAAAATAGCTTCATTTTTCGACCGTTCAAAGTGACCCCCTTAATAGGAGAGAGTTGCCAATATCGTACTGGTCACCTAAATCGTACCTCATCAATTTCTCAGTAATTAATGAATGTAAACGACATCTGATAATAAAAATATCAAGTAAATGCGAAATAAGAAATAGAAACAGAACCTTTTGAGCTTACATTCTATTTTGTGCGTGCTATAAACATTTAAAAAAATCAGGTATGATTGATGTAACTTTTCACCAGTTTATTTTAGCTGATAATAATCGAACAATGCAATTTTGTCCTGTATTTTTGTATTTTTCTAAAAGTGGGTTTAATGTAGAATATTTTACATTCATTTTAAGTACATATTACATTCATTATAAAGTTTAAATTGATATTTATAAATAAATTGATCATGTTTCCTAAATCGTACCAGTAGGATTTGACAACTCGTATGTTATATAGGTTATGTAGATATATCATATACATATTTTATTTTCTTCTGTATTTGTTATTGATACTATTTTTAGTGGAGGTACGATTTTGGAAACCGAGGGGTACGATTTAGGAGACCGGTTGCCTAAATCGTACCTTTTACAGTATGTGACAAAAAGATTAATAACAAATTAATTTGTTCCGAACGAAAGGTTAAGCATATAATAGTAGGTGCCTAAAAGATCAAGCTACGATATCCAATAGTCATTTGCGTTCAAATTAGTACCAAATATGAAATATAACGTAAAATGTCTTAAGTGGTACGATATAGGCAACCCTCCCCTATATAGAATCTTAGCTTCCTCGTCTATGAACGCACACCAAGGTGCCAATTTTCTGTCGCAGCACCGTCCAATTAATTCATTTTGAAACAAGTCAGCTCGCGCAGGTCGTATCGCGATATCACTGCCAACAGTCGTCCATTTCGGTAGATATTCATTCCACGACGGTGTTTTATTAGCCATGGGCGAGGAGGGCCCGTGGCACGCTCCGCGCATTCGTTCCTTCCATTCAGAAGCTTCGTTACATACGTGTCGCTAGATTCGCGACTTGCCACGTACGCGTTGAAATCCGCGAAGTACCAAGTGCCGAGACATCGTATTCCGAACGTGTACGCACGGTATACCGCGTAATAGTTCATCAATCCTCCATTAAGACTTTGCCCGGCGCCGGCGCGTTTCCACGCCGCAGGCTTTGAATTCTGTGATTATGTCTCAGAGTGCCATCGCGTCGATATTTTCTGGGAGTCGAGGGGTATTTTTGGAAACCTTCCGCCACTCGAAATAAAAATTCTACTCCTCTGATTCACATCGCCATGGAATGGAAAGGAAGTTGCCGATCTCCTTTTCGAGATCAATCTTCAAACAACATCGTACACAGGTTCCCGTGAACAGCCAGCCGAAGCCAACATGGCGGCGATAAATATCCGACGTCAGAGAGTCGTTAAGCGGGGGGGCATTTTGCAATTAAGAACAGGTTGTTCCGCGGTTCGAATCGATTACGATCTAATCACGCGCTGCTGTAATTTGCCAGGGGATTATTCATAAATCCGTGGATTCGTGGACGGCGGCGGCTGCGCGACGGCGGTGGGCATTCCGCCGCGACTTAACGAGAATGCTAAACCGCAAGGGCAGGAGATCAGGGACTTTACTGGAATGCGCGGCGTGCACGCGCGATGCATTCGTCGGGCCGTGGGTGGAGAGAAAGAGAGAGAGAGAGAAGGAGGGACAGATCGGTAGAGACGCGTAGGACGAATACGGTGCACTCTCGGCGCCTTTCAATTAAGTGCCAGCGCGCGGTGTCCACTCGCCAGGCTTTCCACAGTCTCTTCCGTCCCCCCTTGCTCTGCCCCTTCGTTTCACGATGCTGGAAGATGAACGAGAACGGACAGGAAGAGGCCAGAGGCGGGAAAACCGCATTCCTCTCCTATGTCTAATTACCTGGCTGCTAGGGTCTCGGGTGACAAGATGGAAACGCTGATTGCCGTTCCTCGGACACCAACCGCGGGTGTCGCTTGTTCCGCGCCTAATGGATAAGAGGGTGGAGCTCCAAAGGGACGTGGTTTTCATGCTTTCCAGGAAATATCTGTGCAGCAGGTGGAAATAAGCACGCCGATGTCAGCTCCAGTGTTAACATAGAAAGTGACCACGTTAACGAGTGATGAATGTAGGAAAGCAACAGCTAGAGACTTTTAAAGGGTCTCAGAGTCCTAGGGAATCTACAGGAGCGGCGCAAAAAACATGGCGCGTTGAAATTTTATTATTCAGAAAGTCTTTCAGAATTTTACACGAATCGTGTAATCCCGAATTGGGAATGGCGCTTCCTAAAAGACACAGCGTGTTGGCATTGACACGAAGGTTATATTATACAAGATCCGGCGAAGATTCTGCAGAAAGATTGTTGCGAGCGCGGAGGATCTACCTGTGCCATAATCGGGACAAAGACATCGCTCCCCTAAATCGAGCCAGCAGCAACGCGGCCAGAGGTAAGAGGCGCTCTGCTCGCCGTCCTTCCTCGGTCGGCTCCGTTCCTCCTTGCTGGTAGGTAGGTTGCTGGGTAATTAGATTTGTACACGCGGGAGAAGGACGACGAATAGTGGCGAGAGTGCGCAACAGGCGCGTTACTCACGCCGTTGGAATGTAGTTCACATTGTTTATACACCGCCCGCCTACGTGCGCGCGGGTCGCACTTCGATCGAGCCAGTCGTCCTCATCGGCGATCGATCTATGGTCCCCGCTAGCGGATCTCTCCTTTCATCCCCGCCGGTCCCGGCGGCGGCCGGCTCTTGCTTTCAGATTCGCCGCGTGTCCCTATACCGCGTCGAGCGCGCACCCCGCCTCGAGTTCTTGCGCGGCCGCGGCGATCTGCGTACCGATGCGCGACGCGAGCTAATAAAGCCGGCCGAAGGACGACGATGCTACCGAGAAGGCATCCTCTCCTGGCAGAAATCTGCTCCGCGGGATTTTCCCTGGAAGCGGACGGCGCGCGGGGTCGGTGATCGCGCGGGGAACGCTAGAGGGGCGCAGGTTGAACGGCTGCGAAATGCATCGGCTATCGGGACCGAGGGCGACCGAGCAGCGGGGTAGGAAGAGAAAAAAAGGAGGGAAAAAGAGGAGGGGTAGACAGAGGGAGAGAGCAAGGCATCGAGGAGAGGCTGCAGAGAGGGCGAGGAAGAAGGAGAGGAGACCGGCTTTTATAATGGCGCGGCAGTTATACCGGTAAGCGAGTAAATGCATCAACGCGCTGCGAGCGGAGAGGCAGCCGAGAAAGAGAAATAGACAACTCCGGCCGCGCTGTGTGCACGGGGTAAAGAACGGGCAACGGGCGCGCGCAGGGTGGCGGCGAGGGGAGGGTGGAAGGATCGGGGGAAGGGGACAGAGTGAGGCTCCTCGGGGTGTGGGCGGATTGCACGCGTCTCTCGGTAATGGATCCCATCGATCATCCCTGCGCGGGTAGATGGTTTCTCCTCCTTTCTGCTCTCTCGCGGATCGTCCATTAGTCAATTTCGTCGATTACCATGGCGACTTCGTTGCATCGCGGCACGACCCCGAAATAGCCGAGCCGGGGACTCTCGTTCTAGGGACTTCACAGTTCCTATTAGACAACATTAGTGTGTACTTGTATTTGTTGCATTTGGGTCATCTTAAGGGACCTCCAGATGCTGATACATGTTGCGGTGAAACATTGATACATGCTTCATGATACAGGTTTCATGAAACATGCATCTTGCTCACGCGCCTAGCTGATGAGCAAGATGCCAGTTCCGATTCTAATGTTGAAACACGGAAACCGATCCACAGACGTAGCAGCATGTATCATGAAACCTGTATAATGAAGCATGTATCAACGTTTCACGCAGCATGTACCCATACAGCACACCTCGTTGCAGCAGTATTGCAGGAACGTTGTTGTAATATTGCGGTGTTGCAGGTTGCATTGCAATATTGGAGGAACGATGCTGCAATATTGCCGTGCAACGTTCTTGCAATATTGCAGAAATATTGCGCACGCATTGTCACTGGATTGTTCCAGTGGCAACGATCCTACAATATTCTGTAATATTGCGCGCACATCACGTGCAATGTTCCAGCGGCAACGCCCCACCAAAATTGCACACCCATTGCCGTACAATATTCCTGTAATATTGCAGTGACAACGCTTCTGCAATGTAGCGCGCATATCGACGTGCAATGTTCCAGTGGGAACGATCCTACAATATTCCTGCAATATTGCGCGCACATCGACGTGCAACGTTCCAGTGGCAACGCCCAAACAAAATCGCGCACATATTGCCGTGCAATATTGTAGTGAAAATATTGTAGAAACATTACAGCAATATTCTGAAGCAATTATGACTTTGACAAAATTTATCGAAATATGTACATGACGTCGAGTGGATTCTACAGCATGTTTCATTTAACTGGATACGCTAGAATTTCTCGTTAGCCGTTGAAGATATGAAAAAAGTGTTATCGTAAGACTTGTTTGTACATGAAATTATAGAAGAGATTTGAAGATCAATTTATTTTTTTTAGATAGAGTAGGTACTATATATTTCAATGTTTGAAATTATTACTATTATTATTAAGCGTCTTTATTGCACAAACACGTATATACAATCAAGCAAGAGAAAAGAGAGAAGAAAAGACAAATCCAATGGTTCAGTCTAAAGTCTGTTTTTCAACCTAACCTAAAATGACACCGAGTGAAAGTTGTAGTCCGCACCTATAGCGCTACAAATTCCTAATGGGGTTTGTCAAATGAGCCTTCGTTTTTGAATAATTTGAGTTTAAAGTTTCGCTCGGTAGGAGTATAAGTTCGAATACGTAAGCAATCTTATCAATCAGCGGTTGTAACTGCGGCGGTAAACTGTTCGTCTACGATGCTACAGGTCCCCTGGGTTCGAATCCCTCTGGAGAAAAAAATTTTCTATGAGAAAAAGACACACGGGCGTTATACTCCTACGATTCTGCCTGCACACATTCATGTCGGCGCGTCCCTCACTGCCCGAAACGTTGCGGCGGGACCATTGCAGTAAAATCTCCGAAACGTTGCGGGAATGCACTCCTGCAATATTATTGCCCAGGGTGGACATAGGAGTGAACCTGCAACTTCTCTGCAATGATGCGGTGCAACATTTTGCAATCTCGCACCGCAATATTGCCGAAGAGTTGCAGAATCATTGCCACAATTTTGCCATTTCGTTGCAGAATCATTGCCGGAACGTTGCAGGACTACATATTTTTAATGTTGCCGCAACTTTGCAAAAATACACTCCTGCAATATTGCAAAGACGGACATAGGACTGAACCTGCAACGTCTCTGCAATGTTATGGTGCTGTGTGGGAAATAGCATTAGCGCCTTGAAATAATAGGCGTGGTAAACAAGACAAGAGTGTATCAGAAAAATATAATGGGGATAAGACATTAGCGATCCTCAGAAGCCAGTTGTTTTTAATCCCGACCATAATCTACAAATACACGATACGCGACTCTTTACACAATGGTGAATTTTGTAAATACTGCAATTTATCCTTTTGATCGAACTAATGCAAAGGAATATCAGAATGGCTATTCTCATATACCTACACGATGCTCACGTGCGAAAAAATCGATCTCACTCATACTAAATAATATTCTGTTAAGTCCACTTAAGGCATAGGATTGAACCTGCAACGTCTCTGCAATGATGCGGTCTCCCTCGGACCGCTGTCGCCTCTACTTCTTCCTACTACTCTTCAGTTTGTTTAGAGCTCAATGCTCCTCGGTACAGCTACCATTGCCAACTGAATTTGTTTGTTGGTTAAATCAGCAAAAATTCAGGACCTCGTCAGTGACGTCTTTATGTCATAGGCACCCTGGGCAATCGCCAGGGGCCCCATGATAGTAGGGGCCTCTAAATGAAAAGAAGTCTGATTTTAAGTTCTATTCAGGGGCCCTAGTGCATTGCTTTGGGCCTACAATGATGCTTCTGGACCTCGTCCTACCATACTTCATCAATGTGAACCGTCCTAGCGGGCTAGTAAATTCATGAGATCGGTAGAGCACTTCTTCATCGATCTATCATAGTGTAGTCAAGCAAGTTCCTTCAAGTTCACCCAAGCTCCTCATTCTAATGCGGGTCTGGCCTTTATATAGGGGTTACCGTTGGAAATTCCACTAGTGACGGCAGTCGCGAAGATGCGCCGTGAACTGGAGCAATTAATTGCCGCCAGGGGGCACGAAATTCCTTGGAGAGAGGCCTGATGCCCTCTCGCGTTGCAGTTTTAGGGGACTTATTGCACGGCGGATTTATGAGCGGGTGCCCGACCCGGCGCGAGCGAGAGGACCCGTCCGTTCCTCCATCCACGCGACCGCCTCTTGTTCCACGGAGATGAAAATGGAGTAATGCCGGGAGCGATTCTGTGATTTACCGTGGACCGAGGGCCGCGAGGGGGATTCAACGCACGTATTGTTGAAGCGCCCGGGCGAGCTGTTCCTGCGGCCTGGACTCTCTGGAAACGCCAGCGTGATTTGTGTGACCGGTTACCGTTTCCCATTTGCATACTCTCTTCTTCTATCGACTCCTACCTTGTTATCTTCTACGCAGGGTTATTCCCTAGTCCAGCGTTTCCCAATTAAACTTTGCCATGGAACACTTCCAAACTCGCATCTGGCGGAACCCAGGTGTATGTTTCCCGTTGAATATAGTTTTTTTTAATATTTAAATTTTTGTATGCAAACTGTAATTTCTAAATTCCCTATTAACTCTATTAATCCAGTGTCACCAAAACCCAGATGCTCCTCATGAAAATGAGTCAGTCTACACTCCAGGCTTCACCCGATTAGGACTATGTTTAATCACACACGATGTACAATTCAGCTACGAAAATCCGCGTTAACATTAACCCTCCCCGACGTCGCGACGAAAAGCTCTGCAACGCTTAAAATGGTCCCAAAGCACGGGCTCGCGTGTTGATGTTGAAATTTCAGGGTTCACAATTTCGACTGCCTTTGAATTTTGTTACCTATTATGTGTTTCTTATAACGAACCGCAATGTAACGCCTCTGTTTCGTGATTTCTGTTGCCACAGTAAGGACGCTGGGCGTAGCGGCGACGAAATGAAGCATGCAGCATGCGTGGTAGCGGTGTCACGGCTGCGCGGTCCTGCCTTCAACCCCTGGTGTCCGCCAGCCGCTACCTCGCCGTTCAAGCCCTTCCTGGTGATCCTCTTTACTTCGTCGTTGAGGTGAGTACAGCCGGCCACATTATTATCCGGCGTAATGGACGGGAATAATTCATGACGACAATGCATATTCACGATGCCATGCATATAACCGTTTCCATCTTGTTCCGTTATACATGGTAATTCTCAATCGTGTATACACCATGGGACTCGGTGTTATCCTCTAACGAGAAACGACGACGTTAATGTGTCCGCGAAGATTCGTATAAAGCATAAGCTGCCGTTCATTAGTATTAGAACACATGCCTACATTTGCAGGAAATGTGATATTCCCCGTAGATTGGATACTTTTCACTGCTTTTAGTTTAAATTTCTAAAACACCGAATGAAGTCAAATTTGGCACGGTTCTTCGATAAATGTGCAACGTTTTTCACAATAATTGAGGGCCTTGTAAAATTCTACATCGTTTGGCCCACGTTCGCTGCAAATCCGATAACAAATGAATGATTTATTGCAAATAAATAGAAATAGAAATATTAATATTAAACCTCATCCGTTGCTCATTCCACGAATTGATTCTATCCCTCGGTGTACCCCGTGGACGATATGACAAGTTAGACAGTTATTTTTCGATATTTTTTTATTCAAATTGACGAGTTAACATTTGCATCTTAGATTTTTTCCAACTTTCGCATAAAATAAAACGATGTGCAGGACATACTGCCTGTTTACAAGAATCACAATTAACAGAACAGTATAACTTATTACGAGAAAACTGTGTCATATTGACACGAGGGATGGATGAGGGTTAATATTTTTATTATAGAATATTTTTTTCGCCAAAGATAGAAATAAAAACTTATCAACTAAATAGCTACTACTTTCTCTGTGAATATATATATTTTTCAATTAGTGTTGTCTTTTAATGTTAAAGCGATAATTTTATAAACAGTTCATTCTAATTTACTCGAAGTTGATAAATGGAACTGCACCCCTCTTATTGCAAGCTTCTAAATTGTTCCACACAAACTAGGTGTCCTAATAATTATGAGCAGCAGTGTCTGTTTATCCTTAATTCATTTTCGTCAAATCAAGTATCCTTGACGATTCTCAGATAATGTTGATATAAAACATAGTCATTACAACGTGCTCTGAATTCGCCCCCATTTATAAAATAGAAGTCAAGCACGCATCCGATCCTCGCTGCAAGATAAACTCCCACCTACCAGCGATTTATCGGCCCCAACAAAGAGCTCCAAGAACCGTTCAAATAATCAACATTTCCAACTGTAACATTCCACAATGGAAACCCGGAGCAACGGTACCGTGCGTTTAGCAGGAAAACTGAAAGATTCCCGTACAACGCGGTAGGCCACGCATGGTCTCGCGTTCGTCCACGAGTGACTTCCGACTGTGAAACTAAAACGACGACCCGGTTTTTCTGTATAGGGAAGAAAACAAAAAAAAGAAAGAGGAGCATTCGGCAGACCGTGTTGCATCCTCCAGCACGTAACGCGGATGCCTCGCGAGAATACCGTGCTTTATCGGGGCACGGTGATCGCGGTGCGTAGGGCGCGCCTGGTTTTTCTAATCCGTGGAATGCGATTAGTTACATCCGCGGCGTGGGCGTGCGAGTTCGGAGTAAACCGATGCTGTAGGAGACCTCGCGTATACTGTAGTTGATATATCGAGGCGTGCGAAGGTACACGCACCTGCCTTGTCCGCGCTAAGAGTCATTTACAACCGACGCGGCAGAGGGGGAAGCGAGGAGGAACGCTGGAGCCTGGAATGGCTAATTGAAAAAGTTCGCGCTCGGTTACATTGTAATGCGGTGGTTGGAGGAAGCAATCTAGTAAGATACTTGGGGTACGCTTATAAGTACTTCTGCATGCCGATATTCTCCAGGGTATAATCTACCAGATCTGACCCTCCCCCTCTCGTTTACAGGACAGCCATTTGCTTTTTGTCGCCGGGCTCTTACCGGACTTCTAAATTAATTCTTATCATTGTCCCTTTGCAGACGATCGCCTGGGGGTGACGTTGTCGTAGGTCGTTGAATTTGAAGGCGGTTTAACCCTTGGTTTGGGGGATAGTTTTCTGGTCGCCGGATGCAGCGGCCACGTTGCACCGGAATTTTATTCACGCACGCCTTGGGATCAGCTTTTGCAATTCTTAAGATTCTTATCTTCTCCGAGAAATAATATTAATAATAAGTAACACGTGTTATTGGGCCGGGTGCGTGTGATGGGCAGGGCCACCTGTCCAGTGAATGAACACTTAAGCTGCATGTCTGTTAAAATTAGTATTCAAAACTCGTTATTTAATCCCCTGAATGTTATTTCTGTAAGCGAGCTGTTTTATTACTAAACTTCGACATCCCGGAACACAATTCTAGCAGTGTTTGATAGTTATAACTCTCATTAAAAGTCTGGCAGAGGATTGAATAAAAAATGGGCCAATGACCAGTGAATGAACATAAAATTCTAATGAATGAACAGGGGTAGCCCAGTGAATGAACGGGATAATAACAGTGGTTAGGTTTCCAATGTATTTAGACGATTTTCTGTGTAAATAATTTTTCATTCTCCAATTGCAATAATATTATTGCTTTAATACTTTACTAATCTTATAAGATCATAATTATGCATAGTTGAAATTTGGTTTCTGGGGTGGATTAAGCTAACCTCCACACTGGCGGCGAAAGTGTGAAGAGAAAAAAAAGACCGGGTGAGCTGTTCATTCATTGGAAAGTAAGAAATGTCCAGTGAATGAACGGCCGTTCATTCATTGGTATTCACTGGCATCTCCCATCCAATGCATGAACACCTAACAAACTCGACAAATTCTTAGAAATCCGTTATTTCATACAGTATTTTTCGTTAAAGGAACATCTAAACTATGTAATTATAACAACAAATTTATCAAACGCACCTGAAAATATCGCGTAACAAGACTTACCTTGAACTTGTTGGACGCCATGAGGACAACTGTTAAACAAACGGAATTAATACCGTATCGGTTATAATTAAACATAAAAACGCTTTTGCGAGATATCTGTGGGTCTCCAGTCTAAATGTCAGTGTCAGTTTCAACGCGAAGTGAGCGCGATAGCCGTTAATTTTTCGTATTATATGAGCAACGTTCATTCACTGTGAGGTGTTCATTCACTGGACAGGTCACCCTATATAATAACAATTGCTAATGCTGGCTTATGACTCCAGAAGTCGACGCAGAAGCTCAGAAAAATGAAACATGTAAATAAAATAGTTAAAGAGCAAAAAATATTTTTCTTCAAACTTCCCTTAGCGAAGCGGCAATTTCATATGCACTAACTTAATTAGTTTAATGTTTAGGGTGGGTCGAAATAGGCCCTGCTTCCGCCACCTGAGAGTTAAAGGGAGACCCTCTGTTTCGTTCAGTAGTTATGCCAAGCTTCACTACTTAGCTCCAGGACCACCGCGCGAAATGAAAGTCTAATTAGCCCGAGTCACTCGTAAATATTGGATTTCTTACGCGGTGCATCGTGAACTCACCTTTCTTCTTCAATAACGAACTGTATTCTCGATCTTAATTGGGTGGAAATCAAAAACCCAAGCGTGCTCTTGGATATAATGCTCGGAATCTGAAGCAAGAAATTGAAAGAAGTCTCTAATTAATTATTTGCTTACTTCAATAACTTATTTTACTAGTTTTAATAAAAAAATGTCCATTCGCTGGTACATCCACCCTATTTAGATCTAACCCCAGACTATTTATAAGCCGCTCGAGGTTTGCAATTGGTACCGAATGCCTGAACTTCAGAGTTACCAAATTGTTTCGTTACGAAGGCTGGAAACGGACGGGATGCTATGGTAGGCATCGGATGGGTGAACGCGCGGGGGCTTCTTAACGATGATGTTGCACCTTTGTTCGCGTTAACGAGAGGCGAGACGCTTCGCTGGAAGTTCCGTCCCGTGAAGTTTTCTTAATTCCTGCGTGTCGGCGGCTCGCGAACCCGTGTTCTCATGCATTTTTCAACGCCCCTTGAGAAGCCGAACGGTCTCGTTTGGAAATTCCTTGCCACGGGGTGGGGGTGGGGAGATTCATCGCTCCGATGGTCAGTTTCGAGTTAAACAGTCCGCGATTAAATCTAGAGGAATGGAAGC
Source organism: Andrena camellia (assembly GCA_029448645.1). NCBI lineage: Eukaryota > Metazoa > Arthropoda > Insecta > Hymenoptera > Andrenidae > Andrena > Andrena camellia. The sequence continues at coordinate 11,719,014 of CM055677.1, forward strand.
CCCGAGGAATGCTGATAGATCGTTTTATTTGATGATTCATGGGCTATCGTAGCGTTTAGCCGACGACATGATTAATGTGCTGGCGTGAATGGAAGCGTGGAAATTCGATTTCTCTTCGCGTTTCTGCCCCTCGCGTAGAGACAAATTCATTACATTTCCATATACGCACCGCGGTTAATTTGTTGCTTAACATTCCGTCGATAATATTGCGCAACCGCGTACAGCCGTAGATCAATCACATTCCTCGAAACGAGGATTTTCTTACAAAGGAACCTCGTATCTTTCGAAAAATCCTACAAGGGGTTATAAGGGATTTCATTGTCCTTAATGGCGCGCCTCTAACGAGCTCATTAGCGCAAGACCGTGTGTTTTCGCGGATAGGGAGGAAGTAACCTTATTCGCGTTACCATCATCCTTTTCACGACACTTCCCATGGAACGGTGAACACGATGTGGAAATAGAATCCCATCAGAATCTTCTTTTAAAAAAGCCACTTTTCCCTCGGAACGTTACCTATTTTGTGTAACCCCTAAACAGAAAGGTTTCATTAATTACGTCGCCACAAACCCATACACGCATATCCGACTCTTCCTACTTCGTAACAGCGGACGCCGCGTGCGGAAATCCTACATCCGTATCTGTTAAGGCGGGAGGCTTACCTAAAACGGCCAAAACAACACGCTTCTTTGGGATTTTTTTCTAGGAAAACAGATAATCTTTTATTATTAAACATTAGTCTATTGGAAAGAGTACATCTTACGGATATTTCAGTATTTTTTCTGGCAAAAAGTGTTGAACGGTTTGTGAGTTATAGGCAATGCCCGAGACGGCCTTCTTTTTCTGGCGCTTTGCGGCGACAACCGTAGCTCGGTGCAGGATCATTCAAAATTGAAAATTCGATTTTTTTTTTTTTTTTTTAGATAATATATGAAATTATCTAGGCGCTATCGGGGCCGATTTTGGAAAAATTATTCTGAGACAAAATAAATCGCTCGTTTTTCGAGGGTACAAAAAAAATATCTAGGCAAGGAAAAAGGAAAAGCTCCCGGTAGCGCTTAGATTTTTGACCATAAAATAAGCCTGCAAAGCCTCGAGTAAATCGGTTCGTTAACTTTTGAATTATGTGTGTCACCGTCTTTGAAAACATGATTTTGAGGAAAACGCGTTTAAATACTACAATTTGAACTTCGACCATAAAAATTATCCTAATTAGACGAGATGATTTCGGCGCATCTCGTCTAATTAAAACCCGTTTAAAGTTTTGGCTCCGAGCGCTACACCGAGGAACACCTACCTACTTACACGCGTATAATTCTGTAAATTTTGGTCGGATTAACATGCCACTTTCAGGGAATATTTTCAAGATGTACTTCAAGAACATATAAAAAACGAGAAATCGATTTTTCGAAAATTTCCAGGTAGGCCTCCCCCCTTAATCGTAGTCGCACTGAACGCCTATGAGCGTTCCCCGCACACAGTGCATGCACTGAACGATACCATGACACCCGGGGAGTTGAAACACCTGCATCGATCTCGACGCTGAGAGATTTCCGAAAATCTCCGATTTCATTCCGTTCTTCTTATTTATCCTGCCATTCTCGAGGATATTCCCATGAACAGAGGTCAATGGCGCTTGAAGTTCGTTCGGGGAATCCGCGATTCCCACATCCGCGTAGCGAATACATGGCAGAACGAAGTCGATCGCAGTTTCAATGCCAAGGTTTCCGCGAACGGCGCCGATTTTGCCCGTTCGAGGCTGTTGCCTCCTGGCGTCGTTAGACAAACCATCCGCAGAGAGAACACGCGGCCGAGCACGAGGCACGCCGCGCGGCGTATACCTTCTCACACGATACCATCTCCCTAATTACAGCTAGGCTCATTTGTAACCGCGAATCTGAATTCCCGGTTGCCAAGGAAATTCCTCGTTCTGCCTGCGTGGCCCCGTGTGCGTTGGCCTGCTATGGAATCACGGGCTGGATTCTAGCCTTGTTACGCCGATCAACTGAAGGTACGCCCTGTATACAAGGTGTACGCGAATTCACGCTAGCCGCGACGGTATTTAAGCCTTCGTGCAGCTTCGGTTGGCATTGCTGTAACGAGCATTATCTGGGTGGGCGCATCTGACAATGGAAGCTCCCGAACCCGGAAATTCAAAAAATTCTGAAACTTTCTGAATATGTAGGGGATTTCCTCCTGATTACAACGCAATTTTTGTTTGCTGCCCAAATTCACTCGAAGGGGGTGAAATTAACCCCGGGAAATTCGGCTGTTTTCCGATTTTGTGTTATAACTCGCAAACTGTAAGGGATAGAAAAAAAAGTTTCATGACAAAAGTTACTTCTTTTAATTAGATCCTCTATTTCGTAAAAAAGGATTTTACAGTTCACGAGTTCTAACACAAAATCGGAAAATAACCGGATTTTCGGGGGTCAATTATACCCCGTTAGAGTGAATTTGGGCAGCGAACAAAAATTGCGTTGTAATCAGGAGGAAATCCCCTATATATTTACAATGTTTCAGAATTTTTTGAATTTCCGGGTTCGGGATCTTCCCTTGTGAGGCTGGTGTTGCCTCTTTTAGGGATTATATAGCTCGGAAATCCGAGCTCGATTGCTCGGAGTACACTTTGTAGGCTTTGTAGAAAATAGGGGGAGCACTTTGAAGAACCTAGCGCCACTCGAAGTATCAGGCACAAGGGATGAGGATCTTACGAAGGGGGTACGAGGGTAAGGTTGCACTGGGATGGTGAGCCTCTTGGCCTTCAGTGCACCCTGCAATCCTGCTGTCTAGAATATTTAAGGTTTCCGTGTGGTGGGTGTATTCTTCGGGAATAGCCTGAATATTTCACTAGTGTTGCAACTAAATAGTTTTAGAGGTCTTCAGATCCCTGGCAAGTTCGCAGTTACATTGAATGTAGGCATAGGGTATCATTGGCTTGTTGGCAAAACTCACCAAGTCCACATTTCTTAAGGCGAGAATGGCCCGAAAAGTAAACGTATCTTTGGAAATTTATTAAAAGCAAATTGCGTAATGAATCTTTTTTTAAACATTCGGAACTTTTATTGGATATTTAAGTTATCGAATATCTTTTTTTTTTTAATTTATTTAAAGCAGATTTACAATCTGTACAGGGCGAGTAACTTTGCGCTGCAAAAAATCTGGTGGACGTTTTCTGACGAAACGGTGCTTCGAAAAAACAACAAACCAAAATGTTTTAGAAACTAGGTATGTGCGGATGGCTATGGCACGCCGGGAGATTTTTTTGATTGGTCGTTTCCTTCTATTTCTTTCTTCAACGAAAGAAGATAATTTACTAGAACGAAATTTCAGAATTTTTTTCAGAGGTTTGCTATTTTGTCATTTTACAAAATTTTCAAAATCGAACCCGGCGTGCCATAGCCATGCGTAGGTATGTAGTTTCTAAAACTTCTTGGTTTCTTGATTTCCGAAGAACCGTTTCGTCGGGAAACTGTCAACCATGTCAGCGGAAATTTTTTGCAGCCCTAAGTTACTGGTCCTGTGCAGCTAATAACTCTGCTTCAAATAAATTATTAGTATAACTTAAATATCTAATAAAAAGTCCTGAAAGTTTAAAAAGCATTCGTTACGTAATTTGCTTTTAATAAAATTTCCAAAGATACCTTTACTTTTCGGGCCATTACCATGGTGTCCCCCCTTAATTTTAAATGCAAATTTAAAGTTCAATCTATTACTGCAGAACACATACATAAGTTTCTCCCCATATGGATTTTTATTAATCTATTGTTCAGGAATATTTAAAAATAAGTGCTTCCATTAATCCTTAAAGATTGTATGATGGAATGATGGCTTTCATCAGTTTTACCAACAAGCCAACGATTTTTTAGTTTTGTTTATTCTTTATATATATATATATATATATATATATATATATATATATATAATTATGTTTGTCATATTAAATTATTTTATTTCATTAATTCATTGAATTCCTTTAAATTGAATTATATTTTATTATTTAAATACCGTAATTAACATTTATATAATAAATATTCTCAATATTTTCTAAAAGATGCAAGTTACACCATTAATTACATGCCAATATTTAGCACAGATTTTTTCATAAGCCGCAGGCTCTCCATCACTCCCCTAGTATCGCTGATTGCAACGTAACATTAGCACAACCCTCGGACTAAATTTCCACCGTTTATCCCCCCCCCCCCCCCCTAGTTAATCACGGATTCCCGTATTTCATCGCGACGGATTTTTCTGCCACGCGGGCCCGGCGCGGCCGGGTCGCCGTCAGAGGTAAATCTTCCAAGGGGAAGATCCGTTCGTGCAGATATTTCTGTCAATCTCGCGAATCTATCCCGTGGCCGTCGCGGGCAGGAATCGTGAAACGCCCACCGATAGGATCGACCGTAAATCTGAGCGGACAGGGCTGCCGCGGCGGATATTTTATGGTGGCCCGTAGAGATTTGGTGCGGACAAGATCGGCCCCGGAATGCGCCGGGCGACTCGAAATATTCGATACGGGGCGATAAATTGTTCCCGTTGGAACGACGCGCGCGCATTCCGCCGCGAGCATTTATGAGGGGGCCTATCCCCCTCCCGGGGCAGGCCGCTTCAAACCGCTGCAATTGTAATAACATTCCCGTGCGCAGCCTCCCTGATTAGTTGCCGGCCCTTCGGCCAGCGCCAGGTCAATCCCCGTCTAATCGACCGCGCTGGGTAACGATCTCTGCAGGATCTCTAAAAATTCTCGAGTAAACAGTAGCATCCCAGAAGAAACCGCGGAGTCAGAATAACTCGACTGAAAATATAACCGATTAAAGTTTCAACCGGTCACCCAGAAATTCCCAGAATAATCACTCCACGCGACTATAAATTATAGCCACGAATTGTTAGCCCGGAGCGCGTAGTGGCTGGCGAATCAGGTCATTTCTACATGCTCCCTCGTTTGTTGCTCCGATTTCTCCCCACTACGGGGCCGCTGGTACGCGAAACTTGAACCGGTTCCCGCGCAGCAGGGATAGCTTGCATCGGCTAACTTTCTAATCAAGTGAAATAATATACCTTTTATCGGCCCCGTCGATGAATTCTTTCGCTTTAACGCTAATGAGCGAAGGTAGGCGCAAGGAGGGCCCCCGCTGCACGAGCAGAGACATTCTAATCGCGATACGCGCCGCCGTTTCTATTATACATTTATCACTGGAGCAAAGTGGGCTCCGTGTTACGACGCCTCGCTACCACGTTTCGCGAAGCGGCGTAAACTTGTTAAACTGGCCGTAAAACGACGCTCTTTTTTTTTTCTCTCTCCTTCTCTTCCTATGATCGTTTCGTAACAGTATTATTTATAAGAGGTACACGGCTTTTAAATATAACGCTACTATTATTCCGACTTCTTCGTGCTTCCCATTACGCGTAATCTGTGCGCGGACGCGATTCGGAGTCTATTAAATTGCAGTTGAGTTACTGCATCGCTCCCGACGATCTATCTGCTGCGCGTACGTACGAGTCGCGTTAACTTTCTTGTCTTAATCGGGCGGCATTAATTCCAGTAGGCTCGGCGGGGAAGAGATACGGCTCTTCGATTGAGTTGTAGCAGGCTTTACTGTGCTTGTGACTCGCGAGGAAACGTTCCGAAACCGACAGTTCGGATTTTAATGGAACTTCGTGCGAATTTACAGGATATGGAAGTAAGGAAGCGGCAATTTTGATTAATGGAAATTCGATCCGAAGGGTGAAATCAATATATGTAGTTTTTCTAATGTAACTTTGTTTTCCTTTTGGCAGGGCGATAGAGCATAAGAAACTGAAGGGGTCTTGTATTTAATTAAAGTTTTCTTCCATCGCGCTTTGTTAGAAAGTTATATTAAATAATCGAGAAAACGGGATAATTTTAAGGGCTGATTTCATCCCTCCGCAGGGGATTTCCGTAGGAAAGAAAAATTGCTCTACATTCACAGGAAGCTTTATTAAAATTAGAATTTCCGAGTTGGGCTCCTTGTGAGCCCCGCAGGAATCAAGTTGATTAACTCTGTATATTAAAAAATTAGGGAAGCTTGATAGTCTAGCACTAACAAGGGAAGATCCCGAACCCCGAAAATTCAAAAAATTCTGAATATGTAGGGGATTTCCTCCTGATTACAACGCAATTTTTGTTTGCTGCCGAAAGTCACTCGAAGGGGATGAAATTAACCCCGGAAAATTCGGTTATTTTCAGACTTTGTGTTAGGTATAACTCGCGAACTGTAAGAGATAGAAAAAAAGTTTCAAGACAAAAGTTACTCCCTTTCATTAGATCTATCATCTGGTGAAAAAATATATTTTACACTTCACTAGTTATAACACAAAATCGGAAAATATCCGGATTTTCAGGGGTCAATTACACCCCCTTAGAGTGAATTTGGGCAGCAAAGAAAAATTGCGTTGTAATCAGGAGGAAATTCCCTACATATTCACAAAGTTTCAGAATTTTTTGAACTACCGCGTTCGGGATCTTCCCTTGTAAGTAGTTTACTTACCCCTAAAGTAGACATTCTGGGAAATTTACAAAATGCAGAGGGTACCTATGGTTTATTAATTGGATCTCCGTTCTAATTACGATATCAGGCCCTACTACTTCAGGGTTATACGTATCGGGCCCAATCCAGCGCTGTGATATCTGAATCGCGGCCCACGATTTCGTAGCGCCTGTATCGGGCCCAACTGAATTCTCAGACATCTGAATCGAGTCCAGCCGAGTCACAGTGTAACGAGTATACAGGGAAAAAAATCAAAAATCAATTTTCCATTAAGATACAGTTATTTACATGTAATTGTTATGTTAATTACATTTATACACAAAAAAATTAATTTTTAATATAAAATAATTCATTAAAATATATATTTTTTAAATACATTCAAACACACATTAATAACAAACATATGAAACAATTGTAAAAAAATAAAATTAATTTTGTAAATAATTCGTATTGATAATACATTTTAAATTATTCATTCGTATTATACATCTTCATCGCTATCAGTTGAATCTGAAGGAATTTAAAGCTCAGTATCTTTTAAAAATAAATATTCGAGCACAAATTTGTCTAGTTTTTTCGTTTTATTTTGTATATTTTTTCTTATGTGGGAGCACTCGGGGGCAGATAAAATTTATACCAAATTAAAGGGCATAAAAAGAACTAATTGTAGTAAAAAGATGAAAGAACCGATGTTTCGTTTTTTTTTTTAATTCTCTCCAGAATTTAGAAGATGCGAGAAAAAAAGTAATAATTTGAGCCACTTGTACGTATCCACATCTTTAAATGCAAAAATTTTTAATTAATAAAACGAAAAAAGGATATATTTTGCTTATTTTCAAGAAAAAAGAAAGAAAAGAACTTATAAATGCAACAAAAATGCAGTGGGTAAATATTTCCCACGCGCAGTCTGTGGCAGCTTGCGTTTGGTTATTCGACTTTGAATGCAATTACTAACCTTAAATCCGTTATTTATGTTAAAAAGTTATGATGTTCTTATATCGGAGGACTGTTTACTATCAATTGCATGAAATGAAATACAAAATTTCAAAACTCAAATTTTCGCTTTTTGAGCACGTGCCGCGACACTGTGCGAGTCCTGGAATATCTTAATTGGGTCCTACGATTTCAGAGTCGCTTATATAGAATTTAATCCAACCCTCGGATATTCAAATTGGTCTATACAATCCCGGAGCCACCTGTTTCGCGACAAACTCGAATCTTGACACACCCGAATCGGATTCGAAATTTCGAGATCGAGAATATTGTGTTCTACAGATTCGAACCTGCGTCTGTTGAACTTTACCAAGTTCTAAGGGGTCCCCAATCAAGTCCCCCTATTTTCTATCGACGGGAGTGTAACTTTCCATTGGTTTTATGAATTCAAGCCAAAGTTGAGTAAAAGGACTTCATTTCTGAATGATCGTGGCTGATTTACTCTCCTCCATCTGAACTTCGAACATGGAAAATGACTGCTCTATAAAGATACCTACACGTTACCACGCGATGGCCCGAAGATATTAATTTAATACGGTCACGACGGAAACATTCGAAGCTCTCGTTGGGCAGTGTTGCATGCTGGCTGCGTTTGTCGGTTGCGGAGGAAGTAAAAGCGCGCGTATAAACATTTATGCGCCCCCGGTATGCTTCGATGCGTTAAAACACGTCCGATAAATCTCCGCGTTTCCTTATGCACCGGGCACGAGTATAATTGCCAGCTTTGAAATTCCTCCGGGGAGCGACGGAAATCTGCGAGATTCCTCGGCGAAGGATAATGAGGATGCATAGGTAAGAAACTGGCGGGGGAAAAAGAAAAAGGAATAAAAAAGAAAACGCTCACCTTGCCCGAACAGTAATTAACCGATCAGCCTGCGCCGTGTATTTATTCTCCTACATAATAACGATAAAGCTGCTATTCACGGTGTTTCGTATCGAAAGCGTTTCGAGGTAGATGGAAGACCGGGGCTTCATTAATAGAAAACGCGCGGGGTGGGGGTAGGGGGGGGGGAGGCACGGTAAGAAATTAAACGCAGGAATTATGTGGATTGCTCTTCTCACACAGTTAATAACTCTTACGTGCGTGAGCAGCTTTAATGCAAGACTTTTCTCAGCCGCGTTCGTTGAGAAACTGCTAATCGAGGAGGATAATTGTGGAGGTGGATGGCGGCTTTTTCTCTGGCTGCAAAAATGCGGGGATCGAAGAGCCTCGTCTCTCGTTACTGCTGCTAGCCGAGCAGATAATGCGTAGAAAAACATCGGGGATATTCAGAATCTGGCGAATAATCAAATATTTGGAATAGCTTGAAAGGGACCCGAGTCAGTTAACAGTTTTACTGGCGTTGGCGTGTTTTCACGCCGAGGAAGTTCCATCCTGTGCACAGTTTTCGCGTTCATATCTTCTAAAAAGTATCGAATGTATTGAGCGAGAAATATTTATTGCATCACTCTCAAATTCGCGTACTGCGCTGAATTTTCATAGCGATATAATTGATAATAAAATGAGACGCGTGCAACTTATTTTAGCCAAGATAGTAAGCTTCACATTGTTGCAATAAATAAATTTTGCAAATAATATTTTCCTGGTACTAATAATAAGAGAGGTATAAGTGACAGCTTGTTTATTCGAGTGATGCAATAAATATTTCCCGTACTGTAATTACAGCTACTCAGATAAACGAATAATCGCATCGTTTCCAAAAAAAAATTTATTCCACTCAAAAGTTTAGAGATCAATTGTTTCGAGTAGCTAATTAGGAACTTGTGTAGTTCAGCTGCCCTAAGTACCTAATTTATATATCCGATTTACTCGGCAATTATTGACCATTACTACGGACGTTTATTCGACTCTGGTAATCGAGTATTTCGCGTACTGCGACAGCTCTGGTTACAGTCACCGTGTATCTGATGCAGCGACGTGTATCGCGCCACTCTGATCACGTTCTAAGACATTCTTCATGGCATGGCCAACCGTGGCTACGTCTGCGAGCCGCGGGACGGTTGTAACGAGCCTGGTATGTGGTACGCTTTCACCGTTTGCAATATTCATTCATCCACGCATTGTTATTACACATGCGCGCGCGCGCGTTGCAAAATGCCAGCGCGCACGTTACTACAGTGGAGATGGAACCTCGATTGCAGTTCAGCCTCGTAGACATCGAACCGACACTTTCCGTAATTTTCTCGATTCTACATAGTAGGGGAGAGTTGCCAATATCGTACTGGTCACCTAAATCGTACCTCATCAATTTCTCAGTAATTAATGAATGTAAACGACATCTGATAATAAAAATATCAAGTAAATGCGAAATAAGAAATAGAAACAGAACCTTTTGAGCTTACACTCTATTTTGTGCGTGCTTTAAACATTTAAAAAAATCAGGTATGATTGATGTAACTTTTCACCAGTTTATTTTAGCTGATAATAATCGAACAATGCAATTTTGTCCTGTATTTTTGTATTTTTCTAAAAGTGGGTTTAATGTAGATTATTTTACATTCATTTTAAGTACATATTACATTCATTATAAAGTTTAAATTGATATTTATAAATAAATCGATCATGTTTCCTAAATCGTACCACTACAATCGTACCAGTAGGATTTGACAACTCGTATGTTATATAGGTTATGTAGATATATCATATACATATTTTATTTTCTTCTTTATTTGTTATTGATACTATTTTTAGTGGAGGTACGATTTTGGAAACCGAGGGGTACGATTTAGGAGACCAGTTGCCTAAATCGTACCTTTTACAGTATGTGACAAAAAGATTAATAACAAATTAATTTGTTCCGAACGAAAGGTTAAGCATATAATAGTAGGTGCCTAAAAGATCAAGCTACGATATCCAATAGTCATTTGCGTTCAAATTAGTACCAAGTATGAAATATAACGTAAAATGTCTCAAGTGGTACGATATAGGCAACCCTCCCCTAGCTGAGGATATGGGAACTTTTGCTAAACTTTTTTCTATTTTATATTTCATGGAGGTTTGGTTCTTGAATGACTCATTTGTTGGCGACTCTACCGATTTTGGCGAATATGCGAACGTACCACTGATGTAATTATTATTATTATTTTAAATTTATTACGCGAGGAAGTATAAAGCTGGTATGCGATGTAACTAAAATTATTTTCTAAATTTTGAAGTAGGTATATATCGACGGTTTAGTGCACAAATGAGACATCGAGAGCAAATACGGACTAACCCACATTTTTTGTTTTGCGAAATTGAGTTAGTAGCAGTAATCTATTTCAATAAGCTGTACTAATCATATAAAATAGGAGAAATTAATTTTTATTGCAGTGTGGGTTTGTCCCTTTTTGCTCCCAATGCCTCAAATAAAATGTCCACTTTTTGTGAAAATGGAGTTTTTATATAAAAACGCGTTCCTTTATGCTGTATAAAAATCATATTTATAGGTATCTACTTAATAAATTTGTGAAAAATGATATTTTTGTTCATTGTGTGCCTCTGAATCTTATGTAAAACCTGTTTTTCTAAAAAAAAATGCTAAAAGTGGACATGCAATATTTGTGCGCTAAGCCATCGATATGTGATGAAATTATTTATGATATTTCCATTTCGAAATATCGAATAGTATGTGTAAGGCTATTTTCTGAGTACCTGCAGCTCAAGGTTTACGTATGGTGATGAAGGCACACAGATATTCAAAGTGGCGGCACCTTTACTAATCAAATGCCTTGTGAAGATAATTACATTAGTGATTTCACTGGAATCACATGATATATTCAGAGACTCTACTGACTGCTTCCAATAACAAAGAATTAAACCCGTGGACAGTGACAGTTTCTCCTAGCATCCAAGGTGCATCGCACGAAGATATTAAAAGCAGATTTTACGTTCCCGTTCCTCCGTCAGATAGAGTCGTTCGAAATACCTTCGTAAAGCGTCTGTCAAAGCGCAGCATAAAATGCGTTAACGCTAATATCGTTTACGCAAGGGATTCCGGTTTTTCTAGAATGCGGGTTACCACATTTCTTAAAGCTATCTCGTGTGAACGGTAGATAAATTTTGATCCTTTATCACCGACTTATATAGACAACATAAATAATGCAACGACGCTAAATTCATGCAAGCTTTCATAATAAAAACAACACTTGAATTACAATATACATATCACAAAAATAATGGAACAGAAAAGAAGAAAACCACAGATTATGGTCGAAAGCATGCACCACTTCCTAGAAAAATATAAGGAGATTGCTGCTAATATGCGTATTAAATATAAAGCTGAACTGGCTCGACGTCGTGGAATGCAGTTTGAAATGGGATTGTATCTGCCTATCATGATTTCGGTATTGTATGTTTGTAATTATACGAGGGGCTCGACTTGGAGCAAGGGTTTCGAGAGCGATAAAATCTTATAATGCGTGCTCTATTAGTGGTCACGTGTGTTGTGATTTGTCGAGGGGAGACCGTTTCCTCCAGTACACCTGTTAATTGCTTGTACCGCGGTGCAAGCGAGATTCTTTCGATCGGTGGTCACGCTTTCGTTGACGAAAGTGTTATTTGTTAGTGCTTAATCGCGCTTAAACCACGTTGCTTTGTGCTTGATGGTATCGTCAAATCGACTCGAGGATTTTTAACCACACTTCACCCATTTAATATCCAGCGTTCCGTCAGCTTCTAACAATTCCGATGTTGTGATTTTCAGGCGAAGTCGAGAGTGAAGGAGGTGTATGCGCAGACATGCATGCTTCTCGGCCAGCAGGGCATGCGAGACTGCGAATTGTTCGGCCTGGCAATACTGTCCGGTGAGTAAAAGTTTCTTTTTTCCTCTTCTACTTCGTTCGTGTTCTTGAAGGGCGCGTTCAAGCCGCCGGAAGCACCGCTCTTTCGATTTTGACAGCGAGTCAGGCCCTAAATCATATCGTCGTTCCAATGGCAAACTTGCGAAGCTGCAATTTCTGCGAATCTGAGCTAAATGCATGATTTTATTTGTCTCTCATCGTCGTAGATATACTATGGTAAAGTTTCAAAGTTAATTAAGTTTTCGCAGTTTCGCAACTATATTAGGTTGGAGAATATGAAACTGCCGTTTCGGTAGGGAAGTATGAATGAAAATATTTTTTACTTTTTAACGATTTCCTTTACTTTATTTTCTTGAGTCTCTGTGACTACTATTGTATCTCCGCCATGGACAAAGGAACTTTTGCGCTATCCGGGATCGATAATTTCATATGCCCCGTGAACTTCTACAATATATCGTGAATATGGTCTGTGGTCTGCTATTTAAGTACAAAATATTGTAGAATATTGTTCACGAAACGAATACCAAGAATATGAAATTCGATGTATTCTCCACCTTGCATTTGTGTTGGGGTTCATCATTGAACAAACTTAATTACCCACAAACCTACTTGCATTAATCTCTACTCTCCCCGAGATATATCTCAAGTTCATCTGAAACCGAGTCCTCAGACAAACCATAAAATAAAGATGCCTCTGAACAGATTTTTCGACTCTCAAGTAAAGGCAAATTTGAAGGCGAGTTCCTGTGACGTTAATTTCAAGTTCAAACAGCGAACTTTAATTCAAAAGGAGTATCCAATGGCCCTCTCGTGCCCTGCCCCCTAAAACCGACCCTCTTCAAGGGTGTCGAGTGCACGCTCCGCACCAGGAACGTGCTCCGGCGGCGTAAACGTACCCTCGGACGGGAACGGCGTCCTCGTTTCCGTCGGTCCGTCGTTTAAACGGACGAAATGTGGTTGGACGGGCCGATGAGCATCGTGAATGACTTGCGGGGTAGCGTATCCGCCTCGAATTACGGCGCGCCACTTTTTAACCTCCTCTGGAGTAGATCGAATTACCGAAGCTCACGCGAGTCATTAGGTGTTGCGTTTCGCGAGAGCGCGAGTGCTCTTGATTTCGTGACGGGACAGTCGTTAGCGACTGCCCGGGCCCAGCCTCGAGTCCGCTGCGTTCCCAATTTTTTTTTTTTTTACCTCGCGAATAATCACTGGCCCCGCGATCGCCCTGTGGGAATCGACGCGTCGAGGCCAGAGGATACGATCTCCTCGAGCCAGATTTCCCGATTAAAGGTGTACATAGAGTGCAGTGGAAGTTCGTCTCTGGAAGATCCCGCGCCGCCGCGAGATGCGCGGAAATTCAAACGTGCCTAGGTACTGCAAACGCGCTCGACCGCCTCCTCAGGAACGACACGGCGGCGTCGAAGTGCTACGTTCAGGCTGAAAATCGAAAGGATAGCCGCGCGATAAGGATATACTTTCACTAGTGGCTGGGATCTCGCCGCGCGCAGCAGCGACATTCTATTCGCCGCCGCGGATCCAAAGGCGAACAGGCGGCCGAGCCGAGATTCACTGGCCCCGAGGAGAAAGTGTGTCCTAGACAGAGCAGGGGCCCCGCTAACCGGCAAGCGAATTCGAAAGGAGAGCGAAGTCGTATAAACATTAACCGAGAGCTCTCTCGGGAGTCTGAAACTCTTGACTAATCTTGAGATCTTTCTGCATACCGTGGTCTTCTTCCTCTCCCTGGCCCTCTGCCCCGTTGCGAAGCGGGGCCGCCCGTTCCCCTCCCCCCCCCCTCCCCGAGTACCCGCTGGTCGCTACCCCTCGCTCTGCTCTGCGGTCCCCTCCCCACCAGCCATGACAAGCCGGTCCGACTGGTACCCCCACCAGACGGACCGGGACCCTTCTTGGGCCTCGCTGGGCCCTGCGGGACCCCTCCCTCCTACATTCCAACGGGGCCCCATCACGGCGAGCCTGAGCTGGCGGGTTTTGAGGCGCGCGAGCCATGCCACGACAGGAAAAAAATGCATCTGAAAAAGCAAAACAAGTAGAAAAAGCTGGCTCACACCCCTGCCTGCATGCGTGCCTCGGTTTGCGTGAACGTTTGCCGGTACGTGTGCGTGCCCGTGAGCGCCCGCATCCGTGTCCCTACGCCCGCAAACTGTACCCCACAGCCGCTGGAAGCATAGGGCTTCTCCTATCCCCTGTCCATAGGCACTTTGCGGTTCCCTGATTTGCTTTCTACCTGCGTTTCCTAGTTTACAACCGTTCGAGTGTTTTTCTTCTGGGGCGATACTCCTGTGGCTCGTTTTGTCTTTCCTCGAGGACCTCGGGGGGGGGGGGGGCGGTAATGTCGCCTTGTCCTTTTTTGGTAGGCGATGGTTGTTCGTTTGGTAAGCCTCTCTTCTTCCTTGGGACGTTATTGTTGCTACCGTCTTTGCTTCTTGCTCTTGTTCTTTCCGCGCCGTCGTCCTCGTGCCTTTTCTTTTGCTCCTCGCGCGTTTCCTGGCTGTGCTGCTTCGTCCTCGACTTCGTCTTCTTCTTCTTGCCCCCCGCCCTATCTCGACCCCCCATGCCCGTGGCGGTAAAATGACACGGACCAATCGCTGCTGCAATTTTGTAATCACCACCGTCTGGTCTTGGGCGCTTCTTACTAAAAATAGATATCAAGAAAGATCGCCCGCGGGCGAACGGTGCATGCCGAAAAGTTCTTTGCTCGCGATCCTATCCTCGGTGGACCGTGGTCGGGGAGGGTGGAGGCTCCCCGGATCGTCTCGAGGGACCTTTTATTTAAAACCATGCCCAGCGAATCCGAGTACAAAAGGAAACTAAACAACTCTCCATCAACGGACTTTCGAACCGAGCATTCGCCGGGAATATCGCAGAAGTATGCGCGCCATTTGGCTTCCGTCGTGTCCGCGGATCTATGGTAATACATTTCGCGAAATTTTTTCGCCGAATACTTGGAACGACCGCGCCACACGGGACGTCTATGCGGGAATGCAGCCGGGGGCCGCGACCGTCGCGAGTAATTTATATGAAACGTCAAATTTTTTGGGCGTCAACGCGTGGTACGTGTGCGTGGCCGAGGGTCGAGGTGCGTGTTGTTCGCAACAGGAGAAAAAGGAACCGACGAAAAGGGACATGAAAGTGCACGAGAGGGGGTTTCGAGGGAGGAGGGACACGCACAGACACACACACACACACACACACACATACACACGTGCGCACGCGAGAAGGAAGAGGAACGAGCGAGCCGGGGCCAAGGTAGGACGAAGCGCGGATGGCGGGACGAAGAGAGCGACACACCCCGTGTATTATACAGAAAGGACGAAGGGTGGAGAAAGAGAGGGGCCAGGGAAACGAGACAGCCCTCTGTGTTACATGCGCAAGAAGGAGAGAGAAGCCGCGATAAATGAGAGAGATAATAGGCTGGCTCGCGATCGGGAGGGACAGGGATGGATGTGAAGGAGAGAGACAGAGGAAGCAAAAGGAGAAGAAAAAGGAAGGATGGGGAAGAAGAGGAGGAGAGAGAAAGGGAGAGAAAGAATGAGCCCGGGTAAGACGGTAGCCCGGTGATTTGTATAGGGCCTCTCGTATTCCACCTCCCGCCCAAGCGTCTCCGCCGCACGGCGACTTGGGACCCAGGAATGTGGAAGGAGGACTCTGAGGACAGGAATCGTCGACGCGGGACGGAGGCAGCGAGTGGAAGCGAGCGTGGCGGAGGGGCAAGGGCCTGGACGGACGGAGGGACCCAGAGGCGAATGGGCAGAGGAGGAGGAGGAGGAGGAGGGGGGGGGGAAGGCAGGCTGGCAGCCAGAGAATGGGCCTTAGCAGGTCCAGCGGAGGATATATACCTCGATGAAGCTAAGGCTGCGTCACAACAGGGCTTCAACGTCCTTCCTTCCCCTCCATTATACATGCCGATCTTTCTCTCCTCTGGCCTCTCTCGTAAGCAGCACCTCCTGCGCCAATTGCCGAACGTCACTGCACCCCTTTACCCTCAACCAAGAAATCCATCTTCGTCTGTCGCCCGCTGACTGCAATCATCCACGCTGGGCACACGCCTCGGACCTGCCACTCGAAGACTCTAGTCCACGCGAAACTAACCGGCCGGGCCTGTTTAGGGGTAAATCGCTCGGTGCCATTCAGTCAGCCTGCTGCGCACCGTACGTTACCGTGCCATTGTTCATTACGAAGTACGGAAGGACCGGTGGGGAATCAGAGTAACGAGAGGAGTTCCAGGGAGGAGGCAAAAGAGAAAGGCAAATAGGCTCGATTGGCAGTTGGGGCAAACGACGGTTGCTTTGCAGCGGCGGCCACTTCTAGAAGCTTAAAAATGCCAGTCGGTGTGTCTGAACGGTATCGTACGATTTCGGAGTGTCTTAACTCGATCTTCAAGAGTAGATGAGGGTAGGAGCCAATCGCCAATCGAGTGAATTTTTCCAGTACACGTACGGTGAAGTTTGAAGGTTGAAAATATAAAGAAAACCCCTACCGATCGTCTTCCATCGCACTTTCCACCTGCCCTATCAGCCACCAGCCCAGAGCCGCGGTCGACACCGTGGAGTTCGATCGATTCATGAAGGAGAGAAAATTCCTTCATGGAAGTCCTCCGGTTGGTGTTCCTTTTGGAGGCCCCCGTCCTCCGTCCGCCCTTCCTTTTTCGACATCCTTCCGTCTTTGTCCGATCTTCTCCACCTTGGGTTTCTTATTCGTCGATCTTCTCTCTCCCCTTTAGCCACGCCGTCTCTCTGTCCCTCTGGACTCTCTCCGCGGCTCTCCCTTTCTGGCTCTCGCGGTCGTAACAACGGGGACACGTGTCCACGAAGCGAGGGGGCTCTCACATGAATGGGTCATTCATAAGGTGTAATGGCGTTTTATAAATTAAAACGCGTCGTCGTTTGATTTATATTACGCGAACGCTAATGAAGGCCCCGTGCATGTCGACGGCGGGTATCGGAGGGGTGGGGTGGGGGGAGGGGCCGCGGGACTTTTTCGGGGGAGGGGAAGGGGGGGGAGGGGAGGAGAAGGGATTCGCGCAGGAAGGGGACGTTAGCCTTGCAGTTTTAGGCTTCGATCCTCTCGATACATCGCCAGGCGAATCCCATCTTCCCTCCTCGTCTATCCCCGACGGATCTGCCCTTCCATCGGCCAAAATTGTCTCCACTTTCCTTTTTAGCTTTCACGTTTTCTTTAATCAGCCCGGTCCACCTTCCTCTTCCTGCGCCGACGGTCGCCGGGCGAACGGGGCGCCGTTCCTCCTTCGCCCGTTCGCCGAAAGGCGCGGCGCGCACCGTTCTCACTCGGACATGCCCCGGACTTGTTTTGTTCCGCGGAATAATTTGATCGGTATGAAATATGCGATGAGCTCCAGATAGTGGCCTCCGGTGGAGGAGTGGTGCTGCCGGTGTGCCTACCATGCTTTGCCTGGGTGGCGATGGTGGAAGCCACATTTTATCCCCCTTCGGCCCGTTCAACGGAACTCCATCTATCTTCCGTAATGCAACGCGAGGCCCCGGCTTCGTTACCAGCCCGGGAACCTGTAATAACGCTCAGAAAGCTCTGGATAGCATTCCGATACGCTCCGAGATGCTTGGGCGCTGCCGGTGAATATCCTCTGGGACTCGGGGAAGGTACTTTAAAGAAAGCCTGGCCGCTGATTTCCCGCACTCGTTCCCGTGCTCACTTTCTATTTTAACGCCGGGGAACGACGCGTCGGCTTGTTCCCGCGCCGAGCCAGCTCCACCTGTCCGAGTATTCCTGAATGTTTCTCCGGGGCGCGAGATATGCAACACTTTCTTTCAACTCATTTTTTGCTTACGCCACTGAACGTGAATTTATCTTGTTTCCACCTTCAGATTCAGATCGCTGTATCCTCAGATTCATCAGGAATTGTGCAATAGAATTACCATCGACTCTGCGTGCCTGCAATTCTTCTAAAATTCTTTACGCGCCTGTGAAACCACGACCCCACGTTCCTCTACGCGAAAGACCCACGGCGGTATCTTGATTTGGATAATGGTTACACGGCATACCAGCGCGTTCCATTCTTTCAGATACTACGAACCGAGTGAAACCTTCGAATAAAATACCTTCGAGGAATGCGCGCTTAATAGTTCCGCGAATCCATTTCTTCGCGCTGACAGGCGAAACAGCTAGGCACTGGGCAAGCATCTGAATTGAATCACTTCACTTCGATTCCCATCCTACGGATTTGCATGTGACGCAGAGTTATGTCTCTAAACAATCCCAAGGAAACTCCACTACTACACAGATTGCCACTTAGCCACTGGCCTTAGCAAATGCTAGGCACTTTGAAACGTGGCGCAACGTTTCGACGAATCAAGTCGATCGGGACTTTACGAGCGATCACGCTGGTGCAGAATATGTTCCCGCGTAGCTATCTGGGACAACGTTTTCCATACTTTCCGCAGAGTGTAAAGCTAGCGACGTTCCCCACTCCGGTCACCATATAATTTCATCCCATAGGAGTCGCCCAGAACGCCAAGATTGTTGCAAGCCGAGGCCCGACTCTGTCCGCCGTCCATCAAGGCTGTCCTTTCTACGGTCACGAAGGGCCTGCAAAGATCAAGCTGTAAGCTCGGGCGTTCGCGTGGAGCGGATTCCTCGAAGAAGGCCCCAAGTCTCCGTCGTTTCGTTCGGGCGCTGTCAGAAGCGGCGTACATGGTGCCGGGGCAGAACAGAGTTGCTCGCGTAAAAGATAGCGAGCGCGAAGGTAGAGGAGAGCGGAGCCCTCCTCTCAGCAATCAGGGGTGATTACGGGTGTAATTACCGTTACGGCGCATTGCTGCGCCACGGGCATGAGAAGAGGGAACATTGTTTCTTTCTGGGAAAACGACGGCTTTATGGGGATCGTTCCCTTCGTGCTTTTTTTTTTTCTTGTCGTGAAGCGCGAATCCCCTGCCACGGCCTCTGCCAGCTCTTTTCCCTTGCGCCTTCTCCGGCTAGCTTCTTCCACCGTTCTTTCGTTATCAACATCTCTCGCCGGAACCCTCGAATCGTGTGACGTTACTCCGGGCATTCTCGTAATTCTCGCATCAACACTTTGGGTGGCGAATGGTTTCGAGGAACTGATCTCCCGGTCCCCGCGCTCAGCCGTCCTAGTTCCACGGGCAGCGCGCGCCCGGTATCGCGAAACCACTCGCGCGTCAACGGTATTTCGCTGTCGCGAATGTGGACCGAAGCGTTTTACGGCCTTTTGATGGCACACGGTGACCTTATTGCTCACCGTTTCCACCGGAGCCCCCGGGGAAGTACAGTTCGACGGACGGTGAATCTAGCGAAACGTCCGCTGGCGCAGGAATTCAGCCCCATTCCACCCTGGTGCCAGCCTCGATCACTCTCCGCGCTAATGGAGGGGCTCCTTGGATTCTACGCGATCATCTAGCCACGATTTACCCCGGTTTGCTCCCTTTCCGCGCGTCTTCGCCTGGTAGAAAAAAAAAGTAAGAACTGCTCTCTAGGCTCGGTCTGGGCGTGGCGACTGGCAAAAAGAGAAAGGGAGGAAAAGGGGAAGAGGCAGAAAAATAGAAAGTGAGAGGAGGAAAGGAAACGGGGGATTCTTTAAAGAGGGAGAGATAGCGAGAGTGAGAGAGAAAGAGAAAGAGGGAATGGTTTGAGGACGTAGAAAAAGGAGGATGAGAGAAACGGAGGAGGAGAGACAGAGGGACGTAAGATCTTGCTCCGTCCGTGACTGGAGGGAATCTCTAGTGGGATAAGATGGACCCCATGGGCCCCGATGGTTGGTTACACGAGGGCCAGGGTTAGCCCTCGGGCAACATTCTCCGGTAATGGTCGGGTTATACCTCGGGTAACACAGGTGCCCTCGGCTACACGGAGGGAGAGATCGCAACGAAAGAAGAACCTCTTGGCTCTCTCGGTCAGCCGCGCGCTGATGCGGTTGTCCTGCCCGTCTATCTCTTCCGACGATTCCCGCCCGATTCCGCGGATCGAACGCCGGATATGCGATCCCGCTTGATACCGCGGCGGAGGGGGCGCGGATGGTACGCCTCGAAGAAGAAAGCTTACTTCGCGAAACGCTTACCGCGATAATAATCCCGCGGAGCGAGGGAATTCGGAGACACCCATTCCCTCGGCCGCCTTTCAGCTATTTCCCTTCTACCGAAATAGTGACGCGGGAGAGGGCGGTAATGCGAGGCAGATTTTTCGTGGCTTTCGGCCCGCTCACAATGCCCTGGAACTTCTCTTTTTAATGACGCTGCCTGACTCTTGCCGGCCGCAAGAAATACGATGTTCTGACCTTCTTAGGTCGCCACCCCCGACCTTCCTCTCCCGTGCTCTCGCCCTAACCCTCTTCCTATTCGCCTCTTTCTTCTCGTTCGTCCTTCTCCTCTTCTTCTTTTTCGTCCCCCGTCGTCGTCCCCTCCCTCTTCCTGCACGCTTTCCTCCCCCGGCCCCTGCTTCCCCCTTCCTCGCCTTATTCTTCTTCTTCTTCTTCTTCTTCTTCTCCGTCGTCGTCCTCGTCGTCGTCGTCGTCTTCTTCTCCTCCATCCTCCTCCTCCTCCTCCTTCTCCTCCTCTTCTTCTTTTACGTCCGAGGGAAGGCAGCGGGCAGAAAGGAAAGCGGAGAGACGTCGGCGAGGCCCGGGCTGTGCCTGTTCGCCACGGAGAGTGCATTACATCCCCCCGGCTCCTTCTTCTTCTTTCATCCTTGGCCGGCTCCACCGCGGAATGTGGCTCGATCCGCTCCTTCGTGTCTGAAAGGCAGCATGCCACACGTGGCACCGGACGTCGACGAGCTGGACGGCTCGGTGTATCTCGGGCAAATCGAAATATGCTAAATACAGGGTGTCCGAGAATCCTCGACTCCTACTTGCCCCGAGAAAGGGAGAAAGACCCGACGGTTGGCAGGGGTGGGCGGGTGGTAGGGAGAGGGGTGGGGGCGAGGAAGGAAGCTCGGTGAGGGGAAACGCACGACGCGGAGGGGTGGGGGGTGGGGGGGGGTGGGACGGAGGAGAGAGAGTCGAGAAGAATCGAGGCGCGGCTCCTCGAACACGAACGACACTACCCGGACCGGCTTCACGACGTGCAGTTTTATTGAGGAGCAGATGTTTGAAACGTAACCTATAATGATTCCAGCGCCGCATGTATGTATACGCGCGGACGCGCACACGCCAGACGGCACACGGGTGTACGCTCGGTACGGTTTATGGTATTGCCGATGAAAGAGCGTCACGATAACGTATTTTATTGCGGTTCCGCCGATAATGGGTAGTTGGGATCTAAACGGGACGTGGCGGTTTCGGTCGCCGACATATCCGCTGGCATTCCTGGCATACCCGCCGCGCGGTTTACTGCGTTCCCTGAAAACCGTCCCGCGACGCTCCTGGCGGGACGCAACCACCCCCGGGCGACTCCGGGGAAGCTTGCCAGACGTTGGATACTGCGAATGGGGGTGGGTGACCTCGGCCGTGGGATCTTCGAGATAGGGTGGAAGGGATATTACGAAATTGGGGGTACGAGGGTGCTTTTCGTCACTCAGTGCAGCAAATCCCACGAGCTGAGTCAGTGACTGTAAAAAAATGGTCAGGATTTAGCGTTCGCTAGCTAGTTGAATAAACTGTAGATCCCTGATCATTTTGGAGTACTCAGATGTATTAACTCGGTGCAAAAGTTTGTTCGCATAAATGCCTTTTTTAATACACCTACTTGTATCTTTACCAGAAAAATGACAAATATTCAGATGCCCAAGGAGAATTCTTTGCTCAAAAGAACTTCTACTATAGGTATCTCCACATTTGATAAACACTTCGCTTGAATAGAGCGAAGGAACTTTTCCACCTAGTGCATAGTTTCCGTTCGGTGGTCCTCGGCGCGCATGACACTTGAGCGCCGTCGGGGTCACCAGAGTCACCGGTGATCGCAGCCGCAGCCGCAGCGTCTAGCGTATGCTCCTGGATCGCGATGGGGCCCCCAGTTCCAGGTTCCAGATCGAGTTCCAGTTCGGAAAGCGCGTCGCGTTGTCGCGCCGCGAGGGTCTGGGCCCGAGTGTCTGGCCCCATGTGGGCAGGACAGGTTTCGGGGGCCCTCTCATTCACGAACATCTCCTCGCCGACAAGCTCTTTCATTGTTTCGCTCGTTTAGGGGTATCGGCATTTCGGGCCATCAGCCGTGCAAAAAGTCGAGCGAGGAGAATGGGTCTCCCGGGCCTCCGCGCAACGACCATATCGGGGCACCGTGGACGCGTATGTGCGGGCCCTTGTACGGGCCCATTTGGGCCCCGGCTGAAGGCCCCCCCCCCCTCCCCGAATGTCGCGGGGCCCCCGCCAGGCCTCGGCCGCGTGTATCTGCTCCGCGATTATAATGAACGAACACCGTTCGGTATCGATAAAATTAATTTGTCAGTCGGCCCAGGGGAACCGGAAACTCCTCGGTCCCCCGAACCGTAAAAAAACGCCCCTAATGGAGCACGGGCGAATGTCTCCGACAGATAGTATAAATAACGAGTGCCTGACTATTTTCCAGACGTTTTCGAATTAACAGTTCGACGCGACAGTAATCGCTGTACTTTTTCAATGTTTCAGACGGCGAGTACCTGTTCGTCGATCCCGAGAATAAATTAAGCAAATACGCGCCGAAGAACTGGCGAAGCTCTCATACATACGTAAGTGGCTAGTCTCGTTTGTTAATGAAACCATTATAAACTTTGTTCAAAGAATCCCCGCGGTGATGTGGAAATACAGATGAATTTTATTTGCATGCTTGTAGCGCGAATCTTTTTATCGTTTTTATTATGACGCTTTATTACGACAAAGCGTAAAGTGAAGAAGTGTAAAGAACATGATAACTCGATTGTCGCTCCTTCGCCGCGGATGTTATGCATACTTATGGAATTCACAGGTTCAGGTGATTCGTCGACTAAACGTGACACTTCCGTGCGAAAAAAAAATTATACGCAAGCACTAAACGCGTAGCAAGTTTCAGGATTTCAGGAAAGAACTATCTGCCTCTTGAAATCATAGTGATTAATCTACAATGTTGGATAAAATTCTTGCAGTTGTTTCGTGACAGACTTGGTGCCGGCTAGAATAATGTTGGCGGCTGTAAAACCTTGATAGCCTTTTTTATACCGCGCCATTAATGCTTCTATACTCGTATCAAAATAACGTATGCTGCAGTCCTTAAGTGACCACTACTATCGCATTCATTGCTCTTGTTACGAGACGAAACGGAACAGTGTTAATTGATTTAATTTAGCTTTCAAAGTTGTGAACGCGTTAAGTAGTGTATCTTTAAGGGGAGGTTCCGATCTAGAGCTAAAAAAAAATAGGTGATCTTTAGGAATTAATTAAAGGAAAACTACTATATATAATTTAATGAGACTTTTTGCATTGTATTAAGGATGTCTTAAATTATAGAAATATATTTTTTGTTTTATAATTAATCATTGCAGACAGCACTGGGGAGTCGTTAAAGTCGAGGCGTCAAAAAACTCATCCAAATCGGTGGGACCTGTATCTCCAAACGTTATTATCCGATTCGACTGAAAATTTTTTTATTTTGAAGAATATACTTCTGGCTAGGGGGAAACTAGAAAAAATTACAAAAATTACATTTTTTTCTTAGAAAATAACAACACTTGAAGTTTGAAATCACTTTTTCCCTACGTTTTTTGTCCTTTCAACGCCTTTAAAAATTATAAATTTTCCTTTTTTTTGTAATTTTTCTGGTTGCTCCCTAGCCAGAAGTACATTCTTCAAAATAAAAAAGTTTCAGTCGAATCGGACAATAACTTTTGGAGATACAGGTCCCACCGTTTTGAGATCACTGTTTCGAGAAAAATGCGTTCAAAGTTTTACGTGAGCGCCGAGTGGCCGGTTGTTGCCCATGCATTTGCCGCTACTCAAATGCCTATAACTTCGGGAATTTTACGAATTTCAACAAATCCTCTTAATCACGTATTCCTAAAAGGTTGAACAATTGAAAAATGAAATAAAAAATAAATCGACTTTTAGACCGAAACCTCCCCTTAAATAGCGAATCGAATAGAAATGTATCTTATAGTCTGAGCCTTAATATATAAAGCAGAAAGTATGTTTGTGTGTTTGTCAGTCGCCTAAAAACTTTCGAACTGTAAACTCTGGAGTCGCGAAATGTGCCTCAGCTCATTGCGTCTATTTTTACCAAAATGAACAAACGAATAAATAATTTTTTACCTAAGTCAGTTCATAAAACGAAATAATATTTCCCCGTGATAACAATTTGATATCAGTGAAATTTCGTCGAGAATATTTTCAGTAATTTAACGAATGGCGAAAGTTGTTTAAACCTTCGATAAGCATTAGAAACTATTTTATCTGTCCCAGACAAACTTCTCGCGGTGCAAAGGTAGAGTAACAGATTTTGTGCTCCACGCAGTGACACGCGCTTTGCCGTCGAGTGGGATAATGCTCACGACTGGGTTAGGTTCGAACGGTACGTTTCGCCCCGAGGAATCGAGAAAAAGACGATTTAAGAGCAAAAGAAGCTCGGTCGCTCGGGGCGAAAGGGGAGGAGGGGTGCGTAGAAGGCCCTCTTCGGTCAAATTAGCATTTCCATCCGCGGGTGCACGATGGCGGCCGTGGTTTTGCCCCGAGGGTAGCGCTAAACGAGCGTACAACAGCAGTCCTCTTCAAGACGAGTAGCTTCGCAATATACCCCGTCGCCACCACAGACACCGGCGTAGCTTTGCGTCTCTCCCAAAGCCCAGCCTCTCTGTATCCCTGTTGAACAGCTCTCCGATAGTATTCAGCGCCAAAACCATTCATATTTCATACAGTGGCCCACAAATTACATCTACCCGTCTAGATCGCGTAAGCAGTTCTATTCCTTACACCGAAATTAAAGACGCTGGGCAAACAGTTGGATATAGAAACCTAAAGTGACGCAGATAAAAGCCCAGAAGCCACGCAGCAATTTCCTCAACTAATTATTCCTTGTCATTTACATACGTGAGCAACACTGCGAGTGGCTGTAGACGCAGTTCTTTAATTCTATGCTTAAATATAGTAATATAATTTTGTAAAGGCTTAAGGGGGGATTCTCGTCTAACAGCCCCAAGAGTAACTGATATATTTAAGATTTTTTTTTTTGAAAAAAAAAAAGAACTGTTGGTCATATTGGATTAAACTCTTTTAGAATATAAGGAGGCATCTTTAAACTTGCAGAAAATATTTTTTTTATGTCGATCCTTTCTATTATTTATTAATTATTGTGGAATCTTGTCCACCTCCTCGACGATGTAACTCCAGTTGGCGGATGTGTAGTACCTATCACAGTCATCTGATTGCAAAAAAAAATAGAAGTTTCTTAAAGTTAAACAGCTTACCCTGGGATTGGTCCACTTTAAAGAAAAAAAAATGAAAAATTGAAAGAGTTATAGCGTTTGAAAGAAAAAGTAAGTTTTTTACTTAGACAAATTTTTCATATTATTCTTTACACCGACGAAAAAAAGTATTATAAATAAAAACTAAAATTAAAATTTTAGGCCAGTACCAGCGTAAATTATTTAACATTAAGAAAAATTTCTTCTTTGTGCAATCAAATGACTGTCGCAGATGCTACACCTGACGCCAAAATCGTCAAAGTGGTTAAAACGATTCCACAATAATTAATAAATAATAAGAAGGATCGACATAAAAAAATATATTTTTTTGTAAGTTTAAAGATGCCTCCTTACCCCAAAAGAATAGTTTTAAAAAAAAAGCATAAATTTCGGGGGCTGTTACACGAGAGTCCGCCCTTAAGGATGTATCGGACGGTATTTTTCACTTTACAAATGCTTTCTCAAGCATTATTTGCTAAACTTTTGGCAGTGAAAATGCCCAGATTTCACAATTTTCCCAAGTTATAATTTATTTCTTTAAAACGGTGTGGTGAAAACAATTGAAACTCGGCAGATATTTTCACCTATCCACATACTACATGTAAAAAAAAAATTGAAAACATTGGTACCTTTTCTTCAATATTTTTTCAGCTGTTTTGTCTGTCAAGATCGTCTCTTTTCATAAGAGTACGTGTAAAATCAGTGAAAATTAAAATTGTTATAAGTCAGCAACCGTTTAATGAATTCGTTTAAAATTTTTGGAGCACATCAGGAAGATTAGAAAGAACAATCTCACAAATTTTCATCAACTTGGTACCATTTTGAAAATAGGTCCAATACATCCTTAACAGACTTATCCCACTTCGAATGCTTCCTGCAAAGTGTACCTGAAAAACTCTGTAACCCACTAAGAAAGTAGTTACAGACTCGCGTGTCTGTACGATCAGTAGAATATGTCATTAAAGGCCAGCCAACCTTTTCAGGGAAACATTCGTGTATACCTCAGACCCGGAAGTACTGTCCCAGATAAACTATCTTTACGTATGATCTACCCTTCCTAATCAACCACCCCTACATCGGTATATTTTCGTTTCCTCTCTCTTCTACCAACTTCCATCAAGAACCCACCGACTACGCCTCCGCCTAATTCCCCGCCTGTTGCGAGCAATTTCAACGATTCCACGGTCAAGGCTTTCCCCCTCAGGAGCCGATGGCGATCGAACCGCAGGAATTTGTCAACTGCGCGCAACGCGTCCGATCGCCGGACAGGGGAGGGCTCGAGCGGGCCGAAATTGCGGATGGGGACCTCTTCGGTGGGGGCCCCCGAGCCGGCGTTAGGGGGACAGAGAGGCCCACCGGGCCAGAGGGTGGGGAGGAAAGGAGACAGAGCGTGCCGCCCCGTGCGATATCTTCGTATCTGCTCGGAGCGGCGGGACCCCCGTTTCGCTAATGACGGTCCACACCAATAACCAATAAATACTGGCCCGGTAAAACCGGGCTACCGGACTACGTGCTTATCTCGCAGGAACATCGGCCGCGAGGATTTTCTGCGGCCGTGCGAGAGGTCCCCGGCTATTAAAACTGGGCCCCTCCCCTATCGGCGCTTTCTGCGTCCCCACTTTCTACGTACGCGTCACCCTCCCCGCCCCGCCGCACTCTGTCCCTTTCGCTCGGACCCTGCCTTTCTTCTCTTCCCCGCGGTGTTTCGCGAAAGCAAGCGTCGCCCGGAATTTCGTTGACCCTGCCGCGACCTTCGGCTCACCTACACATTTAACGTAACGTCGCAGAAGGAGAGATACACGCGAAGAGTCCAGGGAAAGCACAATCATAGTCCGCTCCAAATTAAAATTCAGATTTTACCACCATGTGCTAGAGCTTAGGGAAAACTATCAAACTATTAGTTTAATAATGGGAAAAATAGACACAGCCCAGAAAAATTAAGAGCCAAAGAATGCTGGATTCGGGGAAGGAGGATTATTGTCGCATTTCTCCAATGGTAGAATGATTAAAGTCCAACTAGATGATTTTCAGATTTTTCATTCGAAACAATCGCCACTTTCCGTTGTGCGTTTGCGGCAGTGCGAGCGACTATCTTTCAGCCGAGTGTACTTTGCACTTCGGTGGTTTGCACCCTTGGAGATATCGCTGTGTGTAGCACTCGAGCGGGGCCCAGGTTAGCTACTAGGTCTCCGAGAGGCACAGTACGCTCCGCTGATGGAATGCGACGCTGAGCTACCACGTGTCACACTTTCGATTTCCATCACGTCGATGTCGGGTTTCAGCGAGTTCGAGTGCCTCGGCGTAACTGGGGAGTATCCGCTGATGATTTAAGATGCACCGTGAAATAATAGTCATCCGACGGGCTTGGCAATTACGTTTGCAAAAGTAGGCTCCCCACGTTCTTGCAATGGTATCTGGTTGCGTGGGTGGAGGATATTGGGTCATACCTTCGCGAAATCGTAACACCGCTCATCTACATATTAATCTTGATGTTACGATTATAATGTAATAGGTATTTCAATGCGTACTCATTCTAGTACATATCGTGATCTATTTCTCTGACACTGGTCGTATCATAATTGAGGAGTTGAAATGGTAAACGATATAGTAAGTGCCAGAGAAATGAAAAATTATTTTTCATATAAATATAAATTTGATATAAATTAGTAATTGCCAGTGTAAGTGCTAGAATAATTTATTTCAGATTCCGGGATGTGCCAACGTCGCTACAGTTGAAAAGAAAATGCTGAAAAATGTCACTTTTGCCAGCTGCATAATTTACCATTTTAACTCCTCAATTGAGTGTTACATTGCGCGCGATCTTTAAGGGTCTTCGCGTGGTAAACACACTCGGTGGTCTCAGACTCTCTAAATAGCTCGGACTCTCTAATTACCTTCGGTCGTATAGGATTACTATGCAGTTCGAAAGATATTAGTAGCTCGGAGCATTCGCCGGCGTGTCGCGCGAAAGAGAAACGATTGAGATATTGTTTTTGAAACGGCGGGCGCGAGGTGATGTATAGCGTCGCTTACTAATGGGCAAGATTTATTGGTGCGTGTACACGCACCCAGTGGAGCACGGTGTAGAAAGACCTATAAGTAACCGATTACCGTTCTCCCCGATGGCCCTCACAAAGTGGCAACACGCCAGGCGCCAAGTAACGGCAGTAGTCAACATCAACAATATATCCCCGAGATGCCGCTGGACCGCGTTGACGCCAGCACGCCGTCAGTTCCGCGCTGTCTGTTATATCGCCCGTTACTCCTGCTGAAACGTTACAACACGCTCTGGACAGAGCGTATCCATACTCGTTTCGAACAGCAGTCCCTCTCCATTCCTGCCGCTCCACGACTAATGTCCAATTTTTTAGAAGCTGCCCGCACTTTAGATTGGGGACCAGTAGTCGTGGAATTCAGAAACCTGAACGTTGTTGGTCCAGTTTCAGGGAACTTACGAGATCGCTAATGAAGCGATATTTTCAAGATATTTTGAGACAGGCACGTAGCGTATCTTTCTACTTGGTAATACGGGCACAGCCAAGCTGGGGCAGGAGGAAATAATAAATTAGTCGTTCGTCCAAAATTAAATCAATTTATTAAAATAAATTAAATCGCACGACCTCGGTTATATTGATTCCTAATGAATTCAAAATTCGGTTTCACTATTTATTGCCCTGTCTAAACCCCTTAAGCGATAAGAAGCAAGATAGCCGCGACCCCCGAAGTACTTTCCACAGGAAGCTCAAATAATTTCAAAGGGAATTTACGTTTATGTAAATTTGCCAGATGAATAATTCCAGTCGCCGAACCACCGGCACAAGCTGCACCTGCTCTTTTAATAGCCTCCGACGGGATTGTCTACGCCCCGATAGCATAGGTAGCAGGGCACGCTGCTATTTAGCAGGTTCATGTCGTCCGCGTATGCAAATTCCGGGCAGTTTGTCCTGGACTCTCGATTTTAGCGGCGACTGTACCCGCGGGCCATCCGAGACCGTCGACAGAGAAGGACGAAGGAGCTGAGAGTGGACGGGCAGCAGAAGCGGCAAGGGGTTTGGGGGGGGGGGGAGGAGGAGGCATACACCGAGGTGGATTAATATTTATGGTTCGTAAAATATGCGGATGGAGCCGACGGTATAATTTGCTACGATTTGACCGGAGGGTCTAGGTCTAGACATAACCGAGAAACCCTTCTCGGTTTAATTTTCGGCTACCGAATTTGGAGTGGGCTTCGTTATTGGCCCCCCCCCCCTACGTGTCCCCCCTCGCCCTTCATCTTCGTCCTTCATCTGCCCCCTCCCCCATGCTCGTCCTCTGTCCCCTCGGCCTCTCCTCTCTTCCTCCACATTTCTTTCTCTCTCCTCTTTTTTCATCTGTCTCTGTCCGATGATGTATCGGCCATTCCGTACACACGCCCGAAAAGTGGGCCCCCCTTCGCGTCCGTGTCTTCTAATTTCTATCGGCGGGGCCCACGGAATCCTCCTGATTGCCAAATTTAAATGGGACGATGGCCTATCGTTACGATAGATCGGGCGTCGTGGGAGTGGGTGGAGGAAAATTAGGGTTCGATCGACGTTCTCTGCACGCGGTAGCGTTCCCGAATAATAACCCGGCCCGGGCGGATCGCGGTTACCGAGGCGCGTTAACTACCTACGAAGGGAATATTTTTTATCTCGCGAAGGGAGAGGCTAACGTGGTGCCTTCGCGAGGTTGCGTCATCGTTTCGGAGGCTCCTCGAGGTCGGACTGCTCCATATGGACACCCATACAGCACCCTTCGTTGCAGCGGTATTGCAGGAACGTTGCTGCAATATTGCGTTGTTGCAGGTTGCATTAAAATATTGCAGGAACGACGCTGCAATATTGCCGTGCAATATTGGAGTGGCAACGTGCCGCGATATTGCCGAAGAGTTGCAGGATCATTGCCACAATTTTGCCATTTCGTTGCAGAATCATTGCCGGAACGTTGCAGGACTACATACTTTTAATGTTGTCGCAACTTTGCAACAACACACTCCTGCAATATTGCAAAGGCGGACATAGGACGGAACCTGCAACGTCTCTGCAATGTTATGGTGCTGGGTGGGATATAACGAAGGAACATGACGGTATCTGTGACTACGCCACTTCGGTACCATTTGATACTCTTTGGTGCCTGAAGCTCGCATCACGATCTTTGCAAAATCTTCGCGCGAAGTGAACTGTTTCCACGATGTCAGGTCGCTGGGCATAAAAACTAGCGATCCCCTGTTTCAGTGGCGCACCCGGAAGAAAGAGGAAAATGGAGATTAATGTAGCCACGACTGAAGTAATTTTACAGCTTTGGAAAAAGAAAAGAAAACTGGATATTATTCTTTAAATTAATTTTTATAATCCTCTAACGAATTTTATTCAATTTGCATTAAAAATATTTTTATCCGTTCAACTCGGCTCCCCCAAGATTAAATCCTCAGTGCGCCATAGCCCTGTTTAACCCTCTTTTGGGTCTCCCTGGACCCAAGCGTAAAGCTACCGATCGTAACAATAGGAAGGAAAACTTAGGAACGAAGAAATCACTTCTCTACTGCTCTAAGCAAAAGAACATCCGCGTGATCGCCCGAACCGTCCCGACGCCCGTGAGTTAAGTCGGGAATCCCCCTAGAAGCTAATCTATGCTATGCTAAGTTTTAAAAAAATTAGCTTCAATGCATTCTTGTAAAACCGTTTTCACCAAAAGCTAAGCTAAAACATGGCAGAGCATAGCTTAGCTTCCAGGTGGATTCCCGGTTTTAAGCCGGTGCCAATTCCTCGTTGCTGAGCCCAGGTTTTCCGCGCGGCCCCGTCGACTCCTCGGCGATCTCCTTTTAATCTGTATAACGCCGACAGCGAACTACGAAAGATATTAAAAAGTCGCCGCGCCGGGTCTCGCCGTGCCACAACAGATGTGTCTGGTTATCGATCCACGAATCTTGCCGGTCTCGAGTTTCACGAATCGAACCGGAGATCCTACGGTCGAATTTAATCCCGATTCACGACGAGAACGCGTGTAGCTACCGTGCTTGGGAGCGCGTGGGCCGTGGCACGCGTGGGCGTATTCACGGTTTGGTGGTTTCGCCCACGTTGCCTCGGCGGTTTTTCTCCCTCGCCGCGGTAGCTCGCGGCGGGCCGGCCTGCCGAACTTCGCCGAGGAATGCCTCGCCGCTAGTTGGATCAAGGGAGGCGAAGATTTATGGGCCCGGGCGACGTCGTGGCTTTCAATGAGCGCGATTGTTAATAGAAACGTGAACGACAACGAGCCGTGATATATCGAGCGTTATCGATGCAACAAAGGAATAATACGATCGGCGGCTTTGTTCAATTTAGTTGATCGCCGCGACGCGTCGCGTTGCTTGTTCTAGTTCGCCGGAGAACAATTCGATTATCAAAACAGCTCATTGTTCTTCGATCCTTGAAGACGCCTGCATCGAGGGGTGCGAATGGCAGGATATGCTCGATCTGATATCGCGGTAAACAGACGGATGTTGAAATTGTTCTTTAATTGCTCGGGCGGCATCGGCGCGTTACAATTTTTATTTCAGGGGTTACAGAATATGTACCTCCAGCCGCGGCAAAAATCAATGATTTAGGAATTTTTTTCGGGATCTTATTGAAAGAAATAAAATACAATATTTATTATAGATGATTTATTAGTCCATGAAGTGCAAGACAAAAATTTATTTAAGATTATTTTTGTATTAAATTATTTATGATTTTTTAGGTTCTTTAAACCATTACAGAAAGAGGACGCTTCACGGTTTGCTCGATATAAAAATAAAATGAGATTCTTGGAAAATAATGTTGCCATTATAGTCTCCCGGGCCATTTTTTTTTGTAATTTAAAATAAAATAAACAATTGAAGGCACTTTAAAGTTAAATGGATTTTTTTTCGTCAAAATTCCGCTCTGTGATTGAGTATAAAAAAATAATTAAACAAAATATGAAAAAAAAAATGGCCCGAGGGACAATAATGGCAACATTATTTTACAAGAATGTCATTTTATTTTTCAGATCCATCGATGTTTAAAGGAGATTTTCTGCAGTGAACTAAAGAACCTGAAAAATCATAAATAATTTAATACAAAAATTATTATAAATAAATTTTTTCTTGCACTTCATGGACTAATAAATCATCTATAATAAATATTTTGTTTTATTTTTCTTAATTAAACCCTAAGAAAAATCCTAAAATCATTCATTTTCGCCGCGACTGGAGATATGTAATTTAATTAAAATTTCGAATAACGAATAAAAGTTAAAAAAAAATTATTCCTGATGTGTCGAATGAAGTTAACGCGGGTTTGAAAGATTTATTCGACGCTGAAGTTGATAAAGTAACTTTTATTCGATCCGTTATTTAAATAATCTTTTATTTAGTTAATGCTCAACTCTGCTGGCATCCTGCCTATGGTTTCTGCTACTCAAAGCGTTAAGGTAGTGTTCAGGCTACGATCTAGGGTTCGGTTTTAAAAAAACCTCGCTTGGCGAATGGATTCAAAATATTAAACTACACCTAACTTCTTAGGCACGATAAGGATTCTAGATTACAGCGATACCAGAGTTTAATACCTATAAGAATTTATTCTGAGGCGCGTATGAATGAAATTATGCGGCGATTGACTCTCTGCGCGACGCGTGATCAATCTTCCAGCCGTCCAAGGGTTAAGTATCGACGAACAAGTATAAATGTTTGAGGAGAAGTATGAATGTTTTATTCATTCGAGCACTGATTACAGTCTCCGTGTGTAAAGGTACTATTATTCAGTATTCCTTAGTTCGTGGATTATTTTTAAAGAGAGCAAAGAAACCTTCCGCGGAGAAACAAGCATCCCAACAGGAAAGAATGTGGAGTAGGGAATGGGAGAATTCTACCTGGCCCTGTCCTTGGGATCAGCTAATCGATTAAAAATTGGTCTTCCAGTTGACTAATCGATAGCCTAGAACAGCATTTCCTAATTGCTGTTCCGCGATAATTCATCTCATAACAGAATTTAATTATTAAAAAACCGTAAGTTATTCGACGAGAAACCCATTTTAAAAAACGCAGGCGTGCCTGTTCGCGCTGACTTTACCAGTACTTCCGCGAAATTTTAGCGAGTTCGAAAGGGTCCCGCGGCAAAATTTAATTGAGAAACGCTGGCCTAGAACGACGAGGATCGATACGAAGAAGCCATCTTACACTATCGGCAAAGCTGTGACGCGAGCAAAATCAAGCGGCTGCTGAATCATATAATCCTAGTGACTTTTCTAATCACTCTTAATTCCTTCGTTTCAATGCTAAATGTCTTCAATTATTTCCTCTCGTTTCCAGGGCTTAGACAGCAGCGGACGTCCAGCCTTCGTCCTCTACTTTCGTGTCCGCTACTACGTCGACACGCCGTTACTCTTAAGGTAAGCCAAACTCGCAGCTGGCAGTATTGTTGGAAAGAAAGTTTAAACTCTGAATGGTAACAGAAATAAGATACTTCCATTAGCAAGATAGGACAGGCGTTAAGTTTCTTACGCAGACGCGTAAAAATCTGACTTATAAACTTTCTTCTCACCACCGCTCTACATTTCCCAACGTGTGCCAGTATTCTAGCAGCATATAAGTACACCGCTGACATAAAGA
This sequence comes from Andrena camellia, assembly GCA_029448645.1. Taxonomy (NCBI): domain Eukaryota; kingdom Metazoa; phylum Arthropoda; class Insecta; order Hymenoptera; family Andrenidae; genus Andrena; species Andrena camellia. Next base: position 11,753,262 of record CM055677.1, read on the forward strand.
GCTAACTTTAATAATAATTATCGCAACGACAAAATCCAGGCGCTTCTGCAAGAATCCACAAATCTCCTTATTAACTATTTCGATTATAATATAATTTATACAATGCTCCCCCAGCGTCGCTATCAACCGCATCGGTTCCCCCTGTCGCGCGTCGAGCAGCCCGTACCCTCCGGGCGCTGTAGCCGGCAAAAGGGGGGGGGGGGGCGAATCCGCGATCGAATCGTACGCGCGAATAAAAACTCCGGTAGTCGGATCGAGCCCACCGGCTGACAAATTATTCACTCGAAAGAGGCTGGCCTCTCGTAGGAAGCTAAATTAGTCGAGGACGCCCCCCCCCCCCCTCCCCCCTCTCCATCGGACGCGGCCCCCCCAAATGGATTGCAGAATTAATCGGAGTAATTAGCGTTCCGCTTCAAATACTGCCCCGGTGCCACCGTATCTGGCCCGAAACTGCCCGAACCCCCGTGCCCCCACCGGGGCCGCCTCTGTTTTGCCCCTTTTCTCCTAGCCGGGCGCGGTGTATCGCGATTATAAGGATTCCCCGGCTCGCCCTGGGCCTCGAGGGGGGCAGAGACAGTCGGAGAAACAAGTTGGCGGGCTGGCGGGAGCGAGGGAGAGATACCGGAGGCGCACGGAGCTCGACAGTGTGTTACCGCGCGCGTATTGGGCGGTCGAGGGGGGGGGGAGGGGGCAAGAGGTGGACGGATGAAGAGGGATAGAGAAAGAGGGGTGGAGGGGGCGAAGGACGACTCGAAGGGTGGCTCGGGGTCGGATCGTCCCTCACGAAACGAAAGCTGGACGACTCCTGTCCGGTAGCTAAGTGCTACCTACTCTTGTAATTATAAATTATTACGTGGCGCGTGATAGATAGACCGCGCGCATTAAATGAAAGCACACTCGTCCCGGTAATTATACCGATCCCGTAGTTGCTGCTTTCTGATTTCCACCCGAAACCGGTGATTTAGATCGGGGCCGCGGCGCATTCGCCGCACGTCCGCGTCGACGAGGGTTTAATTCGTGAAAGGACCCACGGCCGGGGCCCGGCAGCGGTACACCCGACGGCGATCCCTCGGCTGCTTCAGTTTTCCTACCATCCGCGAAGGGGGGGGGGGTCCACCGCAACTCCCCCCTCTCCGCGGCGGTCCCGCGCGGGGCCTGACGCGACGCGCCGTGCCGTGCCATCGCCCGTCGAGGCCAGCTGGACGCAGGAATTCGCGGCGATCTGTATGCGCGCGGACGATTCCGAGAATACCCGCCCGTGATATTATGATTGCACGTATCGCCGCGGCGGAACTCTTCTCCGCTCTTAGGAGTGTTATGTAACGCGATAAGTATTGCGCGCCCGTGACGCGATAAGCCCGCTGCGTCCAAGGTGTAACGGCGCGGAGCGTGTCAAGATCAGAATGCGCTTAGAATAGAATGCAGTTGAAGAGCAGACCGATTCTGATGCCCGGAGAACGGCGATCGCTTAACGCTTTGACCTGGCGTCGGCGTGCTTCCACGCCGAGGGACTTGCACCCTGCGCGCGTGGGCCTCGAATGCTCGGCTTGAAAGCAACGCCAGCTGAAAGGTCGCTTTGTGCTATAATTAATTGTAATTCAATCGCTAATTTTAATTTCAATGCCTTCTATTAACTCTGCGTGAGAGCATCGCTAGGGGCCGTACTTAAATTACGTAAGGGTAGTTTTGGAGATTTACCCTTTCCTCCCCAAGTATTAGAATTTGTAAGATTTTATATCTTAAGCCCCCGTTCCTTACATTGCTCTTTTTCAGTTATTAAAATTCTTTTAGGGGTTTATATAATTTATTTAACTAGCTTTCGTGTGTTCCATGATAAAACGTTTTTTAATAGTACCCTCCGGTCAAAACGCTTGAAAACTATGTGATTTTCATGAATTAAAAAAAAAGAAACTGAACAACATACAGTAAAAAAAGCTTTTGGACTTTATTACTACATATTTGAAGAACAAATAAAAAAATTATTGTTTGAATTTTATAAGTTTTTGCATTAGATAGACACCTTCCTTGTAGCACTGTAGAAATTAGAGCTCTTGATGGGCGCCATCAGAGCTCGTGACAGGATCGTGTGAAATAAAAAAACTAAAAATATTTTTAAAATATATGTGAATGGTTATCGTCTCATCCGTCTTCATTGCAAACAAACAATTCGGCGATTTTTAGCATATATTTAAACACAACGTTGCACAGAAGCATGTTGTTCTACGCATACATCTGTCCATAAAAAAGAATGAGTGATCCGAAATTACTATTTGTGTATAAGGCGATAACCATTCACATATATTTTAAGAATATTTTTAGTTTTTTTATTTCAGACGATCCTGTCACGAGTTCTGATGGCGCCCGTCGGGAGCTCTAATTTCTACAGTGTTACAATGAATGCTGTCTATCTAAGGCAAAAATTGATAAAATTCAAACAATAATTTTTTTGCTTGTTCTCCAAATATGTAGTAATAAAGTCCAAAAAGCTTGTTTACTGTATGTTGTTCAGTTTCTGTTTTTTAATTCATGAAAATCACGTACTTTACAAGCGTTCTGACCGGAGGGTACTCTTAAGGGGGTATTCCACTGTGAACGGTCGAAAAATGAAGCTATTTTTAAAGATTTTTTTCTGAGTAAATACAACATATAATGAAATAAATCTTTTTGGTGTTTATTAAGCTACTCTTATATTAATTCCAAAAAAATTAAGAATATTTTTAATTTGTTTTACTCGTTTTTTTACAGCGTCAATATGGCATCTAAACAAAAATAGTATGTTCGTGGTGCAGGTGATTCCCCGGCTTAGGCTTATCTGAAATAAAAAATCCGAAAAGATTCTTAATCTGTATGAGTGTCGCTATCGTCCGTATCGTGCTTTCTCGAATGTTCCCTGAGAAAAATCTCGGTTATTTGTCGACAAAAATTGTTAATTGAGCTACGGGCGATAGCGACACTTATACAGATTAAGAATCTTTTCGAATTTTTTGTTTTAGATAAGCCTAAGCCGGGAAATCACCTGCACCACGAACATACCGTTTTTGTTTAGTTGCCATACTGACGCTGTAAAAAAAAACAAGTAACACAAATTAAAAATATTCTTTCCAATTTTTTTTAGAATAATATAAGAGTAGCTTAATAAATACGAAAAGGATTAATTTCATTATATGTTGTATTTACAGAGAAAAGAATCTTTAAAAATAGTCTAATTTTTCGACCGTTCACAGTGGAATACCCCTTAAGTTACTCATATTGAAGATTAGTTTAAGAAAATATTACGTAAGACGCTGCCAGACTCCCTCTCCCTCCCTTATAAGAGAACGTAAGAAATCCCCTCCCTCCCCAAAAAAGCCTTACGTAATTTAACATAATTCAATCGAACAACGTTCGAAGTACGTTTTGCAAATTTAAGGGGGTAGTTTTCAAAACCTGGCGTCACTCAAAGTGTTAATCTGACCTTTGCGTCTATACAAGCTTGTATTTCTAACGCGCCGAGCAACAGATTCGTCGTAGAATATCCTCTCCTGTTTCACTGCTCTTTTTTTTTTCGCGAATTTACCAGGGTAGAATGTGGAGCGCGACTTCCCCCGTTTGGTACGCGCTCTCGTAATGGCGGCACGTTGTTCCGCAGATTTATAGGGTTAGCTTCTATTGTTATTCACGGTGCGCTCGAACTGTATCGAACGTGGCTTCGCGAGAAGCTCGGCTGGCCCCGACAGGTAGGAGTACCCGTCATTTATCGTTACGCGATGTCGGATGACGATGTGCCTGCCGACGCACGTCCCCCTCGCGATATGCCCGGTTTTCTAAAAGCGGATCCGCGACATAACTCGGAGGTAACCTGCGCCGCCATTCAAGCCCCGTGCTCTCGCGAGCCGCGCAATTTTTTTTTTTTTGCCCCGTCCTTTATGCCCCTTTGAGGAAGATTAATAACAACGATGAGTCGGGTTTATTTTTAGAAGCTCGCGTTACACAAATAACTCTGCAAAAGGAGAAAACAGCACGCTTATATTTTTTACCGGTACTATCGTTTTTGGATACAACTATGCCGAGCATCCCCCCCCCCCCCCCGATCACAGTGGACCACACTCGGCCAGCGACGATCGCTCGGCGAATTACTAACAGACATTTCTATTGCACAACTATATCCAATGGAACGTCCGCACGTGACGCGTGTCGCAACGGTGTGACCAAACACCAGACGTCGAATCAGCTTTCACTTCTCTATCGTCCTTTCGTCCGGAGGAAGAGGAAAAGGGACAAAAATAAAAATACGACTTTAGAAATCCGTGAACCGAGCGTACCTGTGCGCTAGTGGTTTTCAAAAGTCGCCTTCGGGCGGGCTCTAAGCGGCGGTCGTATGATTCCAGAGGAAAGCCGGTCGCCGGGGCCGTGTTTATTCGAAAGTTTCTCGTCCACGTAAATGAATAGAGTATCCTCGCAAGGATCGACCGAAACGTTTCGGGAATATCCAATATATTTTTTGTGAAACGTGCTGGCATGCTGGGGCAGCGCGCTAGGCGCCACACGAGCGATACCTACGCTTCGTACAGCGGATAGCGCGGCGAATCGCGCAGGGCCATTTGCATAATTAATAATAATAATCCTTGCCATTTCTGTGAGATATGCTTCTCACGGTTACTCGAACGATCCTCCTCGCTACGGCGCGGCGGAGAGGATCGGCCGAGGGGGGGGTGGGGGGGGGGGGAGGGATGGGGAACCGTGGATCGAACGAAGCTGGGTGAATGGTTCGCAAGTGTTTCCCGACACGTTCGTCGTTATAATGAATCGTATCGTGACTCGGTGAATAATTAAATACGCTGCCTTCCATAGAGACGAAGTTTCTCGCCGCCCGACCGCAACGCGTTACTCCAGGCCTTTATTATATCCACAGGGATCGGCGGACGTTCTTATAAAGACATTCCATTGGGCGAGTCGAGACGCGCCTCGCGAAATTGGTCTGCTATTATGTAACTGAATCGCGACGGACTTTGGTCCGTTATAGGTACTTGAATTTCTAAATTCCCTTTAATTTATGTTCTCAGTCATACTTGTGCCGTATTAGCCACGCTATTGGGAATTTCTTGGTACTCAAAGTGAGATAATTTTACAGTTCTTTTAAGGGTAGAACCTGGTTTAGAGGGTCGAGATTTTCGATTTTTTTTTTTTAGTTTAATCGATAGTGATAGTCTTGGATTAGCACAGTGGTGGCGAACCTTTTTGAGAAGTGGGTCAAATTTTGTTCATTATTTTTTTTAATACTAGCTCGAGGGTCACTAAGTCAGTGGCGTCACTTGGAAAAGGGGGGAGGGGGTGTGGTAAAAAGGGTACCAATAATTTGGAAACACCGCAAATTTGTTAACAGAAAAAATTGTTATACTTTAATTTTTTAATATTTTAGATTGTCTGTTCTCTCTTTTGTGTTATAAAAAATAATTTTATAAAAATCAACGCCTGGGTCATTTAAAAAACCTTCGTGGGTCAATGTGTGACTCGCGGTCATGGGTTCGCCACCACTGGATTGGTGATTCCCAACATGTGGGTCGCGAAGTGTTTTCTGCGAAGTCGCCACGGTTATTTTTAGTTGGCGATTTTTAGCACTTATTTATTTTATCTATTAAAATAGAATTATATTCTGAAATACCTATTTCTAATGTGTTTTCTTTAGCTTATTAAATTTAGCTTATCTTATATTTGGGTTGGGTTATTTGAGTATTATAAAAGGGGATCGCGGCTCAAAAGAGGCTGGGAAACACTGTCTTAGAGAATATATTCCTAAAGTTTCAGAGTGGAATTCCAAGTATTTCGGAAGTATCGGCAGTTATGCATCGCGCGCTCGGCCGGAAACCGTAAACATTAAAACGCTTTTCTACAAAACATTTTTCAAGTTGGCGGGAACGATAGCGAAATAACTATTCGACCGATCGACTCTACCCGGGGCTTTTTAAACCATCGTCGATGAACGAAAAACGTTTATGAAAAAAATTAAGTTGAACCGTATTTTTTGCATAAAAATCTGTAACTGAAAACCGTAACTTTTCCTTTGAAGCCCCACAATTTAGACTTCTTTTTTATGTTCGTAGTTCATTTAAAGTCCCACAATTTTGTCAATTTTAAACGTTTTTCTAATTTTTTTAGTTCACCGACAATGTAAACTCATGCAAACTAAGAAAAACCTCAGTTTGTTTATTCTGAGCTAAAATTAAAGACCCCAATTTTTCCGCCATTTCACAATTCCAGTGGCGAGGCGCATCAATAATTAATCAACTTCGGCGCGATGAAATTGAAATATCTCAATTAAATTTTTCCTTGGTATTGTACAAATACATACGAAAATACCTCTAAAGTTCTGGAAAGATCTGCTTTATCCATCCGTGTTAAAAAAATTTCCGAAAATCACCTGCTCTAGCGTCCTAAATTAGGTTCCCCCTTAACCGGTATCGGGCCTGTAAGAGGGAGTCCGATGCTCCAGGGTCAGAGGGTGTAGAAGCGTCTTTGAGTGTGGGATAAAATGTGAAAGCGGGATGAAAGTAATGTTGTAAGGTTTCATAAGATATGGAAGAAATGTGTGCTTGATGATTACAGCGATGAAACGACGCGCCACCACTATTACCTGCAACTGCGGGACAATGTCGTTAGGCACGGGGGTGGGGTGGAGAGCCTCCATCCTCACCATCCCCTACACGAGCCATCCATCGTTACGCCTCTGCTCACACTCGCGGGTCTTGCCCTACAAGCCGATCTTGGCGACTACTCCGAAGAGCGGCACAGGCCACACGCGGGATCTGTGGGATACTGCAAGCCCACGGATTACCTTCCGCCTCACGTAAGTTCAATCACTAACTACACCAACTAAAACATACAAGCGCGCCCCGAACTCTACCTGCGACCCTCGCAGCTTCCAGTTAGTGATGGGATCCGAAGCACTTCGAACATGATTCGAAGCTTAAAACTCTTCAAAGTCTTGATAAGCCTAGAGTCCTTGATAGGCCTTGAAAGTCTTGGAAGCCTTGAAACTCTTGGTTCAAAGTCTTGGTAGGTTTCGGACTCGTATGTACGTCCACCGCTGACTCGCGGGACAATACAGTCATGAACCGCGACCCTGGCGAGACCCTCTGGCCGATCAACCTGGCTAATAGTTTTTGGCAATCAGTCGTTCATTCTCAAGGCTTTCAAGACTTCCAAGATTTCCAAGACTTCCAAGTCTACCAAGACTTTCAAGACTGTCAAGAGTTTTAAAGTAGTTCCTAACCAACTATGTTAGTCAAATTAGAGTTGGGTAATAAACGATAAATATAAAGTAGTATGATACTATAGAAATAATAATAATAATTTTTAACATCATGTATATATATTTTAAAAAGTTCAATGTTAATATAAATAATTGCAATACGAAAATAGAATATTAAATTGGTTAGCGTAGTGAATTGGAGCAGCAGATCTGACAACGTTGCATTCATTCGGAGCGTCTTTTATAACCAAAATGTCAGAAAAAATGTTCATATGAATTTGAATCGTCATTCGCTATTTAAATGTCTAAACATATCGATTGTGCGACGTTGCCACGTTGACAGGTTTACGTAGTTTCTAAAAAAATTGCACGTAAACCTATTTTTTATGGGCATTTGCGAAGAAACCATGCGGTCAGTTTTGCAGAAATTAATAAATTCATTTCGTGACATTTCGATGTACTTTCGTGCCAATTTTGGTACACTTCTTGAATATAGTTTTCCTGTATCAGAAGAGAAACTGAAACTATAACCCTATTTTCTTGACTCTGCCATATGCCACTGTGTTAAACTGCGTCAATTTTAATTAACAATTTCTCGATAACTATGTGGTAAATCGATTTTAAATTTTGCACAAGGATTTCTTGTATTCGAAATTAGTTTCGAACGAGATTTGAAAGAATTCTTGAATTTAGTAGATCATTCAGGAACTACTTTAAGCTTCGAATCATGTTCGAAGTAGTTCCGAGTTTTCGTCATATATATATATAGATTCGAAGCGCTTCGAATTGCTTCGGATCCCATCACTACTTCCAGTCACCCCATACAGAATAATAAAGCCTCTAACGCTCGCAAATCTACGCACAGTAATGGCCAAAAGAAAGTCCAAAAGATAGTAAAAATTTAAGTGTCTCCCGCATATCGAAATGGTAAGCGTGAGACTTTTTCTCACCCACCACTTGTGCGCTCATCTTGCCTTGACACTTTCCACCTCGAGCCCACCTAACCCAGCACAGCACAGCCTGCCTGCTGCAGCGTAGAAATCGTTAGACGCCCAACCTACCAGCCCATTCCAGCAGCCGATCCTCCAATTATGCCGGGAGCGTATATCATTACCGCGATAAATATAAATTGTTGGCTGCTCGGTTTTCCAATGATATCCACCCGGTGGAATGCAGACCTATTCCTCGTGCCGATGCCCCGATCGTAAACTAAGAGCGTTCCCGCCGCGCGGGCCCGTTCGATGCCCCCTCCCCTCGGTTTTAGAGCGCTCCTCTTGGTTCAGCGGGAACGGTAGTCGGCCGCCTGATTAAACGTAATCGATGATCGCTGGTGTTAGATGTGCCTGGAGTCGAATGTGCTCACTGTGCTCGCGGCGCAGCACAGGGGCAACCGTGGCCTGTCCAGGGAGGAGGCAGAGCTGCAGTACATCCGGGAGGCGGTGCTGCTGGAGGCGCCGCTCAACGCTCACCTCTACCGCCTGCGACGTAGCAAGAACGAGGCTGGCCCAGGTCGCATACTCCTCGCGATATGTGCTCGCGGGGTGCGAGTATACGCCGAGGAGGAGACGCCGCGCGTCTTCGCCTGGAACAACATCGGCAAACTGTGCTTCGACGTTAGTCCTCAGCTATCCCTTCGCTCGACGATCCCAATTCCTGGCGCTGTCCAGCGAACGCGCGCTCGTTGCCGGTCCCCTTCAAATCTCCCAGCTGTCGTTGATCCTTAGCGGACCAGCGAAGCGGGGTATCGTAAATGGGACGTAGATGTTTAGGTGGTGTAGCCTTCTTCGGGAGAATCGAAGCCGCGAAAGCGGCGCGGCGAAGTGTCGACGCGTGTTCCGCGCGCTGGGTGCAAGCCCCTCGGCGCGGAGACACGCCGACGCCAGTTAGAGCGCTAGTTTCCCTTCGCACGCGCCTGGACACGCGATCCTGGAATTGAATTGTCGAGCCTTCTGTCTGCTGTTAACGAGCACAGGCGTCCCGAGTAGAGCTGGCCGACTAAATAGAACTGAGTTCAGTCGTTCGAGTACCGGGACGGCTCTACTTTCGAGGCCCCTGCCGTTAACCGTGTCCGCAGTTGGAAGGATTTCGTTTTGATCCGCTCGGTTTCCCATACGCAGCGCAAGAAGTTCGAGATACGCGCGGTCGATCAGCCGGACAAGCTCACTCTCTACAGCGGATGCGATGACAAAAGCAAGCTCCTTCTGGGACTCTGTCGCGACACCCATCAGTTCTCCATGGCCATAGCACCTAGAGTCAACGAGGCGAAGAGGCGCGAGGAGGAAGGTGAGCCTCGACTGTAAATTCTTATCCGCGAATCGCGGAGAGGTCCCTTTGCGGGACGATAATGGCCACGGTCGTTTCTGTCGCGTAAAATGACGCTTTCGCGAAGACAGGAAAAAAAAATAATCTAACGAATGTCTCGTGTCTGAATAACAGAGAGGAAGGTACTCCGCGACTGCTACATGTATCCCGCACGCTGCAAGCTGAGCCTAACGGCACGGGGGGCGCGGGGTGACCAACGAATTTCTGTTATCTCGAGCACGTCATCCAACACAACTTCTGGAATTGTCAGCGACCGGGTTCACAGCGAGGACGAGCCAGATACGGCGCCCGCTTCGACCGAATGTCTGCCACGTCTTACTGAAAATACTTCCCACTCGGGTGTTCAGTGCGGCGTTGTGAACGGAGCGAACGGGGACGTCGAGGATCGCTCCTTGCCATCGTCGCCAGTCTCAGCCGTAGACGGTAAGCACGCTCGATCCGGGAGGATCGAAACTAACAGAATATTAATTGCAATTACGCCGCTCGCGGTGCATTTAACAAGCTCGGTTCAGCTCTCTGCACTCCTGTGTCGGGCTGGACTCAGCTATCGCATTGCGTTCCATCAGTCCCTCTGGATAAACTCTGTTACAAATTGAATCGCAGAATTTAGAGGCCAAGAGAAACTTTATGATGCAAATCGTCTCCAAGGTTGTATCCTTCTATGTTCCGTTAGTGAATTCAGAGCTGGATTGGAACACAGTATGCGCGAGGGCTTACGGAGTGCAAATAGTTGAAGCAGCTTTCTGAGTGAAGTTATTAAAATTGAGGGGGGTGGGTTGTGAATGTAATTATAGGATGCTCTAAAACAATCGAACAATTTGTAGAAGTGGACGGCGCGGACAGTACACCCACCACGGCTGCACTGAGATTGGCGTCGAGCGCAGCGACCGCGGCCGAGGGGTCACAATGCAGCAGCAGCTGCAGCACGGTCGTGGTCGTGAATGCACCTGCTGGTGGACCGCCGCGAATGCGCCGCACTTCGGCAACGTCCAGTCTAGAACTGGGTTATTCGCATACGGCACAGAATTCGGCGGTTTCGTCCGAAACTGCTAGCTTCCCTGGCGCCATATACGACAGGTGCAAGAAGGCTGGCAAATACGCAGGTGAGATTCCTCCACGGGCCCACAATCCTATATCGCCGCGAGAACGATTCACCTGGAGAGAGCTCTTACAGTCCCTAGCTTCCTGAGGCCCTGCATTATTTCTGCCATGCCCGATTTACACGAAAATCTCGTTTCCAGGTACCGACATCGCGAGCGAGACCAGCGGCGTGTACACGCTGAGAAGCAGCGAGATGCAGGACGAGAGAATGGGAGATTTATACTCGCCGACAGGAGACGCCAACGAGTCCTCCGCGGCGAGCGACGTGTGCGCCTTGAGCTCCGTCCAGTCCACGACCGACGAGGCATCCGTGACATCTGGCTTCTACACTATCCACAGCGGCCTTAGATCCGAGACCAGCGACGTTTACACGGAGGACGTTAGCACGGGGGATCAGGAGCCGATTTACAGCGTCTGCAAAGGCGACGACGATGTGGTGGCTAACGTGGTGTCCGCTATGACGGGCGTGTCGCTGGGCCAGCAGCTAGAGGACTCGCGCTCGCGCAGCAACAGTATCCTGAGCGCGGGCAGCTTCAGAGGCGACGGCAGCGATCCCTCCAGCGTCGGGCCGCTGTTGTCAGCGGACGAGCTGTCGGACCTGATCGTTGGGCGTTATCCACCCCGAAAGACGATCAGCAACTCCATGGACTCCGACTGCGATTACGTCACCATGCCTCCGCCGCCTCCGCCGCCGCCACCGCGGACCGACAGCGACAGGCAGCTCCCGCCGCCCCCGCCGTACCCTGTCAGCATGGATTACGCGACGATAAACTCGTCCCGGTCCAAGATACCGGACATCGAACGGGAACCCCCGCCCCCGCCGCCGTACAACGCGACGCGCGGCGAGTTCGTGCCCCTGCCACTGCCGCCGCGCAGGAGCGACCCGCCGCCGCCGCCGCCTCCTTACACGTCGCCCAGGGAGAGGATTCAAATACCGCCGCCCACGCCGCCGAGGAACGACGCGGTGACACCCAGGGAGCCGCCGCCGCCGCCGCCGTACCCCGAGGTACCGGACGTCACGCGGCAGGAGGCCATCTCCACGCTCTACCCGGCCAACAGCGAGGAGATCGTGTCCAGGGTCGCGTCCACCAAGATCCAGACCAGCCTGGCAAGCAGCAAGGCGAGCATCGGCTTGGCCCCGTCCAAGATCGCCGTCAGTCACATGGCCAACGAGATCGCCTTGATCGCCCCGAAGCCACCGCCCAGAATTCAGCCACCCACGTATCCCGGTGACAAAATGAAACCCACGCCGGTCCACGCTCCCGTAGCCGCCCTCGTCGTAGGGCCGAACAATTACCTGGACGTGCACGCGTCCCGAGGCGGTCCGGTTCTGTTGCCTTACTTAACGCCGCCCCCTCCCCCGCCGCCGCCACCGCCGCCGATGGTTCACCCCAGACAGCCGCCGCCGCCTCCGCCCAGCCTGGCCACAGTCTACACCAGCCAAGTGGCCAGGTCGCAGATCGAACAGTACAAGCAGCAGCTCTATTCCGACGTCGATTACGTGATGTTCCCTCTGAAAGACCCCGCCGTGTCCAAGCAAGAGTACATAGACGCGAAGCAGGGCTCCCTACTTGCGGCCATGGCCGCCTATCCGCCCCCGCCTTATCCTTCCTTTAACAATAAGTCGATGGTGATGTATCGAAGCACGCCTTACCTGCCCGGCTCCACCCTGTCTAAGTACGCCTCGAACCAGAACCTCAGCAGCAGCGACACCAGCTCTAACAATTATCTACCGCACAGTAACCTGAGCAGCCACTACGCTGCCAGCACCAGCTCCCTGTACAGCGGGGCCACTTGCTCGTCGGCAGGAAGTCAGAGTCTCAGGCGCGAACCGCCAGCACCGGCGCATCCGCACACGCTGCACACCTTCTCCAGAACCAGAAGCGACGAGAACATACTCAAGTGCTTCGACTCGCCTTCCAGCATGAAGCTGCAGTCCCTGCCGCAACTCAAGCACCGCAGGCTTCCGCCGCCTCCTCCGCCACCTCCCTACGAAATACAGGTAGGCTGGAACCTATGCGCAAGTTAGCGTAACACTTTGACTGTCACGCGCCAATCGCACAGGGAATGCGGTAATAGGTAGCTGAGGAAATGAGACGAAATTCAAGAGTAAAGGAATTCCGTTGAATGCTTCATTCAGTAGTTGTTAATGCTTAAAAATTCACAACAAGAGCCGCTGATCGGCGAAATGCTGCGGGCGTTTTCTGTCTCGAATTTTTAAACATTACTCGCTAAGAATTGAAGCCTCCATCGCAATATTGGTTCTCTATATTTTTGTCTAACTTTGTCACGTAGTCACTGGGGCTGGGACTATTTGTCGAATTTTTCGGTATCGAATATTCGAATATTTCAATTATTTGCTCAATTATTTAGCGAATAGAATTCGAATATTCAAATACTACTCGTATATTTAAGTATTCGAATACTATTCGAATATTTAAGTATTCGAATACTATTCGAATATTCCAGTATTCGAATACTATTCGGATACTGATGTATTCGAATATGTAGTATGGCGTGAATTATAAATCAGGTTGTTTAGGTTCATTTTTTTACAAGCTTTTTATTTAGTTTCAGTTATAAGTTCGTTAGTTTGTCAGGGTGAAATATTGTAAGTTAATTTTGACCCACTTCAACATATCCGATCGACTTGAAACTTTGCACACGTACATAGTTCCGATGACAATACAACATTTTCACTAAAAAGCATGAAATACTTTATAGTATTTTTTTTTTAAAAACAAGCTTTTATTAAAATGTACTAGGGTAACTGTACTCGTAGTTGACAGTGTACCAATAGTTGACACTTTTATTTTCAGTCACGAATAATAAGCTTTGTATTAAAAAAATGTTTTTGACTAATACGCTGTTTGAAAAAGTATTAGTCAAAAACATTTTTTTAATAGAAAGCTTATTATTCGTGACTGAAAATAAAAGTGTCAACTATTGGTACACTGTCAACTACGAGTACAGTTACGCTGTTTGAAAAAGTATTAGTCAAAAACATTTTTTTAATAGAAAGCTTATTATTCGTGACTGAAAATAAAAGTGTCAACTATTGGTACACTGTCAACTACGAGTACAGTTACGCTGTTTGAAAAAGTATTAGTCAAAAACATTTTTTTAATAGAAAGCTTATTATTCGTGACTGAAAATAAAAGTGTCAACTATTGGTACACTGTCAACTACGAGTACAATTAGCCTCAAAAGGAACCAATAATTTTGATACCGGCCCAAATGACTGCCTGAGAAGAATTCCCTCATACGATTAAGAATAAACGCGTGAAAATATTGTATTGCATGAAATGAAAATAAATATTGTATTCGAATACTGAAATATTCGAATAGTATTCGAATAGGTACTTAAATATTCGAATAATAACATTAGAATACTCAAATATTCGAAGTTTATTCGTAGCATTCGAATACTTGTAAAAAATTCGAATATTAAATTATTCGAATAGTCCCAGCCCTAGTAGTCGCCAGGCTTGCCAGGCGTACTGAATAAATGGCAGTGTACTGACCGATATGACGTAGTACATATCTTCTCTTTGGTCGTACGGCGTAGGAGAAGGGGAACACTTATATTTGGTTGGTGACGCCGTGACGTCATACCAACGCTAAGCCAATCCAAGCCAAGTGACGTCATATATACCAGTACGGCGTACTGAACCGCCTCGCAACCCTGGTAGTCACCCATTTCAGTTTCTACTATCTGTTATTGAACACACTGTATATCATGCAAGCTGTGCAGCGAATTTCACGTAGCCTCGAGTGGCGCATTTGGTAGGGCCACGCGTGACGGTCAAAGTGTCAAAGTGTTTGCTATTGCTTTCTCGTTGCTAATCCACGCCCCGTTGCAGAATCTCGAAAAGAATCAACCACTTCCATCGGCATCCTCGTCGTCCTCTTTGCCGAAGAAGACGCCGAAATCGAGTGCAACGGAGGAGCACGAGGAAGGGAAGGAGGATGGATTGCTGGATATCCGGACGCTTCGTGAGAAAAGCCGTAATTTGGATCTGCCGCTGATATCAGCGCTGTGCAATGATCGATACCTGCTGAAGCAGACGAAAGCGTTCGTGATGCCGAAGCATCCGACCGAGGCGGCGTCCTCGACGTCCGCGAAGAACGCCGTGAGGAGCAGCAACGGCGGGACGTCCAGCAGGAACAAGTATCCCGTGAGCGGTCTCTCGACGACGCAGATCACGAAACCGCCGAGGAAATCATCTACGAGTACGCATAAACACCCCGCCGAGGTGAAGGGCAACGCATACAAGGTCAGCAATTCGACGGGTGTGCCTTCTGGTAAAAAGGATCAGGCGAGAGCGTCGCATTCGTAACACGGGATCGAGAGTGGCAACCAGCTTTGCCCCAGCGTTCTGAAACCATGGAATTTCTGTACATTCCAACGTGCCTTTAAAGATTCCACGCCAGGCCCTATCTTTAAGTAATAGGCAGCGGCGAAGGAAAGATCCTGACAACGAGTACTTAAAACACCATGTTTCTTTAAAGACCGTGCTTCTTCAACTCAGGGTGCCATTTTATCGTTCACAATTTCTTCTGCTCGTCGTGAATACTCAAATTCTCCGATGGTAGGTAGGTCACGTTTCTTCGTCTCTTCCTTTTTTTTTTTTTTTTTTTTTTTTTTTTAATTTGCAACGTACGAATCATTCGTAGAGCTACATAAGGATTATTATATCGTTCCCTTTTGTCTCCCCTCGTTTCACCTCTTGAGATCTTTCTGATACTCTTGAAAATTCTATTTCTCCGCTGCGACCGAAGCTTATCGTACCATAGAACAGTAGAAACACCGGCGATTAAGTGCCCATTGATAATTTTGCTCAAGTAAGCGACTAGCGCGATGGAAATGAAATTTGAATCCTGCAAATCTTAGCGACGAGAACGCAACGCGCTCTTGCAAGTAGTTATTCAATTACAAGAGCGACGATTCTTTCTTTCCCCCCCCCCCCACCCTTTTTTTATTTTAGATACTAATTGCGTAAATATTTTTATACTCTGAAGGAGGGCAGGTACGATTACTGTAACTAGAGAAATAGTACCTCTCGATGTCTGCGGAATTAATATTTATTACCATCCATGTTTTCTTTGTCTATATCTCTTTAATATCTCAATCAATGTGCTCGCATTATGATACTTTCTATCGAAGCGTTTTTAATCATTTGCGTGCACGTAACTGTAAGTGTAGTTGGCGTTAATAATGGCCCTCGATTACTTTTCATCGTTATTACGTGAATGTAAGCGTTTAAGTACACTGGCGAGAGAGAATATTCACTCCCCTCGCCGACTGAACATTGCTACTGCGTTATAGTATAGATATATAAACGATAAAACATATCGCCGACGAAGGACACTCTGGAACTGCACTACAGGGCACGCGCTAGAATCTAACGCGAATTAATTAAACTTGTAAAAGGTCCGCGTCGCCGCGGATCGTATGAACATTAATCATAGATCATAGCGTAATGGGTAATGATTTTAGCCGTAAGGTTGACTTATGTTAATTAATACTTAGATATTAATATTGCAACACGAACCATGTCTGTACATAGTATTGCGTGAAATTATAGGACTTGTTGTAGTCGGAAACCTCATGTATGTACCACGCGCCACCTCAGCTACGAATAATAAACTTTTTTTTATAATGAACATCGTTACGGAACAATGTTCTATATGCTACAGGTAAAAATCGTAGAAATCGATTGTCACACATTTTATGAGATCTCTTAGATGAAAATTCGCAACTTAAAACATAGCGAAAAACTTGAAACAATGCCACTTTTACCTCCACGAATTTTCTACATGTTCAAATATGCCGCCAATTTATAGGTTCTCTAATTTCGCTTCCCGCCTACAGCTGGCGCTAGTGATTCACCTCCGCAATGCCAGTATATAAACATTCGCGGGACTTTCGTACAGGACGCATTCCCCAGTTATTACTTAGTGGTGTCGTTGCCTTGAGACGCAACAAAGGGGCTCGTTTCGAACGGTCGATTTTTGATCGGGAGGTGTTGTAAACTCACGTGTCACCGTGCGCGAGGCAGGTGCACGGGCAACGATTACCCTTCGAATCGATCCGTACGCGTTTGACAGGGTGGCTCTGTCGACCGCGAGTGCAGATAATATTTCAAACAGTAAGAATACATCAGACGCATTACCTTTATCAGTACTGCACTGCAGCCTCGGCGAGCACGTAACGGACCGTATATATAAGCGTCTGTACCTTTTCCTCGTTCCTCAATTGGCAATACGTTGCTGCACGTCTGACGTTCACGCGGAGAAGCTTGGATTCCGCAAACCGTGCAGAAGTGACACCACACGTCAATCGTTCAACAGACGTCACCACGACCTCGAGCGTCTGTTCGTGGTAAGTTTCACCCTAGTTTATCACCTTAACGATCTTCGACAATTACGTCGAGATATTTGCTAATTTGAATTTTTTCTCTCGTCAAACTCACGGAACTTTTAAATCCGAATACTGAAATGTAGAATCCTGATAATTTTATCCAATTTCATGAACTAAAAGTTAAAGTAATATCCTCGTGTTACGTATCATTTCTTAACGTTCAAATAAATGAATTATCAGGCGATCATAAAGGGGTCGTAATGGTTGTACGATTGTATGAATATCTCAACACTTCGTAATCCGCGGAATGCAGCGCCTCAATGATTTTGTGTCAATGCTTCCTTAACCTTTTTACTACCATGAATCACATGATCGGCTTAACAAGTTTCTTAACAATGGAATTGTGTCACCGCCATTCTAAATCCGCTTGTGGGAATATCCCATAGTATTATGTAACACTTAGGTTCAAATTCGTGAAGATTTAATTGTAGGGATAAAAACTTTCCTCGTCCATTACGACGTTGTCGATGATATTGTTTTATGTCGTGTCGTTGCATCGGTAGTTTTACTAACATCTCTAATAGTTCTGTAGTGGTAGATTCGATAATCGACAATTGATAATGTAAAAGCTTATCATTATACAAGGCAGAATCAATAAGTTAGTGATTGTCTTATAAAAAACCGTAGAAATGTTTACGCCTCGTGATTTATCGAGGCAATTTTTTCCGTAAATCAATAGAATGTCTTACGATTTTATTGAAAAGTCACGGATAAGGATACTTAATGATGTCAACTTTACGATAGTTATCACTATTTATCAGTGCCATTAGATTTCAATTTCGATAAAATGCCCTTCTGTTTTTCTTCAAGTTCACGTTCACTTTTCTTCCGGAAAAAGGGACTTTTACCGTTTTTTCTCACATTTGAGGCGGTGTCGCTATTGAGCTGCCTTTATCTTGAATTCGAGTCAGCCTCAACTTTCATTCCGATGAAATGTTTCAACAATCGATCGCGTACCAGTTAGGGCACAACTTTTGCGTGAAGCGTGGACAATGGATTTGTTATCTGTCGAAATATGACACGGCTTTGGATGAAATTGAATTTCTTGCTGATATCACGTGTTATGAAGCGGCAGGATTGTTTGCATTAACTGGAGAGTAGAACAATTTTCTGAATAATCGACAGGCGATTGTGATTTATCGCGCAGAGTATAGCGATAACATAATAAGTATTCTTACTGCGGAAATGTTATGTTTGAATGATCGGGTAACCAAAAGTTTCATGTAAAATCTAAACTGTAATTGTTCTATACACTCACATATTGCGATTATCATGATTTCGAAAGTAATAGAACGTTGTGTCGCCTGGATGCAAAAACGTCAGAACCAATGTTCACGTTCGAAAAGAGTACAGCCTGGCGATTGATATCAATTATCTATTTGTTTGCGATTTGTAAACAGTATCTGTTTGCGAAACAGTCCGACAGACATCGGCAGAATCTTTCATATTTCTCTTTGTCTAGACGATCGTTAGGGAGAAAAGTGCGTTGACTTGAGCTACATTTAAGATACTATCTTTTCAAACTGTTATAAACCTGCCGGACAATAAGCACTGATAACATTTCGAATCGACGAATAATGCACACGACGGTAACTTGGTTCTATATAGATACAGGCGTCTCAGATATCGTGCACTTCTCTAATCAGAGTAAATATTGTCATTTTTCAAACATGGTTTCTCTAGGCTCGGGCAAAATTAGGTGAGGAATTGAATAACATTATAAATATTAAAGTGCCAGAAGTGAAAATCTCCAGTATTTTCTTTCCAATCACAGCGACGTTGGTCTTTACGATCTCAGCTCTATCTTGCGACAGCGCTGCAAACTAAAATTAGTTATTTTAGCACTTACAACGTTTACCACCGTATTCAGCATGGAATTTAGATACTTTTCCACTAAAAAGATAATTTTTCATCTCTGCCACTTGCTACATCGTTTATCATTTCAACTCTTCAATTTGAAACACAAAATTAGAAATGTAATTTGTATGCTTAGATGCTACGGACTTTATATAAAATATAAGTGGACTTAACAGAATATTATTTAGTATGAGTGAGATCGATTTTTTCGCACGTGAGCATCGTGTAGGTATATGAGAATAGCCATTCTGATATTCCTTTGCATTAGTTCGATCAAAAGGATAAATTGCAGTATTTACAAAATTCACCATTGTGTAAAGAGTCGCGTTTCGTGTATTTGTAGATTATAGTCGGGATTAAAAACAACTGGCTTCTGAGGATCGCTAATGTCTTATCCCCATTATAATTTTCTGATACACTCTTGTCTTGTTTACCACGCCTATTATTTCAAGGCGCTAATGCTATCTCCCATACAGCACCATAACATTGCAGAGACGTTGCAGGTTCAGTCCTATGTCCGCCTTTGCAATATTGCAGGAGTGTATTTTTGCAATGTTGCGGCAACATTAAAAATATGTAGTCCTGCAACGTTCCGGCAATGATTCTGCAACGAAATGGCAAAATTGTGGCAATGATCCTGCAACTCTTCGGCAATATTGCGGTGCGAGATTGCAAAATGTTGCACCGCATCATTGCAGAGAAGTTGCAGGTTCACTCCTATGTCCACCCTGGGCAATAATATTGCAGGAGTGCATTCCCGCAACGTTTCGGAGATTTTACAGCATTAGTCCCACCGCAACGTTTCGGGCAGTGAGGGACGCGCTGACATGAATGTGTGCAGGCAGAATCGTAGTAGTATAACGCCCGTGTGTCTTTTTCTCATAGAAAATTTTTTTCCCCAGGGGGATTCGAACCGAGGGGGACCTGTAGCATCGTAGACGAACACTTTACTGCCGCAGCTACAACCGCTGGTTGATAAGATTGCTTACGTATTCGAACTTATACTCCTACAGAGCAAAATTTTAAACTCAAATTATTCAAAAACGCAGGCTCATTTGACAAATCCCATTAGGGATTTGTAACACTATAGGTGCGGATTGCAATTTTCACCCGGTGTCATTTTAGGTTAGGTTGGAAAACAGTCTTTAGACTGAACCTTTGCATTTGTCTTTTCTTCTCTCTTTTCTCTTGCTTGATTGTATATACGTGTTTGTGCAATAAAGACGTTTAATAATAATAGTAATAATTTCAGACATTAAAATATATAGTATCTACTCTATCTAAAAAAATTAAATTGATCTTCAAATCTCTTCTATAATTTCATGTACAAACAAGTATTTGTTCACGATAACACTTTTTTCATATCTTCAACGGCCAACGAGAAATTCTAGTGTATCCAGTTAAATGAAACATGCTGTAGAATCCACTCGACGTCATGTACATATTTCGACAAATTTTGTCAAAGTCATAATTGCTTTAGAATATTGCTGTAATGTTTCTACAATATTTTCACTACAGTATTGCACGGCAATATATGCGCAATTTTTTTTGGGCGTTGCCACTGGAACGTTGCACGTCGATGTGGGCGCAATATTGCAGGAATATTGCAGGATCGTTGCCACTGGAACAATGCAGTGACAACGCGTGCGCAATATTTATGCAATAT
This sequence comes from Andrena camellia, assembly GCA_029448645.1. Lineage (NCBI taxonomy): Eukaryota > Metazoa > Arthropoda > Insecta > Hymenoptera > Andrenidae > Andrena > Andrena camellia. Next base: position 11,773,860 of record CM055677.1, read on the forward strand.
TTCAAAAACGTTGCCAGTCTAATATTGCCCGGCAATATTGCAGCATCGTTCCTGCAATATTGCAATGCAACCTGCAACAACGCAATATTGCAGCAACGTTCCTGCAATACTGCTGCAACGAAGTATGCTGTATGGGCGGTAGGCATTATTCCAATGCATTTCTCTCGACGTAAACGTCTGAATAATTTTTTACTTGGATGAGAATTGACTTTCGTTCCGATAATGGCGGAATAGAATCGTAGAAAATTCCACTAAATCTTTGTAGTTCGAAGCCGCTATAATTTCGAGAATTGTTTATCATGGAACTGCCGTCGGCTCACTGACAATCCCTCACTGTGCTGTACAATTGCGTTTTATTGACTACGTATAATATGGCGTGACTTCGAGGGTGTGTAAATCTGTCAAGGTGCTACATTGATAAGTGACGCGTATTCGAATGGAACTTACCGTTCCCCAAATGCAGTTGAATGTCTGACACGTATGTACATTGATTCCAGTGACGGGAGGTCGTTCGAGAATTTTCGATATGTAACTCTATTTATTTTATTTATAGGGGGGGGGGGGCTGCGCTGTAGTATATTAAATGCTCTTGCGACTTTTCTAATCGCTTCGATCATGTAACAGAAATTCGAGATCATATATCTGCTTATCAGTACCATCAGTACTTCCAATAGGAAGATACATAATACCTGGAGTGTTACAGATAATTTATACATTCACGAGAAGGAGGAGGCCGGTTGTAAATCTGTTCTGTGATAAAAACAGTGATAAACCTTGGCGATGAGGTAGCTTCCGCGACAGTGGAATTTCCTGTATGAGACACGATCTCTTATCATGCATAAACAAACAAAAAATTGTTCTCTTTGTAGTATAAAAAGAAGGATAATCAAGTACCCTACGTACAATAAGTAGCAGTGATTCGCAACCGGTGTGTCGCGATGTGTTTTCTGGGGGGTCGCCACGGTTTTGAATTGTTTTTTTGTTATTATTATTATTAAGTTAGTATCATATTTTGAAATACCTATTTTTAATGTGTTTTCTTTACCTTATATAGGTGGAAGGGTGGGGGGGATCACAGGTTATTTGTATATTGTAAAAGGGGATCGCGACTCAAAAAATGTTGGGAAACACTGTCTTAAAGAATATTTAACAAATTATTATCCCTTTAGTGTAAAAAGAAATCCTCATAAAAATTAAAAAAAAAAATTAAAACCTACTTCAAAAAAATAAAAATGCACTAAAAAGTAAAAAATAATTTTTTCCCTTATTTAATCCGCGACTCTCATATGTTTTAAGTCGGCGCCAGATTTACTCAGCGCAAATGATGAGGAGCCGGTTTAAAAAATATGAGAGTCGTAGATTAAATAAGGGAAAAAATTGTTTCTTACTTTTCAGTGCATTTTTATTTTTTTTTTTTTTTGAAATCGGTTTCAATTATTTTTAAATTTTTTATTTTTAACTTTTTAGTTTTATATACATATATTGACACAACATGCTGAGGAGATATTCGTGTACGTACATAAAATAATAATAATTAGGTGACAATAGTCTTTATTATTAACCAGAACTGGCAAAATATTGGGCCAATGTTGATGCAGTGTAGACCACCGGGCATCGCCCTCTTTCGAATAAAGAAAAGATCATCAAAATCGGGCCATATGCTGAGGAGTTATGCGGGGGCAAACAGATAAAAAAAAAAATTACATACGGGTCGAATCTATAACTTTCTCCTTTTTGAAGTCGATTAACTAGTACCTAATAGTTTAGTACTTTTCTTTAGCTTATGCAACCTTATTTAATAAATGTTCTAATATAACTGTCTCCATGGAACTTTTATTATTTAGGTTCTAAAATATCTGTTCCATGAGAACACTTTCTAAAGAAGTTTCTAAGGGTAACATTTCTTTCAATAACAATTCCACAGGAACAGATATTTTCTTAAACGAAACATATAAGTTCTAACAGAATTTTTTTAAAAATAAGAGTCCCAGAACTTTTTCGATCCCTGGCATTTATGATTCTAAATGCAACTACGCAAATATAGAGCTTGCAAAATACAAATTTATTTTCCGTGGGATTAGAATGGTTCCCAAATTAGCATCACTCGTGATAATACATCTTTTACGGTAATAACGGGGAAAACATAATAGTGCTTCGTTATTTGCGCGACCATCCGGCACCGCTCTGTGCGATTTCCGTACACAGTCATCATTTTTATCGCGGGCACGAGCCTATCCACCGCCAAGGACAGTAAAGAAGACTTAGAACAGTTCGAGGAGTTTGGAAGTACCTAAGTTAATTGTAAGTTGAACTCAAGTCAAATCATTCGAACCGAACCAGGTACTCGAATGTCGAAGTAGCTTAATTATTTCAAGCAAGCTTAAAAGAATTCACTCTTCTTGAATGATGTCAGCAGCTTCAACGTTTTAACGACTTACTTGCATTCAAGCTACTCGGGTCGAACTCGTCGCTATTTACAAATTAGAAGGATACGAAACGCGAAATGATAGATATTTAATTGTTTAAGCTTCAAGGAGACTTTATATGATTTCCTTTGCCGAATATTAACGGCAATATGATTGTTCGCGTATTCTGTTATTTTTACACGATTTAAGAGATTTCATACCCTCGATAGGTCAGAAAATACGATCATTTTTATGATTTTTTTTTTCATATAAAGGAATGTCATATTTAAAAATCAAGATATACATCTTGTTGTGTATAAATCAAGCTGTATTCACAGAAAAAATAAATTTGATATCTTAAGAAATGGCGCCGTAGCAACCCCTTCTACCAAAGCCTCTTCATAGTTACAACATTTGCGGTACCAAAAATATCTCAGAGATTACTGGAGCGATTTGAATACAATTTTTCACGAATATTCTTGAGACTATAATCTAGTATTTGTCAGCACCGATTTTGAAAAAATTTATTTTCTGAGAAATGGCAGCTACTCAAAGTCAAGCATGTGATTTTTTACCTCAGTTTACATCTTCCTTTGTTAATAAAAAACAAAACGAGGCACTAATCGAAAAGTCGTCTCGACAAATTCTAGATTATAGTCTTAAGAATATTCGTGCAAAATTTTATTCAAATCGGTCCACAAATCTCTGAGATATTTTCTTTATCTTATGCAACCTTATTTAATAAACCACAAATGCTGTAACTATCTCCCCTTGGGGAAGGGGCTGTTATGGCACCATTTCTTAAAATATCAAATTTCTTTTTGAAGAGAATACAGCTTAATTTACACACAACAAGGTGTATATCTCGATTTTTAAACATGACATTTCTTTATATGAAAAAAAATCATAAAAATGCCTCTATTTTCCGACTGTGAAAAGTGTATCTAACCCCTTAAATGTCATATGAATCCAGAATCCTCTTTTGTGTCAAGCATTGTCCTTACCATATACCTTTAATTACAGCAAATGGAATAGGCACAGTGAAAATATTTTTGCGAACATTTTCTAATAACCAAAAACAATCGCCCTTTAAAAGAATGGACAAAAGTCAGAGGGAAGAAGTGAAGAATCCGCGACAGAATGCCAATCCATTATCGGTACTTTCCTTCTGGTGAGAAGCTTGCTCAGTTTGCACAGTTTAACCGCGCGCGTTCTCGCCTGATGGAATTGTGATCGTTTATTGAATCGTTCGGCGGACAGGTGGATCTTCAAGCTATTCGTTACCGGTTACAAGAAGGAGTTGGAAGAGAGCGATCTATATTCTCCTCTACGGGAGGATAAAAGCAGTTACTTAGGGCAACGTATCGTGAAGAATTGGGACATCGAGCTGAAACGATGCGAGAAGAAAAAGGATGGATCGAAACCGAGTCTATTCAGAGTACTGTACAGGTGCTTTGGCAAAATCGTTATGAACACTGGACTCGCCCTGTTCGTTTTAGAATTCGTCATACGGTACGATTGTCGGAATACTTGGCACGTCTATTTAGTAGGAGGACGATACGCTGCTCGAAATAATTACGGGATCGAAATGGAATAAATAATAAGAAAGATTGATGATTTTTCATTGTTAAAAGCTAATTAAAAGTTGTGCGACAAAATTCGTTTCTGACAAGCTGGAACAACAGGTTTCATAAATCATTAAAATTGTATTGGGAAACCAAGAATTTCGACACGCCAACTAGTGACAGAAAGTTGAACTACTGAGAGTAGGCCGAAATCCGTCGAAGTCCATACGATTATCAGTGTTTATATAGACATGTTGCGAAAAACGAGTGTTTTTAAATTTTTTTGAACACTAAATTTTTACTTATTCGATTAATAAATACTTATTCGGAATGTTTCGTGGGATCCGAGCCTACTTTCAATAGTTTGCCAACTTACCACCGCAGCGCTGAAATCTAAGCCACGCCTCCACTTGGTTTCCCAATAGGGAAATATCTGTAGATGGAGGGGTGAAGAACATTTTAGCATTAGTTCATATTTCAGCAGAAAATTAAGAAAAAAAAATGTACTCACCGTACTGCTGGACACTGTTTGTTGTTAATCGGTCTCGCGAAAAGTTAAACGAAAGTGTGATACATAGATAGTATTGTTTTAAATTATCAATTATTAGTTAGAAGAAGATGGCGTATTGTTTGAAATTTAAGAATTAGTAAACGAGTGACTATTTAAAGCGACAAACTTCATCGTCAAAAAAAATGTGTCGCAATAATTTGCCCTAATTGTTTTTAACAGAGTTGGGCAAAAATGGAATCAACGATTAATGATTACATTCTTACTTTAATCGTTAGTCGCGATTAACGATTACATTCTTACTTTAATCGTCAGTCACGATTAACGATTGAATTCCTATTTTAGTCGTTAATCGCAATTAACGATTGACTCCCTATTTTAGTCGGTAATTGCAATTAACGATTAAATACCTTTCAATTTTAACCGTCAATCGAGTAATTGATTAACGATTAACTGTTGAAACTCTTTTTATAGTGAAGTTAGTATTTCATATGAGTCTTGTTCATTCTATTAGTGTGTTAACATACTAAAGCATTCTAGAATATCAATTTTTACAAATATGTATATCTCAAAAACTGTAAGAGACCGCTGATTAAGTTATAAGGTAAAGTTATTCAGGTTCATGCCCTTGATAACATACAGTGGCGTGCAAAAGTATTCGGCCACCTTTTAAAATCGCATAACTTTTTTAAAATTAATGCAAACGACTTGAGTTTTTTTGAGAAGCTAGAAGGATTAGTCTGCTACCGGACGTGATTCGTCGTTTTGAAAAAAAATGCACTTGGTCGGAATATAAAAAAAAAATAGCAAAAGTCGTTTTTTAAACTTTTTTTTGTGAGCCTGTAATGAAAATTCAAAAAACCCGTTTGTAGCTTTAAGTAAGTTATATACGTGCCTAAAATTTCATCAAAATCGGTTAACGTTGCTCTGAGTTATAAACGCTTAAAGATCGCAGAATAAGGTCGAAAATCACTGATTTCGGGGATTTCCGCGATTCTCGACCTTATTCTGCGATCTTGAAACGTTTGTAGCTCAGAGCAACGTTAACCGATTTTGATGAAATTTTAGCTGTGTATACAACTTACTTTAATCTACAAACGGGTTTTTTGAATTTTCATTACAGGCTCACAAAAAAAGTTTAAAAAACGACCTTTACTATTTTTTTTTTGCAATTCCGACCAAGTGCATTTTTTTCAAAATGACGAATCACGTCCCTTAGCAAACTAATCCTTCTAGCTTGTCAAAAAAGCTCAAGTCGTTTGGATTAGTTTTAAAAAAGTTATGCGATTTTAAAAGGTGGCCGAATACTTTTGCACGCCACTGTATGTCAATGTCAAGGTCATCAGAGCTGCCTCCCCTATACTGCATAATTACCCGATCCGCTTCATCAATCGATTACATTAATCGTCGATTTTTCGACGATTAATTTTCTTTAATCAACGGTTGACGAGTAACTTGATCAATCGATTAAATCAATAGCCGATTTTTCGACGATTATTTTTTAATCCTAATTTGAATGAAATAATGCCCAACTCTGTTTTCTAAAGTTGTTTGTAAATTTCGTGTATTCAAATTGTTTTCTCTGTCTTATTTACCACTTACATGATTTTTAAGAAAATTGTGGTGTATGCCTTTACGTGGACATTTATGTTTCAATTAATGTATACCTACGAAATCATATAGGTACTCGGCAAAAACTAGTGTCGGACAGTATATACCTACGTTGGTTTGCGATTCTTCTTCGGAAGCAACTTTTCTTCCTGCACTTTTCCCATAAGCTGCCGCTTGGTAACCTCGCCCGTGGTATTTAAAAACCATGAACACTCTGGGCAGCAACCTGAAGACGTAATTTTGGAACTATTATATAATTTGATAAATTATATTACTTATTAGATAAATCGGAACTATTACTCAATATTAATAACAACTACAGCTTCCTCTTCTATAAAATCATTTCCCCGCCTCTAAAATTAATGCCACCCTGTCGCGTCAGGTACCAAGGCCAGAGACTATTCACTTCCCCTTTCCTATTCGCCTTTTATCATCCGTTCAACATGTATTTCACTATCCTGCGCCATTCCACGAGTCTCGAATGATCCCTTACTTATTTCGAGCAGCGCAAGTACGCCAATATTTCAACGCCTCCTCTAAGAAGACATCGCGCGGTCATCTCACCTGCAAAATCGAGCATAAATCGTTACTGAAGTCGCCCGTTATTTCAGGATCGCGCATCCTTTCCTCCTCGCACAATTACTGCGTTACTTCGCAGGAAGTCGAAATGGATGGGCCACCGACATATATTATTACGCGGCTGCTTTCTGTGTCCTGCCGTTGATGGACGCCGTGATCCTGCACTACTCCCTGCAGACTCTGATGCACGTGGGGATGAAAGTGAGAGTAGCTTGCTGCACGCTGATCTACAGGAAGATACTGAGACTATCCAGCTCGGTCCTCGAAAATGACACGTCTGCTGGACAGGTGGCGAATCGAATTAGTTAAGGCGGGCCAGCGTTGGCGTCGGGCGAGTGTTACTTGTCGTTCACCATTTCAGATGGTCAATTTCCTCAGCAACGACGTCAACAGGCTCGACTACTTTGTCTTCGGTATCCATTACTTGTGGATCGGCCCGCTCCACATCTTTCTGGTAGCGTATCTTATATTCCGTGAAATCGGGATCGGCGCCATAGCTGGGGTGTCGACGTTCTTGTTATGCATACCATTACAACGTAAGAATAAAAAAGAAAACACTGCACCGCAAATTAATAGTAATAACGATTTCTATATTCTGCGAATTATCGCGCGAATGCTGGGGTTTTTCCTTGAGCCTCGCAAACAGGGGCGGATTTTTACTACGTAGGGCACATAGGCTAACGAGGGAACATATCCAAGCGGCAATCACCGAATTTGATCCGACTGTGGTAAAAAGTACAGCTACAAAAATATTTGATGCGAATTTTTTTTATCGGCTAATATTCGTGTTGAGGGAGTGAAAACAGCCGTTGGAGTTGGGAGTGGGAAACACGTTTGGTCGAATATCTTAGAAGCTACAAGAGCTAGGAGAACGGTGTAAATGGTAAAATTGTGTTTTCTAATAAGAGAAAAAATTCGGTTTTTTAATGTATCATTTATGGGGGGATTCTCGTGTAACAGCCCCCGAAATTTATGATTTTTTTTTTAAAAAGCTATTGCTAATATTGCGTTAAACTCTTTTGGGATATAAGGAGGCATCTTTAAGCTTGCAGAAAATATTTTTTTTATGTCGTTCCTTCTTATTATTTATTAATTATTGTGGAATCTCTCCGACAATGTTGGCGTCTCGAATAACTCAAAAACTAATTGACTGATCAATTTCAAATAAAGCTTATTTTATTCGTTATACATTTCTACAGATACTGGACCAAAATTTAATTTTAGTTTTTATTTATAATGCTATTTTTTTCGGCGATCTACAGAATGAAAATGAAAAATTTGTCTCAGGAAAAAAGTTACTTTTTCTTTCAAACACTATAACTCCTTCAATTTTTCAGTTTTTTTTTTCTTCAAAATAGACCAATACTAGCGTAAACTAGCTTTAAGAAACTTCTATTTATTTTGCAATCAGATGACTGTGATAGATGCTACATATCCTGCCAACAGGAGTTAACAGGAGTTACATCGTCGAAGAGGTAGACAAGATTGCACAATAATTAATAAATAATAAGAAGGATCGACATAAAAAAATAATTTCTGCAAGTTTAAAGATGCCTCCTTATATCCCAAAAGAGTTTAATTCAATATGACCAACAGTTTTTTCAAAAAAAAATCTTAAATATCAGTTACTTTTGGGGCTGTTAGACGAGAGTCCCCACTTAAGGAGGGAGCCCTATTTAGGAAGCTATGAATAAGGTGATCCTTGGGAATTTTTTTCTAAGAAACTGTTAAGCGGATCTTTTCCAAACTTTCGGGGTATCTTAGTTCATATTCAAACAATTAAAATTAATTTTTACGTTACAGAGTGTTCGGCAGAAATGGAGATATATGAACACATTTGTGAAGTTGCAAATTGGCGATTGTAATGGTGGCTCCATTTATACCCTGAAATAAAAAAACCAAGGATTTTTCTTATTTCTAAAACAAACGAAAAAAAAGTTAAATGTTGGCAAATTGGTGGGACTTCAAAGAAAAAGTTAAGATTCTGCCCCAAGATATTTCGCACTATTTATGGAAAAATAGTTGCTCAATTCAATTTATTGATCAATGTCTTAGGTTTATCGACAATTTAATTATACTAGAAATAAGAAAATCCTTGGTTTTTTTATTTCAGGGAAGAAATGGGGCCACCATTACAATCGCCAATTTGCAACTTCACAAATGTGTTCATATATCTCCATTTCTACCGAACACTTTGTAACGTAAAAATTAATTTTTATTGTTTGAATGTGAACTAAAATACCCTGAAAGTTTGGAAAAGATCCGCTTAACAGTTTCTTAGAAAAAAAATTCCCAAGAATCATCTTATTCCTAGCGTCCTAAATAGGGCTCCCCCCTTAACCGGTTAACTGGCAATGTATCATATATAAACAAAAAAATCTGGCCAATTCTGCTTATCATATATGATCAAATGGAATAACTTTTTTGATTTTCAAACGATTTGAATGAAACTTGGTATGTAATGGTTTTTGGGGTCGTTGAATCTGAATTTGGCATTGGAATTGTAAAATTCAATATGGCAGACTCAAAATGGCCGACCCAAAATGGCTGCCAAATATTAAAATATTATCGGGATTTAGAAAAATTGTATATAGGGGTTTCTGGGGTCGCTGAATCTGAATTTGGCATTGGAATTTTAAATTTCAATATGGCAGACTCAATATGGCCGAACCAAAATGACTGGCGAATTGTTGGGATTTGTATAAATTATTCGTACTGTATTCAATTTCATAAGAAAGCTTTTACTCCCGTAGTTAGCTGGTGAAAATTTCACGACCCCAGAGTGTACCGACGAGGAGGTTACGGAAAGATTTTACACTTCACTTTTTTTTTATTATAGACAAGAAAACTTCACAAATAAAAAATTTTTAAATGAAAAAAAGGTTTAGTAAAGAATTGAAAAAACTCACCCCTAAATCCTATTTTTAAGGGTTGGGGGTGTCAGATGAAAAAAATAACCCCCGGAATCGATTCAGCGACTCAATAAACCCCTGTATACCAAATTTTGTGCGATTCACTTAATTTTTCGATGTTGCCAGTTTGGGCACGAATAATAAAAAAAGCCGTGCCAATTAACCGGTTAAGCAATCGGAATTTTTTGGAATCTGTTTGCACAGCTGCATTTGCACCCTCAACTTTGAGGGCTATTTTCACCACTACATCGTGAATATTAGCCAATAAAAAAAATGCGTGTGAAATATTGTTATAAGAAGTAGGTACTTTCTACCAAAGTGGCATCAAAATCGACGATTGTCAGTTTGATATGTTCCCTTGTAAGTAGGCTGCAGCCTACGACGGCCAATTTTGGGCGAAAGAAATTGAAAAAAATAGCACAATGTTGTTACCTCTAACTTTTTATTTTTTCATTGGCAATACCAGCATAGATTTTCATTCTAAAATAAACTGTCTATTTTCCCTAACACCGAAGGTGAAGGGTGATCTTTAAACACAGAGGCTTGAGAAAAATTTAAAAACAAATCACTTCTTTCCATGTAGCAAGTTAGCAATAACTCATATGTGAGTTGTCATATGAAATTAATTTTAAAACTGTCTCAGCTCTTTTAAATTAAAATATTTGAGGAAATCCAAACCTCCAAATCCGCCCCTGCTGGCAAAGAATTTCAAGCTTCGCTGGTTTGAAAATGCCCCATGGCGAATTTGATTTAAAACAACGCCTCGGAGCGAAACCGTTTCTTTACTCACGTCTATGTATCCTTTTGCAGTGTACTTAGGGCGAAAGGTGTCGCGCTTGACCCACGGGTCAGCGCTAAAGACAGATGACCGATTGAGACTGATGAACCAAATTATCGCCGGGGTGGCGATAATCAAGATGTACGTTTGGGAGATTCCGTATTCCCTTCTTGTGGAGAAAGCCAGGCGGTAAGGGAAACGTAACTCACGTCTTAAATTACATTCGTAATGTGAATTTTTAATGGGACCTTCTCCACTCTCCTCCAGGAAAGAAGTGGACGTGATAAAGAAATACTCGATCGTAGAACAGTTCGGCTTGACGTTGGACATTTACGTTCCGCGCATCAGCCTTTTCATTACCATATTAACATACGTCCTAACTGGGAACACTATCGACGCCGAGAAAGTGTTCATGACCACAGCGTTCTACACTATTTTACGAAGTTCGATGACCATTGGCTTTGCTTTGAGTAAGTTAAGCGTGAATTTCAAAATTCCTCCAAGTAAATACCCACCGTGGGCCATAAGCCGTGATAAAAGTAAGACGGAGGAGATTCTATAGCCAAAAATAAATAATCATTGGCCGTCACGCAAGATGTATCATTTTTGCAAAGTATCATTCTGCTGGGAATTGAAGTTTCGTACGGCAAAAAGTTATTCCATCATGAGTCGTAGAATTTCCCCCGCCACTTGTGTCACGAATTATAGCCCACTCTGTGCACAGCTCGACATAAAGGAAGTATTACCAGATCAGCAGAGTTTCACAATATTCCACTGTTTACTATAGGTGTCCATCAATTAGCTGAGGCAGCCGTCTCCATCCGACGTTTAGAGAAATTCATGATGTACCCGGAGGTGTCGAAAGCGCAAGCTACTAAGGCGCAGGTAGCCACACAGGCTGCCCCTCTGTATTTAAAGAGCGTGACTGCCAGGTGGGACGAGACCAGGGACTACACTCTGCAGAACGTGGACTTGACGGTGCAAGCAGGTAGCTTTATAGCGGTGGTTGGGCAGATAGGCTCGGGGAAGAGCAGTCTACTGCAGGCGATCCTACGGGAGCTACCACTGGACGACGGTGTCCTGGAAGTGAGCGGGAAGATCAGTTTCGCTGACCAACGGCCATGGATCTTCGCCTCCTCGATCAAGCAGAATATCCTGTTCGGCCAGCCGATGGACCAGGCTCGTTACAACAAAGTGCTGCAGGTCTGCCAGCTGGAGCGGGACATAAACGCCATGCCCCACCACGACAGGACCATGGTCGGCGAGAGGGGAATAAATCTGAGCGGCGGGCAACGGGCCAGAATCAATCTGGCACGCGCCCTCTACTCGGAGGCCGATATCTACCTGCTGGACGATCCTCTGTCGGCAGTGGACGCCCACGTCGGCAGTCGCATCGTGGACGAATGCATATGCGGCTTCTTAAAGGGCAAGACTCGTATCTTGGTTACGCATCAGGTCCAGTACATGAAGTCTGCCGATCAGATCGTTGTGATGAACGGCGGCAGGGTCCAAGCGAAGGGCAGCTTCGAGGAGCTGCAGAGCATGCACCTGGACTTCATGAAGATCTTCGAGGACCTGGACGGGAAGAAAGAGGCCGCGGAGGTCGAAGGTAGGAACGACAGCAGGCACTCGGCGGAGAATTGGAAGAGCGAGGATGACGCCGCGCCGGCCGAGGAGCCGGTCGAGGTGGCCGAGACGAGGACGTTCGGAAAGATCTCGGGCGCGGTGTTCCTGGCCTATTGGAGGGCCAGCAAGAGCATTCTGCTGCTGATTCTGATGATGATCTTCTTTGTCGCGAGCCAAGCGATGGCCAGCGGCAGCGATTACCTGCTCGCGTTTTGGGTGAACACCGAGGTCGCGTCGTGGGTTAGAACCGTGAATGGTACGATGGATTTTCAATGGTCTGGCCCGCTGTCTCGTCATGGAATTATTTATCTTTATAGCGGCCTGGCCATGGGCGTCGTCTGCGTCTATGTGTTCCAAACGTTCACGTACTACGGGGTCTGCATGCGGGCTTCCAAGAACTTGCACGCGAACATGTTCCGTAGTATCGTACGCGCCGTCATGTACTTTTACAATACCAATCCTGCCGGTCGAATACTGAACAGGTATCCAGATATATTCGTACGTAAACAGGGCTGGCCTGGAAGCATTGAATATACTGTCGGGGACCGATGAAATGAATCTCTAACCGACCATGCTAATTGGAGCCGGCCCTGTCCATAAAACGGGTCCCGTCCTACCCGCGAGATCTACATTAACCCACTCTGTTTCTGCATCAAGGTTCTCGAAAGATATCGGCATCATCGACAAGAAGCTGCCGTTCACCATGTTCGACGTTACGGTAATGTTCTTGAACTTCATGGGGACCGTGATTATCGTTGGTACCGTGAGCGCGTGGCTGTTGATACCGACGGTGTTAGTTATGCTTCTCTTCTACTGTATGCGAGTAGTTTACATTTCGACCAGCCGCTCTGTTAAACGCATGGAGGGTATCAGTAAGTAGCATTAAATCACGTAGACACTTTAACGTAGCAATCGTACGATCGCGTACTTCACCTGGCGATTACGTATTACAGCCCGTTCGCCCGTGTTCGACCACGTCGGTGCCACTTTGCAAGGTCTGACGACAATCAGAGCGTTCAAGGCTGAACAGGTCGTGACGGCGGACTTCGACAACCACCAGGACCTCCACACGTCCACGTGGTTCATATTCATCTCCATCTCGCGCGCATTCGGCCTCTACATCGAATGGTTCTGTCTGCTCTACCTTGCCCTGATCGTGATTATATTTTTGATATTCGACGACCTGGCCGTCGCCGGAGACATTGGCCTGGTGATCACCCAAATCACTGCGGTGACAGGGATATTGCAATGGGGTATGAGGCAAACCGCCGAATTGGAGAACCAAATCACGTCCGTGGAGAGAGTGTTGGAGTATAGCCGTTTAGAGGAAGAGCCTTTCCTGGACAGTGCTCCGGGGAAGACGCCTCCGAAAGAGTGGCCCTCTAAGGGTCACGTGGAATTTAAAGATGTGAGGCTGAAGTATGGGCCAAAAGGTGCTTATGTTTTGAAAGGCGTGAACTTCGTGGTAATGCCCAAAGAGAAAGTTGGCGTCGTTGGGAGAACTGGCGCTGGGAAGACGTCTTTGATCAGCGCGCTCTTTCGTCTAGCTTACGTGGAGGGAGAGATTGCCATAGACGACATACCTACTAATACAATCTCGCTGCACGATTTCCGCTCGAAGATCAGTATTATACCGCAGGAGCCCATATTATTCGGGGGTAGTCTGCGTCGAAATTTGGACCCCTTCGACGAGTACTCCGACAGCGCCCTGTGGCAGGCTCTGCAGGAAGTCGAGCTGAAGGAAACGATCTCGGATATGGCTGCCGGTCTGAACAGCAAAGTCGCCGAGGAGGGGTCTAATTTCAGCGTCGGTCAACGTCAATTACTATGCCTTGTTCGAGCGCTAGTTAAGAACAGCAAAATCATGGTACTGGACGAAGCCACTGCCAACGTCGATCCGCAGACTGATTCCTTGATCCAGATAACTGTCAGGAAGAAATTCATGGACTGCACTGTCATCACCATTGCCCATAGATTAAATACCATAATGGATAGCGATAAGATACTTGTGATGGACCAGGGTTACCTAGTAGTAAGTAGCAACGCGTTCAGATGTACCGAGAATGTATTACAGATAGTGTGTCATGTAAATTTTCTGCTGACATATGTTTTTAATGCTGTTTCTTTTTAGGAATTCGATCATCCGTACGTTTTGCTGCAGAAGAAGGGCTACTTCTACGACATGGTGCAACAAACTGGTGCTGCGATGGCAAACACTCTATCCGAAGTAGCGAAGAACGTGAGTGGGGCAAAGATAAAACAGACACGTAACAGAGGAACGGATAACAATGTAGAATAATGGCGTTTTTTTTTAGTGTTTCTACAGGAACAACGAAACAATCGAATCATCTTGATGGTAGTTCAACTCTAGCAGCACTAAAGGTATATCTACCATTCTTAAGTAAATTCTTTTTATACCTCTGACTTATATTTCACTATTCGAAATTGAGCCGCAAGCTTTGCCGATTGTTCAATTATACAATGAAAGTATGGTGCTAACCAAGGTATTACTTACGAATAACTGATTAGTAGTCTAGAAAAAGAAAGACAGCAACAATTTTTGTACTGGGAATTGAGTTCCAATAAAGTACTATACCTTTGAAGAATATTTTACGTGTCCTTGTACGACGAAATGAACCAAGTATTAGAAATTATTCATGATACTTACAATTAGTGCAACTAAAGGTTTACTCATAAAGTGACTTCACGCAGTTTCCCCTTCCAATCTTCCTTTCGCGCAGCGTGACTTCCGTTGTCAAGGAGATCGCGTGACGCTGCGAAGGCTGCCATGACGGGCCTTAGAGCATATACTACTGAAGGTCTCATTGCCTTATGTTTCCTTTTAGAGCATATAGACATAGGGATCTCATTGAGAGCTCGAAACTGTCGCCAACATCACGCGAGAGAGAAAGACATTTGCGAACTGGTGCGAGCGAGAGAAGCATAGAGTCCTAATCGACCGTAATGCGCATGCGCCGATATAGTGCGAGAGAGAAAGACATATGCGAACTGGTGCGAGCGAGAGAAGTATAGATTCTCAATCGATTCTCAATACAGTATTGTCTCGTTAGGAGCCACTAATCGAAGAAGAAGATTCTGATAGAATCAGATGAATAAGCAATGACTGTTTAACTCATGTATGTCAAGTGTTTAATAATGATCTGTGTTATCATTTATATTTTTTAGAAATGTTTATTTCTGTTCATATTTATATTTAAATAAGTAAAACAGATGTGTTACAATTAACCCGGACTGGGGCACATTGTAACAAAGGTTCAGATTTGTTTAAGACGAAGCGTGATGTCTAAGTGTCCAAGATTTTGTCACGTACTTACACTCAATGAGTTCACCACATATGTAAGTAGTAAATCACGCAAATTATTTCCTGATTGAGGAAAACACTTTCGAGAAAAAGCTGTGAAAACTTTTTTGTTACAATCTCCCCCGATCTCCCCTACTCTGTGGAATAAATCGCGAAAAACATTATAAATTTATTGAAGAACTCTAGCAAATTTTACTCTGTTCGGTGTTTTATAGAAAGGACAGTGAAAAGTATTCAGTCTGTACCAAATATCACGTTTCGTTGAAATACAGCAGGTGTCTGAGTTCTTATGAACGGCAGATAGTGTCAGCTTTTGAAGGTCCAAAAGACGTGCTGCGCCTCAGAGTTTCCTCTATAACAGCTATTCAAGCTTTAGCAAGATGGAGTGAGCATTTCATAGCCCCCAAGTGAACCACAGTGCAAGCCATGGGGGGGGGGGGGGAGGGGCGGAATAGTCGAGGGAAGTTGAAGACCACGCTTGACCGTTTGCTGGACACTGTAAAGAATTTTTCTTTACGAACGGCTTTCAGGTCACGAATTAAAAGACATTCACGATCGACACCACCGCTCGAACTTATGAACGGCAGATAGTGTCAGCTTTTAGCAAGGTCCAACAGACGCGCTGCGCCTCAGAGTTTCCCCTATAGCAGATGCCCTAAACCTTCTAGCCGGAGTTCCCCCGCTGGAACCTATTAGCAAAGGTTCGATGCTTACCGCTGGACTACTAGAAGCCGGAACAGTAGTGGAGGAGGCCCCAAGACGAGAAGTACTGCAGCCCTGACGAAGACGGACCTAGAAAAAGACAAAAGGAAGATCAGAGAAGTGACCATGAGGGAATGGCAGAGAAGATGGTAGGAATTCACGAGTGTATGGACCCACCATTGGATACCTAGTGTGAAGGCGTGATGTGAGAGAAAGTTGGAGGGACTCGACTTTCACACCACGCAGGTGATGCAGGGCCACGTGTGCTTTAAGGAATCTGAGGAAGGAAGGAGGCCGCGCGAGAGGAATACATGGAGGAAGCTAAAGGATTTAGCTCAAGTACCTAACACAGAGGTACACCTCATGAAGTAAAGCCTGATGGATGATAGTTCAGAACTTATCACCGGACCTAGGAGTTTCCCAGATACCTAACCCCGATGCCTTGAGCTAAAGCGTGATAGCTACAAACTATGGCAGCCCCGGCGACTAATATCTTTGGGCTCCCCTGTGTAGAAACGCAAACATTGCATCTGGGGGAGTTCTAAAAGGTGGGGAGGGGCGGATGGTGTGGTTAGAAAAAAAAAGCGGTACACTCTCTGTCACTCGATACTCGATACTGGATAGTAGGGTGTATTGAAAAAACCGAACATGTGAGTGTGACCTAGGCGGGGTGCGGTAAAGTTATAAGACCTTGGCACTAGCTCGTGTGCATAATCTCAGCTCGCTCCCAAGTTTCGAAATTTTTGTTGAAAAGGACGAAACGCAGGAGTTGTCACATGGACTCTTCGAGTCTACACATGAAGAAAGTAAGTAGTTCGTTCTGGTCATCGACGTTCATCTAAAGTCTGCTGAATCACATATGAACAGGTTTGAACTGTAGGAATTTCATCATCCGTCCGTTTTGATGCCGAAGGATGTATACTTCTACACCAAGGTGATACGATGACAAATACTCTAGGTAGCCGAAGTAGCAAAGAACGTGAGGAAGACAGTTGACAAAGATAAAACAGCCACGTAAAAGAGAAACGGGTACCAGCGTAGAATGTTGCCTTTTTTTTAGTGTTTTTACGGGAACCACGAATCATATTGGCGGTAGTTCAACTCTAGCAATACTAAAGGTACACAATTTTTAAGTAAACTCTCTTTATACCTCTGACTTATTTAATTATTCAAATGTGAGCCACAGACTTTGCTGCATATTCAATTATACAGAAGAAAGTATGGTGCTTACCGGTGTATACTTACCTATACTACTAATACGTAATTTACTATGTACGAAGAATATATTCCAAACACATTATGGTTTTAACAGGTTCTCATTTATTCAGTATAATATGTTTCTTCAGTGTCGGCGCCGAAACAACAATTAAATGGGCGCACAGTAAAAGCACGATAAATCTATTATACACAATTTCATAAATCAGCTAGGGAGTCATACAAATTTCAGGCGACGATATCTTCCGCCACAACTACTTCATTTTCATCCTACTTCTGTGTGTTATATCATACCATTAGTTTTTATCACCCCTAGTACATCATATATAACAAGATTATATAAACTGCAATTTGTCACCGGAATCTTTGGTACACATTGTAATGGCATTATTCCCTTTACTCGTATCTTTACATGCTGGCTTGTAACATAGAGAGACCACCCATTGAAGTTTTTATGATCTATGTAGAAGAAATGAATCGTTATCAAAACTTTCATACGATACAAAGCAATTCCTAATTAGGTATTCCTAATAGTATTAATTTTTATAATGTCCCGTTTTGATACGCGAAACAATTAATGCAAGTGACTCGCAGATGTCTTCGCAAAGCACCAAAACATTCAATTTTTTGGGGCGCAAGTGTATCTATCCCTACTTTGAGGGATAGATGCACTTGAAAATCGATGAAGAGATGCACCATCAATTAATCCTCTTCAGGACATGCCGATGGTATGTATAAGAAAAGTAAGTGCTCGTGCCAGAGCGACGTGGACAGAAGGACAGCCGAAAGAAGCTATTTCAAAGCTAACAAGGAGACCTTCAGGTTTGGCAATTTCAGAAAATTTTGATGCTTAGTGTATGTGAAGGTTCTCACTTTGACATTAATTTCTCCAAACAATAAGACGCGCTTTTCAGCCAAATTCGAGAAAATCGACTTTGAGAAATTCTGAGCTCCCTTATGCACAGGGTGTTCCTCTACCTATGGCCAATACTCCAGGAGGTGATTATATAGGTAAAAATAAGACGAAAATCAAGAATGACGAAATTGCGGTAAAGGCTTCGTTTTCGAGAAAATCGACTTTGAATCTCACCTAAATACGCGTGCATCGTAAGCGCGTGCCCCTCCAGCGCCTACGATGCACGCGTATTTAGGTGAGATTCGAAGTGAATTTTCTCGAAAACGAAGCCTTTATCGCAATTTCCTGACTTTTGATTTTCGTCTAATTTTTGCCTGTATAATCATCCCCTAGACTATCGACCATAGGTAGAGGAATACCCTGTATATAAGGGAACTCTGAATTTTTCAATGTCGATTTTCTCGAATTTAGCTGAAAAGCGCATCTTAGTGCTTTGAGAAATTAATGTCCGAGTGATGAGCTTTAGGATACAGTTTCTCGATGTTTTTAAGAAAACTTTTTCGAATATTAAAATAAAGTTTCTATGAACTTAATGTTTTATAGTTTCTTAAACAGATTGAAATCATTCATTAAACTACATTTACCTATATTTGCAGTTGTATTTATTTGAGACTTTATAAGCAATAGAGAAAATGTGGTGCACCTCTCCCGAAATGACACTATTTTAACGAATCTGTGAGCCACAGAAAAAGCTATACATAGAGAATCGTTATACTCACAGTGGTGAAACCGGCTAGCGAGAAAATGTACATCTTCCCAGCTGTGAGATACAGCGTTTTGTACCCGTTCAAAATGCATATTAACAATGATTTTCTGTCATTATTTTCCACGGCTGGCCAGTCGATTTCGTAGAACGCATCACCCACACTTTGTGACTAGACGTTAATCGTTCTGTTAATACTGTGCATATCGTGATCAAGAATGAATAAACTAAGGAATGAGGCAACGAGAAAATACATTTTCCATGCGCTATCGTTATGCAACTTTGTACAAGGATCATGCTTCCTAGAAATTCGACCGAATAATTCAAAATGCAGGGGATGAGAAACTATCACTGCGCGTTCAGTATCGAACACTTGCGAAAATATTTTAAATGAAAACTTAATCTATATAACATTTTGAAATTCTTACTTGCCGAAAACTTTAATGCAGTCATTTAAATAATTGATCGTCTAATTACATCCAGTGACAAAGTTGATAAACCAGCTTATAAAAACTCCTTTATGCAGCCCTGTATGAATACTTGCGGGTGGGATCGGTTGCTCCCACGAAGGACATTACATAAATCACATACCTCAATAATCGCTTGCTCGCCAATATAGCAGTACAAGAACAACCAGGTACATACAATAAAGCTGTACATCGCGAAACCAATTACAGTTGATACATCTATGCCGATTTTCTAAAAAGTGTGAAGAAACATTTTAATAATCCGACGATGTTCCCACTGTCATGTATTTCCTGCTTTCGCATTAATAACTCCATACTTAAGGGGTTATGCCTAGTCAGGCGGCCGAAAAGGGGCGAATGTTTGTGAACTTTTTTTGAAAAAGCGGAAGCATATATTTTTACAGAACTTTTTGCACGTAAGAGAGCAACATTTGAAGAACATTTGGTCATTTTTTCGTAGAAAAATATTTACGTTCCTTTATTATGAAGGTAAATATTTTTCTACGAAAAAATTACCAAATGTTCTTTAAATGTTGCTCTCTTAAGTGCAAAAAGTTTTGTAAAAATATATGCTTCCGCTTTTTCAAAAAAATTCACAAACGTTCGCCTCTTTTCGGCCGCCTGACTAGACATAACCCCTTAAGGGGGAACACCACTTCAACGGCCGCAAAAGTAAGCCATTTTTAAGATTTTTTTTTCAGAAATAATTTACAGTATTCGTAGATAATTTTTGTTACCTACCTTTGACTATACAAAAAAAATAAATAGAAAAGCATCCATAAATTTTAAGATATTAATTAATCTTCTAGACCCCTCACCCGAGCTGGTCGAATGTGTAACTATGGAACAGCAAGTCCAAAATCAAATTTCATTTTTTTGTATAATCTATATGAGTGTACTTTCCGTTGTGCGTACCGATTTCTTAAACAAATTATTTTTGTAAACATGGTGCGCTTTAGAAGAAAAGTTTCGAAAATCCGCGAATAAGATGGACAGTTTTTTTGAGCGTATTTCAAAAATTTGTTTTAAATCAAAAAATCCGTAGGCACAACGGAAACTACACTCATATAGTGTAGAAAAAAAATTGAAATTTGATTTCGGACCTGCTGTTCCATAGTTACACATTCGACCAGCTCGCGTGTAGGGGTCTAGAAGATTAATTAATATATTAAAATTTATGCATGTTTTTCTGTTTATTTTTTTTATATAGTTTCTTAAGACAGCGTGCGAAAGGTAGGTAATAAAATTTTTCTATGAAAACTATAAATTATTCCTGAAAAAAATTCTTAAAAATGGCTTACTTTTCTGGTCGTTTCCCCTTAAAATATAGCATCTACTTACGATGAGCATAACGAACATAGCAAGGCCCAGCCTGCCGCAGCAGCCCAGAAGTTCTAGAAGAAGGATCACAGATAGACTGTCGTTCAAATCTCCAAACGACCTGCGAAACGTGCATTTCTTAAAACGACCGTTGAAAAATAAAAATAGCTTGACACAGCATTTCTCGTTATACATTATTATTTCTCCTCAAAGGAACTCGAAACGGCTGATTATTATACCTACACATTGGCCATAGTGCCTACAACCAGTTTTACATAGAAATATAAAGTGTTACTTAAACACTGATACGTACTCTGTCAGCTCCAAATGCGTGGTCACTGCCTTTTGGATGCCGTTTTTGAAAGCTCGATGTGACTGCGTTGAGATATTTCGAATACGATAGGACAGCGCCGATAATCTTCCACAGTAATGTAGGACGAGATTAATTATAAAACTAACTTCTGATGTGTGGTATATTCCCAAGTACACGACAGGGAATTGACAGATATACAGGAAGCCGTACATTAGAGCGTCCGTGGTGTAGTCGAAAATAATGTGCGCCCGAAATGGCAGCTCATAAGACAGTGTACTGTTATCGCGACCTATGTGAACAGACGAGAAATAAACTTGTGTACTCATCACTTGCCCGAAATATCACATTGTTAAATAAGAATAAGAAGAATAGACAATAATTTCAATTTTGGTGCCGTGGACTCAATAAGAAGATTCCACAAACTCAAGTGGGATCCTAAGGAATTGATTCGGTGTAAGTACATACGTAGAACTGGAAGGGGAGGGCCCAGAGTCCCGTAGGAAGCAAAGAGTTGAATTCTACACTCGTAGGGCCAAAAGTGGACAACTCTGATGCGGTAAAACGCGAAATAATTGACAGCGAGGGGGTCTAAGATTTCCAGTACTAATCATCGGATCATCCAGTACTGCTCTTGTGTGGAATCAGGGACCTACATAAGAGGGTGCCCGGAATAAGAGACATGCGATAGTCGGCTTCAGCGACATTGGAAAGGCGTCCGGCCAGTAGCGCGGATGACCCGAAGATCGTGGATTCCATTCCGATCGCCCGAGGTCCTCTTTTTCCGTGGCTCCCGCACGTACAGGAATTACGAAACCTATTCCTACAGTAGAATCCCACAAATTCGGGGAACATTCCATTTGCCAGCATTCTTCTATCTTGGCCCTCATGATAGTCTATGATTGTCTATGAATTTATCGTCGTTCAAACGATGAAGTCAGGCAAAGTCCAGGGGAATACCAGAACGGTCGACGAATATTATATAATATACCTGGGTGACTACGGAGGATGGCTATCAAAGGGTGCAAATAGATCAGATAGCCAGTAGTGGATGTCATAAAGACCGCGTATTTGCCGATACGATAGGCCACGTTGTTGTGGCCATGATACAAGTGTTTCTCCGCGTCCTCGAGCAACGAGACTTCCGCAATATATCCTCTCATCTCGATAATCGCACCCTTCAACTGTTTGTTCCGTTGCAAAATAATCAAGGAAGCATAAGTTGTTGTCGTTAACACGATCTCCAACACACTTCGCACCACCATATCGAAGTTGTGCTTGTAATCGTACAAATCCCAACATTGCATGACCAGGTACAGTGTGATGTACACTATTGCCATCGCGAATCTTGCGCGCACACGTTTCTCTGGCCACGATCCAAATAATGCAAAAATCCGTTCATTCCATATGAGTGGATCTTTTATCTCGATATCACCCTACAACACGACCAACAACTTCCGTCGAGGAGTCAAGGTAATACAGGGTGCTCGGCAATAGATACTGGAAAATGAAATGGCTGTTTCTATGTGGCAAAATGTGATGATAATCCAGGGCATGGAAATTGCAGTGGAGCCTTCGTTTCTTCGTTATTACGGAGAGGTTCCGGTCTAAAAATCGATTCTTCTTTTTTATATCATTTTTCGAATGTTTTAGGAATACGTGTTTAAAAGGATGTTTTTAAATTCGTCAAATTCCCGAAGTTATAGGCATTTCAGTAGCGACGAATGCATGGGTAACACTCGGTACTCAAGTAAAACTTTAAATGCGTTTTTCTCGAAACAGTGTTCTCAAAATCGGTGGGACCTGTATCTCCAAAAGTTATTATCCGATTCGACTGAAACTTTTTTTATTTAGAAGAATATACTGCTGGCTAGGGGGGGGGGGACAAGTAAAATTTAAAAAAAATTGAAAATTAATAATTTTTAAAGGCGTTAGAAAGGACGAAAAATATAGGGAAAAAGTGATTTCAAACTTTAAGTGTCGTTATTTTCTCAAAAAATGCCATTTTTGTAATTTTTTCGGGTTCCCCCTAGACAAAAGTATATTCTTCAAAATAGAAAAAGTTTCAGTCGAATCGGATAATAACTTTTGGAGATACAGGCCCCACCAATTTGTATGAATTTTTTGACGCCTCGACTTTAACGACTCCCCAGTGCCGTCTGCAATGATTTAATATAATACAAAAAATTTATTTCTATAATTTAAGACATCCTTAATACAATGCAAAAGGTCCCATTAAATTATATTTGGTAGTGTTACTTTAATTAATTCCTAAAGATCACCTATTTTTATGGGCTCTAGACCGGAACAGCCCCTTAATGCTTAACAATACGGCGCAGGAACGCCTGAAAACGGCAATTCGCGTTGCGTAGGCTTCGACTTATTGTGCCACGTAGAATTACCCGTTTTATTATCTACTATCTGTTGCCATCACCGTGTTTATGGTTGTAACATATAAAACGTCCGTTCACTTTTGTGTAATAAACAGAATGGTATCGTCGTCCCGGGAACGAAGGGAATTTTATCTGAAATTTTCTTAGTCATTCACAAAATTCTACATAAATGATGTCGAAAGTTTTATAAAAATGAACTTTCGCTGACACAGTTTCGACTTGAACGAAAAAAACGAGCGTTTCGTATGCTACAACCGCATGTAAAGAATCACTCGCGTCACCTTCATCGTGCTGTATCTTCGGATTAATCGAAACTCGAGAATGAAGTTTGATCGGGTAACGGCGGCTTAGGTTCGAACGCGACCCCCTAAGCTTATTAAGTATGCAGTCGTTTGATATGAAAATTGCTATATAAATGAACCTCGGCTATCGTCTTCGCGACGGAAATATAACAAACGTATCTGTGTACTATTTTCCTTGAAGTCATTTTGCATTTTCCATGTTTCAGCACGAAATTGCCAATATTACGGTGCCACTTTAACTTTTCTGCATGCAAACCGCCGTAACGTTTATCAATTATTTGTCCTAATGCTACGCTGCACTTCAAGCTTCAATTTTGCCCTAATGTATCTGATTGCGTCCAGTCGCGACGGCTCGACTTGCGTGTATGGATAAGAGCGAAATGAAAAAAAAAACTCCATTGCGTAATTTATATTCAATAATCCAACCACTGTGCTTCTGCATTTATTTCCACGACGAAAATTGCTAAATTACATGGTACTGCTTCGTAAGAATACTGCGCAATCATTTGCAAAATGTAAACTAATGATGGGTTTAGGTAAGTCGAGAATTATTCTTCTTTTTAAGTTTTTTATTCTCGTGAATTCAACTCCCAAGATTTTTCTCCCTTTTTTTTTACACACAGGTATATCGTTTCCCAACGTTCTTCGCCCAACATCTTTGCAATATCCTCAGTTATCATTTTCACTCAATGCGGGGTGCTTCGTACAGTCGTAATGTGATTATAGCTGCCGCGACATTGACAATTGAGTTTTTCGCAGTGTGTAACTGTATACATCAGTTGCAATATGATCAGGTGTTTTAATTTTAATTACGAGCGTTGTACGTATGCAAGAGTTACAACGACACTGTTTAGTGCATAGAATTAAAAGTGAAATTGTATAGGAAGACATAGTAATTTTTCAATGAATGAATCTTTCCGCCAAACACCATTTCCTCGAGTTGACGCGAACGAGGGAAATTCTGTACAGCAACAAGTTTTGTACACTCAGTCTT
This sequence comes from Andrena camellia, assembly GCA_029448645.1. Taxonomy (NCBI): domain Eukaryota; kingdom Metazoa; phylum Arthropoda; class Insecta; order Hymenoptera; family Andrenidae; genus Andrena; species Andrena camellia. The sequence continues at coordinate 11,798,488 of CM055677.1, forward strand.
TGAAAATACCATGAATAATGAAAGGAGTTACTAAGGTCACCAACCTCATCAGAGAAGAGACACTCCAGGGCACTTCGGTATCTCCTTTCCTTAGATGAGACACGATCTTGAGGGAGTTGAAGGAACGAGGTTTCTCCTTCGATCTGTGGAAGATGATAAGGGGTTATTTTCAAGACCGCAGGATTCTATGTATACTTTGGTGCCGAAGAAACAATCGACAGGGAGGTGTATATGAGCATTGTCCAGGGGTCCGTTACGGGGCCCCTGCCGTGGAATATAGCAATTGACAAGCTTCTCCGGAAGCAAGGATCGAAAGAATGCGAACTTATAGGTTACGGGGACGAAATATCCCCTACAATGCCCTAAACGTTCTAGCGGGAGTTCCCCCGCTGGAACCTATTAGCAAAGGAGAGATTCGATGCTTACCGCTGGACTACTAGAAGCCGGAACAGTAGTGGAGGAGGCCCCAAGACGAGAAGTACTGCAGCCCTGACGAAGACGGACCTAGAAAAAGACAAAAGGAAGATCAGAGAAGTGACCATGAGGGAATGGCAGAGAAGGTGGTAGGAATTCACGAGTGTATGGACCCACCATTGGATACCAAGTGTGAAGGCGTGATGTGAGCGGAAGTTAGAGGGACTCGACTTTCACACCACGCAGGTGATGCAGGGCCACGTGTGCTTTAAGGAATCTGAGGAAGGAAGGAGGCCGCGCGAGAGGAATACATGGAGGAAGCTAAAGGATTTAGCTCAAGTACCTAACACAGAGGTACACCTCATGAAGTAAAGCCTGATGGATGATAGTTCAGAACTTATCACCGGACCTAGGAGTTTCCCAGGTACCTAATCCCGGTGCCTTGAGCTAAAGCGTGATAGCTACAAACTATGGCAGCCCCGGCGACTAATATCTTTGGGTTCCCCTGTGTAGAAACGCAAACATTGCATCTGGGGGAGTTCTAAAAGGTGGGGAGGGGCGGATGGTGTGGTTAGAAAAAAAAAGCGGTACACTCTCGGTCACTCGATACTCGATACTGGATAGTAGGGTGTATTGAAAAAACCGAACATGTGAGTGTGACCTGGGCGGGGTGCGGTAAAGTTATAAGACCTTGGCACTAGCTCGTGTGCAAAATCTCAGCTCGCTCCCAAGTTTCGAAATTTTTGTTGAAAAGGACGAAACGCAGGAGTTGTCACATGGACTCTTCGAGTCTACACATGAAGAAAGTAAGTAGTTCGTTCTGGTCATCGACGTTCATCTAAAGTCTGCTGAATCACATATGAACAGGTTTGAACTGTAGGAATTTCATCATCCGTCCGTTTTGATGCCGAAGCATGTATACTTCTACACCAAGGTGATACGATGGCAAATACTCTAGGTAGCCGAAGTAGCAAAGAACGTGAGGAAGATAGTTGACAAAGATGAAACAGCCACGTAAAAGAGAAACGGGTACCAGAATGTTGCCTTTTTTGTAGTGTTTTTACAGGAACCACGAAGCATATTGGCGGTAGTTTAACTCTAGTAATACTAAAGTACACAATTTTTAAGTAAACTCTCTTCATACCTCTGACTTATTTAATTATTCGAATGTGAGCCACAGACTTTGCTGCATATTCAATTATACAGAAGAAAGTATGGTGCTTACCGGTGTATACTTACCTATACTACTAATACGTAATTTACTATGTACGAAGAATAAATTCCAAACACATTATGGTTCTAACAGATTCTCATTTATTCGGTATAATATGTTTCTTCAGTGTCGGCGCCGAAACAACAATTAAATGGGCGCACAGTAAAAGCACGATAAATCTATTTTACACAATTTCATAAATCAGCTAGGGAGTCATACAAATTTCAGGCGACGATATCTTCCGTCACAACTACTTCATTTTCATCCTACTTCTATGTGTTATATCATACCATTAGTTTTTATCACCCTTAGTACATCATATATAACAAGATTATATAAACTGCAATTTGTAACCGGAATCTTTGGTACACATTGTAATGGCATTATTCCCTTTACTTGTATCTTTACATGCTGGCTTGTAACATAGATAGACCACCCATTGTAGTTTTCATGATCTATGTAGAAGAAATGGATCGTTATCAAAACTTTCATACGATAGAAAGCAATTCCTAATTAGGTATTCGTGTCCCGGAAGACGAAATAGTGTTAATTTCTATAATGTCCCGTTTTGATACGCGAAACAATTAAGGCAAGTGACTCGCAGATGTCTTCGCAAAGCACCAACACATTCAATTTTTTGGGGCGCCAGTGTATCTATCCCTACTTTGAGGGATAGATGGACTTGAAAATCGATGAAGAGATGCACCATCAATTAATCCTCTTCAGGACATGCCGATGGTATGTATAAGAACAGTAAATGCTCGTGCCAGAGCGACGTGGACAGAAGAACAGCTGATAGAAGCTATTTCAAAGCTAACAAGGGGACCTTCAGGTTTGGCAATTTCAGAAAATTTTGATACTTAGTGTACGTGAAGGTTCTCACTCTGACATTAATTTCCCAAAGCAGTAAGACGCGCTTTTCAGCCAAATTCGGGAAAATCGACTTTCAAAAATTCTGAGCTCCCTTATGCACAGGGTGTTCCTCTACCTATGGCCAATACTCTAGGAGGCGATTATGCAGGCAAAAATAACACGAAAATCAAGAATGACGAAATTGCGGTAAAGGCTTCGTTTTCGAGAAAATCGACTTTGAATCTCACCTAAATACGCGTGCATCGTAAGCGCGTGCCCCTCAAGCGCGAGCCCCTCCAGCGCGTGCCCCTCCAGCGCGTGCCCCTCCAGCGCCTACGATGCACGCGTATTTAGGTGAGATTCATAGTCGATTTTCTCGAAAACGAAGCCTTTACCGCAATTTCGTCATTCTTGATTTTCGTTTTATTTTTGCATGTATAATCATCCCCTAGAGTATCGGCCATAGGTAGAGGAACACCCTTTATATAAGGGAACTCTGAATTTTTCAATGTCGATTTTCTCGAATTTAGGTGAAAAGCGCATCTTAGTGCTTTGAGAAATTAATGTCCGAGTGAAGAGCTTTACGTACATTAAGTATAAAAATTTTCTGAAATTGCCAAGCCTGAAGTTCCCCTTGTAAGACACAAATGGGTAAGATAGAAATTGGTCTAAATACTGTTTCAAAGGAGTATTGCGTCTGAAAGAAGACACTGTTGAGAAGATATAGATCAAATACTGACTAATGTAGAAAATGTAAGTAAAAGAAAATTATTGGAGGAAGGGAAAGAAGAAAAAGTAGAAAAGACACTAGGGTAAACCAACCAGTGAATGACCGAATTGCTGAATCTACGAACCTTTGAGATTAATACTTGAATATATTTATGTATAACAACAAAACAACTGTTGAAATTGCATTTAAACTTATTTTTCTTCAAATTTCTATAAAAATAATTACTCATTCTTATCGTAATTTAATAAAAAAAACAATTATAAAATGCAAAACGTGTAGAAGCCCAGTAAATGGCCGCATACTTTTAGTAAGAATTGTACTTATTAATGTTTGCTTAATACGCGTAACTAAAAATATAGTATATTAAAAGTGCAACGGCACTCCATTTATAAACATATAATAATTTTTAAATTTATAATTGACATTTCTTTGCCTAATGGTCATTCACTGGTACGCGGTCAATTACTGGTTAGTTTACCCTACCAGAAGAACATAAAAACACAGTTTGGACTGCAGCCAGCAATGATTAGAACTATGAATAGTGAGACCAACAAAGTAAAATCTAAGATAATTTCAATTAAGGTAGTGACTAATAATGAAGAATCGAAGATTAAACCGAAAATCAAGTCAATTAAAACTGATTAAAACTCTGATGACTATTGTAATGAATGCTTAGAAAATTACAAATCAATCACTTCTACTGTGGATTGGATTCGTTGCCTGGAGTGCTTAAAATGGCGCCACGAAACATGTATCCATGCATGCTCCATTGTGGAACATTTATGTGGAAGAGAAAAAAGAAGAATAGAAGTAGGGAGAAGAGGGTACAAATACATAAGTGCATCTCTCCCGAGTCTGAAGTGCATCTCTCCTTCGGGTTTATGGAAAGATACAGTTTCTCGATGTTTTTAAGAAAACTTTTTCGAATATTAAAATAAAGTTTCTATGAACTTAATGTTTTATAGTTTCTTAAACAGATTGAAATCATTCATTAAACTACATTTACCTATATTTGCAGTTGTATTTATTTGAGCCTTTATAAGCAATAAAGAAAATGTGGTGCACCTCTCCCGAAATGACACTATTTTAACGAATCTGTGAGCCACAGAAAAAGCTATACATAGAGAATCGTTATACTCACAGTGGTGAAACCGGCTAGCGAGAAAATGTAGGTCTTCCCAGCTGTGAGATACAGCGTTTTGTACCCGTTCAAAATGCATATTAACAATGACTTTCTGTCATTATTTTCCACGGCTGGCCAGTCGATTTCGTAGAACGCATCACCCACACTTTGTGACTAGACGTTAATCGTTCTGTTAATACTGTGCATATCGTGATCAAGAATGAATAAACTAAGGAATGAGGCAACGAGAAAATACATTTTCCATGCGCAATCGTTATGCAACTTTGAACAAGGATCATGCTTCCTAGGAATTCGGCCGAATAATTCAAATTGCAGGGGATGAGAAACTATCACTGCGCGTTCAGTATCGAACACTTGCGAAAGTAATTTAAATGAAAACTTAATCTATATAACATTTTGAAATTCTTACTTGCCGAAAACTTTAATGCAGTCATTTAAATAACTGATCGTCTAATTACATCCAGTGACAAAGTTGATAAACCAGCTTATAAAAAACTCCTTTATGCAGCCCTGTATAAATACTTGCGGGTGGGATCGGTTGCTCCCACGAAGGACATTACATAAATCACATACCTCAATAATCGCTTGCTCGCCAATATAGCAGTACAAGAACAACCAGGTACATACAATAGAGCTGTACATCGCGAAACCAATTACAGTTGATACATCTATTCCGATTTTCTAAAAAGTGTGAACAAACATTTTAATAATCCGGCGATGTTCCCACTGTCATGTATTTTCTGCTTTCGCATTAATAACTCCATACTTAAGAGGTTATGCCTAGTCAGGCAGCCAAAAAGAGGCGAATGTTTATTAATTTTTTTTGAAAAAGCGGAAGCATATATTTTTACAGAACTTTTTGCACGTAAGAGAGCAACATTTGAAGAACATTTGGTCATTTTTTCGTAGAAAAATATTTACGTTCATAATAAAGTAACAACTTTTTAAAAATTTGGTTTTGCGGTGAGCACTGCCATTCGGAACCAGATTATCTAATATCAAAAGGCAAAAAAGATTTCGTCAGTATATTAATGTATCCTCTGATTAACAGAGGGAATTTCCGAAATATTAATCTAAACAAAATGACGGCTATTTAAAGCTGAAATCCTGATATTTTTCGCGTGATTTTTACACGAAAAAATCAAGATTTCAGATTTAAATGGCCGCCATTTTGTTTTAAATTAATATTTCGGAAATTCCCTCCGTTAATCAGGGGATACATTAATATACTAACGAAATATTTTTTGTTTTTTGATTTTAGGTAATCTGGTTCCGAATGGCAGCGCTCACCGCAAAACCAAATTTTTAAAAAGGCTTCTTGGATGTCGGTTGTTACTTTATTATGAACGTAAATATTTTTCTACGAAAAAATTACCAAATGTTCTTTAAATGTTGCTCTCTTAAGTGCAAAAAGTTTTGTAAAAATATATGCTTCCGCTTTTTCAAAAAAATTCACAAACGTTCGCCTCTTTTCGGCCGCCTGACTAGGCATAACCCCTTAGGGGGAACACCACTCCAACGGCCGCAAAAGTAAGCCATTTTTAAGATTTTTTTTCAGGAATAATTTACAGTATTCGTAGATAATTTTTATTACCTACCTTTGACGATACAAAAAAAAATAGAAAAGCATCCATAAATTTTAAGATATTAATTAATCTTCTAGACCCCCCACCCGAGCTGGTCGAATGTGTAACTATGGAACAGCAAGTACAAAATCAAATTTCATTTTTTTGTATAATCTATATGAGTGTACTTTCCGTTGTGCGTACCGATTTCTTAAACAAATTATTTTTGTAAACATGGTGCACTTTAGAAGAAAAGTTTCGAAAATCCGCGAATAAGATGGACAGTTTTTTCGAGCGTATTTCAAAAATTTGTTTTCAATCAAAAAATCCGTACGCACAACGGAAACTACACTCATATAGTGTAGAAAAAAAAATTGAAATTTGATTTCGGACCTGCTATTCCATAAATACGCATTCGACCAGCTCGCGTGTGCGGGTCTAGAAGATTAATTAATATATTAAAATTTATACATGTTTTTCTGTTTATTTTTTTATATAGTCTCTCAAGACAGCATGCTAAAGGTAGGTAATAAAATTTTTCTATGAAAACTATAAATGATTCCTGAAACAAATTCTTAAAAATGGCTTACTTTTCTGGCCGTCACAGTGATGTTCCCCCTTAAAATATAGCATCTACTTACGATGAGCATAACGAACAGAGCAAGGCCCAGCCTGCCGCAGCAGCTCAGAAGTTCTACAAGAAGGATCATAGCTAGACTCTCGTTCAAATCTCCAAACAACCTGCGAAACGTGCATTTCTTAAAGCACCGTTGAAAAATAAAAATAGCTTAACACAGTATTTCTCGTGATACATTATTATTTCTTCTCAAAGTAACTCGGAACGGCTGGTTATTATACCTACATGTCGGCAATAGTACCTACATCGGTTTTACATAAAAATATAAAATGTTACTTAAACACTAATACATACGTCATCAGCTCCAAATGCGTGGCCACTGCCTTTCGGATGCCGTTTTTGAAAGCTCGATGTGACTGCGTTGAGATGTTTCGAATACGATAGGACAGCACCGATAATCTTCCACAGTAATGTAGGACGAGATTAATTATAAAGCTAACTTCTGATGTGTGGTATATTCCCAAGTACACGACAGGGAATTGACAGATATACAGGAAGCCGTACATTAGAGCGTTCGTGCTGTAGTCGAAAATAATGTGCGCCCGAAATGGCAGCTCATAAGACAGTGTACTGTTATCGCGACCTATGTGAACAGACGAGAAATAAACTTCTGTACTCATCACTTGCTCGAAATATCACATTGTTAAATAAGAATAAGAATAATAGACAATAATTTCAATTTTGGTGCCGTGGGACTCAATAAAAAGATTCCACAACATCAAGTGGGATCCTAAGGAATTGATTCTGTGTAAGTACATATGTAGAACTGGAAGGGGAGGGCCCAGAACTCGTAGGAAGCAAAGAGTTCAAGTCTACACTCGTAGGGCCAAAAGTGGACAACTCTGATACGGTAAAACGCGAAATAATTGACAGCGAGGGGGTCTAAGATTTCCAGTACTAATCATCGGATCATCCAGTACTTGTCTTGTGTGAAATCAGGAACCCACATAAGAGGGTGCCCGGAATAAGAGACCTGCGATAGTCGGCTTCGGCGACATTGGAAAGGCGTCCGGCCAGTAGCGCGGAGGACCCGAAGATCGTGGATTCGATTCCGATCGCCCGAGGTCCTCTTTTTCCGTGGCTCCCGAACGTACAGGAATTACGGAACCTATTCCTACAGTAGAATCCCACAAATTCGGGGAACATTCCATTTGCCAGCATTCTTCTATCTTGGCCCTCATGATAGTCTATGATTGTCTATGAATTTATCGTCGTTCAAACGATGAAGTCAGACAAAGTCCAGGGGAATACCAGAACGGTCGACGAATATTATATAATATACCTGGGTGACTACGGAGGATGGCTATCAAAGGGTGCAAATAGATCAGATAGCCAGTAGTGGATGTCATAATGACCGCGTATTTGCCGATACGAGAGCCCACGTTGGTGTGGCCATGATACAAGTGTTTCTCCGCGTCCTCGAGCAACGATACTTGCGTAATATATCCTCTCATCTCGATAATCGCACCCTTCAACTGTTTGTTCCGTTGCAACATAATCAAGGAAACATAAGTTGTTATCGCTAACACGACCTCCAACATATTTCGCACCACCATATCGAAGTTATGCTTGTAATCGTACATATCCCATATTTGCACGACCAGGTGCAGTGTGGTGTACACTATTGCCATCACGAATCTTGCGCGAACACGTTTCTCTGGCCACGATCCAACTAATGCAAAAATCCATTCATTCCATATGAGCGGATCTTTTATCTCGATATCACCCTACAACACGACCAACAACTTCCGTCGAGGAGCCAAGGTAATACAGGGTGCTCGGCAATAGATACTGGAAAATGAAGTGGCTGTTTCTATGTGGCAAAATATGATGATAATTCAGGGTATGGAAATTGCAGTGGAGCCTTCGTTTCTTCGTTATTAAGGGGAGGTTCCGGTCTAAAAATTGATTCTTCTTTTTTATATCATTTTTCGAATGTTTTAGGAATACGTGTTTAAAAGGATGTTTTTAAATTCGTAAAATTCCAGAAGTTATAGGCATTTGAGTAGCGACGAATGCATGGGTAACACTCGGCACTCACGTAAAACTTTAGATGCGTTTTTCTCGAAACAGTGTTCTCAAAATCGGTGGGGCCTGTATCTCCAAAAGTTATTATCGGATTCGACTGAAACTTTTTTTATTTAGAAGAATATACTGCTGACTATGGGGGGGTGGGGCAAGTAAAATTTAAAGAAAATTAAAAATTAATAATTTTTAAAGGCGTTAAAAGGGACGAAAAATATAGGGAAAAACTGATTTCAAACTTTAAGTGTCGTTATTTTCTCAAAAAATGCCATTTTTGTATTTTTTCGGGTTTCCCCTCTAGCCGAAAGTATATTCTTCAAAATAGAAAAAGTTTCAGTCGAATCGGATAATAACTTTTGGAGATACAGGCCCCACCAATTTGGATGAATTTTTTGACGCCTCGACTTTAACGACTGCCCAGTGCCGTCTGCAATGATTAAATATAATACAAAAATATATTTCTATAATCTAAGACATCCTTAATACAATGCAAAAAGTCCCATTAAATTATATTTGGTAGTGTTACTTTAATTAATTCCTAAAGATCACCTATTTTTATGGGCTCTAGACCGGAACAGCCCCTTAATGCTTAACAATACGGCGCAGGAACGACTGAAAACGGCAATTCGCGTTGCGTAGGCTTCGACTTATTGTGCCACGTAGAATTACCCATTTTATTATCTACTATCTGTTGCCATCACCGTGTTTATGGTTGTAACATATAAAACGTCCGTTCACTTTTGTGTAATAAACAGAAAGGTATCGTCGTCCCGGGAACGTAGGGAATTTTATCTGAAATTTTCTTAGTCATTCACAAAATTCTACATAAATGAAGTCTAAAGTTTTATAAAAATGAACTTTCGCTGACACAGTTTCGACTTGAACGAAAAAAACGAGCGTTTCGTATGCTACAACCGCATGTAAAGAATCACTCGCGTCACCTTCATCGTGCTGTATCTTCGGATTAATCGAAACTCGAGAATGAAGTTTGATCGGGTGACGGCGGCTTAGGTTCGAACGCGACCCCCTAAGCTTATTAAGTATGCAGTCGTTTGATATGAAAATTGCTACATAAATGAACCTCGGCTATCGTCTTCACGACGGAAATATAACAAACGTATCTGTGTACTATAATTGCCAATATTACGGTGCCACTTTAACTTTTCTGCATGCAAACCGCCGTAACGTTTATCAATTATTTGTCCTAATGCTACGCTGCACTTCAAGTTTTACTTTTGCCCTAATGTATCTGATTGCGTCCAGTCGCGACGGCTCGACTTGTGTGTATGGATAAGAGCGAAATGAAAAAAAAAACTCCATTGCGTAATTTATATTCAATAATCCAACCACTGTGCTTCTGCATTTATTTCCACGACGAAAATTGCTAAATTACATGGTACTGCTTCGTAAGAATACTGCGCAATCATTTGCAAAATGTAAACTAATGATGGGTTTAGGTAAGTCGAGAATTATTCTTCTTTTTAAGTTTTTTATTCTCGTGAATTCAACTCCCAAGATTTTTCTCCCTTTTTTTTTACACACAGGTGTATCGTTTCTCAACGTTCTTCGCCCAACATCTTTGCAATATCCTCAGTTATCATTTTCACTCCATGCGGGGTGCTTCGTACAGTCGTAGTGTGATTATAGCTGCCGCGACGTTGACAGTTGAATTTCTCGCAGTGTGTACATCAGTTACAATGGGATCGGGTGTTTTAATTTCAATTACGAGTGTTATATGTCTACAAGAGTTAAAACCGACAACGCATTTAGTGCATAGAATTGAATACGACATCGGTACCGATACGATAAATAACTTATTGCCTTCTAAATTCATTAAAACGGAGGAGAAGTGAAAGTGAATAGAAAAAGATAGTAATTTAATATGTGTAACATTTGTTTCGTTATAAGCACCCTGCAACGGTGGAGAGGAGAGAAAAAAAAGGGGAGTTTCCTCGTAATGAGCCCTGTTTAGTTTAATGAATCCCTCTCGCCCCCAACCCTAAACTTGAGGGTGTGGGAAAAGGTGTCCATTACAAACCACATTACTTTCCTTTGACCAATACACTTCCGCCCAATCTCGAAGATCAGCCGAAAAAGGCATCCTATCCTAATCGAGACAGACGGCGGGAGGCTAGCAGCGTTTGCGCTACAGCACTTTCTGCCAAAGGTCCAGGGACTTTCCTCAGAGCATGAGAGTCACTGTGGACTCCGCTTGTGGCTCCGCGGTGTTGCACGAGGGAACTCCTACTTACTGCGTTCCTAAAAGCAGCTTATATACGTAGTGGAGTCTTGAGTGAGCACTTGCGAGAAAGATAGCAGTGGCTCTCAACCACTGCTGACTGATTATATTGTACCTACATGTTGACAATAGTACCAACATCAGTTCCACATAAAAATATAAAATGTTACTTGAGCAGATGTTCCGGTCCAGTGCCCATTAAAATAGGTGATCTTTAGGAATTAATTAAGCGCCATTGGTCTGAAATACAAAACAATGCCAGATTATTAAAGGCCACGAAACTAGTAGACATACCATAAAAAATTTAAAAAAAAGGCTTTTCTTTGAGAAAGTAACGACACTTGAAGTTTGAATTCGCTTTTTATCATATTTTACATATTCTTAAAAGGTTGAACATTTGAAAAATGAAATAAAAAAACAATTTTTTTATTATTATTAATTCTGAAAGTGTCAGCTTTTTTGTACGTTTATAAGAAAGTTTCATGAAGAAATTCGAATAATTACGGAAATTATAGCGCTGATCGTAATAATTGAGTGTATCGCCCAATAACGGCCTCGCAAATCGATCTCGAAACTATATTTTGAATCACCATGTACATCGTAACTCTTGAACGAATGAATATTTTCACTTGAAATTTTAACTGGAAGTGTAAAATTCCTTCCTCTATACCCTATAGCATGAAATTTCCGCATCAACATTGGATGTTTGTAAAATTTTTTATAAACGATCGAAGACGATTTTTTTCCGTAAAAATATGGAGAAAAAATTGATTCGTATGTAACTTTCACAATTTCTGTTTAAATTCGCCAATAAAGTTCCATGCTGTAGATTTTAGTGTAGGAGTTACTCACCATGAAACATTTTGCTGAAATCATATGCCATTTGTATATACTTTCTCCTTACTTTTTCTATTTGAAAATGCGTCCATTTTTTTGATGACTTGATTCAGATTCTTAGTTTTTTTTTGGATCAGAGTTGATTCTCCATGAGATACTTCGGTTTTCGTCTTTATTAGTAATTGAAGTTTTTTTCACTGATAACGTAGTAGATGACGGAATTAATGAACGCATATATGCGCTATATTATTATACGTAATTTATCGAATTACCGGTAAAAGTTTGAGCATATTTCTCGCGATTATCGGTATTGTAATCCCTACTTTGGATAGAGTGTTTGCCATCGCAGCACCATGTACAAATAATGTTGTGGAAGTAACCCTTCTTCTGCAGCAAAACGCGCAGGTCATCCAGACAATCCAGGCTGTGTTTCAATTCACGCATTATGCGCATAGACTGCGCATGAAATTGGTGGCATCGTACAATTCCCTAGAATTTCTCTCACTTGCCACCAATACGATGCCACTTCCGGTGCAGCGAGCGTGCAGCAATCGCAGAAATTCAGAGGAGAAGCAGTCACTGCACCGCTCGCTGCACCGGAAGTGGCATCGTATTGGTGGCAAGTGAGAGAACTTCTACGGAATCGTACGATGCCACCAATTTCACGCGCAGTATGCGTGAATTGAAACACAGCCCCAGAGTCGTAGATCCATTTGAAAATTACCGCCCGATGAGCAGGCACCGAGCGTTAGCAACACACAGCTTTAATTATTGCATGTATGTGATTTCATTTTAATTTCCCCTTACCTATGAAAAGTAACATTCTCACTAATCTTCCACTCACTTTTACAAAACTTGATACAACACGCTCTAACCATTTCGTTTCTCGCTATCCGTAATACCAAAATGGCTAACATAAAACATAACATTGAGGTCAATGAACATAGCACAGATCACGACATGACATCCATAATTTACTACATGATAGTACAGAGTGAGAGGGATAATAGGAAGAAGAAGGATAGGTTCACCCGTCATCTTTTATTTCCCTCAGACCGCTGTCGCCTCTACTTCTTCCTATTGCTGTTCCCTCTCCAGGTATACTTATAGCTCAATGCATGTACGGCTATTTAATAGTTGAAAAAAATGGACGTGAGAACACGTCGATGCCAGAGTCGAACAAAGGCTAGTGACATCGCGTATGCTCTGTATTCGTTATCAGATATGTGTGTCCCCCCAAGTGACGGTAATTAAAACATGAAGAAGGTAATGCAGAATAATAAGAGTCACAATTATGGGACAACACTTTTCCTTTTATTTCTCAATAGTAATATTGACATCAAAATCGAACTTCGTTACAATAAAAATCTAATCCGCAAAATGTGTTTTGCATAATAAATATCATTATATTTCTCTTGCATAATACTATTCGAGAGTTGTATCGGAATACTCCAAGTTTAACAAATATGCTATCTAATAAATCGCGTGCCGCGAGGGCACGCAAGTACCGTGGTGTTAAATAAAAGTATGAAAAGAAGGCGTGTTCCCTAACGTAAGCACCATTTAGTTCACGTGTCTGTAAAATGTCGCTCGATTAGTACCAAAATCATTATAAAACAATTACACATTTCGGACAATTCTTATCACACCCGATAAAATTCGTTAGAAAAATATTCCATGTGTATGTATATATTTGAAATCGATCCATCCGGGACTTAAAAACAGAGACGAAACTCCTTGTACTTTGGTAAATATAAAACATCCTCAAGTTTGACGGATTCGTGATCGTGGCTGAGCGTAATCGATAGGGGCCAGAAAACTTTACGATTTTATTATCAAAACTATCAGAATAATACAAAACGGAGCGGAGCAATGTCGCGTCGTAGACTCGGATTACGGTAAAGACCGAACACAGACGAACCGTGAAATGATTTGTCCTGCCTTGGAATGTGAAATGAGCGAACATTCGTTGTGCTTCTTTGATATCGTTAATGTGGCTAACAGTAAACGGTGTGGCATGTAATTTGATTATCTGTCTATAGAATTTTTTGATTTTCTATCGGTCTTCTTAGTACATGAGCACATTCCACTTGCCTGAGACGCAAGATCGTACAACCGAAATATCGCCGTTTACCACACAAGCTGTTCCCCATTCGGATAGATTTTCATGGGCGTTGGCGGTTCCTGTATAGTTGGATTTACAATTAATAGGAACTGTCTGTCATGCGAAATCTTCGTTGTACGATGGTCGCAACGTTTACGACACCTTGCAAATGAAATACCATGAATTCCGCGCTTCAAATCTCAATCGAATGAATGATAAAACGAGGGTTGCGTGAAATTCTGATTTCGCAACTGATCTTCATTTATCGAGTTTTATGACGAACGCTTCCCCAGGAGGCACAGTCAGCTCCTTGAAATAGACGTCTTGGTTCAGTCTGTACGAGGGACCCACTACTACTTGACCGCCGTAGTAAAGGAAGGATAAATCTTTGGTTTGAGTCCTGTTGCCTAAGTTGGCTAAAAAGACGTATGAATTCCGACGTGGATACCATCGTTCGATTACTATTATTTCGTCACCTGCATACCTGTATAAAAAGGAAAAGGTACGTTAGGGAAATTCTCTGAAAACTACCCTATTAGAAAAATAATGATAAAAACAAGGATTAAACGTTTAGATACTTATGAGAGACAATAGCTTTATGAATTGCCAAAAGGTGCACTGCTGATACGTTACACTTTACTTGTTTCAAAAATCTCCGCTAATGGTATTCCACTGAATCGATAGAATATCAGATTACTATTGAAAGTATTTTTTAAAAGCATACAATTTATATTCGGAACCTTTAGACTCCTTTAACTACAAAAATTCTGAATATAGTATTTGACGGAGGAAAGCTTACCTAATATCACAGTTCGCCAGCACTTGATTCTCCTTCAGCACTGCTTTAACATAAATCGGGGTGGTTTGAGATCTCAGACTGGCCATCTCGGCAATGGAACCGATCAAACTCGTCTCTAATGGTTTGTTAGCTTCTGGTAGCCAAGACGTGACACCCATGGATGAAAACTTATGGTCGGTACTGTCGTTCGTCTCCCAGTACATGGGGGCCAAATTGTGCACGTGAGGGATGTCCTGATGGTCTTCACATTCGCAGTCCAAGATACCTATCTAAACACAAATTGAATTTGAGTAAGAAACGTGAAATTGTGCACACTCGGCTATATAATATCGAGTTCGAATTTCAATGACATCAATAAAAATTCTGGACCTCCAATACCGAACGATTCTCAGACAAATTTGATGTACCCTACTACTTTTATACGAATCACTGCCTTCCTGTTTTGTGCTGCAAAACATTCTAATACATTCGTACGTGTTATCTATAACTGGATTATACAACCGTTTACCCTTTGTATCATAGCGTAATAGTAAAGTAACGCTTTAAAGTTCATGAAAAAGCTCCCAAATGGCGCACACAATTCTTTCAATTCGTGTAACACGGGTGTTACACAATGATACTAAGGGTTAAGATAAGGCTCTCGCTACGCCTCGCCTCGCCTTGGCGCAACTTCTTTTCGCACTCACATCTAGGCTCGTGTCGCCTCGGCTTTTCCGTACCTGGAGTTTTCTGAGCTTGCCTCGGTTCATGTGTTTGGTCAGTTGTTCAGAGAACATCTTCCTTCCTCTTTTAGCGGTCACCGAATGCGGTGGCATTGCATCCACTCACACCACGCCTCGGCTCGCCTCGCCTCTCTTCCTCAAAATATTCTCGAAGAATCCGCGGCTCGGAGTCGCGTCGAGGCGAGGCGCAGTGTGAGTCAAATTGTCAAAATACATAAGAAAAGCGTAGGAAGAATAAAATGAGCCGGGGCGAGGCGAGGCGTAGTGAGAGCCTACCTTTAACCCTTCGTGGTCACACGGGGTGTATCGCACCCCAGGCAATTTACAAGTTCAAATGTCGCGCCTTTACGAATTTTTAGACCTTAATATTAAAATGAAAAAATGTGGTCGATTTAAACAAAAAATAAATCACTTTTCTCCACAACTATTTTTTCAACTACAAATTTCACCATCTCAAAATTTACATTTCTAAAAAACGACTATCAGTAGGATTACGAATGTACAATTATCTCTGAAAAGTTAAAAGATTCAAAAATACGAAAATGGTAACTTATAAATGACGCTGGGCTGCAGTGAATTCGTGATTATAAAGGTGGGTCCTCACCAGCACTGTTCGCAAACAATGCTCGCAAGTTGTTCGCAAACATTTTATAACCATTGCTCGTGTAAAGGTGCGTCCTCACTAGCGAGCAGACGATTCATAGGAAATTCAATTCCCATACTGCTCGTGGACAGTTCGCGAACGCTGGTGGAGACGGACCTTAAGAAGGTGTGACCGCGATGAGTTAAAATAAGCACATTCTGTTATACCCGAATTGCGTACCTCGTCTCCATAGAATATACTCGGTGTTCCCGGGAGCATCATCCCCAGTAGAGAGGCAGCTACGGTAGCATTCTTCACGGTGATAATAGAAGCCACGCGTTTAAAGTCCACTCCGCCTATGGACCAATGCACCCACGGGTAACCGGGTTTCTCAAACAGCAGCCCCTTGGTGACGTCTTCCACTTGCCTCTTAATCTCCTTCGTTCCGTTTGCGATGCGCAACGTGACGTCCACGAGGTCCATCCTCACCAGAATAGAGTTTCTCGCAGCGACAGATTTAGCGGCGTTCAAAGCGTCGACGTGGCAAATCAGTATTCTGTCCGGCCCCAGGAGTGACTTCCAATGCCTGAGGCTGCTCGGAAACGATTCCTCGTGGACATAGTGCTCGAGCCCCTTCAAATAGAAACCGTCCGCTCCCCTCTGCAGCCAGATCTTGATCGCCGACGTGACGGGGTTCTCCGCGCTCATCTCATTCGACGCGAGTGCCTGCTGCCGCGGCTCGTCCAGAGGCGGCGGTATCGAGGACAATGCCTCTCGGATCGCCTCGAGCGACGTCGGAGGTGTCGTCGGCATTTCCTGCAGCACCGTGCCATCGGTGGCGTCTCTTCTCTCGCGCGAGCCTTTCTCGGTCTTGTTCGACTTCTCCGCGGTCACGTTCTCGTCGTACAGCGTCTTCACGAACGGGTGCAAAGGTAGGTCCAGAATCAGGCTCATGTTCCGCCGGTGGACCTCGCGTACGAACGCGGCGAAGTCCTCCAACGTGCCCAGCTCTTTGTTAAGGTCCGTCAGATTGTCGATGTTGGAGTAATGCTCGGGATAGTGGGCAGCCGGGAATATGGAGTTCAAACGTATCCCACGGACGCCGAGCTTCTTCAAGTAATCCAGCCGCATGGTTATGCCGCGGATGTCGCCGATCCCGTCGCCGCCCTTCGAAGAGTCCTGGAAGGAGGCTGGGAATATCTCGTAGAAGACGCTGCCCTGCCACCATTGCACCGGCGGGTCGCACCTGCAAGAGGAAATCGAACGGTGTAGCTACGGCTGCGCTCAGCGTCCCACGCGTGCTTCGTAATTATTTGAGCTTTAAATATTAGTAACTTCTAGCAGTGGACTAGCTTCCTGTTACTCATTTTGGCCGTGTATGCGGGCTGGCCTACCAGAAGGAGAACAGTTGTCATTTAGAGTACAACGGACATATTCGGGATTGAAGTCGAACACGCTTTCATAAGCCGAGAACGGTATTTACTTCTTTGGCATCGTGGCGATAACGCCGATGACGAGGGCGGTGCATCCAGCGAGCACCGACATCAGCGACCAGAAGCATGTCTTCCGTATGAACGGCCAGTTCCATTTCATGAAACGATAATCCTTGGGGGGCTTCGGTACCACCAGCTGGATGCCAACCAACGGTGGCTTCCCACCATTCTCCTGATTGTAAAACTAAACAGTTACAGTGTAAGTTCATAAGGATGTTAGAAAGCAACAAGCGATGGATTAAATGAGATTAGACAACGGCGGTGGTTCACAAAAAATCGCCTTTCGCCAAAGGCATTAATAAATGCGGACGACCCTTAGCACGTCCCACATCAGATTGCCAGTAAAAGTGCTATGAATATCTGCGCTTTAAGGGGGTATTCTGGTCTGACGGGCAAGACATAACCTCACTTTATTTTCGGCCTGGGCCCATAACCTGTTGCACCGTTTTCTGGCAATGAAGACCCCATACGTTTTTAGTTTTGATGAAATAAACTATATTTTAACAAAAAATAATTTAATCTAGGTACCTACTATAGCTAATAAGTCTTTTACACGTCTAGCCAGACACCTGTCCATCTACTGGTGCGTATCACCCGTAGGCTATGAGTAGAATTTTCATCATTTTATCCTTAAATACATTAATTTTTTACTTGCAGTTATTTTTTTCTTTAAATTTGTACATTTTTACGTGCAAAGCTTTCGATTTTTTTTTAATACAACAGATATTTCTAAGAAGCACCTTGATGTAAACTTCGGAATCAGCTGAACTGTCCATCTACTGGCCTATTTACCCTACATGGTGCGCTCACTGAGCGGGACGGGCGACGCATAACAGTTTTGTTCCTGCAAGTGTATTTCGGCAAAGTTTCGGCGGACTGTTCTTTCTGGTGGGGGGGGGGGGGGGAGCTTGTGCATTTTTGTGCCTTTTAGAACGCAAAAATCGACCATTTGGTTACAAAGAAACTGTTACTCTCCTACTTAGGTCACCTTTCTGTCTAAATTGTACGCAAAACTTTAAACGCGATTTTCTTGAAACCACGTTTTTCGAATCGGTGACCATGATATTTCAAGATTGACTGGACCAACTCAATCCAAGTTTTGCATATATTATCAGCACACATGTGGCTATCGTCTCTACCAGAATTACGATAAAATATTTTGTTTTTAAACTTTCACAGACGTTTAAAGTTGAAAAAATGTGCGAAAATCGAAACTTAATTTTCAAACCGCCGCCATTTGCTTAATTTTCAATATTTTTTTATCATTCTGGTAGGGACGATAGCCAAAGGCATACAAATAAAGAATCTCTTTACATTTTTTGTTTCTGATCGCTAGAACGAGCCCAGTCATGGTCACCGTGACCCCATGTTTTGTTTTCTCACCATTACTTTAAAGCAGTCAACTGCGTTTGATTTTAATTTTGTTCTATTGACAAAATTTGTAAAGATAGTTCAAATATCAATAAGCGTGTAGCAATAAACTAAATAATAATAAAATTTATGGGTTCTTTGTAAAAAAAATTCCGAAATAACGCGACGAAAACGCCTCGTCAGACCAGAATACCCCCTTAATATCGAAATGGAACCACCACTCCAGAATTGCTCTCGGTATTCTAGTTTTCTGGAGCGCTCACAAAGCTTTGGGATCTGGTTCCAACAGGACAAAGTACACCTGTATATCTACAGGGGAGGGGAGATTATTCAGAAATCTAAATAGTTTCTTTGTGTTGAATTTTCGTCATCCGAAGCTTGCGATTAATATGACTCGCGCCAAAATATTCATACAGTATTATGCTTGCAGATGTCTCGCAATAGTGATATAATAGTCTCTGTTCTAAATGGACCATTTAATAGCTGGATAGAATTAGGAACCTACGAAAATTCGCCACTTACCAGTTGCGAGTTCAGTAAGAGCGCGGCGAACGCTATGTTCGATGAGAACTATCGTTGCAATATATCGTCTACAAATTTATTAAACGCACGAGAATAATGTTCAAAGCTTATTGCGGTAATAGTACGCAACGTCTGGCAAGGTATTCTTCGTTTGTGCCAAGCAGATGAAAATATACTGAATACAGCGCTCGGAAATCGAACCGTGAACTCTCTAAATGAATATACATTTACAGTTGTTAATCATTAGGTAGACGGCATTATCGGGAGTAAATCCGTCGGGCTTGATTGCCGCGGTCAAATCGTGTGAATAATCACGCATTTCCTTAGAGGCGAACAGTGTTTCGCAATAATAGGATTGAAGCGATAAAAACAGATCTAAGATATGTATAAAAATCTTGAACTTTCGTAGAAAGTAACTGGGGGAACTATATGCCGCGCACGCTTATCGCGAAACAATTCCAATGTGTTGCGAAATAAAGATTAATCCTGCTAAGGTTCTTAGTTTCCAATGACCCACTATTTCTGAGTTGCTGGGTGCAATTGTTTGTAAAGAAATAAAGATTCTGAGGATCTTAGAACGGTCGAAGCACAGATAAAGTAGGGTTCCCGAAATTGTGAACCGAAAGGATTAAGAAATTAAGAGACCTCTATTTCTATTTCTTATATTGGAGCAGGGAATATTAATAATCTATAGTCTACCACTCCTATTTTAAGCACCTGAGAGCCAGAAGGCTGTAATTTAAACCTGAAAGATGGAGTTACCGTTAGACTCGTGTTTCGTGTAGAAAGCAGAACAGCCCAACCATTAGATGTTTAAACCCGAGGTAAAATTTCCTAACACCATTTTCATTTCCAAGCGGGCCCCATCGTAGAAGCAATAGCCGCTTAGGATTAGAGGCACTGCAATTAATATTTCAATGCCTGCGGTCGCGAAGGATGCCTATATCGTCGCGATGTATCAAAAATAAAAGTGTCAAGGCGCGCGGACGCAATTGAACTTGACACATTTAGGTCGCAGGTAGAACAGGTGATCGGCCGTGGCCAAAACAATAGTGTGTATTAGTGGGACCGAGTAGAAGTGAACCGCACCAGTAAACGTACCGTAAATTTTCTTACTGACGATAAACATTCATAATGCTTCCGCTGAAAGTATTATTAAGGAGTAATGGCAAATAATAGTCAACGGCGTGTGGGGTGAAGCTTAATAAATTGTTGGAATTGTCTTCGTTAGTAGACGTCTATAAACAAAGCGAATTGCCATTCATACAGGTCAATCGCGAACTAAGCGGTTCGTTGATATGTGCCATTCATAAATATGCGAGAAGCACAGTAGTATATTACAAAACAAAACTTATATCATGAAAGTATATTGAACTCCGCTGACTCGACATCATGTTTCGTCATATTCGTATTTTAAGTACGAGAATATGACAGAAAACTCTAGTCGCATTACTTTCCCCTCCAGTACCTTTCTTCCCGCCTATTTCTAATAGTAATCTTAACATATAAAGCAGAAAGTGTTTGTTTGTTTGCCTAAAAACTTTCGAACGGTAAGCTCTGGTAAGGTCACGAAGTGTGACCAGCTCATTATGCCTAGCTAATCCAGACGAATGTGACTATTTTCATAACAAAAAAAAATGAATGAATGAAAAAGAATTTTTTTTATAAAATCAGAATCTAAATTTCGGGCGAAGCTGAGTAGTAAAGCTACTTAGTATCTAATAGTAATATCAACTTTCCCACTACAAAGGCAACTTTATGAAAACCCAATATCTCTCTTAAGGCAGAGTTAAACACGTGCAACAGCGCGCGTGGCGCACCGAACACTAAAAATTTCCTACGCGGTACGAGGTCCTACGTTGCGCGCCTAACCAAAAAAGTCGACCCTTGTAATGGTGTTCTGTAGCGCGCATTGCACGTGTTTAATCGTGCCTTTAGAAGAGCATAAGTGCCCAACAGAGAAATCGTATTCTTCATATTTCGAAACCTGTTAAAAATGAGAAGCAACTGATCTACACCACAGCCCGCAAAAAGAAAAATACTGGATACTAGTACCATACATATTTATTTACCCCTTGCAAATCAAGTGAAATTACTCGAGTTACATCGAAGATATTCGTCGAGCCGCAGAGTGCTAAAAAGGAAACGGAAGACTAAAACACACGGTGCAATACACTATATTATCACGCAGAGGTCGCCACTCCTTTGCAGGATTGAGTAGTATGCTAATCTTTAATGCCGCGCACAAAAGGGCAGAGTTACGTAGAATGGTTGGCAATTTATTTCGCGTGCTTACCAGTGCCTGGGCATCAGGAGCGAGGTGATGGTACGCGGTGTTCAACTGTGTCAACAGTTGCGCACAGACCGGCCCGTTTGTGTCGCTGCTACTGCCGCTGGTCGTCGATTCTACCATCGGGTCACGGGAGCTCGGTTCTACAACAATAGCCATCTTGAATGGTACTGATCGCGTGCCGTGGCGATCGTTTTGGGCCGCGCGTCGATGTTAAACCTATCTCGCAATCGTTCCGTGTGGACGACACAGGACGCAACACCATAAGCGACCGCTGTCGTCCGTTCGAAACCACGCGGCGAGATTCAATGACCGACCAGGTCGCGCTTCGTTAACATTAATTCGTCGCTCGAATTGAAACTGAATCCTATTAAGACGTTTATCGTCGCTGTAAAAGCCGTGCATATGACTTGGAACGATTATGTAAGCCCATCGAGGGACGAGAACTACCATTTCACAGCGTTATTCCGTGAAACGGATTTCCAAAGCCTTTACTCTACTGCGTGGCAGACGTATATAATCTTTACGCAATTATTGGAATATGCTGCAGTAACTGCTCGATTTATCGTGATAATGTGTGTGTTAATTTGAGAGGTTAATCCAATTAAGTGCGTACGAGGACACTGCAATTACGGTAGGGAATTATTATTGCACCGATGGGAACCTACCATCGTTCAGCACTTTGCTCGAGCTGTTCAGTATACTCATGAATTCCAGCCCATCTTCTCTGTTGATGTTCTCGAGCGTTGGCGGCGGAATAGACTCCACGGGGTTCCCCTCCAGGGAAACGAAAATCGCGCCAGACTCAAGGACATCGTCCGTTCGAATCGTTGGCGGGCTGGGTGTCAACAGTGGACAGTCTGATGCTTCTTCGTCCTGTTGAACGGCACATGTATGTTTGTACTCTTTTGTTTAAGTAGTAACGTCAGCAGCACACGATTTTAGCATGAGCGTCAAGGAATGTGAAAAGAAATAACAGTGAGTAACGAAAGCGCGTCTCTGTTGCTCCGCCCCGTTTCTTCTCGTTAATCTGCAAACACGCGACCCGCATCTATTGGTAACTACTTATAGGCAACAATTTTTAACGTTAACTTCTAAAATCCATCGACAAGTTACCGATGCAGCCTGTTATTTCATAGAGCCTTAAATAAGCGTAGGTTCATCTTTACTGTAATTAACCTATTAATTGGGTTGTATCTCGAGCACTTAAAAATAGAGATATAGGTATAAATGATTAATAATAAATTAACAAATTTTACCGGCGGCAGATATATCTACACTTTCCTCGCCTCTCTTTCTTTTACCCAATGAGCGGCCATTTTCAGGCGTAGAATTAATTCGTGTTGACCAATTAACAAGTTAAGAAATCAACAAAGATCGTACACATTTAAAATTAACGAATGCTTGCAAAGCAGAGGAGTCACACAAGCAAAAAGAAGATGCAGCCACTAAAAGATGCTCGTCTTGGAAATCGTTTCGGTAAAGAGGTTACTGAACACGATACCAGACGCGCGAGATATAGCGTACGAAGAAACAAAGGACAGGAGGATAGGTAGAGAAAAGGTATGCTTATTTGTGCCGAACACACCTGTTGGTCCTGATTTATAATCAGCTGCCGTGAGCTGGACGAAGACGCAAGTTCAGTAGGTAAAACCACTGACAAAAGACCCTCAGGCTTCGGGATATTCATCTCTGTCGAACAAACGTAGAAAATCCGATCCAACGTCACTTCTTCATTACTCTTAATCACGACCAATTACGGCACGCCAAGCTCACCACCGAAAACTTACATAGAAATCCTTCTAAGGCGTGTCAACAAACGCGACACGCATTCGCGAGGACTCCTATTATTCACCGCAAGCTTACAATTCTTATCGCCGTTCCACGCTCGCGGAAATAATTCTTTTTCGCCGAAACAACGTCACTGCCGGTGGCCACGCCAGTTATGTAAGTCCGCCGGAACGACTAAAACGCGACACGGCATTTTTATTTCCCACGGCGAAATGCAACGTCGCCGAGCCTCACGGCTGAAATCTGATCTACGAAACACAAGACAAAGCACACGCAAGCTGAACGCATCGGGACGCGAACTGCACAATTGTCATAGTTATGAGCCGTGCACGTCGGCTCGCCCTGCTATCGATCGGCAAATTCTATGAATGGGCGCCTACGGCCACGTCACGATTTTCTCCCCTAATCCATTAAACGGCGCCGCTGAAAAGGGCTCTCCAAATAATGCTCAGCTTTGCATCAATGCTTCGCGACCGAGTGCCATGGGGCAGCACGTTCTTGCGTCATCCCGTATACCGCCGCTATTCGATGGTTTACTGTACAGGTTAATTTCACAGCGAGGAAATAATACCAGAATTGCGCGCGGGTGTAGGCCGGACACAGTGTACGCATAACACGCCGTCCAGTATAACTGGCTAGGAAGGAGATAACGAAACAAGTATATTTAGAAGTTCAGCGAGTTGAGTAGAAGTAATATTACATTCTTGGCGGGCCCAAGGCGGTCTGTTGCAACGGAAACAACGCAAAGCGATCAGAATTTATGAATTTTTTTAAAGTACTCCTATTGTACCGAGAGAACGAGACAGGTTAAGAGAACTGATGAAATCTGATCGTGGTACTTCTCGGGAGTCAATTAACCGCGCGAAATATCAAAATAGATATCGATACCGTTGTTTATATCGCTCTAAGAATAAAGGGAAACAGTCACGCGACCCGTCGATTCTGCTAATTCCGCCCTCTAACGAATCTAAAAATCGCAGTTGAAATATACGCGTGAAAGTCTCACGTACGACGTCACGCGACAGCTGTTAGAAATAATGTACGGTGAATCTTTGGCAGTTTATATTCTTCACCTGTGCCTATTACTGTGAATATTATTAGTAATAACTGATTACAAACGGTGCAGCGCAGATGAAAGAACGTGACACGCGGGAACGAAATCATATTAACATTTGTGGTCGGCCACCGCGGTGGCTAGTGTGGTTGCATAAAACGAAAGAGCGGAATAATTACTTGTGCAACTTGTATAACGCCAAAAACCAAGCGTACCTTTGATCATCGAATCCGATCGCTAATAGACTGTCGCTAATTAAAATCGTAGCTGGTTTGATGCTTCGGCTCACCTGCAATTCAGCCGGTCACCACGTGACGGAGACGACATCGGCAGAGAATGTAAAGCACTTATAGAACCGTAGCCGAGAAACCTGTACCCTCGTCGGAACTCCCAAGATCTACTGTTTTTAGGCCGGCCGACTTCACGGGTCCCTCGACACTTCGCGTTCGTCCGCTTCCTACGACCCGGCTTCTGCGCGAGGAACGCTCCGAGCAGGCAACGAAAGCAAGATCACTAGCAAGGACGAGGCCCGTGGCTTCGGGATGTTGATGAACGTGTCGCGCTGCCCCCGATCGCAAGAGAGTCGCGTGCCTTTGCGTATTATATTTAGCAACGCCGTTTCGTTCCGTTTCGTCTGGTCTCGTCGCGTCTCGCTCCCGACAGAGATGTTTCGTCCTCGACGGGCCTGCGCGCTTCGACGGTACGCTCTTGCGGGCTGTTGTGTCAACCACGACGATTGAAAGGCTCGATAACACCGACATTCTCAGAAGCCCAGTGCCGTTAATAACGATTACCCGTGAAACCATGACATTCCTATTCTTTTTCCGTAAATATTACGTATCGATCGGGGAACATCGTTCGCAGTATTATTTAAAACGATCTTGAAGATTGGAAATTAGTTGCAATCGAAGCAGTGAGAATGATTCCATGGAAGGTAAGATTAGAAAGGTTACTCTTGAAATCGATCAAAGTCATTTTTACCCTCCACGAGTTGGCTTGAATGTTTCTGTTTTTTATGGTTGTATTACTGTCTTGACCGTGTGTACTTATTATGTTTCAAGATGTCGGGTTTAATTTATGCGGAATTTAAGGTACAAGTCTTCTGATTGGTGAATGATGAATTGCGGTATTAAAGATTAAGTTGATTTGGAGCCCCTTCCATTATGCTGCATGCTTGCATGGATGTTAAGTGCCGTATTTGTGTCATTATTTATCGACAGTGTTGCTCTCGAACTCTCTTAGCATTTATGTGTCGCATGCGACGTTATCGATTCAGAGTATACGATCACAGCGCTTATATTAGTTAGGATTAACATTCATTATAGCGAAATTTTCAGTACTTTGCCGATATGAGTCCGATTTATCTTCTGTGTAAGGAGCTCGTCGGTATCCTTAATATTTCTTGTCATCGAAGGAAGCTAATAACTGATTTGTCTTGCCGAACATGAGACCACAGGCGGGGTATAAAATTAATAGACCTTACATCCAAATATTTTTGTCACGCGGATAGGGGCTCTTGAATATGTATGATGAGAATTGCTACTAAAAACGCAAATGAGAATCGATTTGGATCAACACTATGAACTAGGCAAGTACTTACTTATAGGGTGCGTTCCACTTACGCCCAAATCGCTGGCGACCGCAGGAATTTCCCGTTCCACTTGCTTAGAAACTGTTGTGAGCGTCGCGGGCAAAAAGTGTATGAAACGGGGTAGGTGATAGTGTAGAGTGGTAGTGGGGGTAATGTGATATCACAGGGTGCGTTCCACTTACGGCCAAATTGCCCGCAAGGCCCGTGGTTTTCGTTTTAGAATTTATTAAAATCTCTTGAAATATGAAAGAGAAATCTGTGAAAGAGCCATTATCGGAAAAGGTTTTTAAATTATAAATTACGACTCGACGACAGTAACATATAATTTATGATATTCATTTCATTACAAAAACAGAAAGTTCCTACGGTCGCGGGCGCGAGCGATTTGGTCGTAAGTGGAATTCGCCCTACATGGAAATCACAGGCGTGCGAGCGAATTCGCCCATTTTCGAAATATGAAGCTCCACGAGCGAGAAAGCCAGAAGCAGCGATGAAGGTCAGCCAGCCAAATCGATTAATTTTCGAAATGTACTAATTACCATTACCACTTACAGTTTATTTCGTTAACTAAAGGCTGATTCAGACTCGCCCAGTAATTTAGTCGAGTGGCGAGTAATTTAGTAATTTGCCATTGTTTTGCTAAACTACCCGATTAAATTTTAGTAGCCACACAGGGTAATTTACTAAATTACTCGCTACTCGACTAAATTACTGGACGTGTCTGTTCCAGCCTTACTAGGTATCCGGCTTCGCCCGGAATTTATATTCTGACTTTATACTTTTTTTGTGAAAATAGTTACATTCATCTGAATTGACCGGGCACAAGAGCTGAGGTACATTTCGTGACCCCAAACTCCAGAGTTTACCGTTCGAATGTTTTTAAACGCAGATAAACCCACACACGTACATAAACTTTCTGCTTTATATAAAGATTTCGAAGAAATTAGAAAAGTGAGTACATACAGTTCTTTTGTTTGAAGAGTTTACAATACATACTTATTATATAGATTTCAATTCGAAAAGAGTCGTAGTTCTTTGAAAAATTACATAATTCAATGGAAGTAGTACAGGAAGGAGGTTAGAATAGAAGCGTGGAATACATGTAACCAGAGCCGGCGGAACCAGTGATGAGATGAGATATTAGGCGGTTTTTCTCGCGCATGCGTGGCGTTTGCAGTACCGTATCCAAGTTGGGGCGCAACTAATAGGTGCATTGTTATTGGCAGGAAAGCATCGGGGTGATCAAGGTACCCCATTTTATCGAAACTTGTACTATACTGATGCTAAAATCGCCGCGCATGCGCCCATTATGCAAGTTATACCCAGGGGTGGGCACTCCGTATTTCAATCTGTTGGCAAAATTTAGTGGGCGGCACAATCTACCAGAGGCGCTGGGATCAATAAAGTTGAAAATATTTGATAACAGATGGCGCTGATGAGATTATTTTGTGGCGGGAATAGAACATAATCAGCGCCGCCCAGTGGCAGCGTCATTGCAGCGTCGTGCAGGAAAGCGTCATATTGAGAGGTGATTGAGAGGTAAGAAATAAACTATTAACAAAATAAGTAATTGAACCCTACAATTATTGACACCGCGTTAATTATTGGTCATAGATAGAAGATGGGTCGTGGTACCTATCATTTATGTGCTGTCCCTGGATGTTTAGACACACATTCAACCCGACATCGATTTCCGAATCCGGAGAAAGATAGGAAATGTTTTGATGCGTGGCTACAAGTTATTCAGAATCCAAATTTACATAAGCTGAATCCCAAACAGGTGTTTATTAATTATCGTGTGTGTCATCAACACTTCACTGTGAACGATAAATTATCTATAAAAACGCGGTGAGCTCTTTCAAGTGATCCTAATGATTGTGGATGAAAGGCTGTGGAAGTGATTTTTTGAATTTTGAAAATTTTACAGACGTTACCCATTATTTTACTAACGAAGTTACTACCCTGATCAGTATGGATCGCTCGAGGGCACCCGAACCGGCTGATGAATTGTTCGGCAAGAGTTACCGCTATGGATATGGAATCAGTATTTGGGAGTGGTATTGCATCGGAATATTTGGTCAGGTTGTCTTGAAGTGTAAGTAGATAACGATTTCCTTTTTGGGTTATTGGTAGTGGACTCACTATGTCCATTTGGACTTTCTCGAATGCTCTTTTAGGTGTATCCGTAATTTTCATAGGTTGCTTTATCTTGGGGACGAGTATTTTATTCCTTTGACAGCTGGGATGATTGCAAAGATGAATTAAACGAGATAAAGATGTTGGGAAGAATCAAAGCACATCATATAAACCCGAACCAAAAGCAGAAAATGAAAGTGGCATATGCCACACAAATTTTAAGTAATTCAATGGCTGTGGCTGTATTTTCGATGGGTAAAAATAGTAAGTGTTGGGATTATAATATCTTGTAAATCAAATTATATTGTGTTACATTCATATTTCTAATCAGCTGAGATAATATTTGTTGCACAAATTATAAAAAAACTCATTTGTTACAGATGAACAACATCCAAATGGTGTGTATAAATTAGACGCAAATAGCATTGGGACCGCTAGGATATGTAAATTCTTTGATACGCTATTTGATAGCTTGAATGGAGGTCGGGTACGAAGTGAGGATACCTCAAAATGTTTAAAGGGACCTGTTTCGAAGCAGTCAGGACATATTGCCTTTTGGGAGGTACAAATACAGAGACTGCAAGAAATGTATTTCATTAAAGAGGGGTGTATAAAACATATAATACCTCCTTCCTTGAAAAATTTTATTTTAACCCTTGAAGGATACATCGTTTTAACAAAAAAATTTTAAAATATGCGACGCAATATGCGCCACGAAATGTAAATCAGGACTCGTTGGAAAACTTTTTCGGCCAAATACGCCAACATCGGTGTAGATTAAACCATTTGTCGCCCAAACAATTTCAAGAATCGTACAAAGCAGTGATGGTTAAGCACATATCAGGTAGTCATTCAATACGGAGTAATTGTGAAAAAACATTTAAAGCATCACTGCTTCAATTACAGGAATTGGTGACACCTGCTAAAAACCAAACAAAAATCGTCCTCAACGAAACATATGAGAAAGAAGTAGAAAATAATATTTTACATAAAGAAATTAGCATGGATAGTGTTACACATTGCAAATTTTATAAAAAAAAGTTTCGGGAAATACACGTGCCAAAGGTGCAATGTACTAATATTTGATAACTCAGACAATCCTGCGAAAAGAAGTTGGAATGCAGCGTTTATGGAACGATGTCAACAAATTTACAATCTGGCGGTGTATATAGTCGGTGTAAAAAAAGAGACCAAAAACATATTACACATAGTAAGATAAGGATCTGATTTTACAAAATATTACCAAGATCATTGTGAAAATGTATGTGCGGCGTTATTGTAAAATAATTAATTCGCGAAATGCAGACAATAATCATTTCCTTATATA
This sequence comes from Andrena camellia, assembly GCA_029448645.1. Lineage (NCBI taxonomy): Eukaryota > Metazoa > Arthropoda > Insecta > Hymenoptera > Andrenidae > Andrena > Andrena camellia. Next base: position 11,827,927 of record CM055677.1, read on the forward strand.
ATAAACACTAAAAATCAAAATGAAAATTGCAACAAAGCTAATAAAATTCAGTGCCTACTGGGCGATTTTACATGGGGCCTTAAATACTTTATGGTATAATAAATTAACCTACGTTTCCTTAAATGTCTTCTACCACTACCACTTTTCACCATCACTTGTTACTCGTTTCGGTTTAAATATATTATTTCATCAACTCCCTTCCCCGCGAAACGGTAAACCTGAAAAGCTGAAACAGTCAACTACTGAGAGCTGAAAATGGAAACAGATCGATGAGATGCATGACAAGGGCACCGAGTCATACAAAACCATCGAAGAAATACCTACCCGAAACAGAATAAAATTCTGATTAGCTACCGAGACCGAACCAAAGTCACTGAACGTAAGTTTGGCTCGATCTGGGCACTTAACGTAGATCGTAGGCTTCGGTCTTTGATTCCGTTTCGCAAGTCGCAATGCTTGGGAAACGTTACCAATTGTCCGAGCACACCAACATGGAGGTACCTACGAAAGTGACCCATTTCTACGAAATATATTTCTGGTCCATGTTCGACCACTGATTTGCGCATTTTTGAAAATTTGGAAAAAGTCTTACGACTAAAGTTCTTAAGCTAAGACTTATTGCTAGAACTATGGCTAGTTGAACCTAAGCACGCGGACATGTTCTTCCGCGATGTATAAAACTTTATGTTTAGTAGCATAAAGTCATTTTAATGCTTGGGAGAAAGAAAGTTAAGTTTAAACACGAGCCACTTTGGCAGCTGTCATTTATTATTATACTATTATTTTATAAAGGCACCATGTGAGGTCCAGATACGAGGAGGTAATAGTGGCATTTTTTATTTCTCGTAACATTGCCACTAGTGTTTTTAACGTCGGTGCATTATGATTTTAATATTGTACGGAGAGAGAAAAGTAGAAGTAGCGAGCATAGTGACCAAGTAGTACAAATATCAACTGTCAATCTTAGTTATTATTATTTGTATGAGAAAGAACTTTAACTTATATAATTGAAAATCCGTAATAAATGAATGCTTTCCATTCACGTTTTATTAAGAGAATCTAATGACTCGAATGTAATTAAACTTGAGAAGTGTAACTTGTAGAAAAAATGTGTGTCGTTACGTGCTTTACAACACTATATTTTTTAAAATACAGTTTAACAACATTTAATTTTCCAATATTTCTTCGCGTTTGGACAATTCTTTTTCGCATTTTCGAGCGCTAGTCCCCTTATTGCATCCGAGCCCTCAATTCAGGTAACTCCAAGCTTGTCTTATATGGGTACCCGGGTACCCCGGTTATCCAACAAGCGTGTATATAAGTTTGAAGTTTTACTATTTAAAATTTTATGAATACATTTTTATTTTCAAAACGTAAATCGACGTAAAAATGTCTACAGAATGGGGAGCCGAAGCGGTTTGTCGATATTTTTACAAGAACATTAAAAATTGTTAAAGGAAACATAGAAATGAGTACCCGGGTATCCGGTTGCGTACATAAGGGTTAAGTATGTATTCGTGGTCACTACGCTCGCTACAGCAATCATTTTGTTCGATGGCATGCAGAAAGATTGAAAGAATGAAAAAGTAGGTATCACTCACCGTTCGTTGCAACAGTCTCACTGCTATCCATGCAGACAAGCATCCCCCTTCAGCAGTAGCTATTCGATCCGCAGGCCAATGTCCCGCAGCTGCAGGGTCAGTACCGAATGGAACGTGTCACACTCACAAATATGTCGCATTAATTTCGCGATGAAGAAGCAATAAGAGCACCGGTGCTCTGAATGAGTTCCAAATGCGTTAAAACACTGATTCTACGGTCGCGTTCACGTTACTAACACGCAGGGCCACTGTGCACTACGAAATACTTTATCGCGAAATAAATACTGACTCTACAATCGCATTGCACACGATTACAAAAGCACTTCACGCTTTTAAACATCTCTCAACAGTGGGAAGATGTGTTCGGACTCGAGTAAAGTGTTTCCAACACAGTCCTCTAGATACTCAGTGTAATGCAGTAGAATCTTGTTAAAGGGCCTTCCATATAGTCCAGTAATCGATGGAATTGATGCAGCAATCGTGAAATAACGAAATAATATCCACTGTAACTGCACAGATATTTAGTGATCCGATCACCGTCGCGGACAACGTCGAACTGTTAGGGCACACCGTTCGGCGATGTAGTGACTTTGGTAGAGGTTGTTGATGTTTTTGTCGCGCTCGGCCGACTCCCAGCTAACTTGAAATTCGTCAAGGCCAGAAATAATATTATATAGCAATGTCCATTGCTAGACAAAATTTTATTTCACAATGTGTGTTTGAAAAGTAACTCGATTTGCAGTTGCATCTAAGCACCCCACGACACTCATGCATTATGCAACTTTCTGCATGGCTTTTAAGAATTACAAATAGAATCCAATTATTATTACTTCACTAGACTGATTAAACAGTGCATTAGAAATTTGCGGGAATGTGAGTAACAGCTTCAATTTTTAATACTTTGCGTGGTACGATACGTGAAAGGGTTCTACTACACGCAAAGTGCTAATAAACAATGTCATCTTGCAATTTATAGCTCGCACGAGCTTTGAAGAAATATCATTTTTGAGCGCCATAGTGTCTTGATCCCCGAAATGGATTTTCGGAGAGAAATCCACGTGACTCGTTGAGAAACCGAGCTACAGCATAACGTAGCAAAAGCCTGCCTTCTATGTCAAACTCTCACTCTAAACAAGTCACACGTACACAAGCACATACACACCTTTCAGCATTTCAACACATTTCAAAGTAGTTGCTGAGTTGGACGCTGTTCATGAGCAGATGCCACTACATTCAGTCTTCAAATTATGGGTCGGTAACACAGTTTGGGTGGCGACACGATCATCCATAAGGTGATAGGTCTATCCTATACCTCGTCTGTGGCAAAAGTAACAAGCGAACGCGGAAACCAGACCAATTTACACTGTGAACGCATCGTTATTGTTTTTTCCTTTACTAACTTTACCGACTTCGGTGATTGTGCTGCATTAGTTCCCCGACTCATCGTTTTTAAATATAGAGTGCGCGTCACAATCCTTGATTTTTCACGAAGTCGGTATTTCAGTTCGTGTGACAGCACACGAGCGACGAATGTATAGAATTCTATACCTGTGCCCTAGTGGCTTCATATAATCGACAATAAAATCTGAACTAAATTTTTATAATCCCTTTTAACGCATAAATTTTATAGTAAAAGATACAAAGCATTAACGACTTAGTCCCTCGTAAGTCATTGAATTATGCAGCTCAATGAATAGAAATCTTTCATCACTGACAAGGTGTAAAACTATACCTCGTCTGTGGTTTCATCATGACACGCAAGTAACTGCCTTTTAAAAGCTATCGAACGGTATGAATCGATAAAAACAATTTTGCTGTACAATGGATGTGGATTCGAGCAAATGGTAACAGAGCGTGTAAAATAGAGAATGTGATGTATTGGACTGTTTGATCTAGCGGCAAGCTAGTAACGATTTATTGGATATTAATCCATCGATTGCTCTTCCTTCATCGTTCTCGCAGCGTCAATGTAAAAATCTTTAATACAGATATAGGATCGGAGAATAGATAAAACCTATACGGTGATGCTTTATTCACATAGGTGAAACATTAAAAATAATCATGATACTATCGCGATCAAATATAGAAGATTATATGTCGATAAGGGCATCACAAACACGTTTGCAAATCATTCAAACGCGTCAACTATTACCAAAGAGTGTCATGTGACATCATCACTTTATGAATGAAATCATCTTCCTGGGTCAGTGCTTTAATTAAATTTTGTGTCATTCTATATATTTTCGCTTGCATGTTTACTTCATTTCTAATGTACGATTATACAGATTAGAATTATTCATGCAAATGCCACGACCTAGAAGCCAGTTACACGAATGTCACAAAAATAAACTTTCCCGTCGAGTTAAAGATCAATAAAAACCACATTAAAAAGAAAAAACTAGTATGCATTCGCACGAACATTTTATTGCAATTACGTTAAGGGAGCACTACGAGTTGTCCTTGTTTCGCGTTCATCGATTTCCCTATAATATGTAGTAGCTTATCTAGGCCCTTGTTACCATAATGCCAAGGCTATTTTCCGACGAAAGCGTTTCTGAGAAATCCTGAAAGTCTCGCCTTTGCACGTATTTCAGCAGAATTAATATTTCATGCAAACAAATACGTGACTATGCGTCATACGATCTATGCATCTCCTATCTGGTACAAGCGTGTCTTTATCGATCTTCCATACCTTCTAACCTTTGCTACTGGAACTTAAAGCTTACATTAATAAAAAGGTAGCAAAAACCTAGATCTTTTACCGTATTTTATCCACCAGTGTGGCGCTAAAATTCAAAGGTCCATGTACTATCTTATCGTCGAGAGAAAGAGACGTCAAACAACAAGGATTGTGTCGCAATCGAGATCGGCAGGAAAGTAGATATCTCCCCCAAAAAGAGCACGTAAAGATGTACATAATACTTCGTTACATCGATAGAATCTCGAAACGTGGGCAAATATCCGTCGACTTTATCGAGCTTCCTTCGCGATCACGCGCATACTTCCTCATTGCGGTACAAGTTAGTAGGAAACGCAGAACGTGATCTAGGAATTCGGTGACGTCCGCCTATCTTCCTCGGTCTCTCGCTATGCTCTGAGCAATATGAGCGAAGCGAAACCCGGACGTGTTACGCGGCTTGTCCTATTACGCCATGCTTCGAGTTCGAGCGCGACAACACCTTAAGAATTCCACCGTTGGACAGAGAAAATCGAAGTGGGAGAGGGTGGTGGCTCGGGTGGAGGGGCGAGGGGAAGGGTAGAACGGAACTACCGTGGATTCACTTGGCTACAGCGCTCAGTCGTTAACGAACTATCAAAGAGATTGGTTATACACCACTTGTGCTTGCACATAGACGAACGCGTTTCCTAGAAGGAATAAAAATGGTTGTCCAGATTCAGAATTCCGTGAGTAATTCAAATTCTCCTCAACGTTTCTATTCTATCCCTGTACAAACATCTATGGAGTATACGCCGCGGTAGTCTTGCACGTTGCGAGTAACCATGCTAATTACTTTCGGGAATAAGTCACGATCGTAGTGTGGCTCTACGTTCGATTATATCACACTCACGACACTGGTCAGCCTTGAAATAATCGGCTCCGCCTCGGGTCAATTTAGCGCGAGTAGTTTTTCTTGCATTACAACGGAAAGACGAGATTCGGGATCGCGTGTCGAGTGCGTAATCCGTAAATCGTGAACGACGTAAGCAAGTTGTGCCGGTCTCCGGTTCGCCCTGACCGCAGCGCCACGGAACATATGCGATATGATCGCTTTCGAGTCGGTGTTCATGTAGCATTGCGTCAACCGTAAACAATTCCAATTACCACGTATAAATGTAGTTCGTGGCATTGGGATGATTTGCCGTATCTGAGCATGCGTTCGAAGCATGCCTCCACTGCGGATCCGGTCTTATGATGGGGACGATGATTCAACGACCTGTTCATTGATTGATCATTAGACACGACATTGTTCGAGCATCCACTGTGAAAATTGCTGGAAGTATTTCTATTTAATTTAGGGTTGCCAACTTTTTTCCGGGAAAATATAGTACTTTACGGCCGAATGTGATAAAAAATACATTGTGAAAGAATATAGTACTTCTCGGAAGGAAGTGATACAAAATAAAACTACATTAAAACAACCACATTTTACTTTTTAAATGCGTATTTTTTGTGGCATTTTGCATTATTAATTAATTTATTATCTGTAACAAATATGTCAAAGCTAAGTTTGATTACACTGAAAGTCCAAATTAACATATATGAGATCATTTTTTATGATAAATACACTGGTTCTGTTTCTCTCTTCCTGCCACTTTATATTCATTACAGAAAAAATCCTCTCTGTTAAAGTAAAGTTGAAATTCGCAAATTCAAATTTTGATGCTGTCGTAGAATATAAAAATAAATAAAAATTGTAGAAATTTATCGGTGTATGGAAAATATAGTATTTTTACGTACTATATCTTTTTCTAACAGTATATAGTACACTAGACAAAAATATAGTAAAATACTATTTATATATTATAATATGGCTGACAACCCTAATTTAATCCCAGAATTTTCAATTAGTCACAATGATTTTCACCAGGATAGATTAATGGAGAATGTAAACAGACTTACAAAGTAAAAAAGATTATGTTCTATGATTCATTTTCAACTATATCTAGTTGATTGAAAGTTTTCCTGAATTAATGTTAGTTTCAGTGGATTATTCTGTTATGAGTAGGCTGCATGACTTTTCGTCCTGTTATTATCAAGCGATGTAATCGTAAAACTATATTTAGTTCTATCATTTAGTGACCAACAGCGTATATATCTCTTATCATGGCTAACTACCACCTGGTTATCAGTTACATTAATGATACAGTACTTACAGTGCACAAGTATGAGTGATGTAAAAGAAATTTAGCAATACACTTGTATCTTTCTTTTTAGAATTTGGCGAAATATACGTTTCTGCGAATAGATAATAAAAGTTTTATGTAAATTTTTTTTAAAGTAATGTCGATTAAAATTATATTTGCAGGATGAGTTACAGAGCACCCTGGCAAAGGCGGGCGACACTTTAGTCGTAATTGACTTCTTTGCCACATGGTGCGGTCCTTGCAAGATGATCGCACCTAAGATCGAGGAGTTGTCAAAGGTTAGATTATTTTACGCAGAACGATTGCTATTACAAAGCTAAATACGCATCGCTAAACAGCGCCTTTCCCTTTAATAGGAGATGCCAAATATTATCTTCTTGAAAATCGATGTAGACGAATGCGAAGATATTGCTGCGCAATATGAAATCACCAGTATGCCCACCTTTATCTTCATCAAGGGAGGTAAAGTGGTATGTATCGCTTGAAACTAATATATACGTATCGAAGCGAAAGGAAATAATAGTTAAAACCGATGTCCGAAATCTGTTTCAGCTGGAAACATTCGCTGGCGCTAATTACGACAAACTCAAAAGCACAATTCAGAAGCACAAGTAAATAATTAATATGAATGATAAGAATACTTTGTAAGCTGAATTGATTATTAATTGGTACTAATCACAAGAGACGCGACAGAAGCCTTGTGGTCTTTAAAAATAAAGTTACTTAACTCGCAAGGAAACTGTGAGATGATAGAATATGTTTTTATAATACATTATCAGTTTTGTTATATATATTTTGTTGCAAAATAAAGTGTAATCAGCTTATAACACGGTGTAATCACTTTCATTCCATTATGTTTTAGTAGTGCAAGAAATAGACTGTCGAAAGACCTATAATACAAAAATTAATTTATTTACACGATCGCGTTTAATTAATACAGTCCGTCCAATATAAAACGATACCATCGAAGAAACCTAATATTTATAGCTATCCACCTACTGACATAGCGACCTCTGGTTGCTTTTGTATTCTTACTAGCAGCGAGCACGCTCCGGTACCAGATTTGCAAGGCTGGCCTAACATTAATCGACTAGAAGGAGACACCAAATTATCCCGCTTTCCTGCAAATTGGAATTAGACGGGATTATGTAACACGTATCACAGTTGTATAGCGCCCTGAAGCATCGGTTAAATTAACGTTCACTTCTTTACCTTGCAATGTAGCATTTCTCAAGAAATTCAGAGAACTTTCGAAGCTCATTTGCTGCAAAGGAGAGGCCGAGTCTTCCATTCCTTTGCGGCTAAGAGGTTGGAATCTGCCATTGAAGGTCATGTAATCCGCGATCAATGATAAATGACGGGCATCAACGGTGATGCCATACATTTTGAACACGTCCCTTACTTCTCGTACGATAACTCTATTAGCAGCTTCAATGCCATACGTTTGGGAAATACCATAAATGTCGTTCGAATACATTCTGTTCAAATCTAACAGCTTGTCGTGTTTAAACATTTCCTATAACACAGAAAGGCATGATCAACGAAGAATGGCCACGAGATATAAAATTGCTATTAACGTAAAATCTTCACTTACTATTATGTTGATGCCATCGGTTTTAAGAATAGTTTCTCCGTCATTATTTTGGAATGTGAACGCACGTTTTAGACACGGCACCTCTGATAAAACCACTCTATTTGCCACGTTTCTAATTATCGTTGGTAAATCCAGTTTTATCATTTTAAGAGGTAACTGAGAAAGAAGAATCATGTTTATAGAAAACATAAGTATATTCGTAGAATGCGATCGCCAAACGCGTTCGAGCAGTTTACTTACCCAAAACGTTAGTTTGCACCATGAATATCTATTTTCATCATAATCATATTTTATTACATGAATGTACATGTCTACAACGTGTTTCTTCCTTTTCGAAATATGTATTTCATTTGCACTTTCATTATCAACGCCCTCATCTTCATCTTCCTCCTGTTTATCTCTATTGTTTGACATCTCATTGCCATTTTCTGTAGCAACATTGTCTTCCTTTTCATTCGCGTCGTCCACTTCCTCTTCTTCTGGATCCTCGTATTCCCGATTTTCCTGATGACGAGAGATCGATCGTGACAATGTTGCATCAGCATCTTCTGCCGCATCTTCTTCGTCCGACGATTCATGCATTTCCCCTAAGTTTGTTCGTGGTTTGAGAGAGGACTCTGTTCCTTCGTTTGGCTCAGCTTGATCCAATAAAGCATCTTCATACATAGACTTCTTTTCGTCTTCCACGTGTATTAAGGCACCTGTTACTTTAGCAACTTTCTTAATTTCCTTAAATATTTCCTTGAAAAATACTTCTTCCGTCTTCTTCAATATATTTTGTGGCTGGACACAAAATTCTCCTTTGTAGGACTTGTGCGGCAGATAATTAATGGTCATAGTATATACCAGTTGTCTATTCGGCGACTGTTCCATGTGCCTACTTATTGTAATATTACTTAGAACACTCGATAAAATGCATTTGGTGAGCTTTAATCTCAATTTTTTGGAGTACTTGGCTACGTTCTCTAAATCTTTTTTAAACGGTATCTCCATGCTGGGCGTTTTAATATTCTTCGACGCCATCATGAGTATTTCACGCAATCTCGGTATACCCAATGTAACGTTCATTTCCCCACGACCAGCAAAGTGGAAAGTATTTAAAGTCATTTGAGTTGACGGCTCACCTACTGATTGAGCTGCCAGCAAGCCCACTGGTTCACCAGGTGGACACACAATCCTCATTACTTTCATAGACAAAAGATCTCTTAAACTGTTCTTTTTTATCGAAGCATTCCTATGCTTACTATTCAAATATTCCTCCATCAGATGTTCCAATCGTTCAGAGAGCACGCCGAAATCTATATCTTGCCTGTATCTTGACATTACTGGGTCAGGGCAACTTGTACACTCGGCAGAAATGAGTTCCTTCTCTTCCGCTGGGGCTCTTAGCCACTTCCTCATAAGCGAAAGCGCAGCTTTGCTCCTTCCAGAGTTCTCGTCGATTTCATTAAATTTTGAACTTTTAATATTCAGGTCCTGCGAGGAGAATCTTGTGAACGGACTAATCTTCCTCTTCTGTAACATAGTCCCATTTTTACTTTTCCATTTCTTTATTGTCTTCACCAATTTCAAAATTCTTTTCGTGTCTGAATCCTCCTTCAGATTTTTCACCAGCTCTTCATTGACAATTGCGTCTTTATTGTCGATTAAGAAATCCATCTGTTCTTTCCTTAAAAATCTCGAGCCTGGAACATCAAGCCCATCTTCTCCGTAATAAATCTGTACCAAACTGCCATCCGAATCTCGTACCGTCGAGTCGTAATTAATAACTAAGCCCTCGAGATGTTTAATCAGACACCGTTGCAGATATCCTGATCTACTGGTTTTCACGGCAGTGTCGATAAGACCTTCGCGCCCCGCCATACAATGAAAGAAAAATTCTTGAGGTTGAATTCCTGTCATGAATCGGCCATCGATGAAACCACCAGCCCTTGGCGTTGGATCGTACGCAGGAAAGCTTGGAAGACTTTTCCCGCTGATCATCAAAGGTGGCCTCTTTCCTTCCAACTCGATCTGTCCAAGTAAACATGATATTTGCATGGTATTTACAGTGGAACCTTTTGCGCCAGACTGAACCATTAGCTGCAAGTTATTGTCTGGAAATTTTTTCAACAGACCAGCTGGTAAACAGGTCTTATTTATGTCGTTAGTGTACTGATCCAGCGCGCTTTTGTATTTCCGATCGACCTGCGCACGGAACTTGGGATTACTCCAATAAGATTCCTCCATCTTCTCCGTAACTTCATTCGTAGGTGTATCAGCAGGCAATTCCAGTATCGATTTCTGGATATCTTCCCCGATATTTCTGCAGTTGGAAATAATCTCTCTACGCTTTGCGTCTGCCTTCTCTAGCAACAAGATATCTTCGATGCCAAGCGTAAATCCATTTCTCTGCAAAAATGTCTGGAACAATTTACCAAAGGCACTTAGCAACTTCGTAGAGCACATTCCGCCGTAGAGTTCAAAGATACAATGTATAAGACCGAACGGCGTGGCACCATAATGTGTTTTATCAAGTACACCGCACAATAGCTCTCCATTTCGTATAATAACTTCTGCCTCCGACATTGTTTTGGGATTCGAGAATTCAGTGCCACACTTCCAACGCCGTGCTTTCGCAGTCTGCCATTCTTTTACACTGATCTTAGCACTTGCTGTTAAATTTATACGCGCCTGGCTCGATGGGATAATATTAATGATAACAGTGGATATGACTTGTTTACCGGACCACAACGGTTCTGGTTTTATAATGGTAGGCGGAAGGAGTATTATATTTTCCTGCATCATAGACAAAGCAGCGTAAACCAATTGCATGTAATCTGTCCGTGGGAAGAATGTCCCTCTTACTGTTAAACGAACGCCAGAGATCATGTGATCTTGAATGAGACCGCCTAATGGAGTGCCATCTTTGGGTACGAGGTACTGATTCGATACATTAGCTATGTTGTATCCCTCGCTTCTGGCGAGTTCGTTCTGGGGATAATGTGCATTCATTTCGTCACCATCGAAGTCCGCGTTGTAAGCTTTGCAATTGGCGTAATGAAGACGCAGAGTTTTCTCTCCTTTTAAAATACGAGCTTTATGAGCCATTATACTAGGTTTATGCAAAGTCGGCTGACGGTTTAGTAGTAAAACATCACCATTTTGCAGATGCCTATGTATAATTTTAATGCCTTTAAAAAACTTGTTCGCTTTGTCACTTGTTGTTAAAAGTCGTTTCGCAAGAGCTTCCCTTTTCAGAGCATCGTTAGCAGAGATACGTTGCATGCTTCCGTCTTCGTTCTGAACCATGACTGCACCAGGATGAACATTGGGACCATTTAAAACTAACTGTCGCAGTTGTACAACATTCCAAGGTGTAACAGGTATCGGATATGTTAGTTTCAGCGCGAACGCTTCGGGAATACCAATCTCATCTATATTCAAGTTAGGATCAGGCGTAATGACTGAGCGGGCAGCATAATTCACTCTTTTACCCATCATGTGCATTCTAATAACACCTTCCTTCTTCTCTATAACTTGCTTCAGACCTTGACAGTTTGCAGAATCCGTGGTTTTATTCAAGTCGCGGTCCATTAAGTGATCTACGTTCGCTTGTAAACTCTCCCAAGCGTTGTGCAATTTCTCAACCGCTGAATTTCCCTGCATTTGCTCGAACACAAGCTTACCCTCTTCTGGTAGTTGATCTGTATCTCCATCTTGAATCGTTTGAATGATATTTCTTAGCACAAGGCAGTCCTGAATAATAGTTTTGTAGACTTGGGTCTGTGGATGCTCTATCATTTGACCTTTGAGAAAATTAACTGGCCTAACTATTGGCGGCAGAACTGGTATTACTTCGAAGAAAAATATATCAGTTGGATATTCAATGTCTACCATTCCGAAGCAAGGAATAAGTACTGTAAGAAAATCCTTCTCATGATTCCAGAGTCTTCTTAGATATTCCTTAGACTGATCTGGCATTATTATCACCGTGTCTATTTTATGAATTACTTTACGTGAGTTTCTGTACTCATCGTCCACCTCCGATATTTTAGTCGTCATAATTTTATTCTTCAATGTTGTAATTCTCGGTATAATTTCGTTACAATTTGTACAAATTTTCGGTGTTACATATTGCTTCAAGACATTCTCAACGTACGAATGCCACTGCGTATTAATATTTTTTGTATTCAACTCAGTTTCGTTGCACTGCATACGAGACTGATCGAATCTCGATCGATTGAGAAGATTCTCTGTATAATTATTAATGATATCTTGAATATATTGTCCATCGACCTCATAAGGATTGCTAGCACCACCAGCGAAAACCATCACTTCCTGCTCCAAGCCTTCAAGATCGCTAAGATATCCTTGCTGAAGCAATTTCAGTTTCGCGGACAACAACAGCTTTACGTAAACAGGAATTTGTAAGGTACAGCATTTTAAACAAGCGGTCTTAATCAACATGTACAATCCTTTATGAAACAATGGATTTACAACTGGCATGGGTAATTCTATATGTCCGAAGTGGCCAGTACATTTAAATACATTGCATCCACATGTTCCGCATGGATCTGAACTTTCTATAAGGGGACCTAAATTACAAAACAAATGATGTATATTACTCATTCTTTTACCTATCTTTGTGTGTACGTAAATGTATAGTCCATTCAACAAGTCGAGTTATGAGCTGTAAACAAAGGCATGCGGCGTTCAGACAGAACAGAGACATTTCCCTCGGATACCCTATTGCATATTATTCGTTGCAAATATGAGTATGAATAACGCAATAAACAAAATAAGTTCTAAACAATTAATATCTTTTAATTCAGAATTTGATTCTCAGCTTGATTCCAAACTACTATCGCTGTCGCTATTATTATTATTTTTAAACTTTTTGGTGTGAGCCGCTTCAGAAATTGATACAAAGACAGTCCTGTCATTAATAATTGACCAGCATTTGATACCTTGTGGCAAAATTTGTTTGTTGTTGGTGACTCGACTCGTTGAATGGACTTTACATACATGTACATTTATATTCACTTCTTTACCTAATGTTGGATCGTACAATCCTCCTTTTAACGGATGCCCTAATATATTAAACGACAATGGTGTTCTTATTTTAGCAACGCTTAAATTTCTTATATCATTGGCAGTAAACATAGAAAACATTAAGCATTTCGGATCCAAGTGCTTGGGAGTCAAGCGCGGAAAACGATATTTATTCTGTGCCATTTTAATAGCCCTTCCTTTTGCGCTCTTCAATTCCTAAAAGAAAAATATCAATATTTGTATATTTAAAAGACGAACAGACAATTCGGATACGTATAGAATATGCTTTATTAAAAGAAGTACATTGACAGTACCTATAATATAACTTTTTTAAAGAAAACAATATACACGGTTTCATAAGTAAATCACTCCCCAACAGCTGTATCAATAAATTTCTGCATTTCGCGAACAAATTTCACCGTTCAGTCACAAACCGTCACAAACTGATTATGTTAGAAAATTTTCGCCGCATGGCACAACATTATCAGCACGTGTAGTAGTCACACGTGTATTGGTCGAGTCTCGAACAATCGAAAATCGATCGTAACGTCGATGTGTTTATAGGCATTGCACCTCGCGATATCCAGCGATATCACACGCGCTCACTGAACGCCAAAGAAGTAAAAAGTCAGTGGAACCGAAAGAATTTTAAACTTCGAAATGTAGTTTGCCAATACGAAGTTGAGCGTGAAATGTTTCATAAATTCAATAATAAATAATAGATATAATTTGTGGTGGCGTATAGTTTTCCAAGAGCTTTTGCGTGGCAAAATATATAAATAATCGAAGAATATTTATAAATACGTACTTACATGTCACGATGTTTATATCGGCACTCTTATTTAATGTTTAATGTTCGCTTCGTAGTTTGCCCCCGCAGACGTGTAAAGTAATTTCTGCGCGCGGTGGAAATAGAACAAGAAGTTCCGAATCGCATTAATTTTCTAAGTATATCGCGAAAGATGTTGACTCCGCGATTTGAAATAACTCAGACCGATGTGGAAGTCTCGATAATAATTTACGCTCCATATGCCAATGTTAAGGACACAGAAATATACGTTGAGGGAACGGATTTCAGATTTTACTCTACACCGTATTATTTAAGGTAAAGAATTAATCTCAAGAAGCTGTGGCATTCCGTTTTCTCTACGAACCTCTTTTATCTCAGGTTAAAGCTTCCGGGCGAAATAGAAGAGAATGATTCGTCGTTTGGATCCTACGACTGTGAGAAAGGAGATTTCTCTTTGAGATTTTCGAAAGTAACGAAGGGAGAATATTTCGAAAATTTAGACATGATAACTGTATTGTTAGCGCCGTCCAAAAAGAAAAGCACAATTGTTGCTAATATTGAAGTGATTGGTAAATATTATTTATCTCCAATTGCTTGTTTAGTTTTAGCTTAGTACGAGTTTTATACATTTCGTGTTGTAGGAAATCCATCTGCGAATTCAGAAGACATTAATGAAACGTCAAACGACAATGGTTGCAAGGTGGATGAGAATACCAACGGCGATGAGTGGTATATGCACCAGAATAATCCTACCGAAACCATAAGTCTCTTATCTGGTTCCCCTAAATATGGCTTTGCGAATAAGATATCCGCAGCTTTAGCGTCCTTCGATGTATATAATTTAAACTATAAGCGTTGTGTATTAGTTTTACATGTAAACATTGATGGTCACTTATAAGCATATCGTTTTGAACGTTAGGCGGCATGGATTAAGGAAATAGTGGATCTCCCGACGCCTGATTCGACACCTCAGTCGGAACGGAAAACTTTAAGAGAGAAACGTGAACTTTCGGACTTTAACGAAGAGCATTATTTAGCGGATCTCATGCAGGTAGAATGTATAGAACCATACATATTGTTTACCGCAGAATGGGATACCCTGGAAAAGGAAAACGTTGCATTAAACGAAACCGAGGTGGATTTATTGAAAGAGCTTCCGAACAGAGAATATTTATTGAACAACGAAGAGACTCATAGGCTTCTTCTAAGTTTAGTTGATATTCTATTCGGTAGCTGTTATAATCATAGGACGACGCTGGGAGAGAATACAGTGGAAAGCAGTTGGACTATAAATAAATTGAGTTCTACCTTATCTTGGTTCGATGTACGTCGAATTTTCTAAATTTTCGCGTCTGTTTCAATCCTATTATTCGACGCGTTAATAACAATATTTTTAGGAATTTTCTGACCCAGAAGAAGTTGTAAAGGCATGCTTTAGAAGATCGTTATGTTACCCACTTTTCAGAAATTGGAATCTTTCTTTGAAAGTCTTGGAAGATGTGAAGAAGGTTATTAAGTTAGGTAAGCAGGAGATGAAATATCATTTTGTGAAATAATTATGCTTTGACTTTCAATGTACTTTGATACTAGGTAAGAAGTATATCATAAAGCGTTTCTGCGAAATACACAGCTTGTTTAACAATGCGTGCGAGCCACGGTACATACTAAATCAATTGTACATAAGTAATTATTTGGTTTGGTTACAACAAGTTCACGAATCTGTAATAGAGTCGCTGTACACTTTAATAGTTAACGTAAGTATGGAATTGATAACAAATAAACTGTTACAGACTGTTGACAGACTTGTATTCCTTTTAAGGTTCAACCGAGTAACGAACAAATGGGATTCCACTTAGGTGAATTAGAGCAAGCAGCTTATTCGGTTCAGGAAGACGATCTCATTATAGAAAATTCCGTTCATGACATGGTGGGTCAAATGGACGAATTGACAGTGAATGACAACGATAGGGATAAGTAAGTGTAACGACAAATAATACCTTTTATAAATTCTTCGAATTTAAAGCTTCACTAAAGTAATATTATGTTTTTACGTTGTATGATTTTATTTTAAAGGCCAAAGACTATATACTACATTAAAGACAAACATTCTTTAAAGTATTTGTAAGTATTTTAAAAGAATTGTTTTGAGTATTGATAACTTTATCACTTAACAAGGCTTAATCTATTACCGTCTAATGGATGAATGAAATATTTACACAAACTATGAACCCCTATTTATGACACACCAGTGTAATATACTAACTGAACTGCACCTCCCTTCGTCCAATCACATAGATATCAATTTGCAAATTCATGTTGACGATACATAATGGCAACAATCTGTCGTTATATTTGCACACTACGCATGGCAAAATGTGCACAGTGAGAAAGGCGTAAACAGTGTCCTTCCATATAATTTAGATGTCGATATTATTTTACGCAGGTTGTCGAGCAGCTCGAGTTCAAGTGACAGCAGCGATACAGATTCTGAGACCGACTCAGAAAGTAGCACTTCAACCACCACTACAACGAGCAATAGTAGTAGTCTAGATTCTGACGATGCAAGTGAAGCGGAATGAATTGCAAACGTACGCACATAATATCCAGTCCTTACATATAACGTCCCGTATTTCTACGTCTGAAGCTTCGGTATCTAGTACCGAAACCGTTACAAAAATAATGTCTTCAAAACGTTTTTATTTACTTACGACGTATAAGTAAAAAGTTTATTATTAATGCCTTCTGTGTTCATATAATGATATTCGTACTTATATATACACATGCTAAACAAAACTGTTTGTAAGATTTACAATGATACATCTCCGCTTTTACAATCAACTTTCTATGAACATGCAAAGCGTTTTTGTAATTGCATAAGGGCTCTATAAAAATTGTCCCTGTAAACATGTACAGTATATACATTAATTTCTCGATAAGATGAGTTCTTTACGCATTAAAGGACATAGTCGATCCATGGCACCAGTTTATAATAATGGTTGATCAATTTACGTTGCGCGAAATCATCCGAATTATCGTTAATTTCCGCGTCCGAATTCGTTGCACCGATATCATCTGCTTTCAATATCCTGCTTTCATCATCGAAAGTATTTTCAACGCCACCCTCTGGATCAACCTAATAATTCGTAAAGCATTTAGTTATACTTCGCAGGTCCTTATTCTACAACTGATCAGTTGTATTTAGAAAGTGCAGTTGAAAGCAATATTTCAAAGCTGGTCACCGTAATATCGTTATACTGTAAAAACTCTGTATTTTCGATCTCGGCGTTAAATTCTTCTTCTTCAGAATTTATCCAATAGTCCGCAATTTCTCCGTACACCCCTGGACTTTCGTTTACACCGTTCATGTATACATCCAGCTTTTTATCTCCTAATTTCGCTGCGTCTAAGCTTTCCAACGTCGTTGGCTTGTAGTTTTCAACGAGTAGAACGGATTAACGTGATGCATTGTGAAAGAAGTTTGTTGTATTTGATAGGAACATTTACCTTTTGATAACCGATTGTACTCATACTATGAAAGTGGCCATGGTAATCAGGATTTCCTGCCTTCAGAACCAAGTGCGTGTATTGCTTCAAGTTTTGCCCTTCTTGGTGCAAGTGCGGAGCGTACAGTATTATCCGTAAAGGCAAACTCTCCCCTCGTTGAACCTGTCTTTCTTTATCCTCAGTGTCTCCATTTAATGCTTCGTGATCTGCGGAAGAAAGGCTTGCAAGAGGAAAATGATAATTTTAGGCCAGGGCTTCTTAAGATACATTTAAAAATGTAATTCAGTTTCCTATTGTGGAGGTTTGAGAAACATTAAGTAGTACTACTACTTAGTTACTATGGTCAACGCGTTACAAATATGTTATGGCTACTACCGACTGAAGAAATTTCTTCCTTCTCCTCCGTATTCTTCAGACTTCCATCCATTGCATTCTGAACACCTTCACGACCACTTGTTACATCGGTGTTTATATCAGTAATCGCGAAAAATTGATTGTTATTTACAGTTGTTGGTTCGCGATCCTGCGCTACTGTGCGTTCTTCGGGTGTTTCTAAGTCCGAGGCTACAGATGAACCTTGAATTTGTGTTTGCTTCAGTGAAGCTTCAGACGTCGATTCAATTTTATCGTCGACGGAAGTGGTATTCATATTCTCGTCGTTTCTTATATTTTCCATTGACGTGGTTTCACCCGCATGGTCTATTCCACCAAGTTCCGAATATGCGTGGAGTGTTTCCGTTTCCACAAATGGCGTATCAGTTATTATACTATTAGGAGTCGTGGTTGTATTGATATTTAAATTTAAGTCAAAATAAATGATGTTGCTTGTATTTTTATCATCTTCAGTCTCGTCTGCTTTCTCTGAAGGCACAGTAACACTCTCTGATTCCAAGTTAGTGGGCGTTTGACCCGTGTACGGATCGAGATGTCTGTCCACTTCCTTTTCATCCGGACGCACACCTCGAATATATTCATCATAATTCGTGGAATTCTGTACCGACGGTGGTTGCTCCTATTCATCACAGGAGTAACTAAAACTCTTACATTTCCCATTCATTAACACCTACCTCCGGAATCATAAATAGTCTCCCTATACTTACGTCGCAAGGGCCGCACGGATCTTCATTGTATGTAGAAAGAATAGCTGCTTTAACATAAGGGAAATATAATATGCTCCAGGGCACAATGATTTGATAACTCAATTTACCACAGCTGTAATTGTAATATCCCATGTATTAAATGTATATGTAATTAAAACGGAACAATGAAGAAAGGAGAACAGAGTTCATTACTTTCTGCGCGAATAATGCCGCGGAGCTAGAAACCTTCTAATTCGATCAATTCGGAGTGTTATTCTTCTTGCTGGGAAATTATTTAGAAGAGTTTTTATAAAAAGGTGATATAACTTTTGCGTTAAGTAATTGCAAGCGACGATGACCACGTGGAATGTACGTTAAAAAATGGACTTTCTTTGCTTGCAGTACGTTGTATATCGCGATTAGCAAGTGTTGAAGATAACTCACCGGTCGACGACCACCACTTCGTCCTTCGATGCCCGAAAGCTTCTCCAGATATTGAACTCGGGGCTATCCTGAAGGAAGATGACGCCTTGCTGGCTGGTCTTCGAAAGGTCGTTGACCGCCTCTTCCGCGCCCCAAAAATATTCCGGCTCCAGTATATTTTTGGATATCTCTTTCCACGCTTTTACCTCCATGCTATCTTCCGCGACGTCGTCCGATAAGCTTGCCGGCGGCGTCACAACGAAGAACAGGATGTTCCGATAACCAGCTTTCTCGAATCGTTTCTTCAGCATCTCCAACCTTGCGGACAATTACTTTAAAAGATCTCACCGCGGCAAGTCGTCGATTCTCGTTTGCTCTTCCACGAGAGGTTTTACGGAAGAGGCGAGCTACGGTATACAGCAAGTTTCTATTGCGAGCGAAATCGTCGCGGCCGCTAACAGTTCCAGCAAATGATTCTAATGCGACTCGTAACACCCTCAGGTCCCGCGAGATGCGACTAGAAATTATTAACAGAACGGGCCTTGCCGTTTCTTCAGCGACTCACATGATTGCTTGCCTGAAGCTGTAGTACCAAGAAGGATTCAGGAACGCGAATACGTTCACGTATCCCAGATGCCTCTTGCACAGATTCGTGGCACGGCATTGCTGGACGTGCGCCGGGTTATCTTGGGCCTCCTCCGATTCAGGGAAGGAGCGAAGGGTTTGCGAAGACACCTCCTCCCGAACAGCGAGGCTCCCAGTAGCCAGCACGATCATCAGCACCGCGGTTGAGATCCACATGGCTCTTCCACTTTCTCGAACGTAAGCCCTGCGTTACCAGCCGGCGACAAAAGATATCATTCGAGGGCTCGAGAGTGCGATTCGTGCGCGCAGGCATGGGAATGAAATGTTTAAGAGCGATAGGCGAGAGGGTTCGAGCGACGAGGCGTGAAGTATGAAGCCGATTAATGAAACTCCGCGATATGCAAACGCGTCTGCATACCGATTATTAACGGACGCGCGTTATCTGGGCCCGGAGAGGCGATAAACTGGTTAAAAAGTAAGAGCGCCAATGGTGGAGCACCGACTGCGTCTGGATCATCGTTCATCGATCGTGGCGTGAGCGCGCGCGGCCCGCCTTGATATCCGGGCAGAAAAATCAATTTACGCTGAATATCACGCGACATGTATGCGGCTCACACAGAAACTGTAACGTTTTTCTGACCTCGCATGCTGCTTGCTGCCGCTGGACCACTGTTCAGCATCCCTCCTACACGTGGCATAAACACGACACGTCTGCTCTGTGCAACGTGTTGCTCGCGTTACAGTATAACTCGCCAGTCGGGATAAGAAACTGCTAACTGGCTTAAGGGGCCATATACGTTTCTCCATTGGAAAGAAATGCATTTGTTTTTTTTTTTTCGTTTGCATAATTTGATAGGTACATGTCTTTGAAATATTTTACGCCTAAAGCGAACTCGAAATTGCAATTATTCGCGAAGTTACAGCCATTCGAACGAAACGGGTCGCGCCGCTCCCATTTCAGATTTACAGCGGGCTAGCGGCACTTGTGGAGTCGTAAAATAGGGGGAAACCTATTGTAAAAAAATATGTTTGGAGTGTCTATATTGTATTTATAGGGACCATAATTAGTTTTAGGGCCATTATTGTATCACCTTATCAAAACTCTCCTAAAACTTTAAGCGCGTTTCTCTCGAAACAGCAGTTTTCAAGACAGTGGGCATGATAACTGCCTCACCGTTCATCCGATTAATTTCGTCATTTACACGCATATTCTACGTAAGATTCGTTATCGGGTAACGGAAGCTTTTTTAATTAAATTCAACGATTTTTTAATAACAAGAAGAAATGTACGACTTTTATAATCGCGACTGTTTTCTTCAAAGTGATACCATTGCCGCAATTGTTGCTTTTTCGAAAAAATGACGCCGGTACCTGAGAACTACGATTCCAAAGATTGTTAAAAAATCGGTGATTTTTGTTTCACACCGATCGTACGGGCTGAATCATGCCCACCGTTTGAGGCTGCGCCAAAAAACATATTCTACGCCACGGCTCGCGGACGCCACGTTCTTAAAAAATTTCCCTGGACACAAAAAGAATTAAACCAATCGGACTAATAGTTTATCCCTGAATCACTCCCAAACATTCGCCACGTTTTAGTGCCGAGAAACGTGTATGACCCCTTAAGCTAAAATTAAGCTATTTTTAAAGATATTTTTCTCAGTAAATGCAACATATAATGAAATAAATCTTTTTGGTATTTATTAAGCTACTCTTATATTATACAAAAATAATTTAAAAAGAATTTTTGCAATTTGTTTTAATTGTTTATTTACAGTGTCAATATGACACCTAAAAGAAAGAGGAATGTTCACGGCGTAGGTGATTTCCCGGCTCAGGCTCATCCGAAACAAAAAATTCCAAAAGATTCTTAATCTCTATGAGGGTCGCTATAACCCCTAGCACAATTAACAATTTTTGTTGAAAAGTAAAAAAAATGGCGCCGGTTTGAAAAAAGAAGTTTGGCAAAACACCCAAAAGGATGTATTCTCGGGTGTTCCATGAGAAAAATCTCGGTTATTTCTCGACAAAAATTGTTAATTGAGTTAGGGGCTATAGCGGCACTCATACAGATTAAGAATCTTTCGGAATTTTTTGTTTCGGATAAGCCCGAGCCGGGAAATCACCTACGCCGTGAACATACCTCCTTTTTTAGGTGCCATATTGACACTGTAAAAAAACAATTAAAACAAATCGCAAAAATTCTTTTTAAATTATTTTTCTATAATATAAGAGTAGCTTAATAAACACCAAAAAGATTTATTTCATTATATGTTGTATTTACTGAAAAAAAAATCTTTACAAATACCATAATTTTTCGGCCGTTCAAAGTAGAATGACCCGTTAAACGTCGAGGTAACCATTCGTTTTCAGAACGCCATCCATCGCCAGCGTCGAATTATACATTAATATAGAAGAAAGATTATTCCAATCTATGTATGCGTATTTTAATACAGATCTCAGCGTAGAAAGTCTAAGGAAAGAGGAGGAATGATGTAGAACAAGCCGATTCCGTGGAATTGTTTCCCCCACGAGATAAGTCCATCGACTTCCTCTTTCTTCTTTCCGCTGGGCGAGGTTTCCATTTTCTGAATGATTCTTAAAAGTTTCAGTTCGATCCTTAGAAGATTGTCGACGTCGAGCCTGGACAATAAAATGATTTGAGGACCAGCGGAATTGAAAGAAGCAAACACAGCTGGGATGCAGATTTGGAGTAGGACCAGAAATGGAAGAGCTGTTCTTCATCGACTCGATGGTAATCTCTCAACCGTTTAATCTGATTTATAACGGCAGGCTTGAATTCCAAGCTCATTCAATTCGATTTCTCATTAGATCGGACATCCGCCGAGATCAGTCGATGGGAATGAACACGTGCGCGCAGTATAAACGGAACAGAGAGTCCCTTGTTCTCAACTTTTCAAAGCTCCGGGCACCACTCCGGGTGCCGTTTTACACGGTCCTCCTCCAAGCAGTAGCAGCTCCTCTCAAGCTATCGGCAGTCGATCTCTCAATGTTTCACAAGGAACAGTGCGTTTCCCAAGGTATCTTCATAAAGCGACTACGATCCCAAATTGCCACGGCAAATTCATCCTACCGGCTTCATAATTTTCAAGCGAACGCGTAGAGACCCCGCGGACTTCTAATGATGCGTGCAAACGGAAGGAGAGGCTGCGGAGAAGGTCTGTGCGAATGGACAGCGTGCTTGTTCGATATCTGAGGCGCAGTGCTAGGAATCATCGCTTCGAGGGAGCTCTATGAAGCTTGGCTAACAGACTCACGCGCCCCTCGTGAAATGTGCCTTGAAAGTACTACTTTGGAATCGTAGCTGTGAATTGCAACCATGATCGGTCCGAGCGCGAGGCAATGCATGTTGATCGGGCTGCTGTCGCGTTTGCTCGTCCCAATTGCATCCACCAACGAAGTGGCTCTGTTCGACAAGGAGCTGCACTTCGGGGCGGCCGAAGGGAACAGCACGTTGTTCCTCAACTTCGGCGAGAGGAGAGCTGCGACGAGGCGCGAATCGAACGCCAGTTTGCTGAACGTCGAGAAGGCGTTCAAGAATAAAGCCAACACCTTGTCGCGGCTTTTTAAAATCCACATTGACCGGCTGAAGAATCAAACCGACCAGGTAACCGCGAGCTTGCGAAATCTAATCTCCCATCGAATTTAGGCACTCGATGCCAATAGCAGAGCTCCTTCGCGAGGCGTTCCTAGAATTGACCATTATACAAAATGCTTTTCAGGTGGAACTGGTGTTCCTCATCGACGCCTCGGGGTCCGTGGGCCTGAAGAATTTCCAGAGCGAGTTGAACTTCGTGAAGAATCTTTTGTCCGACTTCACCGTGGAACCCTTGGCCACGAGAGTCGCGATCGTGACATTCGGTGGCCGAAGGAGCATCAGGCGCAACGTCGATCAGATATCTCGGAGCGGCGAGAACGACCACAAGTGTTACTTGTTGAACAAGCAGTTGAACAACATCAGCTACACTGGCGGCGGGACTTACACCCGCGGCGCTCTCCTGGAAGCTCTCGTAAGCGTTCCTTCGACTAGCTTCTTTACCAAGCGTTTCAAATTACTGATTAATTAATCGATGAGCCAGAGGGTGCTCGAGAAAGGCCGGCAGAGCGCGAAGAAAGCTGTGTTCCTTATAACGGACGGGTTCAGCAACGGCGGGGATCCTCGCCCAGCGGCGAGCCTTTTAAAGATCGCCGGCGCGACGATATTCACGTTTGGAATAAGAACAGGCAACGTGCAGGAGCTCCACGACATAGCCAGCTTCCCAGGAAACACCCACAGCTATTTCTTGGACAGCTTCGCGGAATTCGAGGCCCTCGCGCGACGGGCGTTGCACCGCGGTGAGAGCCCGATAAGCTCGAACTCGAGATCCCCGAGCCAGCGAGATTCGCGACGAATAGTAGAGCTTATGAGATATACAGTTTCTGCGAGCTGCTCTTTAGTAATTAACCAGCACGCTCGAGCAGTTCACTGACTCGAGCCTTGGCTCGAGGGAACGTAGCGCTTTATCTAACGCAAGTTCACCACGTTTCCGTTGTTATAGATTTGAGGGCCGGCAAATATGTGCCAGTCACGTTACCAGATAACTGCAATCTTCTCTGCGCGAATATCAGCGAAGTCGAGAACGAGCGAAGCTGCTGCGATAGTTTCGCGACGTGCGCCTGCGGGATCACGACGGGTCATTACGCCTGCATTTGCCCCACGGGATATTTTGGCTCCGGCTTCAATGGATCCTGCCAGCGTGAGTCCGTCGAAGCTGCAAGCTCTTCTGTTTATGTTTTGCGAGGCCGTTTGTTTTAATTAATTAATGGTTTTTTTTAGCTTGCCCGAATGGCACGTACGCCTCTGGAGAGATCTCGGGGGACTCCACGTACACCTGCATATCCTGCCCCGACGTAAATCATGTGACTACTAAAGTACCTGCTACTTCCGTGGAGCACTGCGTTTGCGCCACCGGATTCACCACCGACGGGAAGAAATGCGAAGGTAAATCGTGGAGTGAATTGTTTATTAATTCGTTGTTTGCTTTATTTGTTTGGCGACTCTGTCTGGCTCCGGCTACCAAATGAATCCTTTGCCGACAGCGAGGAGGGGTACATTTCCGGTTAAAGTTACTATGTCGTTCATGGGATCGGGGTACTGCGGCATGTAAGGGCCGTATATTTCGAGCTGGAACTTTGGTTTCGATGCGAGCCAGCCGTACTTCAGGATTATATTATATTTGGTAATTGTTCAAAGAAGTTTCATATGGATTAAAGGGTCATGCCTGGTTGGCAGGCGAAGAGAACGGGATTTTCAGGAATTTTTTGTGGAAAATCTAATGTATATTTCTTACAACTATTTGCTTATTTTAAAAGTACATATATTCAGCGACTCTCAGCAATTTTGTTATAGAAAAATATTAAAAAATGAATTAATAACAGCCACTCTCGTGGAAGCTGTTTGTATAAAGGCGCCGAGCTAGATCTTCTGAAATTAAGGATGTATTGGACCTATTTTCAAAATGGTACCAAGTTGATGGAAATTTGTGAGATTGTTCTTTCTAATCCTCCTGGTGTGCTCCAAAAATTTTAAACGAATTCACTAAACGGTTGCCGAGTTATAACGATGTTAATTTTCGCGATCTTGACAGATAAAACAGCTGAAAAAATGTTGAAGAAATGGTACCAATGTTTTCATTTTTTTTTTACATGTAGTATATGGCTAGATGAAAATATCTGCCGAGTTTCAATTGTTTTCACTACACCGTTTTAAGGAAATAAATTATAACTTGAGAAAATTGTGAATTCTGGGCATTTTCACTGGCAAAAGTTTGGTAAATAATGCTTGAAAAAGCATTTGTAAAGTGAAAAATTCCTTCTTAGGATTAAAAATAAGACTCCAGCTGTCGTTCGTGTTCCTTACAGCTAGATTTACTATGCGTAAGACGTAGATATTCAAGTATTTCAAATTTCACATACTTTTGTCTAATATTGTACGCCCAATACATCCTTAAAAAGTGAAGAAGATTCTGTTAATATATGAGTTTAGCTGGTACTTGAACGAAGGATTTTTGTTTTTGATGAAAACTCTGTTTTTAATAAAAAAAAAAAACGAACAATTCAGAAGCACAAATCAATCTTTTGAATAATCCTGCGTTCAAGTACCAGATAAACTCATATATTAACAGAATCTTTTTCACTTTCTGATTTTAGACGATCCAGCTCGGAGAAATCGCGCTCACCGCGCAGCGCCTTTATAAAAACAGCTTCCGCGAGAGTGGCTGTTATTCGTTCATTTTTAAATATTTTCCTATAACAAAATTACTGAGAGTTGCTAAATATATGTACTTCTAAAATAAAGAAATAGTTATAAGAAACATACATAACATTTTTCACAAAAAATTCCCGAAAATGACGTTCTTTTTCGCCTGCCAGCTGGGCATTACCCCTTAAGAATAATAATGATTAATACCATAGCGTTTGTAGTAACCGGAGCTGGTAAGCATGTTTTTCCCTCTTCTCGGACGAATGTTTCGGTGGGGATGGCCGACTGCTTCTCTTCGCAAAGTTTCTCCATTTCCTTCTTCAAATTTCTTCACACAATTAATCCCCAATGACTACTCGCCCGTTTCTTTCTCATTTTAAATGATAAATACTAAAAGATTCGATTTATATACATACAGGTGTTCCTCCAATAACCATTCGTATTTCTGGAACCACTTCATTTGCAGATGCTTCGCTTTATGCACCCCCTCGGCTAAGTTCTTAGAAATAGCGACGAAATCGCGAGGCTTGTCACACCGTGGGTCCATTATCGTATTTGTTAGGTGTCGAACGATCTATTGAATAAATATTGTCTTTAAATAAAAGTCTTTAAGACTTCTCAAAATTGTGTACGTTCGCCGTGAAGTTTAAGAGATTGCAGACAGAATCGCTGGACACTTCTCCGCATTGCGAGTATTTAAATTTTAGATTTACTGCTGTTTTCGGTGATGGCAAACAAAATGTACCGGGCGTGAGAATAGTTACGGAGCACCCTCTTCGAATCGTTCATTTCAATTTTACAAATGCTGTTTACTTTTTCTGATTATTCAGTTATAACGTGCCCGAAGCTGAGGGTGCCGGAAAACGGCTACTTGGTGAAGGCAAGCGCATGCAGCAACGTTGTTCACGCAGCCTGCGGTGTAAGGTGCAGAATCGGATTCTACCTCACAGGTGATAGTATCCGACTTTGTGGAAAGGACGGTAGTTGGTCTGGAAACGAGCCGAAGTGTCTGCGTGAGTCCTTTAGAGAAATTACGCGAAGCGTACTTAATTTAATTAGTCAAAGGAACCAGCTTCGATTCACGTTGAAATTGAAATTGATATATGCCGCAACTTTGCCGTCGAAATTTCCATTTTTAATCTTGAAAGATTTAATTTAGATCGTGTTACGCAAGCGTTGTATTTTCCTCATTTATCATTTCGTCTTTATGTAGTGAAAACTTGCCCAGCGCTTCGACCGCCCGCGCACGGTCGAATGCGATGCCAGAACGAGGAAGACGAGCATTCAATTTCAAACGATTCCACGGCGTACCCGATAGACACGCGCTGCCAGTTCAGATGCGACACCGGGTATCATCTTCGTGGGAGCAAGATTCGTAACTGCCTGCCTTTGTCGCAGTGGGACGGGCTTAAAGCGGCCTGTAAAGGTGAACGATTTTCGAAACTAAAGAGCAAGCTATTCTATTACAATTATACAGGCTGTTCGACCACGCGTGGAAATGAATTTGAGGGGTGATTCTAGAATAAGACGAAAATCAAGGATAACATTATTGCGGTTGAGGCTTCGTTTCTTAGTTATTATTATTCGTATTTATTACTTGGAAACATCAAAGAACAGCGATACAAAGAATAGGGAAGTAAAAGGCGAGGCTGCAGTACGATACTGTTAGAAGCCTAACCGTAACTAAATGACTAAAAATAAAACTAAAACTAGAGAAGAAAAGTAAAAACAGAAAAATTACGAGACGAGACAAAGAAAAGAAGGAATATAGAGGTGACAGGAATAGTGTAGAGATATATATCGTCGAGCTTTACATTTAAAATCAGGAAACGAATTTAGCCCTCGAATATCAGGTGGAAGGGAATTATAATAGTGAGCCGCGATATACGAAAAGGAAGTTATAAGCGTTTGAAGATATGCCTAAGGGTACGTTTATGTTGGAGCTGCGATAAACGATTAGAGCGGCGATAAGAGCGAAGCGTCGAAATACATTATATTGTTTTATAATGGAAGTGTTTATATTGGAGCAACGAGCAGAGCAACGCTTATTATATGGATGACCAACGATAAAAGCGTCGAGAAAGAAATATTTCTTTTTCTTCGCTATTATCGCAGCTCCAACATAAACGTACCCTAAGAGCAAGCAACCCGCGTGCAGCGGAGCAAGTCAGGCGAGGGTCCGAACAGTGTTTTTCTATTCATTCTTCTCTTCGTCCACGCTGTGACTATATCTACTTCTTATCTTCCACCCATAGCAATAAAGTGCGAGCCTCTGAAACGAGTAACGAATGCGAAGATTCTTCCCGAGAGCTGTTCTGGACTAGCCAAAGTCCCGTTCGCGACGAACTGCACGATAACGTGTAGAAAGGGTTTCGCGCTCGAGGGGCCGCGCACCAGATTATGTGGAGGACGTTCCGGTGCCTGGACGCAACGAAGGACTGTTAATCGTTGCATAGGTTGTTCCAAAATTATTTCTCACCAATATAAACTAGCCATTCGGTTCAAATATTGTACGTATCTACTACAGTCGATCCTTATCCCTCAGATAAAACGCCACCCTCGGTAACGTGCCCGCCTGACGTTGTCACGAGCAGCTTGCCAGGAAAGAATTATGCGTACGTTAATTGGACGACACCGAAAGTAACCGACAATGTAGACGAGTCGCCCTCGGTTTGGAGCAAACCGTACATCAGCCTCCCTTGGAAAGTGAAGATTGGCACCCGCACGGTGGTGTACGTGGCGCAAGATTCAACTGGGAATAAAGCTAGATGTAAATTTAAGGTGAAGGTCCTTGGTAAGTTAGCTAATCGAACAGGGCGTCGTACCTGACCGCGTCGTGATTATTACATTATAAACTCATTTTTTAAATGTTTCAGACAATGAGCCGCCGATGATCGAGAACTGTATGGACCCGCCAGTGTATTTTACCGATAACGGGGTTGGTATAAATAACGTAACTTGGGACGAACCTGGCTTTTACGATAATTCCAAAGCACCCGTGCAACTGAAGCAAAATTACCTACCCGGAGAAAGTGCGTTTCCGATCGGAACCACGGAAGTCGTGTACAACGCCACTGATAAGTATGATAACAGGGCGACGTGCGTGCTCAATATTACTATAAAAGGTATACGATTAACTACCGATACAATATTTCCTAGTAATATATTAGAAATTATAGAGTATCGTTTACTTCCATGGTTGCTAGATGTATGCAAAGAAATCCCGAAGGTTCTAAACGGCTATTCAAATTGTTCATCGACCACGGCCAATGGGACAAGTGAGTGCAGAGTAACTTGCGACGAGGGATTCGGATTTGCGACCGAAGTCCCAAATCTTCGCGCAGTGGAGGATGTATTATTGTTGAAATGTAATACGAGCAATTTAAATTGGACTGAAGAAAATTACATTCCTGATTGCTCTGGTGCGTTTACTTTATTTGAAGTCTGCGCGTACGGATGATAGAAACGGTGGAAGTTATTAATTTTTTTATCAAAGAATGCTAATTAATGAAAATTCGTTCTCTATATATTTCTGTGCAGAATCTACCGCGCCCAAAGCAATGTCTCAAGAAGGAAGTATCGTCTTAGAAGGAAACACGTCGGTTTGCGATAACCAGACGACTCTCCGTGAAGTAAATATTAATTCTTCGTTTGAACGTATGAGATATTAGCTGCTCTCGTGTGCCCAGTAAAAACATGCACGTACTTTTTATTATTTTAATTAGTTGAGCGAATATATTACTGCCGATTTAAGATCGACGTTGCTCAACATTTGCGGGAACGATATCGAGTGCAATCTCATTACCTTCGATCCTGAATGCGAGGAGAGCCTTCCGTCGCCGGACACCCTTTACTCAAACTCGATAAGGGAACGAAGAGGACTTTATTACAACAATGTTCCCAGCGTCGGATTGTTCGTAAAAAACGAGACTGCAACGTATCATAGAAATACAAAACGAAATGCTAAGATGAATGATAATGCAGACAGAGGCAAAGTGAGAATTAAGAAGAAGAAAGAGAAAATCGAAATAAAATTCAAATTTTTAGGCAAGTTTCCCCATTTGCATCTTGACGATTTTTAAAGCAATGCGACAAACCGTTAATATTATTTACTGGTTCTACGCTTTAACGTAGGGAAGATAATCGAGGAACATTATGAAAACCCACGAGAGGGAGTGCAGAAGCTGAGGCAGAAGCTAGAAGCGATGTCTCAGTCTGGAAGATTGGATTTACTGAATAACAGGACAAACCAGGAAATCGCGAAGCTTGCATTGAATTTGCATCTGGTTTTCAAGAATTTCCAGGAACTCTGCGAGCTGGGAAGCGTTCTGAAGAAGCACACTTGCGGTGAGAGCAATGCGTTGCATTTTCTGTGGTACCTCGATTCGTTAATGCGTCCTTCATAGTTTTCTTCAATCTTAGTGAAATGTCCTTTGGGTACTTTCTTCGATTCGTCGACTAAGCGATGCCACCCGTGCCCCCTCGGGGAATACGAAGACACAAACGGATCCTTGAACTGTAAACGCTGCCCCGAATACATGTTCACGAAGAAAATGCATACAAAATCTTTGCAAGATTGCATACGTAGGTACCTCGCTCAATATTCGTATAATTTAAACAGAATTTACACAAATATCTCCTCTTTTATCGCAGGCCTATGCAGACCAGGATATTATTCCCGAAGGAAACGTTATCACGGTACACGTTTGGCTCTCGAACCGTGCTTGATGTGCGCGGTTGGATTTTATCAGCCAGAATATGGGCAGAACCACTGTCTACCTTGTCCATTCAATACCACTACGAAATATCGTGGATCAATGGATATAAATAACTGCTTGCCTCTATATGAGATTGAAGATGATATTTGCCAAACAGATTCCTGTTTGAACGGTGGACAGTGCGTGCAAGAAGAGGACAGCTTCAGTTGCGAGTGTCCTGATTACTATGTCGGTGAGTGGAAACCGAATTTAATTTCCATTCAGTTGTACCGCAGAAATTAATAGTAGAATAAATATATTTAAGGTTCAAAATGTGAAACGTTACGCAGTCCCTGTGATTCTTCGCCCTGCTTGAACGAAGGAACATGTACCATGCAATTTCTCACAAATGGTACAACATACTATACTTGCGCGTGTACAAGTGGATACTCAGGAAGCAATTGTGAGGTAAAAGAGTAGTTTAATTGTAAAGTAGTTGGTATAGATAAAGGACTAATAAAGGAAGTTCTAGGTGCACGTGGATGAATGTGCTGCTAATCCTTGTCAAAACAATGGCACGTGCGTGAGCACTGACGACGACTATGCTTGTGAATGTAAGGACGGTTTTAAAGGTGTGTCTGCATCATTTAACGACTGTTACTAAGAATTAAAGCTGTCAAAGAACTTGAAGTTTCATTGAAACACGCTGTTCAGGGGAGTTCTGTGAAATCGCGGTGGACTACTGTCATCCATCACCCTGTATGGAAGGATCTACTTGCCATAGTGTCAATGACACTTGGCAGTGTTTATGCAAGCCTGGCTTTCTGGGTCGTTATTGCAATTTATTACCCTGCGATTGGCTCCCGTGCCGTGGAAATTCGTCTTGCGTGAATATCGAAGAAGAAAACGCAACAAGGATGAGTTACAGGTGAATATAAACTGGGGATGGATTTCGCGGAACGTCGAAACTAGGGGTGTGCGGCTATCCGAAATTACGGAACCCGATTTGCGATTCGGGAGCCGATTTTTTTGCTTGAAAAGTATTACATCTGATCACACTACAAAATCAGAACTTAAAAGTCTCCGAAAACTTTTTCGAAGAATTTTTAAGCATGAAAATCGGCTCCCGAATCGCAAATCGAGTCCCGTAATTTCGGGTACCCGCACACCCCTAGTCGAAACCCCTCGAAACACCAAGAAAGTTTCGAGTTTCGTGAATTCGAAACTCTCGAAACTCAGGTAAGAAGAAGTATAAAATTAATGAATAAAGAATCGTTCGAAGCGTGCCTCGAGAATTTGTATATTGCTATATTTTTGTTTATATTTTCTTTAACTATGGTTAATAGAGATCTATGCAAAAATTCTGTCCACTCCAAGATATTCCACTTACAAAACAGAATCAGTACTTCAAGTTTCGAGAGTTTCGAAGCCTTACAAAGCTTCGGATTCGAGTTGCGAGAATTTAACAATTAGCTTCTAACCCACCCCTAATATAAACGATAATAAGTCTGGCATGGATAAATCAGGGTTCACTGATTATTAGGTGCGAGTGTCTTACTGGCTATACCGGAGGGAATTGTACGATAAAGGTGAATCATTGTGAAAGCCTTCCCTGCTGGAATAACGGAAAATGCTTCAGCGGTGTTTCTAATTACACGTGCACGTGCCCTGTGCCATTTACAGGGCGCAATTGCGAGACTGGAAAGTATAGTCTGGATGAACAATCCTCTACCTCATTCAGTCGATATAAATTTTATCCCCTCACGCGAATATAATCTCCATTTCTTTGCACCGTCTTTTCAAAGACTCCCTATTTATTTATAGAATTGTCGCCTGATTATGTCGTACACTTTACTAAATCGGGAACAACGGACTACGTTGATATGAAGGGCCCCGCGATGAATCTGTTAGAGGTAATAATAGAGGTAGTAAATAGAGACAGAATGCTGATCGATGCAATCATTATTCTGTTAAATCCCATCTCAAAATTATCTTTACTTCATCAGAATATTTCGTTGCAGTTAACAACATGCTTGTGGCTGCAGTCAACGGACACGTTTAACTATGGTACGGTGTTGTCGTACGCGACGCGGTATTACGATAACGCGTTTACTTTAACCGACTATAATGGGTAATCGAATGTTTCTTCTGAAAGAAACTCCAGCAGCTGTAATTATTGAAGAAATGTCCATATCTTAATTTCTCAGATTCGTGATATACATCAACGGGCAGAAAGTAGTAACAGACATTAAAGTAAACGACGGTCTTTGGCATTTCGTTTGCATTACCTGGGAGAGCGGAAGTGGCTCTTGGAATGTGTTCGTCGACGGGCATTTAAGAGATAATGGTACTCGTTTGGCGAGAGGCTTTACCATTCAAGGTGACAAATATTTCGCATGGGTAAACCTATAGTATTTGGAGAATTTCGATTTTGATGAGAGAGGAAAGGCAGAGTAATATCTTCTTATAATAAGGCAATGGAACCCTCGTGATCGGGCAAGAGCAAGACCGCGTCGGTGGTGGATTTTCCGAGTCGGAGTCTTTCCTGGGAAAATTAACGTTGCTGGACATTTGGAATACAGCTTTAACAGCTGCCGACGTGAAACACTTGCTCAACACCTGCGAAAGATACCACGGCAACGTAATTGCATGGTCACAGGTGCAGGAGCGCATACGCGGTGACGTTGCGGTAATTATGCATTTTTTCTGAAGCCTATCCTCGGATTTTAAACGATAACTCTACGAGGGATTCCACGTTCTTAGATATTAAGCAGCCCGTTTTGCCGTGGCTGTCCCTTGCCGGTTGTGCCGTTTAAAGGTAATGTAAACGTCAGCGACGACGCGTTGGAAATTACTTATTACTGTGACGCTGGTTACATGGTGCGATTCCTTGGTAGAGAGCATCGGTCTTTAAAAGTTAGATGCCTTAAGCAAGGGCAGTGGGAAGGCTATTACACGCCGGTTTGCACCAGTAAGATAAGAAACCTTTTGCTGTTACTACTTTCTACAGCTAAACGTTTCAGAATATTCCGCGAATACATCGTACTTGATTATCATTTGAGGAAGAAAATGCGGCTTTCCGGGCTATTTTCCACGCGGTCGTGTACAAGGTAGATCCTACTTGTTCGGGGATGAAGTACACTATTCCTGTCTGAATGGTTACGAGCTTCGAGGGAACCCTCGTAGAATTTGCAATGCAAATGGTAACTGGAGTGGATTGCCGCCAGTCTGCATAGGTGAAGATTATGTGTTTTACAACATACTTATCACAGATACTTTAATAAACGAAGCGTCTCTGATTTTACCAACGCTTGCACAATTTTTATTATCACCTCTGGTCGCAGGGAAGACTTGCAAGAACTTGCTGGCACCGGAAAACGGGGATATCGAATACGTTGTAGAAGAATATGAAAGGGATGATCTTTCAATACTACAGGTGCGAGATCTACTTACATTCGCCCGTTAGAAAGCAGTCGAGATTGTTTCCCTAAATTGTGCCTCCAGGTAGGGCAGCAGCTCGAGTTCAAATGCGACCTGGGTTTCCGTCTCGTCGGAGAGAAGTTTCTGACGTGCCTCGAGTCTGGCATATGGGATCACGACAGGCCAGCGTGTGTGGCTGATGGATGTCCACCGCCGAAAGTGTAAGCTGTTTAAACACTCGTAAAGAAGCTATCGTAGTTTAATAACAAACGAATGCTGTTCCGATGTTCTCGCAGAATTGAGCATGGCTACGCAATCCTTGCAAGTTCGAATAGCCTTCAAGAAAGTTCGGTTACGAGTGCCGGCTTGGAAATAGCCAATGACGTTCTTGGGAGAAACTATTACTTCGGCGATGTCGTTGGATACTCCTGCCGTTCAGGATACAAGTTTCAGGATAATCACAATCTGATGGCTGAATTCAGACTTCGGTGTACTGAGAATGGCACTTGGATCGGATTCGTTCATGATTGCGTGCCTCTACTGTGCTCCTGGCCCAACATTGTAGCCAATGGCAAGATATTCTTGAGAACGCATAGCAATGATACGATCCAGCTTTCCAACAGACAAGTAGTACCCAGTGTTTCGAGTACGAAGAGCACAGAGACAGAAAGGAGCGGCAGCCTCGAGGAAACAGATTTGGAGAATCAGCTTGTTCTTGGCTCGCAGATTCTAATCAAGTGCGATCTAGGATATAAATTAATCGGAGACGGCGTTAGAACCTGTACAGACAGGGAGGAATGGTCGTCAACGTTGTCATCTTGCCAGCCTTACGAATGTTCTATCTCGGAACATCCACTCTTCTCACTCATTAATAAAGTAGCGAGCTTGGATAAACATACGAGTACCTGGGACAACAATCGAAATAAGGAATTAGGCGATAGGAAAGCTTACAATGGTTTCTATGGAAGTTTAGAGTACTTTGTGGAGGGCAATACTTATACGAAGAGAATAGTTCTTACCTGCAAGAATGCTGGTGAAATGAAATTGACTAACGGGAACACTGATGGACACGTTTCCAATTTAACGTGGTCTTGTAACGAGAATGGTAAATGGGAAATGATTCATTTAAAAATGAATGACACTGTAATTGAAGATATACTCGGTCACAGAATGGAGAATATTTGCGACGAACTAATGTGTCCTTTAGCCACAGTAAGTACCATACGCGATTACCCTTTATAAAGTCATTTTTGGATACACTGATTAAAGAAACTAAGATCCAAGTTGCTAATAGGTTCCAGAGTACGGGTATATTGTTGGTAATACCAATAATTATTCAAGAGCTATCGACAGCGCTATTACTTTCAAGTGTCGTCACGGTTATATACTTGAAGGCAATGAGAAATCTGTCTGCTTTTCAAACAGTACGTGGTCCGCTATTCCTTCTTGCAAACGTAAGGAGAAAATTGTTTTTGCACGTCCATTCGATATGTTAGCAAAAAATTCAGTACTCGTTACGCGTTTCAGCTGTGGTATGTGGAAAGCCACCAACACTTGCAAATGCGATATTAAAGATAGATAACGGTGGGACAGCAAATTTCACGTTTGGCAATATGATCACCTATCAATGCCTGCCCGGCTATTTCATGTTTGGACAATCAAACGCGAGGTGCCTTGTAAATGGGAAATGGTCCAAGATATACAGTAAATGTACGAGTAAGTACAGTGTCGTATAAAATATGTTTTGTTGCGTCGTTCGTTTCTCATCGATCAATATGTCTAGAACTCTCGTGTAATAAACCAAAGCTTCCGCCTGGAGTTACCGTTCGTGGCCGTTCGTACTTGTATCAGGATCAATTGACTTACATATGCCCCGGTGGTAAGAAGCAAGGATTAATCACGTGCAAAGTAGACGGACATTGGAGTGAACCGCCAGTCTGCGGGGATAATTAATAATGCGGATTCTTAATATAATGGCAAGCCTTTACGTGAATGTAAAATAAAACATTAGAGTAAACTTATGTCACAGTTTTTTTTATTAAATGCTAAAATTATTAAATTTTTTATATCTTATAATACTTTCCCATTTTACATCTCATAAGTGTGCTTCCATAAAGTAATATCACTGTACAAGAGATTCTATGAACAATGAACCTGAGCGTTGCCCTTAAAATGTTCTGCGTATTTATATAAATCCAGAATAAATTAAGGCTCCCGCGAATACCTGTTAATGAATATATAATACTGAGCGTTCGGTAAGTTTCTAATTTCATTGTCTAAACGAGTCGATAGAAACAGGCTTATTATCGATGTAAAACGGTAATGCATTATTACATTGAGTAGTTAAAAAATGTGACCCAATAGTATGTTTCGGAAATTAGTAGCACATCGTGAGTGTCGAATGTAAAGAAAGAATAAATATATATGTAACAACATATTATTAATAATTCACCACATATACACATCTGTTGACAGAGT
Organism: Andrena camellia; assembly: GCA_029448645.1. Taxonomy (NCBI): domain Eukaryota; kingdom Metazoa; phylum Arthropoda; class Insecta; order Hymenoptera; family Andrenidae; genus Andrena; species Andrena camellia. The sequence continues at coordinate 11,864,260 of CM055677.1, forward strand.
ACACTGCATTTTGGTATAAACAGGATTCATACACGTATAAACACACTGCATAGAAGTATCCGAGGAAGAGCAATGGAGGATAAAAGCATGAAAATAATTTTTCAGTGTGAAAACTTTGAGTCACTTAGAATTGTCTAACATTGGTATGATAAAATCGGAGCACCTTTTTATGATATTCAACATGTATTAGCATGGCTGCACTGAAAAGAATGAACCCTTAACAAATTTTTAGTACTCAGCACTCCTAACTCCTTTAAAAACCGTACCTAAGCTCAATTAACATAATTTAATATACAGAAAGACTTTAAATTAAAAGAACATAATTTAGAGGATTCGCAATATTACTTAGTAAAACTTAAATGCATACACTGGCTTTCAAAAAATTTCATTAAACAAAATCTTTCACAAAATGATACCCCCATTCATATGTTCCGAGTGCGAACGTATGAATGTTAAGTACTATTAAACATTCTGTAAAAAGAAACAAATATCCAAAAGCTTAGCCATACTAACATAATAATTTACCTACGTCACCGAACACATTTCAAAGCTCTGACTTTGAACTATGAGAATACTTGGGTTTCAATTCTTCGATTCGCTTAATGAAGTCTGTCTTCTCTATACAGCCGTCACATCTTTCGTCCCAGTCGCTCAGAATTTTCTTCAAGTCGCGCACCTTGAGTTTCTTCAAATCGACAGTGTTAATGTCAATCTGCTTCTCTGAAATTAAATGATATCGTTAGGTGGAAAAGCAGAGCTCACGTAAATAATTGCGAATGTAGAAATACGATTGGAAGTGTGCTTACCGAATCTCAAATCGCATATTTGAGCATCCATCTTCTTCAGCTTCTCGCATACTTTAATCGCAGGCATAGACCAAGATATAGGTTTACTTAATTCGCCTAAGATACCCGTTGCAGATTCTTCTAAGCCGCCTAAATAGTAGCACTAGGAAAAAGAGAAGTTTCAATTGTGAGAGACACAAATTGATCGCGTTTGTTATTATTAAACGTTCTACAACATAGAAACTTACGAATCTGTTTTCTTTAGATTTGGTGCCCTTACAAAAATCTTTAAACGCCGCCTCTATTTCCTTAGTATCCTTCTTCGCGTCATCACTCAAAGTATTCACAAATTTCTCCACAGTAGATATGCATACTGCAACATTAACAAAATGAACGAAATCGGTAAATAGAACTAAGAAATAAAGAGCGATTAGAATACAAATATATGTATGCATTTATTTACCTTCACACTCGCCATTCTTTAAAGCACTTACAGCGCATATTATCCCAATAACCATAGACAGAGTTAACACTAACGAAGTCTTCATCTTGTACATGTACACTGTACACAGAAACAATAATCCTTTATTACATACCTCCTGAATTGTAAAAAATTATACAATTATACATCAAGCAAATCGTACTTAGATACTCTACAAAACGTAAATCAAAGATGCTGGAATAATATAGCATAAAAACTTTCCTTTAAATTCAATACGTTAATGTTGTAATAATAGAGTAATAATTATAGTTTATTTCCATCAAACTGAAAGCTACATAGTTGCACGCGAAACTAAAATTCTAATACTTGTTCCGTTGAAATCGGAACGAAATATTAATACAGAACACTTGACGATAGTAAATTAAAGGTTGACGTGAATTAATAAAAGAATGATCGAGGTTTACAAGGTTAGTAAGAATAACGATAGAGTCTGAACTTACGTGGCCCTGCGCCAGCAAACTAATTCGTATATAACTTAGAAAATATTCACTCTTCTACCGTAACGCAAGTGTATCGAACTTTTAATTCATTCGCTTATTATTTCAACGAATTCTTAACGCAACTACATCGGTTTGCTCCACACTTGACTTTATACACGTTGGATGCTGTCAAAAGCCCGGAATCCCAGCTGGCGCATCCTGATTGGTCCAAATGTGCCGTGACTCGCGTTTCGCATAGCGTTCCCTCATTGGTTAATGCGACTCTGAAAAAATGGAAACAATTCGCTGGCCGAAGGAAGTGTATGTATGCATGCATGCACACAGCTCGAGAATACCTTCGGACTACCCCAAACGCGCAGCAAATACTGAACGCAGTTCACGCAGTTCACATCTGCTGCGCGACCAACCCCGTCTACAATGTTTCATGAATATGATCTAGGAGAGCCTATGGCATGGCTTTGCTTCCCACCATGTTTACAAAAGATTCTAGAGGGGATGGTCGTGAATCAGATGCCACCTGTGTGAAGTTAGCCCAGGTTGCGCCAAGTTGCATCGCGCGTGCGTGGTAGTTGACAGAAGATACAAATTCTTCAGCAGGGATGCCAGATTGGGCGGAATTCCGTCATTTGGGCTACTTTTCCAAACCAATTGGCGCTCAAAAATTGAAGTTGGCGCCTGAATTGGGCTGCAATGAGCGAATTCCATTTACGCCCAAATCGCTCGCGCCCACGACCGTAGGATTTTTCCGTTTTTCTAATAAAATGAATATCATAAATTATATGTTCCTGTTTTCGAGTCGCAATTTATAATTAAAAACCTGTATTTTCTGATAATGGCTCTTTCACAGATTTCTCTTCCATATTTTAAAAGATTTTCATACATTTTGGAATGTTAACCACGCACGGACGTTGCGGGCGATTTGGGCGTAAGTGGAATTCGCCTAATATCGACCATGATTGCTTTGGCCGAAATTTCAATATTTGGGCTGCCCCAGACCAAATGGACATCCTCTTAAGAATTAGAATTCAATACAACTAATAACTCTTATTGCTGTAGAAACTTTAATATTACGAAAAACATGATCTCTAATTTTAAATCCGATATTATATATAAAAGAAAATGATACCGAAGAAGCATTAGAATTTTTTGGTGAATTTGACAATGTTTCTAGTATCTTCTAAATTTGTTTATTTTATACATAATTTTAATAATATAATTTTAATATATATTTTAATAGTTTATCATTGTTGTGATTAAATGTTAATTTTAATTTTCGCATCAGTTTTATTTAAATTTCTTTTTGTTCAAATAAAGTTCATTTGTTGTATCTAAAAGAAATAAAGAAAACAGTTCCAGAAAATATTAAGGAAATATTTAAACATCCTTTTCATTCAAGATATTTGAATTTTGGCGCTTTTGGGCTACTTTTCCTACGCGATCTGGCGGCTCGACATTAAAACCATCTGGCAACTCTGTTTTTCAGCGTGTGTTTAGCACAAGCAGTGTTCACAGGAAATACCCTCGGGATTTCTGCCTCGAGTCGTAGGAGGGGGAACGCATGCGCGCGATGACGCGGGTGGCGTCAAACCAATCAACGTCGCTTGGCTTGACTTGACGGTGGCGCCGTTTCGTTTCCCATCTTGGTGTTGATTGGTTTGACGTCACCCGCGTGATCGCGCGCATACGTTCTGCCTTCTGCGACGCGAGGCAGAAATTCCGAGGGTATTTCCTGTGAACACTGAGCAAAAGCCCAAGCACGCATGTAAAACAAGCCTACAAGGAACACGTGTGCTTGTAACATGGCGCCGCGCAGAGATTTTCGGTCTAACCCAAATTCGATAAGATCAAAGAGGAACGCCAAGAATTGGTACGAGCATTATTTAGAATGGGAGAAATTCGTTGCCCTATTGACGGACCCGAAGAAGTTATTAGTAATCGGAAGAGTGTTCATCGTACTGGAAATATTCCTGAACGTATTGGTTATCGAAAGGGTGCCGTACACAGAGATCGACTGGAAAGCGTATATGCAAGAAGTCGAGGGTTTTCTGAATGGGACGCTGGATTATTCGAAGCTGAGAGGTGACACTGGACCGTTAGTCTACCCCGCAGGATTTGTTTACGTATTTTCTATACTATACTACATCACTGGGCATGGAGCGGACATAAAAATAGCACAGTACCTCTTCGCAGCTCTCTACATAATATTACTTGTATTAGTGTTTCGGATCTACACGAGAACTAAGAAAGTTCCGCCCTACGTCTTGATTATTATGTGTTGCACGTCTTACAGAGTTCATTCTATATTTACCTTGAGGCTATTCAACGATCCGGTTGCAATGGTGCTGCTAATTGCGAGTCTTAATGCGTTTCTAGATGATCGATGGTATTTAGGAAGCATACTTTACAGTCTAGGCGTGTCGGTGAAGATGAATATTCTATTATTCGCACCGGCGCTTCTTGTAGCTTATTTATGTAATCTAGGGTTACTTAAAACGATAGCGCACTTGATCGTCTGCGCCTTGGTTCAACTAATGCTAGGTCTACCTTTTATACTCGAGAATCCACTTGCATATATTAAAGGCGCTTTCAATCTCGGACGAATTTTCGAATTCAAGTGGACAGTGAATTGGAGATTCCTGCCGGAGCACATTTTTGTCCATCCGTACTTTCATGCATTGTTGTTGGTGCTACATATATCGGCCCTGGTCTATTGCACACCGAGGTGGATAAAGTATATGAAATCGTATGCGAAATTGAAGCATGTAGAGAAAAGCTTGCAGCCTCAGTTAAAGAAGAAACAGAAAGTAGATATGTCTACGTTGAGTCAATTATTCATTCTTCCGATGTTCGCTGCTAATTTTATTGGCATTGTATTCAGCAGATCATTGCACTATCAATTTTACATATGGTATTACCACACGCTGCCTTATATCGCATGGTGTACAGATTATAAGACTGTAATAAAACTGACAATCTTAGGCGTAATAGAATTGTGTTGGAACACTTATCCAAGTACCGCTTTCAGCAGTATTTTGTTACATGTATGCCATTTAATGTTGTTAGTTGGCTTCACTAAGGACAAATCTAACAGGGAGAAAGAGAAATAAAGATCTTGGTACGATATATGGCTACCTTTCCTTTTGTACTTCCCATATAAACGTTTAATTATATAACATGTGTTACTGGAATGTTTCGTTTTACAAATCTCCAAGTTGTGCTTGTCAACAATGATTTTTATACTTTATGTAATAAACATTGGAAAAACCTGATGCATACAAGATATTAATGCTGTAATTAGAAGAATAGTGTAATTATATACATATTTCAACTAAGTACGATGTAACTACTATAATTTTCATATCCCTTAAGGGGGGAGGCCTAACTAGAATGGTCAAAACAACATGCTTCTTTGGGAATTTTCTAGAAAAACCGATAAACTTTTATTATTAAACATTAGTCTATTGAAAAGAGTACATCTTACGGATATTTCAGTATTTTTTGAGGTAAAAAGTATTGAAAGGTTTGCGAGTTATAGGCGATGCCCGAGATGTGTTTTTTTTAGTCGCTTTGGATCATCCAAAATTTAAAATTCGAATTTTTTTTAGATAATATATGGAATTATCTAAGCGCTATCGGGCCCGATTTTGGAGAAATTATTTTGAGACAAAATGGCGGTGTGCAAAGTTGAAGCATCGATATTTGGCAAAAAATCGCTCCTTTTTCGAGTGTAAAAAAAGATCTAGGCAAAAAAAGGAAAAGTTCCTGATAGCGCTTAAATTTTTAACCCTAAAATAAACCTGTAAAGCCTCGTGTAAATCGGTTCATTAATTTTTAAGTTACTTGTGTCACCAACTCTGAAAACATGATTTTGAGGAAAACGCGTTTAAAATTTTGGGTCTGAGCGCTACACCGAGGAACACCTATCCACTTACACGCGTATAACTTTGTCAATTTTGGTCGGATTAACTTGACACTTTCAGGGAACATTTTCAAGATGTACTTCAAGAAAATATAAAAATCGATCTTTCGAAAATTTCTAGGTAGGCCTCCCCCTTAATAGACCAATTCGGTAATTCGTGCATTAATTTATACACTTTTAGAATTACATTTCGAAATATAGATCCTTGACCCACGTTCCTATATGCCATTTGCAATTATTATATGTGCAATTAATTAGTTATAAACAGTTAATTGACGAAAACACGAACGTTAAAACATGCTAACGCCAGGGTAAGAGAAATGATTTTTAAGATTGGCGTCGTGGACGTGTTTTAACGCTCAGTTTAGTTCGTACCTTCACCGCGGCGCTACGCGCAGCGAACATTTCTATGTCCAGAAATTGAATAAATATTTAAAACGTTTTTTAGAGCAATAAAAAGACTATTTTGTTATTAAAAATAGTTGCACAATGATCCGTAGTGCCTCTAGAAGAGGCCTAGGTTCTCAGATTGCAAGGTACATAAATGAATAAAGAAATTTGTATGTTCCTGCATACAGCCTCCTGACAGTAAATTGAACTGTTGCTAAAAATTAATGAATTATAAGCTTACTTCTATTGGCTAGTGCAAAGATAAATATTACCTATCAACGGCTACATATTAATGGTCTTAGTGCTAGTCAGAGAGTCGATGAATATAATTTACTTAGCTTGCTGAAAATTTCCATATTTATGAATCTAAAATGTACATATTTTATATATCCTAATTGCAATTATGTTTCTAAGAAAATTCTAAAGTTACTTGAGAACCAATTTCTGCGAAATTATGTTACAGAGAAACATAAAGATCCTCCACATTCGAATAGTCATTTTAATCAACACTACTATGTATAAATCTCAATTCGTTGGGCTGGATGATAAACCTTACGCTACTAAATGCCTTTTATGCGATGCGGAATTTGTTCTTCCCGAAAATGAGACAGGACTTCTGACCCATTTATTTAAAGAGCATTTCCTCGTAATAGGGGATGTTTCGAAGATTGCTAGTTTGAAAAGGTTGAAACCTTTCGCATAAGATTGTACAGTTCAATTTATCTGAGTTAGAATATTATAACGCAAACTGTTTCAGCTATGTGCATTATTGGAGCGTGAAATTTAAGGAAGAGCCGTTAACTAAATTTTGCACGACAATGTTAATGGATTGTACACCGGATGGAGAACCATGTAAAAATACAATATACTATTTACTGTCCGATTGCACCTCGGAGGACAAAACTTTAAGAGATGAAATACATACAGCTAAATTGGTACCGGCAATCTGCACAAATTTTCAATAAAAGTTTGTTACGAAGTACAACACCACGATGTGTATCTATTTCTTTAAGGAATGGGTTTTATCGGAGCAAACCAAAGAGAGAACAGACACTAATTTCAAACGCGGCTGTATTTTCTGCCGTATGGAATTCTCAGGATTGCGCATCGCATATGTAAAACATTTGGCGCACAAACATAATTTGTACCTGGGGAAACCAGATAATTTGGTATTTATAGACGAATTTTTGGATAAGATTGAGAATACTATTGAAAAGTAAGATATTAAATACATTTTAGAGAAGTTCGAATAGAATGCCGTTTGAACATGCATTAAGTATTCTCTTTTTAGTTTGATATGCATATATTGTGAAAAACTGTTCAAGGACCGTACAGCATTAAAAGAACACATGCGTAAAAAGCTGCACAAACGAATAAATCCTAATAACAAGGATTACGATAAGTTTTACATAAATAATTATTTGGAGGCTGGAAAGTCCTGGGGGTATAAACAGGTATGTTATTTTTAAAAATTGATTGCGATAGAGTGTTAGATGGAAAGATATTAATGTGAGTTTTAATGCATTTAGACTAATCCAAGAGAAAATGATGGGGTAGGAGAACAAAGCAGTGAAAATGAAGAAGAAGAAACGTGGTCTGACTGGAACGACGAAGGCATCGGTATAACATGTTTGTTCTGCAATTACAGTGACAAACAGTTTCATCTTATTCTTGCGCACATGAAAACAGATCACGATTTTGATTTTAAAGTTGCGTCGAAAGATTTAACGTTTTACCAAAAAGTGAGACTCGATGTATATTATTGAAAGTAATGAAAGGCTGATGTACGAGTTACTATATATAATAACTTTAAAATAGGTGAAAGTAGTGAACTATGTAAGGAGGCAGATTCATGTACAACGTTGTGTTTTCTGCGAAGCAGAAGTGGACAACGTTTCGGAGCATATGAAGCAAAAAAATCATTTTAAAATACCCATACAAAAGATTTGGGATCAACCAGAGTAAGTAGTTTATGGGATCTTAATTCATTGAGTTACTGCAAGCTTTTCACGAACGATATAAAATTTCAGGTTCTATTTTCCTATGTGTGAAAATGATTCTTTCTTGTATAATTTGGATACAAGTGGTAGCAGTGACGAGGAGAGTGATATTGAGAATGTTACGGAAGCAATGCACGAAATGTCTACATAACAAATGTTTTCTCGATATATCAAAATATGAATGTTGGAATTATTTGTTTCCAGGATGAATTTACGAGTCATTTTAATATAAGTGTTAATGGAAACACGATATTTGCAGTTAATAAAAATTGGAATTTGTTGTAATCTCTTTTCTAAACACGTTCACGAATTGCTTTCTTTAGAAATGAATGGATATGTTCGTTTTATATATTAAATATATTTAAAGAAAATTTCGTGAAAGTGAATCGGCATGCAATACTAATTATAATCCAGAATAATCATTACGTAAGAAATCTTTGAAAAAGCATAAATGGAAGAAAAAGGGAGGAATAGCGTTTGAATTATTAACACTATATATATAGAACAATTCTAATGCATAAGTATGAACATAGCATTCTTAAGTGTTTTATCATTAAATTTCTTGTATGTTCTTTCATACAAGTTATGGTTTAAGTAACATATAAATGGAAAGATATTATATTAAATTACACGATGATGCAAAATAAAGTTCAAAGTGAATTGTTAAAGAAACGTTGTTGTTCGCACGTTCGCGAGGGCGACTGTATTAGAATTAAAGTAGTAGGTATTATAAATACTGTTGCTTTTCAAAAGGCTCGAATATGTGCAGAAAAGTTACATCAGCATTTACCATTCAAATTTTCACTGCCACAACTCATAGAAATGTTTCAAATAGATTGGCACGAATACATTACTAAAATGAAAAGGGTAAGAAAGAATTATCTCGACATTTAATGAAATATGCGTGCAGCCAATATCAATATGTACGAATAAATTGTAATGCGTGCATAATTGTTATTAGCAAATTGGGGGTAAACTGTGGTCATTAACGCGAACCGTGGCTGTATTTGTAAATGACGAGTTTATCGGCAGTGATGTGGAATTTTTATACTACATAAGCCAGTCTTATATTTTTAATTTACCTGTCGGAATAGGATACTACGAAAGCCTTGCCACAGAACAATGTAAATGGTTCATGGAAAAGTCCAAGGTAAACTTTTCGTTGCTATACGTACACGTACTGTGATATAATACTGTAAATTGTACAATAATATAATACTATTAAATTTTAGAGGAAGTACGTTTATTTCACGTTCACCATAGACGGTTCTATGATTGGTTCGTTTGTGTTTATGGTAAGAATTTAATTCTCTGGTTCTATACGCTACCAGAGCTTTATAAAATGTGTATCCATTTAATTAAAGTTTGCATTGGTTTAGTTATATTCCGATTTGTTACCATTGACTTGTCAACATTTCTTAAATCTTTGTACCGGATACGATCAAGTAGAAAAAAGTTATAAAGATTCACACTATGTAAATACACGTGTACACCGTATAGTAAAGAATGGGTGGCTTCAATGCGGAGGTAAACTCAAGTGGCATTTAAAATTAACGCTCTTCCTGTTCGCTTGAATTTTTATTAGTGTGATTTAACTACTTTCAGTTTTGGTCCTAGTTTTTATTCATTACTTTATTCAGGTAATGAATTTAAAGATATTGAGAATTCTGAAGGGGGTGATACTACGATTCCCGACGAGTCTTATTGCGTTCAGCATGATCGCCGTGGAGTTCTTTCAATGGCAAACAATGGAAAACATTGTAATGAATCAGAATTTATCGTATGCTTAAAATCCAATCCCTGGATGAACTACTATTATGTTGCTTTCGGGTGAGTTTCGTAGAAAATAATTGAATTCATACATAATAACGTAAAAGTGAAGGAAGGGTCATTATTTATATAGACAACTCGTGGATGGTGCTAGAACTTTAAAAACGTTAGAGAATATTTCAACGTACTACGAGGAACCGACAAAGCAAATAGTAATATCACATTGCGGCGAATATATTTTTGGGGATGAAATCAAGCTGGAGACAGAATCCAAAATTTTCCTTGTTAGTATTATTGCTACTATTAATTAAAATGATTAAAATGTTCTACTTTGTTCTATTTTGTCGTTCCATTTTAGTCTGTTCAATTAATTATTGCCTCGATTTTAGGAACATCAACCGCCGATGAGCACCGAAGGAGAAGCTGCAAGGTTTAGCGATAGCGCATTTGATTTTTATTCTATCACTCCATGGCTGGATAATATCGCAGATAGAATAGACGTTCGCGATACAGCCTCGCTTTTAATGGCTGAAAGATATTTACATGGCCTTTACTGCCTTTCAACTGACTATTTGCCAGGTATTTACTGTTTAGACATATAAATTTATTTGCAGTATCAATATCGCTATACATGTTATACGCTTTTTATAGGAATGGATATGCGTCTTTATGCAGAGATTCGTCCAATTGCCAAAGAAAAACACGATACAATTGCATTAATGCTTCGTAAATTATTATTGAAGTTTCAGCCTGATACAATGACCGAGCAGGAAAAATTAATGTTCACTTCAGATATCTCCAAAATTATTTTAGCTTTCCTTTTTAGTCAACGAGATAACGAAGTAAGCTATCTGTTAAAAGTATACAACAATTGCGTAAACTTATTATGGACGTGACAGTATGCATACACAATTTTAGTTTTGTATGAAACATATTTCAATGGACACCCACGCAATTATACATAAAATATTAGAAGTCGCGTACGAGATAGCGTTGAGAGCCGTTGCAAAATCAAAAGAAAAGGCATTAATTTCACGGGGATGTGCAGCTTCAAAACTTATTAAGTATGTCATTGAAATTTTTAAAGGGCAAACAACTTTTATTGTAAGTTCGTATTTAATTAACATTTCATGCTTCTAAAAATGCAGGATGTTCGAAGAAAAGCAAGCTAAATGTATACCAATCTCAGACGCTTGTATATCATTACTAGAAGATCTGTTAATTAAAGCCATATTATATTTGACGGGGTTTATTGACAGACAAGAAGAATAAAAAATACGAAAATCATATTTCCTAAGCGTGATAAATCATGAATGAACTTTCTATCGCCATATGCGCAAGTTTTTATATTTTTGTTATGAATCTATATACCACATTTGTACTGAATTTCAACAGATAAAAATATTCTTTTATTTTCCATGAAAATTTATACACGCAAGTTGTTTTATATCACGATAACTTACAACACACTGCACACTAATATAGATTTAAATATAATCCAAAAAATTGATATTTTCAAAAACAATGCAGCTTACTTGTATTATTACTTGGTTTTAGTAAACAGTCTTCTTCCACGACCTCTAACTGCAGTTTGTCTACCATTTGCCTTTGATTTCTCTTCGACCGGAGAACTTTTCTCGTGAAATGCATTATATAACATTTGTGCTTCATTTTTATTTCCAATCATTTCCGTAAGTTCTTCCTATTTATAGGGCCGTAATAGAATGTTTAAGAAGATGGTGTACACTGATCGAATAAAGTTCTATAGTGTTGCATATGTAAAACAAGTAAATTTGTATACATACAGTTGTAAGTTTATTCAGATGATCTAATGATTGTCCTTTGTTCAAAATCGCTTGTAAATTTTTGGTGGTAACTCCCGGTAATCTGGCAACTAAATCGTGAATGCGAGTATTATATTTTTCCGTTGCCATTTGCTTGTTTTCGTCGGCACCAATTTCAGCAGCCTTGATTGCATCTGGTTGGTCCCTTCCTTGCTATAAATTTTATTCCGAAACAATGAAACACGTGGGCTAGATTCAATTATAAGTTACATCCTCGTTCCAGTACCTTCAATTCTTCGAATAGTTGAGCTGTTGCGTGAGGTCCAGGCGACCATACTAGTTTCAATCGAGGAAAATGTAGAGTCAACAACTGAAGTTTCGAGGTAATAAACATATTTTGTACATCTTTACTAGCGTAATAATATCCCTGTAATTATAAGATTTATTTTCAACAAATCTACAAATTCTAATTATTCCGTTTTTATAATATGCAAAGAGCATGTACCTGAAAGCAGAATGGTTTATTTGGATCGAATTCTATCAAAAGCATTGGTTTAATATAATGCCTCGACATAGACATAGCTTGGTTGTATAATCGTCCACTGTTTAAGGAGCCAATTAAATCTGAAACGCTTTTCCTTTCGACACAAATTTCTGGCGATAAGATGTAATCGCCGACCTATGAATCGAACAGAAAAGCACAATAAATGGGTATCGAGTAAAAGAGACGTACATTGCATCGAAATTGTAAATGCAAAATTTTCAGTCGCACCTGTAATGTTACGGGCTCAGTTTTCATGCCTCGTTTATATAGTATACCAGGCAGTTCGCTTCTAAACTCTCTCATGTCTACTATTACTGTATTAGGAACTTCTGGTTGGGTCGGTAATCCGCCTTTTCGTGTACTTGCTTCGGCATCTGTATCTGCTTGCACTGCAAGGCTCAAACACTCTTCACCTTTCCCATCTTGATCTTCGGGAATAACCATCGTCTAAACAGAAAATGTGTCGTGATACGTGGATACAGGGATGAATTTAAAATAAAGCTACATACAGTCTTGGCATTAATTAACGCGTGAAATGCTTCTTTCTCCCGTCGCAACGATGTAAGATATTCTTGCTCTTCCACAGAACCTCCGTAAACTAAGAAATAGACTTTTAAATCTATCGATGGGTTATTGTTTTGATAAACCTGAAAAGGAATATTTGTTTAAATATCTACAATCGTGTGCCGTGCACGAACTAAGCCCATTTTAATTTAACACGTACTTCGATTTGCCGCACAGCTGAGATATCGGCTAAATACATGATGACATTACTCGGCATGTGTTCCGCTAACGAGCGTTGCAACGCCGTTGGATCGCCATTCTTTTTCAGAGATTGTATTAAAATAACAGGTGCGTTTGTTGTTACGTTAGTTAAATCTAATTCGGCGATCTGTAAAAGAAAAAGGAATATTTCTACTACATCTTCCAATTTTATGTGGACCACCTGTTACAACACGATCTAAATCTTACTTGTGAGCAATCTTCAAATAAAGTCTGGTGCTGGTTCTCATCGGATGAACCCGACTGACTTTCTTCAATAACTTTTTGAGACAACGTTAACACGTAAGTGTCTTGTTCTTCGTTTGTATCGTCATCATTTTTCTCTTCAGATGTAGGCGCCTTTTCCGCGCTCTTTTCGCTGTATATGATAAATATTAAAATCAAGCGCAATTAATAACGAGCACTAAAGTACGCTATGCAATCCAGCTAATTTCACGAATGACCAGTGTTTTGACAAACTTTCTTCTGTACCTTGTGTTTTGCATTTCTTTATGAGAAAGTTTCTTCATTGCTTCGTAAAGTAAATACTCATTAGAACCCATAGTTAAATAGTTTTTTATCTGATAACATATGTTACGATCGTGTACCAAAACAAGGACCTTCTCGATCTCCCCGTTTCCTTTCTTTTTATTCTGATTCTGAATTTCCAGGATTACTTCTGTTAACGCAGCCCATTTTGGATTTGCTTCTGGCTTCAATTCTGTGCGAGGATAACGTATGCCTTCAGATTATAGGGAAGACCACATAAATCTTTTTTTATGTACACATAACAACAACGAGCTTACCACCGCTCTTTTCATTGTAGACTCTATCCTTTGCATTTTTAAACAACGTGTCCACAGAGTCTAGCATCAACCAGCCGCTATTTTTTACAGCATATTCCATAGTGCGTAAACGATTTAGCATCGCGTAGAAGGACACGCAATCCTCGTACGTTAAACATCTGTGTATTTTCATTATAATCTCTTATCAGGAATGGATTATATTTCTTCAATGGCTTAAGATACATGAATACGTACGCCAAAAGAGCCCGTAATGTCTTTAAATCGGATAACAATTGCTTCGAGGTGGAACTGAGTTGATGCCATATGGGATCCAATTGTGATTGCAATTGCTTATGGAACTTCTTAGCTATCGCATTTTCAACATTCAATTCGTCCAAGTCTAACTACAAGAATAAATTTCAAATGAATGTTGGTGTCATTCCTCGGGAGAATTTAATATTTCATACTTGCATATTTGTTAAGTCTCTTGAGTTCTTTTACGACATAGTTCATTATATCGAGTAGGGCAGTTTGTATGTTCAACATTTTCGGAGTAATCTTTACATGCAGTTCAATGACATTGGGCTGAATAACAAAATTATTTAATAATGCGTGTTACATCGCAATGCCAATAATTACGTGATACCATTACCTTGTGTGCCCCTAAACTATTATTTACAAGTGTGTGGAAACGCGGCCACAGATACAACTTTTTGACAAACAAAGCTTTCATTACTCGTTCCACTTGCATATACCCAACAGTGAATGATAACGCCGAGTTAGTGAATGCTTTGATAAATCCGGTCTGTAAAAATTCATGAAATGAATATTTTTATCTCGTAGTTCATAAGTGTGTATCACTTTTGTGTATGTTTTAATAAATACCTTATTGCTTTGTCTGTACAAACGGAGAGCAAATGCTGCTTGATATGAATTTAAAATATTATGTGCTCTATATACAAGGATTCCAGTAACCAAGCTCAATGGAACTCTATTTTTTAACAAATCTACTACAAAAATGCGACCCGAAATGAACAAGGCTCCCCCGTCTAGATACATTATCGCCCTGCAATCAATTTAGAACCAGCATTACAAGCAGACATTTAAACGAAGAAAGAACAATTCATTTCGAACCACTGAAGGTACAATATTTTAGCGCAAACCTTTCATCAGAAGAATATTCAGAAGTTATAACACGGGGTAACTGTTTTACTCCACAGTTTTGTAAAGTATCAATAAAGTACTGTTCATCGTGATTGGTAGTCCCCAGGATTATAATTAAGTTTCCTGGATCCGTGTAAGCTCTTAATACATTCGTGAAAACGGTTTCTATACCGAGGCCCCTAAAATAACGCGACAGCGATATAAGTATGTGGATCACTTGATATCGTATCATGCGCAAACAAAATAACACTTACTTCGCAGTAATAACCAAACCGTCCTCGTGGAGTACTTCCAAGAACATTTGATTCTCGTATTCCAACATGATTGACTATGTAATTCTCTATTACGTTACTGTGCACATCAAAACAATATTACAAAAAGGAAATCTAAAAGGTACCATATAATAGATGTAGGAACTGACGCGTTGTGTTCCTAAAACAATAACCCTTGATTACATAAAACATAAAAGATCGTGTGTAAATAAAATGTAGTAAGATGAATGCTTCTGCCTCGTTTTCATTTATCCACTTCTGTTTCTTAGCACGTACCTTATCGTCATAGTCGTTTTGAATATCTTCTGAATTCCTTTCATAAGATACGTTCTCTGTATCTGTTGTTTCGTACACTAAGAGAATATACCTACTGTTCACATGCGACGGATGTCCATAAACTCCTATACTAACCGGCCTTTTAAAACTGAAATTTTATATCTACATTAATACTTATTAAATCAGTTCCTTTACAGTAAATTCTTTCTAATATACCTATCAGGAATAAGAAGACTATCTTCTCCACACGTAGCGGACTGAAGACAATATTGATCGGGTTCATAAGTTGGCTTGGATGTTATTTGGGAAGCATATAAATCTGCGTCGCCATTGCTATAAAATGTGGGATACTAAAATATATTGCTCAGCGTCATAACTTGCGTAGGATCCAGTCCTGCTTGACATATAAACAGTACTGTGCTCCGACGAGAAGAAGCCAGCTGAAAGGTAGAAGAGGCAAGGGGCTACTTCGGTCGCATTGGCTTCTGCCATCTGTCTCCCGTTTCCTTGCTTTGTATTGGGATATACTATTCGGACCCTGGAGTTTCTCTTTCTTCTCGTCGGAGCACAGTACTAATTGAAGTACAATAATTCTGTCAAGTCACTTACTCCGATGTCAGTATTATTTTGATAAAACCTTCGTAAGTCAAGCTGTAGTATTTGTATGAACCTCCTGGAACTTCATCAGTTATATAATGCAATAATTTATCTATAGATGCAAACGCATAGGGTATCTGCTAAAGTAAAACTGCTTAATAACATCGAAGTGAGGAAATAACTGTGCCGATCAGAAACGTATTAGAAGTCTTACCAAGATGATGAAAAGAAATATACTCCTCATAGTACAGTGTATTTTAACATGATCGACATGCGACAATTGTAGATTCTATTCCTTCATGTCCTTGTAAAATTTCACTAAAACAGAATGGTATTACACAATTAACCTTCATTGTGTAGTCATTGAATAACACTAAAGAGTGTTTAGTACGTTACAATTCTAACAATATCGCTAAGGGGAATCATTTGTTGATAGACGCGTTTTTTTCATTGAACAATCTATTTACATAAAAACGTTAATGGAAGGCTTTGCACGGTTATACGTTTGAATTTGAAAAGGTTAACTGATGGGAATAATATTACGCCAACTATACACACGCTATGTGATTTCATGCGATATTTATACGTAGTCTTACCATAAAATTAGTTTTTCTTTTTAATTTCTTCTTTTGATGTAAATGCCCTTAGAATCGCATTGTGTGCAATATTCGGCGCACGAACCAACATGCATCTATATATGACGTTTGAAGCAATTCCTGAAACACTGTAAATTATGTGGAAATAAGTAATTATGTTGTTACAAGAGCACACTTTTCTCACTTCGTCTGTGAAAAATAATAAAGCTTTTACGTTTTGTTCTTGGATACAGTAGTAATTGATACAAAAGAGTGTGACGACTTTTGTCAATTTTCAAATAAACAACATTCATTCCTACTTTACCGATCAGATGGCGCGATCACATAATTCATACTTGTAGAATGCAAACCGGAAGTTACTTCCGAAATACGTGAAATCTTATAATTATACAAATTAAATAAAGAAAATATAATTGTAATTAAGTCAAATGATATTAATCTATTTCAGTATATTTGTTATTTGAAATCTATTTAGTATGAATATTTCATAAAATGTAATATGACACTAAGCTATGTATTGTTATAAATATTTAATTTTCTATATATTTTTCAGAATACACTACTTCTAGGATATAATATAAATAAAAAATTAATATTATCAGTAATTTAGTATCAGGAAATTTATAATTTTAAGAGCCAATTTAAACCTTAGGTTCAAATGTTTCACGTAGTTAATTGGCGCGATTGGTCACTTCCGTAAGTAATCGTTCGCGGCTTGAACAGAAATCCGTAATGGCTTTGTAAAAAAAGTGTTTAATATGATTAAGAATCTGTTAAATCGAGTGTAATAATGGCAACGATAGTGGACGTAAAGCTGATCCATGCAAGTAGCAATATTTTGTAAGTCATCTTGAACAAATATGATAACGATTAATTTAACGAGGCAGAATCTTTCACCAGTTTCGATGAAGGTAGACGGTATACGTTGAAGATGCATGTTGTATACATAGTATTATAATTATATGATTGGAATAATGATCTCCGAATCATTAAATAAACATAATTGTTACAATTTAAGGAAATTATGTGTTCAAATTGTTCACAACGAGTTATAGAGCTATTTAAAGTAATGCTTCCTGAAATAAATTTCTACAACAAATACAGATGGCGTAGTAATCTTCTCAAATTGCACGAGAAAATGGTATGCTACATAGTTCGAATAAAGCAACAATTAGAATGTAGTTGCACAATTTTTACGCATAGGTAAATTCATAAAAACTTCACCAAACTACCTATAAGGGTTAAATAATACTAGGGTTGATACAAAAACCGACTTTTGAAAAAACCGGTTTTCGAATTCCACAATTCCCAAAAAGCCGGTTAAACCGGTTTTCGAATTTTCACAAAAAATATAATTAATATATAAAATAAAAAATTCAGCTTTTTTTTTTAATATTCATGGAATTACAAAAATATAACAAAATAAACAATATATGCTATCTATACAAAACCAAATAAATAAAAAAAATTACAATAACTAAAATCCGTACAAAATATAAATTGTAAATCTTTATTTTATTTAGTATTTTTCTTCCGAAAATATGAACTCGTGAAGATTAGTTTTACAGTAAACTGTAACCTACTACAATATGCTTGTGTCCGAGTCGATTTCAAGTTAAACTGTTAACGTTTTTAAGTAAATAATTAATTTATTTTTACATATTAATTCTAGTATATAAATACTTTTTTCTTAAATTTAAAAACCAGTTTTCGAATTTTACAAATTTAAAAAAAAACGGTTTTTAAACCAGGTTTTTAAAAACCGACAAAACCTAACTAATAAATTATTCGCATAGTCTACGTCAATGTTTAGAGCTTATCAAAGCTCTCGTTTACAGACCCCTTGACGCTCGCACCTAACTCTTCGTAACTCTTCGTAATCAAGCATGATATCCGGTGCATCCCTATTAGGAAACGAGGTATAATAATTACTGCTTTGTAGTGGGAATGGATCCCTATAATAATTACACGTTAAGGGTAATTAATAGCAACTCGTCGAACCCGACTAGATAAAAGAAAATGTGCTAGCAATTATGCAAAATTTTGTTAGAAAAAATTTGTTCAAAACTGTAATCAAGGGTTGACGGGTTTTCACGACTTATTATTAGTTATATCACACATAACGAAAAAATGAAGAAATTTATTTTACCTGTTTATGTAACGTGAATTTTTTTGTTTCTACTTTAAAAAAAAGCTTATCCCTAATGTTGCTCAATTTTATACTCGATTCGCTTCCAGCCCGTAATTGTCGAAGCTACATTTTTATATTACAAAAACGTACACCATATACATTGCATTGCGCAATCGTTAACGCGTTATCAGAATGCATTAGAAGGTCGTCGTCGTGTGCGCGTTCTTTGCTACCATTGGTATTGGTCCGTCGAATTGCAGCGTGGTTACCTCGATTCCACTAGTGCAATAGGATCGGCCGGTACTTTTTCCTACATCGATATAAGCTACCAGACCGGTAACAGTCTCTCCTTCTCGCGGGGTGTAAACAGGGCCTATGACGAGTCTGTACGTACGGGGAAGAGGGAGTGTGCGGCGAGAGTGTCGGCTAAAGACTCCTGGCTAGCGATGTGTACGTCGCCTTATTAGCAATGGGAGCGATACCCTTCGGATTCACGTTAATCCTTTGCAAACCACTACGTATCAATCGCAAGCACTAATGTCAGCAATTAATCCATACAAAGCCTTCGAAACTGTATAACATAAACAATTCGAACGATTTCACAAAACACGAATTATCCTCGTTTCAAAATACACGAGATACTAAACAGAATAATAAAGGGTTCAGACATAAATATGTTTATTTATTAAGGGAGTAATTGCAATCCGTCTTTGTGTTTACAAAATATCTTAGATTTCTTTAATACTTCCTCTCCAAATTTTAGAAAGCAGAATGCTATTTACTACGGAACTACATGACAATTAGAAAATTAATCGATTAGTCGAATAACCAATTTTATAATACAGTACCTTATTGATTTATACCTACATGTACTTCATTAGCAAATTGATTTGGAATTAGAGCGGTCAGACACTTCCACCGGATTAACCCCATCGCTAAGCACCGTGCATGTGCGCTAGCTACGGTACGGCGCGCGATGAACCGAGCCTAAGGGTGTACGAGCGGGGTGGGAGGATGAGGTGCAGAGAAGTGGGAACGGTGGAGGGTCAAAAAATGTGTAGGTGCGCGCGCAGCCGCTTTGTCTCTGTTGGTCGCGCACGGCGCCGGGCGGTGGGGGGTTGGCTGGACCACGAGGGGCCACAGGGGTCCGCGAGCGGACCATGGCGGACTATAGGCGACTGCATCGTTTCAGTCGGCCGCTGAACCCGCGCGCCGTACGGTTGCCCGTGTGTGTGACTCGCGCTCAACTCGGTTCGATCCGCCGTGCAACGTTCCTTTTCTCACTGTCCGCAGAGGCACGCGTGTGAGGTTTTTCTATTACCCGGCTGCCCGTCCGCGTACCTGCGACGGTAACCGAAGGAAACGGGACGAGGCTCCCCGCGGCCCGGAGGAGCACCGCTGACACACGCAGCGCCAGGACCAACGGCGACACGCTTGCTGGATTTCTTTTGGTGTACGTCTCCGTAGATTGTTTCTCGTGCGCGGGCGTAACGCCGACGTGAAGCTCTTCTGCATGGTGAGTCCACAGAATAACACCAACGAAGTCTACCCGCTCCGCCGTTTCCCCTCTAACCCGTCAGTTCACTTGCGACCTCGCGAGTCCTTTACCGCGAAGCGGCAGTGTAGGAGCCTCTCGGGCATTTCCCTTCCGCCCCGCAACAGAGGTCGTTCGGTTTCGGAAAATCCGTTTCGACCGGACGCTGCTTAACGAGCACGCCCGAAAGAAAGGGAACGAAATGTTGGGCAAGGTTCCCCGCACGTGTGTGCAAGTACGCGCGTATGCAGCCTCGCGGTACAGTGACGCAACGAGACGGGAGAAAGACGAGCGCCCGTCGACTCGACTCGGTCTTTTCGTTCGCGCGTCGAAAAAGACAGGTTACCGTTCGGCGCGGTACACAATGGCACTTTACCCGCTGACGGTCGCAAATTCGTTGGGACGTCAACGAGAACGACCGAAAGCGACGTGCTGCAGGGACGCTGCCGAGAGATATTGCCATTTAGCCGAGTCTTCGTATACAGCCCCCATCTCGTTTCCATCTTTCGTTCTCTTTTAATAGTCTGCCATCACTTTCCCGTGATAATTAGCACGCTAAACGAAAGCGGGTCAGTTTTGCGCCGTGAGAGGGCGCAAAGGAAAGAAATTGAGGCATGATATACGAGATGACGCTAAATAGGCTATAATTATATATAATTTGTAAACGGATGCGGCGTAAATTTTAAGTGGTAAACGTGTGCCGCGAGATAGTGTGCGAACTGGGCGATGTTAACAGAAGCTGGGCCGTTTTCCAAATGACCAGTGGATTTCATAATAAAGGGTCTCGCTTTTTATTGAATATACCTGTGGTATGTGTGCGTCCAAGTATATGTTTTACGACACGGGTGCATCGCACATGTTCAGAGGCGGCGATACAATTGGCGCGCATGTGTACATAATACTGGCAGTGCTTTCAGTAACATAAGAGTACGAAATTGTGCGTAATTACACGGTGTAGTTGCAAGTTACTCGGCAGTATAAACTCGCCGGACGTTTTGAATGCAACGAATGGTCTGGCTACTGTTCCTTCGGCTTACTTGTGTTACTCGGATCATTCATCTCGGGCGAGAGAACTCGAAAAGGAGAGGGAGCTTCTCATGTCCTTCAGAACATACTGCGAAAGTATTTCAGAAGCAATGCTAGCCCGCAATTCCGTGTAATTACGCGGCACAATTGTACTTGAAATTCTACTCGGTATTTGTTTTGGATTTAAGCAGCGGCCGGAACTAACGGAGAAACCTAACCGAGACCCACTCCAGGCGTAAACCCAGTCTAAACACACTCTAAATATATATCTACCCCATGTGTAATTTCTGCCTAACCCGGGCGAGAAAAATTGAAAATATTTCGCGGCAGAAATTTCATTCTCCGAGGAGACTCGGATATAATCATGGGTCGAAGCGAGAGTCCGTTTCTAAGCACTGGACGGGGCTTTTTCGCCGCGATATTTGAGCTGTCTTTTCCGCGTCTATTCCGTCGAGACAAGGAGATAAACCCCTCGGTATGCGAATAAACGTTGTGCCGTCACTTTAAGGAAGCAATTCTGGTCGGCAGGAAATTTAATGTCATGATGTTTTACCGCGTTCATCTCGTTTAGTCCCAGGCATCTTGATAATTTCGTGGTGCAATCGAGTGGACAGGAAACGTTTCAATAAATCCGCCGTGGAGCCCGGGACTCAATTGTGCACGCTGGAAAGCGCGCAACGATTCTTATCGCGGTTAGGTTGTTTCCCTTTTTTTTTCTCAACGGGCCGTGGTAGAGATTTGAAAGCGAAGGCATAGGGAGGACATGGAAAACTGATAAACAGATGGAAATCCGGAGACACGTGGAGACGCTCTCGTAGTAAAATAATAAGATATCGTTGAAACATGGGCGTTTGATTGTGGGGAAATTGAGTCGGCTCCGGATAATTCGTTTGCAATAATTCCTTGACTGAAAGGCTACTTAGGCAAATACTTTAGGTATGTCGGGTAATTCTGGAGAATTTCTGAGTTTCTGAATAATTTATGAGAGCGAGCAGTAAATCATATGTAAAACAAGCACTGCGTATTTAATATAGTATTTTGAGCGAGTCGTGTAGTAAAATATTACTTCGAAATATTGATTTCTCTATTAACCACCCAACATATAACTCATTTTAAGTAAAAACTTCAGTGCTTCGGGAATCCTCGATGAATAATAAAATTGCAGAATTTCCGAATTATTCCATTTCCTGTTTATCTGTCCCCGTTGAAGTGTTCAACGAAATATTAACCCCCTTCTTTCCCGCGTGTTCTGGTACCAAGGCTGCGCTTTTTATCGACGGCTCCGTGATACTTAGACACAACTTATTGTGACATACTTTCGTTTCGCGGAATGGAAACTCCGCGGAGAGTGGTTCCAACGATTTTTCAATTTGCATACGAAACCGCGTTTCAAAACGGAATTATTAATGACAAAAGTAGGCGTGGAGATTGATTGAGGATACTCGAGGACCTTGGCAGAATTACAGTGACCAATATTTTTATCTATCCTTGAATACCAATTCTAAGGAGAATCAACTGGTTATACAGAAATAAGGATGGATCGGAAAGTCTCGCGGCTGTTGGGAGGGTTAATTTACAACACTTTTTGAAATGGTTTATGAAAGAGCGGCGTTGGAAGCGCGAGTGTGTCTAAATTCGATCAGACTTCACTCTTGAACGTTGAGAGCATCTCAAAGAAGGTTTCTGTGGTCCGGGGTTTGATCTCAGGGCCAGCCGCGAACGCCAACCCTCTGGTTGTGCCAACTCCAACACTAGTGTCGCAGTACGACAATCGATCTCGCCTGGAACACATATATCGAATTCATTTTCAGGTCTCGTTAATCTTCACTGACGCATTGGGCAGATTGCGAAATTTGTGTGCCCCATGGCACGCAGGAAAAAGAAGGAAGCACCTGGTACTCGGAACCAAACGCATCATTACTTCCCTAAAAACTTTTATAAAGTTGGTAGAATCAAACTTTGCGAAGTGCACTGTTCAGAATAATTAAACGACTAATCCAGGGTGTTTCTGAATAATTTATGAGAGCGAGCAGTAAATCATATGTAAAACAAGCACTGTGTATTTAATATAGTATTTTGAGCGAGTCGTGTAGTAAAATACGACTAATCCATGGTACAATCGAAAAGGAAGGTGATTCCCCTCATTCAAAACTAAGCCAAAAATATTAAATGAAATTTTTTATGCTGGGCTAAGTTTTCGAGAAAATCGAATTAGAATATTTCTTAGACACTCGTGCACGTGATTAAAAAGAGTTACATTTGAATGAGGAATTACTACGATTTCAGATGCCCCTGTATATTAAATTCAACACGTTAAATATGGAGGATGTTGAGTAGAGATGTTCTGAATTAAGGGGAGGTTCCGGTCTAGAGCTCAAAAAAATTGGTGATCTTTAGGAATTAATTAAAGGAAAACTACTATATATAATTTAATGGGACTTTTTTGCATTGTATTAAGGATGTCTTAAATTATAGAAATATATTTTTTGTTTTATAATTAATCGTTGCAAACGGCACTGGGGAGTCGTTAAAGTCGAGGCGTCAAAAAATTCATCCAAATCGGTGGGACCTGTATTTCCAAAAGTTATTATCCGATTCGATTGAAACGTTTTTTATTTTGAAGAATATACTTCTGGCTAGGGGGGGAAACCAGAAAAAATTACAAAAATTACATTTTTTAGAAAATAACGACACTTGAAGTTTGAAATCACTTCTTCCTTATATTTCTCGTCCTTTCAATTCTTTGAAAATGATAAATTTTCAATTTTTTGTAATTTTTGCTGGCATCCTCCCTAGCCAGAAGTATATTCTTCATAATAAAAAAAGTTTCAGTCGAATCGGATAATAACTTTTGGAGATACAGGTCCCACCGTTTTGAGAACACTGTTTCGAGAAAACCACGTTGAAAGTTTTACGTGGGCGCCGAAGGGCCGATTGTTGCCCATGCATTTGCCGCTACTCAAATGCCTATAACTTCGGGAATTGTACGAATTTTAACAAATTCTTTTAAACACGTATTCCTAAAAGGTCGAACATTCGAAAAAAAAAATAAAAAAAAAATCGACTTTTAGACCGGAACCTCCCCTTAAGGATGTATCGAACGTACAATATTAGACAAAAGTATATGAAATTTGAAATACTTGAATATCTACGTATTACACATAGTAAATGTAGATGTAAGGAACTTGAACGACAGTTGGAGTCTTATTTTTACTCCTAGAAAGGTATTTTTCACTTTACAAATGCTTTTTCAAGCATCATTTGCTAAACTTTTGGCAGCGAAAATGCCCTGAATTCACAATTTTCTCAAGTTATAATTTATTTCTTTAAAACGGTGTAGTGAAAAAAATTGAAACTCGGCAGATATTTTCATCTATCCATATACTACATGTACAAAAAAATTGAAAACATTGGTACCATTTCTTCAACATTTTTTCAGCGGATTTATCTGTCAAGATCGTGTCTTTCCATAAGAGTACGTGTAAAAACAGTGAAAATTAAAATCGTTATAACTCACAACCGTTTAGTGAATTTGTTTGAAATTTTTAAAGCACGTCAGGAAGATTAAAAAGAACAATTGCACAAATTTTCATCAGCTTGGTACCAATTTGAAGATAGGTCCGATACATCCTTAATCAGACACTAAATCCCCTTCCTCGTGTTTCTTTTAACTCTGCCTCTTAAAAGCGAAAGGATACAATTCATTGGCAGATATCGCTCCCCTTTGTGTTTCTTTCATCCCCCATCTCCCTCTCGGCAATATTTATGTTTATTTGGTGCTCACCCATTTTCCCTTCGTGTTCCTGACTTCGTTACATCGTGGGGCTATAAAAGGGGTGACTGTTTGCACTGATGACCTCATTTCTCGTGATCTCGGGGTTCAGAACGTTCCGTCTTTTCCGGTGTTTACAAGACACAAGGAGAATTACGATCACCACGGGGCTTAAGGATGGTGCGTGGCGATAAAAGGAAACGCCAATGTTTGTGTCCCTTATCGATCGACCTAAACTGTAGGCCTGTTCCAATAATTTTCGGCACCACTGACCAGGGCCCTGCTCGATAGCTTGGAAAGCTCGGGCCGGAACAGATTGTTGCTGGTACCATTGAGACACTTGGGAGAATTCATTCAGCTCTACTCTAGCTAGCTATTTAATCGAACTTTCATCGCCGATTCAGGTTCAACTCGGCGGCAGAGGGAAGTAAAAACGAGGTAAATCTCGGAGGTACAGCTTCAACGATCCCACACAGAGAGGCTATTACTTTGTAAAGAAACTTGTCCCCGCGAACTCGTTCTTCAACTTTTAACGTCCCGCCGTATCCCCCTTTTCTCCATCCTCCGCGGTGCATGCTAATTGCAAGCTCCGCAACGTTTTACGAAAATAAGCTGTACCCGGCGACGTAACGCGACTAGATCTCTTAAATCTTCGGAACCAGTCTTAAATCTTGATCGTCCCACGCGCGTGTACGTGCACGTTTCGCCGGACGGGATCTGAAAATTGGTGCCTGGACGAAAACCGAAGGAATCGATTTTCTGAACACGTGGATGCGGAACGTTCGCTTCGGCCGAGTGGTGTGTTGGAAATGGGAACGAAACTGTGGCAACACGCTGGCGAATGTAGTTAAGAAAGTGTATTATAGTTGAAGTGATTCGATTAACTCGATAATGCTCTCCGCTTTTATGGAAACTTTTACACAAGGCCCCCTTTTGTTGCGTTATAAATGGAGAAGGTTTTGAAATGCGGGCGCGCAAAGGACGATCTGATAAATCTGTTGAAAAAGAGTTAACTGCCAAGATACTTGGCGCTCGAGAGAAAACAAATGGGGAAAGTCGACGAGGCCGTTCCATCTCGGATTTGTCAAGCGAGAATACACGCTCGCCCCCTTGCATTCAGCTTTGTGTGGGTCCTTAATTGGCCATATTTTTAACTCCGCCCGTGGCTGACTCGCGGCGATAAATTTTTCTTCCGCTCACTCCGGCGCGTGCGCGCCTCTCTGTTTCCTCGCCGTGAAACCCACTACGTTATCTTTAAATCCATCATAAAGCATGCAATAACAATTACACGTTGCAATTAGGAAATATATTGGTACACTCGCCTGAAAATATATTGGGACAACGGATGCCATTCCACTGACCACCATGCTTGCTCATATATACCCGCAATTCTCAATACTGGTGCATCCATCGTTAATTCACATATTCCGATTTTCATTCTTCCCTGCATAATTCAGATTTTAATGAAACTTCGTTCCGAATGTAGAGCATATTGGAGTACCTTTGCAAGCAGTAATGTTTTTTCTACGAAAGTTCATTCTGAAGAAGTGAAATCAGCCCTCAAAGTTATCTCGTTTTTTAGTCTTCTAAATACCTATAACTTTATTCTTCTTTTGGTAGTGTGATAAAGTATAAAAAGCTGAACAATTCTTATATTTAATTTCCTTTCTATTTCACGCCGCTACGAAGTGTATTTAATAAAACGAAAGAACGCGATAGTGTTAAGGGGACCTTCCGGTCTAAAAGCCGATTTTTTTGTTATTTCTATTTTCGAATGTTCAACCTTTTAGGAATACGCGTTTAAAAGGATTTGTTGAAATTCGTAAAATTTCCGAAGTTATAGGCAGTTGAGTAGCGGCAAATGCATGGGTTACAACCGGCCACTCGGCGCTCACGTAAAACTTTCAACGCGTTTTTCTCGAAACAGTGTTCTCAAAATCGGTGGGACCTGTATCTCCAAAAGTTATTATCCGAATCGATTGAAACTTTTTTTATTTTGAAGAATATACTTCTGGCTAGGGGCGATACCAGAACAAATTACAAAAAATTGCAAATTTATAATTTTCAAAGGCGTTGAAAGGATGGAAAATATAGGGAAAAAGTGATTTCAAACTTTACGTGGCGTTATTTTCTAAAAAAATGTCATTTTTTCTAATTTTCTCCGATTTCCCCCCTAGCCAGAAGTATATTCTTCAAAATAAAAAACGTTTCAGTCCAATTGGATAATAACTTTTGGAAATACAGGTCCCACCGATTTGGATGAATTTTTTGACGCCTCGACTTTAACGACTCCCCAGTGCTGTTTGCAATGATTAATTATAAAACAAAAAATATATTTCTATAATTTAAGACATCCTTAATACAATGCAAAAAGTCCCATTAAATTATATATAGTAGTTTTCCTTGAATTAATTCCTGAATATCACCTATTTTTTGTGGTTCTAAACCGAAAGGTCCCCTTAAGGTGTTATGCCTACCTGTGAGGTCTGAAAAAACATGTATATTCGGGTTTTTTGGGGGGATAAACTTGAAGTGTTTTTTAAACAAACCATTTTGTATTCGAAAGTGCACATCTTAAACTACTTGTATATAGTAATTTTTGCGATGGAAAATATAAATAAATAAAAGAAATATCAGCAATCTCCCGGCAGCGATTTTTTTCAGTATTTTGCGCTGCCCACTTTAATTTTGACCTGGTTCATCTGAAATAAAAAAATCGCGGGAATTTCGTTAGTATATTAGATTATCTAGTCCGTAATCTTTCATTATCCCGAAAAATTAATTTGCTTCAAAATGGTGACTGCTCATAGCAAACATATCGATTTTCGCCACAGAATCGCTCTCATTTTTCATCTGTAAAATAAAAACCACGCAACGTAAATGAAAAAGCCACGATTAAGGATTAGATAATATAATATGCTAACTAATTTTGGTCGAATTTTTTATTTCTAATGAACCACGTCAAAGCTACCTTAAAGTGCATAAATAAAAACACGCTGCCGGGAGATAGCCTATAATTGCATTATTTATTTAGATATCGCATTGCAAAAAAGACTACAATAACTTTAACATATATACTTTCGAATACACAACCGTTTATTTAAAAAGGCCTCAAATTTTTGAAAAAAAGAAATCCCGAAAATACATGTGTTTCCAGACTTTACAGGTACGCATGACCCCTTAAGGGTTGATTTCCACCCCCTTAAGAGTGAATTTCCGCAGCATAAAAAACTACATTCACACGGAGTTCCATTAAAGTCAGAGTTTTCGGATTGGGAACGTACGAAACAGAAGCAAGAATTTTAAACAGACAAGCAATAATCAACTACGTTATGTTTCACTCTATTTCCTCCTTATTGTCAAACGTGTCTGTAACAAACGACGGACTACTTTTGAGCGGAACTGTATAGGCCCTTTTCACGTGACTCCGCGAATCCCTGTACAGACGTCCATCCTTTGTACTCGGTTTTCGCTGATCAGCTTCAGAAAAAGTTGCTCGCTGGTCGATTAAATCCGCAGCACACCTGCATCCCTTTCGTCCCGCTATCGATTGCACCGGCCCTGACGTCATATCGAGCCAGTGTGACGGGTACAGCTCCCTTATGGTTTATCGGTGACCGGTCGTGCGACGTTCATACGTCTCGTTACCTTGTACCCTCGCAACAGGAATCAGAACAGGATCGACGCTGGTTGTCGGCGGCGAAGGGGGGCAGGGACGTGGAAGCGGGATATTGTCGAGGCGTAACAGATCAGAGTGAAAGTTGAGGCACGACTTGGACGGCCGAGTGCCCGCTCTACGTGTGTTTCTCTTTCTTTCCTCGGATCCCGGGCACGAGGAAGAGGGCCCAGAGAATCACGAGCCGAGCGGACCCCGAAATGATCGGCGCAGCACGCTTCTTCGTGCCTTCGACTTCCATCGACGCAACGGCTCTGTCGGGCGAAGGGGGGGGGGGGGGAGAGGCTAGGCGAGCTACTTGGGAGACGCTCGAGCGATGTGTAAGTGATGATTGGTTTCGATACATATTCTTCTGGTAGCGGTAGTTCGATCGCGGGCTGCGGCACTCGCGCTGGGGGCTGCATGTTGGCTTCTTCATCCTGCTATGGCCTTCACTTTCAGCATTGCGTTTAAGGGGGAGATCACTGTAAAAAAATCGGGAAAATCGATTTTTTTCTTTTTCCGAGTTTCTGAAAGACATACGTTTCAGGGACTCTCTCTCCAAATTTTATGAAGAAATTCGCAAAAGTGACGGAGATATAGTGTTTTCCGTGAAGCGGTGTCGAGTGCGCGACTGAACCGAGCGGAACTTTGAACGCGTTTTTCTTAGATTGACAGTTTTCAACGGCGGTGATAGTATACAGAATAAACTATACATCCAATTGGCATGAGTAAGGGCCTTTATTGTACGGTAAACCCGTCTCTGTTACGTGGCGATCAGTTTTTTTTTTTAATTAACAGCCTCCTGTTTTTTTTATCAACATCTTTACCACAAAAAATTATTTTTTTTTTCAGCGGTCCGTCATTTTGTTATCTTTGGCGATATCGACTTTTTGGATCGTCACGTAATAGACGGAGGCTTCTAGTTTCCAAATATTTTTGCCTTTTTGAATTCAGAGTAATCATGTGGCTAAGGCACTGTCTACGCCACAGGAACGATTTTGCCGCAGCGCATGTTTTGACGAAGAATATATCAGAAACGGATTTATGAATTTGATTGAAAAAATTTTTTTTTTACCCTTCAATATGTACATATTAACTATACTAAGCAATACATTGATTTATTTGCTTTGTTAGTTTGACAAAAAATCCCGAAAACACCCTTACTCTTCAGACCATTACAGTGGTCTCTCCCCTTAAGAGTTAGAAAACGAGGAATATAGGTGTTAGCCTCTTTATGTTTTGATTAAAAGGTCGTGCTTAGTTGGCAGGCGAATAAGAACGTGATTTTTGGGAATTTTTTGTGGAAAATCTGAGATATATTTTTTATAACTATTTGCTTATTTTAAAAGTATATATATTCAGCAAGTCTCGGTAATTTTGTTACAGAAAAATATTAAAATATGAACGAATAATACCTACTCTCGCGGAAGCTGTTTTTATAAAGGCACTGTGCGGTGAGCACGATTTCTCCGAGCTGCATCATCTGAAATCAAAAAGTAAAGAAGATTCTGTTAATATATGAGTTTATCTGGTATTTGAATGCAAGATTTTTCAAAAAATTGATTTTAGACAAAATGGCGGCCGTCTGAATTATTCGTTTTTTTTTTAAAATTAAAAATAGAGGTTTCATCAAAAACAAAAATCCTTCGTTCAGGTACCAGCTAAACTCATATATTAACAGAATCTTCTTCACTTTTTAATTTCAGATGATCTAGCTCGGTGCCTTTATAAAATCAGCTTCCACGAGAGTGGCTGTTATTCGTTCATTTTTTAATATTTTTCTGTAACAAAATAACTGAGAGTTGCTGAACATACTTACTTGTAAAATAAGGAAATAGTTGTAAAAAGTATACATTAGATTTTCCATAAAAATTCCCAAAAGTCACGTTCTTTTTCGCCTGCCAACTAGGCATGACCACCCCTTAAGGAATGCGAACGGGAGATGTAGAGCCTAAGGATGACCCTGAGAAACTTGTTCTGCACTATTGATGCTTTGTTTGAGTATGATTTGGCTGATATGGTTCAAGCTTGATACGTGGAGATGAGGTTGGATCTTAATGGGATATTGATACGAAGGATAGGGTCCTAAGAATGGGATATGTTTCATAAGTATCTACAAGGCCTTGGATAGCTGGAGGTCAGCCTGCTAGTGTGTATGGGCACGTTATTGCCTTTTTATGGAATGTTATACCTTCAATCTTGACTGGGTTTACTTTCATTTTCCATTTAGCGTTGGCCCTCGAGCTCTTGGCTCTTTAAACTTCAGTGCCCTGCCATCTTCAGTCTCAATTACTTTCAGACCTCGCTAGGCTTCTCCCACTAGCCGCGCATGTTTATAATATCTCGCGTCCTGTTTCTTCGGCAAAAAGGAGACCCTTGGCTCCTCTGGCCCCCTCCGCGTGGCTCTGCTCTGTTTCGATCTCTCGCTCTGCCTCTTCGCTGTTCCCCCCTTGCAACCAGTTGCATCCTTTCGTCACGATTCGCGCTGACATCCCCATCCACCGAGCGAGCGTGCACTTCCGACCAACTGGTCAACCACTCCACGCCACTTACGCACTTAGGCCCGACGAAAGGGTCCTCACGCGTGTTTCACCGTCTATTTTTATCCGTACCCCCGTGTATGTATATCTCGCTAGTTCGATACCGTCCCGTTTTCTGGCTTCGGATCCGCTCGCGCGTTTTAAACGCTCCCTTTTCGTCGCGGGACAGCAACCGCGGCTTTGTTCCCGTTTATCGCGCGGAATAGACTCACCTTTGTCGGGCGTGAAATGTTGGAGAAAGCACGCTGCTGATAAGTACGACCACCTTTTTCGCGCCGCACATTTCGAAGGGTCAAGTTCCAACTCTGCAGGCTCGTGGATCCTTGTGCATTGTCCCCAAACCCATACAGCACACTTCGTTGCAGCAGTATTGCAGGAACGTTGCTGCAATATTGTGTTGTTGCAGGTTGCATTGCAATATTGCAGGAACGATGCTGCAATATTGTCGTGCATTATTGGAGTGGCAACGATCCTACAATATCCCGGCAATATTGCAAGTTCGTTGCCGTGCAATGTTCCATTGGCAACGATCCTACAATATTGCAGCAATATTGCAAGTTCGTTGCCGTGCAATGTTCCATTGGCAACGATCCTACAATATTGCAGCAATATTGCAAGTTCGTTGCCGTCCAATTTTCCATTGGCAACGATCCTACAATATTCTTGCAATATTGCGCGCACATCGACGTGCAATGTTCCAGTGGCAACGCCCCAGCAAAATTGCACCCACATTGCCATTGCTTCATTTCCTTAAACCGCTATTATAGTCTCGCAGAGGCAGGCTGACGTAGTGGAGTGATATTCTTGAACTTGTATCACGCTGATAAGAATGTTTAAAGGACAGTCAACCTTTAACATCCCAGAATGTAGCCCATAACTTTTATTTCTTTTCGAACGTCCTACATCTTGATCCACTGTTTTGAAATACACGTTTCTTGGAGGAAGGCTCGGGGAATGGAAAAGTATTTTTTACAGCAGGCTCGCGTAGCAATTTATTTTTACACCGAAGAAAGACACAGCCTACTTGCTTTGGCCACATTGTGCAACAAGATCGGTATAGATCGTGCAGAGTGTTGCTTGTTGCATCCCGAACGAATGGGACAGATCTTCTGCCGGAAGTTCTCGGCGTTTTATAGAGCACGCGAGTTTCGCAACGAGGCATTTAATTGCTGAATCAGAAATCGGACAGCTGTTGCGGCTGATGACTCACGGTGACTATATTCAGATTTGACAGTGACGCGACAGTGCGTGGTCCCATCTATGCCGAATCGGGTCCCACGTAGGTTGCTGGCAAAAAGGACCCGGGTTTAGTCGAGGCGTTGCGAATTTCGAGCTGTGTTTGAACAGGTGTCGCGATGAAAGGATTGCTCATTAAAGATCCGCCTTTTATTCGAAATTTCGTAATCAAAGGAACTCGTATTCCTTTTAGCACACATCCCCCCCACAGTACACCGTATATATGTACTTGCGCTCGTCAACGATAATCAACCTACGAAGTTTCTGCTTGCATGTTTATCTGAAAGCTGGCAAACGCGGCGTTCGAAAGCAAACAAAAAATGTGCTTAGTTTTCGGATAAAGCTTGTTTGCCTGTCCCCCAAATGGGGATGCTCGTTTGCAGTAGGCGGGATGCACACTGTGACTCACAGATTTGTCTGCATAGTAACTAAGTAGTTGGAGGAATTGTTACCATTTCCTGTTGGTTATCTTTGCTTCTGGCGCCCAAGTCTTATCTACTTTCCTTAATTCTAGTACAAAAGGAAAAGTAGATATACATGTTGAGTGTCCTCTGTGAGATGGTACCCTGGAGCTACCAAAGAGAACAGTGAAGTTTACAAGAATATCTTCTTTGTATGGGTCCACGAGTCGTTCTTAATCTATACTTATATAAAATCGTGTCACTGACTTCGACATCGTCACCGTCCAGTCCAAACCGCTGACCCTAGCAACATGAAATTCGGAGGGTATATACCATTTGCGACGTAGGTGCTCGATAAGAAGAGATTTTTTGAAATTTCAACCCGAAGGGGGTAAAAAGGGGTGAAATATGTTTTCTCGGACTCCTTATTATTTCTTAGGTCCGATTAGATAGCAACTTTGTTTTTACTTTAAAAGGTTACCCACACAAATGCCTAAAAACCAATTTCAGGATTTTGCCTTTATCAACTCCTAGGGGAGTGAAAAGGGGTGAAACGTGTTTCCACGGATTTCTTAAAATCTCTTCGGCCTGATTAGATATCAACTTGGTTTTTACTTCAAAAGGCTACCCACATAAATGCCTAAAAACCAATTTCAGGATTTTGCCTTAATCAACCCCTAGGGGAGTGAAAAGGGGTGAAACGTGCTTCCACAGATTTCTTAAAATCTCTTCGGCCTGATTAGATATCAACTTGGTTTTTACTTCAAAAGGCTACCCACATAAATGCCTAAAAACCAATTTCAGGATTTTGCCTTAATCAACCCCTAGGGGAGTGAAAAGGGGTGAAACGTGCTTCCACAGATTTCTTAAAATCTCTTCGGCCCGATTAGACATAAAGTCGGCTTTTACTTCAAAAGAATTACCCACATAAATGCCTAAAAATCAATTTCCGAATTTTTCCCTAATCAACCCCTAGGGGGTGGTGAAAAGGAGTGAAAAATGTGTTTTCATAGAGTCTTTAATATCTCTTAGGCCCGAAGCGAAGCGTGGGGGTAGTTTGCTAGGAGAATATATTCGCATATAATTTTCTTTTGTTCATCAAGTGTTCCACTAATTGTAAGAATAGGACTACTAGTTCCACCAAGCACATTACTTTTCATACCCATTAAGCTACCCGCTGCCCAAGAGTACAGGCAGCCCCTCGATTCAAAAGAATGGACAATGCTGGCGAAGTCTTTGCCGCTTGCTTCAGTCAGCGGCTGGCGTTTGCTTGGAAAAAAAAAGTGGCCATAAGTGGTTCGCGCTGCGCAACGAAACAATGGCTGGTATTCGGAGCGTACATTTATTTAAATCGCGGAGAGCAAAGTGTTGCTCCTTGCAGGCGGAGTGCGCAGCGAAGAGGTTAAATATATCTGGCTTGGCCTAACCGTTCCTTCTATCCTCATTCCTTTCGAATGCCCAGCCTGGTCTGAAACCGATCCGAGGCAAGGCTCTCCAGGCAAGAGCTTTGCGATCTTTCGGCAACGTCGATGAAGGATAAACGCCCAACGTTCGATCGAGCGGTCGTTACGGCTTCGAGAACTTTCTTTACTGCGGATTCTGCCAACAAAGTTGCCCCGACCCCTTCAGAATCCTCCTCCGAGCAACGACTGCGATCCCCGAGGATTCGTAACACTTCCCTGATAGATCCGTTTGATTCAGCTCGAAATAGGAACGTGCACACAGGAGGAGAACTCGAGATTCTTAACTTCCAGATCCCATAGGAATGACTAAAATCACAGTTTGTAAACTGGTGTAAGTCGAGTATTTTTTGTTTCGAGATGTTTTAGACTGTTGCGTTTGGGCTTAGGATAAAGCAACCAGTAATTGACCGCATACCAGTGAATGACCATTAGGCAAAGAAATGTCAATTATAAATTTAAAAATTATTTTATGTTTATAAATTGAGTGTAGTTGCACTTTTAATATCCTATATTTTTAGTTACGCGTATTAAGCAAACATTAATAAGTACAATTCTTATTAAAAGTATGCGGTCATTTACTGGGCTTCTACACGTTTTGCATTTTATAATTATTTTTTTAAAAATTACGATAAGAATAAGTAACTATTTTTATAGAAATTTCAAGAAAAATAAATTTAAATGCAATTTCAACAGTTGTTTTGTTGTTATACATAAATATATTCAAGTATTAATCTCAAAGGTCCATAGATTCAACAATTCGGTCATTCACTGGTTGGGTTACCCTATTAAAAAAATATTTTTCCATTCTTGAAGAAAATGGTTCTCAATGTTTCCCATTGTAAAATTTTACGAGTAACTTGTCCGAAATGTGTTTTTTAATCGTTTGAATCTCTCCCAAATTCCAAAAGTGCTCAAACGTACTTTTTCGATCTCCACGACTTAATAAATTCAAACATTTTTTCGAATAGAAGCAATTTTTATTTTCGAATACTCTGCCACTATCAACTTTACCATTTTTGCTAATGTATTCTTTACCACTACTTCTCCTAATTTTTCTCATATATTCAGCATAATTAAGTATATTTCCCGTTTTCTTTCGTTTTTTTCTTGCCCCACATCTCACAAAAATATGTAATTATTTCCTTTCTCACAAATGACTTGCACCACTATCGAAACGGACGCGAAACTATCGCGGCTCATTATGAAAGTGACATTATCACGTCATTGCTTACTTGGCGACTATTTTGCAACAATGGGAAAGCTGACGCAAAGCTCAGCGCAGAGAGCGCAACTAGCGCATGTCCGGTGCTGACTGTTGATTTCAAAATTAAAATGGCAACAAAAGAAGAAAATTATAAAATATTATAAACCGTTTGAAATAAACCGTTTATGCTAAAGTCGACTTCTAATATCTTTCTTTCTTGTACCAGGTTTGATGTCTTTGTAACCTAAAAGATGCAAATTTATTTTTTATATCTACATATTTAATAATAGCTGATAATAATAGCAATAATAATTATAGATACATGCACTTATTATAGAAATAGAAATTAATAAGTAAAATAAGATAATTTAAATACAGCTAAAACACCGACGACAAGTGGTACATGTGCTGGTGGCGTCACGGGTGGGAAAAATTTGCAGTCAGCTTCCCCATTCTTTCATAACATCGAAATATAAATCAATGTAACATAAAATATGAGAAATCTCATTTTTATGGTTTTTCACTTACACCACTTTCATAATCACCGGCACAAACAACAGGAGATACTCGACTATTAGAATCCAGGAAATTACATACAAGCTGCACAATGGGAATAATAAGCATCGTTCGAAATTTATCGAGAATTATTCTCTCGGCTCTTATTTACGAGCGAATGAGAGCGCACAGTTTCTACTGTACAGATTGTGGTTGAATATCGAGTTATCGAGCTTCGTCGGTCGGTTGCGTCAATAAAGAGGGACGTGCGAGCAAAGCTGACACGTCGATCGTTGGCCGCGAGTGAGGCGTCTTTCGTGTGGAAACATTTAGGCTGGTGGATTACGTGCATTATTTTCACACCGGGGCAATAAACTAAAGTACGCGGAGAGGCCGTTAGCGAGGCGAACGTGTAATGGCCTGTAAATTGGCTCTGATATACGGACCGATCGCCACGGCCGAGTCGTGGTGCTCGTTTCATTTGCAATCTGGACTCGTCTTTGTCTCAATTCGACCGGGGGGATCGAACGAGAAACACTTCCAGACGGATCGATCTGCTGTCGAGGAAATAGGGCCACCGATTACAGGCGGATATCGCTCGGATTCAGTAGCGTTTACGAATCAATTTAGAGTTATTAATAAGACGCTGATAGGCTGTCGTTCTATTCAGCCTGTGGGGCCACGCGAAGGGGAATATAGAATCTAATAAACATACGGCTGATGTACAGAGTATTAAAAAAATTGCCAGAATATTAACCCTCCGCGGTCACACCTTCTTATAATCAGAAATTGTGGTCGCGTGGGCTTCACTGCACTCCGGAGTCATTTCTGAGTTACCATTTTCGTATTTTTGTATCTCTTAACTTTTCAGTGATAATTGCAGGGGAAATGTGTCTAAAACGATCCCCTTAAGGCGTGATTCATATAAAAAATACAAATGCACATTATTTAAATAAAAGTAAAGTAGCTTTTGTAAGTTAGTTTATCTACCTTATTGTTGGCTTTGATCAAATTTAGCTACCTGATCAATTATATTTTTTATTCGCATTTTTGTGATGGCATAATAAATGATCATTTTGTACACCTATGTGTATAAAATTATCCCTACAGGGGATCCCTAGAAATATGGCCCGTAGGATTATTTTATACCTACTGATAGTAAATAAGACGAGCATTAAAAAGCATTGATTTATTTAGATAAAAAAAGGAATTAAACTCAATCACAAAATATGCGAACATAATAAATTAAAACAATATTTTACAAAAATCAAATCTTAGATGATTTTTTGTACATAATCAATGAATAGAAATACTTAAAATCAACTAACAAACATAAGAGAATGAGATCAGCCTCACAGATTCAAATTTTTTCGCGCACCCCCTGAGAGTCTTGGGATCATTTTACCCTACTAGAGAGGGATCCAACTCACATACAGTGGTTGAATATAACGTCAAATTATTACACTTGAATTGTCATTAAGGGGGTAGGTCACCCTCGATAGCCCTAAAACAGGCCTTTTTTCAAACGCAAATTGTAAAGTGATAAATAACAATAGAGACAACCTTTTTCCCTAGTTTTAATCGTTATTCTATGAGCTTTAACACAAAACAGGAAAAGTCTAAATATCACGATGTACATAAAAGTTGTGAGTAAAAACGTAAAGGCGTGTACGCGGTGCACCGTTTGATGGTGCATATAAGGCGTAAATCTCGGTGGTGTAAATCTCGAAAACGGCTACAATGATTTGGATGAAAATTTAACGAGACATGCAGAAAACCATTCCCTAAGATGTGTCGGGAGCAGAATTTCGAGATAAATTCTAAAAAAAAAGATAAAAAATATTTTTCATTCAAGAAATCGATAAAATCGTATTTTTCAACATAAAAATTTTATTATTTTTTTTTTCGAAAATCTGCTCCCGACACATCTTAGGGAATGGTTTTCTGTATCTCATTAAATTTTCATCCAAATCATTGGAGCGGTTTTCGAGATTTTATGTACATCATCAAACGGTGCACCGCGTACACGCCTTTACGTTTTTACTCACAACTTTTATGTACATAGAAATATTTAGACTTTTCTTTTTTTGCGTTAAAGCCCATAGAATAACGATTAAAACTAGGGAAAAAGGTTGTCTCTATTGTTATTTATCACTTTACAATTTGCGTTTGAAAAAAGGCCTGTTTTAGGGCTATCGAGGGTGACCTACCCCCTTAAATTCGCGAAAAAAACAGCTGTCACACTAAGCCGTTGATGACAAAAGTTACATAACATTGAAAAAGACCTTATCTTAGATAAAAGGCAGTAATTTTTATTTTTTCTTGTTTATAACAGCCCTGATATTCAGGTACATGGCACTTCGTGCGAAACTTTACGACGTACAGGCTGAACTTTTGTACATTGATGTTAAGAAATAGCAGCACCAATAGCCGCAGAACAGCCAGGAATCATTTTACCCTGAGGGATCGTTTTAGACACCTTTCCCCTACATTCGTAATACAATGGTCTTTTTCTAGAAATGTAAATTTTGATATGATAAAGTTTGTAGCTGAAACAGAGCGATTTTCCACGGTTGTGGGAAAAGCAATATCTTCTTTTCGCCATAAATCCCCTTTGGAAGTCGAACACGCGCGGCATTTGAACTGGAAAATTGCTCTTGGGGTGCGATATACCCCGCGTGACCACGAAGGGTAAAAAGAAAATTCCCATGTGTACGCAATATTTATTCAAGACCCCAATTGATATTTATCACCCAAAATAGTCAAATTCATTATAATCAACACTGATGGAGTTATTTCTCTGGGATTTCCACACTTCACAAAGTAATTTGTTGCGCAGATAAACCGAATTGACGCGTCGGAAAGCCATTTATTCCGAGATAAGCTTCCCGCTGCGTTCCCTCCACCGTTCCCCCCTCACTATTATTTATCGAGAGCAGCGTGAATCCTGAACGAAGTGCCCGTTACGAGGTCAAGAAACACCCCATATTTGCATCGATGCAGGCTCGTCGCGATAGATAGCGCGTATCGATGCGCCGACACGCTACTTCCAAGAATAACTTCTCGCGTAGGTATGAGCAGCGCGAAACGTTGATTTACGGAAAAGCGGCGAACGAGATGCACACCGCGGGGCGAGCAAGTAGGAGGTGGTCGCAGACGGCGGTGGGTGTAGGTACACGCGTGCACGATGTGGGAAAGAAAGAAGGCAACACGAAAGTGCAAGTCGTTTGCGTAACGCAATGTGTTACTTAAGGCGACGCTCACACTGTTGATTAAAACCGCGGGCATATCTCCGCCGTAAATTGGCGGGAACGCGGACCTTGATAACAGTCGTCCTCATTGATTAACGCCGCAGATAGCAGGCGCGAGCGGTGGGCAGAATCGGTGGGAAAGGTAGCGGGCGTTTGGATTAAAAATAGTGGCAAATCTCTGATTATTTTGTACTTTGCTGCCTCTACCCACACAGCGCCACAACATTGCAGCAACGTCTCTGCAATGATGCGGTCCAAGATTGCAATGTTGCAACATAACATTGCAGAGACGTTGCAGGCTCAGTCCTATGTCCGCCTTCGCAATATTGCAGGTGTGTATTTTTGCAAAGTTGCGGCAACATTACAAATATGTAGTCCTGCAACGTTCCGGCAATGATTGTGCAACGAAACGGCAAAATTCTGGTAATGATCCTGCAACTCTTCGGCAATATTGCGGTGCGAGATTGCAATGTTGCACCGCATCGTTGCAGAGAAGTTGCAGGTTCACTCCTATGTCCGGATACAGAGTTGCGTCGAAAGAAGGAGAGGTGGAGGCGATCGCCTTATTTCGAGCCAGAAACCTCGGCCTTCTTTCGAGACACTACTGCACTTCAAGTCTCACGCGGAAAACGTGATTCTTGGATTATTAAACTGGGATCACATAGCTAGCAATTGGTACAGTAGGATAGTCGATTTCCGCGGGAGTTTTCCGATGCTCCAAGGAAAGTCAGACGTGTAAGCGCTCACGTGACTGGGACGCGGGGTCCTGTAAGGTCGTTCCTCGATGAAACGTACCGCCGGCAAATCGAATTAATGATATCACGCCAAGTGAAATCAATATCTCGCTTGCTCCTCTGGGCCCGTGGATAGAGCCTA
Organism: Andrena camellia; assembly: GCA_029448645.1. Lineage (NCBI taxonomy): Eukaryota > Metazoa > Arthropoda > Insecta > Hymenoptera > Andrenidae > Andrena > Andrena camellia. The sequence continues at coordinate 11,904,433 of CM055677.1, forward strand.
GAGAGCTTTCATTCAGCCGCGGGACCGTTAGCTGCGATTTGACTGGGATACCATCAGCGCTCGCTTAAAAGCCCCTGAAAAGCGTTTCATTAACCACCATTCTGATCCCTCTTAACCTTCTCCGTAAACGGGCAACATTATCCCGCGAGCGCGTGAAAGAGGCTCGCGTTGCACGCGAGAGGCGAATTTCCCATCGCCGCAGGAAGGAGTTCTTTTCGATAAAACGGCACACCAGACAACCCTAACGGTGTCTGTGGAGGGGCCCAGAGAAGTGTTGGCCGGCGCATGGCTATCGTTTTACGACATAATTTTATCGGGCGCGGGTTGATTTTTCGATTTGTATCACTTCCCACGATTCCCTCCCCGCTTCTTTCGCGGCGTACGGGATCCCTCTGTTCCTGGACTGAAAGCTGGGAAGGGCGGAGGCTGGATAAGTGCGGGGCTCGCTTCTGAGGGCGACAGAGAAGCAGCTGAAATGTTGAACCCAATTGAAGTGGTTACGTCCGAGCTGTCTTCAATCCATATTTCTAAAAGATGATGATTATATGCAGCGATTCTCGAGGAACTATTTATTGGATGCAAAGATTTTATCAGAGAAAGATGCGTACCGTAAACTGGGTGAATATTGTCATGTTTTTGGAACATTTTCCTGTATAATATAAAAATTAACATTTATACATTTCCTTTAAGGTAGTTCCTAACCAACTATGTTAGTCAAATTAGAGTTGGGCAATAAACGATAAATATAAAGTAGTGTGATACTATAGAAATAATAATAATTTTTAACATCTTGTATATATATTTTAAATAGTTCAATGTTAATATAAATAATTGTAATACGAAAATAGAATATTAAATTGATTATCGTAGTGAATTGGGACAGCAGATCTGGCAACGTCGCATTTATAACCAAAATGTCAGAAAAAATGTTCATATGAATTTGAATCGTCGTTCGCTATTTAAATGTTTAAACATATCGATTGTGCAACGTTGCCACGTTGATTGGTCTACGTAGTTTCTGAAAAATTTGCACGTAAACCTATTTTTTATGGGCATTTACGAAGAAACCGTGTGGTCAGTTTTGCAGAAATTAATAAATTCATTTCGCTGTACTTTTGTGCCAATTTTGGCACACTTCTTGACTACAGTTTTCCTGTTTCAGAACAAAAACTGAAACTGCAACCCTCTTTTTCCGACTCTGCCATATGCCACTGTGTTAAAATGCATAAACTTTAATTAACAATTTCTCGATAACTACGTGTTAAATCGATTTTAAACTTTGTACAAGGGTTTCTTGTATTCGAAATTAGTTTTGAACGACATTTGGAAGAATTCTTGAATTTAGTAGATTATTCAGGAACTACCTTAAGTTATCCTATCGCAACATTGCATCTTTATTCTTTTGTGCTTATACTACAAGGCTCAAAATGCATCAAATTTTTATCTTTTTCCTTCTTTAATACATGTTAATTAGCACACCATATAAATAGCACTAACAGCTAAAGTTTTACCAATCTGAACTTACACCGACACTTTCTGTTTCGTTCTATCTTCAATGCATTCTCTTTTATATTTTTTTATTTTCTTATTATTTATTTTTAAATTTGCTTGAGGTAGGTGTCCTATCATAACATTGCATCTTTTGTGATTGTACTACAAGTGTGAAAATGCATAAAATTTTTGTCCGTTGTTGCCCCATGTTGAGCAACTGAAAATTTTTATTTCTGGGGTTTTTAACTTTAAACAATTCTCAATGTTCTACTTGTATCGCACTCTGGTACTCAAATTGTTGACAGAAAACAGCGATTTTCTTATTTCCTCATTTTCTTGTTTCGAGACTGTCAGGTCTTTCGGTGAAAGACATCAGGAAAGACGAAGCATTCGAATATAGAAAAGTGAACTCCAATATCGGGGGGACCCAATAATATTCACAATTTATTTGTCAAGAATTTCTCACGCTTCGCTCAACCCCCATGTTCTTTCAAAATAGTGAACGATTGTTGCGCATGAAACAGTTTAAAAACTCCCGCGACTCTGGGCAGTTTGGTTTGCACGGGTCGCGGGTGAGATTTTAAATCACGCCGCTGTCAGAGGCGTGAGTCACTGGCGACGGGAGGACGCTGCCTCCTCCGTTGGTTACCGTTAACTTTTAGCACCGATGACGCCGTTGTATCCGCGAGCACGTGAGAAAACATTCTTTCACCCCTGTTGAAACTAACGCGGGGGAACGCGTTAACCGTACCATTTTCGTAAATGGAACCCTGGCGCCGTGGCTAATTCGTGAGGCGTGTAATTAAATTGCTCGCGCGGCCGTAGATGGTTCAATCTGGCCGTTCGGCAATCGGGGAAACCGAGTTAGGGAAAGCACGCGTGCCTCGAGCGGATCCAGCTTCGTCATCGCGTCGAAAGTGGCGAAATTCATTAGTCTACTGGTTGGCTAATTGATCGATAATTGTGTAGGTACTAATAGAAACAGATTTGTAGCATTGATTCACTAGGGGAACATTCTCATTTTTATTCGTCTAAATAGGAAGAGGGTATTTCGTTTAAGGGGTTACGCCACCTTGAGGCGCTCGAAACAGCACTAAACTAGACGAATTTTTTTTACCGATACTATGAGGTTGAAAATTATTTCTTTTCTTCTTATGTGTAGAGCATGTATTAGTGCATATATTGTATAAATAATATACAAAAATATTAAAAAATGACCGAGTTATTTGTTGTACCGCGAAGCTCGTCCGCCGTTACACGCGTGACTGATATAACAAATTATAACGCCCAGGTTCATCTGAAATGAAAAACGTGATGATTTTTGTGTTCCTTAATAAAATACCTACAATGTAGCATACGGATTTGAGAAAAAAAATTTATTGCACAAATGAGAGCAAGATGAAGAAAATTATTCGTTTTTCACCTGACAAAACGAACTTAAAACATTTATTATGTACGAATGGGTTATCGCATGAAAAAAATGATAAGCTACATTGTAGATAATACCATTAAGAATATGCGTACCAAGTTTGAAATCAATCGGACAAATAGTTTTGGAGATATTTGATATATCACCTTTGAAAATGTAGTTTCGAGAAAAACGCTGCGAAAAAAGCTTTGCCTAATTTGGAATATCGACATCCGCGCCTCGTTTAAAGTCTATAACTCGGCTATTTTGGGGAATTTTTGTGTCTACCATGACTTAAATTATTCTTAAAACTTCATGTAATAAGAAAATGCGAAACAAAAAAAATCGATTTTTTAAAACTTTCAGGGTGGCGTAACCCCTTAAGGGGAACACCACTGTGATGGCCGGAAAAGTAAGCGGTTTTTAAGAATTTTTTTCAGGACTAATTTACAGTTTTCATAGAAATTTTTTATTACCTACCTTTAGTACAATGTCTTAAGAGAATATACAAAAAAAAAAATGAATAGAAAAACATGCATAAATTTTTTAATATTAATTAATCTTCTAAACCGCCCACGCGCGCTGGTCGAATGTGTAACTATGGAACAGCGGGTCCGAAATCAAATTTAATTTTTTTTAAATAAACTATATGGGTGTAGAGTCCGTTGTACGTACCGATTTCTTAAACAAATTATTTTTCTAAAAATGGTGCGCTTTAGAAGAAAAGTTTCGAAAATCCGCGAATAAGATGGACAGTTTATCGACCGTATTTCAAAAAATTTGTTTTCGATCAAAGAATCCGTACGTGCAACGGAAACTACACTCATATAGTTTATAAAAAAAAAAAAATGAAATTTGATTTTGGACCTGCTGTTTTATAATTACACATTCGACCAGCTCGCGTGGGGGTTTTAGAAGATTAATTAATATATTAAAATGTATGCATGTCTTTCTATTTATTTTTTTTGTATAGTCTCTTAAGAAAGTGTACTAAAGGTAGGTAATAAAATTTTTCTACGCAAACTGTAAATTATCCGTGAAAAAAATTCTTAAAAATAACTTACTTTTCCGGCCGTTACAGTGGAGTTGTTCCCCCTTAACTTTCATCAAAGTGGAAAAGTGAACATTACTTTATCTGTCACATCGATTTTAGAACTCGCCATTGATTTACACACGGATTCGAGTTTTATTGAGGAAGAAAGTAAGCCTGCGCATAGACTCGCGAGTGTCGCGTGCCCATAAACTGCACCGGCCGTGAGATCATTCCACGAGTGTGACATTTGAAAAACGAATTAATCTATGCATACCGCACGCCTCCGGCGTGGTCCTCGGAGAAGTCCGCCGCCAAGAATTCCAAGACAATGAGATTCACTGGAAAGAAGAAGTGGTCCCGGCCTCGCAGGTTGACGCCACTCCACTTACCGGCACCAGGAAGAGCAGCTCGTGTATAAACGATCGTCGAGGCTACTCCTAACCGACTGAATCGCGTGGGACGAGGAGCTCATGGAAGTAATTGACCGCGTGTCGCTGGACGGAGATGAGCCGTTGCAAGGATCGCCGCGGATCAGTCATCCTTGCAGAAAGCTCTCTCTGTCTCTGTGTCGTGACCAGTCGACTGGATGTTCGACGAGGAGGACATTACGCGCGGGGACGTATCGCGTGTCGCCGAGGAAGACTGCGAACGAAACCGGTGGAAATTACGTGACCGTTTCACTTTCGCGCGCGGCAGCCGCGAATAAAAAAGAAATACGCGCGTTCAACGACGAGCAATAACAATAAAGCTGGATTCACACGTATCAGTTCGACGGTTCAGTTCCCTCAGTGTGAGTGGCAAAAAATATCGTTTCGCTGCTTGGAAACGAAACGGTTCACACTTGTCGGCGGCGTCATTCACTGGCACAAAGAAACCACCGACCTTCTCGGAAACTGATACGCGGCGAGGTCCGCCTTAACGCGTTGTTTCTGCTCGATGCAATTTTATCGCGACCGTAAACCCTCTGGCGGCAGTGGATACCCCCGAGGAAACAATTTCTGCGAAGGGCACGCTTCGGAAATTATTCCCGCGGATTTATAGCGGCGCGCGCGGGGGCCGAAAGCGGATTTATAATAATTACAAGCGTACGAAGAAGCCTGAACGCCCACGCGCGCGTGCATGCGTGCGCAGCGCGCCCTGCGCCCTGCAACCCGCGGCGCGCGAGACGTGGCTGATTAATGCGCGTTCCTCGCGGATCTTTCTCTTTTTTCCCCCCGCCCCCGGCCGGCGATCTTTTCGATTACGCTACTTTTTTCCTCGTGCACGATTTTACGTTACGGCGCGCGGAGGGATGCGGGACCCGTGGATCGACGACACGGCGCGGCGCGGGCGCTCTGACGGGCCCGAGCGTGTACGGGCGTAATTAATATCGCGTTTGTATTACGTGCGAATAATTTCTTTATTTCATAATGTATCTCAAGCAGCGAGCCTCGCTCGTCGAGCGTTATGTAATGCTTTGGTTGCGCGTATCCAGCGGTGGCGCGTGCAAAATTTATGTCACGCGGAGGGACGGTTATTTTGCTCGATGGGTTTCCGTCTTGCTGTTTGGATTGCAGGGCCTTGTGCTCGGTGAAAGAGACACCTTTTTCAATGGCTTCTCTGCTCGTCGGAAAGGAAGCCGCTTTTTCCAAGTGTGGGAGTTTGTTTGGTAGGCGAAGCAGCTGATAATTGTAGGGACTGCTTCCAGAGGGACGTTTCGCTCCGCCCTCCCGAGCAGCTTTAATTCATTCCAGTTTAAATTCCAGTTGCAGGTCAGAGTTCAGTCGATTACAGCCCCTTTGATCACCTCGTCCACTGAGGAAAACGTTCTCACGAAACTGGTTCTCTGTATCTCGTACGCGAGTCTCCATTTTGGTCCCTTCCCGAGCACGCTGCTCTAGTTAACCCAATTTACGATGATGAAAGGGATATATATATATATATATATATTTTTAACGGCTAATGAGTGCATTGATGCTGCGCTCCTGCGTCAGACGTGTACCATCTTTCGGCTAGTAATTACCACTTTAGAAGTAGGTGTAATTCGTAATTCGTTCGAATTGTCTCGCTCATCTTTCTGTTCTGGAATTTGTAGTGCACTTCAGACATTTCTGAAAAGTCTGCTCGTAGCTTTCTTCCTAGGGAAAGTGGGGAGAAATGGCAGCAGAAAATATTGCGTGACAGGCTCTCTAGAAATCTGCAATTTTCAATTATAAATACAGTTTCTTTTTAATTAAATCGTACGTGTCTGTAAAGTTTGCTCCAGTTCTTACAATTATATTGTGAATACCATCCGAAAAGTGTTCTTCTCCGGAGCCTTCATTAATTTACCCTTAGTATCACGATTTTTTTATTTTACCCAGAAAAATTCTTACCGGTCCATTTTTGTACACACTTCGTCGTAAAAATAAGCAAAAAATTCCTAGTGTAACAATTTTTTGTATAAATGAAAAAATATGGATATAACACTAGTGTTAAATCATGCATAAAGATACCTATGTATTATAATGTTAAGCCAATACTCGGTTTTGCAGAATGTTACACTAGTGTTACATACATTATTATGCCCGACATGAAATTTATTCACAAAGGAAATCCGAAATAATTGAGAGAAAAATTAGCATTTACATGGTATTTTCAGTGGTCCTGGCGAAATTAAGAGTTGTAATCAATAATACGAGGCAGTGTATCACAGTAGAATTTCTACGGATGTATTTCTGCCCTGAGGACACTTGTTACATATGGTAATAGTAAAGTAACGCTTTGAAGTTCATGAAAAAGACCCCAAATGTCATGCATAATTTTTTTAATTCGTGTAACACGGGTGTTAGACTATGGTACTAACGGTTAACATTTCAGTTCATAAATCGAACCAGGCGCACCTTCGACTGTCACCAAAATTCCCAAAGTGGCTCCCCGAAAATGTTAATATTCCACGGCACGCTTTACCGACGTACGGACATTATTCTCCTTAATTCACCGTCAGAAGTCTGTCGGGTTGTAATTACGGCACATACCTGTTCTTCGGGCACGTGCGTCAGCCAGCGGATGTTTACAGAGCTCAAACATATGCTCCCCAGAAATTCGCCTTCCGCCCAAGAAAAACTCCGAGCCGTCACACATAAATTCGACGTTCCTACTCTCGGCTCGTACACTTTCTTCAGCTAAGCATGATTTGCGGAGGATTTTACCACGCGCTTCGAGAAACACCACGCATCCATCTCAAATCCTCGTACATTAAGGGGTTACATACGTTCTCGGCGCCTAATAATCGATCACTTTTGTGATATTTTTTTCTCGAGAGGTGTGAAATAAATCGAAAATTTTATAATTGTATCTTGTTCTTGGGACCTTTATTCATGTAAACAAATTTATTTGACACACTTTTGTTTTCTGTGGTTGCAGCAACCTCTGCGCAAAGCAGGGGTCCACCTTATCAGCATCATAACTTCGCCAATTTGCAACCTTTTTCCATGAATTTTGCGTTAATCTCTGCAGAACGACATTCTCCAAGGGCCATCGGGCCATTTTTTAAAATTTTTACTTTCTAATATTTTTCCTACCATTTAAAGATCGAGATTGTGGACGAAAAATCGACTGCTTTCTTCAAAATGGCATATTTTTCTTATTTTCTAAAAATTAAAAAATTTGTCCGGATGGGCCCTTGGAGAATGGCATTCTGCATAGACGAGCGCAAAGTTCATTAAAAAAGGTTGTAAATTGTCGAAGTTATCTGCAACCGCAGAAAACGAACGGCAATATATAACAAAAATGTGTCAGATGATTTTTTTATACGAATAGAGGTCCCAAGATCAAGATACAATTATAAAATTTTCGATTCATTTCACACTTCTCGAGGAAAAAAATCCCGAAGGTGATCAATTACTAGGCGTCGAGAACGTATCTAACCCCTTAATCCGATCGAGCTATCCAAAAAGAAACTCAACCCAAAGATTCCAAAATACTTCCCAAGATACGGAGAGCATTAGGGTAATGTTTAAAAATATTAAACAGCCACGAATGGCCGTTGAAAATCCCATAATCTACCCCAACAAATCGGGCATCGTTCAGAAAACCAGCGGAATAACCAAGGGAATGGTGATCCGAAATTCACAGGCGATAAACGCGCACGACAGTCGGCCATCCGCGTTCCTTGCCGTCCCAGAATTACACACGGGAATACCAACGACCACCATCCTTTATCCGCAGCGAACGGTGCGTGAGGCACGGTCCACCTAGGCACCTCCGTCACAGGAGGAACGGAAATATTTGACTTCTGCCCTCGGTGGGGCGTGCGGGTTGGTAGAGAGGCGATCGGCTGCTCTGGCCACGGGTGTCTTTACGATAACACGGTCCGCCGGGGCGTACCGGGGGCCGCCTCGAGCGCACACGTAAACATACGGGCGAACAAATACGTCCAGGGGCACAGGTAGGTATCGGGCCTCGCACCAGGTCGGCGTCCGTGGTCCCCCGGGTGGCGCGTCGGCCGGCCCAGGACCGAGCCTGCACGCACGTACGTACCTGCGGGTCTTCGCGTGTTCTGTGTTGGGCCCATGACTTATGTGTGCAGCAGCTGCGCGGCTGGCAGTGTCATTGACATCAGCGCGCGCGCGGCGCACACTAGTTTTCCGCCGGGGCGAGTTCGCCTCGCTCGCTCACGAAGAAGAAACCCAGTGGGTCTTGTCCTCCTACCGATCGTACATTACACGCGAGGACGATTATAGCCGGGCCTGGCACGCCAACCGGGGGCCCCCGCGTGTGTACGTGGCGCGTATGTGCCCGGGCTGTTCGCGCGAGAAGGATCCTCCTCTTCTCTCTCTCTCTCTCTCTCTCTCTCTCTCTCTCTCTCTCTCTCTCTCTCTCTCTCTCTCCCCCCCCCCGGGCAGTGCCGGCCTCCGTTCCCTGGGACATCGCGAGTCCTGCGTGGCGAATTAAGCCCATTACGGCCGGTGACAAAAATGAGAAATAAGGCGCGTACCAACGCCACGTAGGGGCTACCTCGGGATGCATATTCAAAGGGATGCGTTCGTCGGAGCGTGCGCGGACGTGGCCGACGCGATGGCCCCTTCGATAGGCAACCCTGGCCAGGACCCGCGATTCTGGCAACGATTGCGCCGCTCCGGGTGGATGTCGCCAGGTTATTCGCGCCCAGGTGGCGGTAGAAGGGCGTAGGAACAAGTACCGCGTCAATAACTCCTGGGATATTGGCCCCATATGGTTAACTGTTTCTGCAAAACGCGCGCGCTTCCAAACCGGTTCAATTCTAATGAAATCTATCAGATAACTTGGGAATGTGGTGACTGAGGATGTTTATCTTTGTTTCGCTGAAAAGTGGTTTGTATTCGGCGGGGTTATTGATAGTTGGGATTAATCGACGAGATGGGTAACTCTGGTAGGTGTGTATGTCGGCGAATCCGTGGGTCGTAATTTATCTGGAAATTGATTCAATCGGATGATTGGTTAGCACCAAGAAACGGGCCATTTTTCTGCAAGCACTTCGGGAATTATGGTAAATTCACGAGCGAAATTCTTGGTCGCGAAGGGAGTCAGCAGATGATAAAGATGAGCGAGGTCCCGCGCGTGCTCGAAAAACTGCGCCCCGCTGCACGTGCTCGTTGAACGTAATAAGGGAGGGTGGTCCATGTGTTTGTGAAAATGCAGTCGATCGATGAGGGAAGGAGCTGGAATCGTGGCGCAATCCTGGTGACTCTAGTCCTCGGCGATTCCAAGATCCGCGTACACCTATCCGTACGATATTCTAGCTGGACTATTAGCTACCTTGTGTTATTCGCGCCACCGATTTCTCGAGAATTCCACGCACTTCGATCCTCGCACAGGCTTCGGCTTAAGGTTCGACGATACGCGGACAGTAATTTTTCGAGTCGTTCCACCGTGTTACTCCTGCGGTTGCGTCTATTCGCTTCTAACGCCTCTGGAGAGCCTCCTTCATCCTTCTTCAGCGTCTCGCTTCTCCGCGCCTTCCTACGCGGCTGTCATTTTCGTTCTCTTTCCCTCCGCCCGGCTGTCGTGCCTTCTGTCTCTCCTCCTTGCACCTGAGCCCTTCTTCCGTCCTCCTCCCTCGGCCTCGTCGCTCCCTTATCTTTCTCCCTTCGCCTTTCTCTCCGGTCGCTCGACTAGTCGGCTGCGTCCTCTTCCCTCGACCCTTGTTCCTATTTCTATCTTTCCTTCCCCCCCCCCCATGTCTTCCTTCTTCTGCCCCTTCGTCTCCCTCCTATCCACCTCCGCTGCTGCTACCCTCCTCGTTCCTCGCAACGATCCTCCCCCACCCCACCGCCCAACGGGTCTTCCTCTTATTCTTATTTCTTACGCGGACCCTCATCTTCCCCTTTCCTTCGTCGTCCCTCTCCTAACCTTGCTCCTGTTTTATTCTCTGCCCGCGCGGGGTCGCGCTCCCCATCGTCCTCCTCTCGTTCTCTGGACCCTCCCTCTATCCTCTTCCCCCAAGTCTATTCCCATTCGCCAACGGCCGCGCGACGGCAGCCACTGCCGGAACTGGTCCATCGAGGAGAGGTTCTCTGAAGAGGCAGCCAACACCAGCAACAGCGGCTGCGGCAGCCGCCTGGGCATCGGCTGTTGCTGCCGCGTTTGACCTGCGACTTTAATCCTGTCGGGTGCACCTTGGATTCCGCGCGCTCTAACAGCCGTCCCTTCGCGGCCAGTCCTTCGATTTCACGAGCACCGTCGAATACATTACGGCCGAAGGGGAAATTAGCCAGCTACCAAACAGCCTTTCTCACGGCTCCTCGTTACACTGGGACCTGTGCACCGGCGTGGGGTTAATCGCGGGTCGACATTCAGGATTCTATGATTTGATAGGCGAACTACTGGAGCCTGCTGTAACTAGCGCAACTACACCAGCCAAATAAACCTTCTCACCAATTGCTAGAAAGTAGAACGAGCTTAAAACGCCTGTTTATCGTAAGATAAGTTTATCTATTCATGCCCCGAATATGCCAGCGGCGTAAAACCACATAGAATAACGTTTTTACGCTATCGAACCTCAACATCTACGAGCTCGCTAAATTACTTCCAGTCGTTTCGAACTCCGCGAGGCTAACGTCCCGGTGAAAGCGCGAGTCGATGAAGCAGAGGTGTTCGTCCGTGGTTTCTCGTTAAGCGTACCGTTGGCTGGATCGAAGGTTAAGCCTGTCGTTTCATAATTGACTTAATTGGGTGCGATAATGCGAAGAGGGTGGGGGGAAGGGGGGGGGGACGGCGACCACGGGCCAGGGGGATGCGCCGAGTCTTAGCGCGCGACGCCTGAAACCACGACGCGACGTCTCGTGGCACACGGGTTGCTCGTTTGAAAATCGTAGAACCGGTTACCCCCGTTGCTTCTTCCCCCGCGTCGGAACTTATATTGAATCCTCTGATACCGTATTGTTGGACGGGCCAATGGCATCGCCTCTTTGTCCAACCGGAGGCCGTTCGCCCTGGCGACGATGAAGAGGAGACAGGTCATCGCGGGCTTCTAATAAAAGGAATTTCGGCCGGATGCGTGACCTCCGACGCGTTGTCTGCTCCGCGTCGAATGCCACCTCGAGAAGACAAATATCGGGGAACGTGGCGACATTTTTCCACACACTGGGTCACGCGCGTACGTGCTTGAGCTCCTTTTCGGATGAAATCTCTGCGAACCGTAAGAGCAGTGTTTTTTTTTTTTTACACGTGTTTCACATTTTTTTTTAGATATCTCGGTCGTCAGGCATTTGCGAGGAGTGGCTTCCTAACACTTTTATCCTGCTTTTACGTGTTTCTATATGTCTTCTGGAAAGCAGTGAAAGGAATGTTCAAGTTCAAGAGTCCTCAAGTGTTTGCCTTCTCAGCTCTGTATTATATTAGATTCGCGAACGACTCGAGAAATGTCACGTAAACTTAAAAGAGAAATTAGTTGAAAGGCAAAAAGTATTTTCATTTAAACTTCCCTACGCGAAACGGAAATCTTATATGCAGCGATTTAAAGAACCATTTCTCAAAGCCTTGCCCCACTGCAATTTTTAATACATCACATTATTAAAATGCCAAACATTATCCCTTTAAGGGGAGAATCCTATTCTTTGGGCTAATCACATAGCAAAATTTGGGATTTTTTTTTAAGAAACCAGCGATTCGATTTATCCGAAATTTGGACCATGTTTTGATGCATCTTTGAGGAAGCTGCAGTTTTTTTTTTATTAACTTTTAACCATAAATATAGTAGTTACGCATGATCGACCATCATTCGTTGTCCGCTGGTGTGCACGATATTTATCTACAAGGTAATCTGTAACAGGAAAATGAAACGGCGATTTATTTTATACATGTGTAGCTTGAAATTGATGAACCAGCAAAAAAGAAAAAATTTTATTGAACAGTGTGGAGAGTTTTCAAACCGAAAGGTCTGAACCTTTAATTTTTGCGATCCAGTTTGGCGCCAATTTTCTTTTTGTAACAAAAGAAGTATAAAACTTAGCGGTATTATGGTTCATCAAATTGAAGCTACATATGTACTAAGTAAAACGCCGTTTCAGTTTTCCGTTTTAAATTACCTGGAAGGTAAATATCATGCACACCAGCGGACGACGAGTTTTGCGCGGCGTGATGCATAAGTCCTATATTTATTATTAAAAATGAATAAAAAATACTGCATCTTCTTCAAGAATGCATAAAAACATGGTCCCGATGGTTTCAGATGAATCGAAATGCTAGTTTCTTAGAAAAAAATTCCTAAATTTTGCTATATCTTTAGCCCATAAAATAGGATTCCCCCCTTAAGGGGTCATTCTGGTAATCACGCCGCAAAATTCGGGAAAATTCAGTTTTTTTCTCTCCGTGAATACAATGAATAACAATGTCAAACTTTTTTTTCATTTATTAAGCTACTTATAATGTATAAGGAACAATTTTTTAAATACACTTTTAATTGTGTTTCTTCAATGTTATCTGGAGTTAAAAATCGCGCCTTTGAAAAGGCGGCGGGAGTGTTTTCAGCTCACAGACTCATCTGAAACAAAAAAACCAAACTGATTCTTAATCATTATGAGTACCGCTATCGCGGGTGCCAGAATTAGCCACGTAAGTCAAAATTTAATAAAATTGCGCGCATTCAAACTTCAAGTAAAACTGGAAAACTTCGAGACGCGAAGTTAGAATGCGCGCAATTTTGTTAAATTTTGACTTCCGTGGCTAATTCTGGCACCTGCGATAGCGGTACTCATAACGATTACGAATCAGTTTGGTTTTTTTTTTATTTCAGATGAGTCTGTGAGCTTGAATCACTCCCGCCAAGGAGGTATTTCTTTTCAAGGTCGCGATTTTTAACTCCAGATAACATTGAAAAAAAAAACACAATTAAAAGTGTATTTAAAAAATTGTTCCGTATACGTTATAAGTAGCTTAATAAATGAAAAAAAACTTTGACATTGTTATTCGTTTTATTCACTGAGAAAAAAAACCCTGAATGTTGCCGAATTTTGCGGCGTGATTACCAGAATGACCCCTTAAACGCTTAACAGCGGTAGTGTGAAAATCGCAGCGTAATTACCACCGACGTTTCCATCAAGAGGACATCCTTAGCAGCGAATATCTACGATCGATCGATCCGCTGATTTCGACCGCTCGTTCGTCACCGACATCAATTACACCGTGATTAACAAGTGCCAGCGGTAATGATGGGACTGCGCGTTAAACGATAATGCGCAAAAAAGAAAGTGCATTTATCCTCCGCGGGATATTTATAGCGGTAATCAAGCAGCCGGCCTATTGCACCTGACGACCGACATAGAGCACTCTAACGGCCTATTAAGCTCGTTCGACGAGCGACGAAGAAAGTGCGCCTCTACTTATACTCGCGGGGAGGAACACATTCGCGAGTAGGAACCGCAGCCCGAGCATCCCGACACGCCTGTGGGATCGGAGGCGTTGGAATCAGCTGGTCTGGTTCTGGCACCGCTGCCAGGCGGGAATTCTTCGACACAGGGAGCCTCTTCCTTCCATTTTCGCCTTATTGCTGCCTTCTATATCCGTTTCCATAGAGGCGCGTGCACGCACGCGGCCTATTGATGTGCCCACATGTTCCCCCGACGCGTAAATGGCACCCGTGTGCCGTCTTCGGCTCGGACGGCAGAGCTGCCGCTGCTGTTGCCGCCGCGAGAAACGGCGATGTTTCCGTATGAATTCGCGGGAAATATCATCGGCCGCAGGTCCATTAATTTCGCCCCTCGAACGTGGACGTTACGATCGCGAAGTTGCGCGCCGAGCGAATAATGGCGAATCTCTAGGGGGCAGAGAAGGTTTTTCCGGCGGCGGATGTCTGGGCTGGAACGGCCGGAGCCCCGGGGGCGAGCAAAAGAAAGGAATATTGATGAGCCTTCCGTAGAAAAGCCATTCGACGAATGCGTTCGTAATTGGCGGATCGCCGTTTAAACCGCGGGAAAAGTTTTCGAGACCCCTGTACGTCTTCGTTAGGGGGGGTTTTTTTTTTCTTCATAAAACGTCCACGGCTGGACCTCGGACGCTGGCTCCGAGACCTTTCCCCTCTTCTGCCATTCGTTACTTCACGCGTTGATATTAACGCAGCCGGTATTGTTCGGCTTTTATGGTGATCTGCTCGAGTAGGTGGTCTTGGCGTGCAACGCTGCATTTCGGTTGGTGAATATTTAGCGTGGAAAATTATCATAAATTCAGTCGACTTTATTTACGGGATAAGTTTGCATAAGTAATTTGAAAATAAACGAAGCAGAGAGGTCGCGTGAATTTGTCAAATTCCGACGCCATTCGGAGTGTTAAATAATTCATATAGATAAATACCGTCAAGAATCCCTTAGACAGAGTTGGAAGATCAGCGACGAGTGAAAAAGGGAAATAATAAAAGGATAATAGAGTTTTAACCGACTCCAAAGGTATTCTGCCCCAGTGACATACAGTATTTTGCCAGAGAGTCTGCTTGCTCGTCGATCACGATCCCTTCTCAATTATTTACCAAACAGCTCCCGATCGTTTCCCTCGATTACCAGCTCCCTTCGCAATTTTTCTTGCAGCGGAACGGAACACGGTTATGCTCCGACGGAAATAACTTTCCACGCTAACTAAGCCGCGCTCGAGATCCTTGCCTAAATCCGCCGCGGGGCGACACGTCCCATTCACACATTTTTTTTTTTTCATTAACCTAGTCGTGTTACTTCCTGCCCAAAGGATGCTGTTCCAACAACCCAGATTTGTGCAACTCTTCCCTCGTTGAATCCTTAGAATTTTGAGTGTGCACTGAACGGAGAGTCTCGATTGAACTTTGAACCTGATTGAAATAATTGGCATCGATTAGAACAGTGCATATAAGTTATCACAGCTTGACCCTGGGGTTTGTGAGTTTATCCATGATTGCTCCATAAAAATCGAACGAACGGCCACGCGATTATTTCAGTCCTCTGCAAGCTCGAAGGTTTATCGGAGCTCTGCTTGTACCCGGCTTTTACTACGTTTCTTAATGGACCCGAAAAGGGTTCCTGGCCCAAGGAGCAATGCGTTCTCGGTTTACGACGACACGGGAATTTCATGGGATGTTTGCTGTATGATGTCTGCTCTGAAGACAGTCGTAAAACTTCGTGCAACGTTTTTGATTGATAATAAGCTGGGGCAAGTAGCTCGCAGGACTCGATGCTATCTTGCTTACTTGTATTCACGTGTCCCTTTCTTCCTCGATTCACGTAGTAACAACTTCCTGCTCGTAATGAAGAATCCAGGGCTCCTTTTCTTCGTGGAGCGATTTAACGAATGACTCAAAGAAAGGAATAATGGAGATATTTAAAGCAGGAATCAAATAACGGAAGTTTCCTCGGAGACCAATTCGAAGTTCTCAAGATGTCCAGGAGCGTTTCATTATTTTCCAGTGACTCCTGCAAGCGATTTATATTTCAGGGTGTGGGTGAAAATTGGTTTATACCTTTTTACGTGAAAGTTAAAAATCTCTTCTTAAATCAATCTACACTTTCATAAAATTCATAAACTCTAACAAATAATACTCCCTTGAGCCTGCTCTGTTGTATTCTTCAAAAATACCCTTAACCACTCCACCCAGTAAATAAATCAGACCGTGAAGGGTTACAAGTAAAAAGAAGAGACAAGTATTTTTCATCGATAATGTTTCTGGCCAGTCAGCCTATCTGGCTCCGATTCCATCTACCCTGGACGTGTCAACACGATGGGGAAGACCCTGAAAGGAGGCGTGTGTACGAGAATGGCGATGCTCGAATTTCGGGAGCAGGTGGTTAAAACGTTTGAACCCTGTAAGAGAATCTGGCTTCACCTTCGGGCCCGCTCACTCGGCCAAGAGCAGTCAACACACAAAGGCTTCTGGCCAGATTCGTTCCCTTTAAGCTCCGGTCGCGCCGCAGCGCAGGTCCCCCCTGCTTTTCTTTTTACGTCCGTGGCTTCTTCGTCAGCCGTATCGCGATTAAGAACGCCCATTGGAAAATCGCCTCATGGCTCGGCTTGCTTAAAAAGCTTCCCCTTGACATCGAAAAAGGGAGAACGCGCGGCAGCAATATTATCGGGCCGACGTTGTAAACAGCCGCGGCATTGTCCGCGCGGGCCTGGCAACCCACATACCCGCTTCACCGTAAACAAATGTGATAATGGGAGGCGCAAGAAAATGGAGGAAGGAGGATTGTTGGTCGAACTTTTCCATTTGTCTGTGGTGGCATTCGACTATTACTAAAAGTTCGTTCGCTTTATTGAACTAAATGTAAAGTATTCTCCTTGGCTATCTATGACCTTCTGCCACTTTGCTGGTAAAGGTACGAGCAGGTGTAGGAAAAATGATATTTCCGTAAAACGCAATTTTTCCGATAAAACACTTTCCCAGGAAACCCTTTCTGCCAGTATCCTCCATATCTCAAATACTCTACCTTTCATCGTGAACTTCATCTCGAGGAATACGGTAAAATCTAGTATTATATGTTTGCCACGATCTGCTTTAACATTGCCACACAGTGAACTCTCACTTCATCCCACAATAGAAAACATCTCCCACTTCATCAAAGCTTCAAACAAAGGTAGCAGTACACTCGGTATTCACACTTGTATGTGTGCAGTTTAAAACTCCAGAATTCAAACGTCACCACTCACATATTACCAAATTATCAGTTTTTTCTTCTTCAAAACTCTGCGTATTTTTGTTTGAACTTTATTACGAAGGAAAACATACAACGAAATAAGTTCGATCATTAAATTTCCCTCTTTTTCAATCACATCTTGCCATCGTTTTACTGAGTGGTCGGTGCCTCGTTCAAAACATTCAATAGTTTTTCAAAATTGTACTGACTGCAGTTTCTATTACTTCTATTGCATTAATATATTTTATTAATAAGTAAACGAATCAATGAGACAGGCAAATGAAACAGCAAATGAGACGAATAAATACAGTTTATCAATATTCTTAGTAGCCTGTCTACCATTTAGGGATTTATTGAATTCATAGATTATTGGGTTCTTAAATTAGCAACCGCTCTGGTTGAACATTGATACCGAACTGCTTCTCCAAAAAGAAGACAAACGTTGGAATGGCTTAAGGGGACCTTCCGGTCCAAAAGCTGATTTTTTTATTTCATTTTTCGAATGTTCAACCTTTTAGGAGGATTTGTTGAAATTCGTAAAATTCCCGAAGTTCTAGGCATTTGAGTAGCGGCAAATGCATGGGCAACAACCGGCCACTCGGCGTCCACGTAAAACTTTCAACGCGGTTTTCTCGAAACAGTGTTCTCAAAACGGTGGGACCTGTATCTCCAAAAGTTATCGTCCGATTCGACTGAAACTTTTTTTATTATGAAGAATATACTTCTGGCTAGGGAGGATGCCAGAAAAAATTACAAAAAATTGAAAATTTATAATTTTCAAAGGCTTGAAAGGATGGAAAATATAGGGAAAAAGTGATTTCAAACTTTAAGTGTCGTTATTTTCTAAAAAAATGTAATTTTTGTAATTTTTTCTGGTTTCCCCTCTAGCCAGAAGTATATTCTTCAAAATAAAAAAGTTTCAGTCGAATCGGATAATAACTTTTGGAGATACAGTTCCCACCGATTTGGATCAATTTTTTGACGCCTTGACATTAACGACTCCCAAGTGCCGTCTGCAATGATTAATTATAAAACAAAAAATATATTTCTATAATTTAAGACATCCTTAATACAGTGCAAAAAGTCCCATTAAATTATATATAGTAGTTTTCCTTTAATTAATTCCTAAAGATGACCTATTTTTTGGGGCTCTGGGTCGGAAGGTCCCCTTAAGTGTAGAGTAGAGCGAGGTAAGAGAGCGCCCTTAAAGTTTAGACTTCCCTAAAATCGTTGGTATTACACTGATAGTCATATCATTGTGTAAGAAATAACTACTATCCCTTAATATTCGATAGGCAATGACTTCATGTAAATTAACCTGTCACAACATATATAAAATAAATATTTCCAAAAAAGTGTCAAATGCACTTTTACCCTATATGTGGGGCAAAATTTCGCATGCTATAGGATAAAAGAACGCAACGAGAAATTTTCACAAAAGTGTTTTTATTTTCCTACATACAATAGTTGTGGTAATATAGCAAAACGACTAATAGTTTACAATTAATTTTTTTTTTTTAAATCAAGGTAAAAGTAATAGTAAATAACATTCATCAGGTTTTCTGGAGCATCAGTGTCTTCTTCTTCACACGCAGGACAAATGATTTTTTCCATAGACGTTGATGGTTGGGCTATTCTCTTTTTGGAACCGAGTTGTCTAGTTCCATTCAAAAAAATTTCAGAAGTAGATGTTATTTTTTTTGCTTTTCTAATTATTTCTTTGCACGTTTGCATTCAGATTTTCTTTCCATTGCTTCGTTTACTTCAAGCTGATTTTTAAATGGGAAGTTTGCATTCGAACTCTTGCATCCACGGCTACATTTTCATTGTTTGATCAATCCTGTTATTTGTGAGGAGAACTGAAAACTTCTGCTAGTACTTTTGAATAGAAGAATTTCAGCTCTTTCGGCCGACATATTAATTAAAATATTTACTGATCAATTTATAGGAATAATATCGATTCCTAAAAATGAGAATATTACATCAGAACTAACGAACTCAGTACCTACCGCATTGTACGATAACAAAACGAAAGCACAGCTACACAATCGGACACTGGTGACTCTACCTTCATTCACAATTGGCTGTCAATCACCATCGGCAACTGCCACAACTCAAACAATGAAATTCGCACGCTGCGAACTTTTACCTGACTCTACTCTACTCAGAAAACAACCGCATTGTCCCACGAAACACTCCGACTTTTGAAATAGCCTGGTAGAATCAATCACGGCGTCCCTTCTCTGCCTTCCACCGGCGTCGTCGACGGTCAGTCCCCAAAGCCGGCCAGCCCCGAAAGCCGGCCAGCTTGATCTACGACTGGTCCGAGGCTGGAAACACGAAGGATGAGCCGTTCGTGGCCGAAGGAAAGGCTACACTATACCGTGCACGAAGGTCAGCTCCCATAGAATGGAGTCGGCCGTCGTTGCTCACCTCTGCGTCTGCGGTTACACGCGAGACGCAGATGGTCGGGGCGGGTGCATACGCAGCTTATTAAACTGCACCGTCGCGGGATCGATTCTGCGTGACGTTCTCTTATTTCCCCGGACGGCGGGATTAATGATTGATAATGACGCCGGATAGCGGGGCGCGGCGCGGCGCGGCGTATCGAGAAGTTTCAAGTGCCTCGGACCGGGTGGCGAAGTATCCCCGCGGATGATGATCGATGGCCCGTGGCACAGTAATTTCGAAATGAAGCCGAATTACCGTATGACTTAACGATATCGCCGCGAAGACACGTCGCGCCGTGCCCGAGCGTATATTTAGCCATCGGACCAGTTTCGCGGTGCCGCTGGTAATTCGAGCCCCGGCACCGCGACGCGCTAACGTTTTGTCACGTAATCATCGTTGATTAATGGAAATTACACGCGCGCGGCTGGCCGCGGCGGCGGGGAGCGGCTCGATCGGCGGTGGCCCATGGATGCTGCCCGATCGACGCCGCCGACCGCGGCTGAATAATAATACGCGGCGGGCTGGTTACGTAAGTACCCAGGACGGGGCTGGCCGACGCGCGGACGTTAGAGATTGAAAGTTCCTTGTCCGGGGTCAGTGAGAGAAAAGTCATTGATACCTTTCACCAGCCATTGACACGCTGCTCGCGTCGGATGCCGCGTGTTCATCGAGCATTCATTCAGGCTGGGTATGTAGGGTGATGCGAAGTGGGCTGCGGGCGCTTCGGGGTGGATAGTGGCGAGGAAGATGGGTTGGGGAACGTATTAGTCGAGTGTGTAGGTTAATCATTCTTTATCTTCTGCTGTTGTAAAGTTGCTTAAGCTTATTAGGTCGGTGCAAAAATATTTAAGGGACAGGTGAGGTAATTGCGAACACCTAAGCGAAGAAGGACTAAGCAAACGAAAACTATGTGAGAAATGAATTTGTTTATTATTTACAAACGTACTTAAACTATTTATCTATAAAGTACTGTGACGAATTTTTGAGAAATTATAATAAAAATGAACTTTATAGTGAAAAAGCAAAACCCTTGGTGTTCGTGATTACTCGACTGCCATGGGGTAATCGCGAACAGAGTGTTAAATATCGCAGAAGTCGTACAGAAAGCGCGACTTCAATGGTCAACCCATAAAAAATGTTGCTACAACCTATACCTAATGTATTTTTCAAATTCCTCTTGTGCGTTAGAAAAAAATTGCAATTGGTCGGAATATCGAAAAAAAAAATAGTAAAGGTCGTTTTTTAAACTTTTTTTCTGAGCCTGTAATGAAAATTCAAAAATACCTTTTGTAGATTTAAGTAAGTTTTATACACGCTGAAAATTTCATCAAAATCGGTTAACGTTGCTAATCTCGAAGGTTCGAGATTACCCCATCCGATTTGTTCGTCAAATACCCCACGACATCAAAAAATAAAAAAGAATTTATTTCAGAGGTTAGAATCATGATTCAAGCAACGCCTTGGTCACAAAATGTTGGTAAAAAAGTGCTTTATTTCAACTTAAAAAAAAAAAACAATTGTATCATTAATTCAACAGTAATTACATGCAATTGAAAATGGACAAAATATTACTTGAAACGTGATGAAAAAATAAATATATTTAATCAAAGTATTTGCTTGACTAGCTATGACCTTCTGACACTTTTTTTCTGGTAAAAGTACAAGTAGATGTAGTAAAAGACTAAACTTTGCACCGACCTAATAAATGACTGTGAAAGGCACCAAATGTTTTGAAAACTTTTGTTCAGGGGAACTGAATTGCACTGCTTGTAGAAGCTATCAATAAGCTTCTCCAAAGCCTGGAGCTTGCCCTCAGGAGAGGAATAGCGATCCTGAGGTGCTCGAGCTAGGGGTACCCTTCTATTTTTCCCACTGAAAGCTTCTCAAAGTCTATGTGACTATACCACGCGACTTAGCGTTGTCCTTGTATGCTAAACCTATTTCACCAGTTACATTGAAAAATGTAACCCGCTCCCTTCGCGAAAGCTGTTCCACACTAGAACAAACTGCATTATTTCACACAGAAACCACAGTCACTCCGTCCCATGGAAGCAGAAGAGAGAGAGAGAGTGAGATGCTAGGCAGACTGCGGGGTAATAAGTATGCAGATGGTGGGCGACAGTACGAGCAACGACCAGCAATTCTATCCTACCGATTCACCGCGGTAGGAAAGAAAGTGCTAGCCCTAATGACGGTTGCTTAAAAATAAGACCGCAGAGGGGAAGGCCGTTGACACTGAAGTGTGACGAATCCGTGAATGCCGTGAACCGGTAGCCTTGGATTCTGACAAAGTGCGAGAGCGGGTTCGTCGCTCTCCGTGGATTTAAATCCAGCCTGGAGGAGCTAGAGGCCTGCACGTTGCTGCGTTCCGCCGCTTTCCGGGGGTGGCTGGCGTCTTCTTAGAGTCGCTACTGAGATAAAGAATAAAAGGAACACAGGTCACTTGGCGCGGGAAGCGCAAAGGAATATATCTCTCGCTACTGATTACACGCACGAAGCACCTGTCCACCGTGACGCGGTGAAATTCTTAACGTGCCAGCGCTGGCAAATTATGCAAACATCGTCCCCGGGGATTCTCGGCTCGCAACACTCAAGTGCGCCATTGTTTTCGCTCCCTGCTGCTTTCACGACCGTACTAGATACCATCCACCCACCGTTCGCGCCCTTTCGCGCCCAAGTAGCCGTTCAATGCTCGACGCTCGTGATTCAGAACGCGGGGACGACGCGCGCGATCGCTTAATGCTCAAGCATGTTAATGGAGTGCGTTCCGTGCGTCCTACGCTGCTGGCAGATTAGAGATGAATTGCTGTAATATGCTCTATTATCGTTCGCGAACGGTTTCTATGGCCAGCAGCCGGGGCACCGTCTAAGACTGGCACAATTTCTAACAGGGTAATCGTTCGTCATGTTGTATTTACTTTGGGAGCACTGTCCCGCCGAGCGCTCCCGCATTCCTCCCCATAATCCGGACTACCTTGGAAATTCTATTACGCGGGACAGGGAATTTTATACGCTCGTCCAGCTGGCCTGTCATCATTCCGCCCCATTTATTGCCGTAACGAGAAGCTATGCGATAAATGGCTCTCTTCCACACGACCGTGCTCGAGGTTATGATAGGACTCGGTTAACAGTTCCAGATCACTGGGATGTTCTGTTGCGAGGGTGTTTTCACTGTTCTGAAAAATCTACTATGCCATCTAACCCCACCGTCTCTGCAGTTCTGTTTCAATTCATTTCATTGTAAAACGAAGGTTTGCGAGCTCCGTGTTATAATAGTTGAATGTGGAACCTCTGTGAAGACGCACCTGCGATGTAATAGGGTCAGTTCGTTTGAATTAAAATCGCTGTTTCGTGGATTCCTAGCTCCTACCTAGGTCGATAGTTCAAGTATATCAAAAAATCATTTTCAAGAAATATTTCACCTCGTATCTCTTGGTTTCATTGCAATTATAGCTAAAGGGGGAATCCTATTTTTGGGGCGAAAAACGTAACAAAATTGGGGATTTTTTTAAAGAAGATAAATATCATGCACACCAGCGGGCGACGAAAGAGTGATACAAAAATGAGACCTTTTTTAGCCTCTTCTTGGTCCCACGACTTTGGAACTGAATTTTGTGCCAAATGATATCTTATGATGAGACATCAATCACAACAAATTTTCAAGTTGAGGTGACAATTAGTTTCTGAGATATGGGAGGTGAAAGAAGTGAAAATTCGTTAACGCGTCAGCCTAAAGGCTTCGATGTACGAACTTCTATGTCAGTCCGATAATTTATACAATTATTTCCAGGGGTTTTGATGACTGCTACCAACGAATTTGAACCTAGATTTTCAAAATTCACGAAAAAAATCAAAATAAAAAAATTTAAATGTCCGTGTAGTGGGTGTTTTTTTTTTTAATATATCGTCTATCATGTTGAATTGGCCATTGTGAATTTTCAAAATCTAAGTTCAAATTCGTTGTTAGCAGTCAGCAAAACTCACAATGGCCGATTCAATATGGTGGATGATATATAAAAAAAAGTACCCACTACACAGTCATTTATATTTCTTGATTTTTTTTCCCGTGAATTTTGAAAATCTAAGTTCAAATTCGTTGTTAGCAGTCAGCAAAACCC
Organism: Andrena camellia; assembly: GCA_029448645.1. Classification (NCBI taxonomy): domain Eukaryota; kingdom Metazoa; phylum Arthropoda; class Insecta; order Hymenoptera; family Andrenidae; genus Andrena; species Andrena camellia. The sequence continues at coordinate 11,928,022 of CM055677.1, forward strand.
CTGGAAATAATTGTTTAAATTATCTGACTGACATAGGGGTTTGTACATCAAACCGTATGGGCTGACGCGTTAACGAATTTTCACTTCTTTCACCTCCCATATCTCAGAAATTATTTGTCACCTCAACTTGAAAATTTCGTGTGATTGATGTCTCATCATAAGGTATCGTTTCGCATGAAATTCAGTTCCAAAATCGTGGGACCAAAAAGGGGCTATTTCTTGGGTCACTCTTTGCGCGGCGTGTTGGTGGATGCATAACTCCTATATTTACGCTTAAAAAATAATAAAAAAAAATTCAAACTTCTTCAAAGATGCACAAAAAAACCTGGTGAAAATTTCAGACGAATCGAATCGCTAGTTTCTTAAAAAAAAATTCCCAAAGTTTGTTATGTTCTTAGCCCCTTTCACCCTGTCCCCATACACTATCTTTTAGATAGAGAAACGAAGGAAGCTTTTGTACAAGAAGACCTCTGCTTCCTTCTACGATTTATTATTCTATTATTTCTTCTACTAATATTCCAATACAGTAGCTTGAATGAGTAACAATATTTCTCAATAGCCATCCAGAGAATCGATGCTGTCTGCATTGCAGATCTCTTCGCATAAACGCCATCTGAATCGCGTTAGGTGCATTTCCTTCCAAATCTATATCGAATAAGTGGACCGTTGAACCGATAGCCCTATATCTGTAACAGGTCAATAAATCTGCGACTATTCGGACGCGGATTGTGCAACGCGACGATTCTCGAACCACTGTCTGTCTGCGTTTGTTTCCATCGGCGCGCGTGGTTTCACAAGGTGGTGTCTATTCATAGTGGATACTGTATCCTGACACTGTCCAAACGGGATCATCGCCCGAGTTCTCGTCGTATGAATGATGTCAACGGAGACTGTCGCTATTGTCGCGTTCAAATTGGCGCGATTCAATTATAGTTGCCCGCGCGACACGGAGCAGGTGATGTATTTACGGTGCGGGAAGTTTTGCAATTGGTCTTTATATAAAATGACCGTATGCCGCGTCCTCGTGCAATGCATAACCGCGTGACGTAATCGGAATTATCAGTAGGGCGACTTATCCGAGTCGAAATTCGGGTTGGGCAACCGTACACGTGTTTCACAACGGATCCATCGACCATTCGTCGCGCGCGCTTTGAATAGCGCAAGGAAACGTGCCCGATAAGCTTCTCGTGCACAATGCCACCGCCATTATCCGAATGCTCTACTATTCAAACGTTTTTGTTATTCAAATCGAGCATATCCCCGTAGAAGAATTCTTCTATTGAAACATTCCGCATCCATCAAAAGCACTTTCAGTAATAAGGAAACGTTTCCGACAGGAAAGATTCTGATTGTAATGCAACTTCGCGTGGATGTAGAGCATATTCCAGTACGCAAGAAGAAATTAATTTTTACTGCAGAAATTCACTCGGAGGGAATGGAAAAGTTAAAAGTTATCGCATCTTTTTTTTTTTAACTTTTGTAATAGAACTCTATTTTTCTTTCGGCAATGTTATAGAGCATAAAAATCTGAACAATTCTTATGTTTAAAGCTTCCTTTTATCTCGCACCGTTTCAAAGTTATATTAAAAAAATATTCCTCGTTACTAGGCACTTATAATAATATTCTAATGGTACCAGAGAAGAAGCATGTATCAGTCGCGGATTTAAGGGAAAAGGCCCTGGTGGCAAACGTCCTGGGACACCCTGTATACATAACAGAATTACAAATAAATTTACTCGCGCTGTGGTATGCAAATTATGGGAAACAGAAAAGAAATAGTGTCTGGATGAAATCCAGCGGCCCTGGGGGCAATTGCTCATCGAGGCCGCCCATTAAATCCGCCACTGGTATGTATAGTTCTATTTAACGATGAGAGTTTATGAGATTGGAGTACTCACACGGAGCACGAAGTGATGGACGTCAGATAAAAGGGCCCAGATGATTGAGCTTCTTCTACTGTAATTTACGTTCTTCATAAAATTCGAAAGGATCGGATAATTTGCAAGTAATGTAGAGCGGAGCTTTTTTATTTCAAGTAGAATTTTGCAACTGTGTTGTCCAGGTTAACGCGAGGGAACGGATTTAATCACACGGGATGGTCGTCTTATTGCGGCGATGAATTTTATTAAACAGCCTTTATGTTTATGGTTGCAATTACACGGGACGGTTCGCATCCTCCGGCGACCAATCACGGCACAAATGGCGCCCGGAGCAGGGCAACCTGGATCCTGCGGAGAAAAAGCAGAGATACCGTTCTATAAATCATTCATTGACTGTATATTAGACCGTTGCTTTACCGCACCGTTCTGTCCCTCATACATAAATATGAAGATCTCCTTTTTTTCTTCTTCCTCTTCTTCCCTCGTCGCAGCGGAGCACACACTTTTCTAACGAATTTTCGACGCCTCAGTGAAAGTAACGATCCATCGGTTCGCATCGCTCGAGAATCTTCCACGAGCAGAATAGCAGACTTTCTCGTCCAACTATTTCCTTGGTAAATACTTTTAGCATATTATTCTCCATTGTACAGCAAAATGTGTGATTTTATATTTTCAATATGAAAGCTCGCAATTATTTTCCTGGGAATGTTTTCATCCCCAGGACTATTTGAAGCAGAAAATAATTACGTTATTAGCATCACTTGAACTACATCTCGGAAAGTTTCGAAATTTTCGAGTTCCCGAAAAATGTTCCTGTAGGAAAACCGGGGCTGGTTGTCTCGCGGGGTAGATTGAAACTACCTCTACTGCGGAAAGGTTTACAGTAGAAGGAAGTCACTTCTACTATGCCATGCATTTACGTCCGACACAGCGATCGCACGTTTTTTTTAATCATTATCAGCGTTTGTCGAAAAATTGACTACGTAAGTAAATACTTTTTCTTAAAGATTTTATTTTTTCACGCTCTATATAGCTACAATAAAATAAATGTAAAGGGACTATTTTAAAGTTCGTTTGTTAGACGATCTATTGACATAGTATTTTTCTTTATACATAAATAATTGAAGGTTATATAGATTATTGAAGTCAAAATGATCGGTCGCGGCTGGGTGACTAATAACATTACTAAGGTTTAAATTCTTATTTTGTTATTCAGAAAGCGATTTTTATTTTTTGTATAAATTTCACTATATTATAAATACATTATAATATATGTTTAAGTTGAAAAAATTTTCAGTTTGTTATTAAAATATGAAAGAAAGATAATTAACATTTTATAATGAAACGACTTTTGTGACATTGCATTATTTTATTACCACTGAGATAAGTTGTTAATAACATTTTCTTAACTTACTATAGTCAACCTACCCCATACTGTAAGTCAACCAACCCCGATCATGGGGCTGGTTTACCAGCTTGCAAGGTGTTAGAAAAGCATTAAAATACCTTAATTGTTGTCACATTGAGTCAACTTTAATAATTTAAACAGATAGCCAAATGTATGCCCTATCACATATAGGGGAGGGTTGCCAATATCGTACTGGTCACCTAAATCGTACCTCATCAATTTCTCAGTAATTAATGAATGTAAACGACATCTGATAATAAGAATATCAAGTAAATGCGAAATAAGAAATAGAAACAAAACCTTTTGAGCTTACACCCTATTTTGTGCGTGCTATAAACATTTAAAAAAATCAGGTATGATTGATGTAACTTTTTACCAGCTTATTTTAGCTGATAATAATCGAACAATGCAATTTTGTCCTGTATTTTTGTATTTTTCTAAAAGTGGGTTTAATGTAGAATATTTTACATTCATTTTAAGTACATATTACATTCATTATAAAGTTTAAATTGATATTTATAAATAAATCGATCATGTTTCCTAAATCGTACCACTACAATCGTACCAGTAGGATTTGACAACTCGTATGTTATATAGGTTATGTACATATATCATATACATAGGTTATTGCAGCCTGTGTGTAATCCATATACATATGTATATATAACTATATAATAATTATTACTTTATGTTGAATATTTTCTTCTGTATTTGTTATTGATACTATTTTTAGTGGAGGTACGATTTTGGAAACCGAGGGGTACGATTTAGGAGGCCGGTTGCCTAAATCGTACCTTTTACAGTGTGTGACAAAAAGATTAATAACAAATTAATTTGTTCCGAACAAAAGGTTAAGCATGTAATAGTAGGTGCCTAAAAGATCAAGCTGCAATATCCAATAGTCATTTGCGTTCAAATTAGTACCAAATGTGAAATATAACGTAAAATGTCTTAAGTGGTACGATATAGGCAACCCTCCCCTACTAACCGGTTTAACGATATTTCGTCCACACAATTTATTAAAAATCAAAAACTGAAAAACTGCCCTACCAACCCCGGCCTCCCTTACAATTCTACTGAAGTTATCGTGCAAGCTTCATCGAGCACGCGCGCATCGCTGTTGGTATTTCGTCCGAGTGTTCCTGTTTCAATAAACGTCGAGATCTCGATCCCTTATCTGCCGCGAGCGTAAACATTGTGGGCTGTACGATCTGTCTGTACCTCCGAGAACATACGTTAATATGGCACGGGGAGGCCCATCTACGAGCGGACATTTCATACGCAGCAACCCAACACTTTACGCGCGCTTTACTGTCCGCGTCGTTTGAATGCTCCTTAGCCCGAGCGACGGCGAGATCCCGTCCCCGCGATCCATAAAGTATCGACGGAAATCTCGGGCGCGCATCGCCGCTGAAATTTGTAATAGGACCGCGCGCGGGGGCCCCGGCTCGTTCAGATTCTCCGCAATTACATAGTTGGCCGAGACGCGGCCCGGTTAGCTTGCGGGGTTAATTGTGCGATCCAGATAAATATCGCGATCCTATCGCGAAACGATTAAGCCCAAAGAGACCTTAAGCTTTTCCCGTGATACGCGATCTCTCTGGGCAATGGCCAAGTTATACTCGGCTCTTCGCCTCTCCTCTTTCGTTGCTCCTTCTCCCCAGCGCGGCCACCCCGCGCTGGCCGTTTCTCCTTCCGTCCGAGGATCGTTTAAGAATTCACGGCGCGTGCTGGCGCAGTCACGAAAGAACAGTTTCTTCGACACAATGACCAGAGCAGGTCTTGAGCTCGTATTTTCAGCCCGGCGACAGGGGCCACGAACGGTGTTAGACACCGGCGGGCAGGGGATGGCGAGGGAAACGAGGGGGTTGGGGTGAAAAATAGAGCTAACCGCGGGGGGACGGCGGGAGAAGGAACACGTTGGGAAGAGTAAGCGGAGGAGTGCGCGGGAAGGGGGAAGGTGAGAAATGTACCGCGGGACAAAGATAGAAGAGGAGGTGTAGGGCGAGGGAGAAAGACGCGGGAAGGGTGGGCGGCGGGCGACGGGGTGGGAAGGGTGTGAAGGATGTACTGTGCGCATCCGACTAATCCGAGGCTAAGGGGCTTTTTTTCCACGAGACCTAGCTGTGTCTCGAACATTTCGAAGGGAGAGCATCGCCTAGGGGATACAGTGGTTGGTAGACAGACACTGTGGATCAGCGTTTCATTCAATGCAACTGGAGTTCGTTATCCAGGAGGTTCTCAGACTTATCAGATCCCGAATTTTAACTTACCCTTTATTCAGGTGAAGTAAAAGGGAAAAAGTAGAAAGAGATAAGGAGCGGTATCGTTTGTTATCCGTCTAGTAGCACAGTGGGGTATCTTATAACGAATAATAATGATATAACGAACAGTTTTTCTCATTAAATTAAAACGCTTGCAAGGAACGAATATGTTGCAACGGATGCGGGGAAATACAATCGGCCGTACATGTGTGTGCAATGTATAAAATTAAATTTTTAATACGTATATTCGTATGCCCTTATTTTACATGTTTCGTATTAAGAATGTACGTGTGTACTATTCTCAAATAGGTATTCTTATACGTGTATGTATATGTATTTTATAACGAACAAGGTTCTAGAACGAATCGGTTCGTTATAGGATACCACACTGTACTTACAGTGGCGGACGAAAGAAAGTGCACATCATTTAAAATCGCATAACTTTTTTAGAATTGGTTCAAACGACTTGAGTTTTTTTTTTTTGAGAAGCTAGAAGGATTAGTTTGCTAAATGACGTGTTTCGTGAAAAAATGCAATTGGTCGGAATAGCGAAAAAAATAGTAAAGGTCGTTTTTTAAACGACCTTATTCTGCAATCTTTAACCGTTTGTAACTTAGAGCAACGTTGACCCATTTTGATGAAATTTTCAGCATGTATACAACTTACTTAAGTCTACAAACAGGATTTTATAATTTTCTTTACTGGCTCAGAAAAAAAGTTTAAAAAACAACCTTTACTATTTTTTTTTTTTTTTTTAGCTATTCCGACCAATTGCATTTTCTTTTCAAAACGACGAAACACGTCATTTAAGAAACTAATCCTTCCAGCTTCTAAAATAAAACTCAAGTCGGTTGGACCAATTCTAAAAATGTTATGCGATTTTAAAAGATGTAAACTTTCTTTCGTCCGCCACTGTATATCTGTTACTCTAGAAGTTCGAAGACCAGTGAATCTTAGAATTTACCGGTGAATTGTTCGACGAAACACTCAAACTTTAGACAGGATTAAAATATTTTATAAGATACCTATTTTGCACTTCCACCGCCCACAAGACAAATGCTAGGATTCACCGGTCCTCGAACTTTTATAGTAACATACTCCCGAAAACATTCGGACGCTGTTTAAAATCGCATAACTTTTTTAAAATGAATCCAAACGACTTGAGTTTTTTTTTGAGAAGTTAGAGGGATTAGTTTGCTAAGTGACACGTTCCGTCGTTTTGGAAAAAATTGCAATTCATCGGAATAGCGAAGAAAATAGTGAAGGTCGCTTTTTAAACCCTTTTTTGCGAGCCTGCAGTGAAAATTCAAAAAACCCGTTTGTAAAATCGCTGATTTCGGGAATTTCCACGATTCTCGACCTTATTCTGCGATCTTTAAACGTTTGTAGCTCAGAGCAACGTTAACCGATTTTGATGAAATTTTCAGCATGTATACAACTAACTTAAATCTACAAACGGGTTTTTTGAATTTTCATTGCAGGCTCACAAAAAAAAGTTAAAAAGCGACCTTCACTATTTTCTTCGCTATTCCGATGAATTGCAATTTTTTCCAAAACGACGAAACATGTCACTTAGCAAACTAATCCTTCTAGCTTCTAAAAAAAACTGAAGTCATTTGGATTAATTTTAAAAAAATTATGCGATTTTAAAAAGTGTCCGAATATTTTCGGGAGTCCACGTATGTATCTACTATCGTCAGCTCCCAAATATCCACTCGATGTAGTAACCCTAGTTGCCCCTTATCTTCCGTGGCAAACAGTCCACTGCATTTTTCCACCTACTGCCGCCAGATGCTAGAATAAGACAGCACACTTAGCAAACACCAAAGCGTCCCGTACGAAAAGGCCTTAACCCGATAGAAGCAAATGGGAAAGTGCTCCCAGCCGACGAAACGCGACAGTGATGTACAGGCCGGAAAATTAAAAGAAGCGCAGCGTGAAGCGGCACGGTTTAAGCTCGTTTTAGATGCGTTCCGCTCGCGTGCTCGACGCAGAGGAATGCCGATGCGCCTTTACGAAATTTTCGTTATTTATAACCTGGCGCGTACTCGGTGATCCTTTCGTCGCTCACAATGGAGGTGCACGGCGGTGTAATGACCCAGCCCCGAAGAAATCATTGTTTCGTACAGTGGAAATAATTTATTGGCTCCGCTCGGTTAGGCCCGGCTACAGGGTCGAGCCGCGCGGTAATTCGTTACGAGGCTGATTCTCGTGAAACGGAACTACGAAACTTCCCGCAGTCCTGATTAGTTTCCAACGTTCGGGCCTAACTTATACTTTAAATGGAACCGTGCTCGCGCCCATTCAAGCGTACTCGGGGAGAAACTCCCTTGATAATTGTCGGTAAGTATGGGATGCATGTGGGCCAGGTTCCATGTCTCAATGCACTTCCACAGAAAGTAGATTAAAACTTCCCCCAGAAGGATAATCCCCCCCCCCAGAGGATGGATCTTTTTACAGCGCCGTGACCGCGGTGACGAAGTTGCAATTGCTACTTCCGATGGAACTTGCTTAATATGACATCTTCTCTGTCTCATCTTTGCATATAAATTATTCCTCCCTTTCTCAAGGTTTCGTGCATTTAATACACAGAAGTTGATATATCAACGCTTAACCCTTCGTGCTCACACCTTCTTATAATCACAAATTTGTCACGTGGGGTTCATCACTGCACCCCAGCGTCATTTCTGAGTTACCATTTCCGAATTTTTGGATCTTTTAACTTTTCAGTGATAATTCTATCATGCTCTAATAGTTTTTTCTTCTTCTAGAAATATAAATCTTGATATGATGAAATCTGTGGTTGAAAAAATAGTCGTGGAAGGAAGCGCCTTTCGGTTAACATTCACCGAGTTTCTAAATTTTAATATTAAGGTTCAAAAATTTACAGAAATATTGACAAAGGAAAAAATTTGCCCGGGGCGCGATACACCCCGTGTGGTCGCGAAGGGTTAACAGTAGTTTCCCTGAATACTTATTTCTCATGTCACAAATACATTTCAACTTTTAAATTCAAAGTTCCTCCCATTTAGGCTCGTTTAACAAGCATCCCCAGTTTATATCCGAACGATTCCATCGCAGAGCGCATCCCGCGCGCAGAAGTGGATTGTAAAAGGCTGATATCGGTGTCCGCGTACAAAGTGCAGCCCGTAGAATCGTTGTTCCCTTCGTGGACCATTCTGTCTGGCGTAACACTCGCGGCGACTACTTAAAGGCTTCTCCAGGTGGAGCTGTATCGTAATGGCGCGGAGCAGTTTCGCAACGGCCGCTCGAAATGATACCGCGAGGGCATGAAACGTGCAGACGTGACTAACGTTGTTTCATTAACGTAGCGGGGAAGAGGGAGGCTGCTGCCCCCCCCCCCCTTTCTTTTCTCTCACGCTGCCGTTTGATACAGTAATTCCTCCCCGATGCCACGGGACGTGGGAGTTAGCTGGAGAACGGGCGTCGTCCTTCTGCATGCTGGTTGCTCGCGACCACCCTCCATCCAGCCGTTGGCCAGTCATGGGTCAGTGAATCTCAGTTCCTAGTCACGAATCTGAATACCGGTGGGCGTGAGCTCCTTTAAGCGACCTCGCGTAAAACCCGATAGCAGGAAGCACGAGCGTCGAAACGCGCGACGTGCGAAATCATTGGGCGCGACAAACTTTCCCATGCACCAGATCATCGCGCCCACGATTTTTCCTAGCCTTAGTCTATGTAGGGATTGCAATACCGGTTTACCAGTAAATCGCGAGAAATACCCTCAAATCTGTACCGGTAATTCGCCAAATTTTTTAACGGTAATTCGATAAATTACGTATAGCAATATAACGCATATATGCGTTCATTAATTCCGTCGACATCTACTATGTTATCAATGAAAAAAAAACTTCAGTTACTAATAAAGACGAACACCGAAGTATCTCATGGAGAATCAACTCTGATCCAAAAGAAAATTACGAATCTGAATCAAGTCATCAAAAAAAAAAAGGACGCATTTTCAAGTAGAAAAAGTAAGGAGAAAGTATATACAAATGGCATATGATTTCTTAATGACTATCCGACCAAAAAGTGTAGAATATGAGAGCGCTTTATCCGTGGCTGGATTATTTTGTACAAAAATTAGGTCGCGATTAGGAAACCAAAGTTTAGACGAATTATTCGAGTTAAAATATATCCGAACAACAAAATATATCTATTTTGTGTTATATCATTTTATATTTTATGTTCAGAATAGTTTCACTTGCATATATTTTTTATAATGCTCGATTAGAGTTCAAAAAAAATTTTTTTTTTTGTAATGTTTACTCTTATATTTTACGCGATGTAAAAAAATAACGGTTAATTACCGGTAAACCGGTATTGATTGAAAATTTTACCGAATTACCGGTAATTGAAAAAGTCGGTAAATTTGTAATCCCTAAGTGTAGGGTGACTGTACCTAATATCCCCAGGCAAAAGTTAAATCGCTGTCAATTGAATAATAATTGAAATTTTTGCATACAGTTCGTTTCAAAGTAAAGAGAAATTATTCATCTTTCATGTAGCATAAGTTAGAATCGTTGGAACCTACAAATTTTGAATTAGGACTCAAAAAACGTAAGACATGCAAAAGTCGGGTCCTGAAAAAAGTGTACCTAATATCGCCAACTCAAGAAATATTCATTAATTCATGTATACATATATGAGTTTTTAAAGTCATTTTCACATGTGCTTTTATTATTTCTTGCTCTATAAATGTTTCTTTTATCCATCTTTGATTTTATTTTTATTAGAATAATATAGAAATTTAAAAATATAGATTTTTAAAATATTTTATTTTTTACGTTCCGATGTACACATTGGACAAATAAAGTTTATTTCGGCTGCTCCGCACATTTCGTGACCTCGCCTGTAACAAACATCACATCGAATCCATTGTTCTCCGGTAGGCGGTATTGAGAACACGCATACTGCTAAAAGAAAAACGCTATTTTCATTACGAAAAATATTTGAATCGATTTCATTTCTTAAGTACATCATTAATTAGGTATTTCTAGTAGATATTCTTGCATTCACAGAATTATTGGACTTACCTTCTCCGAATGTGATGTAAAATTGTGATAGTCCAATAAATTTTTACACTATTAAGATTCCCTAAAATCCTTCCCTTTCTGTAATTATTGATCACATGACGCTGCAATTACAGTATGTCTTCCTACACATGGTTAGGTACTAATTCAGTGCGTAATCCATAAATTTTAGTGCTTACTTTGCGAGATATAGGGGGTGGCGATATTAGGTACAGTCACCCTATGTCGAAGAAGCCTAGACAGTGCATATAAACTTCCTTTGTAATCTGTTGTAACAGTATTCACACTTGGGCCTAGTTTTGCAGAAGCTACCAACCCCCAGAATGACAAGAAATTAGTTAAACGCAGGATGGATCCCATAATTCTGGGGTCTTTATTTTGCAAAATATTACCAACCTATAGAACAACTCTTACATTATACAATTATTAAAACTACGAAGCCATAGTTGCATCTAGGTTTAAAAAACAAAAGCTACAGAAAATTTAGAATAATATTAATTATACTATTCACTGTTGAATAATACATTAAAAACCAGTAACAAGAAATAAAATATACCCACTAGAAATAAAGCTACCTTTCTTTAACAATTAAAATCTTCAAACTAATTTTTTCTCAGTTTCAGATCATTGCTTGTTGGTACCCTTCTGCATAATCAGGCCCACTTGTCGTTAATAATTACAAGTTCACAAATGTAAAAAGAAATTTCTACAAATTCCTATCGAAAATCGTACAAAGTAAAAATTGTGGCTCTCGAAACTGCCTAAAGACTTAAATTGCCGCGTCACGTTCTACTGTCTATTTAATTACAAACCTCATCCCGAAGGACCCGGCATCTGGATATTTCTGTAACATGAGAAAGCTTCGCCCTACTTAATCTTCAAAGAATCGTGGAGCGTGGTTATCGCTGGACGTACCGTGAAACACGCAGCGAATTAATCATTTTCGTAAAAAGGTGGCCTGGATTGTAATGGTGATTTTATATTAAGTGTTGCTGCTGAACGAAGGGCGCACGAAGGTATCCTTTCTCGTTTCTCCCGCATTGTCTGACGCTTCATGGTCGTTCCACGCGTTTCGGTTTTCATTTCACACGTATCACACCGTACCCCGAAGCCCAGCAAGCAGCGTTTTTCCTTCGGGACCAGTGGCCACTTCCGAGTTCGATACCACCGTGCGGTTAGAACCAATTATAATCACGATCTTCTGTAAACTGCGTGCCGAGTGGTGCATCCGTTCTGCACGCAACAGTTCTCTCGCGTATTCGCCCGCGAACCGTGCAAGACCCCGACGTTTACGTCTTCGGGAACGACTCCTCGGCCAGCAGTTTACCGAGCAATGCGTTCCTGGATGCTTTCATTGTCGCCGGAGAAAGTGAAACGTCGAAGGAGACACGCGTCAATTTGGCTGCAGTGATTACCACAGACGGATCGCTTCTGGAGGACTGTAAGCGGCTCTTTCATTCAATCAGTCTGTGGAAAAATCATTTTACAGAACAGCCTGTTTAATTAAAATGGGGGTTGATTTCTCGTTCGAAAGTGAATTAGAAACACAGGAATAATAAGAACTTGGAAACTGTATTTTATTACAGTAATCGCATGCATGCTCCAGATATAATAGAACACTTAGCCATTAACTATTCATAAAGTACAAATTGAAGCTTCTACGAATGTCTGCCACGATGCTGGAATTTATTTTCCTTTACTTCTGCTGCGTCTACCGCACGTTTCCACTGAATTCAAAGCAGGAGCGTGCTCCTTCTTCGAGTATGTACGTAACAACAATCGTGTGCTCAGCCGCCGTGAAGAGGGGGCTAGTGAAAATTCATTAATAAGTTCTTAGCGATGGTTGTTAGTCTCAGTAGAAGGGACACACACGTCGCGTCACGGGGAAACGCTTTTCCCCCTCGGGTATGGCACTCCATTTCCATCCTGTGCTTCCCAAAGCGTGGAAGACGGATAGCCAGGTTTAATAACATTTTTTTACCTGATTTCACAACTCGCGAACGGTGAAACGCGACCGACGAACACGATCGTAAGCAGCGTCGTTCTCGATCTGCATAATTCGCGTAACGAGCGCTCTCCCTGGCGTGGAAAACTCTTCGGGAAAGACCCCTCGGCCAAGGCAGCAGCTCGAAGGGAAAGATTTCGATATTAGATTCGCGTTTCAGCGCGCTCGTTAGATGCGGCATACGCAAGCTGCGTGTCTCCTCCTTCGGATTCCGCCTCAGCGCACGCGTACCTTCTGTGTCACCGATCCTGCTGGCTCCTGCAGCTCTGCTCGGTTAGCAATCGACGCTCGAACTGAATACATTGGCTGCTGCCACTGCAAGTGTTCGAGGGATTTCTTGTAACTTCTGTGTGGGATCTTCTAATAAATCCATTCCAAAGGCGTCTCACTTACGAATGATAATTTACCTTTCATTTTTAATTCCTGTCGCTTCTTCTTTCGTAGCATTTTCATTGGTAACTCGGATCTCTTACAGACATTGTGTTGAAACTTTGATGGCCATTCTGCTCTTTGGCAGAATGTTTATTAACATCATAAGCTTTAAAATAGCATGTTTGTTTAGTTAAAAATATGCATTATATATGACGCTACAGGTGGATCTTTAAGGGGTTATACCTAGTCAGGCGGCCGAAAAGAGGCGAATGTTTGTGAATTTTTTTTGGAAAAGTGAAAGCATATATTTTTACAGAACTTTTTGCATTTAAAAGAGCAACATGTAAAGAACATTTCGTAATTTTTTCGTTGAAAAATATTTGCGTTTATAATAAAGTAACAACTGATATCCAAGAAGCCTTTTTAAAAATTTGGGTTTGCGGTGAGCACTGCCGTTCGGAACCAGATTATCTGAAATCAAAAAATAAAAAAGATTTCGTTAGTATATTGATGTATCCTCTGATTAACGGAGGGAGTTTCCGAAATATTAATTTAAAACAAAATGGCGGCTACTTAAAGTTGAAATCCCGTTTTTTCGTGCAAATACTTCAACTTTAAATAGCCGCCATTTTGTTTTAAATTAACGAAATCTTTTTCGTTTTTTTTTATTTTAGATAATCTGATTCCGAATGGCAGTGCTCGCCGCAAACCCAAATTTTTAAAAAGGCTTCTTGGATGTCGGTTGTTACTTTATTATAAACGTAAATATTTTTCTACGAAAAAATGATCAAACGTTTTTTAACTGTGGCTCTTTTAAGTGCAAAGGTTCTATAAAAATATAAGCTTCCGTTTTTTCACAAAAAATTCAAAAACCTTCTCTTTCCGGCCGCCTGACTGATTGCAAGTAGGGTATATTTCTTTGGTTTCAACTTTATTTCATATTTATCACCGATGAATCCCATTCAAAGGTATCTATTCTATTCACAATATACTATTTCGTTAGCTTTTAAAAATCAGTGACTACTTGGGGCATTTGGAAAAGATCAGACTCGCTCCAAAAGGTGTGGCCATCAAAGTGTAACTAATTATTATAAAATTATTTCGCCACCGATGGTCCACCCTGCGATAACCGCGCCCAACGTGATAATTATACCTACATTAATCGATGGTAGTATAAAATATTTCACGATGCTGTAGCCTCTAATTAGCAAGCACGAAGCCCACTAACCTCGGCCTCGCTTCAACCGTAAAGAATAATCTCTACGACGAGTCACTACGTTTAAGCGATCACGTATTCTCGCGCGCCCCGCGAGAGGGTAATTCACCTCGTAAAATAAACTCGCCCGAGACTGTCCATCCTCTAAGTGGAGAAACAAAGGAAACACGCGATAGATCCACGGAAGTGCTTAGCATCGCGGGGTATCCTGTTACGGGGGTAGGGTAGACCGGGAACGATAGTAACAGGAGGACGATTGTAACACGTTAAATATCTCGGAACATATGATAGATATTAACATCAATTTTGGATATATGATGAAGAATGACATTTGGAATACACACATCCATGTCCTAGCAGTATAGATACGCAATAGACATGTATAGTGAAGAAAATAACTTTTCGATACCCTAAAGTAACTTTTTCTTCCTGATTTAAAATTGTAATATAAATACTCCTTTTGCAAGTACGTGTTTTTTCTTTTTTTTTTTTAATATTTAATCTGGCCATTTTTAAAGCAATACTGATCGTTAGTTAATACTTTTAAGTGTCTCGTTAATCAAAATTTATAATTTAAGTTCAAATGCCTGGCTGGGGTCGATTGTAACATCGGCAGTCGGGGTCGGTTGTACCGCGACAGAACCGAATAGTGACAAAGAAGATGAATAATATTGTCTTGTTTACATGGAATAATATAGCACAACACAAGCAAATAAATGAAAAATGGGTGCAATGTACTGAATGTAAGGATTGATCACACGAAGACTGTACCAGCCAAAACGTTTTCTATTTCTGCCACAATTGCGATACCGCATAATTGGTTATAAAATTTACTTTTTTTCATTTACTATTATAATTAAAATTAATAAATATTTTAATTTTGTAAAGTTAAATTTGTGCTACTATCGACTCCGTGCAGTGTTACAACCGACCCAGGGTCAGGGACGGTTGTAACACTTTGTCCGCTTCTAATTTTTTATTAATAGCCTGGATATTACTTAACAAGCAGCGAAGCTGTTGTGACTCAATAAGTGTGAGATAAGTAAGTAACATTTTTCGTATAAAAACTTTTGTTGTGACTTTAATAGTTTTTGCATAATCGTATTCCAAAGTCAAAGTGTTACTACCGCCCCCGATCTACCCTACATGGTGCGTGTCCCCTCTTTCCTCGTAATCCACGTGTCCACGGCCGCCGCACGTCTTCGCCGTCCTCGAGCGGGGATTTTTTCCCCTCGCAGCGTGTTTCAGCAATAATGGAAAGCAGGATTTTTCCTCCCCGCGTCTAATGGCCCCGGCGGTGGTGGTGGTTCCCTCGGCGCGTGTAACGTTCGCGTCTCAACGGTCCATTATAGTAATATCGGTAATTGAATAGGACGGGGCACGAAGTCGGACGGAAATTGAATGGCAGGACGGCGTGGGATTGGAGGATCCTAATTATGCCGTACATTCCAGTGTCAAGAATAGAGCCTGGACAGAGAGCCGATAGAGGCGATCGAATTTTTTCGAGGCTGCCCAGCCCCGGATAGCCGGTGCCCCCCCTTCTCCACCTTTCTCATAACACGCCGGTGTTCGTTAGCCGGGGCGAACGGCTGCATAATCTTTCCCTGCTCGCAGTTAATATCCTTTTTCGAATGGTTTTTCGTCGTCGCGGAGCCTCGCGGGTAGTAATTTCACTGCGCTCTCGGGTCACGCTCGACCAGTTCCGCGGCGGATAGCCTGCCCCGGACCGTGCCGATATAATACTCGCCGCTCTTCCATCCCAGACGAGACTTCATAACCTCTGTAACCAGCACGACCACCATGACCATCGGCGCGATGGCTGGCGCGGGGAGACGGCCTCGTATTATGTAACACGTAGACGAGCGCTGGCCGGGCACCAGCCACCAGCCACGCTCCAAGTGGCGTATCACGGGCAGGTGTTGCACCCGGGGACATATCATCAACGGCCATCCGCGGAGAAGTTTCCTGGGCGCCTGGTCGAATCTGGCTCCAATCGGCTGAACTGTAAGGGAGACTGGGGAGGGTTGATACGTTTTTGAAAAAAAAAAAATGATTTAGCAAACGAAACTAAATAATATTTTAATCATCTTTTTGCATATTCGTATTCTATTCTTTAACAAAAACTAATGTCAATTTTTTAAATTGAAACAAAGAATGTATTACAAAATGTTATTTCTTAAATGATGTAAAATGTCTCGAGCCTCCCACCTGCGGGAGGGTTGATATATATCTAATAGTGGGAGGAATGAGACGTAAAAAAAAGAAACAGTTTATCTCGTACAAATTTCATAATGAAACATCTTTGGTTCGAATGTTTATACCAGCACGTTGTGTGTGGCAGCATTTGGAACACATTTGACGTTAAATCCAATATTCATTTGGTTTCAAACGTGAATATATAGAGTTGCAATAAATTCAAGTAGCATCTTCATTTTCGCCTACGCTCTGAATCTTTGTATCGTTCTCAAAATCCATAACATCAATACACACCTTTCGTTAGTCTTTTAGAAAGACCATAATTGAGGCAGTCAGAGCAAAAACGGACTAATCCACATTTTTTTTTTTCGAAATTGAGTTAATAGTAATAATGTATTCCAATTGGCTCTACTAATCATATAAACTAGGGAAAAAAAAATTTTTTCAATGTGGGTTAGTCCGTTTTTGCTCTGACTGCCTCAATTAAGGTTTGCCGAAGTTAATAAATATTCTGCAAGTAATTTTTTTTCTTCGTTTGTAAATATTTGTGATGTTACGAAATTTGGATAAAAAACTGTATTTTCGTTATTTATATATTTAAATATGTATCTAGATAATGTCAGTTTATCAATTTTGTACCTTTTAGCCGGTGTCCTTATTGGTTCATTTTCATTAATAACTTCAAGTACAGCTTTTCTAATATCAGCAGGTGTATTAATTTCACTTCCGTTTAAATTATTTTCCATCTATTAAAATATACAAATATCCGTCATAATTTGATTGCTGGGGAATATCTATTACAGATTAGGCAAGGTTAAATTACTTCGGGAAGGTATGATACATGTATCAAACCTCCCTTGAATGTATATCTCATACCTCCCCGAATGTAGAATTTTAAAACAATAATTCTAACAGCACTTAACCTTAAACTGATCGCAACGAGAGTTGGCACATATTTGTAACATTCAGTGTATTTTCACGTAAAATTAATATTTCATAAAAATCAATACACTGACAAGAACCTTGTATAAATAAAGTACAAACTTACGTTTCTCATCACGAAAATGCACTTGCTTTAATAAAATAATTTCAGGTTAATAAATTAGCTTGAAACAATCGTAACTTAACGCGATCTACAAAGCGTCCCCTATGCTACGTGGGAAATATAAGAATGCATCAAGCCTCCCTATGCACCAATCCTCCCCCAGTCTCCCCTACATCCCGCTAAACCGCGTTGTTCAATAAAAGTTTTCTTGTAGCCTCGGCAGCCGTGGCAAGGCAACTTTACTATTTTCGAAACTGAGCGTATCACTCGAAGAACGTACAAAGTTTTCAATGTATTTTCATAAAAAGAATCACCGTTCTTGTACACCCCAATGGAAACCAGCACGTGACACCACAACGTGCCAGTAAAATAAATATCCCGTCCGCGAGAGACTCCTGTTGGTTCAGTTAACACAAAGAAGAAGGTGTCCACGTAAACGCTGGATGGAGAGTACACCGATACCATCCCCCGGCGTAAATGAAATTCGAAGACGCCCCATCGGCAGGTAGGAAGAGCCGCTGTATAAATCCGTGGCGTAATGTGGATCCGGAATGGAAAAAGGGCGGTTGTTGGCAAGTGTACCGAGGATCGTATCGCGGCGAGCGCGAGGAGCAGGGATGGTGGAAGAGTGGCTAGGCGAAGGGGAGGGAAAAGGGGGAGGGGGACTGTGATAGATTGAGAGAAAGACGGAGATGGGAAGCGGCGAGGTCCAGGCGTGAAGGAGCGAGGAGGATGAAAACGGCAGAGGGTGCACCCCGGGCGGGAACTGGTAAAGAACTCCTACGCGACAACGTGGACAAGACCGGGCTCGCAATATATCGCGCCTTCCGACGAGATAGCGCATACGGCGCTATTTCACGTATACAAATGCCCGCGGTGCACTTAGCGCGGCACAGGTACGGGGTTCGAACACCGCCTAACGCCCACGCCTTTGGTTCAGTCACCGAGCCTTGTGCAGTAACGCTATCCGCGCGGGTCCTCCGGTGTTCGGCGCCGTATACCGCGCCTTTAAAGATCCCCTATCTACCCCACGGAAATTCGAAATCCGTGTATTACCGCGCCATTTACCGGCGAATGATATTTTAATCCCGAGCCGATAGAATACTTAGGGCGACATTGGGGATGGTTCTCCTTGAATCGTGACTATGCATTCTGCCTTACCTCCATTTTCATTCTAACACTTCCAGTGGCGCGAGGCACCGAGAAATGACCTTCCCAAAGTTTCACCTCATTCGCCCCGAGGGATCATTCGGGGATATTTGATTTCTCAGAACGTCGACCCTGAACTGTTTCCCCATTGCATTCGCTCTGTGTTAGAGAATTCGTCGGAGTACTGTTGCTTTACGTTACGTGTAACATGTAGATCACCCGGTACGTAACGATAGGCAAGGTTCTAAGTATAGTGATAGCCGGCGTAGAGAGGCAGACGCGCAAGTGGACGTGGACGCGCGCTGCACAGATACGCAGGCCGGCGCGCGAGGACGAAGCTCGCATGACGGCAATGACCCAGGACTGGCCTCGCGTTTCTTTCATCTTTCCGCCTTCTCCGAATTACGTTCGATTAAACCGTCGCGTTGCCGCGGTGTTCCGCTATAAACTCGCTACAATTTAGAACTGCTCGGATAATCTAACCGGCCGTCCTCCTCGTAAATACCTTTCACACGGGCTATTACGAGAGATTCCCGTTCGAATAGTATATTTCAATTACCGCGGGGAAACAGGAATTAGGAATCATTGCGCGTACGTTATCATCAATGCAGGAAACTCCAAAAGAGGAATTCTTATCTCACGCTCGCGTCTGACTGTGTAGCATCGAGTGCTCTGGATCAGACTGGTGCGTGTATATACTTGTGTGCAGGTAGTATACATTCAAGCGACGCCTTTCTCGAAACGTAATTGCTAGCGTTAGAAGAAGCAGCAGGATTGGTCGAAGTCCTCTTGCTTTGTCGCGTTATGAATTACAGTCTAATGGAGGCCAGTACCGCGGTGCTGTTTCCCTCTAAAGGATTAGCTAAATGAACCGCTACCTCGGGGTCCTCGGGTCAAGTAGATACTGATCTCGATTTATGACTCCGTGTAACAAACCACCGTGGCAGAGCGTAAAAGAAGATTGCCTGTACTCCAATCGCGCGCTGAAGCTTGATACTCTCTAACAATGGTCAACTAATTATCCACGCGTACAGGAACATTTAACTTAATCCTCTAAACCAGGTACCCAGTTGCAAATCGCCGCCTACTTATCCAAAAGCCCGAACGAAATCATTCCTCGGGCAATTACACTCTGTAGTTCCAACCTCGCGTCACTCGAACCGTCACAATACGCCGCCGTTCCACTGGCATCGCTTAACAAAAGTGTTTCACCGAATCCGAGGGCCCTGCTAGAAACGAGACGCACAATGCAGCCCCGCGTTTTGTCCGCGATCCGGGCGCGTTCGTTTATGGCTGACCAAAGGATTCGGTACGCGAAGCGAGCTTTATTTCGTCCTACATTCCGGCTCCGAAGTGGTGCTACCTTTATGGCCTGGCAGCGCGGTCTCGCTTTCATTCGTCTGGCGTCCTCGTGCCACTTCTAGCTCGGATAAAAAGGAACCATTACAATTATGCATAGAACAATGATCGAGACTCCGAGGTGGCGGTTAGACGGATCTATGCGTGCTGCGGTGCATGCCGGGCGAGGGGACGTGCCCCGACAAGGGTGGACCCTCTCCCATTTCGGTGGCTAAAGCTTTTGCGTGGACGAAGCGTCGTTGGGCGAGGATTAGAATTGATCGATGAAAATTCGCGAGCGCAGAGTGGCCGAGCGTGGACGATTTAACTGTGAGCAATTTGGCGGGGACGAGGTCGATGGAACGCTGGGCCCTGCTTATAAGCGTCTCTGGGGCCACTGAATGGAAGCTGCTCGCCTCGCGTTCGCTCGCCGTTGCCTCGCGGAGCGTAGGCCGTCCAGCTAGGCAGACAATGGCCAATCTATTCTTGCCTCGCTCTCTCGCGAGGTTGCAAAGGATCGTCAGTTTTGTAACTTGCTGCTTTCCGGCGAATTAGTAGGCGACGTCATTTCTATTCGAGGAACAGGATATCTACGGATGTACCAATAATTTCAAGCCTGTCGACGTGTCGGGAGATGGGGCTTCGTGGTTTGGGTGTTTTGGATTGTGGTTCGGTGCGGAGAAGGGGCAATCGGTTCTTTATGGTTGGAAGTTTTTTGACGTGGCGGTAGAGAATTGTGTCGGGGGTGAGGTGTGTGTATTTCAAGAGGTTGAGGGACACGACTGATATGCGTAAAAGAAAATTGTTTGTGAATGGCGTTGAACGAAGGATGATTTTAAGGAGCATTCTCATTTGGGAGAGGGAAATGAAGGTGTGTTTAAGGACTTTTTGTAGGGATGGTTAGTGCGAATGAACTCGGATTTTAAGACGAGGTTGTAGAATGTAGTTAGTCTACTTTGAGTCACTCCACTTTGAGCCACTCTACTTTGAGCCACTCCACTTTGGGGTACTCCACTTTGAGCCACTCCACTTTGAGCCACTCCATTTTTATCCATTCTACTTTGAGGTACTCCACTCTAAACCACTCCACTTTGAGCCACTCCACTTTGAGCCACTCCACTTTGAGCCCCACTCCACTTTGAGCCACTCCACTTTGAGCCACTCCACTTTGAGCCACTCCACTTTGAGCCACTCCACTTTGAGCCACTCCACTTTGAGCCACTCCACTTCGAGCCACTCCACTTCGAGCCACTCCACTTTGAGCCACTCCACTTTGAGCCACTCCACTTTGATCCATTCTGCTTTGAGCCACTCCACTTTGAGCCACTCCACTTTGAGCCACTCCACTTTGATCCATTCTGCTTTGAGCCACTCCACTTTGAGCCACTCTACTTTGAGCCACTTCACTTTGATCCATTCTACTTTGAGTTACTCTATTTTAGAAACATATCCTTAACACTTCAAACCCCCAAAACACAAGGAAAATGGATATTCTGGACCCTGCAAATGAGAATACTTAGTATACCTACACCTGGCTCGTAGGCTCATCGCGTATTTTTCTACGGCGACGCGTTTCTTCGTAGGAGCGCGTGAAACCGGCAGAAACGGCAAGAATTCTTGCGTATATCTGGTCTGCCCACGCCTCTCATCCGCGCACACCTGTGATGCGTTTTCTCTCGATACAGTATCGTGGGATACAGGAAACGCCGTGATGCAGCGGAGTTATTGGCTAACGTTTAACCATACATTCGCTACGGCGCAACACTAAACAAATTGCGTAAAAAGTTCTACAGAATACAACGCAAGGCTTCTCCCTTCGGGACATACGACTCTTGCTCGTAGCTAAATCTCACCTTTTGGTCATACGTCACTTGAAACTTTCCCATTGTCTTATTTCAACTAAAGTATTATGTTGACACTACTAACCTATTCTGATAACCCCCATCTATGGGATATAAACTTTCAGATATAATTCTTCCTAATGACACTCTCTTCTTTTTATTCCCATTCCCAATTTCAACTTTCTTTCAACCACTACTGTATTCGATCGATAAAACAACTCAACCTCTCCATATCATACTTTATCTCCACCATATGTAACTGCACTTTCGCGTTCTGATTGCATTAACATTGCGAGTGGTATCACCATGTTTCCACCTCTATATTTTCCGGAAAGCATCAAAATTATCGTCCAAGAGTTAATCTTCCCTCGGTGTGAATGAACCCTTTAGGTGCTGACAATTTGAACGCTTGATCACCAAGCAGCGTGCGGGACTCCGCTAGCCGCATCTCTCAACCACAGCGGTAGAACGCCCATGGGCGTTCCCCGCACACACTGCATGCACTGAACCAACAGATATACACGTATACGCCCATAGCTTCCATGGGGTTAAGCAAAACTTTCTCGGCAGTAGCAATAATACAAAAAAGCATGCCCACCTAGGCAGGGCAATCTTCAAGTCCCTTACGCTACTCAAAGTGTCAACCATTTCAGAAGGCAGCACTCAAATTACACGATATCGAACGACCCCAAAAAGTCACTTCGTTGTCTCAACACGTGGACTTGGTTATCCACGTGTGGGCCGCCGGCGGTCGATCGGAATGACTGGCCATTAGCCTGCTTATCTACTCGACAATCGTTTGTCGTACAGAATGAATCGCAGCCGCGGTCCTCGTCGTGCGCTTCTTCGGTTGTTTAATCGTCCCCCACTCTTTCCGCGCGGATTATTAAGGTCAACGATTCGTTCTCGTTAGCCTGGCACCGCGTCCCAACGCGCCATCATTGAGATTACGGGGGATTATCAGGGCTGATGATCTCGGGGCCCGATACCTTGCCGAACGAATTAAACAGACGTTGCCCGTAATCAGCAGCGAAACCGTGATAATTCGTTGCATTCTGAAATCGGCGTGTACGCTAGTGAAACGCGGAAGCGATACGAATATAAACGCACATCGATGCGTAATATCCTGTTTCCAGACGTTCTTTTATCGCGCTACACGTACGCGCAGTGAACGCCAGTGGACGCGGCTCGCAAAAAGTCCAAGTTGTCGCCTTGAAGCGGGAAGCTTTCTAAGTTCACGGGCATGGCGGGACGGTGCGTCGGGCAGACGCTGCCCTTGTGCAATTAAGGGCTCGATGAGAGGCCTCTGAGAAGATTTAAATTCTCCATTTGCGACCGTAGGGAATAGTTTTAGATGTTGTGTTCGAGGGTGAAAGTCAGGAACTTAGGGATTGTTTATTAGGGTGGAACGAAAAAATCAAAATTGTGTGATGGTTTTCTGATAGTGAAAAAAAACTTGCTTTTAGTGATTCAGATTAAGCCCGCAAAAGCTAGATTCTGTTAAAAAAAAATTGAGGTGGCGCAAGAACCTTGAAGTATTAGGTAACTTTTTGTTTTAATAAATATGTTTTTAAATTCTTTTTATAGTCTTAACACGTTCATTGTCCAGACCTCTAGCGCACCTATTTGTCTCTCATGCGTCGAACAAAGCAACAGAACACTCCGTTTAAACATTTACGTTTTCATTTGTATATAATATATCGACACTCCTTCATCGTGGCAGCTTTCTTCAGTTGTTGGATAGCAGTCAGATAGGATACACGGCTAGGAAATCTAACGAGTAAGTTTCTTTTAAGGGGACCTTCCGGTCTAAAAGGCGATTATTTTTTATTTCATTTTTCGAATGTTCAACCTTTTAGGAATGCGTGTTTAAAAGGATTGGTTAAAATTCGTAAAATTCCCGAAGTTATAGGCATTTGAGTAGCGGCAAATGCATGGGCAACAACCGGCCACTCGGCGTCCACGTAAAACTTTCAACGCGGTTTTCTCGAAACAGTGTTCTCAAAACGGTGGGACCTGTATCTCCAGAAGTTATTATCCGATTCGACTGAAACTTTTTTTATTATGAAGAATATACTTCTGGCTAGGGAGGATACTAGAAAAATTACAAAAAATTGAAAATTTATCATTTTCAAAGGCGTTGAAAGGATGGAAAATATAGGGAAAAAGTGATTTCAAACTTTAAGTGTCATTATTTTCTAAAAAAATTGTCATTTTTGTATTTTTTTTCTGGTTTCCCCCCTAGCCAGAAGTATATTCTTCAAAGTAAAAAAAGTTTCAGTCGAATCGGATAATAACTTTTGGAGATAAAGTTCCCACCGATTTGGATCAATTTTTTGACGCCTTGATTTTAACGACTGCCCAGTGCCGTCTGCAATGATTAATTATAAAACAAAAAATATATTTCTATAATTTCAGACATCCTTAATACAATGCAAAAAGTCCCATTATATTATATATAGTAGTTTTCCTTTAATTAATTCTTAAAGATCACCTATTTTTGGAGCCTTAGCCCGGAAGGTCCCCTCAAGGGATATCGCTACGATCTTCAAGCACGAAAAATGATGCGAACTTTGGGAATTTTTTAAAACAAAACCATAAATATATTGAAATATATAATGATGTAATTAAATATATAATCAATAGTAAAATCAGAAAATACAAAAAAATCCAAAAATAATACAAACAAAGAGCTACAAAACTTTCTACGCACACGTTGTTAGCTCTGGGAAACGCCAAAGCAAAGATTTGTATATGAATGTAACTGCTGTTATTCATTTAGGCTTGTTTAGGTTGGCAACACTGTTTCTGTGCAAAATTTCTCAGAAAAATTACAGTTCAAATTTTAAAGTTTTCAATGGCCACTATAGTAGCCAGCCCCGGCCCTCTAAAGCTTAAAAAGAAGTGCTATCGTATGATAAAATAAAATTCATAAGATCAACAAGAATAATAATTTGTAAGTAACTTGCGGCACCTTAAAGTATTTATTGATGAAGTTCAGATTTTCACAGCTTAAATACCATTACCAAAGGCAACTTTTGTCAACTATTAAAAATCATGAACAATAAAAAAACTGTACCCCTATATTTCGTTCCACCCTATTGTTCCTGCAGTCAGATCACTTCCGAGTTTCCTTTTTGATCACATATTTAGTGGAACAGTATAAATTATTATTTTCTTTCACATACTCCAAAAGATTAAATACCCCAGTTTCTCCACAATACAAAACTTCTCCACGAAATCAACTCCCCGCCAAGAACAACAAATAAATCCCCACCTCCACCGACCAACCACCCAGATATCAAAACTCTCATCCAATTTAATTCCCTGGCGCTGACGGACAGTTTTCGGTACCGCGACGAGTTCGAATAGTAACGACTCTCGCGATCGGCGCACGTCCGTACGTGCTCGCCCTCGGAATCAGTGGCACTATAATTTTAAGTGGCAATATAATCAACGGGGCAATCAGTAACAAAGGATCGGCATGCGAGCACCTCGCGCGCTAATGATCGTCGATGGCTGGACGTGCGATGCGCCGGCAATTAATGATCGCTATTTATAAAGCGCCTAATTATATAAAAGTTCACGCTTTCTTTACCCGCGGCACGCGTCGTTTCTCTCGTTCTCTCTTTCGCCCCGCGTTACCGTCCCCGTTTCTCGCGTGTCCCGTGCACGCGCGTGCTCTCTTCGTCTAACAAGCCCCACTTTCCTGCCGCTGCCCCCGGTCCCTTTCGGTCCTTCCGACTCCTTCTGCTTTCTTTACGCCGCCGTGTGCCTGCCTCCCCGAGAATCCCGCGTATAATTGGCTCCTCGCGTTTACCGAACGGCGTATTTGGGCTCGGTTGCGTGCTCGACTTAGCCGCTCTTAAAACCGGGATATCGCGACGATGCATCATTATCGAGGGAAAGGCAGATGCTGCGTCCACGATACGGCCGACTCCTTTCAGCGTATCGCGGGGAATCGCGGAATCGTCCGGCGTCCGGCATGTACCCGAGGTTGTTTCCCTCGCTCCAACTAACCGAGGATTATTCATCCGCGATAGGGACAAGTGTGTTTGACCGAGACGCACCGTAGTTCCTCGCCAAACATTATTTCGACCTGCGACTGCATTTTCATTCGACTGGCATTGGAAACGCGATATCCCGTACGCGGTTCGTTGCTCGTTTAATTACCTAGCCTGTGTCTCTATACCTAAACGTAGCGTTTGTAATACAGGAAGGCTTGCTCGAGGAAGAGAGGCTGATCGGGGAGGGTTTGGAACGAGCTTGTCCAGTAGTCGCCAATAAAATTAATGCTGTATTCCCAGCGTCAGAAGGGATATAAATAACAGTTGCGTATCTAAAGCTGTGGATGGGGGGAAAAAGAACGTCGTAGTAATCGGAGACATCCGAAGGACTTTGCCTCGTTACGGGGAAGACGAGGCTTCTTCGGGAAGCCTCTTCCTCCTTTGCAATCAAGATCCATCCCTAGTCCCCACACAGCACCATGACATTGCAGCAACATCTCTGCAATGACGCGGTGCAAGATTGCAATGTTGCATCGCATCATTGCAGAACTGTTGCAGGTTTACTCCTATGTCCGCCTTAACAATATTGCAGGAGTGTATTTTTGCAAAGTTGCGGCAGCATTACAAATATGTAATCCTGCAACGTTCCGACAATGATTCTGCAACGAAACGGCAAAATTGTGGCAAAGGTCCTGTAACTCTTCGGCAATATTGCGGTGCAAGATTGCAATGTTGCATCGCATCATTGCAGAACTGTTGCAGGTTCACTCCTATGTCCGCCTTAACAATATTGCAGGAGTGTATTTTTGCAAAGTTTTGGGAACATTAAAAATATGTAGTCCTGCAACATCATTGCAGAGAAGTTGCAGGTTCACTCCTATGTTCGCCCTGGGCAATATTGCAGGAGTGTATTCCCGCAATGTTTTGGAGATTTTACAGCAATAGTCTCTCCGCAACGTTTCGGGCAGTGAGGGACGCGATGACATGAATGTGTGTAGGCAGAATCGTAGTAGTATAACGCCCGTGTGCTTTTTTCTCATAGAAAATTTTTTTCCCCAGGAGGATTCGAACCGAGGACCTGTAGCATCGTAGACGAACACTTTACCGCCGCAGCTACAACCGTTGATTGATAAGATTGCTTACGTATTCGAACTTATATTCCTACCGAGCAAAACTACAAACTCAAATTATTCAAAATTGAAGGCTCATTTGACAAACCCCATTAGGGATTTGTAACACTATAGGTGGGGATTACAACTTTCACCCGGTGTCATTTTAGGTTAGGTTGGGAAACAGTCTTTAGACTGGACCTTTGCATTTATCTTTTCTTCTTTCTTTTCTCTTGCTTGATTGTATATACGTGTTTGTGCAATACAGACGTTTAATAATAATAATAATAATATCACACATTAAAATATGTAGTACCTACTCTACCTAAAAAAATTAAATTGATCTTCAAATCTCTTCTATAATTTCATGTACAAACAAGTCTCACGATAACACTTTTCATATCTTCAATGGCCAACGAGAAATTCTAGCGTACCCAGTTAAATGAAACATGCTGTAGAATCCACTCAACGTCATGTATATATTTCGACAAGTTTTGTCAAAGTCATAATTGCTTCAGAATATTGCTGTAATGTTTCTACAATATTTTCACTACAGTATTGCGCACGGCAATATGTGTGCAATTTTGTTTGGGCGTTGCCACTGGAACATTGCACGTCGATGTGCGCGCAATATTGCAGGAATATTGTAGGATCGTTGCCACTG
Source organism: Andrena camellia (assembly GCA_029448645.1). Taxonomy (NCBI): domain Eukaryota; kingdom Metazoa; phylum Arthropoda; class Insecta; order Hymenoptera; family Andrenidae; genus Andrena; species Andrena camellia. The sequence continues at coordinate 11,955,571 of CM055677.1, forward strand.
GAACATTGCACGTCGATACGCGCGCTACATTGCAGAAGCGTTGCCACTGCAATATTACAGGAATATTGTACGACAATGTGGGTGCAATTGTGGTGTGGCGTTGCCACTGGAACATTGTGCGTTGATGTACGCGCAATATTGTAGAAATATTGTAGGATCGTTGCCACTGGAACATTGCACATCAATGTGCGCGCAATATTACAGAATATTGTAGGATCGTTGCCACTGGAACAATGCAGTGGCAACGCGTGCGCAATATTTCTGCAATATTGCAAGAACGTTGCCACTCCAATATTGCACGGAAATATTGCAGCATCATTTCTGCAATATTGCAATGCAACCTGCAACAACGCACTAGTGCAGCAACGTTCCTGCAATAATGCTGCAACGAAGTGTGCTGTATGGGTCGCGTCGGCCAGTCCTACCTGATAGCGTGGACGCGGAGGTAAGGAAAAAATCCCGGTCCTGGCTGGTTTCCCTGCGTAACTCTACTCTCGTCGCGTGGGTGTGCGCGACAGGAGGATGCGTACACGAGTCGGACACGCGTGTACGCTCGCGTACTCGTCAGCCCATGGAAGATGCCCCGACGGAGACGTTGTAACGCGGATCCCTACTGCTCGCGAACTGGATTTCGCAAGGGGCGACCTGCTGCTCTTCTTACGTTACAAGCTCCGTTCAACATACGCGTGCATTGTGCTGCGCTAAAACTCGAGAAGCACGGCTGCGGCGACCTTTGCGTTTTCAGGTGCGCGACAACTGCGTCGGTGGTTCGCCTGCTCGTTAGCAGTAGGAAAGTTGGTAGTAGGGCGATTTTAAGGGGGTATTCCACTTTGAACGGTCGAAAGATTAAGCTATTTTTAAAGATTTTTTTTCTCAGTAAATACAACACATAATGAAATAAATCTTTTTGGTATTTATTAAGCTACTCTTATATTAATACCAAAAATAAAAATAATATTTTTAATTTGTGTTACTTGTTTTTTTTTTACAGCGTCAATATGGCACCTAAACAAAAACGGTATGTTCGTGGTGCAGGTGATTTCCCGGTTTAAGCTTACATAAAACAAAAAATTCGAAAAGATTTTTAATCTGTATGAGCGTCGCTATCGCCCGTAGCTCAATTAAAAATTTTTGTCGAAAAATAACCGAGATTTTTCTCAGGGAACATTCGAGAAAGCACCATTTTGGAGAATTTTTCCTTTCAAACCGGCGACATTTTGTTATTTCTCAACAAATTTTTTTAATTGAGTTACGGACGATAGCGACACTCATACAGATTGAAAATCTTTTCGGATTTTTTATTTCAGATAAACCTAAGCCGGGGAATCGCCTGCACCACGAACATACTGTTTTTGTTTAGGTGCTATATTGATGCTGTAAAAAAACAAGTAAAACAATTTAAAAATATTCTTTTTAATTTTTTTGGTATTAATATAAGAGTAGCTTAATAAATACCAAAAAGATTTATTTCATTGTATGCTGTATTTACTGAGAAAAAAATCTTGAAATATAGCTTAATTTTTCGACCATTCAAAGTGGAATACCCCCTTAAAATACATACTGTCACTTACAAAAGTATCTTTAAAAGTACCTATATTTTACTTATGTAAGTAATGCAAAATTCAGAATTAATCATTATACTTTAAACCTTGATTAATATATTTTTCAGTAATGAAATTCTCAAAGAAAGTTTGCTAGAATAATGTAGCAAGATAGGTAAGCCCAAATTTCACAGAAAATTAGACAAATTCCAGAAAAAGTAGCACAAAAGCGAGGTTCAGTCGTAGAACTGTTTTGCAACCTGACCTTAAATATCTTAGAACTAATTGTAAGCTATAATCTAAGCCTAAATCTAGTAGATACTAACAAGGGAACATATCGAACCCGTACAGGCCGATATGATGAGACTCTGCAGATTTTCAGAATAGGGAAAAATATTTGACACCCATCTTTTTGTTACCGGCAATTGTCCACGCTGAAGGGGTGAACACAGTCCCCAAATCAGGGGTCGAAAACGTATTTTCTGAAATTTTTTAAAAAACTGAGGAACTGGATAGATTTATCTTTAACCCTTCTTTGACACACCCCATTTTTCGATCAACTTTGACATACCTGGGTGCCTCGCACCCAGAATAATTTTTGAACGACTGCCATTGTCATCTAAAGCACCCAATCGTTATGAAAAAAAATCATGGGTTATTTTCAAGGTTCGTAGAATGTATTCCAATAGTTTTTTTTATTGAAATTTTATCACAGATTTTGTGGAAAAATTCTAGATCACCATATGTCGAGAAAAAACGAAGTTAATCTGTAAAAAATGGTAACTTTTACAAATTCGAATATTAGAAACTAAAAATCTACAGAGTTGTTGTTTGGATATCATATTTTGAGAAAAAAATAGTTTATAAATCGGCTTTGGAGAAAAGGTATTTGTTTTGCATGCAGAAGGTACAGGCGTCAAAATCAGCTTATGGGTGGTTCACACCCAGAGTGTCAACGATGGGTTAAAAAGAATTTCTTCTTCTCTTTAGGGGCTAAAGTACACTAGACTACACGAGTCGGTATACTCTTCTCTGCTCTACTCTACTCCACAACTTTAGAGACTGTTTTTACCTCTCCAACATGGACGATTACCGATAACAAAAAGTACCTACATTTTAATATATAAAGCAGAAAGTGTTTGTGTGTTTGTCTGTCGCCTAAAAACTTTCGAACGGTAAACTCTAGGATCACGCAATGTGTCTCAGCTCATTATGCCTAGCTAATTCAGACGAATGTGACTATTTTCACAAAAATAAAATAAATAAAAAATATTTTTTTTGTAAAATCAGAATCTAAATTTCGGGCGAAGCCGAGTAGTAAAGCTAGTATAAAATATTTTTCACTATTCTGCAAATCTGCGGTTTCGATATGTTCCAAGGGCGGATTTGGGATTTTCGGGAGAGGGGGCGCAGGGGCGAATCCGAGATTTTCTTGAGAGGAGCGGGGGCGCAGATCTCAGAAATAAACCAGGGACCTTTCCGAGATTTTCCTGTTAAATGAAAAAGTGTTTTTTTTTTTTTAGTATCAATTTTATTTATCATATTTGCCCTCATATTGCTAAGTTAAAATAAGTATTTTGCAATTTAAAACAAGTATTTTTCACTTGAGGGAGGGGCCCGCGCCCCCCTCTGAATCCGCCACTGATACGTTCCCTTGTAAGACTACTTAACACCCAAATACGCAGATGTAGAACTGAAAATTTTTCCGAACAGCCCAACGATATCTCTACGGGCTACGGCAGTTCGATCTTGTTCGAGCAGATCGGTAAAGTTCGTCGATTTCAGGCGCCCGTAAGGGACGTAGGGCAACGTTGTCGGTTATTGATTACTGGATACATCGTTACAGATCCGCCAGTGTTGCGATCGCGTGATAATTGTTGCTCGGCCGTTGTTGCCGATCGTTCCATTCGATCGCACCGCAGCGATATCGCCGGTTGAGCCGCGTACGCGTAAAAAACGAGCCTGAAAATTAGAGCAGGTTGTAACCGCGAATTTTCGGTTAACGATCGGTTACGTGCGCCGCGCCCGTGTACAACGCTCCAGATGGTTACCGGTCATGAAGCGTAACATTACGGGCCGTACTCGCGGCGGAATATTTTAGAAACTTTGGCTGAGATGGACAACGTCCTTTATTACGGTGAACCGGATTCGCGATACAGGCCGCGGCGCCTCCGATCGCAGAACGCATTGGATCGGCCGCGCGGGCCCGTCTCGGGGTAGTAATCGCTTAATAATCGATACGATGTTACCACGCGAATTATGTCGTTCCTGATTTCCGAATGAAACACCGGCCGTCTCGATCCATTATCGGGCACTTCTTCTTCTTTTTTTTTTTGCTTATACCTCGCAATTATGTACGAGCTTTAAAAACCCGGCGCAATTGCATCGGCAGTCTGCACTGCGAGCATTATTTTAAGATGGACAGATATTAGGTTGCTATAAGTTCTGACCGACAGAGGGCGTCCTCTACGAATTCGATTTTTGAAAACAGCTTACGGTGTATTTTCCTTGATTATTTAGGATTTAACCCTAACCAACTAGCGATCGCAGTTTATTTACAAATATCTCGGAAACTAAAGCCGAGCGACGGTAACAGTTGTTCGGAATTTTAACTTGGACAACATATTCCAAGGTCATCGAAATCGGCGAGGACTGTGCTTTTGTAAATAATTACCAAAAATAGAAGTTATTGCATTTTTTGTGGCTTCGAAGTTATTGAAGTTTTTTCCCCGCCTAAACTGTTTTGTAATAATTGAGAAAGGTGGAAGTCTGTTGTGGCAGATCTGAGGAATCTGATGGGTGAGGAATATGTTCCCATTTGAGTTTTGATATTTTCTTTACGTCGCTATTGCCACGTGTAGCCTCGCGATGTCGTGAAGGTACAGAACACCCTTTCGATTCACAAGGGATGATCTTTCAATCTGCAGTTCTAGCTGCCCTATATTGACAATATAAATCAGCATTGATAGTTGTATTTAAATTGAGCAACTGGTAAACGAATTGGCGGGCAGAACTTACGCAAAACCTAATATAATCGTAGAGGGTAAGCTTCAGCTTGTGCCCGAGTAATATCCCCGATCGATACTCTGAATTATACTACCCACAATCCCAGGACCTGGTGACTCGTTGATTGGGGGATTCTATAGTAACCCATTTCAAGGCCCTATTAAATCTACTCAACCGATTCAAGAGTAATCTCCTAGCAACCCCTAACCCTGCAGTGGAAATGTTCCTCCAGTTCAGCGTTTCCCAATTAAATTTTGCCAGGGAACCCTTCTAAACTCTCTAAAACTTAAACGCAACTCCCCACGACCTTCCTTTTTATATACAGCACCGTTTCAAATTTTGCAGTCAGTTACATATCTCTCGTCAATTTCATTTAATATCTATTTGAATTCCATTACAAGATAACTTTTCGCGGAGCAGCAATAAAATAAAATTGCTAAGCCGCACGGTGGGGAAACTTTGCGATTTTATGGCCAAAACCACAAAAATAAATTTTTGAATTCGACAAAATAAATGAAAATGTCAATGGTAATTTTACCGGTAAATATTTACCGGTAAATCGTGAGAAATACCCTCAAATTTTGAGGGTATTTCGCCAAATTTTTATCGGTAATTCGATAAATTATGTATAGCAATGTAGCGCATATATGCGTTCATTAATTCCGTCGATATCTACTACGTTATCAATGGAAAAAAAACTTTTAACCGATTTACCGATTTACCGGATTGCAATCCCTAGTTTTAAGGGCATATAATTTCATAGGTTCAAGTGTACAAATGTAAATAATAAAAAAAAAACCTTTATCGTTCGTAATTTTTGTAAGTGCCGTTTTTCGGATAATTTAGTGTCTCACATATCGGAACGTAAAGGTGCCGAATTTTATATATGAAAAATAAGTTTTGAGGTTTTGACCACGAAAATGGATGTAGTTCTTCAATTGGCATTTGTATTAAATTTGTAAAATTTAAAAATTTCATTTTTGTGGTTTTGGCCATAAAATCGCAAAATTTCCCCACCGTGAGCCGCTCGAGTTCATTCACAAAACAGTAGCCAATCTTCGATCGCTGTAACCATTGCGCGTTGCATCGCGCATGCTCGATGTCGAATGCAGCTGATGCATCGAGCACGTGACGTGCACGTGCATACCCTCGACGTAAGCCCGTATCGATTCCGTGAACAGGAATTATTTTCTTCTTTTGTCGGGGACGTTTACCCCTGAGCCGTCCCTGCCCGCTGGGAACGGTGGTGAGCTGGGGAGGGCGGGGGGTGGGGGGTGGGGGGGTGGGGGTGGAGCAGGGAGACAGAGCAAGGGGTGGCCGGGGTCAAAGCACCTTTCGCGGTGGGAATCCATTAGCGAGCGTGTCATGAGTAATACGCGAAATGAGAAATATTTCGCCGCCGATCCGCGTAATTACACCGTAATCGTGTTATCCCGCGCTCTGTCCTCGGCGGGCGTGTGGGTGCCGGGCGAAAAGAAGCGACACTGTCCGCCCCGCCGATCGATCGTCGAAATAGGCGGGCGATGCGCGGGACGGGTAAATTGCGCGCCGATGCCGTATAATTACTCGGGCAAAGGTAGAGTTCGGGCGCCGGGGATTCAGCTGTTCGTCGATTAAGAATGCACGACAAATTGGACAGTGTAAATACACGCCTGCGTTTCGCCTGCCAGTCGGCCCGCGACGTCCTAATCGCGTTAATTCGATCGCTATCGACGCGGGGAATAACGAGCGCGGCTCGCTCGATCGTCGATCTCAGTTTTCTTGCCGCGGCAAGCAAATATGGATTATTTATTCTGAAGCGTAGGCAGCGATGCGCGAGGAGGAATTTAGAAGCCCTCGTGACTGAGGACAAATTCGATGGCTCTCTTTACAGCTTATAATTAACCGAGAAAAAGCCGGAAGACGTTAACACTTCGGAGCAATGTTTCGAAAAATTGCCCCTTCCAGCTTTCTCGTCGCTTCTGCGGAGAAAGTCACATCCAGCTCCATTAGTAACACTCTCGTGAAGATCTAATACGAAGCACAGGAATTAGGACTTCAATTAAAATCTACTGGAAAACTCTGGGAGCGGATTTTAATTTTCACCCGCCGCAGCTCGCCTCACCACGTGACGATTTTCTAGCACAGCTTTTAGCTCATTGTTTACACTGCAACATCGGTTGCTGTAACTCACGGTGCTCGTGGAAATTAACCAGGAACACGGTGGTTGGCGGGGTAATTCGAAACAGAGTTCCCAAGTGGCTGGGTGTCGAGCGCCAGCGTAATCGCGGAATTAAAAGTTTCACCGCGCGTAATTAGCTGTTGGTCGTTGCGCTATCCACGTTAGAGCAGCGCGGCAGGGCGAGACGTGCCGTCCCGTCATCCAGTCTTCGCCCAGGACCTTTCCCACACTGCTATCGCGTCGTTGTTCCACTCCTGACACCGTTCGGCACGTTTCTTTCTACCTGGGCGAATTAATGGGAACGGGGATAATAAGATTCAACAACTTCGACCGCTGCGGCGAGCATTAGCCGCGTTGTAGAGGACAGCGAACACAATGGTAATTCCGTGAACGTATTATCTATCCTCCGCGCAATCATTCGCTGATAGGATCGCGCGCGCCGCTCATGACCCGACGTAACGTTGCTGCTGCTCCTTGTCGGCAGATACTTCTCGGCGGATACTATCGCTGATAGCTTCGATGAGGATTAATAGAAGGATTCCTTCAGACATGCGTTTTCTGACCGTTTTCTGTAATGGCATCAGTAGATAGGGTGATTCTTGGAAGCAGAAGGCAAGGTGGGCTCTTCTCTGAACGAAGATAGAGGAACGTTCCTCGATTCTAATCGTCCAGAACTGTCTTCGTACGCACATCTTCTCTATTTATCCCTCGTCAGGCGGCATAGGTACAATTGTAACTTTTGCGTTTTTAAATGGCGATAACTTTTTTTCGAGAAGCCGTGGAGGGCCGATGTTTCGTGACATCTCTAATTTTTTGGTCTAGATTATGCAGACCAAATTTCAGAAAAATATCTCTACCCCCTTCCGAGACAGAGGGTCGAGTCGAGGGTTGCATCCATAACAGCTGCATAGACACAATTACGTCCTCATACATTTTGTATGAAGATAATGCAATAAAAAAAAATACGATTTTTTTTTAATGATAATGTTATTTTATTATAAAAAAGTAAAAAATAGATTATTTATATTATAAAAGAAAATTTAGGAAATTTTTTTTATTGATTTTCATTGAGACTAAATGTTATCCATTTATCGTACAAATTATACCGATAGAGAGAATATTCATATAATATATGAGGGTGCAATTGTGCCTCTGCCGCCTGTTAACGTTGTAAAATTGTGCCGCATGACGAGGGTTAAATATACCGGTGATCGTAAGTAATGGGACACCTGCTGTATTCGCAGAAAATGTGATATTTTAATTTAAAATACTAATTATTTTTAACGGAGCTCGCTTTAAATTCTGCAAATTAATTTTATATGCAATTTAGTTTATTATCGGGAAAACACAAGGAATCGATTGGCGCTGGGATCCCACTTTCGCGAAGATCCCATGAGAAATGCGGAACTTGACATTTTCACTTTTTAAGGGATTTTTCCATCGTGACGCCCTGATAAAGTACCGCTGTTGGGAACTTTTTTTGTCGCAAAAAGAATGTGTTTACTAAATTCAAGTTTTTTCTGTTTATTAATACGTGCTTTGAGAATACAAAATTATTTTTTTCATACTTTTTTAATGCTTGCTTGCGCCAAAAAAAGTGGGTGTAATATGCGATGTGAAATAAAAGACGCCTCGATTGCGTGGTCGATTTTGGAGGAACCATGCGTCTCGAATTAAAAATCCAGAAAGATTTGTAGTCAGTATGATTGTCGCTATGGCAGGGACTAAGATTAATTAGATTGATGAAGAATTAACAAAATGGCGGACGTGAAAATTTGAACTATCGAAATTAGCTAAATTTTTTAATCATTCTGCGACGCAAAAGATGAGAAAAAAACAACGAAAATGTGTGATTCTGGTTTGGGCCATAGCGACAGTCATATTGATTACAAACCTTCTTCAAAATTGACCACGCAGTCGAGGCGTCTTTTTTTTAACAGCGCATATTACTTCCCCTTATTTTACAGCAAGCATTAAGAAAATATGAAAAAAATTGGATTCTCAAAACACATGTTAATAAATAGGAAAAACTTCAATTTAGTAAACACATTCTTTTTGTGACAAAAAAAGTTCCAAACAACGGTACTTTTTTCAGGGCGTCACAGTGGAATAGTGTTCCTTCTCGAGAATTCTTTCTCGAGAAAATTTATAATTGTTTATTTCTTATTTCTCGAGAAATACTGTTTTTCTCGAGAAACTTAAGTCTAGGAAATCGCGAACGTATAAACACATCTACAATTTATAATAAAGCTTATTAGTAACATTAAAAATTATATGAATTACAATAGAAAATCTCAGTAAAGAAGATTCGACATTATTGACTGGTGAAGGTGCTCTTAAATTCCTATTTAACAGTTTAGAAAAATTGTATGCTTACTGAAATAAGTAATGAGTTTCTTGTAGCTATTAAAGAAGAAATATCGAAAAGAAGAGACAAAACTATTGTATTCTTTATACAATTTTTGCATAGGTAATCCAGAATCTCTTCAGAAAATTCAAACGACGCGTTTTTTCATTTAATATCCATATTTATCACAAAAAAAGAAAAGAAATAGACTAAAACAAGAAAGTAATGTTTCGCTTTGCACAAATTTTGTATTAAATAAATAAATTTATGTATTATATTTAATATCTGTTTTCTCATTTATACAAGTTTTGTGCAAATTAGACAGGAATGAACAATCAGTTAAAGTTTCCTTTTGTTTGTGATGAACATTGTCAACATTTGTCAACATAAATTTTGTAATATTTTTCTCAATTTCTCGAGAATTCTCAAGAAGCATGATCTGATTTTTGATTTCTCGAGAAAGAAAAAATATCGAGAAATCAGGACCACTACAGTGGAAGACTCCTTAAAAATAAATTTCAGTGACAATCTCAGCCAACAGTTAATCAATTTCCAACATATTAATAAAGCTTTTTCCTGTGATGAAAACCAACCAGAAATGGCAATGGTGTATTTTTATAGCAAATTCAGTTAAATTCGCTCTTACCTTTTATTTCATTTGATCCATTATTACAAACATGTTTCTTGGAATGTCCCTGAAACGCATCTGCTACAAATAAAATAAACAATAATTTTCCTCCTTTTTGCCAGCGTTATCTTCGTTTCTCCCCGTCCCCAATTCTCGAGCGCCAAAAGCCATAAAGCTCAGTGAAGCGTGAAATCGGAGGTGTGAAATTCGCCTGCCGCCCCGAATAAAAGATATTCCCCGGAACCTGAGATTACCAACTTTCGCGGGCCCAACTGTATTACTCTTTCGAAGAAACTCTAATGAGCACTACGTTAAAAGCGTTCCACAGCACGCACGTTATCGCCCGATTCGACATAATCAACGGAGTTCCCGGAGGCTCGCGTGACCGAAACCAGCGTCTGTCTGGAAGCAGCAAGAGACATCCTTGCCTATAGATCTTCCTCGAACGATGTCTCTTTAATTTACCCCTGTGCCACCCAACTACGGCTTTTCCTCCGCCGTACACCGCGCCGTTTACCCGTTCGAATAGCAATCGCCCGTTACCACATCCCCGGCTGCTTATCTTTATTGTTCCTAATTACCTTGGCATACCGGCGACCAATTATCGTTTGGTCGGAAGTTTCCAGCCGCGCAGTCGTAATGCACGAGATCCTCGCGTGGCGCGGCCAGTCCTTCGGCCCTTGGTCGCGATATACGCGCGTGTAATGCCAGGCTTAAGTTGCTCGACAGCGTGTATGTTTCATTAGCGGTGGCAGAGGCACAAGTTATGCAGCCGTTGCACGTGGAATCGCTCGATCCTCGAGGAGCGCTTGGCAGCGTGCAACAAAGTCGACGGCGAACGAAAGCGTACGCGTAAATAGAATCGAACGGGCGGAACGTTGAACTAGAACGTGGAGTTTCACGCGGCGACCCCACCCTTGCTCGGTGGAATTAAATTGGAGACTGGTGTCTGGCCGTCGGCTCCACTACTACCGTCGCGTTTCTAATTATCCAGCGAAACTTTGAAGAGAGATTCAGCTGCCTCGGACTTTCCACGTGTCCGCGTGGGGTGGCGGTGGAAGGAAAGTGTGTAGAATGTTAGAAGGTGGAGAGAAGTATCGTAAATTGATAATACGTGTGTATATTATCTGGGATATAAGATCCCTCGGAATAGAGTTCTCCTTTCAATTAAAACACTCTACGTCACGTCATAAAGATTATTATATAGCGATCGTCAAATGAAAGTTTAAGATTCGTATATTTATATGTCTGCATAACAAGCTTAATAACTTCACGTTTTATATCGCTATCACCAGGAGCTGATCTTGGGAGGCGCAAGCAAGGCCACTGCGTGGAAAATTAAAATCAATAAAAAAAAGTAAAACTGTTTGAAGAAGCGATAAAAATCTGGTAATACCTACATGTTTGAATTTAGTATTAAACTTATGAATTGTTTTTAAATCATCCATAGGGTAAAGTAGCCGAATTTGAGACGCATTTCTTAAAAACATTGTAACTCTTGACTAAGAACACTTTTATTAAAATTCGATACACGTTTTAAAAGTAGAATATGTATTTTTCAGCAACTTACGGGGAGTAGGTACTATAACAAAGATTCGATTTCTTCATAATAAAATAAAAACGAAAGTCATTCAAATACGCAGATAAAAAAATGGGTTCCTAATATGAGACCCAGTTTGTTTTTTCCTGAAACTTATTTTTTCTTTTTTTTTTTATAAAGTCGGCATGTGAAATCTATTTCTTCACTACCGCAGTCTTCGTGGACCCACCACGCCCATCATAACACTTTATACGTACACTTAATTCATTGTTCACGTAGCACATCTGAAGAATAAAGACCTGTGCAAAACAAGCATTCTGTATGATAATTTTCTTTCTTAATCACTTTCATCATTCAGAAGAATTTCTTCTTCACTCTCATCAGTTGAACTTTCACGGGTCTCATATTCGGAAACAATAACATGATAAATATTCGAAGATAAGTCTTCATTATTTAATGATATACAACTAGTAAGCCTTAAACTCCATTGCAAGCACTATACAACAGTATTTGTGAAAATCATTATACACTTACCACTTTAGAGGTATTTGTAATTAGTGTTCCTGATTTCTCGATATTTTTTCTTTCTCGAGTAATCAGAAATCAGATCATACTTCTTGAGAATTCTTGAGAAATTGAAAGAAATATTACAAAATGTATATTTTTCGAATAATGTTGACAATGTTTATCACAAACATAAGAAAACTTTAACTGATTGTTCATTCCTGTCTAATTTGCACAAAACTTGTATAAATGAAAAAAAAAAACAGATATTAAATATAATTCATAAATTTATTTATTTAATACAAAATTTGTGCAAAGCGAAACATTACTTTCTTGTTTTAGTCTATTTCTTTTCTTTTTTTGTGATAAATATGGATATTAAATGAAAAAACGCGTCGTTTGAATTTTCTGAAGAGATTCTGGATTACCTATGCAAAAATTGTATAAAGAATACAATAGTTTTGTGTCTTCTTTTCGATATTTCTTCTTTAATAGCTACAAGAAACCCATTACTTATTTCAGTAGGCATACAATTTTTCTAAACTGTTAAATAGGAATTTAAGAGCACCTTCACCAGTCAATAATGTCGAATCTTCTCTACTGAGATTTTCTATTGTAATTCATATAAGATCTAATGTTACTAATAAGATTTATTATAAATTTTAGATGTGTTTATACGTTCGTGATTTCCTAGATTTAAGTTTCTCGAGAAAAACAGTATTTCTCAAGAAATAAGAAATAAGCACTTATAAATTTCCTCGAGAAATTCTCGGGAAGGAACACTACCTATTTGTAATTTAATCGAACCACTCCAAAAATTATCTGGAACGTATTTCAGAAATATGTGCTTGCTCAAGACGCCTATTAGGGTAGATGCACCATTTGTGGCCACTTCAAACTATTGTACCAGTTTTGGCCACTTCTTAAAAAATATAATATTTTTCCGTGAAAGGAATAAATGTAACCTTATATTTCGGGCGGTATACTAACCAAAATATTTATGATGTGAAATACTCCACATAATAATGATCTGCAAGTAATTTAAAAATAAGATAATTACGCACATGGCCAAAAACAGTACAGTGGCCACAAACGGTACATCTACCCTAGTTGATCACAATGCCATTTTGCGGACAAAACAACAAATACACGGTCGGATAGTAAAGAAATAACATCGCTATGACTTTCAAGAGTTCTGTAGCGGAGATCAGCTGGGGCCTCATATTAGGAGAGGTCGCCATATTCGGCTACTTTATATTAAAGATCATTACAAAAAATTTCACTCACTGTCAAAGATTATATTTTATAGTAATTATTTATAAATATAAAGGGCGGCAGAGATCATTTTTGCCCATAGTGGCGGAAGAGTGGCTATCGCCAGTCTATTTTACAACTCTCTAATCAATTCATAATCTCTCTAATGGAATTATCTGATTTCTATCGCCGTTCACGGTTTAAACTGTAAACTTTCATCTGCCGTAATTCCGAATATGCTTGGAGCCCCCAGTAGAACTAGCCTCGAGGAGTTGCCTCGCGCGAAACTTCATTTACAGCTTCAATAAATTGATACCTCGAAGGCCGTCGAAGCTAAGAGGCTGAAGTGTTACGCAAGCTTCCATTTACGATCCTCGCGATTATCTGCGGACGCTGTTGGCTCGAAAGAGTATTGACGAGAGCCCGGTGTCGAATTTCGTGTGTTTTTATGGAGAGCGCGCGCCGCCGGTCGCAGCTGCAATCGGATTTACCCGCGAAAGTAAGAGGAAATAAATCGCCAGCTCGCGCGTGCTCGGCGCGCGGTGGTGTAATCCCGTTGCACCGGGGAACCTTCCTCGGTTTGCCGCGCATTTTCCTTAGCCGCGTTCACGTAACAGGCCGTCGTCGCCTTTCAAAATTAATCAGCCCTCCCCTGGCCCTGGAGGGAAGAGCTTTCAAATTTCTTTCGCAACGAATCTTGGGCAAGGGAACGCGAAACGAACCGGCCAACCGAGCTCCTTCTACATACCGGGCGTGCAATTAGTCACGGCCGAAGATTCCGGCCAATTACGTGAACCAGGCTGACGGGATGTATCCAGAGCGCGAATACGCGATTGCGTTTACACGGCCTTATCGCCGCCGTCCTAGAGACCCTATTAACGATCATCGATAAGCTATCAACGATTTATGGACAGGCGCAAGAGTCGTTGGTAGCATCGTTATGATATGAATAATGCAACTGTGGCGGCGGGAAGGGGTATAATACAGTGTCACGAAATATTAAAAGTCTTCATTAAAAGTACAAATATATTACAAGTTCTTTTAATCAAAGTATTTTCCTTGGCTGTCTATTAATTTTTATCACTTTTCTGGTAGAAGTAAAAGTACCGGCTTGACACGTAGTGCGACGTGGAAATGAGTGATGGTAGATGGAAAAGAAAGGAGGGTTCATCTTCTGTAATTTGTCACTCATCAAAGATAGGTAAATCCGGGAGACGCGGTCGGGCTGGAGAGTTAGTCGAGTCGCTATATTCAGACTCTACATCTGTGTATATGTAAAAGTGTGTTAAGGTTCAGAACAATTAATTCTCTAGGAATCAACTGTTTCGACCAACTCTCCGGCCCGGCCGCGTCTCCCGGATTTACCCTACCTACTATAAAATTTAGTAGTCGTGACTGTGCAGAAGACTTGAGGAGTGGAAATATAAAATTATTAACATAAATGGTACTAAAAAGAAATAAGTAACATAAGTAGATTAATGCATAGTAGCAGTGGCGCACCCAGAGGGGTGCCAAGAGGCCCTGGCACCCCCCAAAGAAAAAGAAAAAAGGGGATCAATGTAATCACCACTGAAGTAATTCAAGAGCTTTGTAAAAAGAAAAGAAAATTAGATTTTATTCTTTAAATAAATTTCTATAACCACCTAATGAATTTCATTGAATTCGCATCAACCCTTGTCAGGCGGCATAGGTACAATTGTAACTTTTGTGTTTTTAAATTGCGATTACTTTTTTTCGAGAAGCCGCGGAGGGCTGATGTTTCGTGACATCTCTAATTTTTTGGTCTAGATTATGCAGACCAAATTTCAGAAAAATATCTCTACCCCCTTCCGAGACAGAGGGTCGAGTCGAGGGTTGCATCCATAACAGCTGCATAGACGATTTTTTTTTAATGATAATGTTATTTTATTATAAAAAAAAAGTAAAAAATAGATTATTTACATTATAAAAGAAAATTTAGGAATTTTTTTATTGATTTTCATTGAGACTAAATGTTATCCATTTATCGTACAAATTATACCGATAGAGAGAATATTCATATAATATATGTGAGGGTGCAATTGTGCCTCTGCCGCCTGTTAACGTTGTAAAATTGTGCCGCCTGACGAGGGTTAAAAATATTTGTATCGGTTCAACTCGACTCACTCCAAAATTAAATCCTGAGTGCACCACTGAATAGTAGAATGGGTTTGAAAGTCACCCCGTGTCCGCCAGGGAAGGGTTAAGTTGAAAAGAATATCCTTTAGGTGACCAATGGCTATTAGAATTTTATTGACGAGTAATATCCTCGCTCAGGAATTAAACAATATCGGATATTTACGTTTTGCAGTCTAAAAGAGTTCCACACTGCGCGCAGTAGGTTCGATAACGTTATAGCGAAGAGAATTTCTAGCTGGTCGTTCCTCCGGCTCATTATTCGTACTCGGACAATGCCAAAAGGGAGTTTCGAGAATCGCGTATAAGGCGATCGGACGCGCATATGCATGAGCCACCGTATAGACACCCGTTTGAAAAGCGCCTCGCCGCTCATTCTTTCCTTTTCTCGTTTTAGTTGCCTTCGACGACCCCGCTCGGCGCAGCCACAGCCTCGCGGCCTCGAATTCTAACTCTTGTTTTTTTAACAGGCATTTTGTACAGTGGTCGGAAATAACGATGGAAACGGTATCGACTTCTATTTCCATTTAGAATCATGGTACAATCGCTCCCTTCCGGGTTCTACGCACGACCGGCCCATTCGATTCTGACCGCGTGCCTTCGATTAGAATTCGAACTTTCAAAGTCTGTATAGCGTGGACAATGCCCTAAACCCTAAACCGTGTTCCCGAGAATACTGCAGAAATGTTCGCGCAGGAGAAGGCTAATCACGCGAGGTCGGCTATTAATCGATTTGCACGTAGCTAGAATCGAACGAGTTTATTGTACCAGCGGCTTAGCGACGCCCTGTATATTCCACGACGTTTCCAGAAAATTTTCGACGGCATTTATCGGTGCTCGTTCCACGCCACGCACCGCCTGCCTCCGCCTCCGCGCTTTCATGCACTGAATGCTATACGGTTCTGCGGTTTCTAGGATGATCCGCATCGCGCCGCTGAAAAAATTCGGTCAAGTCGACGGATTAATTAAAGCCCGCTTTGCCGTGCAAAGCTCCGCGAGCGCGCGGAATTTCGCCGGGCGCGGCGCGGGAGAGAGGCAGACGGAGAGGCCGTTTTTCCATTTAAACGATGCTGGTTAATGACGGCATTAGAATTGCAAGCAAGCCTCGCTCGCGACCACGAACAGAACGGACGTCGACGTTGAGCCGCAGGAAGTCGTGTCTCTGAACCATCCAGCGCAGAAGGGTGGAGAACCGCGTTTCTTCGTTTCCAACGATGAACGAAGCGTATCGATGCGTAGGTACTTTCGTTGTGGATACCATGAAACATACTCCGAGCGGCGTCGGCGTGCTTCCACGGCGATAATTAGCTGCGGAACACTTAAACAGTCTTCGAAGGTTTACGTGGAAAAAGAAACCAGCTTTGGTAGTTCCCTCTGTGCGAAACTTTCTCGCCAGAAACTCGCCCGACTGACTTCACCCTTGGCTGGCGGATAGCACGTCGCGAGCAGGATTAATCTTTTCTTCAGTGTTTCACTCGAGTAGTCGTCAGAAAAAGATTTTGCAGTACTGGAAACATTAATTGCAACATTCGAATAAAATATAGATTCTAGAAAAATAGTATTCCAAGACAAGTTGGCTATGAATCATTTTGTACTATTTTATACTACGTAAGTTGGAGAGTGACGCAATAAATATTTCCAGCAATCATGCTATAACTATCAAGAGGCCTCGGGAGAAAGGGTTTCTATGGCACCATCTCTCAAGATATCAAAATTCTTTTTAAAGAGAATACAGCTTAATTTATACAGAACAAGGTGTATATTTCGATTTTTAAATATAACGTTGCTTTATATGGAAAAAAAAATCATAAAAGTGACCCCATTTTCCGACCTGTCCACGGTATGTAACCACTTAAGGGGACCTTCCGGTCTAAAAGCCGATTTTTTTTTTTATTTCATTTTTCGAATGTTCAACCATTTAGGAACACGTGTTTAAAAGGATTTGTTGAAATTCGCACAATTTCCGAAGTTACAGGCATTGGAGTAGCGGCAAATGCATGGGCAACAACCGGCCACTCGGCGCCCACGTAAAACTTTCAACGCGGTTTTCTCGAAACAGTGTTCTCAAAACGGTGGAACCTGTATCTCCAGAAGTTATTATCCGATTCGACTGAAACTTTTTTTATTATGAAGAATATACTTCTGGCTAGGGAGGATACCAGAAAAAATGGCAAAAATTGAAAATTTATCATTTTCAAAGGCGTTGAAAGGATGGAAAATATAGGGAAAAAGTGATTTCAAACTTTAAGTGTCATTATTTTCTAAAAAAATTGTCATTTTTGTATTTTTTTTCTGGTTTCCCCCCTAGCCAGAAGTATATTTTTCAAAATAAAAAAAGTTTCAGTCGAATCGAAAAATAACTTTTGGAGATACAGTTGCCACCGATTTGGATCAATTTTTTGACGCCTTGACTTTAACGAATCCCCAGTGCCGTCTGCAATGATTAATTATAAAACAAAAAACATATTTCTATAATTTAAGACATCCTTAATACAATCCAGGGAGTCCCATTAAATTATATATAGTAGTTTTCCTTTAATTAATTCCTAAAGATTACCTATTTTTAGGGGCTCTAGCCCGGAAGGTCCCCTTAAGGGGACTAGGCAGTCGAAAAATCGATTTTTTATTGCATTTTCCGAAAGTACTATCTTTTCTGAATAAAATTCCGCTTGGTTTATATTAAAATTCGCAAAATTCTAGATTTGACAGCTAAAAAAGTTAAGCGGCGACCACAGCGTCGCCTTTGCCCAGAAACTTTAAACGCGTTTTTCTTGAATCTTTTTTTTTTCTTAGTTTTCGACTAGTTGTGAATGAACGGAGGTTCAGATCGACTTGAAAAAATTATAGGATGTGTAAAACATATGCCATTTCGCGCCGAACCTCTGATATGGTCCGTAAAAATTCGAGATTTTCATCACAAAATTAAAAATTTTTGGTCGCGGATTTTTAGGTCATGTTTATGCGCTACTAAAAATCCGCGACTTTCTAATTTTTTTTATGAAAATCTCGAATTTTTACGGATCATATCAGAGGTTTAGTGCGAAATGGCACATGTTTTGCACATCCTGTAATTTTTTCAAATCGATCTGAACCTCCGTTCATTCGCAACTAGCCGAAAACCAAGAGAAAGAAAGATTCGAGAAAAACGCGTTTAAAATTTCTTGGCAAACGCGACGCTATAGATTGCCGCTTGTCCTCTTTAGCTGCCAAATCTACAATTTTGCGAATTTTAATATAAACCAAGCGGTATTTTATTCAGAAAAGTTAGTACTTTCGGAAAACGTAATAAAAAAAATCGATTTTTCAACTGCCTAGTTCCCTTAAGGGGTTATACCTAGTCAGGAGGCCGAAAAGAGAACATTTGCACTTAAAAAAGCACTTAAAAAAGATTTCGTTAGTATATTAATGTCTCCTCTGATTGGCAGAGGGAATTTCCGAAATATTAATTTAAAACAAAATGCCGGCTATTTAAAGTTGAAGTCCTGATTTTTTCGCGCAAATCGCGAAAAAGGCTTCTTGGATGTCGATTGTAATTTTATTATAAACATAAATATTTTTCTATAAAAAAAATTACCAAATGTTCTTTAAATGTTGCTCTTTTCACTGCAAAAAGTTCTGTTAAAATATATGCTTCCGCTTTTCAAAAAAAAATTCACAAACATTCTCCTCTTTTCGGCCTTTTAAGTAGGTATAACTACTTAAAGGATCCCTTCTTTAAACCGCCACTGAAGGAGGTATTGGCCCAGGCCAAGCATGTTTTATTTCAAAAATGTCCAGTGCAAGGACGAAGAGATTGCTCGTTCCTCCAGGTGTCGAAATCCGCCTGGCGAAAGAGCGCACAAAGGCAATAACAGCTCGCCCCATTAGCCGAGGGAGCTCGTAGAAAGTACGCATGCCCCGTGTCGGCGTCTAATTGCTATCGTACGGCAGGAATTAAGCTAAAGTCTGCCTGCTGGATCGGGTCCGTCATTGTTGGTGCAACAGCACCGTGTCGCAACCAGCGCGGCGAACTTTTATCTGCGCGAACGGCCTTGCCTTTTTACGCGTTAACGCCGGCCGCGTGTAGGTGTCACTTACTTTCCTGCCTTGAAAAACCTTTCACTGTCTTCTTGGCACCTACATAGACGGGCGGCAGACAGCCGCGCGCCGTTGCCGTAAAGTCAGAGAAATCTTGGGCAGCCCGTGCGACTCGCTCCACATAGCCGCATCGGTCGCATTCACCGAATTCCATTTCGTTGGCCGAGATTGCGCGCGGTGCCCCCCGCGCGCCCGTGGGATGCTGGCCGATCGAAGCGCTCCGACGAACCCGGTCGAATGGAAATCGAGCCGGTGGAAAGTTTGCTAACACCGGGCGAGCTCCCGCGGACAGAATCAGACGAATTTTACCCTCGATCGCGCGCGATAATGACGATCGACTGTTTCAGTCCACTTGTAGAACGTACGAAACGATCTCGTCCCACGGGATACCTGTTCCCGTGGACGGTGTGGCGTTATGTCTCTTCGCGTTTCTGCGAACAGAGCAGGTATACGCAGTCGTTGTCCGTTTACTGTTGTACGACCTGCCTAATGAGGCATCCTACTTGTAACGCGATGTATAAACTTGCCTTTGGTTGAGGGATTTTTAATTAAGTCGCTGCAACCGTCTCGATAGTGCAGGGGACCTCGACGTCCGTCGATGGTCTGACCAGAAAAAGGCCACGGAGTTCAATGGAGCGCGAGAGTCACGGGCTCGCTTCCTTCAGTTTTTACATTGGCCACTAGAGAACGACGGCCACCAGACCATACTTAATCACGTTAATTGGGCCCCGGACTTCTCGAACCGAGAAGCAATTATGGGGGACGGGTTAATAATCCGAATCGTAGCTACCCTTTATTTTGAAACACCCCTGTTACCCCACGATTATTTACCACCTTCTTCGGCACTTTCTGTTCTTCTACCTCCAGTGCTTCTTTTTAACTTAGCCGCATCAGTCTTAAGTTAACGAGCATGGCAGCAGCGCTGTGAACGTGTGTATATTTTTTGGGAACGCTCGCTCCATACGTATCATAGTCGCCAATGATATTCGCTACATGTATAATACTTTGCGCGATGTTTACTGATCTGCAAGTTCTTCGAAAGTTCGTGCAAAGAGTTATAAAATGATCGCCCACTTGCAAAAATATTTCCATAGTAGTTTTGTTTAGTTTGAATAGATAAGGTGACAACAGGAAACCTTCTGCAAAAGATTCTGAAGTGGAGGTTTGGTATTACCTTAATTTTATAATAGACCTTCATAGTTTTGTTACCATTTTGTTGTAGTTGCTCGTAAAGATAATTATTCAAGGCACTGTTTGAGCGATCATGGCATTTAGATTACTTTGCATAAGGAATCTAAGAAATTTGATTAAATATAAATAGAGGAGGAAATGGAATTTTCGAAGAGAAGCTCGGTAGACATCCCGCTGCCTGGCCTTAGGCATCGGCCGCAGAACGACCTTCATCCTTCACCGATCCCCAGCAAATCGCCTCGTGTCCCTCGCTCTTTTTCATTCGCCTCAGCCAGTCTTCCTCCTTTCCCCACGATGGATCGTTGGAAGCCTCGTCGAGATCGCACCGTACGTTTCATGATTTCACAACGCGGATACCCTGCCGCCGCCTGCTCTGCCAAAAGACCACCACCGCCCACCCACCCACCCCCCCTTCCCTCGCAAATCGCTGATCATTTAATTTATTCACGTCCGTGCTTGGTCGCTTCGATTGCGTTTCAGCCATTTTCTTTTCTTTTGTGTTGCTCGCCCCTATCCTGTTCCTACTTTCTGTTGCAGATTTCGTACGAACCGTGGTTGTGCGGTACGAAAGGCAGCGAGAGCGACGAGGAATGTAGCCGGCGACAGGCTGTCGTCTTTTCACGCGAATCGCCGTTCGAGAATGTGCACGATAGAAGAAGCAGCGGAAACAGGGAAGTTGACAGCGCGAAGCGAGCTTATCGCGGTCTCCCGCCGGGGAACAGCGTCGACAAAGATCACTGCCAGAGTAATGACGAGCTGGACAAGTTAATTCCGTCCGTCGAAGCACCTTGAGCGCTCCGAAGCCAAGCCTCTCTGCCCGTCTCTCCCCCCCCCCCCCCCCACCGCCACTCGAGATCAAAGACTGACTATCAAAGAGGGAAAGATGTTGGGAGTGAGTCAGCCGGGAAATCCGCCCTCGAGCTTGCGGCACTCGGCTAGCTTCTCCTGCCTGCAGCGCAGCACCGCCGGCGAGGCTCACCGGACCAGGACCTCGACGTTACTGCAGCAGCCGAGCCTGCAACTGAGCAACAGCCACCACCAGTACACCCCCAGCCAGGCGTCTTTGCTGCAGCAGTCCTCCAGGAGCGTTCAGCACCGGGTCGAGGCGTTGGAGTCCATCCAGGACAGCAACGACTACGGGTTCGTGAAGATCAGGCCACGTCTGCGTAGCACGAACGCCACCCTCTACCACGAGGAGGAGGTGGCGGCGCAGAAGAGCTCGCTATGGGACCGCGACATCTCGGGGTTCAGCGATCGCGACTGCGACGCCAACTTGAGGGAGTGCTCGCTGAAGGCGAAGGACCGGGACAACTCGCCGAAGGGCAGCTCGAAGAACCAGAACCCGTTGAGGGGCGCCCTGATACTGTTCACGTCTACGTCCTCCTGGTGGAAGGCCAGGCAGAGGGAGGACCAGCTGAACGTGGCGTCGACGGATCGCGGGCTGACGTCCACCACCGGCACGTCCGAGCGAAAGTGGTCGGGCACCTCGATGGCCTCGCCGTCGAACGAGAGAAAGTGGCCGACGGTTACCTCGCCGGCGAACGAGCGGAAGTGGTCGGCCGGCACCAACGCCCTGACGTCGCCCGGCAACGAGAGGAAGTGCGCGAGATCCTCCGTGTCCTCGAGCTCGACGGGACAGCAGGACAGGAAGTGGCGGTCCCTCGGCGCTCTGCTAAGGGCTCCCACCGGCGGCGGTTCGCACGCCGTTCAGCACTCGCTCTCCCACAACATGAGCGTATCCATGATCGAGGGCGAGCATTTCCGGGAGGACGCGCGCGCCTCCGGTTACAAGTCCACGCGGTACCAGCAGCCGACCTCCTACTCCGCCAGGGTGTCCCGGGTCAGCAGGGACGTCTACAAGGAGAACGGGGAGTTCACTCAGACCGGACGGTCGAAGGTCAGCCGCAGGCTTTACCAAGACGGCGGCGAGTCCGCGGAGAGGGACGGGGAGGACAGATACGGACAGAACAGGCACCAGTTCGACGATTATTGTAGAGGCAGGACGAACCGGGAGAGCGTCTGCAAGCCGGAGCAGCCGAGCTCGGAGACGCGCGCCACGTCCACGAGATCCAACCGGGCCCAGAGCTTCTACCTACTGGACGACTTCCTGCGGCCGCAGCCGCAGCAGGGCAAGTGCATGCTGAACGTCTACCTGTCGCCGTCGCACTCGAAGAACGCTGCTGATCACGGCAGATCGGTGGCCGACGTGAAGCAACCGTCGCAGGGGAACGTCACCAACATAACGCCACCTAGGCGTCACAACTCCAGCTCGGATAGCCTCGAGGTGGCGACCAGCCCTCTTCCGCCGCCTGTGCCGCCACCGCCGCCCCAGGTCGCCGCGCGCGACAGAGACAGGGGCGAGAACTTGAAGGAAAAGGACGTGTGCCCGTGCAAAATGTGCTGGACCAATATGCAGCAGAGATCGTTCGTGGACGAGGTAAGTCCTCCTGGGACAGAAATATCTATGTGTGTAATCCGACGGGGTGGTGCGGCGCAATTGCGTCGTGTTATATTATACTGTCGCGTTACTTTGGTCGCGAGAGGGCGTCCATCGGAGCCTCTGGCTCCTGAGAACTGGAATTATTAACGCTTCGAGCGGGGCAAGGTTTGGAAAAATGACCCTTCGAGTCGATCAACGTTAAGGAGGCTGCGGCCTCTTCCGGGAATGGAATTAGAGCTTTGCACGATTTTCGGTGGAAATTGTTTAGGGAAACTAAAAAGTTAGGTAGTGGAGACCGGGGTAGGTTGCAACGCAGGGTAAATTGTAACATAAGTAAAATCTTTTGAACGACAAATCTGGTAAACCACAGCTTGCGAGAGCTGCTTATATTAGCACCGTCGGTTTTAGTGACACAAACGAGCGTTATGTATTCATTTTGTGGTTATAGCCCAGAATTTTAGTATTTAGAGCACGTAAGTAAATTTTGTCCTGGCACTTTTATTTCAATTAACCGCCGTTAGAAACCGTTTGAATTTTTGCTTCTTTGTCGCAAACGAATCAGTACACATTGATTTATTATAATGTGTACGCATTTTAGTAATTCGATGGTTAGTTTCTCGTTTGCTGAGATAAAACGCAAAAATTCAACCTCGGGGTAAATTGTAACATGTTACTACAGTAAATCCTCGTAATAATCCCGACGAACGGGGCTGGCGGCGGGCGTACGACGCGATGCGGGCACTATTCGGGCGAGCGAGAGGGAACGAAAACAGTTGACACAAAGTTGCCGTCGACCTCTTTCGTTCTCTTACTCTCGACCGAAGGATTCCAAGAAATGGGGGGGGGGGGAGGTAGTCACCGGGCGTACTACGCATGGTAAAAACGGGATTATAACGAGGATTTACTGTACTTACTCCGCTCTGAATGGTGATAAAGCAAACATGCTATTTGCTGACACACCGGAAAAAGATGCTCTAGACGAGCAACAGAACAATCGAGAATCCAAAAAGTAGAAAAAAATTACGAAGGCAAAAGTAAAGAAAGCTAAGACGAAGATTTTGATAAAATCAGATGAATACGCAATCATTGTTTAACTCATGTAATAATGATCTGTGTTTTCATTTATATTTTTTACAAATATTTATTCGTGCTCATACTTGTATTTAAATAAGTAGAACAGATGTTTTACAATTTATCTCGGACTGGGGCACATTGTAACAAAGGTTCAGATTTGTTTAAAATTAAGCTAGGTGCTAAGTGTCCAAGATTTTGTCACACACTTATACTCAATGTGTTCACCACGTATGTAAGTATTAAGTCGCGCAAATTATTTCCCGATTGAGGAAAACACTTTCGAGAAAAAAAACTGTGGAAACTTTTTTGTTACAATCTGCCCCGGTCTCCCCTACATAGGTAGTTAGACTTCTGATTATTGGGTGGGATGGGAATTTCAGAAAATTCTTGACGCAC
This sequence comes from Andrena camellia, assembly GCA_029448645.1. Classification (NCBI taxonomy): domain Eukaryota; kingdom Metazoa; phylum Arthropoda; class Insecta; order Hymenoptera; family Andrenidae; genus Andrena; species Andrena camellia. Next base: position 11,979,884 of record CM055677.1, read on the forward strand.
TGTTGTGCCTCGCGTCATCGTCTCCGATGTGTACCTATATTAAGGAGCAGCTCGGGGAGGCTCGTCGAGATGAAATTTCTGAAAGGCGAAACGTGGGAATAGAAGCAGCGAGCATAAATTGAGATGCTTGTATGGCGTAGCCGCGAGAAAATTTCACCGAGGAAATTCCCCAGCCGGCTTGGGTACCTATATGCAGTCGATAAATCAGACGACGCGCGCGCTTTTGCCTTTCAATTTTACTTCGGTCAACGAACCCGAGTTTTCCGCATCGTTGCGTTTCCATGATAGAAAACGGTTTATCAATATTCTCGATACTTTATTCCGCGGATTCTAGCGTTACTTCTGGTGGGACGATGAGGTTAGGGAAATGGTTAATTTTGTTGAGATTCGTGTTAATTGTTCTCCGTGAAAGAAACACTTTCTTTTTAATGTATTTGTAAAAGAATCAAAGCAAATCCGGATGTATCATTTTACCCAACGTTTATTATTATCATAGAGATTGAAAAAAAGTTGGTATGAAATATACATGTGCTTTAAAAACGGCGGTGCTGACTGATAAACATTTTAACGTTCTTCTGTAGTTTTCAGTTAATATTGGTCTTAAAAAGTGACATAATCCAATTTCAAGGTGTGCTACTTGTTGATTATATTCGTAGTTTCCCGCGGAACCAATAATAAGTAAAATTGAAACAGAATTGTTAAATTGGTGGCCAAAAAACGGCGATTATTTCAAGAAAAAATTGGTCGTCTTTGTGCGCTAGTAAAAATCAGCAACTTGTTAATTTTCTTATGAAAATCTCGAATTTTACTATATCAGAGGTTTGGCTGGAAATGGCACATATTTTATACATCCTGTAATTTTTTCAAGTAAATCTGAACCGCCGTTCATTCGCAACTAGGCGAAAACCTAGAGAAAAAAAGATTCGAGACAAACGCGTTTAACCCTTTAGCGCCAAACGTATCATACATTCCTTTTTTCGCCGTTTCGCCGTTTGCATTCGCAATTCGATGTTCGCAACAGTTTAAGTAGTACGTGTTTAGCGTAATTTTATTATGATTTTATGCGTATTAACATCTGAAAGAAATAAAAAAAAGAAATAAAATTTTTTTTATAAAAATATATAAGTTCGGACCATTTTTAACGATAAAAAGAAAACGGGATATTTTTCCCTCAACGGGATCTAGGTGCGGGCGCTAAAAAAAGGGTTAAGTTTCTGTGCAAAGGCGACGCTGGCACTTGACCTTTTCAGCTGGCAAATCAACAATTTTGCGAATTTTAATATGAACCAAGCGGCATTTTATTCAGAAAAGTACTTTCGGAAAATGCAGTAAAAGATCGATTTTTCGACTGCCTAGCCCCTTAAGTAAAAAGATCGTCAGAATAGTCAGTGCCATAAAAGGGGATGTTTTACCCCCGTTTTTGAGTTATGACTAGGGAACGTTTGTGAAAATATTTCTGCAATGGCCCAGTAAAATTGAAACTAAATTATTTAAACCGGATAATTGGCTACCTTTTTCAAAGGAACTACGTAAAATACAGTCAAAGAATAATACTTTGAACGTTTACCACTTTCCAATACTCTATTCAGTATTCAAGATCCCACTGGCACCAGCAAATCCTTATTAAAAATACCCAAAGAATATAAAAAAAAAATTCACTCAAAACCTTTCCCCATCGCACAAGTCAGACTTCCTACACAAGTCATTTTCAAAACGTAGCCCCCGTAGACCCCCAAAATTTCAGTCTCACCAAAACTCCAGAATTTAAAAACCTCAGAATCTAGAAACATTCCCAGTAATCATCCATTTTTCCCTCGATTATACACGAGTTGAAAGTCGCTGCAATTAGTCATAGAGCGTGGCACGCGTTGGTCTTTATTATGGCGCGAATTCTGAAAGGCCGATAATAGGAAGCGCCGTTCGATGCGACAATGGGGGGGGGGGGGGGTCTGATCGTTGACGATGCAACGTGACAGGAGGATCTTTGTGTGTTACGAGTTCACACGGTCGCGCGACAGACACCACTGGTTCACTTACCGATAAGCGACAGCACGTGCTGACGGGCTTACGCCCAATAATGGGGGTTGATCCATCGCCGGTAATTTTCACTAACTCGATTTAGAGACGACGGAACGTACGATCGCAATCAGACGCGGGGTGTAGGTGTCGTGAAATCGTGTGGGACGATCCCCGGACGAAATGGCTCGTCGTATCAGGTTTCTGGCTCGATGCAAATAGAATCCAATTGTCGGCCATTCAATTGTCGATTTCTTAACCAGGGGGAACACGCCGCTGGCTGTGTTAACTCTGGTGAAAGTTTCGACGAACTTGATACCGTCATTTTAAAGTTCCGAGCCGGGGGGGGGAGATGCGGAATTATGGATTGTGGTGGTGTTCAATTCGTTTCAATGGCGAGCAGAGAGAGAGAGAGAGTAGGTACTCGAAGGGAAGTTGTTTCAGGGATGAAGCAAGAATAAGTATGTACGTTCTAGTTGGATTTGTTTTGGATACTCGTTCCTGTGCTTTAGTAATTCTGGAGATAGGGTAAATTGAGGTGGATTTGTAGTTGAAAATAATAATTTGCTTTCTTCTTTGTTATTTCTTCATGAACGATTACGTGGGTTATCTCTCCGAAACACGCGAGCCATCTCTCCTAACGACGAGAGCCAGCTCTTCTAGCATCTTAGGAGAGATGGTCAGATGTCATGAGTTCAGTTTTCAAGCCGATTTTTAATAAATATTGTGCTAAAGCAACTATCGACCAGTTTTTCTGAATCAGCATAAAATTCTGAAGATGTTAGGTTTATTCTGTATAAAATAAATAATATTAGTGTTAGTTTTAATAGCCATTTTATATTAGGTGAGCCGACTGTCCTCAACTTATCCTATATTCATATCTCAGGTACAGTGTTTCTGTGCCTGTCAGAGGAATATATTTGATTTCTGGTCAGTTTATAAGAATACACTCAATCAAATCTGTGTATCACTCAAATTTACGTAGTGATTCGTATCAAACTGATTTCGGCCGAGATAGTGAGCCACACATTTCTGCAATATTTCCGTAGTAATAATAATAAGAGAGCTGTAAGTAATAACTTGTTTATTCGAGTGGTGCAATAAATAGTTCCAGCCCTGTAGGGTGTTGGTATCGACAATCGCCCCTCTTTTTGAAGTTTCTTTGTGAAGCATCCAGCCTTCACAAACGGGCTATCCTTGACACAGGGATCCTATTATTACCCTCAACGGGACTCGTTTTCCAGTGTGCATTCTCAAGCATACAAAAGTAGAAGAAATCGCCCGTAGTTCAGCCATCGTACACCATTGGCACAATCTACTCTCGCTCCACCTTCTCTAATCAGAATCATTCTTCAGAATATCTTTCAGTGGCGCACTCAGGATTTAATCTTGGAAGGCACCGAGTTGAACGGTTAACCCTTAGTATCATACTGTAACACTCGTGTTACACGAATTGAAAAAAATTATGCACGCCATTTGGGGTCTTTTTCATCAACTTTAAAGCGTTAGTTCACTATTACCATATGTAACAAGTGTCCTCAGGGCAGAAATACATCCGTAGAAATTCTACTGTGATACACTGTCTCGTATTATTGATTACAACTCTTAATTTCGCCAGGACCACTGAAAATACCATGTAAATGCTAATTTTTCTCTCAATTATTTCGGATTTCCTTTGTGAATAAATTTCATGTCGAACTTAATAATGTATGTAACACTAGTGTAACATTCTGCAAAACCGAGTATTGGCTTAACATTATAATACATGGGTATCTTCATGCATGATTTAATGCTGGTGTTATATCCATATTTTTTCATTTATACAAAAAATTGTTACACTAGGAATTTTTTGCTTATTTTTACGACGAAGTGTGGACAAAAATGGACCGATAAGAATTTTTCTGGGTAAAATAAAAAAATCATGATACTAAGGGTTAAAAATATTTTTAATGCAAATTCAGTAAAATTCGTTAGGCGATTATAATTTATATACAAAAAATCCAGTTTTTTTTTTACAAATTCCCTACTTTTCGCGCCACTGATATCTTTACTCCCATCAAACTTGTTACTACAATTACCATGACATCTCCAAAACCCATACTACCTACACAAAACATCATCACTACACTGCCGCGTTAATTCCAAATAGCCTATATGGTCAAAAGATGACTCAGAGATAAGTGACGTTTAGTTTTTGTGTTATGCCATCGGTATTTTATATAAATCAGATTAGGTTAAATATTAAATCTAGATAAAAAGGTATCTAAGTAGGTATTTGTGACAGACCTGTAAAGTATTTCATAAACTTCAAAGGAGTCTTGTTAGATGCGCCCAAAATCAAGCATCGATTTCACATACGTCCGAAATATAAAACGTTATACCTTCAGTTTCAATGCAGATATGGCTTTCTTATTTAATACTAACTTTACTACTCGGTTTCGCCCGAAATTTAGAATTTGGTTTTATAAAAAAAAAAATTTTTTTAGTTTTTTTAGTTTTCACATTCATCTGGATTAGGCAGGCATAATGAGCTGAGACACATTTCGTGATCCCAGAGTTTATCGTTCGAAAGTGTTTAGACGACAGACAAACACACAAACCTGTAGAAACTTTCTTTTATATAGCATCAATAACTCACTTTAACCGAAAATTGCAGCTCCGCCCTTTCAAGTCAACACGGCAACAATAGCCACAGGAAAATTCCCCGCCCCCACATATTTAAAATATTCAAAGTACCAACTAGCTGCTCCGCAAAACTCAACGTCGATGGTCCTTGGAAACATTTCCACCAAAAACAGAGAGTAAAAAAAGGAAAAAAAAAACGCGTCTGAACCAGCGATCCCAATTAATATTCCCCAATCCGAGGTTCCAAGTTCCTTGAAAAGTTATCTCATAATAAAATTGAAATATTAAAAAAAATTGTGTAAACTATTCAACGAGGAACATACACCTGACTGCAAAATTTCCGGAATCACCTCTGACTGCGCGTTCTAGCGAGTTCGGACAGGTTCCGCGGCATTTAATTGAAAAACGCTGATCTAGACCGTGGCGAGGGGAGAGAATGTTAAAAAAAACAGCCCGCCCCGGCGCAGCAGCTTGGCGGAAGACCGTGTTTCGCTCCCCCGCTGTTAGCTGTGTCGAATGTTTGAATTAGGTTGCCGCCCCTGACCCCTTATTTCGCTAGTCGCGCTCGGTCTATCGAACGAAGCCCGTTATTCCTGGGACGCAGAAGGGTACAGAGTGCCGAAGGAAGTCGTATTTCTATCCTTCCAGTATCTACTCTATTATTAGCAGCCGCTGCAACGGCGGTAGACGGTTCGACTGGATTTCCGTTCGATTTTAAACACCACCATGGCCTGGCGTGGCCGCCGGGCTCCCGGCGCTCTATCCATCCAGGTATCCGCGGCCTTATCGCGAATTTCCAGCACGTAGCCTCTCGCGGTGGGGCGGCGGGGGGGGGGGGGCGATTTTCGCTCCGTGCATCGAACTCGCGCGACGAATTTACGCGCGGCGATTCGACGCCGTAAACTCGAACATCCGAAGGATTTCCCTGGCAACCGCGCAACAGTTCAACATACCCGAGCAGTCGGAGGTCCGCAGATAAGATCGCTGGCAGTTCTGTACGAATTGAGGCTTATTGGCTGGGAGAATGGCTCGTAGGACAGCGAAGGGATGCTTGATTCGTGGCCCACTCGGTGTCACGTTCACTCGTGTCGCTACTGATTAATCGGACGTGTACACCGGAGTGGGAGCGTAGACTGTAGTCGCACCGGGGCTCGACAATGAAATCCTTCGTCCGGTTTTTTAGCGGGGCCAGTGATCTGTATCACGAGGCAACGGCGTTCCCCCCTTAGACGGCGGGGCACTTGGCAACGATCGCTCTTTTGTCTTCGGTGCCCCTTTGTGCGCCGATTTTAGACGCCGCTGGTAACTTCGACGGCTTCTCCCGCCACTGCGCTCAGGCTCGTCCGTCAGGCCCGTCGCCCGTTTTCCCTGTATAATATTCAAGACGATCCTAGGTCAGGGACGCGTAACCTACGCATCCGGCTCAGACGGCCGCTTCCACCGAGCGTTAAGAGGAGCACGCTGGGCTGCCGCTAATTCCAACGTCCGCCGCGGCAAATTGCCGCTGCTACTTTTTATACCATTCCCAGCGGAGAATGTGGCGTTAAATTCGTGAGATTTCAGGATCTCGCCGGGCTATGCAGCGCAAGGCACTCCTGAGCCTGGGCTCTTCTCCTGGCACGCATAAATCGCGAGCCGCGCGGTCAGCTGCGCTTGTACCTTGAATCATTCATGGGAGGGAGATTCGTTTGTGGGCCACGGTGCCTCGCCAGCGGTCGTTTAAACGGGAGGAACAAGATGAAACCGATGATTAAACAGATCACCGTGTTTCCGTGGAAGTCTCTAATTTCTTTTGCCCCTCCGATGTCCCTCTCTTCTATCAAAATGGGGCAAACTTGCTCGTCCTTCACCCGCGGTTATCTTTCCCTCCAGACGCGAGGAGGCGGCGCGATTTCCGTCGACCTTAAGCTATAAATACGTGCTTGAAATATTCAATTATCTGGAGTTATTCTCGACCAGCTTCTCGCGCGTAGCTCGTCACGAGGATCAATCCGCCAATCTCAGCCGCTCGAGGATCCTAAGATCACGCGGTCCCAAGCCGCCTCGCCCCGGCCCCTCCATCTGCGACGCATTGTCGGGCTGATTTCTCGTTTGCGAGCCCTGTCGGCGTATTTTTTATTCGAAGATATCGCGCGTTGTTCGCGGCAAAGCCCGCGAAAGGGGCGAGGAGGGACGTATGCGCGTGCAGGGACCCAGAGGCTTTCCGCGGCAACAGAGAAGAGCCTTTCATCCGTAGCGGCCGGAGGGTTCAGTTTCAGGCGCGACGTGCAACATTTGACAACTTGGGCGACTCACGATGACACGCGCGAAAGCTCGCGGACAGCGGCCTGGCGGACGGCTGCAAGTGCAAGCCCGTCGAAAAGAACGGCGTCAGGTATGCCGCGGTCGCGGCAAAAACGTTCGTCGGGCATTGTTTTAATGCAACATCAAACGTAAACGCTGGGAACTGTGGAATCCTGGCGCGTTGTCACGATTCTAGGAGAATACTCGAGTTTCAAGGGGGGTTTTAAGATGATTCTTGGAAATTTTTTTCTAAGAAACTGTTGAGCGGATCTTTTCCAAACTTTCAGGGTATTTTAGTTCACATTCAAACAATAAAAATTAATTTTTACGTTACAAAGTGTTCGGTAGAAATGAAGATATATGAACATGTTTGTTACGACTCGCGCCCCGGATGTAATGATAGCCCCATTTCTTCCCTGAAATAAAAAAACCAGGGATTTTCTTATTTCTAGTATAATTACATTGTCGATGAACCTAACAAACGAAAAAAAAAAAATTAAAAGTTGGCAAATTGGTGGGACTTCAAAGAAAAAGTTACGATTCTGCCACAAGATATTTCGCACTATTTATGGAAAAAGAGTTGTTCAATTCAATTTATTTATGAATGTCTTAGGTTCCAGCCTAAACGACTGTCTTAGAAGAATTCCCTCATATGACTAAAAATAAAAGCGCGAGGCATAAATATTTAAATGTCCTTTTTATATAAATATTTATAATGCCCTACGTATTTTGGTACATTTTTTTTTACGTATTCTCCTAGAGCGCCCTCATCCACTTGATTCCGAGCAGTCGAATTCCTCAATTCAAAGCCTGTCCGGAGGTCTAACCAAATTAAAGGCCAAGACAAAAAATCATGCCGTTCTGCAATTAGTTCCTGCATAACTTTTAATAATCAATATTTACGCCCCACGCTTTTATTTTTAATCATATGAGAAAATTCTTCTAAGGCAATCATTTAGGCCGGTATCAAAATTACTTCCCCACCTTTTAGTACAATTTAATAAAAGTTTGTTTAAAATTTTTTTTTCACTATAAATTATTTTGTGCTTTTTAGTGAAAATATTTTATTATCCACGGAACTACGCATGCGTGCAAAGTTTCAAGTCGATCGGATATCTGAAAGTGGGTCAAAATTAGCTCACAATATTGCACCCTAACGAACTATCAAACTCACAATTGAAGCTAAATAAAAGCTTCTAAGAAAACAATCGTATTTTCACCCCTTTGGGGGGGGTAAAGCCAGTGAAGACGCTACATCCTTGTTGACAAAACTGAGGATCCTGTTAACAGATACCGGTAACGTTCCTAACACCGTCCCTCATACCACACCGATTCTCCGTCTATCGAAACGTTCCTTCTCCCCGTTTCTAGTCCCACTCGACGCGCCTCGCCGCGACGTGTCTACGTGACGTGGTGTTTAAAAAAAAAAAGCAATAGAAAAATTTCGATTCACCGCGATAACGGTACAGCCCGAAGGTGGAGATTGTATTCATCGTTGGGCCCGCGACCTCCGATACGACCCTCTCCATTGGAATTGATTTGGAATTCAATGGTACGTACGCGGATACACACGCGGGACCGAAATTCATTCCATCCGTCATCATGCAGCGCGTGATCGACTGTCACTGGCTATTGTAGGGAAGTCGAGGCTGCCTCGTCTGGCCTCTCGTAAAAATTCCCACGACGTATAAAAGGGGACTTTGTTGCCAGTCACCGGGGGTTGCCACGGGGAGGGCGAAGGATGCGTCTTTTCAATCGTTTCCCCGCGTCTCCATGCATTTTCGCTCCTTTCAGACGCGGGGATATGTACGCGCGTTGTCCGCGGCGTGAGTAATCCCTCGCTACCCCGCGCATATATCAAAACATAATATCTTCATGTGGGAGTCACCTCGGCCGTGATTTCTTGGCGCGGGCGAGCGCAAACACGCCGCGGGAGCACGTAGGGCATCGCCGTGGAACACGGATAGCTGTGGGACCATCTCCCCTTTCGAGAATCGTTGGCAAAGATTTCGCGGAGGAAATGGCCCGATGGTCGAGAAACAGAGGAGATCCTTTTGGGGAGTTGAAACATGGTTGAAATATGGATGGACGGAGTAGTATCATTGTTGCTTACAACTTATAAGTTACTAAGTAGCTTTACTACTCGGCTTCTCCGGAAATTAGATTCTGATTTTATGTATAAAATTTTTTTTGTGTAAATAGTGACATTCATCTGGATTAGCTAAGCGTAATGAGCTGGGACACATTTGGTGACTTCAGAGTTTACTGTTCGAAGGTTTTTAGGCGACAGACAAACACACAAACACTTTCGGCTTTATATATTAAGGAGGTATACCCGTTTCAACTCTCGGAAAATGTGTACATTTTGTGGATTTTTTTACAAGTCAACGGTTTGATGCAGATTTCCCAGTTTTTTACTATCTTTACATAGTATTATGAACTACTTAAAAAAAAAGTTTCAGTTAAAAAACTATTGTTTTTCGAAAGTTATGGATACATATCGGAAAGTCTCTCGATCTTAGACGGCTAAATGTTGGGCCTGAAAACAGCTGTATGTCGTGTCTGAAATCATAAAACAATAAAATCTTCTTATAAAGTATGCCAATAGCTATCGTCCAACGGGGCCGATTTTGAAAATTTTGAAAAATAAAGAAATGCTGAGAGATCAAATGTAAAGTTACATTTTTCTAAGAGAAAAGTCCACCTTTTTTTCTTTATAAATAATAAACGGGGAATCGGAATAAAAAAAGCCCTCGTTGGACGATGTGGAATCTTATTACGATCTTGCATGCAAAATTGGAAGTGAATTGGTTGAACGTAGTGCGAGTTTTTAGGCACACCGTTTACTCGTCTAAAATCGAGAGGCTTTCGGATATGTGTGCATAACTTCCGAAAAACAATAGTTTTTTAACTCAAACTTTTTTTTTAAGTAGTCCATAATACTATGTAAAGATAGTAAAAAAACCGGAAATCTTCATCAAACCATTGACTTGTAAAAAATCCACAAAATGTACACATTTTCCGAGGATTCAAACGGGTATACCCCCTTAAGGTAACACTTTGAGTGGCGGGCGGTTTTGAAAGAAGCCCCTTCGAGGAAGTCCCTTGGCGTCAAAACACGCCGACGCCGGGCGCAGTAATACCTAAGTATTAATCACTAAGGATGGACAGAATTGAATTTCTTTATTTCGTAATCATCCTCTCTGAGAGCTAATAGCCACTTCCATTCTCCTAAAGCTTCGAACACCGAGCAGAGCCCTTAGGGGGAACAACACCTTGAAGCGTGGAAAAAAGCGCAATTTTTTTAAATTTTATGTTAGATATCCATACTTCGTAGGAAAGCCATTGATATGGGGTTTAAATGTGCATGTAGTTGACAGTATTTTAGAATTTTTGTGTGACAAAATATACAGTTTTAATCTGATGGTTTCCCAATTTATTCACGTCGCGTTCATCTGAGAAAAAAGGAGAGCATTTTTTTAATCTACATTAATATAGTTACAGTTAAGCGTACGGAAATTAAAAATAAATTATTTTTACTATTTTTTCCACCCCAAAATAGATTGATTTTTTCCTTAAACTGACTCGAAATTTTAGAACTTTCCCCTTTAAGCTCCGTGATTTCTCCAAAAATTATTGTAATTAAATTTCCGTACGCTTAACTGTAACTATATTAATATAGATTAAACAAATGTCCTCCTTTTTTTTGCTCAGATAAACGCGACGTGAATAAAGTGGGAAACCAAATCAGATCGTGTTCGACGCGTCGCGCTCTACGGCGACCTCTATAACTTGATTAAAACTGTATATTTTGTCACACAAAAATTCTAAAATACTGTCCGCTACATGCGCATTTAAACCCCATATCAATGACTTTCCTACGAATTATGGATATCTAACATAAAATTAAAAGAAAATTGCACTTTTTTCCGGGCTTCAAGGTGTCGCTCCCCCTTAATCCATATTGCCAACTTTGCTCCTCTTTGCCAAGTGGCGAATCGCCGTAGAATGACTAACATTCATTTACGAGTCAGTCCCTCGTGCATTTGCACGGCCGGATTGTTTTCGACGATCTCCTTCCGAGTTTCGTCGTTTACAATGCCCCGTGGGCTTTCTCTTGGCTCGGTTTCCAACAACAGATCGCTAGCCTTAACCTTCTCCAGATGCTGGATTTGTTTCACCGGCGTTCTGGCAGCGATGATAAATTTGACTCCGGGGCATCCTGATTATTCGCCCCCACTTTATTACCATTTTCGCCCGCGATCCTGCGTTCAGTAGCCTCCGATAGCCTTCGTTAGTAGTTTATCGGCGCGGGATCTCTTAATCGTTCGAACGCCACGCACCACTGGACACATCTCCAAAAAACGAACAGTGTACGAAAACATCGTACACGACGAACCGAGCGGCAAGGGCCGATCCTAGGGTATCAAAGGAAACGTGTCCACCAGAGCACTTCTGAAAAGGATTATTCCTTCACGGAGCGAAATGCCGAAGGGGGTAGGTTTTGAAGCGTCCTGTACGGCACAGGAGGAGACAGGACCGTATAAGATAGAAGGCACGAGATAGACCCCTGACGGTGATATCTCGCGGCGAGATCTCCAAACCGGCCATGTCTGTCGTTGCGCCGAGCCAGGGTGATTTATCATTATTGAAATACGGACCATTTGAGCCATCGCTGACCCGTTCTACGCTTCTGCACGCCTGTGCAACGTTTTCCCATCTTGAAAGACCCGCGCGGCTGGAAATTCGCTTTTGTTCTTGCCCGCCACCACTAATATTACTTCCAGCCATCCCTTCCCCGCACAATTTCATTCGAATTCTCTAATCTATCCTCCCTTTCTTTTGTCTTCTTGTTATCTTGAATTAAACAAGGCGGTATCCCGCTTTATTTTAATCGCCGGAGGAAAAAAACTCGAGGGGATTCGAGTTGGGGCACCTTGGAGACAGATACTTTCCTGTCGCCGGGCAGATGGTGCACGATTGTGAATTCAGTTTCCCCCAAACCGGATCCCCAAGCACGTGGTGACGCGCCGCGTCAATGTAATACAGCGTGAACAGTGAGTTATTGCTCGTTGCCGCGTGCTCTAAATAAAATTAGAGCTCGTTTCGTAGAAGCCGAAATAAATAACTGTGCAGTGTCTACTGCGCCCAGAAGTTTGGTGGATATTAAACGTGTTAGCATTGAAAAGTTTCTGCTGGGACCTCGACTGCGTGGACGCGGATGTTGGTCGCTGAATTTCAGTCGAAATATCAAAAGTTTTAGAGGCAAGCAAGTAGGGAGGAATTGGAAGTTTCTGGTTGGTGTAGAATTTCTTTCAAAACTCTTGCAAATTTCTTTTCTGCAGTGGAGGGATCTACTTAGTCGCTGACTGAAGCGGAATTCAAAGCTGTTACTTACTGAATGCCAGAATTAGCTACTTTTTTAATTCTTCTTACAGTAGAAGATGTTCATAGTGGAGAGTTAAAATGAAATTCTCCCGGAGTTCCTGGAGAAAGAGGGGAGCCCTTTTAAGATTTTTTTAAACTGCGGTCGCCGCGTTAATCATCCGATAAACGAGACTGGCCCAAGTTCCACTCGTTGAACCGCTGGGCCAGTGTCCTCAGTCTTTGGACGTCACGAGCCGCGATGGAAAAACGGGCGAAAAAAAGAATTTCGACGGCGAGCCCGGTCACGAGTCCTGCGATATTTCGCCAAGTGTATTCATTGTTGCCGTGGAAATCGCTACTGAGTCACGGGTGGTCGGAACTTGCGGTTCCAACCCGAAAACCCTCGTTAAGGTGTATTATTAATGTCCTGTCGGCTCGAGGCACCCCCGTTTTTCATTCCCCGATACGATCTTTCCAGGAACCTACTTTGCGATTACGATCGCTGTGATCCCGTGACGAGTCTGGTTACATTAGCTTCCAAGGGATTTATCGCGGGCTGTTGTTAGGGGAATTAACGAAAAGGAGGAATAACTGTCTGTTAATTGCGATGCGTATCGCTTGGCCCGTGATGCTGTTACGGGATTATAAATGTTGGTAGAAGTGAAATTAGATGCGGGATTGATGGGGAAGGTTTTATTTTTTAAAATAGGATATTTGACGGTGACGTCGAATTAAAGAGGCGTTAATAAATGATCCCACGTCGAGGATATGTTGTTGTTAGAGAAAGTTTTTGAACGGGGGTTATTATAAAATAGAAAAGTTTGTGTGTTTTATTGGTACTGATTATTTGATAAAGCAACAGAGATAACATCTCCTCCCCAACAACAGCACACCCACTTTATCTCCACTTACTTTCGCAACAGCAGGTGCAACAGTTTTCTGCAGCATCTCTTTATTATCGACCCACAGATTCCAGCATTACCAGCGTTGCATGCAGCTTGCAGCTCGCTCCGGCAAGGTGACACCACCAAGGAGCTTTTTTCCAAACAGATAAATTTTATAAACACTTTTTACAAAGTTCATCGACTCCAATAGTATCTCATTTTACGAGCAATAAAGTAACATTACCATTCCAATCTCACTATACCAGTCAAAATATTGCAGCAATATAAAGATTGTAATATGGAAGCTATAAAAATTCTCTTCCTATTTGCTTGACTGCACATATTGGGATTCCTTCATCAGCATCGGTTTTATCAAGGGTGCCGTCTCATTTTTGTTATGGTTCGAGTAGATCGAAGCGTCCCTAGTAAACAGACGGACGCTAATGGAACTACTGCGGTTGGTAAAAAGAACTTGCACCGAGGTGACATCTCCGGGAACACTGTGTGGATGAATTTCAAGCCATAGTTGCCAGATTTTCTGTTTCTCTCTGTTTCTGTCACGTTATTATCCTCTTTTTCTATCAAGAAGTCTTTGAAGGAACACGGCACGAGAGCTGCGTCTAGCGTCAGAGCCTCGCTGAACGTAAAAGAGGATAGCAATAATAAGAGACAGAGAGGTCCGGGAGTGAAGGAAGGAAAGATGTCGATGTAACAGTACTATTCGCGTATCGGTATCTTTTTATTTGTACGTAGAATGATGCCGGTAATATTCTGTACAATCAATGTGCAATTTCAAAGCATATAATATGAGTTCGAATAAGGGACATTACCGAAGTGTAAGACGCCGATCTTAATAAAATTTATGTATGAGAAACTGATCGATAATGTTAAAATGCTTGATGAACGACGAAACCGTGGCTGATTGTTATTAATATGAAAGCTGCACGTCCCGCTGTTTGGTACTTTTCAACTGTACTACTGCAAAACCAACGATATTGAAACGGATAGCTGTTGTTTTTTTTTTTTACTACATCGCGTATACGTACACGTTTTTCCTAGCTTGTGCGAGCGTGCGCACACACTTCAAGGCCCAGTGAGACGGCACCCTTAATTACAGCCTTGAATCTCGAGTTTCTCCTTTGTTCTCGCCCGACTGGAGCGATTATTAAAAACAGAGAGATGAAAAGCAAAGAGGATTGCGCAGAGACCTTAAACGCTATCTAAATGGAAATCGTGCGAGAAGCATTCGAACAATTCGCGGATTATACGCACCCGTGGGCCCCGTCGCCCGCATGGTTCGCGGAATTCCTCGCACGTGGTCGGAGCATCGGTTCGCCCGTAAGAAGGATGCTTTGTTTGCACCACGAAACTAATGCCCCGTGTGTCTTTATGTAAATCAACGAGGTTCTCCGTTAAAGTCCGTGCACAACGCGCATCTTAATTATAATCATTGGCTGGCATATGTAAGGGAGAGTGGGGTAATCGCGGATGCGATGGTTACGGCGTTTTAATAAATAAAAACGATGTTCCCTCTCCGTTAGCTAATAGTTTAAGTCGCATCCAACGCCGGGCAGAGAGTAATAAATACTGAACGCTCATGCTATTCAAGATAAACACAATTTATTATTTTCATCATGTTTCAAGTAATATTTTGTCCATTTTCAATTGCATGTAATTACTCTTGAATTAATGATACAATTGGTTTTTTTTAAGTTGAAATAAAGCGCTTTTTTACCAACATTTTGTGACCAAGGCGTTGCTTGAATCATGATTCTAACCTCTGAAATAAATTCTTTTTTATTTTTTGATGTCGTGGGGTACGGACGAACAAATCGGATGGGGTAATCTCGAACCTTCGAGATTAGCAACGTTAACCGATTTTGATGAAATTTTCAGCATGTATAAAACTTACTTAAATCTACAAAAGGGATTTTTGAATTTTCATTACAGGCTCAGAAAAAAAAGTTTAAAAAACGACCTTTACTATTTTTTTTCGATATTCCGGCCAATTGCAATTTTTTTCTAACGCACAAGAAGAGGAATTTGAAAAATACATTAGGTATAGGTTGTAGCAACATTTTTTATGGGTTGACCATTGAAGTCGAGCTTTCTGCGCGACTTCTGCGATATTTAGCACTCTGTTCGTGATTACCCCACGGCTGTCGAGTAATCACGAACACCAAGGGTTTTGCTTTTTCACTATAAAGTTGATTTTTATTATAATTTCTCAAAAATTCGTCACAGTACTTTATAGATGAATAGTTTAAGTATGTTTGTAAATAATAAACAAATTCATTTCTCACATAGTTTTCGTTTTGTTTGCTTTTTTGCGTCGGTGTTCGCAATTACTCCACTCTTCCTTACAGGGCGTTGCAAGTTCTTGGCACAACTACTTTGCGCTTCAGTACTAAGTAGTTAAAAAATATAAAAAGTATTAAAAACTAAGTAGTTCCAAAAAGCATTCCTTTTTTGAGTTACAAGTTTTTTGTTTATTATATAGTTCAATCGTCCACATCATTTCGTCTCTCTATCGATTTTCCTAAGGTTTTTCTGAAATTTTGTGATCTTAAATTTGCACGATGCTTAACCCTTCGTAGCCACACGGGGTGTATCGCACCCCAAGAGTAATTTCCGAATTAAAATGTCCCGCCTTTACGACTTCCAAAGGGGATTTATCGCAAAAAAATAAAAAAAAATTAAAAATCGTTTTTCCCACAACCGTGGAAAATCGCTCATTTTCAACTACAAATTTTATCATATCAAAATTTACATTTCTAGAAAAAGACTATTAGACCACGATTGTATAAGTATTACGAATGTACAATTATCACTGAAAAGTTAAACGATTCAAAAATACGAAAATTGTAACTCAACAAAATGACGCTGGGGTACAGTGAACCCCATGTGACTAATTTGTGATTATAAGAAGGTGTGGCCACGAAGGGTTAATAAAAAGATAAAAGCATTTTTGTTTTGTAACTTACGGTAACTCGAAAATTCCTATTTTTTAGAAACTACAGATTTTCGGACAATTTTTATTTATGCTACTTTTTGGTTCCTGAGGGTGAAAACACCCCTTAAAGGTTCATGTGTTTTCCTATTTTCCTGTATTTTATTTAAAATTTGTAGTGGAGAACATTTTTTTATTTAAACTACAAATTTTAAGCAATTTGATTGCACAGTGTTATCGCTACTAATATATAAAAGTGAAACGTTGTCTGTTTATTTGTCCTTCTTTCACGCCTAAACGGCTGAACGGATTTCAATGAAATTTTTGAATATACATTACATACGTGCTAGATTAGATTATAGGCTATTTATTTTTTTTAGGTTTTTTATTTTGGAAACATCATAAATAATTCCTGGGTGAAACCGGATGACGGGTCAGCTAGTAGAGTATAAAACCCATTAAATTTTCTTAGTGGTATATCTCTCTTCATTCTGACAAGTACTCAACACGTGCTGGGTTCGTGCAACAGACTATCAAGCGCCCAGTATATTTATTTTTTCTATTGATGGGTGTCAGCCCCCGCTATATGTTCTCCCATCGAACCATTTTCCGCGCATCTGATCTCGTTGCCCGCGTGGCGTTATTACTGCCTCGAGGGAATCGTCCGATTTCGAACGTGTATCGAACCTATTTATCTCGTCAATTCTTCCTCCACTCTGCTTTATTGCCCTCCCCGGTCGACTTTAAGCGCCTAGACATCGTGTGCACGCGAAGCTTTTCATGGAAGGGTTCCCGTGTCCTCCAACGTGGATGCAATTTAATTAAACCGTTCAACTGGTAAACGCTTATTTTGTCGTGCGATTCGTTTTCAAAGTTCTGCGATCGATCGTGCGAAACGTTTGCCTCTGTGCGTTCGTTAATAGCATTTTCCAATCAATGTTTCTTCTCTTCGAAAGAGTCGACCGGCACAAAGTTTTCCATTAATTAGGTTTCAGTAGCTTTCAGCTGAAACGAATTTACAAGTATGAAATATAGATTATACTTTTGAAGGATACACACCGAAAGAGAAGTTTCGGGAATATTGGTTCAGTTTAGCGGAGTGTATCACGCAAGTTGCGGCTGAGGGAGCCTATTGCAATTTGCCTAACCTCCCCAAAATTCTCGAGTTTCTACTCATCCGAAAGCTCCTCGGGGGTAAATATTGATCGAGGCAGCAAATATACTGATCGCTCGGCAGAATTTATTTACCTGACGCGGGTGCTTCAACTCCGAAAATCCATTTTACGGAGAGTTCACCCCGTGTAAGGCAGTGCACCGACATCCAATCAGGGAGCTTCTTAGAGAGAAAAAAGCCAATCGATATTTCAGAAATCACGACGTACCCTACCACTGTGTGCCCCAAGACGTAGTACTGTTCCTCGAGGAGAGAAACTAATCGAATAAACTTTCGACCCCGTCCACATCTCCTCGGCGTACCCTATTTTATCTCTATCAGAGCCTCCGAAGGTACTTTGCTCGGATTCCCGAGTACCCCACCCTTGAATTCTTCATAAACCAGCTAATACTCTATTAATTCAAACGACGCCCCCTTTGCAAACTTGAAACCACTACCACAAAGTATATCAACCCTATATTACACTAAAAATCACACAGATTCATATATGAAGGGTGAGGGGAAAACTGGGAATGTCCACTTTTTGTGATTTTGTGATTTATGTCGAACTGTCGAATCATCAAGAAAATTATTTTTTGATGATGTTATTATTTGGATTCGGGGGGTTATACCACGTATTCGAAGTTTCTTTCTTATGCTTTAATGTATTTAATTTTTATCTTTCGGTTAAAATTCGGTTAGTAAGTTAATAGAAAATATTAATTCTATTCTATATTTTCAAAATATATGTCTAATCAGACTCATTAACTTAGATTTTATACATTAATTTATCTCAATATTTATTTAGATTAGGATTAATAAGAAAGTAGGAGAAGTATAATATTCTTTGTAGGGGTATTCAATATGTTTACCTCCGGATCAAGTTAATAAAATAAATAACGAAACAAATCTTCAGAATATGAATTGATTTGTGGGGTAAAATTTTCTTGATATTTTCTCCATAACCTTAAGGAGGGAATCCTATTCTTTGGACTAAAAACATAGCAAAATTTGGGATTCTTTTTTTAAGAAACCAGCGATTCGATTCATCTGAAATTTGGACCATGTTTTGGTGCATCTTTGAGGAAGCTGCAGTTTTTTTATTATTAATTTTTAACCATAAATATAGTAGTTATGCATTGTCGATCATCACGCAGCGCAAAATTCGCCGGCCGTTGGTGTGCACGATATTTATCTACCAGGTAATCTGAAACAGGAAAATGAAACGGCGTTTTATTTTATACATATGTAGCTTGAAATTGATGAACCAGCAAAAAACAAAAAAATTTATTGAGCAGTGTGGAGAGTTTTCAAACTGAAAGGTCTGACCCTTTAATTTTTGCGATCCAATTTTGCGCCAATTTTCTTATGTAACAAAAGAAGTATAAAATTCAGAGGTATTCTGGTTCATCAAATTGAAGCTACACATGTACAAAGTAAAACGCCGTTTCATTTTTCTGTTTCAGATTCCATGGAAGGTAAATATCATGCACACCAGCGGACGACGAGTTTTGCGCGGCGTAATGCATAACTCTTATATTTATTATTAAAAATGAATTTAAAAAAGAAACTGCAACTTCAAGTATGCATAAAAACATGGTCCAAATTTTAGACGAATCAAAATACTAGTTTCTTAAAAAAAAATCTTAAATTTTGCTACGTTTTTAGCCCATAAAATAGGATTCCCCCGTTAAAGATTTGGTATAAGTACTGGTTAAAAACAGGAAATGTCCATTCTGCACTTGAACAGAATACGAAATGCCCCCACTCTTTGCCTAAGCATAAGCTTCTGTCAAAACAGAAATTATTTAAGAAGAAAATTATATAAGAAAATTAAATTCATTGAACCTTGTTTCTTTACTGGTGGACTAAAATATTAAAACTTAATTTTCTCGCTAAAGCTATTTGTGACATTCCCCCAGACCCGGATTAAGATTTTTGGGGCCCGGGGCTATGAAACCTTCGACGGCCCCCCGTGGTTGAACAGCGCGGGGGGGGGGGGGGGTAAAAAAGATATTGTACAATTAACTTTTAGTTAAAATGAATGGGGCCCCCTCGAAAAGTGGGGCCCGGGGCTGCAGCCCCCCCTTTAATCCGGGCCTGCATTCCCCTTACCCTTCATATCCAGAATATTATGAATCTTAATTTTCAAAACATAAACCAAGGGTCGATAATTTGAGTACCCCTTACTACCTCCGATTAAAGTATCAATGGTAAAAAATATCGCAGTTCACACTTGGGCGTGTGAACTGTCAGTTGCAGGCCTGAAACAAGCAGAGCTCTTTGTTTCAGTTTATGGGAAACAACGCGGAGGAGCTCGATTTCCCTTGTTCCCTTTATACCTTGTACAGGCTGACGCGTCTAATCCCGTCGTAGCCTATCGATGTGAATCGACCTTTAATCGGAACCCGGAGACACGTAGAGCCTCAGCTGCAGCCACACACACACGCGTGGCATGCTGTCGGGACACAGGGGTTCACGAGCGCGCACGTGGAACACGAGATGCCGTGCCACTTAATCACAGTGTCAGTCTATCCATTTGTATCGGGAATGCGGGTACAAGTACGTAGCTGCTCAGGTGAGCATGTGGGCACCGGTGAGATTTAGATTCCTGGTACAATTTGCTGTTGCGTCGGCGCCGCTCGGTGGCCGCCCCCCCTGCTCTCTCGCATGCTAAACGCAGGCGAACCCACAGCCGGATTAACCGTAATGGAGATCCCCATTGTAGACGGGGATATTGCTCGCCGCTGGCTGTAAATTCGCGGAACGTTCTGTCTTTGGTTACGATATGCCTTCGCGTTAATTTCGCGGGTGGAACGCGGCGTAGGTGGCTCGATCGCCCCATCCGCGTTTCACCCCCTGAATCGTACACCATCCGGGGCAGAGTTTCGGTTAGGCTTTCGCATGGACCGCATGCTTTGCCTGAATTTAGGCGGGGAAAAAGTGTGACGAAGGTGTTAGCGGGTCGATATCAAAATTAAGGGAAGTGAGTTGTTTGGAATGAGAGGGAGTCATTTTGGAAATTTTTATTTTATTTATATGGGAAAAGGTTTTAAGGTTTTAAATTTGATTTGTGTACATGTTATAAGTGTAGAATATGAGAAGAGAAATAAAATTATCATGGTAGTAATATTGTGTAATAATATTTAGGGGTTGATATTTCTTTTTCTACCACTTAGTAATCAGGTTTCTTTCTTCCTCTTATTTTTCCCACGAAATTAGAGTCTAAACGCATTGCGACGAGTTCCTGTTATCCAGCTGGAAGCCCAGTGATTATCATCCGTCAAATGGGCGATTAAACGTGTAATTAGTTACGTATAATAATGCGATTCCAGCGAGGTAATATTATCTCGGCTTTACATCTCGCCTTTTTACTCGCCACTCTAATAATCCGCTTTAGGGGGCGTGTAAAAAAGTCCTCCTTGGCGGTCATAAATCGAATGATGGATTTCTTCTTATGCAGAGGGAAAGAGCGAAATAGATTGGGAACGTTTGATAAAACTATGCGGGGCATCGTAAGAAAGTTGAGTCCTCGGATCATCTCTGAAACATTCTTCTCCCTTTCATAATTTCAGAATTCACTAGTACGACCCTTTACATAAAACAACACTTCAATCTTAACCAGAACGACATCCACTATAATTCCAACTTACACTCATCAGACAGTAACAAGAATTAAAAAAAAAAATTACCCAATTCATGGCCAGGAGAACCTCGTCGATGCAGAGATTTTAATTAAAAAGAAGGAGAGAGACGTTCTCTTCGCTCAATTATCTCCAGCTAGACAGACTATTTCATGCAGTCCCGTCTCTCCTGCTTCAAAGAAGAATTACATTTGATAATTCAGCGCAGACCAGCATAATAGCTCGTGCTATTACCGGGCTCCATATCCAGCTTGGATTATTAAACGGTGAGGGATGGATGATGCCGTTTTCGACATGCTGTGCCCCGAAAACGAACCAGGATAGTCCAAACCACCCCCTAGATTATGGTGGGCCTGAGTGACGAGAGGCGCATTACGCGATGCGAGGCTCATTCCCTGTGTTCGAACGCATATATGCGTTTGTGCATCCACTGCAGACCTTGCATGCACTGGTGGCCATTTACTGCACTCTCTTGGGAATTCTCAATAATTAATGGCTTCTGCTATGGATTAGGTACAGCACTATAATCGTAAGTAGTTTTATATTTTCTATACGGAAAATAGTATCAACAACAAGCTACTCTTCGCAGGACGATTGTAAGTTGTAACTATCCAAAGCAATGGACACTTGGACAGTAAAAGAATTTTATATAAATAAAAGTAGTCATTCCAGACCTGTGGGTCGCAAACTGTTTTCTGGGGGGGGGCCGCTACGGTTATTTTTAGTTGACGATTTTTGGCACTTTTCACTTCAATATGGTTACATTGCCATATTCTATTAACGATGCAACACTGATTTTTCATAAATGAACAAAAGGAAGCTGGTTACCCAGATGCAAGTACAACCATCGCACTAAATAAGATACTTAAGGGGATCGATCTTCCGGTCTACAGCCCAAAAAAATAGGTGATCTTTAGGAATTAATTAAAGGAAAACTGCTGTATATAATTTAATGAGACTTTTTGCATTGTGTTAAGGATATCTTAAATTATAGAAATATATTTTTTGTTTTATAATTAATCATTGCAGACAGCACTGGGGAGTCGTTAAAGTCAAGGCGTTAAAAAATTGATCCAAATCGGTGGGACCTGTATTTCCAAAAGTTATTATCCGACTCGACTGAACCCTTTTTTATTTTGAAGAATATACTTCTGGCTAGGGGAGGGGGGCAGAAAAAAATACAAAAATGACAGTTTTTAGAAAATAACGACACTTAAAGTTTGAAATCACTTTTTCCCTATATTTTTCATCCTTTCAACGCCTTTGAAAATTATAAATTTTCAATTTTTTGTAATTTTTTATGCCCCCCCCCCCCCAGCTAGAAGTATATTCTTCAAAATAAAAAAGTTTCAGTCGAATCGAATAATAACTTTTGGAGATACAGGTCCCACCGTTTTGAGAACGCTGTTTCGAGAAAAACGCGTTTAAAGTTTTACGTGGGCGCCGAGTGGCCGGTTGTTGCCCATGCATTTGCCGCTACTTAAATGCCTAGAACTTTGGGAATTTTACGAATTTCAACAAATCCTCCTAAAAGGTTGAACATTCGAAAAATGAAATAAAATAAAATCGACTTTTAGACCGGAAGGTGCCCTTAAATACATTAAATATCTTTACGTATATCTAATATATGTGTTAAGATAATGAAATATTATTAAGTTAGAATTATTTCTTTACCTTATTAAATTTAAATTTAATAAAAAGGGTGTCGCGGCTTAAAAAGAATTGCGAAAGAATTCAATTTGTAAAATTTCAAATGACCAGCTGAAATATTTGGAAAATGTGATGCCTTTACCATTCCTGTGTTTTATAATCTAGTTATTATATCTTTGGAATTCTCCGAAGGTATTGTTTATTTTCCAAATCTCCCCAATGTTTTCTCGGGGTGACTGAAGTAGAACTTTCTTGCGAGTTAAACATTTCTCGAATCTTTTTGCCAGTCAAAGTTTTAACATCCTTAAACCGATGTCCCACTTTTCTATCTAGTTCTGGTCTCCGATTTCTATAACGTCTATTCTCTGATGAAACCCAGCGCAGTGTAATAGCAACGCGAGCGTAACGTCGATAATTGAAGAGAAATCTGTGAAACGCTGTCGACAACAGTCATTAATTCAGCTACTAATTACTCCCCGGCGATCAAACAACACCATTACAGGGTCCTCTTTCCATCCCAATGGCAGCCAGCCTGCTTTGCATTCTGCTGTAAATGGGGATTTAAAGAAACGGCGGGCGGAAGTGGATCGAGACGATGGGGACGGGCGCGGGATAAAAGTAGCCCGATATCGTTCGAAGTGATTTCCTGGCTCGATCGGCCAGCTTATTGCCAAGACCCTGAAAGCTCTGTTGATTCAACACGTTCTACACGTGTCAGTGGCTACTCCGGCCTGTTAACTACACCTACCATTCCTCTACTCGTATATTTTAAAACCCTACAATCTTTTCGCTCGGCGATCGATGAAACGAGCTCTTAAACCACCATCTGCCTGGTGACGTTCACGCGCGAACCGCGTCGATCTTTCTCCGTTCCTCTATCACCGAGCCGCGCATCGATAACAAACCCACTTCCAACTCCGGGCGGCAGAATCATAGATCAATTTAATCCCGAAATGGAGGAAAATTTGAACGGAAATTCGAATGGAAATTTATTCATATGTTGGCTTCCACGCGCGAGTCCCATTGAGGATTAAATGGAAGCGGAGGATTTTCCACGAATTAACGCAGGAATCTCTGTAATATTTCGCAGCGGTATCCTCCGGGATAAAAACGCGAATAACTGGGACATGCTTCCGTTTTGTAGACGCGTATTTTTTTCCGATTGCCGGTGGCGGCAGCGAGTTGGTCCGCGTACCCGCAGCCTGTTTACCTGTCATATCGATAGCAGGGGTGGCAGATAGGTATTGTGAATCCATCTGCAGTGCTCCACGGGCTTCGACCCCGTATACGCTCGGCCCGGTCTTGTTCGCGATAATAATTACGAGGGTCGCGGGCGGCGGTGGCGTGGCCCCACGGAGATGGCGTCATTCATTTACGTTCTTCTGGCTGGATTCCAATCCACCACTCGAATCTCATCGTCGCCGACATCGCTCGCGGTCCGGAAGGGCTCGTTTATCTGCCGAGAGGACAGAGCACCGCCGCGGAAGCGGCTCCCATCGGTTAAAAAACGGTGGCCGAGGGAGCGATTATTTAAAGTATACCACGAAATCTCTCCCCCGAACTTCGCTAGGATTTCACCAACTTTTCCGTACTCGTCGAGAATTACGTCGCAGCGGAGTCGACGAATATTTCACGCGTTACGTGGTTGAACATTTTAATGCAGATGTGGTTAATGCCGTTTGCAGAGGGAAATGGAAAACGTAACGTTTGTGACGTCAAGGTTGCAAAGGTTCTGAGAAGGCTTCCGATATGAAGCTTGCAAATTTCTCGTCTCTGATAAAATATGATTTCCAACGCCGAATGCCCTTTGAACTTCCATGCCTTTGATCAACTAAGTTCTTCCTCCGGCCGGGAAAGCGAGAAATTGTTATCCAGCTGGCACTGGGATCGAGGCAACTGCCACGCGGATTTAGCTGGGAATTTTATCACCGTAACGTTTAACGAGAATTCTCAAGGAAATGCTCCGCTGTGTGTGTGGGTGGTAATGGTGTAAATAAATGTAATCTAACTTCGTTTGATTACTCGTGGCTGCTGGATAATTATTCGAAAAGAGAAGGTTAGCGGCTGGCTGCAACGTGAAGTTCATAGTTCGCTATTAATTCCGTGGAATTGTCAATATATCCTTGCCGTTACCCAGTAATATCATTCGTATTAATGGACTCTCGGTGCGAATGATAGCGTGGAAATAACTCGTATTTGCAATTCAACAATTTCAGTCGTGTGTCTACAATCTTGTTACTTTCATGCATTGGTCATTTCCAGAAGATAAACATGTTGAATGCTCTACAATCTTCTGCATAAAGTAGAGTGTACTGATATTTAATTATTTTAGTCCCGATATCAAATACTGGACTCGGCTTACGAAAATAATACCCAAACTCTTACGCCTGCCCCTACTCTACATTTCATACTTATTGAACCATTTCTTTAAATGTTCTACTCAAGTATAGTACATCTTGATATATAAAGCAGAAAGTTTATACGTTTGTCTGTCGCCTAATAACTTTCGAACGGTAAACTCTTGGACAACGAAATGTGCCTCAGCTTCTTATGCCTGGCTATTCCAGATGAATGTGACTATTTTCGCAGAAAGAAACTAAATTTTTTATAAAATCACAACCTAAATTCTGGGCGAAGCCGAGTAGCAAAGCTTAAGTAGTTATACATATTTAATTAGTTGTGGAATTTTATCTGCGTCACTTTAAGGGGTCATTCCGGTTAGACGGATTGAAAGAATCGATTTTTATTTTTTAAATATTTTTCGAAAGTATGTATCATCAAGAATGTACTGTTAAATTTTTATGGAAAAATTCAGATTATTTTAGCTTCTACAGAGGCATCTTGCAGGGAGCGCAGAGGCTCGGCCTCTGTAGATGAAAACTTAGAACGCGTTTTTCTCGAAACGTCATTTTTTCACGTCGTGAAGATGAAATCTCAAAATCTATCGAACCGATTGCTTTATAAATTTTACTGCTTATTCTGCACACCTATGACTCTCGCAGGGATTACAACCAAGTATTTTCATTGAGTCTAACCCGCTTTTAAAATCGAAAATAGCAAAAGAAAAAAGGCAAAAAAAACATTTTTCTTGCATTTTGCCCGCCATTTTGCTAATTTTGAAGATAAATCACTAATTATAGCCCGAGCGATAGCGACAGTCATACCGATCAAGAATCTGTTTGGATTTTTGGGTTCAGATAAGTCTAAAAGCTGAAGTCGCCTTCACGAACGAGGCATGAATTTTTAAACACATCATCAAGACCGCTTTCAAAAGCATTTTAAAAGCGATAATTTTATTACTTTTATATTTTTTATTTACTGTAGAAATGTAGTTTAATAAATAGAAAAAAAGTTTTATTCCATTAATAATTACTTGCGTCGCAATAAATTCCTGAAAATCGCTGAATTTATCGACGCGCTATCCGGAATGACCCCTTAAGTTTCTTATATCCAACAGTTGCCCAGTTCCTTCAATTTCGATGCGAATAATAAAATTGCTCGCGTGATCTAGATGAGTGGATGCAATAGTTCGTGAAGAAATTTATGGGTCATTATAAATGTATAAAAGAATTTTTAGAAAACGGCTTTCCACTGCCCAAAAAGAGAACTTCTACACAAATCTTCTAGATGAGTGGATGCAATAGTTCGTGAAGAAATTTATGGGTCATTATAAATGTATAAAAGAATTTTTAGAAAACGGCTTTCCACTTCCCAAAAAGAGAACTTCTACACAAATCTGTGAGCACTCCCCGCTATTATTATTATTATTATTATTATTATTAGTCTTTATTACTTGGAAACATCAAAGAACAGCAACACAAAGAATAGCGAAGTAAAGGGCGAGGCTGCAGTACGATACTGTTAGAAGCCTAACCGTAACTAAATGACTAAAAATAAAACTAAAACTAGAGAAGAAATGTAAAAACAGAAAAATTACGAGCCGAGACAAAGAAAAGAAGGAATATAGAGGTGACAGGAATAGTGTAGAGATATATATCGTCGAGCTTTACATTTAAAATCAGGAAACGAATTTAGCCCTCGAATATCAGGTGGAAGGGAATTATAATAGTAATCCGCGATATAAGAAAAGGAAGGACTATCGCACCCACAAAGAGAACCCCACCCCTTCCAGAAACCTGCCCAAGTCACACCAGGATATTCCCAAAAGTCCACGAAAGCCAGTGACAGAGATACCGATGCTATAAATCGTGCGCCCACGGTTCGCGCGGAAACGAAGCAGCCCCGAGCTCATTGAAAGCGCGAGGGCGTATAAAGCCAGCCCGTCCTCCGCCACCTCGCACCCCCTCGGCGAACAAAGATCGCGCCGCGGAAAATGATCCGTGGAGAGATGCTCGGCCGAAAACGAGAAACGACCGCCTAGGCTCGCGGCGACCGCGGGAAATCAATATCTCCGAAATCATTCGCCCCCCTTACATCGCGCGACGCGGACCACCGACTGCGATGCAACCGCGGATCCTGGGCGAGCCTCCCTTGGGAGCGTAGTCGCCGAAATGGAAGCTCGCCCAGCCTCCTCGGAAGGAGGATTTGAGGGACCACTGTCCAGCAGGTGGACGGCGCGCGCTTGGAAGTTCAGATGAGGGTTGGTGGATGCACAGATCTGTACCGAAAGAGCGGGGTCGCGAAGGATGACGCGGAGGAGCAGGGAACGCGGGCTGGTATGAAGAAGAGCGGAAGGAAGAAGCCGGTGCGAGTAAGGCGGACAGTGAAAGCAACCGCGGTGGACGAGGAAGGGCTGAGGGTGTGGGCGGAGGAAGCGAAGGGGCGCCTAGGGGATAGTATCGCGGAGGGTGGAGGGTGCAGAAGGACCTGCGCGCGAATTTCCCGCGTTCGCTCAACCTCATATTGATCCCACCCCAGTAACTCCCCGCATCCTACTATAGCGGCCTGGCTGTAGGGGGTTGAAGAGGGGAAGCGGGGCGAGGGGGCGGGTGGGGGCGCGGGTGGGGCAGGAGGTGGGTGGTTGATCGGCGTATACACGGAAGGAGGGAACGTCGAGGAGAATCAGAGAATCGTGGACTACGGGTGGTCCAGCGTCGCGGTGCCTCTGCTCTGAAACGCGTTGCCCGTGTGTCGTCTGCGTGCCCTGACTACGGCTCGCTGTGTGTGTGTGTGTGTGTGTGTGTGTGTCACGGGTGCCCGACACCCTCGCGTCGACCCTTTGCATACGAGTAAATATCGTCCTCTGTGACCGACGTCGGTGGCTGGTCAAAGGAAGACGCCGCGAGGGAGAGAAGGTGTGAACAGTGGTGGTGGTGGTGGTGGTTTTCAGGGCTAAGCTCGCGTAAGAGGTGAATTGGTGCGTCAGGTGCAACGGGATCCGCTCGACGAGAGAGCAGAGCGTCGGAAGGATCACGTGAGACGCCTCGATCTCGTTAGCCGCGCGCTCACTTTCCCCGTTAGCCCGCGCGCGATCGATGGCTAATGGTAATAAAAGGATCGCACGCGGGTCGATCAAGTGGCTCGCGATCCACTTCAGGCGGTCTGGCCCAGGCGTCTGTTGCGCGCCTCTGCCCCGAGGCGGGCACAGACGCGCGAATTTCCTGGACACGACCGTTTGTTTCCGCTGCAGGCTGCTGGCGAGCGCGCGCTCCTCGCGTACCCACGTCGTAGCCGCGAATCGGAAGCCCTGCTAAGTAGTTGCGTCTGCGAGGAAAACGTGGCTATTACGCGTGCACGTTTCTTTCTGCGAGGCGTCCCTCGGGCGTCGACTGGTGGATGCCCTGGTCGATGTCCTCGAAAGGGATCGTTCCTAGCATCGTTGTTGGAGGAGTCGGGGCGAGGCACGGAATGGTAGCTTCGAGATCCTTCGCTAGGAGGAGAGCCACCGAGATCGGGGGGGGGGGGGTAGTCTGGTGAAAGTATTCTGTGCGTGAAGGATGCCTCGCGAATGATTAATTAGAGGTAGAAAGCTGGAGGATATCGCGAAGGTCCTAGAACGTAAACGTTGGTGGTTGTCAGCTGGTGATTGAACACTGCGTCACGGAGTGTTCGAGGTTTCGAGGGTTTGTCACTGGTTTTTCTACTGGGAAGCAAGAGCGGTGGTAGAGCTGGGATCTAGATTCGAAAGATCTTGTGAATTCCGTTGAATCCTCTGCTGTGCTTTCAGTAAATACTGCTATGCATTGCTAATTATTGTGTCTTTACTATCACGCGAGGGGTGAAATCATCCCCCAAAGTTGTCACGTTTTTTTCGTTTTTGAAGTATAACTTTGCAACGTTGCTAAACAGAATAAAAATTTAAACATAAGAACTGTTCAGTTTTAATGCTCTGTTGTGCTACCAAAAGAAAAATAAAGTTATACTTAAAAAAAAAACGGGATAACTTTAAAGGCTGATTTCACCCTTTCACAGTGAATTTCCGCAGAAATTAAACGTAATTTCTCGGGTTGAAAACTTCTTCTCGTGAGTGCGCTTCAGAGTCAGCTTCAACTGGCTAGGACAGTAGAAGTTAAAAAACTATATCTATCGACGAAACGTCAATAAAATCGTAATCTCCTGCCCCTCTGCTCTGCTCTACAAAACTAGATTATGGAGAGAAAAAAGTATGATGTCGTTACTGCTCCAGGAGCATGTTTATGGAAACAACAGACCGCGGGTTCGATAACGTGGAGCATCATCTGCGAGGAGGAAAGCTTCTGCGGTAAACCTTGTTGCTGGTTGCAGCGTTGCATTTCATGAATAGTTGAAAATGTCGGATGTAAAGCCGTCCTTTGAGATTGGAAAAGCATTTCCATCTGGTCGATGGGGTCGCTCGCCTGCAAGCATCTGAATAAAAACGAGCCGTTTCTTTTAACGTACACCCGAGAATATATTTTAACGTATGAATAGTGACCTCGCAGAATAACTCGAAGCGTATTTTCTCTAATTACGCGATCTCCGTGATCGACCGCCATAAAAGTTACAATAACAGACGAAACATTTCGAAGTGGCCAGCGATCATGACCATTCCAGATGTTACACAGATACGTATATCCCTAAAACGCTAAAAGCATATAAGCGGCGTAATATTACTGTCTTCTTTCAGTGGCCGTAAATATGGTTACGATAGTCCGCATAATATTAACAGAGAGGATGACGGTCCCCGTTGAGGGGGCCATCGAAGTCCACTAAATTTCCGCGAAGTTGCGACAGAGATTGTCTAATGGGTCGCGAAAGAAACCACCCGCGCGATTTAGAGGGAAGATACGCGGCGTGTTCGATTCAACGATCCCATAATGGCGCATAATGGAAACCGGCACGGTTCAGCCTTGCCTCGTTGACCGCGCGCGCTAACTTTACTATCGTCGCGAGATGTAATCGCCGAGGTTCGCCGCCGCGAATGAAATCCACGCAGCCTGTGGCCCACTCTCGATGGAACGCTGCTGCCCGGCCGTATCCGCGCTAAGCGAGGGACACGAATGTATCGCGGCCCCAGTTTTCTAGTCGCCGGGCGATATATCGCGAGCGATATCGCTTCCATCGCGTGCAACAAATTAGTTCAGGTATCTCTGTTGGTCTCGATTTTTAATGTTCCACGGTTGGCGGGGAAAATGGTAGACCGTGCTTTCGGATAACGCATGCACGGAGCTCCGAGGCGGATAAATTTTAGATACACGAGGTGGGTACGTAGTTTTATCGTTAGTTGAGTACAGTGGGAGTTGGAGAGAAATTTTCATAACGGAAGTCACAGAGATTCAGAGGTACGTGGGGGGGGGCGGGGGGGGGGGTTGGTTTCTTTGTAGATTCGAGTGCTTTTGAGATGGAAAGGTCAGGTGCGCTTGGAATAGAGCGACCTGTGATCTTTGAAGCTTTTACGATTCAAGTTTTCTTGTAGTGTGTGTATAGTAGGGGTGTGCGGGTACCAGACTTTTCGGGTCGGGTCGGGTAAAATCGGGCGGGCTCGGACGGGGACCCGGGACAGACGGGCCTACGAGTAGTCCGAGTGTGTCGTGTAGCTCGATTGTATCGGGTAGCCCGATTACTTCGGGTAGCGTGATTGTGTCGTGTAGCTCGATTATTTTGGGTAATGCCTTGCTTGATAAGTTGATATACATATTCAACTTATGCACCTTACATACAAAATTAATATACAGGTTGTAGGTATCGAATGAAGGTCATTTTGAATAAATCCGTTAGAAGCATTATTTTTTCACGTGAAAATTATCTTATTCTAAAGTTACATATAGGTAAAGATTTTGTACATGTTTGCCGAGTACTCGGTTGTTTAAAAAAGCTGAGTATGTATATCAACTTATCAAGCACCACATTACCCGAAATAATCGAGCTACCCGACACAATGAAGCATCCGTTCCTAAGTACAAATTGAATACAAAATTAATTCTTCGCGATGTGTAGAATTCAAAACACCCCTTTTATAAAAAAAAGAATCACGTTCCTAAGCGATAGAAGAACTGCTGTCCAGAAACCTGAGCTTCCGGGGGGTTAATTGCCGCGCATCGTGGCGCAAGGAAAATGATTGATCGCGGTCAGGAAAGTTTCAATATCGTGCCCCATTACGAGTTAATACCCGGAATCGCGTTTCCACGGGAACCAAGCGGACTGCTCGTAAATAGGCGAGACGGAAAAGTTCCTGAGCCCAGGGCTCTCGAGCCGAAAGCCAGCTGGTGCCGTTCAGGTTGCCGTCCGCGCGAATGCTCGCGTATGACTCACGGGGATCGCAGAAAGAAAGCGTTTCTGCCGCGATCCGTGGCCGGGAACGGCCGTCCGCGGATAAAAGTAACGATCTGAATGCGCGCAGATAGAGAGCGGACCTGTGGCCTAGGTACGTGCGTGCGTGCGTCAGCCCCCGAGATCGCGATAAATCATTAACCGGGCGTGTTTATCGGCCGTGCACTCGGGCGAAATCCCGCGCAGCTAGGCTGGATTTATGCCCACCGCCCATCGATCACGATTGCCGATCGATCGCTCCTGACTGGCGAATCGGGAGCAACAGGCGAGCAACGATCCATCGCGATTACGGTAGCCCGTGGATCGTGGCAGGGCCATGTGCGCGGGAATGTCAGGTGCCTTTCCTTAATTATTAACAATGGCAACGACTAATTAGCCGGATCTCGCGGTTTCGACTAGACGGGCCAAATTTTCCATTCCTTTAATTCCAACGAAATCCTGACAGTCACTGAACTAGGGTTCCTAATCTGTGAATGAGTTCAAGAACACTTTCGAAAACTTTAGATATCTTTTTCGTTCTTAATTAGACGATTTTGTGAACCCAGTTTGTTTTATTGAAATCTAAGAAGCTATATGTAATTGGTGAATTTTAGTTTTAAAGAGGTATCTTGTATTTTTAACCCTTAGGCTACCTCTATAGCCACTATATTGGCACGGTTCTACCCCCTCGCCTCTATGGGACCTATTGACTACTTATACATAAAAAATTTTGGAAAAAAAGGACCCCTATTTTTACGAAAAAATAGCGGCAGCCTAAAGGTTAACTAAATAAAAGCAGCTGAATATTGACACTGGCGCTGCTCGAACTCGCCCATAGAAATAGAGTCGCGTGAATTTCGTAAACAAGAATTTGATTCGGGTGATATTGAACGAGGACCTGAGTATCAGAATAGATTGCTTGATGTAGCTTGCGTAATTGTTGGTTACCTTCAATACGAAGCTTCATCGGGGGTGCCGTTGAGTTCACGGTCGATACTTCCGTAGGGGTTAATATCGTAACACAGGGTACCGCAAGCGTCGTGCCCACAATACCGTTCAATCTACGTGAAAGGGATGCTTATGTCATGAAGGGTGAAGCGCATAACAGGCTGCTTTCTTCGACAGGTCGCGTCCCGGTATGCTTGGCGGGAGTCGCAATTTTCGACGGACTTTCGTTAGAGTTTTCTCTGCCTTTTTCTGTCGGGGGCTCCACAGGTTGCGCAATGTAAATCGGGCTGGCCTGCCTGTCCAATATCGAGGCTCTGTCCACGATGGGGAACGAGCCTGACCCTGCACTCAGGCTATCTCTATTCTTCCTCGACGTGCACGCGATGCACCGCCTATTTCACGCGCGTTAGAACGACTCTCCTATAGTGGGAGGACGCTCTGCTCTCCACGGTGGCTTGGAAGGAATGTGTGTCGCGGTTACTGGCGGCGTGGAACGAGTCTATCTTCATGCTTTTAAATTTGGGGTCTTGGATTTTTCATGAGGTCTAAGAGCTTCCTGAGAACAGGCAGGAGATGGACCATCCTTCATACACTATCTTTCAGCCGAACAGTGGTACTCTCATCGCCATACACATTGTGTACCATTATCAGGGGCGGATTTGGGTATAGGCTAAGTAGACTGCAACCTAGAGCGGCAAATTTTGGGGAGCGGCAACTTTTGGGAAGCGATCAATTTTGGGGAGTGAAAATTTGGTGGCAAATTTGGGGGAGCGGCAAATTTTAGGAAGCTGAAAATTTTGGGGAGCAGCAAATTTTGAGGAGCGACAAATTTTGGGAAGCGGAAAATTTTGAGAAGCTGCAATTTTAGGAAGTAGCAAATTTTGGGAAGCGACAAATTTTTGGGAGCGGCAAATTTTGGGAAGCGATAAATTTTGGCGAGCGGCAAGTTTTCGGAAGCGGCAAATTTTGGGAAGCGATCAATTTTGGCGAGTGAAAATTTGGTGGAGTGGCAAATTTGGGGGAGCGGCAAATTTTAGGAAGCTGAAAATTTTAGGAGGCGGTAAATTTTGTGAAACGATATATTTTGGGAAACCGCAAATTTTGGGAAGCGGAAAATTTTGAGAAGCTGCAGTTTTAGGAAGCAGCAAATTTTTAGAGCGACAGGTTTTGAGCGATATAAATTGGAAAAGGGTTAAACACAGAGGCTTGAGACATCTATAAAATCAATTCACAAAATCTTTTCTTTCATATAGCGAATTAGCGATGACTCGGATATGAGTTGCCATGTTGAATTAATTTTGAAATTGTCTTGACTGTTTTAAATTAAAATATTTGATGATATTTTCGCCTAAAGGGTAGGCGTTTGGTATCCGCCCTTGACCATTATTTCTATCAAGAATCTAAATCAGTACCCTACAAAGAAGGCAATGATGGTGGTATCTTTCATAATTAGCTTCTCAGAAGGTGTCAAACATCACCCCGTCTGTAATTATGACACCTAGGGAGCCTTCCTTCATTCTATTAAATTTCGGGTCCTGGATTTTTCATCACGCCTAAGAGCTTCTTGAGAGAAGACAGGAGATAATAAAGCATCTTTATTACTCGCCTCTACGGGTTTCATTCGGATCGCTGGTCCATTCAGGACCACCTTCTTCATAAACATCCCATCTTCTCGTCGAACAGCATACGCATTGTGTACCATTATTTCTACGAGGGATTTAAACCACCACTCCTTAATGTAAAGGCGGTGTCTTTCATAATCAGCTCTCAAGGAGACAAACATTACGACACCTTACGAGTTTACTTTCATTCTGTTAAATTTTGGAGTCCTGAGATTTTCATGAGGTCTAAGAGGTTTCTGAGAGGCTTCAAGAAATAGGGCAAACATTAGAGAGTATCTTTACTCGACATTACGTGTTTCATTCGTATCACCGGTGCACTCCGGACCACCATCTCCATTTTCTTGTCACTCAGTACTTTCCTCACCGCGCGCAGTGTGCCCCAGAATTTCTACCAGCAATCTAAATCAGCACTCGTCGAATTAAAGGTGTCGGTGTCTCTCATAATCAGCCTCCAAGAAGCAGGCAAACATCCAGCCGTCTATAATTGCACCTCCTAACGAGCCAAGCTCCTTGTTTTTCCTTATCTACGCCCACGGCTGATGGTAAAAGGTGAGAAGCAAGAGCGTGATACAGAAAGCCCGGGCGAGAGACGCGCAACGGGCACCTCTTAACATCGCCCGTCGCTCCAGAAGCATTCCCAGCACTTCAGGATTGCAATCCTCGTTCCTCGAGCTTAATATTTTTTATGGAGGCGCTGATGCCGCGTTTGTGGAAGCCTCCTTTTTGCCTCCGTGCCGTGCGCAGTCCGCGCTACGTACACGTACGTGGCCGGATTCTCCGAGATTTACGCGAGCCGCATGCAATCCTCTCACGTGTGCCGCGAAATGCTACAATTTTCCCTCTCGCGTTCGTGACGAGTTAGGGTCCGGCGATTCTTCATCGTTCCCTCCCCCCCCCCCTCCCCCCTCCCGGCTGGCAAGCCACCTTCGTGACGCGCCTATGCGCGCCGCAACGGAATTATCAGCCGTTTTTATACCTCTTTCCCGCTTTCCAGTGGAAAACGTTTCGTCACGCGTTTCGTGTAAAACCGCCTATTATCGGCCCCCGACACGGCCGCGTACGCGACTCGTTATCGTGGAAAAGCGTTTACGCGAACGCGAACGGCGGCAACCGCATCGCGCTTCCGATAATTCGCGAAGTAGCTGCACGATAACTTTATCGCGCGCGTTCGTGGCATCGGTTTATTGGCTCTGAAGTAGCGGGGGCGTCGCGGAAACCGCGATGGGATCCAATTTCCTCTGATCTATGGCTTTTCGCGGTGGGTTCTTGGTGAAGATTGGGGAATTAAAATTTGAAGTCTCTGGTTTAGCGGTATGTTATTGTGAAAGTTCGAAGACCGGTGGATTCGTGGAATTTACGTTACTTTAAATGCGGAACCACACTTTCGGCATTTGACGAATACCGAGTATTCGGCATCCGACAAAATGTTCGCCGAGGTATTGGCGTATATCTCCACACTGTGCGCTTATTCGGAAAATGACAAGCATTTCGATTCGAATATTCCGACAGAAGCACGCGCAAACATTTGGTAATCGGCGGATAGCGAACATTTGTCTGTGACGCTGGACCCACACATTCGCTGAATGCCGAATTTTTGGAGATCGTTAAGGCGTACTTTCGTGTAACTACCCGGTTTTTAACATCTTCAGGAATTTATTTAAGAAAATCTGTAAGTTTATATTGTCTGGCGTTTTGCCCACAGATTAAGGTATGTTTGAAGTAATACTCAGAATTTTTTTGAGTCTTTTTATTTTCAAAAAATTCTTCAAAAAATTATTTTCCGTCGGGCGATGATGTGGGGACTATTATAGCCACCTAAAATGGAAAACTAAGGTTTATTTTCTTTATTCTGGTTGCCGCTTTGGCTGGAATCACGGAAGCCCCCTAAGAAATTAATTTTAAAGAACGAAAATAGTTAAGTCTTTAGTGAAAATCGAATATTTTTTTCCAAAATGCGGTCATTCTGAAAATTTTTATTTTTAGTGGCCAACCAAAACGACAACCATAATAAAGAAACTAAACCTTAATTTGTCCATTTTAGATGACTGTAACAGTCCCCACACCATCGCCCGAAAGAAAAGAATTTTTTTGAAGGAGCTCACATATATATGCAATAAAAAACTCAAAACAATTCTGATTGTGAGTATTATTTCAAACATACCTTAATATGCAGGCAAAACGCCAGGCAGTACCTATAAACATATAGTTTTTGTTAAATAAATTTCCGAAGATGGCGTTGAAAAACGGGCAGTATACACTAGACTACCCTCTTAAGGGGTCATTCTGGTAATCACTCCGCAAAATTCGGCAACATTCGGGTTTTTTTTTCTCAGTGAATACAATGAATAACAATGTCAAACTTTTTTTTCATTTATTAAGCTACTTATAACGTATACGGAACAATTTTTTAAATACACTTTTAATTGTGTTTTTTCAATGTTATCTGGAGTTAAAAATCGCGACCTTGAAAAGAAATACCTCCTTGGCGGGAGTGATTCAAGCTCACAGACTCATCTGAAATAAAAAAAAACCAAACTGATTCATAATCATTATGAGTACCGCTATCGCAGGTGCCAGAATTAGCCACGGAAGTCAAAATTTAACAAAATTGCGCGCATTCTAACTTCGAGTCTCGAAGTTTTCCATTTTTACTTGAAGTTTGAATGCGCGCAATTTTGTTAAATTTTGACTTACGTGGCTAATTCTGGCACCCGCGATAGCGGTACTCATAATGATTAAGAATCAGTTTGGTTTTTTTGGTTCAGATGAGTCTGTGAGCTGAAATCACTCCCGGCATCTTTTCAAAGGCGCGATTTTTAACTCCAGGTAACATTGAAGAAACACAATTAAAAGTGTATTTAAAAAATTGTTCCGTATACATTTTATGTATCTTAATAAATGAAAACAAGTTTGACATTGTTATTCGTTGCATTCACTGAGAAAAAAAACCCTGAATTTTGCGGCGTGATTACCAGAATGACCCCTTAAGTGAATATTGAAATATTCAAATGTCAATTTGAGTTCGCGAGCGGACTAAAAGTGTCACAGTGTCCCAGGGTTGATTTCATATCTACTCGATCGAGCATCACACGTGCATCTAACAGATATCATCAAGCGATGCCCCACTAATGTCGTTTAGCTGAGTCATGTGAATGGAAGAAGAACAGCTGCACCACGGAAGAGCGATTTCCAGAGCGTTTCTAAGCCTTTTCTCCCCTATCGTCCAATTTCTTCCCCTCGGCTGACTCGAGGCCCTAATCGTCACTTGGCCCGTCGTCTCCAGAGCCACTCTTTCGCTCGTTATCAACGTCTGAATTGCCACCGAGTTTATCTTCACGGGTTGCAGCACCCTGGTCGGTTGATCTAGAATCTCCGAGAGCCAGAAACAGAAATAAACTCCTAACGCTGATCAATAGGAATCATTAAATTACAAATTGTATGAGTGCTTCGAGAAAGAGGATATCAATTTTTCTCGAGAAGGTTGTAAATATCTAATACCATTTTAAGGAAGTTTCCCTAGCGTGGCGGCTTAAAAATATAGTTTCTTCGGAATTTGTTTCTAAAAAATTACTTTCTTTATCAACTCAAAACTTTGTTCGTTGCTTGTACTATATTTGGAGAATATCACCTACAAGCAACCAACAAAGTTTTAAGTTGAGAAGCACAGTAATTTTTTAGAAATAAATTCCGAAGAAAACTATATTTCTAAGCCACGACTAACCACACCAGGGAAACCTCTCGTTCGAATTCCACTATCAGAGTTCAAAGCTTTCTCCATGGAGACCTCGGCATCGGGTTCAAAGATCCCCTCACTGGAGTCTGCCCATGAACACCCAAAGCTGTATCCGCTGGCTTCTAACTTCTAACCGCCGTGCTTCACTTCGTTCTCAGAAGCCTCCCGTGAATCAAAGTGTTCTATTCACCGTTCCAGCCGACACGTCTCCCAAACGACGCACCGCCCGGATATATCGAGCCCCGTTCGTCTAAACCTCCAAGGTCCTGTATCCTGCAGACTTACATACAAACGGCGACCCAGGCGTCCACTTCGATCCCAGCCGCGCGAGCTAGCCGACATTTCCCTCCTCCAAAGTAAACCGAAAAATGGCGAGCACGTGAAACGAGCAGTGCAACGCTCGGCCAGCGTTCCGCTCGTCGGTTATCCATTCAAACTAACGAGTAATCTCCTAGCAGATCGATGCCAGATTGCTGGTCTAAAATGCGGCTCCGGGTGCACACAGGCCGCGCCGCGGAAGAACGTCGCCTCCGAGATAGCCAGCGTAGCAGAAAGAGGCTGGCTGCCTCGACTTCGTTATTACTCGATTATTGCTGTTGCCAGGCTAATCTCTGCCGGCAACCCCGCGGCTTGTACTTAGCACTTAGGCGGATAGTGTTAGGCGGCGGTAAGAACTGACCCCCATTTTGTAACCCCACTTAAGTCACCGCGGAGAGTAGCTGGCATCGGTCTCGAGAAAGTGACGAGAAAGAAAAATCAAAGCATCCGCCTATCGTTACGGGCGGATAACCTCGACGGTTCCAGCCTCACCTCTCGGCATCCAGCGACGTCTACCCGAGCTTCATGGAAAACGCGATCTTCTGTCAGCAACCCTGTTCATGGGTGTTTGGTATCGTGGAAGACAGTGGCGCACTCAGGATTTAATCTTGGGGGAATCCGCGTTGAACGGATCAAATATTTTCAATGCAATTTTAACGAAATTTGTTAGAGGATTATAAAAGTTTATTTCAAGAATAAAATCCGGCTTTCTTTTCTCTGTACAATGCCCCTTCTTTGGGGGACGCCAGGACCCATTGACTCCCTCTGGGCAGGGACTTCTACCGAAACTGAAAATACCGGCATGATACCGGTATTTTTCGGTTCCATCTTCAAAACCTTTATAGAAACCGAAATACGCAAATACCGGTATGACGTCATACCGATATATGCAAACACCGGTATATTTACCTATATTTACTGGTAATTTTTTCGATTTTCGAATTTTATTACAGCTTTCAAAATATTATTAGACAAGAATTTATACGCTAAACGTATACTAATATATTGGTATTTTTATGAAAAGATATTACGTTTTGTCGATGTTTTTGCAGCTCGAATTAATAAGGGCTATGAAGATATTACTTTAATCTACCATGTCACCGAAAGAAGAACCAGAAAATACTGGTATTTATTTCGGTTTCGGCACTTCAATGATTTCGGTATTCACCTATTTCGGTTCTATAACGGTTTCGGTCCTCGTCTGTTTTGGTACGATATCGGTTTCGGTATAGCTTTGTTGACGTAATACCGGTATAAAAATCATACCGGTTTGAAGTCCCTGCCTCTGGGTGCGCCACTGGTGGAGGTTTAGCTGATTGTGACTGGTGTAATAGAAATCGGGGGTGCACAATGATTTTCGAAGGTTCATGGCGAAGATGAGGGATGTGAGTTTCATTTGGAAGACTTGAAATAGAATTATTTTTTTAACTCTGCAGAGGAAGCTGGTTAGAGAAACTGGATCCGCGAAAAGTTATCTTATAGTGAAATGTAAATATTAAAAAAATTTGCAAATTTCTCAACGAGAAACTGTAAATTTCAAACGTAAATTTGACGTCGTTAGCGCGCTGTATACAAAAAAATGTTGAACTTGGAAGTTCCTTTTAATGATTTTGAAAGGGTCCCGAGACAAAATTTAATTAGGAAACGCTGAGTTAGGGTTTTATGATTACGGAGTTGTTAATAGATTGCCATTTAGTTTCGTTGGATAAAATAATATTTCTGCACTTCATGGAGTGTGATTAATTATTGTGAATTTTAATTATGTAGTTGACTGTGCTTCGGCATCGCTTAGCCACCGAAGAATTTCGTTCGAACCTCGAAGAAAGTTGAATGTTCTGCATAAGTAATTTGAATGAAGCTCGTGAAGCTCAATGAAGCTCGTTACACTGTTATCGGCGTTTGATTAACGAGAGATTGCGAAAGATCGCGTGCAAAGGAAGGATGGATGGAAAAAGTAAGTTTCCCCAAGGTAAGCTAATTAGAAGTTTGACGAAAAGTAGCTGAAATGATACTTGTTAACTTCATTAGCACAAGCTTCAACTGAGCTGCAACAATTCCCTTCATTCACTCGCTTTACTCACGATCTTCTCGTTCCCCTTTCAAATTCCAGTTACAGACTTCCCTGTCATTCCACAACGCCACGCAAAGTCATCATTCGAAGTA
Source organism: Andrena camellia (assembly GCA_029448645.1). Classification (NCBI taxonomy): domain Eukaryota; kingdom Metazoa; phylum Arthropoda; class Insecta; order Hymenoptera; family Andrenidae; genus Andrena; species Andrena camellia. The sequence goes on from CM055677.1 coordinate 12,019,907, forward strand.
ATTCTATGCCCGAATCAATTACAGCGTTCGCTTGTTCAATCTTCATCGAATTAATACAATATTCCACGCGCATCGATGCAACGTCCCCATAAAACATTCGCGATTGAGTTTCCACGTTCAATCAACGCGATTAAATTGAGGACCTCGCAGCAAGTGAGGGTGGTGTGTAGCTCCATTTTTGACAGTTTTTTGAGTTATAACGTGTAATATACGTAAAGCGTTTTATTGCAAACAAATAAAAATAGAGATATTAATATTGCAGAATATTCTTTCGCCAGGAATAGAAATAAAAGCTTCTCAACTCAATAACTACTACTTATTCTGTGAAAATATATATTTTTCAATTAGCATTCTCTTTTCAATATAAAGTCAAAGCAATAATTTTATAAACCATTTTTTTTTCTAATTTATCTAAAGTTGGTAAAGATGAAGCTGCACCCCTCGTGCTGAAAGATCCTCAATTGCTGGCCCAGCTTTTATTCCCAGGATACGTTATTAAATAATCTCACGCGTTAACCCCAAAGTTAACTTTTCCCATCCGAGTCCTTAAGCACGCGTTCGCCAATCGAGGTGTTGATTCGCCGAGCAGGAGCGTTCACTTTCTCGCGGCCGAATGAAAATTTCCAGCCACTGGACGCGTCGCGCTCCAAGGTCCAGCGCTACGGAGAAGCATGGCGGAGGGAAAAGTGCCCCAGTGAGCTGGCTCGGCGACTTAGTTTCCGCGCCCTTTAATTACCTGCAGGCTCGACAGCGAGCAGCTGCTCGATGAAGTTGTCATTACGGCTGTAAAGAGGCTACCACGGCCCGGTGCTCCCGTCAATTTTCACCTCGCGACGATACGCGGAAAGGTCGGCGCCGCTCGTCGAGAGTGTCATTGTCCAGTTTACGGTCCGAGATCCTTTGTTCGCGGCACTCGACGGCGCTCTGTCCACCTTTAACGATCGCTGGCTTCGTCATCGGGGACATCCTATGACTCTTTCCAGGCGGAGATACAACGCCCGGGCGAGAGCGATCGCCCTCGGCTGGAAATCGAACGATGGAAAGTGGGCGCGAACAATGACGTCGCCAGAAGCACGAGGTGGCTCGTGGGCGTCCCGGGGTCCGCGCTCACCGTTGCCTCCGTGGAAACGCTGTCGAAACGCGGCTGGAACGCCACAAAGGATCCCCCCAAGTGCGTTCACCGTCCTTTCGAGATCCCCGCGCCCTTGGGATTCCTTTCGCGGGTACCCGCGCGCATCTTGGCCCCGACATCTTGGCCGTGAAGCGAGATAAAGCTCCATAAACCAGGCGCAACGCTTTCCCAACGACTGGCGAATAGAGACCCCCGCGGAATAGGCGCGTTTTAATTGCGCCAGCGTCGCGAATCCTGCGCCAAGGACGACGCGGGTCCGCTCGTAAGCAGCGCAAGAAACGTGGCTGGATGGTCGTAAGGACGTCGAGCGACGATCGTTTAGGGCGCACGTAAATGTTGCGTCGAATTTCGACTTGTTTGGCGAGAGGTGCAGGTGACACGGGGTAGCAATGGCGATGGCAATTGAAATGGGGTGGCTCCTCGTGGAAGAATGAATGGAAAAGGGAAGGGCAGTTATCTTCCAAACGAGGCTCTCTTTTCAAAGATCGACCGAGTGTATTAAAATTAAAAGAAAATTGAAGGTAAATAATATCTATCTCTCTTTACCTCTAAAGGGTTTCCCGGTCGATAATAATATAATAATAATATTTATGAAGACTTAAACTTAAGAGGTTATGCCTACTTGTAAGATCTGAAAACACAAGTATTTTCGGGATTTTATTTTAAAAACTTGAATACTTTTTTTAATAAATGGTTTTATACTCGAAAGTATATATTTTAAAGTTCTTGTAGTTTTTTTTGCAATGCGATATCTAAATAAATAATGGAATTATAGGCGATCTCCCGGCAGTGTTTTTTTTTTTTATTTAAACACTTTAGGGTGACCATTGTAGCTTTGACCTGCTTCATCAGAAATAAAAGATTCGACCTAATTTAGTTAGTATATTAGATTATCTGGTCCTTAAGGGGTCATGCCTAGTTGGCAAGCGAAAAAAAAACGTGATTTTCGGGAATTTTTTGTGAAAAATCTAATGTATATATTTTACAACTATTTGCTTAGTTTAAAAGTACATATATTCAGCAACTCTCAGTAATTTTGTTATAGAAAAATATTAAAAAATGAACGAATAACAGCCACTCTCCCGGAAGCTATTTTTTTTAGCGGTGAGCACGATTTCTCAAAGCCGGATCATCTGAAATCGAGAAGTGAAGAAGATTCTGTTAGTATATGAGTTTATCTAGTTCGTGAACGAAGGATTTTTGTTTTCGATGAAAACTCTATTTTTAATTCACGAAAAACGAACAATTGAGACATCGAAAAATCATGATTTTGCGTAAAACGGCCGCCATTTTGTCTGAAATCATTTTATTGAAAAATCCTTCGTTCACGAACTAGATAAATTCATGTACTAACAGAATCTTCTTCACTTTTCGATTTCGGATGATTCGGCCCGGAGAAATCGTGCTCACCGCTAAAAAAATAGCTTCCGGGACAGTGGCTGTTATTCGTTCATTTTTTAATATTTTCCTATAAAAAAATTACTGAAAGTTGCTAAATACATGTACTTTTAAAATAATCGAATAGTTGTAAAAAATATACATTAGATTTTCCAGAAAAAATTCCCGAAAATCACGTTTCTTTTCGCCTGCCAACTAGGCATGACCCCTTAATCGTGGCCTTTCCGTTGCGTAGTTTTTATTTTACAAATGAAAAGTGACGAAAAATGAGAGCGATTCTGTGGCGAAAATCGATATTTTTCCCATTTTGTAGCCAATTAATGTTTCGAAATAAAGAACGATTAAGGCCTAGATAATCTAATACAGTAACTAAATTCCCGCGAATTTTTTATTACGGATAAACCAGGTGAAAATTAGAGTGGTCACCGCAAACTACTGAAAAAAAAATCGCTGCGGGGAGATCGCTGATATTTCTTTTATTTATTTATATTTTCCGTCGCAAAAATTACTACAAGTAGTTTAACACGTACACTTCCGAATACATAAAGGTTTGATTAAAAAAGCCTTCAAGTTTTTCCCCAAAAATTCCCACATATACATGTTCTTTCAGATCTCACAGGTAGGCATAAACCCTTAAACGAAGACTTCAGACTTTTAAAGATTTTAACTTTTATTTAAATGTTACTCTTCGTAGTTAGAATAACTCATAATGTCGATACCTCTTTCTTCATTTCTCCTCAATCTCGCAAAACCACCATCTCTGCTTCCGCTCGATTTGTTTTCAAACGATATTTCTCTGAAACGAAGTTGGCTTCGCTAATGCATTTGTTAAGAATCATTCACAGTTCGCATATTTTTCTGAAGTGTTTGTGAGAATCGATAACATCAACATGTGCCCGTAGGTGGACTTTTGGAGTTCGCATCGATCCCATGCATTTGTAGATGATTCGTAGCTTGGTTTGCACTCGTTGATTATTAAACCATCTTGCCCGATTCCATGAATCTTCAGGCTTATCCATTGTTCGGGACACTGAGCGATATCCACTGGAAGGCGCAGGCTAGATCCACCCACGGACGCCAGAAGTCTCGGGTTTCAGTCGATCCTTCCTTCCCCATCGGAAAAAAACCGTCAAGAGGCGCACCGATGTCTGCCTCCTAGGTGTTGTATGCAAATTTTCTGCCTTCTATCTGCGCCGACGGACATCGGGCGTTATGAATCACCTTGCGCTTCTCGGACCTGGCGTCTCCAGTTGCAAGCAGGAAATAACATCCGACGCTGTATTCGAAACGATTGAAACACATGGATTCTTTTCGCTTCCCCCTCCAACAAGCTCTGCCAACTGTCAAACTATGGATATATATTTAAAACAGGAGCTTGAAATCGTTTTACAACTTTGTGCTTGTCATAGATTTGGACAATGAATTCGTTTGAATTTATTCGACGAAGAATGAACTACATTTTTCTATCTTTTATTATATTCAAAATTCTTATTTGGGTAAAAGTTTTGCCATCTGTGATTCGTCGATTCACAAGTGGATCCAGAACCACCTTCATTTCCTCCTCTTTCATCCGACCTCCTTCCCTTTATTCCTCAGCTTCACCGTTGCCATAAGGGGTTATTCCACTGTGAAAGGTCGGAAGATTAAGCTATTTTTAAAGATTTTTTTCTCAGTAAATACAACATATAATGAAATAAATCTTTTTAGCATTTATTAAGCTACTCTTATATTATTCCAAAAAAATTGAAAAGAATATTTTTAATTTGTGTTACTTGTTTTTTTTTACAGTGTCAATATGGCACCTAAACAAAAACGGTATGTTCGTGGTGCAGGTGATTTCCCGGCTTAGGCTTACCTAAAACAAAAAATTCGAAAAGATTCTTCATCTGTATGGATGTCGCTATCACCCTTAGCTCAATCAACAATTTTTGTCGAAAAATAACCGAGACTTTTCTCAGGGAACATTCGAGAAAGCACCATTTCGGAGAACTTTTTCTTTCAAACCGGCGCCATTTTGTTATTTCTCAACAAAAATTGTTAATTGAGCTACGGACGATAGCGACACTCATACAGATTAAGAATCTTTTCGGATTTTTTATTTCAGATAAGCCTAAGCCGGGGAATCACCTGCTCCACGAATATACTATTTTTGTTTAGATGCCATATTGACGCTGTAAAAAAAACAAGTAAAACAAATTAAAAATATTCTTTTTAATTTTCTTGGCTTTAATATAAGAGTAGCTTAATAAATACCAAAAAGATTTATTTCATTATATGTTGTATTTACTGAGAAAAAAATCTTTAAAAACAGCTTAATTTTTCGACCGTTCACAGTGGAATACCCCCATAAATCATTCTTGCACGTCACCTATTTTCATTCGTTATGAAAAAATTTATCCAACTCCATTGCTGACCTAATTATCCCTGCATCCTACCCGTCAAAGACCAGTCACTCTTCTGCGTTTCGGTAGGTAGTTCGATCAGCATCTTCTCATAAGCTCGCTAGCAGGCTTTACCGCTTAATCGTTCATCTGAATCGAGAAAGCTCGTCAGTGGGTGTGCAGAAAAGTACAGAATGATTGGCCAGTGCGTGTTCCATTGCTGTTAGTATCCAAGGTCCATGCGTAACGAGCGCGCGGGACGCTGGCTTTCCATTTCACGAGAGCATCTTACCTTCCGCGGCGATCGTAAACTCCGTCTATCCGTATGCTCGCGACTCGAGCGCGGGCAGAGCGCGATAAAGTAGGCGTAGGCCTCGCGGTAAATCTGAAAGATCGTTCGCCGACGTGTCGCGAGACGGTCACGCGATCTTCCGCCAAGTAAATAATCACCACCGCGAGAGGCGAGCCGCACTCCATTAACACTTTGAGTGGCGCAAGGTTTTGAGAAATGGCCCTTCAAGTCGGCCTTTCTAAACTATCGTTTCTGTCGAGAAGATTCTGCTTAAGGATGTATTGGACCGATTTTCAAAATGGTACCAAGTTGATGAAAATTTGTGAGATTGTTCTTTCTAATCTTCCTGATGTGCTCCAAAAATTTTAAACGAATTCACTAAACGGTTGCTGAGTTATAACGATTTTAATTTTCACTGATTTGACACGTACTCTTATGGAAACAGGCGATCTTGACAGATAAAACAGCTGAAAAAATGTTGAAGAAATGGTACCAATGTTTTCAATTTTTTTTTTCATGTAGTATATGGGTAGATGAAAATATCTGCCGAGTCTCAATTCTTTTCACTACACCGTTTTAAAGAAATAAATTATAACTTGAGAAAATTGTGAATTCTGGGCATTTTCACTGCCAAAAGTTTAGCAAATAATGCTTGAGAAAGCATTTGTAAAGTGAAAAACACCTTCCTAGGATTAAAAATAAGACTCCAACTGTCGTTCGAGTTCCTTACATCTAGATTTACTATGCTTAAGACGTAGATATTCAAGTATTTTAAATTTCATATACTTTTGTCTAATATTGTACGTTCGATACACCCTTAAAGACGGATTCACGAGTATCAGTTTCCGTGACGGTTCAGTTTCGAATATTCGAATATTCGTTACAAGCCCTACTTTCGACGTTTCCCAGAGAATATCGCCACGCAAACAAGCCAGTCGAAGTGCTGCCCAGCCGCATCCGAGATCCCATCGTTCAGAAACCGTACGCAGCCTGCAACGAGATGTATCCAAACCCTAGCGCGCTAACATCCCGCACAAAAATTATCATCGAACGCCGTGACGAGTTCTCGTTTCGTCGTTCTGGAGGCTGAAAGCATCCGTCAATTCTTGCAGAGTGCGCCCCGCAAAAAGCAGAATAGTCGCGCCATGGTGAACCCGGTCCCCAAGCGTGAGAAGTGAGATGAGAATCGCGGCACCGCGAGGTATGTAGCTCGAGCGGCAGACTTCGCCCCGCGAGAAGTACGCGAGCCGGTGATCGAGCAGCGATCGGGGAATTATAAGGATAGACGGCGTGGGCGTGGGTCGCGTTCCAGCGGCGTAAAAATAGGAAATTTTTGTGTGATGATTCGTTGCACGGCGGAAGAGAATCCAAGGGTCAAGCTATTTTCCTATGATCCCGTTCCGCGTCCGAAAATATCCGCGTGAAGAGGGCGAGCGACGTTTGGCAACGGGGGCGAGATAAAGCTCGAGTAACGGGCCCGGCGATTGCCTCAGATGGAAGAACTGGCGTTCCCACTGAACGTCACCCGATATCCCGGCGATAAGTCAGCGAAGTAGAGTGGCCGGTTGGATTTCCTGACGGTGCCCCGGCCCTGCCCCAGGAATCGATCGTTTCGCGCCGGTGTGGACCACGGGGCTGGGCTCGCCCCGTCGAGATCGCGCGCCATGGACGCCCTGGAGCTGCAAGCGGCCCTGGTGAAGCTGGACCCGGCCACTACGGTCACGCCGATCGGCGCCAGCGTGAAGATCGTGCCGCCCCGTCATCGCATCGCCTTCGCCGTCGACATCGACGAGAGCAGCAACCTGACCCTGGTGAACGCGGCCGCGTCGAACGACGAGAAGCCGAGCAACAACGTGTCCGGCACGCAGCCGAGCGCCCCTAGCAAGCTGCAGCACGCCAAGTCCACGGTGAACCTGGCGCCGCCCGGCCACCAGAACCGCCAGAATCATCAGTACCATCAGCACCCCCAGCAGATAGGGCTGGCCAAGTGCAACATGGCGGAGGTCAGGTGACGCCAGCCTTTCTTCGACCTTATCTTTTATCACACCTACCCGCCGCACAGAAGCAGCAAGCAGCACGCTAAGCATCATCACTCTAAGGAGAAGAGACATAGATCTCATGTGGTGAGTCAGTGGATGTACAAAGTGTTCGATGTATCTAGGTGCGGGAGAATTGTTTGCCTTGTTTAGATGTTGAATCGTAAGCTCGTCGGCGGCCGAGTCCCTCCGACCCACGCGGAATCTTGCTCTTTCTGTTCTTTTTCCGGAGGAATATGTCTGCGATGTCGATGAAGAGTTTGATGCTTGACGAACGGTTTAAATGGAATTCGGACGGATCTAGAGTGCTCGCCTTGTGATCGAGGTTGCCGCTGCCGATAGTGCAGTCTGTTACGCGGTCCGGTTTATGTCTGTGTGCACAGTAGATGGAATATATGTTGCAAGGGCATGCATGATGCACGGAGCGTAGCGAAAGTCTACTGGGACACTATCAGCTGCTCGTTTTTTAACGTACCAGAGAATGTTATTATTATTCGTGACGTCGATTGAGATTCTCGAAGCCTGTCGCCTTGATTTCTTGCAAGCTGTGTCGCCCGTGGCCTTTGTGCTCTTTCAGATCGCACCCGCACTCAGTGCCAGTTCTTCCAAAGAGACATCCATCAAAATATCATTATATAACACTAGGGTGGCCCTTATTTATACGTGTCGAATTTTTTTTTGTATTTCTTTGCTTTCGTCCCTTAATATGGTTTCATTTCATAAAAAAATAGTCCCTGAAAAAGATTATTGCAGTCGGACGACAGGAAAGGGTGCCGACCAGACCTTAAAGTTTAGAATTCATCAATGATTTGAATTTGAAGAATTTCTCAAAAATTGTAAGTCCTATCGAAATTTTGTTCAAATAACATTAAAAGAGCATTCAATTTTCTACAATTGCTGTATATGTAATTTTTTCGTGCTTCTAACCATTTTTTAGATAATAGCCGTTGAATATAGAGGGGTCTGCACTTCGCGCGTCCCACCTGTACGGCGTGACGTGTTGTTTATACGCGCGTAGACGCGGACGTCTCTATATTCAAACGCTATTATCTAAAACATGGTTGGAAGCACGAAAAAATTATATATACAGTAATTGTAGAAAATTGAATGCTCTTTTAATCTTATTTGAACAAAATTTCGATGGGGCTTACCAGTTTTGAGAAATTCTTCAAAATCAAACCACTGATGAATTCTAAACTATAAGTCCTGGTCGGCACCCTTTCCTGTTGTCCGATTGCAATAATCTTTTTCAGGGACTACTTCTTTATGAAATGGAACCATATTAGGGGGCGAGAGCAAAAGAAATCGTGGGTTGAAAATAAGGTCCACCCTAATAGAACACGGCACAGAAGATTCTCCGTCCCCTAAATTCGAGCTCCATCCCGTTCCCTCGAAATCGAGAGGCGGACCGCGAAGGAATCTGTGCACCGAGCGCTTAATCCAGTGACCCAATTCAGCCAATTCACCGCGAGCATCGGCTAGAAGTCTCGCCCGCCTAAAATCGATACATTCGCAAAGTGGCAACATCCATCGCTTCTCGCCCGCCGATGAAACCGACCGCGACGCTCGGCGAGGAGTCCTTTCTTCGCCGAAAACTGTTTCCCGTTACCGGTTGCCTCTCGGTTCGCTGCGCCTTTGTCGCCGAGCTAGCGGATATAATGGCGATGCGCTTCCGCTGATAGCCCACGACGTCTTGCCCGGTGTATAATTCGACGGACAAAGAGCCCGGTTTGCGTCCCGTGACGGTGTGTGGCGGTGCATTTTGTCGCATTTGCCCAGCGACGGTTCCGCGCGGCTTTAATCGTGCACGCGCGCCAGCTGATGCGGTGGAAGGCACGCCTGCACTCGCTGCAAAGCAGTGCATAATGGGCCTATCGCGAGCCACTTACCTACTCTGCCATCAGACTATCGCCAGCAGCCACGGCACGGACATTTAATGGACGTATTTCCGGAACGACGCCGGCCTGCGGGGTAAATGAAGCTACGTGGAATGTCCTTGCGCTGTGACCTGGATTTCTTAAGGGCGCCGTTCGAGGGTGTGCTAGGCGGAGGCGCTGCTGGCGATTATTGATAATGCACGAGCTACGTTATCGATCGGTTTGAATTCGTCGATGGTGTTGTTAGGTGTCAGTGGAACGTTTGGTAACACTTGATGGGGAAGGGTTTGATACCGGGGACAGGTGTATTTGGGGTGTATTAGTGTCTTTTTAAGTGGCAAGAATATTTCATTTACTTGGGTGTTCGCTGTGTAAGTGGATTAAATATTTTAGTATGTACTGGGGTGAAAGAAAATTGTGAGGGAAAGGTAGATATTGTAGAAAGTGGTCACCCAAAAAGTATATCGTGCGAGAGAATTTAATACGGGGGACAGATGTGTTTGGGGTGCATTAGTGCTTTTGTAAGTGGGAAGAATATTTCATTTATTTGGAGGTTCGCTGTGTATATGGATTAAATTTTTTAGTAAGTGGGTTATCATAGAGGGGTGTACTAGGGTGAATGAAGATTGTTAGGGAAAAGTATACTTATACTTACTGTAGAAAATACTCGAAAGAAAGTACATCGTGCATGTTTTTTTTTTTTTTAACTAAATATTGATGAAATATTTCACGTTGAATTTGCTGGTAGAGTAGTGGTGGAAAAAAAATGTTTAAACCGTGAAAAGTAACAGAAATAAGAGGGTTCCATTTGAAAGAATAAGTGGAGGGTTCAGAAACCAATCAGTGTAAGTTCAACTTTCCCTGAAAATGCGTTACGTATTTCAAAAGCCTCTTTATTGTTAAAACTTTCAGTTGATAAATCAATTAAATCACTACTTTCATACGTAAGCAATAAATGGTGGCACTTATATTGACCACGAAATTACTAGTCAAAATTATTCAGAGGACAAACAGTAAAACTCGGCTTTAATAAGGGAGAGTGGGGTAATCGCGAATGCGATGTTACGGCGTTTTAATAAATAAAAACGATGTTCCCTTTCCACTAGCTAATAGTTTAAGTCGTATCCAACGTCGGGCAGAAAGTAATAAATACAGAATGCTCATGCCATTCAAGATAAACACAATTCATTATTTTCATCATGTTTCAAGTAATATTTTGTTCATTTTCAATTGCATGTAATTACTCTTGAATTAATGATACAATTGTTTTTTTTTTTTTTTAAGTTGAAATAAAGCACTTTTTTACCCACATTTTGTGACGAAGGCGTTGCTTGAATCATGATTCTAACTTCTGAAACAAATTCTTTTTTATTTTTTGCTGTCGTGGGGTATTTGACGAACAAATCGGATGGGGTAATCTCGAACCTTCGAGATTAGCAACGTTAACCGATTTTGATGAAATTTTCAGCATGCATAAAACTTACTTAAATCTACAAAAGGGATTTTTGTATTTTCATTACAGGCTCAGAAAAAAAGTTTAAAAAACGACCTTTACTATTTTTCTCGATATTCCGACCAATTGCAATTTTTCTCTAACGCACAAGAAGAGGAATTTGCAAAATACATTAGGTATAGGTTGTAGCAACATTTTTTATGGGTTGACCATTGAAGTCGCGCTTTCTGTGCGACTTCTGCGATGTTTAGCACTCTGTTCGTGATTACCCCACGCCAGTCGAGTAATCACGAACACCAAGGGTTCTGCTTTTTCACTATAAAGTTGATTTTTATTATAATTTTTCAAAAATTCCTCATAATACTTTATAGACGAATAGTTTAAGTATGTTTGTAAATAATAAACAAATTCATTTCTCACATAGTTTTTGTTTTGTTTCCATTTTTGCGTAGGTGTTCGCAATTACTCCACTCTCCCTTACTAATGGATTTACTGATTGGCTTCTGAACCCTCCAAGTATCCCATAGTTCAGGGGTTGCCTAGAATAAACCGGTGATACCAGTCAAGTGACAGGGAACTTGTACCACGTTCGTGCATTCTAAACGCATTTTTCATCGCTTCAAGTTAAATTGGTGTTATCGATAAGCTCCATTATCGCCAGCAACACCTCCAGCTTGAAGCAGACGATCATGTGCACCGTCTTATTACGTTTGAACCTAGTGGATAACCCATTTAAGATGCCCATTGAGAGGAAGCTTTTGATGAACGCGACGCTGAAAGTAAGAGTGCTGCACCTAGCGTGCAATTGAATCTATTCAGCCAGTCGACTTCTATAAAGGAATAGTAATTACCGCGAGGGAATGCAAACGTCATTGTCGATGCCCCTTTTATTGTCTTCGTGCGAAAATTTTCCAGTAATTTCATCCACTACTGTCGATTGAAGTATCCAGCTCTTCGGATTGAAGTTACGAGGGCTGGTTGGTTACTTCATAATAATATAAACCACGACAAAATTAAAATAGATAGATCTAACGAAGTCGTTCTTCCGTACATTCTCATTGATTCGTCACTACACCTTTTCACAAAACATCTTCAAGGTGGCAATTTTTGATGCTCTAGAGCAGCGTTTCCCAATTAAATTTTGCCACGGCACCCTTCCAAACTCGCTAAAATTTAGCAGAACCCCCAACTTCAACAGTTCCTTTTCTATACAATGCGCTGGCGCTGTTCCATTTCAAATTTTGCGGTCAGGTGTGTTGAAATTCGCATTTAAATTTCTTCATAAGATAACTTATCGCGGAACACGAAAATATTTCAGTTAATTTGGAATAATTAAATTCTTATAAATCTATTTAAAATTAATTTAATTTCAGCTAAATACTTCATTCAATTAATTGATTCAGAAATACAATTTCTAAATAAGAATTCATTTTATTCTGAAAAAATACAATTTAAAAATACACGAAAGTTTGAGTTAGTCACTAATTGAAATAAAAGTAATTTTAGTGCCAGCAACAGCGGTTAAACTAGGTATATAAATTAAATTTTCGCCGAACACAGGGTTCAGGAACACCAATTGAGAAATGCTGCTGAAAAAAAACACCCTTCTATTAGAGGTCCTAACAGTTTCCACCCCTCCTGGACCACGCTGTTATTCCTTAACGCATCGACGTTTCTTCTGCTTTCAATCGAAGGATTTAATACAGAGGAGGCGTGCGGGCGAGGATACATCCACGGGATCGTGCAGGGTTGCGCAAAAACTCGGGGGATCGAGACGATCGGCTATCACGCGGAACGAGTTCTATCAAGAGTTCTTGCTCCGGCTGGCGTGAAATCGAAACCCAGTTCTGTTGGATCGCAAATATTGTTGCATTCACTTTTGACAGGAGCACCGTTACACCTTCGCCACGGCAAACAGCCAGACATGATTCATATCTTGCTCGACATTGAGCCATTGGCGTAACGTTATACACTCTGATCCCCGGTGTACGCGGGCCTCCAGGGAACACCAGCAACTAATCGCCAAAGGGACATCGCTTCTACAAAGGCCCCTCTATTCGCCGTTTCTATTTCTTAGAACGCAACTCCTCCGGGGGTTGGTCCGGGCGGCATTGATTTTTCGAGCAAATTTCTACGAACGATCGCTGGACGTGTTTGCTCCAGCGTAGTTGCATGCAAGGTAAATGGCGTCGTTATTGAATGTGGAAAGGGCATGGACGTTTAAAAATAAGCACTCTTTGTTGACACGTGAGAAGAGTCGACAGGAAATGCGACTTGTGGAGGACACAGGGCTGTTTAGTTTTTCATTGACACGTAGATTTAATAAAATTTTAATAATTAAAACACTGGAGTTTTGGTATCAAACGCAGTGACCAAGGGCGTCCGCAGACTTTTTCTAGGGGAGGGGCAACTTTGGGGTGACGGTGAAAAAAAAATTAACTAATAAAGAAAAAACAATGGGATCATGAAACACGCGGTGCGAGTGGAGTAGCCCGCTTGCTTCTTTCAACCCATTGTATAGTGTCAATTTAATTAAAATTTTAAAACCGAAATTTAAAAATATTCACTTTTTTAGTATAAACTTAATAAAGATCAGTTTCTACAAATAAGCGATTTTTTCTAAAAAAAAAATTAAGAGAATTAAGAGTGGTATAAAATAATGCCCACTTATGTATGAAATTTTTGTTTTGTTCAATACGTTTCTCTATACACAAAATGCAGTCCAAAATACTCGAGAGTCTCAGATCACACGCGTTTGAGCGAGCGAGCTCACGATAGCCCTCGTGAAAGCTTGCAGACCAGTGTACATATCGCGTTCGAATCGATTGAAAATTACAAGTCAAGAATTGGATCAAGCTAGTTGTCCCTAGAAGCACGTGTAGTACACGAAGAGACAATAGGTCCACACTGCTAGGCGCTTCCCCTGCACAGGCTGGCCAAATCGATAGCGTGTACCTGGTAACTCGGTCGACGACATCCTCTACGGTGTGGGAATGCAGAATAAAACAGAGCAGGTGCTGACTCTATTCGCTTTCAAACAAGTCAGAATCATGGAACAGATTTTCCGTTCCGAACCATTGTTTTCAAGAGCGACCACTCCGAAAATCTATTGCCACAATTGAGGGCTCGGATGCAATAAGGGGACTAGCGCTCGAAAATGCGAAAAAGTATTGTCCAAGCGCTAAGAAATATTGGAAAATTAAATGTTGTTAAACTGTATTTTAAAAAATATAGTGTTGTAAAGCTCGTCACGACACACATTTTTTCTATTTACAGTTTGTTTATCGAATCACTACTATTCGAGCTAAAAATTATAAACACAAAATTTTTCATCGTCCAAAATCATTATTTCTTTAAACATAAATTGCGATAACTTGAGTAAATATTAAGGGATCGTTATGGGACTTAAAACATAACTTCAGCAAACTCTAGCGAAGCCGTAAAATGTATGCACAAAACCCTTATGTTAAAAAATTTAATAATATTTAATTAATAAGAAATACTGGACATAACCCATGTTTTTCAACGTTCGCCGTTAAAAAGTATCGAGGCAATTTTGAGGTACATATAACTTGCAGCGACAAAGTTGTTCCTTAATATACAAGGAAGTTTTTCACCAATTTTCACACTGATTAACAAATAATTGTAGAAGATATGACGATGTATATAAATGTCGCGCGCCACCAACAGTCAACAGCCGCGTATAATGCGCTACTTAGCAGTTTTAGCACTCGCGTTGACAGTTGGCGTCGAGCGAGAATTATATATATCGTCATATCTTCTACAATTATTTATTAATCAGTGTGAAAATTGGTAAAAAACTTCCTTGTATATTAAGGAAAAACTTTGTCGCTGCAAGTTATATGTATCTCAAAATTGCCTCGATACTTTTTAACGGCGAACGTTGAAAAACATGGATTATGTCCAGTATTTCATTTTAATTAAATATTATTAAATTTTTTAACATAAGGGTTTTGTGCATACATTTTACGTCTTCGCTAGAGTTTTCTGAAGTTACGTTTTAAGTCTCATAACGATCCCTTAATATTTACTCAAGTTATCGCAATTTATGTTTAAAGAAATAATGATTTTGGACGATGAAAAATTTTGTGTTTATAATTTTTAGCTCGAATAGTAGTGATTCGATAAACAAACTGTAAATAGAAAAAATGTGTGTCGTGACGAGCTTTACAACACTATATTTTTTAAAATACAGTTTAACAACATTTAATTTTCCAATATTTCTTAGCGTTTGGACAATACTTTTTCGTATTTTCGAGCGCTAGTCCCCTTATTGCATCCGAGCCCTCAATTGCTCGTGTACGTTGGAACTTGAACTGACACACATTGGACCTTGATTTCCATACTTCAATGTAACTAACATTCAAACTGGCAGAAGCTTATATGCACGTTCTCCGCGATCAATTACGATTAATTAACGTCAGCTGGGCCAACACGCGGGTGGAGGCGAGAGTTCATTACCAAATCCCAGCTAGGAAATTCAGAGTTCCGCATTTGGAGGCAGGAAATCGGTTACCACGTCGCCACTAATATCCAAATTGAAGTGACCGCGGCAATTCACTGTGTGCTTAACCCTAGCAACCCTTCCTCTCCAATATTGCTTCTTGTATTCTAACCAAATTACGGAGAATACAGTGCCCCCGCATAAATCAGCGCTACTATTCATCGGAATCCAATTGTGCAGCAACAGTATTTCATCAGAACTACTCTGTGCTGCAGAACACTCACTGATTTCGAAATACACTTAAATCACAGCAGCTTAAAAATGTCACAGAAAACAAACTATCTAACCAACTCCTTTTTTTTTTTTAAATAGTAACAATCACCAACTAAATAATAAATTATCTATTTCCTAAATCCTAATATAATCCACCCTGAATATAAAACTACTTGTGTTACTGGTCATTAAAATTGCTTGTTGGAAAAGATGAGGATTTCAGTTTAAAATCTAGGACTTAGTTTAAAATCTTATCCCAAGGCGTATATGAACGAAATGGAGTAAAATGAACCGCAGCATCCAATGGGTGGTGAAACTATCCCACGTTCCAGGGTTAACTAATAGATCGTCGAGTTATTCTGACCCCTCGTAGACCGGCAGAAGCGTGAACGTTCGAGTGCAGGGTCTGTTGCACGAATTTAAATTCGTGCACACGAACATTTTCTCAATTTATGCCTGTCACGCACTGTGACTTGCACGCGTACTTCTAGCGCGTACGCAGGTATTCCGCGTGCAGCAAGTCCGCATCTCCGTATGTTATTCGTACGCTGAAACGCACGCGGAAATCGCTGACCGCGTACGTGTCTGCGTGTCAACGAGTTTCGTGGTATTTGTACGGTGGCTCTATTTGTACACGGGTGTTTAACATTCCTCGGCTTACTGGATCCTAGCTGTTTTCACTGAAAAAAAAGACTGCCGCCGGACGAGAATAGGGAGTGGAAATACAAAGGGGTGACGAACTGTTATTCCACGCGATTTAGAGGAAATAAGTACACGTCTGCAGTCCGTTTGCTGACGAATTCAACAGTGGTATTCTTGATGAATTCGCGAGGATGCAACTGAGACTGAATTCTGAATCCTCGGTTCCCATAATAACCCCCTCTCAATTTTTGGGATAAAAATTCTACTTTTAATTTTATTTCAAAAGAATCGTTCCTATTGAAACCATTCTATCTTATTTCTGTTACCGTTCAGAGTTTAAACTTTCTTTGCTCACTGCTTTCAGGGGTGAATCTGCACTACTCTGGATTGGTGGTCATTTGTAAAAAAAACTTTTTACTCCAGAATGTCGTCTATTCATTTGCGCTAGGTGTGGGGATCTTTCGTTTTGGTGTAATAGAATTATTATAGTTTCCTTGGAATAAGTTATTTTTAAGTTGCGTAAGAGTTTACGTTCACTGCTTTTATTTTTTAATTATGGTTCAGAATTCAGTGGCACCCTCAAAGAAGAGGCTTTGTAAAAATAAAAGAAACTTGGATTTCATTCTTTAAAGAAATTTATTTAATCACCTAATGAATTTTATTGAATTTCCATTTAAAAAAATTTCATCCCTTCAACTCGGCTCCCCGAGATTAAAAAAGTATTTTTACATCGTTTGATTGTTGAGTGGCTTTACTACCCACTCTAATTTTTATGTAAACTTTAACGATTCCTCCCTGAAAGCTGTGACCATTACTTTTTATACACCCTGTATATACATCACAAAATATGACGATAAAGTGGAGAATATAGTATCACTTTATAAATTATTGTATGGTCAGATTCATACGTTTATGGTGATTTGGAAACTTAATAACACTTACCACGCTCGTACATTGTCCTCACGCACGCACATAATCTCTTCACCCTCTCTGTTCTTTAATTTCCCACCACCACCGTGCTTTTTCCCGTAATTTCATTTCGCCCGCATTGGGGTACCAGCGCAATATGTGCATGCAAATATAAGCCGCCTGTATAACCACATAAATTTAACGGGAAATTCGCGCGGTTCTATTATCTTCGCACTCGTACACATCCGGGCCACGTGCGGGAAGATACGTCGCCTATAAATCTCGAACAACCCTTTGCACGTCCCGTTCAGAACGGAGGGTTTATGCTTAGGATTATTCAGACACCACTGATCAAACTTGGACTGCTCATTCTGCTTAAGGATGTATCGGACGTAGGTACAATATTAGACAAAACTATATGAAATTTGAAATACATGAATATCTACGTCTTACGCATAGTAAATCTAGATGTAAGGAACTCGGACGACAGTTGGAGTCTTATTTTTTACTCCGAGAAGGGTATTTTTCACTTTACAAATGCTTTTTCAAGCATTATTTGCTAAACTTTGGGCAGTGAAACTACCCTAAATTTCGCAATTTTCTCAAGTTATAATTTATTTCTTTGAAACGGTGTAGTGAAAACAATTAAAACTCGGCAGATATTTTCATCTATTCATATACTACCTACATGTAAAAAAGAAAACGTTCCCTTGCCAAGTTATTAACACTTAGGAAACCAAAAAGGAGAATAATATCATTCAGGATTTAATCTCGGGGGAGCCGAGTTGAAGGGATGAAAATTTTTTAAATGGAAATTCAATAAAATTCATTAGGTGATTAAACAAATTTCTTTAAAGAATAAAATCCAAGTTTCTTTTATTTTTACAAAGCCTCTTCTTTGAGGGTGCCACTGAATTCTGAACCATAATTAAAAAATGAAAGCAGTGAACGTAAACTCTTACGCAACTTACAAATAACTTATTCCAAGGAAACTATAATAATTCTATTACACCAAAACGAAAGATCCCCGCACCTAGCGCAAATGAATAGACGACATTCTGGAATATTTACAGTCGGACCTTCAAAGCTTCGCAAGAACCTCCCTCGAAACTCAATACACTTTCCACAGAGGGTTGGTGTCGAACTTCTAACCACCAGCGTGCATATCTAACGCGCGCGTACACACGCCTTTAAATCCACGCGACTCCCCTCATCATTATCATTAAACTCGGCTGCGAAGCGACCCCCGTAGTTGGTCCAGCACCCTCGTATTGGGAGCGTCGCCGGGGCGTCCCTCCGCAATATGAAAGAGGCCCACCGACAGGGCCAGTCTTTTCAATTAGGGCTTCAACCGTGACTTAACGAAGCTTGAAAAAAAAGCTGGTCGAGAAACAGTGGAAGGGGGGGGGGGGGCAGGGTGTACGCGTGCTTACACGCCAGACCAAGATTTAAGCCGGATCCGCGGAGGGGGGTGAGTATCTACTTAAGGGCTTCTGTTGCAGCAGACGTAATATAGACGTCTGTGCGACGCCCGCGGCGTGTCTATATGGCTCTGTGTGTGCGCGCACGGCACAGTCGAGACCGGATCAATCGACTTAGAGTCGATCCCCGAGGTTTTACCCAGGAAATTGGGTAAACGGATTAAAGGGAGATGTTGCGGCTCGGTAGATGTGCCACGGAGGATTATCGGCTATGAATATTCGTTACGTGTCGCGTTACGGCAAGCACACGCGGTCTGATAAATTGTTTGTAGTTGTTGTAATGGATTTGCGGTGGAAAGCTCGCTGGCTCTAAGCAATTTCGCTGTTGAGGTGGAGATGTTGTCTGACTTAACGGGACCGTCCGGCCTAAAAATCGAGTTTTTCTTTTTTATTTCATTTTTCGAACGTTCAACCTTTTAAGAATACGGGGTTTAGAGGCTTTTTTCAAATTCGTAAAACTCCCGAAGTTATAGGCATTTGAGTAGCGGCAAATGCGTGCGTAAACCCCGGCCACTTGGCACTCGCGTAAAACTTTAAACGCGCTTTTCTCGAATCATGATTTTTCCGAACGGTAGACAGCATAGCAAAATAAATTATTAACCGATTCCATAAAATTTGCTGGCATTTTCTTTCTAATTGAATTCACTATCGCATCACCCTTTGACCATCTATTTTAGAGGTCATATTACTTCGTTATTAGCATTTTTAGGCGCAGAATTACTCCCTTTTTCGCACGTTTGTGTGCAAACGTGTACCAAACATCGCCATTTTGCTGTATTTGCCTTCTCAAAGGCTGATGCGATAGTGATTGATACAACCTATGAGAATATCTTTGATTTTTTTTATTTCAGACAATCCGTCTAGATAAATCTTTTTGGTCTCTTTTCCAGATAAATTCTTAAAAGAAAAAGATAAAAAATATTTTTCATACAAGAAATCGATAAAATCGTATTTTTCAACATAAACATTGTATTATTTTTTTTCTCGAAAATCTGCTCCCGACACATGTTAGGGAATGGTTTTCTGCATGTCTCATTAAATTTTCATCCAAATCATTGGGGCGATTTTCGAGATTTTATGTACACCATCAAACGGTGCACCGCGCACACGCCTTTACGTTTTTACTCACAACTTTTATGTACATAGAGATATTTAGACTTTTCTTGTTTTGTGTTAAAGCTCATAGAATGACGATTAAAACTAGAGGAAAACATTGTCTCTACTGTTATTTATCACTTTACAATTTGCGTTTGAAAAAAGGCCTGTTTTAGGGCTATCGAGGGCGTCATGGTTTTCCATTTTTAACCGACTTCAAAAAGGAGGAGGTTAATAGATTCAACCCGTTTGTATTTTTTTTATTTTTACTTCCAAATTATACTCTTTGTAATTTTATGGTCACTTGGGTGAGGGCTCTTTTGGGTAAAATTGACTTTGTAATATAGGCTTTGAGGAATAAGTTACTAATTTCAGGAGAACTTAAGTATTTTTCTTTAATTATTTATTAGCAGTAATCGTCTTTATTACTCAATAGAAATATACAAAAGAAATCTGTAACAATTTACAGACAATTAATATACCTATACCTCGTTAAAGTAAATGGCGAGGCTAACCACTGTTAACAAACCTAACCACAAGTTTTCGGATAGCAGAACTTTTCAACACTGTTCGTTCCATTTCCCAAGAAATCTGTCTACCAAACTTTATCTCGAACTCGGTTTCAAATCACAGACACTTGCATCAATGGGCCATTCAAACAGACTACGCACCCATATATCTACCAAAGTATCAGCCATACCCTCGAGAGTCTTCCAGAGAAGAAATCACGGACGCTCGTCAAGCGTGACAGACGGCGCGTCATTAACTCCAGGCGAGATTAAATGTAACTTTAAACTTTATATTGGAAAGTCTATTACGTATCGTATTCCCTTTCTCCCAGTGGTACTCGTTCCCCGACAATCGTTGGCGGAATCACCGCGCCGAGTGTGAAAGTCGAACGTCCCGGATTGCCGAGTTATTCCTCGAGCGTCTCATTAAACGTCAAGCGTTTCTCGTAAAACACAAATTAAACGCACACGTACACGTACCATACACGCTCGTTGGGTCGCGCGCGCGCGTGCGGCGGTGGCTATAATTAATATTCATTAGAGAACTACCTTAATAAGGGTCGGACACACGATGCCCGCGCGTCGGGTGGCTACCTTGGGAAATGACGAGTAAGAGTTAGAGCGTGGAAGAGGGAGGCCTGAAGTTTAATCGAAGTCTACGAACAGGGCGTCTATTAATACCGATTCCTCTCCGATGGCTGGCTCCTCTGTTCCTCGAATAAATATAACCCCCCCCCCGTCGATGGAGAGCCAGTGGTCAAGGTTTCCGCGGTGCTTTTCCTCTTCGGCTCACCCGGCCTTGAAGCTAGTGCACGCGCGATACAAACGCTATCAAATTCCTCCACTTCTGTGTAGCCTCGAGCCGCGGTCCCGGCGTTCAAGGGATGTTCAACGAGATTGCGAGGGGAATTATGGGTTCGCTTTGTTCGTGGACCCCGCGATCCCTTACTCGCGTGAGGCTGCTCAGACGTCGAATCCCCAGAGTCACGCACATCCTGACGATTGTAAAAGCCGGATGTGGATATTTACAGTCCGCGAATAACTGCCAATCTTGGGAATTGGATGAAGCAACGCGGCTGCTGATGACTCATCGATCGCGCTCTGATATTGATCTTCTGAATCATGACAATTTTCTGCCGATCGCCACATAGTAACAACGCGAGTGGAGCGTGAGAACGATTTGTTTACCGAGGCGCTCTCGTTTACGAGGTGTATTCTACTTTATTCTATTGTAGGCTTTATTCCATTTAACGGTGATCGCTGATTGGGGGGTGAAAGTGCGCCAGACCGAGTTCAAAATAATAGCTTCTCGATTATAAAGAGAACGGGGGATAAAGAAAGTTTCATAATTTTTTTAATTTCCGAGTTGGGGATTTTCCCTTTTTAACCGACTTCAAAAAGGAGGAGGTTATAGATTCCACACGTATGTATTTTTTTTTTATGTTTGTCCGCGCAGAACTCCTTAGCATATGGACCGATTTCGATGTTCTCTTTTTTATTCGAAAGAGGGCGATACTAGGGTTTGTCGGGTTTTATATACTAGAATTAATATGCAGAAATGAATTAATTATTTAATTAAACACGTTAACATTTTTACTTGAAATCGCCTGGGGCACAAGCATATTGTAGTAGGTAACAGTTTACTGTAAAACTAATCTTCATGAGTTCATATTTTCTGAAGAAAAATACTAAATGGAATAAAGATTTGTAATTTGGTACCACCTTTTAACAAATTTTTGTGCGGATTTTAGTTATTTTAGTTTGTTTTTTTTCATTTAGTTTTGTATGCCCGTCTATTCTATTGTGTTATATTTTTGTAGATCCATAAATGTTATATGAACTCAAAAATTGTACGGATTTTAATTTTTTTTTATTTATTTGGTTTTGTATAGATAGAGTATATTTAATTTTGTTATATTTTTGCAATTCCCTTAAATATTAAGGAAACTGAAATTTGTTAAAATAAATACAAATATTTATTTACTATTTTAATTATATTAATAATTAAAATAGTTAATATTAGTTAAAATGGTTTTTTCAAAAGTCGATTTTTTTATAAACCCTAGGCGATGCCCCAGTGGTCTCATCCTACACTGCATCAATATTGGCTCAATACTTTGCCAATACTGGTTAATTCAAACTTCGCCTCATTACATAATTTGTATTTCATGTATTCGCATTTTAGAGTATTTCCGCGCGTTGAGAAACCCCATATAACGATTTTGAGACTTCCTTATTCTCACTCTTTCAACTCGCTTATTTTTGGAATCTTCCGTTTCCAGCAAACGGTTCTTTTTTTACGAGCAGCTCTTTGTGTAAGCCTACCCATACTTTTTTTTTAATAAATGTAGTTATAAAACTGAAATAACTAAAAAGAAAAAAAGAAAAAATTAAAAGCGACTTCAAAAAAATAAAAATGCACTAAAAAGTACAAAATAATTTTTTCCCTTATTTAATCTACGACTCTCAATTTTTGTAAGTCGGCGCCAGATTTATTAGTACCTTAATATTTCCCTCCAGGATTTTTAATAAGAACGCCACTATCAAGCCCCCATTTCCGAATCAGCTCTGCCAGTTACCCTTGCAAGAACTCACATCAAGGAATCATTCACTTCAAGAACTGCCCAAATTTGTTAATCGTAATGCTCCCACCAGTAAATCGTTCCATTTATCAAACAAATTGCTCTCGGCGACGTAGCGCGGATCGGCGCTAATTCAAGGAAAGTGATTTAGATTGTACGCCGGGCATAAAGTAACGTTTCAAGTGATATAGGATCGTTCGCGGGCGGCCCACGCGCCGCGACGCGATACGTTTACATCGGACGCATATAAAGAAGATTAAGCAAACGAGATTTGCCCGAAGCCCGTAGTTCCACGTGTTGCGGTACCGCACGCGAATTCAGAACTCCGCGGTTTTACAGATCGGCGAAGTAACAGACATACAGGACGCACCAAAAACACATACTTTGGTAACGGACAGTGGACAAAGAAGACAATAAAAAAAAAAAATCAATAGAGATATCCGTGTTTATAGAGGCATAAAAGATATCCCAGATGCGGATTGTCAATTTCGTTGAACGCTTTTACATATTTCGTGGAACACGCCAGTCACTCGCTTGGTTACGTGTTTCAGCTGGATTAAATTATCCGCGAGCGTAAAAATAGAGGTCCTTGATGTGCAGTGTTTCGGATTATCTGTTACAAACGCATATACAGGGACCAGCTGTGACAGTTCTACAGTATTGTACATGTTGGTATCACTGATCCACTTTACAGCCCCCCAATCTGTGGAATAGAAATCTTAACACGTTCGCTACCACCGCCACGGTCGGGTGGAGAAAAACGTCTGTCACAGACCACGCTTTGTTTTTTTTTTTGCAGTTTTGCACAATGTAGGTACCGCAGATCTTCGCTTACACACATCTTTAATATATAGGGGAGAGTTGCCTACATCGTACCACTTAAGGGGTTATGCTCAGTCAGGAGGCCGAAAAAAAAGGTGGTCTTTGGAAATTTTTTACTCAAAAGCTATAACACATTTCTCAAAAAATCTTTTTTCCTTTTAAGGATTGTATCTAGTACCGTGTATCGTAATTTTTTTATTTAAAAATATTTATCTATAACTAAGTTATTGTCCATCACTCGAAGCTTCTCTAAAAGAAAAGGCTTCTGCGGTGACCACTGGTGCTCGAAAGTCGATCATCTAAAATAAAAAATTCAAAAGAATTTACTTATTATATTATATTATCTAGTATTTGAACGAAGGATTTTTTTATCCGATGCTTAGTTTTCTTTTAATTGACGAAAATCAGGCACGATTTATGATAAAAATTGAAACTTTTACTTTAAACATCAGCCATTTTTTCCCAAATCAATATTTCGAAAAATCCTTCGTTCAAATACTAGATAATATAATATAATAAGTAAATTCTTTTGAATTTTTTATTTTAGATGATCGACTTTCGAGCAGCAGTGGTCACCGTAGAAGCCACTTTTTGAGAGAACCTTCGAATGATGGACAATAACTTAGTTATTGATAAATATTTTTAAATAAAAAAAATACGACGCACGGTACTAGATGCAATCCTTAAAAGGAAAAAAGATTTTTCGAGAAATGTGTTATAGCTTTTGAGTAAAAAATTTCCAAAGACCACCCTTTTTTCGGCCTCCTGACTGAGCATGACCCCTTAAGACATTTTACGTTATATTTCATATTTGGTACTAATTTGAACGCAAATGACTATTGGATATCGTAGCTTGATCTTTTAGGCACCTACTATTATATGCTTAACCTTTCGTTCGGAACAAATTAATTTGTTATTAATCTTTTTGTCACATACTGTAAAAGGTACGATTTAGGCAACCGGTCTCCTAAATCGTACCCCTCGGTTTCCAAAATCGTACCTCCACTAAAAATAGTATCAATAACAAATACAGAAGAAAATATATCAACAGAAAGTAATGATTATTATATAGTTATATATACATATGTATATGGATTACACACAGGCCGCAATAACCTATGTATATGATATATGTACATAACCTATATAACATACGAGTTGTCAAATCCTACTGGTACGATTTACGAAACATGATCGATTTATTTATAAATATCAATTTAAACTTTATAATGAATGTAATGTGTACTTAAAATGAATGTAAAATATTCTACATTAAACCCACTTTTAGAAAAATACAAAAATGCAGGACAAAATTGCATTGTTTGATTTTTATCAGCTAAAATAAACTGGTAAAAAGTTACATCAATCACACCTGATTTTTTTAAATGTTTATAGCACGCACAAAATAGAGTGTAAGCTCAAAAGGTTTTGTTTCTATTTCTTATTTAGCATTTACTTGATATTTTTATTATCAGATGTCGTTTACGTTCATTAATTACTGAGAAATTGATGAGGTACGATTTAGGTGACCAGTACGATATTGGCAACTCTCCCCTAAAGCAGAAAGTGTTTGTACGTTTGTCTGTCACCTAAAAACTTTCGAACGGTAAACTCCGGGGTCACGAAATGTGTTCCAGATGATTATGCCTAACTAATCCAGACGAATGTGACTATTCTCACAAAAAATAAATAATTTTTTTTTATAAAATCAGAATCAAAATTTCGAGCGAAGCCGAGTAGTAAAGCTAGTAAAATATAGCCGATAGGAAAGATGTGTGCTATATATCTATTAGTGGCGCACCCAATTTTATTCTTTAAATAAATTTTCATAATCATTTAACTAATCTTATTGAACTCGCATTGAAAATATTCCTATCCGTTCAACTCGGCTCCCCTAAGATTAAATCCTGAGTACGCCACTGCAATGTATAAAATTAAGTAGCACTACTTAGATACAATTCTTTCTAATGAAAGTATCTTATTTCTGTTCCCGTTCAGAATCTAAACTTTCTTTTGTCCCCCAACTTGTACAAGCTTCTTCGTTCAGTTTTATGTACCATTCTTCCCAATACGGCACACCCCGTTAAACCTGCTGCCACGACGGATCAACGTGTATCCGATTCACGACGTAGATCTCTTTGTGCGCCGAACGAAAGTCCATAGGAAGCAGGCGCTTGCACTCGTTGCGCGGACCGGATGCATATTCCGCCGCTCTGCGCGGGCGTTCTTGAGCCGTGCTCTTCCTGAGCCCTGGTCGCCGGCAGAGATACTGTGCAGATAGTACTCGCGTCTGTTTTCGACGTTTATTCCATTCGCTGTTTAAATCCGTCGCACGATCACTCGCGTCTGCATTTCCATGCAAATACCCACGTATTTGCCTGCTCCGTATTCGCGGATTTCGAACGGAACTTCTTGCATTACCTGGGCGAGGGGATCGCAGGGGTGGGGGGCGGGGAAAAGTGCAGGGCGGAATAATTTTAAGAATACGCGGCTGTTTTTAAGGTCGACCACAAGCACGTCCGGTTTTCAGGTATTTTTCAGCGAATGTGGGGCCAAGCGGCTGAAAGTGAATAGTTTCGCGCATATACGTGTCGATCAGCTGCTATTAGTCTTTGAATTTAGAGGAAAGTAACTTGAATAATTTTATGATACATATACATAGTACTGGAAATATTTATTGTATCGCTCGAATATAATAAGTATTCACTTCCATCGAGTTTAGTGTTAATATTCGAAAAGTATTTTTGCCCCATGGTTGACTGTTAACTTTTATAAATAAAATCATATCCTTTCTGTTTCGAGTTAACTTTGCACGTTAATACTTTAACTCTGTTGTAAGAGTTCAGTTTTAACAGTTATTTTAGGTTCGATTAATAACAGTTCTGGAGGATCATATACTTTTGAACAGGTATTAAGGGTAGAATATAAAAGTTAGGAATATTTTTTTAATTAGTATTATTTAAGGAATTGGAAGCAGGGTAAATGTATTTAGAAGAGAAAGCACATTGTGATTTTCATATAATTATTTTCACCGAACGATTTAAGGGGCTAGGTCAGTGTGACGGCCGTATAATACGGCAATCTTTGAAATTTTTTTAAAGAAAGACCATTGAACTTATCAGCTTGAACTTATAAAGTTTTATTAACTGATATTTCCTGAGTATGCTAAATTTTTTTGAACTACAAACAGTGTATATTTTTGAAGTTATCGTAAATTTGTTGGAGCGTCTTAAAATATTTTGTTTCCATGGCTGCCATGATATAAGCTCTTGTGGTGGTCTGAAACATAAAAAAACAAATATTTTCTCAATCTGTATGTATGTGGTTATAGCCCGTACCAGAAAGTTTTAAAAAAAATGTAAAATAATAAAATGGCGGCTCTCCAAACAAGAAGATTCATTTTTTTGCATAAAAATTTCTTGTTTTTAACTCGCAAATTTGCAATTTTGACTATATCAGAAAAATCGTGGTAGGGGCTAGAATGACACGTTTGCTGAACATATCTGCCAAGTTTGAACTAAATCGGTTCACTAGATTTTGAGTTATTATGGCAGCCAATTAAGACAAACTAGTTTCGAAAAAAACTCAATGAAAGTTTGAAATACTGTTTTAGAGTACAAAAACAGAAATATTTCATACAGCTAATCACCTATTCCATAACCATATAATACACCTTCCTCTTCCTCGAATCTGTATGAAAATGCAAAAAAAATTCGATTTTTTGGAGCCGTCACGCTAATCTAGCCCCTTAAGGTTTCAACTTCAGATCTATCTACCCCGCAACAATTTCGGGAAATCTGCTTTTCACAGCTTTAACAGTTTCAGAGCAGAATAAATATTCCTGTTTGACTACAACTTTTTTTATACTTTCAAGAAAATAATAGCTTCTTACTTGCACAAAATTGTATGGAATAAAAGTTTCAGTTAATAAACTGCATTCCATATGTTTTCTTCATAGTCAAAAAATGACAGTTATTTCATAATTCATTGAAAATAAATGCAACAAATATTTCCATTACTGTAGGTACACAGCCGTTAATAAATATTAGGACACCTACACTCTATGGAATAATAGAGTAGATGCACCATTTGTGGCCACTTTAAGGTATTGCACCAGTTTTGGCCACTTCTTAAAAAAAAAAATTTTCCGTGTATGCAATAAATGTAACCTTATATTTCTGGCGGTACACTAAACAAAATATTTATGATGTGAAATTCTCCACATAATAATGAACTGCAAGCAATTTAAAAGTAAGATAATTTATGCACATGGCCAAAAACAGTGGTCACAAACGGTACATCTACCCTATTGAAAAAAGTTGCACATTTCATTCGGTATTTCAGCGGTGCGGTGCCATTATATTTTGCAAATCAACAATAGCAATTAACTCTTAACTCTTACTCTTATTATTTTCAACGTCACACATATGGCTTTAGTCCTTACTCGCGATTACGTTATTTGGCTATCTACATCTATTTTCCGTACACACTGTTAGTGTTAGTTTTAAGCGGTTAAGTTAACAACAGCTGACAGCTCTACTTCGCCTTTTGCACTCTACTTTTACATATACTATATAATTTCAAACTCTACTATTTTTCTCTTTCTTGTTTTTTTATATACATACCTATTTGGTATTTTTAATCTTCTGGGTGCTTCCGTAATGTCGCTGATGCAATAAAGAATTATTATTATCACTTTAAATTCAAAGCAGCGGAAGGTATTAAATCCGCGCCAAATATCACACTTTCTGCAAATGCAGCAGGTGTCCTAATACTTATGAACGGCAGTGTATGTTGTGAATAAAGAATTTCAGAGCGATTTCGAGATATGGTGTCACCACAGACAGGTCAGACGTGTGTCTAATTTGGGTACACTTACCGTGAGACCTAAACGCGTGAAATATTCCGGAAGTACACGAAATGTTGGAACGTACGAGAGCGAGCGAATACGAGGCGCGGATAAAGCTGCAGCCTGCGTTAGATCCGCGTTACATCAGAGGCAGAACGAGAGCAAACAATGGCGTGCCCGCCGCCGACGCGGCTCGAGCTTACAATACGCGTGCACGCGCCTCTCGAGAGGCGGATGAACAGGATATTCCACCGAAATGAGCCACGCGTGTGCACCAGCGTGCACGCGAATAGACGCGTCGCGATCAGTGACTGGCCCGACCATCTGTCACGGGACACGCGTGTGCGCGGCGCCTCGCGAAAAAAAATCAACGCCCACCCTCCCTCACCCTGCGAAAAATAAGGGAGTGTGCGGAGCCCCTGTTTCGTATGTAACCGCGCGTGAAGTGGACTGCGAGGATCGATTTTTTAAGGACCTTGAAAAATAACGATGGCTGTATAATATTTCCTTTTTGGGGTGAAACTCTGTACAGCAGTTTCATTATTTAATTTAGAGTGACTGTAGTTACGTACTGTGGTTGGAGAAGTATTTAAAACTACCCTTTCCGAGTAGTTCGCAAGTTCTTGCTTCTTATGTTGCTCCTGGAAATGCCAACATTGAAAGTTGTATAATTATCGCAACACAGTTTACGATTAACCAGCACGTTCGCTGCTGCAGCTCTGAAAATAACTCAATACCTGTGCGCAAGGGAGTAGAAAAGAATATGAAGCAAATAGCGGAAGTGCTTTTTCCTTCGATTCAATCTCGGAGCTTGCGGTTCTTCGGCGCTCGAGGAGCCCTCTCCGCCCCCCCCGGGCTGTATTTAAACGGCATTTTCTTCTATTTTATATTTAATCGCGGTGGAACGCTATTAACGATCAGCGCGCAGCCGTTCCAGCCCTTATCCTGCCACGGTGCAACGTACCTCGGCCGCTCAAACGGCGAATTTAAAGGATAGCTTTAATCTGGAACCGGTTGCCTCAAAGGGAGCCAGTGCTCCTTTTATTTTCGTTCATTACCCGGCGCGAAGGTAAAACCGAGGGGTTTCAAGGTAAAGAGCCGGCGGTGGCTCTTAAATCAGGCTAGTTACTAGTTACCAGGGCTAGTTACTCGTAGTTAATGGCTCGCAACGTGAAATTAAGCGTGACTACAACGTTGTTGCGAGATCGAATTGAATCTCTCTCTCTCTCTCTCTCTCTTTCTCTCTCGGCGGTTCGCTGGATGAACTCCTCCGGCACGAATCATCCTTCGAGGAACGAAGAGGCTCGTGGTTGGCTACGTCATAAAAAACTTTCATGAGCCTCGCGCTGTTGCTTCGAGAACCAGATAATCTCGAGAGAAAAAAAAACGAGGCACTCAATTTCTGTGTAGGTACCAAATATCCTTCCAGAAGACCAGAGTTTCGCGATTGTTTATACTAATCTTCATAAAAACGTTGCCTACAAATTTCGACACGAAAAGATCAGTTACTGCATTTCAGCATTACTTTACTCCACTGTATCGGTGGCTTGGTAAAACTGACCGAGTCCATATTTTTTCATTTCCGGTAATTGCAAAGTTGAAGTTCAATCTATTCAAATGAACCAGGTAATAATAATTATTGAGGATTTTGAGGGGTGCGCTCCATATTTACCAACTTCGAGTAAGTTAGAAGAAACTGTTTATAAAATCATTGCTTCGACTTAACATTAAAAGGAGAACACTAATTGAAAAATATGTATTTTCACAGAGTAAGTAGTAGTTATCGAGTTGAGAAGCTTTTATTTCTATTCCTGGAGAAAGAATATTCTGCAATATTAATATTTCTATTTTTATTTGTTTGCAATAAAACGCTTTACGTATATAGCAGTAGTTTTATAGAAACAATATTAATATTAATATTTCTGCTTTTATTTATTTGCAATAAATCACTCATTTGTTATCGGATTTGCACCAAACTATGTAGAATTTTTTGAAACATATATTACACGTAGTAACTCAAAAACTATTGAAGATTGCAGCGCCCCTCTTGCTGCAAGGTTCTCAATTGAAAGCTGTTGCAAACTCCATAAGTGTTTCCCCATTAGGATTATTATTAACCTATTGTTCCGCAAAATTTAAAAAGTAACTTCTACCATCAATCCTTAAGAATTTAAGAATACAACTTGCTTACAATTAGTTTTACCAACAATCCAAACGATATACTCTAATATTTACTCTAGTAATTCATCAATTTGAAGTAGAGATATTCGTTAAATCCACGACCCCCTAAAGTCTCAATTTCTTTCCCTATTCCCTCCATTGCCTTTTCAGCGCAGACTACTTTGCAAAATTGTACCCTACAAGAGCGAACTAAAGGCACGATACGCGTCGGCCGCGGTTGCCCTCTACGACCATTGACGGTCGGAAATCGTTCAAAGGTTTCTGTTTGTTGTCGACGTCGTCTAAGGTCCGTGTATCGCGTTATTCCCGTCTCTGCTTGTCGACACTATTGCTGCCCGCCCGTTACCTGCGAACTATTGGATTATGGCGGCGCGGTGACTATACCGCCTCGCCTCGTGGTTTAATTTAATAACGCGCGAGGGGGAGTCTTCCGCGGAATCGGGACGTGCCAGTGTCGATTCTGCCTTCCGATTGCGAGGACATCGGGTCGCTCGCGACAGAAACTCTCCGACCACACCGCGTCCTCTTCCCTCTCGAAGAAAATTCTCCTGCGGGGCCTCCCTTCGTGTCAGTGCAACACGCCCAATCGATCGCGCTTAGGCAAAGTTCCGGTCGGTGGTTCGTTTCAGGACACTGTCATCGACTCTACCGAAGATTCTTCGCATACGCGAGCTGCGTGGGTTGCGCCGAGACTGTTCGGATCGAAGGACTCTGTCGTGCGTCGTTTCGCCGATGGTTTCCGATGGACATCAGTGACAAAGCTTCTGTATAGTTTCGTAGTTCTTGTTAAGTAATGTAAAGTATAGTTTCCTCCGGCTTGCTGAGTAAGAGCTGTGTCGAGATAGAAAATCGAGTCGTGGACCTGCACAGACGCGAAGGTCTGAGCTAGCAGGAGGGAATATTCGGTAGACATGTCAACGTGCTCCCTGATGCCGGTGTCTCTTCAGGATATCCTGGTAAATATCATTCATCGTTTCACTGGGAACCAGAGGGCTTTTTTAGGGGGAAAGTAAAGGATGCTGTAAGCTTGTGTTTTAAATTGATAGCGGCCATCTCGATTGCTAGACTTGAGAAAGGGAGAAGTATGTAGGCGACGACTTTGTGAAGTCGTTTTTCTTTATTATGTGATCGGGGGGAATGATGTTGGTTTCGTGATAAACTGTGCGGGCGAAATAATGCACAATTGTTTGCTGGTAAAAAGTTGGGTGTGTCGATGTTACCACTTATTCGAGTTTCGCGAGCTCGGGGAAAATACAAGCGGCTTTCATTGAAATACGTTTTATGTAAAACTAAGTAGCTTTGCTACTCGGCTTCGCTCGAAATTTAGATTCTGATTTTATAAAAAAGAAATGTTTTCTTTTTGTGAAAATAGTCACATTCATCTGGATTAGATAGGCATAATGAGCTGGGACACATTTCGTGGCCCCAGAGTTTACCGTTGGAAAGTTTTTAGGCGACGGACAAACACACAAACATTTTCTGCTTTATATATTAAGATGTGCGGAAAGGTAGTTTATTTCACTTTGGAGGGCTTGCGATAATGGAATAATCTGTTAACCTTCGATGAAGCCATTTTTGTAATTTTGAGGGAACTAGGGGGAATTTGTTGAAATATTCTGACATATAAAGCAGGAATAAAATATGAGGATTAAACAGATAATAATACAAACATCAAGATACCATTAGCATCATAATTCCTTGAATAATTACAGAGTGTACCATAGTTTGAAGCAACCATAAGTTAATCACTCAACCTTCCAGTACCTATAATTAAAAAAATAGTGCTCAATCGAAGCTACTTAAACCATAACGATTCATACCAAGTCCAAATAGTCGTATGCCCTAATTTCAGTTTCCACTTTTATTCAGTAGTTTTGAAAATATTTTTTGCATATCAATTACTTTACTTGTTTGAGTTTCAAATTCATGATACAGTTAAGTGCAGCTCCACCTTTACCAACTTCGAGTAAATTAGAAAAAACTGTTTATAAAATTATTCCTTTGACTTAACACACATTGGAAAATACATATATTCGTACAATAAGTAGTAGTTATTATAGAAAAAATATTCTCTAATAAAAATATTAATATTAATATTTCCATTTTTATTTATTTGTAATACCTAAACGGCTCATTCGTTATCGCATTTGCATAAAAGGTGCACCAAACGATGTAGAATTTTTTTTCACGTCATAACTCAAAGCTGTAAAAAGTGGAGTTACACCCCTCTTGCTGCAAGATCCTCAATTGTACTGTATATTTTTTTATTATTCATGACTTCTAATAGTGGACAAAAGTTGCCTTTTATAATGGTGTTTAAGCTGCCAAAGTTTGAACGTGATCAACAAATTTTTTGAGGTGCCGCAAGCCCTACAAATATTAATATTTACTAAAAAATTAATTTTTTGAGGTGCCGCAAGCCCTGCAAATATTAATATTTACTGAAATATTAATTTTTTGAGGTGCCGCAAGCCCTTCAAATATTAATATTTACTAAAATATTAATTTTTGAAAGGCTTGCGGCAGCTCAAAAAGTTTGTGCATGACGTTCAAATTTTGGCAGCTTAAACACCATTATAAAAGGCAACTTTTGCCCACTATTAGAAGCCACGAATAAAAAATATTTTGCCCCTATATTTCGTTCCACCCTAATCCCCGCCATAAACAAAGGGACCTTCGCGCTACCCCGATCGTCAATTTCATATGCACCGAGCCAAAATTAATTTCTGCCCCGAGAACATTTAACTTCCACGAGACTTGAATACTTTACCGTAAACACTTGAGCAAGTAGCAGAGGAAAGTGGACGGCAATCGAGGTTGGCGAACCGCCATTTTAAGAGCGCTTCATCCCTTCGTCAACTATTGATGGTTATCGGTCACAGACCTACCGGTGAAAAAATGACTTCCCATCGGAAGAGAGCAACCGGTCACGAAGACCGCCGTCGACCCAATGCCGGCAAAGTTCGATGGAAAGTTCTAAGCTGCTCAGTGCCCGCTGGCCCAGTAAATCGCCATAAAGCACGGGTGTGTGTTGTGTCTATGGGTGAGGCACATAGCTCGCGTAGATAGCGCGGGCCTCGCGACGTGAGTGCTCGTCGAGCGTAGGATGAAAATAGGTGCTTACTTAAGGAGAATGTCTTTACCATTAACACCACCTGACGTCGCGGCCTTGCTAGCGCTAACATTATCAGCGGCCGTCCGACGGCAGTCATTAACGTCATGGGACGATGGAGATTTTCATTCACCGATGACGATGCAGATAGCTATGTGATACACTTGGGCGCGCGGAGAGCGTACAGGGAGCAGCGAGGTAACGAAGGATATTGGAATAGGGGGGAGGGCAAGGATGTAGAACGTGCTTTTTTACCCCTACATTAATCGAATTCAGGACGAAAGGGAAATAACAGAAGTTAGGATTCGCAGTGATGCAGAGAGTGAGATTGTGTGACTGGCTAACCCTAGTACTCGGTAAACGGAGAAATAGGCGATCTAAAAAATCCACGAACACTAAAAACTAGAAAATAAGAAAATATATTAAAAAAAATTGTATGTTAAACGATTTTATTAAAAATGCACGAAGAACTAAATTAAAATGCACTAAAAACTAAAAAATAATTCTTTTCTTGTACTACAATTTCGATTAGCGTCCCGACCGCAGTGGCTTTTTGTCGTTTTCATAAAGAACACGAGTGGCTGATTTCAAGTCGTTTGGATTTGTGGTTATGGGTTATATTTATTGATGACTGGGTAATTTTTTCACCCCCTCGGGATTATTTTTTTTTTTAAATCTTGTATTGTCATCAAAACTACGCTCGCCTGCAAAGTTTCAAGACAATTGGATAGTTGGAAGTGGGTTAAATTTGAGTTGCCAGATTTGAACTATACATACAAATAAACATACAAATAAATAAACAGAAGATCGAAGCTGAATAAAATCGTTTAAAAAGCATTTTGTTTTGCAGACGTCGTTGCCAGTGCAGTCATAATTTTTAGATTCTGATATTATTCGAAATGCTTCCTAATGAAGACATAATTAATTTTCCATTTACTTTTAATAAATGCTGCACACAAATGTCACCAGAAAATGTCAATGCAACAAGTGATTTTATTATGGCATACCTATGGTTTTAAATTGAAACAAAATTAATTTTTCCTCTTTTATATAATTAGTACAGCCTATGGGAATACATTACTGCTACTAATTGAATTTCGCAAAAATGCGGGTTTGTCCGTTTTTCTTCTGAATGCATCATATATCGTGAGATGTTTGATTAAGGGGACCTTCCGGTCTAAAAGTCGATTTTTTTTTATTTCGGTTTTCGAATGTTCAACCTTTTAGGAATATGTGTTTAAAAGGATTTGTTGAAATTTGTAAAATTTCCGAAGTTATAGGCATTTGAGTAGGGGCAAATACATGGGTCACACCGGCCACTCGGCGCTCACGTAAAACTTTAAACGCGTTTTTCCCGATACAGTGTTATCAAAATTGGTGGGACCTGTATCTCCAAAAGTTATTATCCGAATCGACTGAAACTTTTTTTATTTTGAAGAATATACTTCTGGCTGGGGGGTGGAGGCAGAAAAATTACGAAAAATTGAAAATTTATAATTTTTAAAGGCGTTGAAAGGACGGAAAATATAGAGAAAAAGTGATTTCATACTTCAAGTGTCGTTATTTTCTCAAAAAATGTAATTTTTGTAATTTTTGTGCCTCCACCCCCTAGCCAGAAGTATATTCTTCAAAATAAAAAAAGTTTCAGTCGAATCGGATAATAACTTTTGGAGATACAGGTCCCACCGTTTTTGAGAACACTGTTTCGAGAAAAACGTTTAACCCTTTGACTACCACTTCAGTATCTGGTACGGACCCTAAGTTTTCCACTGGTCGCCCACCTCCGTATCTCGTACGGACCCTCCGTTTTCCACTGGTGGCCCGCCTCCGTATCTCGTACGGATCCTGTTTGTCAAGCGGCTCCCGCGTCAGTGCCAGATAGGGTTTATACAAAAACCGACTTTCGAAAAAACCGGTTTTCGAATTCCACTATTCCCAAAAAACCGGTTCAACCGGTTTTCGATTGTTCACATAAAATATAATTAAACTAGTAAATAAATATTTGTATTTATTTTAAAAATTTTCAGTTTCCTTAATATTATGGAATTACAAAAATATAACAAAATAAACCACATAAAAAAAATTAAAGTAACTACAATCCGTTCAAATACATACAATTTTTGAGTTCATTTAATATTTATAGATCTACGAAAATATAACACAATAAAATAGACTGCATACAAAACCAAATGAAAAAGAAATTAAACTATCTAAAATTCGTACAAAATATAAATCTTTTAAAAGGTGGTACCAAATTATAAATCTTTACTCCATTTAGTATTTTTTTGCTGAAAATATTATGAACTCACGAAGATTAGTTTTACAGTAAACTGTTACCTACTACAATAATGCCTGTGTCCGAGGCGATTTAAAGTCAAAATGTTGACGTTTTTAATCAAATAATTAATTCACTTCTGCATATTAATTCTAGTATATTAAACCGGTTTTTTAAATTTAAAACCCGGTTTTTAAAAACCGGCAAACCCTAGTACCAGATACTCTAGAGACTGTCTGTACAGCGATATTTCAGTGTCGAGGCCTCAGGTAGCAAAGTGACGTTTTCGTTCCGAGGGCCCGAGCCTCACAGTCAGTTTGTCGTTTCAGGGGTCGGTAGTCGAAGGGTTAAAGTTTTACGCGAGTGCCGAGTGGCCGGTTTGTTACCCATGCATTTGCCGCTACTCAAATGCCTGTAACTTCGGGAATTTTACGAATTTCGACAAATCCTTTTAAACGCGTATTCCTAAAAGGTTGAAGATTCGAAAAATGAAATAAAAAAAAATCGATTTTCAGGCCGGAACCTCCCCTTAAGGACCAGACTTGAAGGAGCCATCTATTGTGCACAGTAGCTTTGCAATTAACAGGTTGACGCTTATCAGCCCCCTTTCGTACAATAGGATTCGGGAGCGTTCCCTGCCTCTTGGTTGTTGTCTTAGTTGCCACGCGGTGACATATGTGCCCCGCGGTGCATGCGGTTTCGCGGTTAAAACTATTAGATCCGTGTCAGACGGCTGGATGCAGACCGGAGGCCTTCCAAGATATCAACCGAGGTCTTTTCGCGGTTAATTCCATTACACGCTCACGGGGCCATGGGTAGCGATGGGCGTTCGTGCCCGCAGCTCCGAACCTTTTCCAACGGTACGGGGGCTAACTTGGTCACTCGAGTCGCTTGCAAAATTATCCAAACGCGAGGCATTATTTCCAGCTCTGAAGCAGTAAAGTTTCTTAAATAGATTTATGAAGTTTCTCGGAAAAAGTAAACTCAATGATTTAGTAACTCTAGGGGTGTTGCGGGCAACGCGCGCGAGGAACGCCCATAGGCGTGCGGGCACTATGGTTGAGAGGTGCGATTAGAGGAGCCCCGCACGTGGTGAACGCTCAGTGTTCATGTAGCGTCTTGTGTCAATAGGTACTAGAGTTTTCTCAGAGTTCTCCCCTAAACTATTTGTTATTAAGTAGCGCAACTTCGAGGACTGTCAGAATATTCGAGAATTTATACCGTGGAGATTTGCGAGGGTTCAACTAGAACCGAAGATTTTGGAACATTCGGAGCCCTCCAATGCGTCTTATGCCCATCGCTGTTCGAGATCGGGCACACCACTGCCCGCAGAAACACAGCAATGTGCATAATCTCCCAGCGACGGCCGCGCAGCTGCGCATGCACTTTATTGCAGTTTTATCGACCGACCTCTGTCACGCTCCGCGGAGCAGACACACGCGTTCCCTTTCGCGCTCCTCTCGGACCGGAAGGAATTTTCGGCGCGATCCTTTGGCTGGAACTATGACGCGGAAACGCAAAAAAAAAAAAAACGAACTGATCGCTTTCGCGCGGGGCTCTAACACTTTGGCGCGTGAAGAAGGGAGCGTTTCTAAAAACCTTGCGCCACTCAAAGCGTTCGGATCGCTAGCCTCTATATTCAGTTGTTTGTGTTTAGAGCAGGCCTGGCAGGGAACGTTGGTTCACAGATAAATTGAACACCTTCAAATGTAGGAACAACATTGACCTATGCACGTGACGGATTGATCTTTAAAAGGTTTCTTTCACTACTTTGTATGTATGCAGGATTTGCGTAAAGTTCCATCAACAAGTACGTGAGAAACCAATGCTTGGTCATTTCCTATCTGTATTTAACTTGATGGCAGATGAAGCAGTGCATGAATTTGTCAAATTAAAAAATCGTAGTAACGTAGATTCTTTTGTAATCGAGGAGTTAGGATACTAAACGACCAAAAGTTATTTTTTTCACTGGAAATTGATGTAAATTCCACTGATAAAAATAATTGGTAAACGCTGTAAGTGCTAGAATAAATTATTTCAGTTTCAAAATCCTGAAAATTCTCACTTCTGACACATCATTTACCGTTTCAACTCATCAAATTGGTACATAAGGTACCCCAAGCAAACATTGCAGGCTTAAAAGGGGTAGTCTTGTGTAACTGCCCGTTTTTCGACGCCATCTTCGGGAATTTATTTAACAAAAACTATAAGTTTATACTATCTGGCGTTTTGCCTGCATATTAAGGTATGTTTGAAATAATACTCAAAATTTTTTTGAAACTCGAACGAGTTTCTATCTTGTATAAAATTAATTCTACAGAACGAAAACAGCTAAATTTGTGAGCAAAAATCGAACATTTCTTTTCAAAATGCTGTCATTCCGCAAATTTTTATTGTTAGGCGGCCTCTGCGGTTCCAACCATAACGACAAACATAATAAAGGAAATAAACCTCAGTTTTTCCATTTTGGATGAGTGTGGAACAGTTCCCACAGCAACGCCCGTCAGAAAAGAAGTTTGAAGATGTTTGCGTCGCCGACTATATCTATGTATATGTGCGATAAAAAGGTTCGAAAAAATTCTGAGTACTACTTCAAAGATACCGTAATATGCACGTAAAACGCCAGATAGTATATCCTTATAATTTTTGTTAAATAAATTCCCGGAGATGGCGTTGAAAAACGGGCGGTTACACTAGAGTACCCCCTTAACTTTTCTACGTTTTTAAACGTATTAGTACCAACTCCCCCATATTTTACCAAAAATTAGAAGACTCTCTAGACGAAGGGAGAACTCGGTGTATGAAAAAAGGCCCAAAGACCGTAGCAGGCTTAATTTCCCCGTTCTCCAAGCGCGTACCCGCCAGCCACTAACCGAAACTTCCTAGTCAAGCATCGATATAAATCGGCGAACGAAAACTTCCTTCCCTAAAACGTAATCCCAGTGAAAGCCGTCGGGCCTCGATTCCTCCATTCCGTCCGAAAAGCCGGCCTCCCCGAACTTTCCCTTTCCCCAATCGCGTTCCGCTGTCGCGGTAACGAGGAAGCACTTCGAAGTGCGTGAGAATTTCACGTGACCCTAAGAATACCACCATCCATCCAAGCCCCAGATCCCCCTGTCCACGCTGGAGCATCGCGATTGTTCACCGCGATTTAATTCAGCTCCGATTTCAAGCCGCTCGGGATCGTTGAGGGAAGTGCCGGACGATTATTCGGTCGGCACCGTGGTATTTTCGTTCCTGGCACGTCGCTGAGGCCTACATCGCGTATTTAACGAGCCGATTACGCAACCGGCGTACCTAGAATCGATCCTCCGCCTCCGTGATCCACGTTGAATCGACGCCGGGCGCGTTGATCCTTAATTAAAGGCGCCAGGGTGCTCGAGGAGATTCTTCCGATCCCTGAAACGTCGATCCAGCCGAGGATCCCGAGTTCGCTTATGACGCGCGACGGCGGAGTTTCTCTTCTCTCGGCCACTTTCTTCTAATACTCCACTTTTCTCCCAATTAATGGCGCGAATACGCGGCTTTTATCGCGCTGCTTGATCAGTTTCCCTTGAGCAGTCGGCCGCTTTTATCATCGGGAGCTTATTACGGCGAGAGTTTCTTTGGGAATTAATTCTCAATTATCGCGGGGAATCGTAGCGGGGTAGCTGCCGCGGCAAGATTACCGTGCAAGGTGAAGCGAACTCGGCCGGTTAACGCAGAGGGGCGGGCTACCGTGCGTGCAGCCAGGCTCCGGGGACTTTGAACGCGTGCTTCTGTAGGTATTGGTGAGGAGGTTTCTTTAAAGATTCATGGTGAGATGTGGGATCTTGGGCAGTTGCTGCTCGACGGCGAGGCTACCCGTCGTTGTAACGAAATTCATTTCCGCTGGGTAGTCTAAATGAGATGAGTCTGCCCCACTCGGCCTAAATGAGATGAGGTCAGGTCTCTGATGGAACGTACACTTTTCCTTTTTATACTGGCCTGACTGCGTCGCTCGTCCGCCTTGCCGTAGTTTTCTTCGTGGGGGCATCTCTTCATCGTCGCTCTGTTTCATTCCGCCGGCGAGTTTTATCATCGTTTGTTAAAGAGTACTGTTTCTAGACATGGTATTGCTGGGTCGCACAGTGGTCTGGATGGTGGCCGAAATTCAATTTCTCAACTTCAACTTTACAATGTCATTTTTTTTTATTGAATTGACAACCCTCCAGAGCTTCTAAATCCGCATAGCTTTCTCTTTTCAGATGACTCTTTGATTAGATATAATATTACAAAGACAAAATCATCAAATTTTATGTGAATCTAATTGTTTTAATTACTCATTATAGAACATCAAAATACGTGTTTATATCATACAGGTATATAAGTAAGGAAGTATATTTCAGTTATTTATATGTGTCATGGGCATTTTTTAGTCCATGAACAAATAGTGCAATGTTTATATGAATTTAAAGTTTGAGAAGGCTTATAAAAAAAGGATTAAGCCAGATTAACATCGGACTTTTTTTACACGAAAGCTTACACAATTGTTAACAAGAGCATGTAAATTTCAAGTGCAATCTCCTGCAATCTTCAATTTTATGCAGACTTTTAGAAATGACGCTCGAGGTATTGTATATATTTTATATGTATAATAATTTTTAATATATTTTTTTTAAGTCAAAGATAATGTTAGGTCTGATTCTTTTTTCTCTTTCTTTCTCTAGTACGGCTATGATTTTTAATTTTGGCTATAAAATACCGCTTTCCAGATCACAATGCGCACCATATTGAATCCGCCATTTTGATTTTAAATTTTTGGTGCCAAATTCGTTATCAGCGACCGCAAAAACCCTTAATCACCAAGTTTCAGAATGATCAGAATTTTGGCCGCTAAATGTAGATATCCCCAGACCACTATGGGTCGTTGCGGAGTTTCCTCATTGGCCATGGTCGTTAATTTATTTTACAAGTAGCTTTACTAGGCTTCGCCCGAAATTTAGATTCTGATTTTATTAAGAAAGATTTTTTTTTATGTGAAAATGGTCACATTCTTCTGGATCAGTCACATTTCGTGATCCCAGAGTTTATCGTTCGAAAGTTTTTAGGCGACAGACAAACACAGAAACATGTAGAAGCTTTCTGCTTTATATATTAATAATTCACGCAACGACACAACTATATTTAACTTTATTTAATAAACAACGATAACTCTAAATTTGTAGAATAAGGGAATCAGTAAATCTTGCGATGTTGGCAAAGACCAATTTAGGGTTTATACAAAAACCGACTTTTGAAAAAAAAACCTGTTTTCAAATTCCATTATTCCCAAAAAACCGGCTACGCCGATTTTCGAATTTTCACAAAAAAATATAATTAAGATAGAAAATAAATATTTGTACTTATTTTAAAAATTTTCAGTTTTATTAATATTCATGGAACTACAAAAATATAGCAAAATAAAATATATTCTATCTATACAAGACCCAATAAATAAAAAAATATTAAAGTAACTAAAATCCATACAAATCCGTATAATTTTTTAGTTCATTTAATATTTATGGATGTACAAAAATATAACAATAAAATACACTGCATACAAAACCAAATGAAAAAAAACTAAAATAACTAAACTCCATACAAAATATAAATTATAAATCTTTATTTCATTTAGTATTTTTCTTCCGAAAATATGAACTCATAAAGGTTAGTTTTACAGTTTAATAAATTGTTACCTACTACAATATGCTTGTGTCCGAGGCGATTTCAAGTGAAAATGTTAACGTTTTTAATTAGATAATTAATTCAGTTTTACATATTAATTCTAGTATATAAAACCGGTTTTCGAATTTTACAAATTTATAAAAAAATCGGTTTTTAAACCCGGTTTTTAAAAACCGACAAACCCTAGGCCGATCGTTTTCCCTCTTCGGGTGCAAGCACCAGTAAGGGATGTTCTCCAGGAGCTCGAAAACAGTATCTTCTAATAAGCATTTACAAATCAAAGCATCTAGTCTACTTTGTCCTTTCTTAAAAAATTTAACGTTCTATCTTAGCTAACATTTTTATAATTAACAATAAAATACACTGCATACAAAACCAAATGAAAAAAAAAACTAAAATAACTAAACTCCATACAAAATATAAATTATAAATCTTTATTTCATTTAGTATTTTTCTTCCGAAAATATGAACTCATAAAGGTTACTAAATGCCTAACTCACAACT
The DNA here is from genome assembly GCA_029448645.1 of Andrena camellia. Taxonomy (NCBI): domain Eukaryota; kingdom Metazoa; phylum Arthropoda; class Insecta; order Hymenoptera; family Andrenidae; genus Andrena; species Andrena camellia. Next base: position 12,061,860 of record CM055677.1, read on the forward strand.
CCACTAGCATGGCGAAACGTCCACCTCCATTTTCACCCCTCCCAACCCACCTTCCACCTCTCAGCCCCCATCTGAAACCTGCCCAAATCGTTGGAATAGCGATTTCGACCGATTGCGCTAGAATTTCGGTTTTCCTTGGCGCAGCCGAGGAAACGCCGGCCACAAATAAACACACGTCCCCCAGAAGGCAGATTCGTATTGCGTAAGCTCGCGTCGTGCCCGCGGCACGCACGGGAATGCGTGCAGATATCCGCTTGGTCCCTCGTTGGCCCGCGAGCTGAACGAGGTAACGCGTGCGGAAACAACGCCGATTGCGTAACCATCTGACTGCCGATCAGCTGTTCCCCTTCATCTCCTCGTGCGCGTCGCTCCACGAGTGACTTTGTCCTTTGAACCATCGGTTCCCTCCGTCGAACCCACACAGCCGCTAGCAGCGCGTGCTGCCCGCGAGCATCGGCTCGCCTGGCGTGGCCATCTTCCCTCCGACTCCTCCAGTGCGCGTCGGGAAGTGAACGTCCAGCGTGGCCCTGGGCCAGAGACAATAGAAGCGAGCCCTCTTCGATGGAGGAGGGGGGGGCGCGGTGAATCGGTCGAGCAGCAGATCGTGTCGCGGTTAACAGAGCACGCTCTCCTCTGTCACTCGCTTTTGTGCAGCCGTTTCACGTCGGGGAAAGAACGAGTTTCCGGTTATTGGTGCGTGACGCCGATTGAAAACGCGTCCGCGGGAATGGACGGTGCGAAAATCTGCCGGGAAATCGGCCGCACCGAACGAGAAACCGTAACGAAAGCGACGTTCAGCGGTTTTCAGTCGCCCGTTGCCCCTCGAGGATCATTCATCACGCTGCAACCGTTCCCATCGAAAGTCGATCACCCAGTGAACGTAATCGAGGAATTAAATGGTGGGAGCAAGTTCGATCCACCGAGGTTTCGTTCACTCCCTGTGCTCGAGGCATTTCTCTAGAATTCTTCGAGAGTTCGTCTCTGATTTGTTTAGCCGACAGAGGGATCGATAAGGGTGCTCCAGTTTCGATGTTTCGTCGCCCACGCGGAACAAAGCTGGCTGTCGCGAAGCCGGCGGGATTAATAGATAGCGGGACTAGCCTTCCTTCGAAGCGCCTGCAAATTCGAATACAAAGGACCGCTCGGAGGCGGGAAAGTGGCGCAAGGAGACATTCCGCGGCCAGTAATTAGCGCCTGGCGCGCTGCCTGCGGCTCGATGGTACAACCCTCGAGGAGATAATCGAGTGGCGGGCAGTGATCCTTGTATTTGCACGCGCGACGCTCTGGAAACGTGAATCGCGCGCGTTCGTTTTGGTCCCGGCGGCGGACAATGCAATCGGGTCTGTGCGTCACCGCCGCGATGATCAATCAGCCGTGCGGCTTTAATTATTTCCCCTACAGATTAGGAGGCAATTCGGTGCGCGAACAGTGGCATTATTCTTTCGAAATTCTGCTGTTTCTAAATAGCGAAGTAGAACCGAGGCGAACTGGACGCTGCCAACTATCGAAGCGAAACGGTCGTTTCGAGAAACGAGAATGGAACTTCTTTCGACCCTAGCAGCTCGTGCGATCGTTACCAATTAAGATTCCACTTCCATTGAAGAATCTTACGAGCCGCCAGCAGCGCCTCGAGCCGAATCAGACGCTTCTGCTTGTAGAAAGAGTGGACGAGTCGCGAGTGCAGCCAGGACAAAGGCAATCCCGCGCGTAATTGAGGCTCCGTCTGCGTGGCGATCGGCGACAGTTGCCGACGGAAACGTCTATGAAGATAAGCAGAGTGGAAAGAGAGACCGTGGACCTCGTTCGTCGAACGGTTATCGTTCAATTCGAGGAATCACGCGGTGAAGCGAATTCGACTCGACGATAACGAAGAGTTCATCTTGGGTGGCCGTCGCATTTGGAATCTGCCACCTTTCCCCACCCCCCTCCCCTCGATTTCTCTCACGCGTTTTCGACGAATGGACCGCCGAGGCCCGCGGCTGTCGAACGCCAGCCGTTCGCGCGAGAGTCGCGTTTAATTAACGGGGGCCGTTCCGTGTACACACCGCAAACACCGCCGTCGAGTAGGAAACGCATGCTGTTTAAACGGAGCCAATTACACGTGCCGCATAATGAAGTTCCTGGTGAAATACTACGACTTCCTAACCGTCAGGTTTTCCACGGTGAGGCTTTCAACCTGTAGACAACATCCTTAGGCACGGCGCTTCAGGCTTAGCCGCCTTTTCCAGCTACGTAAATCATTTGTTCTCGCGCCTTCAGCATCTCGACCAGGCGCGGATCTTGGAGATTTCACGCCCCGTAGGCTGACAACTGTCTGCCGCACTTCTCGCGAAATATCAGCAAATATTTTAATTGAAAAAAAGTCGAGACAATCTCACGATTAATTCGATATGGTAACTCATATACGAGTTATTGCTAATTCAAATAATACGACAAAGTAGTGAATTGTTTTTTTAAAGTTCATTCAAGCCTCTGTGCTAAAACCTTTCCGAATTTCTTTCGCTCAAAATTTGTCGCCCCCGAAAGTTTGGGGGCTATACACTAATCCGCCCCTGATCTTGAAGCGATCGAGTTATTTATAACGTAATCCAGTCTCCTGGCTTCGTGTAAGATTTTTATTGGATCGATAAATGCACGCGATTCGTTTAAGATTTTTGGCACAATCGGAGGTGGGCTTCTTTTATTGGGAGAGATAGCGTTGAAATTCGCTGGGGTTTTCTTAATTCATTTTCTCGCGTCGATGTGTTCTGAAAAGTATCGTCCGAGGGAGAAGGCTGAACTTTTCACAACCTTGCGCCACTCAAACTGGTAATTTTCATAAACGTGGCTCGAATTTCAAGCTCTTCGAACAAGCAATTCTCTCGTTTGGTCGGGAAAGGTTCTAAAATCTGGAACGCAAAGGCTCGTTATTTTGACGACTGGCAAAGCTTCTGATAACGTCCACTTTGTGCGTTGGTCGTAACAGAGGATTTTGCTGAGAGCATAGGGCCATTAACTTGTACTAATGTTGTGCTTGTAACCAAAGATAAAACTGGCAATATTGTGTCGTAGAAATAGAAATCTGTAGAGAGTAGTAGCTTCTGCGAACGTGTTAGAAGAATACGGAATCACGTTTGTGGTCTATGGTTAACCCTCGGTTGTCACACTGGGTGAAAATGACCCACAATTTAACTTTGAGGTAAAATATCTTTGAGGCATCATTGTAAATGGTGGAGAAAGTGCAGGATATTTGGAATACCAGTTTGTTTAAGACGAATAAAAATTTGGGCAGAGGATGCGAACAAATAGAACTGCATAGTATCATAGGGAAACTAATAAACTTTTATATTTCAAACTCTCAGTAATAATAAAGAACAAAAAGTAGCTGAAACATTGATCTAAATGAAAAATGACAGGAAGTATCGATTTCGTTAAGGTGCAGGTAATTTGGAATACCTACACTTTATAAACTTAAAAAAAAAAACATGTAGATAATAAAATTTTCTTTTACAATGTAATCAGGCTCAAAAATCACAATATAGGAATATTAGATACTTCGATATTCCAAATTACCAACAGTACCTATTCCAAATATTTTGCACTTCCTCTACTACTGTTTAAACACGACGATACTTTAAATGTTAATTTCCAACGTTGAACATACTTCAAACGTTATCTCAGAATTTTTGCGACTTAAACCAGTGTGACAGCCACGTTCGAAAAGGGTTAAAAAGCTAGCATGCCGCCTATGAATCACTGCTTTCCAACCTAGCACACAATTATAGTAGAAGCCTGTAGTCAGAATCATTGAAGCAACAGCGAACTGCATACTCAAACTGAAATTTTCAGTCTGCAGTAAACAGTTCTATCATACCTCATCCGAACATTTCACTGTTCCACCATACCGTTAAGGAACTAGTTTCTGATCAGTTTAGAGGGCTTCCCGCTTTAATATTTATTTTTAACCTAATAAAACTTTAAACCATAGATTGTTTTATACTAAAAAATGTATTAATGTTTCAACTTTGAGGAAAGATTTTAAAAAGTTGAAAATAAGTATAATTCAATTATTTATAAGGTACGGAATAATAAGGTGATTAGGAACTAGTTTTCGATCATCTAAAATACATGGGAACGAATTTTTGATCAGGTCAGGAACACATGTATTTTTGAATTATCAATTTTTATGTTAGTAATTACTTCAAACAATTATTTATTGACATAAACTTAAAAGAATGATTTATTTCATGAACTGATTTAAAATTAGTGCCTGATCAAGAACTAGTTCCTTAACGGTATACATCAAGTAGAACCAAAAGAATTTCACCCTCAAGTTGAACTCCGCAACAGGTTCTCACGCTTCTACATTCACAGACCCGGTTCAACCCCCGATTCACTACTTCACGCGCACCCCATGCGCGGCAGTGTTCGCCGCGCGAAATAAACCGATATTTCTATCAGCCCCATCGCGAGCAGAGCAGAGAAGCACCGTCCCCGTCCAGCACGGGGCCGAGCAGTTTATTAAGGGGTCATGCTCAGTCAGGAGGCCGAAAAAAGGGTGGTCTTTGGAAATTTTTTACTCAAAAGCTATAACACATTTCTCAAAAAATCTTTTTTCCTTTTAAGGATTGCATCTAGTACCGTGCGTCGTATTTTTTTTATTTAAAAATATTTATCAATAACTAAGTAATTGTCCATCACTCGAAGGTTCTATAAAATAAAAAGGCTTCTGCGGTGACCACTGCTGCTCGAAAGTCGATCATCTAAAATAAGAAATTCAAAAGAATTGACTTATTATATTATATTATCTAGTATTTGAACGAAAGATTTTTTATCCGATGCTTAGTTTTCTTTTAATTGACGAAAATCAGGCACGATTTAGGATAAAAATTGAAACTTTTACTTTAAACATCAGCCATTTTTCCCCAAATCAATATTTCGAAAAATCCTTCGTTCAAATACTAGATAATATAATATAATAAGTAAATTCTTTTGAATTTCTTATTTTAGATGATCGACTTTCGAGCAGCAGTGGTCACCGCAGAAGCCTTTTTATTTTAGAGAACCTTCGAGTGATGGACAATAACTTAGTTATTGATAAATATTTTTAAATAAAAAAATTACGACTCACGGTACTAGATGCAATCCTTAAAAGGAAACAAGATTTTTTGAGAAATGTGTTATAGCTTTTGAGTAAAAAATTTCCAAATACCACCCTTTTTTTCGGCCTCCTGACTGAGCATGACCCCTTAATAGAATTCCCTTCCGCGAGATAAGCGATGTTTTCGCTCGGGTATCCCCGACGGGGCCATCCGAGAAGAAACGGTTCCCTTGATACCTGCAGAAAAGTCTCAAGGATAGATTGGCCGCGGTATCGGCGCCGGGTCGAGTCTCTCCAGTCTTTCGCGGCGCTTTTATCGCGGGAGCCGTGACAGGGGCGGGGGGGCTCGAAGGAGGCCCGAGGTGGAGGCGTCGGTGGCTGGAATTTTATTGCAGAGACTGACAGCTCGGCGTTATCGATAATTACCGGCGTAAGAAGGGGCCAGCGATAATGGGGCATCCGCAATACGCGACGACCTTTCCAATATTCCCCCCCGTGAAAGAATGGCATTATTGCGAGTAGTTGGGCGCGAGACGAGGCGTTCGACGGCCACGTTATCGCGCCACTTATCGCGGCCAGCGCTACCGTTAAGCTGCTTTTTTCATTTTACGATGATAATTGAACTTCTCTGAATCGCCGGGGCCCCGTCGTGACTAACGGGGGACGGGCTGAGCGATACGGTAATCGTGAAAATTACGGGAGGAGATCGCGAGGAGGCAACCCCCCCCCCCCCCCCCCCCCATGGAAAATGTTCACGAGTAATCGTCCTCCGTGGGTCGTTGGCTATTGGTAATCGTAGCTGAAAGGGGTTGTACAATCTCGCGGCCAGATCGGATGGCGTCTTTGGAGATTTGTAAAGCAGTTGGCGGGGATTTGAATATCTTTTCAGCGGTGTAGAGCTGGGTGGTGAGGCTTCTGGGGTGCGTGGGAGTCGGTTTATAATGTGGCTTGGGTGGGTTAGCAGGGTTGGCGACTCGGGAGAGTAGAATTTATGAAAACTCAGTGGATGTACCGCGGTGTTTGATAATACATAGTTGTATATATCGATGGGCTTCGTGCACTTTTAGCGTTTTACAGAAAAGCAGATTTAAACATGCAATAATGTACTTAAGATTGAAGGATATACAATGAAAGAAAATATTATTCTTGACAAATTTATGAAGTTGATATACATGCGATTTTTATACAGCATAAAGAAATAGACAACAACTATTTGTTGCATATGAAAACTCAATTTCACAAAAAGTGGACATACACTATTTGCGCACTAAGCCGTGGATATGTTGATGGCTCGCGAAGGTATGATATTACATCGATCGTTTATAAAAAACAATGTTCTTTCGGAGTCTCCCAACTCGCCCAAAATTTATTTTAATTAATTTATAAAATATATCTGTGGTGGGTGGGTAAACGAGAATACCTATGTGAATCAGAATTCTTAGTTTTGGAGGCAGACACTTAGAATAGTTAAAGTGCTATGTAAGATCAGGTGTTAAATTTTGGACATGAATAGTGAAAAATTTTCAAACTTCATAGTTGAAAAAAAAATTACAAAATTTGAATTAAATTAGAAATTGAGCTGAATAAATTTTTATTTTTAACTTCGATTCACAAAAAGAAGAATAAGGATACTCTTCAACTTGAGGTGAGATATTTTCTTCGTTGTATTCGTCGACATAACTCAACTTATACTGTATTTCCCGCCGTTATACCTGCTGTATTTTTTTACACCAGTAAAAAAGCGGGAAATATAAGCAAAGCACAGAAATGGAGAAAGTATTAGCGTATTTATTCCGTTTTTACCAAAATTTGACTTATATTTAAGTAACAGTAACAGTACCTAGGTATAATTGCCATTAATTTGCTAATTTTGTACCTTCCAACAAGGGAAGATTCCGAATCCGGAAATTCAAAGAATTCTGAAACTTTGTGAATATGTAGGGAATTTCCTCCTGATTACAACGCAATTTTTGTTTGCTGTACAAATTCATTCTAAGGGGGTGTAATTGACCCCCGAAAATCCGGTTATTTTCCCATTTTGTGTTATAACTCGTGAACTGTAAAATAATTTTTTTACCACATGATAGATCTAATTAAAAGAAGTAACTTTTGTGTTAAAACTTTTTTTCTATCTCTTACAGTTCGCGAGTTATAAGACAAAATCGGAAAATAGCTGAATTTTCAGGGGTTAATTTCACCCCCTTCGAGTGAATTTGGGCAGCAAAGAAAAATTGCGGTGTAACCAGGAGAAAATCCTCTACGTATTCACAAAGTTTCAGAATTTTTTGAATTTCCGGGTTCGGGATCTTCCCTTGTCAGCGACAGTAGCAATTAGCACTAATCCCCAAAATACTTCCACGACTCAGTTGTTTGCACAAACGAAGTTTATTTAATCCCCAATGTACCGAGCTTATTGCACCGTCCCTTTTATCGTTCAGCGTATTTTATTACGCCACGAAAAATGAATTTTACAAAACCCACAGAGAGCAGACTAGGAAGCAAGGAGAAGTTTCTCGTTCGACGAGTAAATAATCGACGCGGTTGAATCGGTCGAACGGTTTCGATGACTTGCGGGAAACGCGATTAAGTTGAGGGTGTGCATCGTTAATCGACTGTCAGCTCGCAAGTAAGTGTCACTCGAGGCCCCGTCGACTTAGAAAAAATCGCCATAGGGACTCGTTAGCTTTCGTCTCATCGAAACACGACGACGTCGGGACGCGGTTTGCATGGACGCTGTTAAAGAGAGAGTTCTTACAGTGAGCCAGTCGAAGTGACAGCGCGATATATGTTTCATATGGACCAGCTAATTATTCACGGAGTCGATTGTTGTCGGAAATGACGACTGATTTTCGAAGATTTTTCAACCGAATTGCCAATCAGTCACCATTCATGGGAGGTTCTTAACTGCTTTCTTCATGGGACAATCGTGAACGACAAATTCTTCCAATAGCCTATTCCTGGGTTGAGCTCTCTACTCTCAAATTTTCTGTAATATTTCTTTCAAAATCTAAACGAACGGCCCAGATTCGTAGTAGTGTTTCTTGTAAAATAATGTTTTGCATTTACTGTTATAAAAAAACTCTACATATATATTTCAGATGTGAGAACACATCTAAAGGCTCAAAGTACTACCATAATAAATATGTATATACTTAAAAATTAAAAAAAAATTTCACTTGTCAGCGCAACGCATGAACAGCGTCCAATCGGCAGAAGCACATTCGTTATATTAATTTATATTATTCATGCGTTGGGCTGATAAGAGCAACGTCACTTACAAGGAAAAATCCCGAACCCGGAAATTCAAAAAAATCTGAGACTTTGTGAATATGTAGGGGATTTCCTCCTGATTACAACGCAATTTTTTTTGCTGCTCAAATTCACTCTAAGGGGGTATAATTGACCCCCGAAAATCCGGTTATTTTCCGATTTTGTATTATAACTCGTGAAGTCTAAAATATATTTTTTTTACCAAATGATAGATCTAATTAAAAGAAGTAACTTTTGTGTTAAAACTTTTTTTCTATCTCTTACAGTTCGCGAGTTATAACACAAAATCGGAAAATAGCTGAATTTTTCAGGGGTTAATTTCACCCCCTTCGAGTGAATTTGGGCAGCAAAGAAAAATTGCGGTGTAATCAGGAGGAAATTCCCTACATAATCACAAAGTTTCAGATTTTTTTGAATTTCCGGGTTCGGGATCCTCCCTTGTTAGTCGGACTTACACCAGTAAATATGTTTCGAAACGTTCTGTTCTTGTTAGTTAAGCACCTACTAAAGCAGGGATTCCCAACTTGTGGGTCGCGAAATGTTTTCTATAGAGTCGCCACAGTTCTTGTTCTTCTTTTTTTTAATATTATCAAGTTTGAATTGTATTCTGAAATACCTACTTTTAATGTGTTTTCTTTACCTTATTAAATTCACCTTACACAGGTTATTTGAATATTATAAAAGTGGACCGCGTCTCAAAAAGGGTTGGGAAACACTGTGCTAAAGAGTAGTGTTCTTATTTCTCACAATCAGTCAAGAGTGAAGCTATAACTTAATTCACTACGAAAGTAAACAGATGGAGCCTTAAGACTTACAAACCGTTATTAACTCAAATTCTCAAAATTTTGACTCACACCACTATGATTCCCAGCCCTCCAAATATCAGATATCAATACCACGGATCTTGCATTTAATTAAATGCACTTCCAGTTGGAATTCCACCAGGCAGACCCCAACAGAGGACTCCAGTCTCTATTAACGATCGCCAGCTACTGTTAACATTTGGTCCCGCGTTAAGGATGTATTGAACCTACTTTCAAAATGGTACCAAGTTGATGAAAATTTGTGAGATTGTTCTCTCTAATCTTCCTGATGTGCTCTAAAAATTTTAAACGAATTCACTGAACGGTTGCTGAGTTATAACGATTTTAATTTTCACTAATTTTACACGTACTCTTATGGAAAGAGACGATCCTGACAGATAAAACAGCTGAAAAAATGTTGAAGAAATGGTACCAATGTTTTCAATTTTTTTTTACATGTAGTATATGGGTAGATGAAAATATCTGTCGAGTTTCAATTGTTTTCACCACACCGTTTTAAAGAAATAAATTATAACTTGAGAAAATTCTGAATTCTGGGCATTTTCACTGGCAAAAGTTTAGCAAATAATGCTTGAGAAAGCTTTTGTAAAGTGAAAAATACCTTGCTAGGATTAAAAATAAGACGAGTTCCTTACGAGTATTTCAAATTCCATATACTTCTGTCTAATATTGTACGTCCGATACATCCTTAAATACCTTTTACAAACAAAGCTTCCCACGAAAACTGTATAAATATGGGTTGGACCCCTCGTTCCTGCTCTCACTTTCGAGCAGGACTGCTCACGGTCGAGTCCTTTCCCCCGTGTTTGTCGAGTTAATTGGTCGACAAGCAAATAAGGCGAGAGTGTCTCACGTGACGGCCCCGCAGCCTCGTAATCGAAGAAAGCTTTCCTCGTTATTGCCAGCCGCTTAGTCGGCGCGCTAGGAAACGAATCTCGGGAAGCGATCGTTTGCTGGTTCGCGGGGATCTCTTCCCGTGGTTCCGCCCGTAGCCTCCGTCAGTTTGTTTCGCCCGGAGATGTTTTATCGAGCCGGCCGATTATTCTTCGTGGCGCGGGCACAAAGACGCGGCGGGAAGTGGCGAAGACTCAATGAACTTTATCGGCCGCGTGGCGAGGAGTGCAGTGACACGTCGATGCAATTTGTCAGCCGTCGCAGCGCGGCTCCTCTATGAAAATTATCCAGCTGGAACGTGGCCAATAAAGTGGCCGGGGTGGGAGTTTCGTTACAAAACCGATCACCCGAATCGCCCGACGTTTATAAATTGTTGGGTAAATGGGAGGTAAAATGTAAAGCATTTCGCATTGGAGTGAATAGAAGGGGCATATTTTAAAATATATTTAGTGCACGTAATTGGCTGTTGAATGTAAAATTGATTGACAAGTGGACTGGGATTAGGGTGGTGGGATCGTGTTGATCTCGATTGGGGATTGAATGATAGAAATGAAAAATGGTAATGAAATGGTACCCAAGAATAATATCAACCAAATTACGCAGTACCTTTTCGAAGAAGTTTTGAAGTAAATGCGAGGGTAGCAACAAAGGTTCGCAACATTCTTTTTCAGTGCATCAGTCGGGGGTAATTGTATATTTAGCAAGGAACATTTGTTTTGGAAATAGATACTTATTTATCAGAGTGAGTTATTTACAAAGGTAAGGGGATTGGTGTTTCTTCTAATCTCATACGGACTCTCACAAGGGGACCTTCAGGTTTGGCAATTTCAGAAAATGTTGATACTCAGTGTACGTGAAAGTCTTCACTCGGGCATTAATTTCCCAAAGCAGTAACACGCGCTTTTCCGCCAAATTTGAGAAAATCAACTTTGTGAAATTCTGAGTATTTAGGTGAAATTCGAAGTCAATTTTCTCGAAAACAAAGCCTTTACCGCAATTTCGTCACTCTTGATTTTCGTTTTATTTTTGCCCCTACAATCACCCCCTAGAGTATCGACCATAGATAGAGGAACACCCTGTATATAAGGGAACTCAGAATTTCTGAAAGTCGATTTTCTCAAAATTCGCTGAAAAGCGCGTCTTACTGATTTTGGAAATTATTTTCCGAGTGAAGACCTTCGCGTACACTAAGTGTCAAAATTTTCTGAAATTGCCAAACCCGAAGGTCCCCTTGTCAGTGTGATTAATTACAAGCGATTGGGCTCGTTAACAGCCCATGGGAGCGGGCACACTTTTATTTTATCTAAGACGCTTCGATAACGATGCGCGCCAAGCCACAATGCAACGAGACTTTTACATAACCCTCGAATTTCCCTGAACCCGGCTCCCCCATTGAAGTCACTTCACATCTAACTACATACATCGAGCCGCCTCTTCTTTTGTCGCTAACTGGCTGTCAGTCTCTGCGCGCCGAGGAGACGATGATCTAACCTTTCTAACGGATGCCTGCGAAACGACCATAAACGGGGTACATTTTATATACACACCGCGAGCGATCGTGCCGTTACATCATTATCGTCATTCGCAATTTATTCGGCATTCACTATTCACAATAGACGTTGGCCAATCAATTAATGGCTTTGCGTTGCTTGTTTCAGGTGAGTAGGCGACCCAAAGAACGTGCACCTCTGTACCAAGAGGCGGGGAGGGTGAGTTAACTTAAGTTGAAACTTGAGCCGCGGTAGACTGTAGGCAGCAGCGGCCGTACTGGGACGCTAAGGTTAAGAGGAAAGAATCCCCCGGGGAGCAAAGTTTACCGTGTAGCAAACGGGACATGTAAATTCGAATCCCAAGTGAGCAACCCGATCGACCGATTCTTCCCTCTACAATTTCTCCAGAAATGGAGTTCTCGCTGCTTAGTTTTCAATTTCATTCACGATCCATAGCGACTACATTTGCTGCGCTGATAAATCGAGGAGTTACCCTTGTCCCTCTGACTAAAGGTTGCTCATCTATTTTTCTTCTGCCTGGGACACTGAAGCTGAAGAATTGAGATACCGTAGATTTCAGAGGAGCAGTTATTTGGTAAAATATTAACAATTTGGAAATAGTAGCGGAACTGATTTTCCTCTCAAAAATTGATGCTGGGTGGACAAAGTATTTAATAAGAATCTTGATAAATCAGTTAATAGAATAGTCCTTTGACAAATTAAAAATTGTGATTCAGATATTCATCCCAGTGCTTCCAATTGATCGATTATTTTTTTTTTTTTTTCTTGGAGGATCAGATATTACGCAGAGCAGAGTGAACAAGCTTCGTGTCTTGGGAGGATCAAGAATCCTTTCTCCAAGGTTTGAGAACCGCCATGTCTTCTATCGGTACACGTTCGCGTACACAATGTCTTCCACCTACGTAGGGAAACGCCGATACAAGCCCGCTTGATTATCATGCATGTTGCGTTGCATCGAGCAGGAAGGGACTTTTAATAACACGTCCGTGTTCGTTCGACACGTATCCGTTCACGAATGCATCGAAACGTTTACCGAACGACAACAACGTGCCCGTGGCCCCGTATTTACGAGGCGAGATTGAATATAAATGGAAATGCGCCACTCGATTAATTGACGCCTTTCTGTTAACTTGTTTCTCTTCTCCCGTTTTTCCCACGATAAATTTCACGTTCGTTTGAACGATCGATTTTCAGTGAAGCGTGGAATTCAGTAGAGTAACGTTCCAATTAGGATGTAATCGATAATTTGGACCACAACTTCTGTTTGCCTCAAACTTTTACAATTAAATCAGTTGGGTAATTCAGTGTTTGCGACAGATTTTAAAAGGGACCAAAGAGGTGGCCCAAATAATTACTTGCACCAAGTGTTATTTCAAGAGTTCTTATTATGATTGAGAACTTAAAGGTACATTCTCAGGTAATCCCTTAAGAAATGTAGGATTTTTTTAAAGAAAACTGTAACAGATAAGGTAAAAAGTCTTTTTGGTATTGATTTATATATATTTTATGACAAAAAAAAATTCTTTTATCGTTTTTTCTTCGATATAATTGGAAATGAATAGCTCTAATTCTGGCGGTGATAAAAACAGAGTGTACGTGATATTTCAAGATAACCTTATCTGAAACCAAAAATCGACAGTTTTTTTCTTAAAATATATGAGTACGGTTATCGTATTGCCAATCGTTACTGCAGAATAATGTAAATTCAATGATTGGTACATGTTTTAGTACAAGTGTCTATACTGAATAGAATCAAATTGAGTGGAGCAAAACTCACGAAAGTGGGTAATACGATAGCGAGTTCATTTACGAAAAGAATCCCGAAAGAATTTTTGAAATCCGTCAATTAGTTCTTTTGTTTTTATGTACGTCGTTTTTTACTAGCTATTTATTCAAGATTACATCGAAGGAGAAGCAATAAAAAAAAATTTATCATGTTAAAATATGTATAAATCAACACCAAAAAGACTTTTTACCCTATGTGCAACAATTTTCTTAAAAAAATCCTAAATTTTTTAAGGGATTTCACGAGAAGGTACCCTTAAGGAAACTCTTAGGTATCTGAACAATTTCATCTCAGGAAACTCTAGTTAGTTACGGAAACAGAGAAACTCTTAATTAACTAAGTATACCATGGAAATAATTACCCACAGGAAAAGTATCACAGCTAACGAAGAATTCAAACGCGAAAAGAACGCCAAGTTTACTTCTACTCTGAAGAAACACTCTCTTAGAACGTGAAAAAGTCGGAAGGTAAAGATTTCGCGATTAACTCATCCACTGAGAGATAAGAGGAGCACGAGGAAGCCCCGAAGAATATAGTGCAGCAAAGATGAAAAAGGTGTGGACACCTTTTTGAAAATTGCACGCGTTAAACCGTTCGACGGATCGTGCTCCCAATAGTCACGTAATTTCGTTGCATCGCGGCGGCGCAACGAGAGTTGCGCTAACGAAGACGAATCAATTATGTAAGCAAGTAGGTCAGAAAGGTTCACGGTCAATTTCGCCCGTGGGATTGTGTACACAGTGTGGATGGCCGTGATCAGACTGCACCAGTAACTGGATCCTTGGTGCTCTCTTCGCGAGACCTAAATCATCCAATTCACTCGAAATGCAAACTTGAACGAGCACCGAGTAGGCTCGTTTTAAGGGGGTAGGTCACCCTCGATAGCCCTAAAACAGTCCTTTTTTCAAACGCAAATTGTAAAGTGATAAATAACAGTAGAGACAAGGTTTTCCTCTAGTTTTAATCGTCATTCTATGAGCTTTAACACAAAAAAAGAAAAGTCTAAATATCTCTATGTACATAAAAGTTGTGAGTAAAACCGTAAAGGCGTGTGCGCGGTGCACCGTTTGATGGTGTACATAAAATCTCGAAAACCGCCCCAATGATTTGGATGAAAATTTAATGAGACATGCAGAAAACCATTCCCTAAGATGTGTCGGGAGCAGATTTTCGAAAAAAAAAATAATACAATGTTTATGTTGAAAAATACGATTTTATCGATTTCTTGTATGAAAAATATTTTTTATCTTTTTTTTAAGAATTCATCTCGAAATTCTGCTTCCGACACATCTTAGGGAATGGTTTTCTGCATGTCTCATTAAATTTTCATCCAAATCATTGGAGCGGTTTTCGAGATTTTATGTACACCATCAAACGGTGCACCACGTACACGCTTTTACGTTTTTTACTCACAACTGTTTTGTACATAAAGATATTTAGACTTTTCTTATTTTGTGTTAAAGCTCATAGAATGACGATTAAAACTAGAGGAAAACCTTGTCTCTACTGTTATTTATCACTTTACAATTTGCGTTTGAAAAAAGGCCTGTTTTAGGGCTATCGAGGGTGGCCTACCCCCTTAACCCTCGTCAGGCGGCACAATTTTACAACGTTAACAGGCGGCAGAGGCACAATTGCACCCTCACATATATTATATGAATATTCTCTCTATCGGTATAATTTGTACGATAAATGGATAACATTTAGTCTCAATGAAAATCAATAAAAAAATTTCCTAAATTTTCTTTTATAATGTAAATAATCTATTTTTTACTTTTTTTATAATAAAATAACATTATCATTAAAAAAAAAATCGTATTCTTTTTTTATTGCATTATCTTCATACAAAATGTATGAGGACGTAATTGTGTCTATGCAGCTGTTATGGATGCAACCCTCGACTCGACCCTCTGTCTCGGAAGGGGGTAGAGATATTTTTCTGAAATTTGGTCTGCATAATCTAGACCAAAAAATTAGAGATGTCACGAAACATCAGCCCTCCACGGCTTCTCGAAAAAAAGTTATCGCAATTTAAAAACGCAAAAGTTACAATTGTACCTATGCCGCCTGACGAGGGTTAACAACTTCCCCTCCCACCGTGGCACAGTGTTTCGCGTACGTGGGCGTTCGGGACAAAACTCATAGCTTCTGAACTAATCAGTTTTCGACCTAAGTGTCACTGAAAACGGTGGTTGGGATCAATAAATAATGTGACACACACTTTTACTGAATATAAATTTACTATAATTGTAGGAAAAAGAATATTTTATAAACTCGATGCACACGTGCTCTCTCACTCGCAATGGCGCAACCGACTTAGACCGACAACGCCTTTTCGCTTTGCCACTCATACCGACTTAAAACTAGTATTATATCTCCGTCTCATTTATAGGAACTATAACTATATTTTAATAAAAATAACCCCACACTAAGTATCCTAATACTTTTTTTTATAAAAAATATGCAGTTCCATTAAAAAAAAAGAGGTGATCTTGATTTTTTATTGAATAAAAAGTTTTCTTATTCATTTTTACTTTTGCAATTTGTTGTCAACTCACTTTTGTTGGAAAAATTTTTTCATCAGTTTCACAGAAATACCTGAAAACCGTTGCGGTCGTTTTACATATATGGATTTGGGAGACAAATATCATAACTTCGTACACATTCAAAATTTTTCTTGCATTTGATTTGTAAATTTCCTTACGTAGTACGTAAAACATAAAAAATAACAAAAATGAAAACATTAATAAAAAAAATTAAATAATATAAATAATAATAAAATGAGAAAATTCGTTTGTCATATTAAATCAGAATCGGACTCGGAACATGTGTCTGGATTTGTATCTGACGATTCGGAATAATTTGAATCATCTACTATCAAGTATTTTATTTTATATTTTATCACCTGAGCGGTGAACGTCTTAACGATTTCGGCTATTTTCTCCGTTTCGGGCAAATTTGAGCAGTTGAAATTGACGTTAATATAAAGTTTAATATTCCCACAATTAATATATAAAATATCACGGAGGTACTTTTTGGTACTTTTTTTAAAACTCAAATCAAAGATGATAAACATTTGACATAAAAAATTGGGACAAATTGTTGATATTGCAAGAAAGTTTTTTGGCAGCTGGGAAGGTCGTATAATACTAAACATAACTTATAAAAATCAAATTAATCAGATAAACATTCGTTAAATAGCACGTGTTGAAAGAAACGCACCGAAAATTGGAATAAATTTCAAGCATCATTTTTGACAACAAATTGGTAAATTCAGCACAAATTATGGGTAACATTAAAACCTACGTTCCTTTATTAACATTTTAAGATACAAGAATTTGTGGATCGAACATTTTAGATTCTTGACTTTTAAGCATTACGCGAAACACTGTGCGTGGGCTGACTTCGTACTCGAAGTTGGCAGAAGTCTTTATCACCTCGGGTAGCAGATGGGAGGTCAATTTTAAATTTTTTGATCGATCGTGAAAATTAAACTATATGTGTTACTTATTATTAGAATTATTTCTTGGAGAAGGATTTTAAAACAGAAGATCAGAATTTATGAATATCTTGAATAAAATTATGAGTCAAAATGGATGAGTAGATTATCTGCTGTCTAAGAGTTAATGATTGACATAAACCACGTACGATTTGTGTCGTTTCAGATTTTAGGAAATATTCGAAATATTAGGTTTCAAATTTATTTCGAAGCTTATAGATTTTTCTAATTGATATTTTTAATAATTTTGTATTCGCAAGGAAGTGTGTTTGGTTTAAATCCCAGAAAGCAATCACTTTCGTATAAATTTTATTCGCAATTCATTTAAAATGATCGGCGAGATGAGTCTAAGCTCAATGCATTTCGATCTCGAATATTGGATATTTTGCTGCGCGTAAAGCTCTCAATTCTGAATTGATGGAATACAGAGGTGGAATAAAGATGATCAAGGGTTTTGGAACAAATGGTGCTCTTTTTATTTTTACAGAGAACCTCTGTATCTCAACTAAATTTCATACTTCCTCAAGAATTTCTGACAATTTTAACAAATCATATTTCACTCGAACATAATTAGTTTACAAACTTCCTGCCTTTTTTACCAATTACACTTCCCAAGTCTCAGAGCTCCGAAGCAACGTTCTCTTTAAAACTTCCACGGAATATTAAAGCCACAGTACCTAAACAGGGTCCTTTGAACACCAAATGTCTCCGCGAAGCGGATCGTTTACGAAAGTAACGTGTAACAATAATCGCTACCAGAGACGTGGAAGTAATCCAGCTAAAAGTTCTCGTTCCAGGATTTTCCTGCTCCCGCGAGCGCGTTTTCTCCCACGCGCGGATATTTCCCGTTTCACTGTTACGATAAATCCCGGCCATGCTTATCTTTCGTTTCCTCGTTTCAAGATCTCGTGTCTGTGCACAAAAACACGCGAAAGATAAGGTCTGCAACAAAAAAACCTGGTAGGTAACTCCGTGCGTTTTACTTTGGCTCGTGGCCACAGCCGTGTTTCCCGATGTAACAGGAAAACTTCTGCTGGTTGCAGCCAGATGGGCTATCACCATGATCTGGCGGGCATTGGTGAAAAAATTTCGTCCTTAACGAACACTGTTTAATATTTAAATTAATCCAGTTACCTATTAGATACTGAAACGCTGGGATTGAAATGTTAATTTCGTCGCTAATTGACTTTAAATATCTATAGTTAGGTGAAATATAAATTGTACAGAATAAAATTGTGATTCTTCAGTTACTTAAAGTCAATTAGCGACGAAATTAACATTTCAATCCCAAATCGTTTCACTTCTATATATTTTTTATCTTTAATAGTTTAAAAATAAAAAATATATAGAAGTGAAACGAGTGGTCAGGATATTTAACAGGGAATCGAAACATTTATTTTAATTATTTTGCAGCTGATTTGCAAAATCCAGAAATTGAGAAGTATATTGATGAAAGATCTAAAGTATAAATTCAGCATCTAAGTAGTACCTAATCACCAAAAATATGTTAATTTTTAAGACGAAAATTCAAGATTACGTTAATTTTCAAGATGAAAATTCAAGAGTATGTTAATTTCCAAGATGAAAATTCACGATTGCTTCATAATTTTCATATTCTTAATCACAGTGAATTAATTTTAGTAAAGCAAAAACTTATTCCTAAATTATAAGCGGCATCCTTCTAATGACTCGTTTGAAAGATCGTAAACGAAATTGTGTTCCCGCCATTGACGAATGAATCGCGAAACCAGAGACGTAGGAATTACAAGGAACAATACTCGTTGTTGACAAAACGAACCCCGCCGCTGATCCCAGTAGCGGGGTTCTCCGCGATCGATACGTTTGTAAATATGAGGTGCGGATTTAGTGTCGCCGAGGCGCGGTATTTGATCAGTCGTGTATAAAGTTTACTGTCGGAGATAACGACCACGGCTGATTAAACCAGCGTCGCTGAAAGTGTCTCGTTAAGACAACAGCCTCGTGAATTCCCTTCCCAGTTCCCACGCCTATCGAATTCTAGATGCTCGCGAATGTTTGGCAATTAATTCGAACGCTCAACGAGCAGTGGCCAACACTTCGGGCCCCGGGGATCAAGTTCCTATCCAAAACAGAACACCATCGAATTACAGGAAGCCGAGAGAGACCACTGCTCAGCACATCTCAATTTGCAGACATTCCCTCAGATCACAATCAGTAGGCACAGAATCTAATTTCAGTTCTTATATCTGCGAGCCAAAGCAACGTAATAAAAGCCGATGCAGAGCGGAGCGCTCGAGAAGTTCGTAGTAGAATTTTAAGGAGCACAAGCAACGCGGTAAAAATATATTCTCACGTAGGGGAAGGTGGGACAAGACCGGGGTAGTTAAGGGTTGATGATGAATAAAACACGGATGTTCATAATCAACTAATCAAGTTTATGTCTGAACCATTCATTGGTAATAAGTCTTTCAGTTTAACTGCGAATCAACCGAAGTTTTACAGGTTTCAACAGAATAAATAAAAAAAATTCAGAAAAAGTCGTTTCTCCCCATCTTGCCCCACGGGTGGGGTCAGATGGGGTACCAATTAAAAAACAATATAAATAAAGTCTATCTATATATATATATGTAAAAGAACATATATGTCGGAGAATACCGAAGAATGAAAAAAATAAATAATGCTTACACAGGGTTGAGCAAATAGATAGTCGATCTTTACAATCTATTACTAATGACGACATGAAGTCATGTATGATTGAATTGCGAGATCATTTTGGCGCCAATCGAAAATGCAAGCGTCAAACTGTTAGTGGGCGCTTGAATGTAGTCTCGGAAGGGAAACAGAGGTGGTAGTTTAGCAAACCGAAAAAGGGATAGATTCGGAAAGAAATCTTGATCGAGGACAATTCAATTTTCCCTTCCCGAGAATTCATTAGTTTTCGATTTAAATAGAATTATAGTTTATAGTTTGTCTTCAAGTAATTCCTTGGAAGTTCTTTATAATTACATTGTTCGATTCTTATCGAATACAAATAAAAGAAAAATGAGACGCCTTGCGAGGAGAAGAGCCAGCGAAAACGCTGAATCACTCTCTGAGGCTTCATCTTTTCCCCTAATTCCGACACATATATAAAGTAACCAGCGGCCGTAGCCGTGATGGAAAACACCGGTTCACGTTGGATCACCGAAGTTAAGCATCACGGGGCGGGTACTAGGGAAAGATGGGAGACCAAAACCTACCTTTTTTTCTCCCGGTGCGCCGGTGCTGCTGGGACCCGAAAGAGAGAGAGGAGGAAAAAGAAAAATAGGGGGACTATAATATTTATAGTGTTCGTTGGGCAATATAAGCGAAGAAAAACTTGAAACTCTACTATCCTGTTTAACAGGAAAAAAAAACAATATATATACTACTATATATAAAGTAATTATTTATTGGGTTGACAGAGGAGGCACACGTGTCTTGACACGATTGTGGGCGGAAATCGACAGGCTATTAAAAAAATAAAAAAAAAAATAAATTAAAACAATTAAAAAACCCGACTGCTTAAAAAAACATTAAAAAAATTAAATTAAAAAGAGAACTAAAATGACAAAAACAAGACTTAATTTATTTATACATGGTATATTAATTATCATAAATAGGATAATAATAAGATGACAATTTAAATTAACTCAATTGGCTGCAGGCGGAGGCCTTAAATATTTTGATGCAAATGATTTGATGTAATTACATTCGAACATTACATTACATTCAATATTGTGTATCGCTGTTCGCCCTAATTAGATTCGATGGGTTATTAACAACGCCAATAGTATTCCCCACACGGACAAAGAGAGAAACATATAATATACAGAACACACTGAAGTTGAAATGTCACTATATAAGCATGAATTTGCATTGATGTTGTCCACCTCTTTTTATTACCAGCTTGAAGCACTTTCTTTAGTCATTGCGGTACATGCTTGGGGTAGAAGAGCATCAAAATATTTGAGGCCTCCGCCTGCAGCGAATTGAGTTAATTTAAATTGTCATCTTATTATTATCCTATTTATGATAATTAATATACCATGTATAAATAAATTAAGTCTTGTTTTTGTCATTTTAGTTCTCTTTTTAATTTAATTTTTTTAATGTTTTTTTAAGCAGTCGGGTTTTTTAATTTTTTTAATTTAATTTTTTTTTTTTTACTTTTTTAATGTTTTTTTTAAGCAGTCGGGTTTTTTAATTTTTTTAATTTTTTTTTTATCTCACAATTTTGAAAATTATATAGCCTATGACATTCGGAATTGAGCGACTGAAATATTCGAATATTCGAATAGCGAGAAATTCGACAAATAGTCCCAAGCCCTACCCTGAGCCAGCACCAACCAACAATTTGTCTCTCTTCGATTAAGTCCGCGAGTGGTCCCGATCTTTACCATTTCCCCGCGCGTAGGTACACTCGCGCCAGTAACGTCGAACGAAACGGCAAGCGATCGTGCGAAAAGTGGGTGTGCCGACTGGATTCGGCGTCAATTATTCCCGACGTCAACGCGGCCGAACCTATTAATTAACGTGGTTGCCCCAGTAACTTTCTCCAGGCGGTCGTGATTGTTCGAGAGGTTCGCGAAATCGAGCCGGGAAAAGAACGGCCCGCGCAAATGGGTCGTCGCGCGACGGATGAGAATCGATTAGCGCTGGAACAGGAAGCGTTGCGCCTGGCCGTTTCGCCCATCGCGTCTAATGAGTGGCGATAAATGGCGTCGGATGCCCCGACCAAAGGTGGTCTCTTGGACCCGCCAGGCGGAATCGTGAAATCTGCCGTTTTCCAGCGACCTTCGGTGACGTGGTCGCTGGCCTAGATCAGGAATTACTAACGCCACGTTAACAATGGGACTGCGACGTTGTTTTAAAACATGACCACCATGGTAGTGGAGATCCCGCTGGGAAATATATGCGCCCGAGGCACGGCTAGGAGCCAGTGTTGACATTTTCGCGATATCTTTATGTAGATATTAGTTTGTGGCCGATCTATGGCAACGGAATGATATTCTGGGGTTTGGGTTTTGAAGGGTTTTAGGGTAGTTGTGTTTGAGGGTAAAGGATTTTAGGTTTTGAGGATTATGGGAACACTGTTGCGAAGGATGAAATGATTACTGTTTGCTGAACTCAGGATTTAATCTTGGGGGGGAGCCGAGTTGAAGAGATAAGAATACTTTTAATGCAAATTCAATAAATTCGATAAATTCATTAGGTGATTATACAAATTTATTTAAGGGCACTCCCCGGTTAAAATAACAATTTTTTTGCATATCTTCGTCCCACATCTCAAGAATGACCAGGTAAAATTTTAGAACGAAATTCCTAACGGTACAGATTTTACAGGCAGCTCAGGGGGTTCAACAGTGTGACGGCCTTAAATATAGGTGTTTTTTGAAGATGGATTGTGACGCAGGTATAATAGATAGAAATGTGATTTTTCTTTTAATTAATAATACATTTATTAATCTAAAAAAAGAATTGATTTTTGTTTTAATCGAATAAACGCGTGGAAAATAGGGCACTTTCGGGCAAGACGCCGTCACTAGACGAACGCGCTCAGCGTCTTTAAGTACATTTTTCACGCACTATCGTCACGATAAGAAATGCAATTCTTGACCGAATCTAAAAACTCAAACGGGATTCTACTCGCAATTACACTGGCTTCCGCGCTACCCTCTATTGCGAATTTTCATACACTCAATTTTTTTTTTACGAAACATTTTCGTGCGAAAAACCCCATGTTTCGGGGACCCTATCGTTTAAAATTTCGCAATCATCGCCCAGTTGTTTCTTAACACTGTCCGAGGGTAGCGCGATAACGGCACCTATGTGTAATTAAAGAATATCTTTGGGTTTTTTATTTTGGATGATCCTGTCTAAAGTTATCGTGGCGATAGTGCAGACCAGTTTTTTTTTACAACGATGCAGTCCGCAATTCATATCAGAGGCAAGGGTGGGCAAAAATGAAATAAAAAAATTGTTTTATACTCTAAATTTGTAGTAGAATAAAGTGCAAAAAGTTTTAGACCCATAGATCGTATACTTTTTTCTAGAAAAAATCATAAAGGTCACCTTATGTTTTCGCGCGAATTGACCGGGGAGTGCCCTTAAAGAATGAAACCCAGTTTTTTTTTTTTTTTTCTTATAAAGCCTCCTCTTTGGGGGTGCAGAGCCACTTAGCCCCCTCCCTAGTGGATTAGAGATTGGAGATTTTTTAGGTAATGTCGCAGAGGATTGTAAACTGGTTTGGTAACGAGAGACGATTGTAACGATAAGACGATTTGTGTTTTCCCATTATTGAAATTCTAGCTTTCCCAAGTTTCGCGCTCGGAGGTCACGAGCGCCATTAAATGGTATCAGACCATACATTATTTCCAATTCCGCCCTCGTCTCCATTAATCGGTAATTGCACAGGTACGGGTCAATTGCGCAATTATGCTGGATCGTTAAATAGTAAATTGTAGCGCTACTTGTTCATATAAATTCACTAGTTAGCTGAGAATTCGCGTTGATTGGACGCGCGAACCCCCGCGGGCTTTTGCAGCCTTGACGTTAATGGAATTTGCAAGTTCGGCCGGATGTTTAGACGAAAAATTGCCCCCTTGAGTAGGGGAGAGGTGCTATAAAAGGGACACTTTTGTTTAGCGTCCATTTCTGACAATGTCATTATAGGTATTTAAAAAACAAGCACACCAATAAAAAGCGGGTTTTAATTCCCTCCAACACAAGTATATTACAAACTCATACATTATATTAGAAACTAACAAAATCATCGATTTTCAAATAAGTGGGAAATGTCCCTTTTACGACTAGGTGCTTTTAAATGGGACATTATAAGTCATGAAAGGGACACATTAATAAAAATAAACTTATTAAGTGTTGCAATTATAATTGTAAATCTTAACGATTCAAAACAATGGAATCTATGAAAAAATTAACTCTGTACTATAAATCATCAATATTTTTGACTATCTTCATAGAGTGTGACTTATCGTTAATGCTTTAACAGCATTTTTTAGGTATAAAGTAATACCCACGAGTGATAAATGTAAGTACATGCGTATATAAAAAATCTATAAATCATAAATTAAATAATAAAATAGTTTAGAATTAAATTCTACTTAAACACAAATGAGATGAATTGTACTAAAATAGGCAGGTACGTTTTCATATTGCAGATTAAAGATTTTATTATTAATTATTTACGATAAAGTTTGTCGCTTTGAATAGTCACTTTATTAATTCTTAAATTTCAAGCAATACGCCATCAACTAATAATTGATAATTTAAAACAATGTCATCTATGTATCAGATGATACACTAATAACTTTACAGGAAAGTAAAATACATGTAGTGTCCAGCAGTTCATGTGTATGAGAGGGCCAGCCATGAAACGGTCGTCCCATTTAAGACTTGTTGTGCTGTCCCATTTAAGACTAAGTGAGTTTAATATAAAACAACCTCGAAACAAAGAAAATAATCAATTAAGCTTCCCTGTTAAGTATTTTCGTTTCAGTTTAATACAGGCTATTTGAATGATATAACACTTTAACACTTTGTATGTATCTTGATCTCAAAAAACGACACAGAAAACCAACGAAATTTTTTCTTTTACTGCCGAAAAACATCAATCGCGAATTACTACTATGGTGCAAGTGACACCGCAGTGAATTTTACGTCAAATGACTGGGCACTAGTGTTGACATAAACAGGAAAATAACTTGCATGTGTAATGCGTTTAAAATTTTGGCAATTCGATTTGTCCGCTTTAAAACCTGTCCCTTTTATAACACCTCTCCCCTACTACGTCCAAAATTCTCGATAACGATCGAAACTTAACGAAACTTACAATTATCTTACAATGCGAGTGCATTATTCAAAGATTCTCGCCTCTTGCTATTTAATTAAGATAACTTCAGAACGATTTGAATAATATCAATTCGCTCACCACACAAAATATTGCGTCACTGTTTAAAAACAATCTTTCGCCTCGGCGAATTCGAATTTCATTAATCTTACAAAAATTTGCTTTATCGTAAAAAAAAAAGAAATAAGAAACGTAATACAAATGTAAATTTACCGACCAGTGTCTACCTCGAATAAGTTGAAGGGAAATCCCCACGCGGTTACTAATTTGACACGACTTTTATCCCGTTGTACAAGAGTTAGGAATCGAAAGGAAAGGTAGTCAGATGTATCGATGAATCACGGGATTCTCTCGCGTGCGGTAGACGAGGTCTCTGAATCGTTGCGTTACGATACAGTGACAGGCGTGGGTCGAGAAGATTCGCAAATCTAATAAGCGTGGGCGACGTGCGTGGATGCGATATTAATCGCGTATAAACGAGAATTTCTCTGGATTAGACGTTAAACTGCGAGCGCTATTGCACATGAATAATACAGCATTTAGTTAGCCCATCTCGCCCGGGGCTTGGACACTAGGTATCCACAGCTCTACAGAACACCTTCGACCCCGCTAAATTCCTCAGCCTCTACGCGCGCAATTTTACACACCCTATATTACACAAGTGTCCAAGGAGTTTCTAAAGCAATTAGGAAGCAGAGATAGTCACGGTCGAGCTGACCGAAAGCTGTCTAATAACTAAAGAAACCGATAGAAAAATCTTCGCTCCTTTATCCCAGAATAATCCAATAAGCATTCGCCACCAGGAGAGATTCTATTAAAAATTTCTATTCAAAAGAAAATCTTATTCGAGACACCTAAATACAAATCTCACGCGAATTTCGTGCTCCATACCTTGCGTGCTACATCTCGAAATTCTCGCGGGTAACTCGCTACGTATTTTCCAAATGAAACAGCGGACGGAAAATCTGGCGCCGTTCCGTTTATCGCCGAGTACCTGGCGCGTGATAAGAGCGTACGAGATCTTTGGTGGTCCGACAGCTGCGCAGCTGAGAACCACGGGCGAGGCTCTCGAGTGGGCGCTAAACATGTTTACCTTAAAGATCCACCGATGCGAGAGCATTCACACGGCTGTACGAAGTGCATAAGCGCCCGCTTCGCACCGAGAATACTCCGATTGGGATAACTAGGCTTTCGTTTCTCGATTAGGAGAGTCGGATGTCGTTTGCGTACAGCAGCGCGATCGCGCTTAAACGCCGCCGCGGGCTAACCGGCCGCGTGATTCGTTTTATCACGCGCCTCTGTCCGCTCCGGCCGACGTTTCTGCACGATATTTCCCTGCTCCGTTGTAGGTACATACGATTCTAATGTTACTGCTGTACTTCGTCCGAGTACAACTGCTCGATAATTCGTTACAAGTGGCGCGCTCGATCTTGGAACGATCTATTATAGCGGCTTGATGGTGTCGCTTTGCGCTTTGAGTGGCGTCGACGTGTGTTAAGCTCGGGGTTAAATATTTCCTTTCGCGATCTTTGCGCTACTCTAATTGCGAGTGTTAAGCTTAAAGGGTATAGCCGGTTAAGATGGTCAAATGTGCCCCTGAACCAAATTCAAATCGCGATGAGTCATTCGAAAGCTTATAAAAAAAGAACGATTTCTGCCAAGTTTCAACTTTGTATCTCGACCCGGGGGGTAGTAAAGGGTAAAAATAGAAAATCAGGTTTTTGGCGAATTTCTACTATACCAGGGAATGAAAAATTTTGAAAAAATTCAGAGGCATATCTGTTATCGGGACACATATTAGGGAATTATTTCAGATTTTTAAATTGAGAAATCAAGCTGTGAAAAATAAAAAACGCCAAAAAATGATGAAAATGCCAGTTGTGTATCGAAGCAGTTGCAGAACTATAATCATATTTTACTGTAAGTGCGTATCATTGTTACTATTGTCCTGAATTTTTTTCAGATTTTTCAATTTGGTGCGCCGCAGTTAAAAAAATTAAAAACCGATTTTTTCGTCGTTTTTTCCGTGTTAGAGTAACTTATACGTCGAATTGCTTCATGAAATAAGTGTTTTATGCGATCTTTAATGTTTATACGTACAGCAAAACATCATAGGAATTAAAGAAACTGGAAAAACCGAATCATTTGAAACTATGTTATGCAGCTTACATTATAAAGTGTCTACCGTATTTTCCAACGGTGTCGGTGGCGCAGCGGTAGAGTGTCGAGCTGCTATACCGCTGCGAACTTTTTTAACATAGGTTCGAATCTCGAACTTCGAAGTCCGCTTGGGCAAAGTTTTTTCTTTTTCCCGTAATTATATATATTTTCTAACTATATGACAATGATCAATATTGGTTTTCAAATGATTTAAGAATGTTTGAAAAATATATTAATCTGAAATATACGTAAACATGAGTTCGGACTGCGTTTCTCTTGTCAAGTATCCTGCCAATTACGATATTATTTAACATTTCCTACATTATATTAATATGTGAAGATCGTTTTCGAATCTCTTACCTTTAACAATTATGCATGGATAGCAACAAAAATCGTGTGTGATGGTTTTAATCTTCATCGCTGTCTTCGTTAATTATTGGTGTCACGTGTTCATTGTTGAATATTTTACTAAGAATTTCTGCAGGCCTTACAATTTTTGAAAGGTACCGAGCATGCGACAAGTAATAAATTATTGCAGCTATGTGTAGACAGCACCCGACGGTTCGGTTACCATTTGCGCATTCACAACAATAGCGTTTAACTCCGGAGTAGCCTATTGAGTTTGGTGCATAATCAATGTAACATCTATAGGTTTTACTGTTAATATGTCGGGATCTTACTTCGAATTTAATAATATTATTTCTCTCTTTAAGACATCGAAGATTAATGGTGTTCTCTTCATCCATTAGTTCTGCTAAATATGAGATTGCTTGAGATAATTGATATGAACCAGTGAATAGAATTTTGAGGTCTTTCTCTGTCATTTCTGGAAAATCAAGGAGATCGTTAGATGATAGTTGATTAAATGGAATCTTACGTCTGTTCCAATGCTGGTTTTCAACTTCTACTGACAATGAATTCTCAGCAATGTTTTGAGATGACATTCTTTCTACTATCTCATCACAGAGATCTACGTCCGAATTTAAGCGCTTTCCAAACGTATTATTTAAAAAGCACGCTATTTTGCAATATAAACTAACTTTAGGCAGTAGCTTATTGTCCATTTGATGGTGAAGAAGTTTGTATTTTTGCCCTATGATGCCGTGAATTGCCTCGACTACCCAGCGAATCTTAGTGACGTGACGGGATGCATTTGATTCTGCAGTCGTTAGCTGATTACGCTTATATTTTTAACGCAGGCATGAGCACTCTGTAACCGCGCTCTTCTAAATAAGATGTTACGTCGCGAAAACCTCGATCAACAATACAAATATCCCCAGGTTTTAAAAGGGTTTGCAAACCATTTGGATCTTCCAGAGCAATTTTCATGATTTGTGCATCGTTCTGGTTTGCACAAAAGGGCCAAGAACTTCAACCACATAGCCGTTTGTGGTGCAAATCGTGAAAGGTTTACATAAGGGTACTTTCTTTTGACCGGAATATGATTTTCGTTGATATTCATTATTAGAACTTTTCTGATGGCGAATATATGTTCCATCGAAAATCAGTGCTAATTGATCTGTTATATTATATAACTTTTTGGCAACAAGTGACGTTTGATCTTCTATTAGGGTTTCCCGAGGAAGTGTCGCGAATCCAAAATAACAAGGAAGAATGTCTTTTTCAAAAGAATTTATGACGGACCTACAAAATCAGACACCTGTTGCTCGCGTTCTAATCCAGAATTGCAGCTATCATGCTGTTTGAATTGCCAGTACGCAATTTGAACAAGAAAACAACAATAGCTTGTGTGACATCTCGCTGCTCAGAATTTCTCAAAGAAGTCATCATTTCCCGAAGCTTTATTACGTTTTCCCACGTTAAACCTGTAAATACTTTTAACCGCTCTTCAGAAAGTGTAAAATCACCTATTGTATCTTTGATACTTGAATTGTTATTAACTGAAAGGTATTCAAAATAATTTCGTAATTCTTTGGTCTCGATTATACTGCTATTTGAATGTATTCTTAAGTTTAGAACATCTTCCTGAAACAAACGGTTCTTTAATAAAATGACCAGAACAGCACCGATTTCCTTTAGGAACATATAATCTTCGCAATATAAATACCTGCTTCCTGGTTTCATTCGGTACATTCACGATATTTTTCGAAATCCCACAGACGAAACAGTACCTATGAGTGGAAATAACTCTAGAAAATGGCATCTCTACGAATTCAGTAGCTACTTGTTCAACATTCCTCAAATCCATAAGAAATGATGGATCTTCTGTTGAGGAAGACGATGTAGCAACAGATTCGGATTCAGATTTTTCCGGTGAAGATTTTTCAGTTGATTTTTCAGGTGAAAGTATTTCGGCTGAGGCTGTTCTGTGCAAAGATATTGCGGCAGAAAAAACTCTGGATGAAGAGGAGAGTTCAGCCGAAGAAGAAGGTTCAGCTGATGAAGAGGGTCCAGCTGAAGAAGAGGTTTGAGCTGAAGAAGAGGTTTCCCCCGAAGAAGAGGGTCCAGCTGAAGAAGAGGTTTGAGCTGAAGAAGAGAGTTCAACTGAAGAAGAGGGTCCTGAAGAAAAAGATTCAGCTACAGAAAACACTCTGACAGAAGATTCCTCAAGTTGACGAAATTCCTGAGAATTTTCACGATTGGGGGCGGTAGTTATCGCGTTTTTGTAATGTAAACGCGGCACCTATTGCAAAATATGTCACCAACAGTCACCACTCTTTTCAGAATTTTAGAATACTTCACTGCATCAACTTCCGTCTTGATTTTCCGTATCTGACCAGGTGATTTGCGAACCAAAATATTACACCGAATACACTTAGCATGTAAGGTTTTCCTTTCCACAAATTGTACTTTCTCCGTCGACATATTGAACACACAACCACAGATGAACACACACCGACAAAGAATACTGTTTATTTACTAAGGTAACACAAAAACTTCCGTAGAGAGTTAAAATCTAACGCGCGAAAAGCACAACCGCTCAAGACGCTAACTCGTAGCCGAATGCTCATCAACGGTCGCTTTCCTTCCCTTACCGAAGAAAACGCGTAGCGTGTGCAAAAATTAGAAAAACCCCGAGTCCTGGAACAGGGGAGGTTTCGTCGCCTGGCAAAATCCAACGGCTACGAAACCTTCCGTTGAACTTTACGACCCTACCTGGTTGCCTTCTGCTCCGCTCGAAATTCGAAGCTACGCACGCTACAAATGTGTACAGATTGTAAAGACCACACGTTAATTAATGAATGTCACAAGTTTCGAGAGACGACGTGACCCCGTGACAGTCTGTGCAGGACTATTCTCGTGCATTCATGCATAATTGCTGTAAAGGTAAGAGATTCGAAAACGATCTTCACATATTAATATAATGTAGGAAATGTTAAATAATATCGTAATTGGCAGGATACTTGACAAGAGAAACGCAGTCCGAACTCATGTTTACGTATATTTCAGATTAATATATTTTTCAAACATTCTTAAATCATTTGAAAACCAATATTGATCATTGTCATATAGTTAGAAAATATATATAATTACGGAAAAAAAGAAAAAACTTTGCCCAAGCGGACTTCGAAGTTCGAGATTCGAACCTATGTTAAAAAAGTTCGCAGCGGTATAGCAGCTCGACACTCTACCGCTGCGCCACCGACACCGTTGGAAAATACGGTAGACACTTTATAATGTAAGCTGCATAACATAGTTTCAAATGATTCGGTTTTTCCAGTTTCTTTAATTCCTATGATGTTTTGCTGTACGTATAAACATTAAAGATCGCATAAAACACTTATTTCATGAAGCAATTCGACGTATAAGTTACTCTAACACGGAAAAAACGACGAAAAAATCGGTTTTTAATTTTTTTAACTGCGGCGCACCAAATTGAAAAATCTGAAAAAATTCAGGACAATAGTAACAATGATACGCACTTACAGTAAAAATATGATTATAGTTCTGCAACTGCTTCGATACACAACTGGCATTTTTCATCATTTTTTGGCGTTTTTTATTTTTTCACAGCTTGATTTCTCAATTTAAAAATCTGAAATAATTCCCTAATATGTGTCCCGATAACAGATATGCCTCTGAATTTTTTCAAAATTTTTCATTCCCTGGTATAGTAGAAATTCGCCAAAAACCTGATTTTCTATTTTTACCCTTTACTACCCCCCGGGTCGAGATACAAAGTTGAAACTTGGCAGAAATCGTTCTTTTTTTATAAGCTTTCGAATGACTCATCGCGATTTGAATTTGGTTCAGGGGCACATTTGACCATCTTAACCGGCTATACCCTTTCTGTGGATAGTGAGATTCTCGGGGATAATTTGATATAAAGACCGGAGGAACTTGGGATACTTTACGGGAGCTTCAGTGAGGTGTTTGAATTAATGTAATTGATCAAATTTTATTGATTTTTTTTTATTAAAATACTAGCTATACTACTCGGCTTCGCTCGAAATTTAGATTCTGATTTTATAAAAAAAACTTTTCATTCATTCTTTTGTGAAAATAGTCACGTTCAGCTGGATTAATTAGGCATAATGAGCTGGAACACATTTCGTGACCCCCCAGTTTACCGTTCGAAAGTTTTTAGGCGATAGACAAACACACAAACACTTTCTGCTTTGTATATTAAGTTTAAGAAGCTCTACATATCCTCCTATCTTATAAAATACTCTAACAAGGAGAGTATTTTAGGTGTCCACCTCCGATCATTTTGATTTTTGGATATGTTATAGAGGACCGAAAAATAAGAAGTACGTGTTTTTTTATTTTTCCCCGTTTTCATATTTGGGGGGTGAAAACTGCGTTCAAAGTTAGGGTTGAAAAATCATTTTTGTGGAATATCTCGAGAACTATTAGAGATAGGGGAATAGTGTCAATGGACGAATTTTGTGTCTTTGAATGCGAAATATGACTGACTCGCCAGATTTTCAAAAAGTCAATTTGTTTAAATAATACATAAAAAATTGTTATTTTTTTGTTAATAATTCTTGTAAATCTTCATCTATATTCATGCAAATTTATTTTCTCATACTTCACAGGCGAACCGAAAATACGGATAAATCAGAATTTGTATTTCCTATAAATTAACAAATGTAATTATTATTGAAGTTTACTTATAATAAGCTGTCCTCCTACAGGGAAACACAAGTTCTCAAATTACCTAGAAATAAAATTTTAAACAAAACATATTATTTAAACAAATGGACTTTTTGAAAATCTGGTGAGTCAGTCATATTTCGCATTCAAAGACACAAAATTCGTCCATTGACACTATTCCCCTATCTCTAATAGTTCCCGAGATATTCCACAAAATTGATTTTTCAACCCTAACTTTGAACGCAGTTTTCACCCCCTAAATATGAAAACGGGGAAAAATAAAAAAACACGTATTTCTTATTTTTCGGTCCTCTATAACATATCCAAAAATCAAAATGATCGGAGGCGGACACCTAAAATACTCCCCTTGTAAGTCCCATCTATTCTTCTATTCCAACGAAACACCCTAAATTCCTCTTTTTTTAATACCTGTCGGAGGTTGGAACTACTTAGGGTTACTACCCTAGTAGCACAAAATATTGGTTAAATATTTTTTCCAAATATTAAGAAAATATTTTTTTAGCCACACTTTTTAATATGAAAAAAATGTTGATTCCAAATATTATATACTCATACTGGAAATGTGAAATAAATGTTTAGAAAATATCAACTAAATATTCGTGGAATATAAAAGAAATATTTAGAAAAGGTAAAGCAAATATTCTAGAAACGTGAAATTAATATTCAGAATTCCAAAATAAATATTCAGGAAACGTAAAATATATATTTAACCCAAATTATAACACCAAAGCAAGAAATTGAAAAAAATATTTTTGCGAATATCTCGGAAACTAAGGCCGAGCGACGCACAGTGGTACATAATGACATTTTTTGTTCAAATCACCGTACAGGTCATAATTTTTTAGTAAACTTGACGATTTTTTTTTAAACTCTTCCCAATTAAATTCTCTATTAATCCGTCCAGCCGGAATTTTGAATTTCGTTGTTGTTGTTTTTTATATTTAGCGATATATACAGCACTTTTAGAAAATCAGTGTCTGTGGGCTTTTTTGACCGCCGGTTCCGAATTTATACTCAGATTTCCGAAATTGAAAAGCATTATAACGATGGCGAATTCAATATTACAAGGGAAGATCCCGAAACCGAAAATTCCAAAAATTCTGAAACTTTGTGAATATGTGGAGGATTTCCCCCTGATTACAACGCAATTTTTTTTGCTACCCAAATTCACTCTAAGGGGTGAAATTAACCCCTGAAGATTCGTCGATTTTACGATTTTATTTTATAACACGCAATCTGTAAAAGATAGAAAAAAAGTTTCAAGACGAAAAGTTTAATCAATTGTTTAAACAATTAGAATCAAGTTATAAACAAAAATATTAATAATGTTTTCCAAAATAGGTTTTTTCACGTGAAATCTGAAACAGCATAATCCATATTTTTTCCATACAATTTCAACTTTTGTTGTATTGCTGAACATTGCTCGTCATTTTATCTCAGAAAACGAGAAACTAAACATCAAATTACTAAAATGCGTACACATTATAATAAAGTAATGTGTACTGATTCGTTTGCGGCAAAGAAGCAAAAATTCAAACGGTTTCTAATGACGGTTAGTTGAAATAAAAGTGCTACGACAACATTTACTTAAGTGCTCTAAATAGGGGAGGGTTGCCTATATCGTACCACTTAAGACATTTTACGTTATATTTCATATTTGGTACTAATTTGAACGCAAATGACTATTGGATATTGTAGCTTTATCTTTTAGGCACCTACTATTATATGCTTAACCTTTTGTTCACAACAAATTAATTTGTTATTAATCTTTTTGTCACATACTGTGAAAGGTACGATTTAGGCAACCGGTCTCCTAAATCGTACCTCCACTAAAAATAGTATCAATAACAAATAGAGAAGGAAATATTCAACATAAAGTAATGATTATTATATGATTATTACACAGGCCGCAATGACCTGTGTATATGATATATGTACATAACCTATATAACATACGAGTTGTCAAATCCTACTGGTACGATTGTAGTGGTACGATTTAGGAAACATGATCGATTTATTTATAAATATCAATTTAAACTTTATAATGAATGTAATATGTACTTAAAATGAATGTAAAATATTCTACATTAAGCCGGCTTTTAGAAAAATACAAAAATACAGGACAAAATTGCATTGTCTGATTATTATCAGCTAAAATAAATTGGTAAAAAGTTACATCAATAATACCTGATTTTTTAAAATGTTTATAGCACGCACAAAATATGGTGTAAGCTCAAAAGGTTTCGTTTCTATTTCTTATTTCGCATTTATTTGATATTTTTATTATCAGATGTCGCTTACATTCATTGATTACTGAGGAATTGATGAGGTACGATTTAGGTGACCAGTACGATATTGGCAACTCTCCCCTACTAAAATTCCGGGCTATAACCACAAAAAATGAATACATAACGCTCGTTTGTGTCACTAAAACGCGATCGTCAAGCAGCTCTCGCATGCCGTGGGTTACCAGATTTGTCGTTCAAAAGATTTTACTTATAAAGAATTTTTAATAAACTAAATTTCGACCGTGAAGCTTAAATACACTGATATCGGCGCACTGGATCGGTCAGGTTAAAACAATAATTATTTTAATGAATTAAAATAATGAAACAAAGCTATTTTGCAATTAGTTAATTATATATATTAGTTTCCGACGTTTCGATCTTGGTTTAGATCATCCTCAAGGAAAGTTAAAAACATATATAAAATACTGCGTGTGCTATTGAAAATAAGTCACCGTGCTAAGGCATAACGTGTGGAGCAAGACTGAGGTAAACTGTGAACCAAAACATGTGCTTTTAGAAGGTGAAGACAAGGGGGTGAATACCGTTGAAAGTTGTAAACATATTTAAAACTCCGAAATTCAAAAATTAAAGGATATACATTTTAGGATATATTTTACTTATGTTACAATTTACCCCGTGTTACAACCTACCCCGGTCTCCCCTACCTACGGATGGCAACCCTACTTGGAACACCCCGATATGGTATTGGCAAACTAGCAATCGTGAAGTCTGACAGCGCCTGGTGGGCCACTGAACCCTGCACTCAATTCCCCCTCGGAGGTGCTCGCGTGTTTACACGGGCTACCGTTTTTAACGGGTGCCAACGACGCGCGTCAATGCTCCCTCACCTGTGCAACTGGTGCACCGGTGTGTCCGTGAATAAGCTCGCGCCACGTATCGTCGTCGCTGCCCATTCATAAAGGGGGACTTCGCGAAGTACCGCGCTCCTCTCACCTTGTAGCTATGACAACGGGCATTTTCATTCATGCCAGCAGCGGCCCGCGAATTACGCACGCCAGAACAGATTTCCGCGGAAGCCGTGACTCACCTCGCTCTATACACCGAAGACATTCACTGTCAACAGTCTATTGCCTGGCATTAACGCGACGCAGAAATCGTATCGTCGCGTTACGTAAAGCTGAACGATCCTCTCTGACAAGCCACGCGGCGTCACTGAAACGTGATGTTGTTGGTTCGCGCGATAAGAGGGAAAGAGAATCGCCCGGGCTCTCGGGTGAACGGCGATGGAACGTT
The DNA here is from genome assembly GCA_029448645.1 of Andrena camellia. Taxonomy (NCBI): domain Eukaryota; kingdom Metazoa; phylum Arthropoda; class Insecta; order Hymenoptera; family Andrenidae; genus Andrena; species Andrena camellia. The sequence goes on from CM055677.1 coordinate 12,097,372, forward strand.
TGGGCGAGCCTTAAGGCACGTTTCCACGTGTGCGACTCGTGGAGGAGAATCTTGAGAGCAGAGGGGAACTTCGTGGCTATCCTTTTAACAGAAACGTGGCCAAGTTCAGGCTACTCAATTTCAAGTTAAATCACACAGACTTCATCAGAGTTGCTTAGTAAGCTAGCCACCAAACTGGATAGGGGAATAGAACCTTTTGGAAGTAAGGAAGAGTAGGGTAATTGCGAACACCTAAGTAAACAAGCAAACAAAACGAAAACTATATGAGAAATGAGTTTGTTTATAATTTACAAACATACTTAAACTATTCGTCTATAAAGTACTGCGACGAATTTTTGAAAAATTATAATAAAAATCAACTTTATAGTGAAAAAGCAAAACCCTTGGTGTTCGTGATTATTCGACAGCCGTGGGGTAATCACGAACAGAGTGCTAAATATCGCAGAAGTCGCACAGAAAGCGCGACTTCCATGGTCAACCCATAAAAAATGTTGCTACAACCTATACCTAATGTATTTTTCAAATTCCTCTTCTTGTGTGTTAGAAAAAAATTGCAATTGGCCGGAATATCGAAAGAAATAGTAAAGTCCGTTTTTTAAACTTTTTTTCTGAGCCTGTAATGAAAATTCAAAAATCCCTTTTGTAGATTTAAGTAAGTTTTATGCATGCTGAAAATTTCATCAAAATCGGTTAACGTTGCTAATCTCGAAGGTTCGAGATTACCCCATCCGATTTGTTCGTCAATACCCCACGACATCAAAAAATAAAAAAGAATTTATTTCAGAGGTTAGAATCATGATTCAAGCAACGCCTTGGTCACAAAATGTTGGTAAAACAGTGCTTTATTTCAACTTAAAAAAAAAAACCAATTGTATCATTAATTCAAGAGTAATTACATGCAATTGAAAATGGACAAAATATTTCTTGAAACATGATGAAAAGAATAAATTGTGTTTATCTTGAATGGCACGAGCATTCTGTATTTATTACTTTCTGCCCGGCGCTGGATACGACCTAAACTATTAGCTAGCGGAGAAGGAACATCGTTTTTATTTATTAAAACGCCGTAACATCGCATTCGCGATTACCCCGCGTTCGTGTTTACCCCACTCTCCCCTACTTGTCTTTGTACAGATCTCCGTCTGAAAAATACTTTCCATTGTAAATGATTAAAAGCCCACTGCCACAGTTCTGGCACACCTCTGCGAAACAGACATCCCCATAGCGCAAAAATATGAAGCATTCAGCGCTATGGGGCCGTAAAAATCCGAAATATCCCAAGAAACATTGTCAACTTCAGACGAGAAGTGTCCCAAGAAACGTCGCCCTAACCCAGAAGTTCAAATACTTCCTAAGTTACTTCGGAGTTTCACGGGAATCCCAGGCCTGCATTTACCCTTCGATTGCGCCTTATCGCTGACACGTTTCACGAAACTAGCAACGCGCCAGGGCCAACGGTTCTCGGCGTGGCTCCCGAAGCCGCACGAATCCGCTTACCGAAACCTTCTCTTAATGGGTGAACAGCACCGAGCGTGACTCACTTCCGTCGCGGGCCAGGCCAGCTAATGCAGAATTGCAGGTCTAATCGCTCGTAGTCATTCCTCGGTAATCGTTGCACGTGATCTATGTTTCACCGACAGATTTCGATGACGCGCGGAGCAGCTACCTCTGTTCCGGTCGCGCTGCTATCTCGCATATCCGTTGCCAGGGACAATCCTTATCTGCCTCGACGTGGCTAAGATGCCTACTCGTCGCTGTCTGAAAAGAAATGTTCACCTGCACGCGATCCTATCTCTCCTTCGCCAACAAACTCTCTCACCTTGGGGACTTGATGAAATTCGTTCACGGCTGACTAACCGAGTCGGAAAATGAGATATGCCTCTGCCTCTCGTTGATTGCCCGTTTCCAGGGGCCACGTCTTTGGAAAGGGACAATTATCCCCGCGGCATCAAGCGCGTAATTGTGGGAGCCGATATGGCAACGCAGAGACTTTGCAATATCCTGTTTTCTTTGTGCCTCGGCCGGCATCCGCGACGCTCCTTGCGTTACCGCGCAAAGAAACCGATTCCGAGGGAGCGCGCATCAAACTGTTTGGCGGCGGGCAACGTTGCCCGCGAGCAGAAAAAACTGGGCCGACAGATATCGATACGCCTTTGTTAGAAAATTCGTTATTACGCTCTCTTCGGCGATGCTCGGGCCAGCCGTGTTTACGTAACGCGTCGTTCCAACGCCGATCCTGAGAGAATTAGCTGCTGAACCGTGGCACCGCTTGATTAGAGGGAAATGGGACACTCGGTGCTCCTGTTGTTAGGAAATCTCTAGCCTAATGCTAGTCATTTGGGCCGCTTTGAAGGCTGATGCTGGCCGCTTGAGTAATTCAGAAGGAATGCACCGGTTGCGGTTTTACCATGTATTATTGTAAGAATTGAAATAGCTAGGGATTTGTACGACCACCATGTCTGCGCGGCAAAAATTGGTTAATCGGTAAATTATGAATATTAAATTTCGTGTAAAAAAGGAGGCTTTTGTTGTTCGACAAATACCTAGAAAAAATTCCACTCACTGCCAGAAATTATATTTTAAAATAATTATTTACAGTTAATATAAGCCCAGAGCGAGGGAAGATCTAGATCTCAGTATGCTGCTGTTTCGTACTGAGAACTTAGAGTAAAATTGAGAAAAATAGAACGTCATTAAATATAAATCCATAACATTAAGAGGGGGCCCCACCCTGATGCCACTAAGGAAAGACAAAGTTAGGGATTTTTTGTTCGTATAAATAAAAATATATGGCTTGGATTTTTTACATAGTTTTAAAGCAACCTTTATTTTGTAAAAGCAAAATTTTTTTATGAAAAATTGTACAAAATGGCAGCGGACAAAATCGCTTTCCGGAGGGCTGCAAAAAAACTGGCCCACACTCCCGGGAATGACTGAATCATCTGAGAAGGAAATACAAAAAAGATATATAAACTGGAATATATTATCTTCCACCTAGCGTAGGATTTTCTCAAAATTCCAATTATTTTGGAAATTATAGCAGTTTGAAGAATTGACTTTAATTTTTTGCATAAAAATTTGCGCTGGAATGCTTGTAAAAAATCGACTAATTGAAATATCAAAAAAATCCTACGCTAGGTGGAAGATAATATATTCCAGCTTATATATCCTTTTTGTATTTCCTTCTCAGACGATCCAGTCATTCCCAGGAGTGTGGACCTGCTTTTTGCACCTCTTCGGGAAGCTATTTTGTACAATGTTTAATAAGAAAAAAAATTTCCAGCTAAATAAAGGTTGCTTCAAAACTATATAAAAAATCCAAGCCCTATATTTTTATTTATACGAACAAAAAAATCCCTAACTTTGTCTTTTGTTAGTGGCTTCAGGGGTGGGGTCTCCCCTTAACACTCTGGATTGCCAACTTTTTTCGGGAAAATATAGTACTTTGTGGTCAGGTGTGATAAAAAATATAGTACGTACACAGTGAAAAAGTATAGTACTTTTCAGAGGAAAGTGGTACAAAATCGAACTACGTTAAAACGACATCGTATTTTTTAAATGTAATTTTTTTGCGCATTGTGAATTAGTAATTAATTTATTCTCTTTAACAAATATGTCAACGGTTCGATTGCACTGAAAGTCCAAATTAACGTACATAAGGAGCACAAGTATCGTGTATAGTCGCGGTCAGAGAACAATTTGCCGTTCAAAGGGAAGAAAAATACTTGTTTCCATTCCTGATTGTTAGCCACCCGATTCCACTGTTTCGAAACGAAACGTAACCGATGAGTTTTCCCGCTTTGCTCCATTTCTCGCTCTACGTGGCCTTTCATTTGCACGGCTCGTTTAAGTTGCTCGGCACTCATCGTTTTTGCGCTTTGAAAATTTTCTTACGTACCTCCGGCGCTGCTTCTATTTCTAAACTACTCGTCGGGACGATAAACCCGCGAGAATTATACGTAGTTGAGCACGAGCCCGCCGTGAATCGCGGGTAGAAAATAACCGGGACACGCTCGTGTCGAAGTCCTTATCGTTTCGCGCGCTCGGCTTCGGATTTTTTTTTTTACCATTTACAAAAACAAATTGCCCGCGATACGTGGGTGCTGATGCTCGGAACGTTCGCGAGAAAAGCACGATATTTATTCAAGAATATCCAAGAGCTCTCTGCGTTTCGATAATAGACGAATCTCTAACTCGTGTTCACATTAACCAACCGTTTCACAGTTCATACTTATCCCGTTAATATAGAAAATTCTCATTATACCACAGAATCTTTATGTATCACCATTACCATTTATCATCCTTACTCCCATTATCCGAGTTTCCTCGTTTCAATAAATTCCACGGCATAATTTCATCCTTCGTAGAAAGTAGCGCGTGCGGAATTAAAACATCGCGCTGCCCTGAAGGAGGCATACACGTGGATATACACTACCGTTCATAAGTATTAGGACACCCACTCTGTGTGGAATAATAATGTGAGACACGTTGCAAATTTATTAAAGGACTCCAGCAAATTTTACTTTATTTGGTATTTTAAATTGAAGTCGGAAAAATAAAAGCAGTGAGAAGTGCCAATTACCACGTTCTGTGCAAATACAGCAGGCGTCCTAATAATTATGAACGGCAGAGTAAGCTCGCTAATTATACTTTAACTGTCTACTAATACACTGGCGAAGATGCACAGTCCTTTCACTCCCTTTTTAATCCGTCGACCGAAATCCTTACAGTCTGCAAAGGTAAAAAGTGCCCTCCCGCGTGTATCACGGTTTATATATTCCAGAAATTAATTTACAGTAGGCCGTTCCAATGTTTCGAGACATATTACGTGGCTGTTGAAACGCTTCCTCGTCGTTCGGACGCGAAAACGTAATATTAATAAATTTTAATAGAGGCGGGGTACTTAAAGCTCGCCGTGCAGCATTAGTTACAGTCAGTGCGTGCTGCAACATGCTCCACGCGTGCTAGGATTATACGAGGAAATAATTGCAGTGCTCCAAGGAGCTTCGAGACGATAGGATATGCATATCCTTCTTTTAAGAATAGATTTAGTTGTAGGTGACTAGGAACAGCAGGCTTTCACAATAGTTATACATATACATAAGCGGAACGATACTACTCGTGTGCAGTTGCATAAAGATTTCACAGTCTCCCTGGATCACCAGATTATCAAAGATGCTCAATTAGCGAATATATCTATTTGTATAAAATTGTTGTGTCACTCACGGATTCATCAACGCCCAGCCCAAGCCGCTGAACCTAGAAACATGAAATTCGGAGAGTATATTCCTTTTGCGACGTAGGTGTTTCATGAGAAGGGATTTTTTGAAATTCCATCCCCAAGGGGGTGAAAAGGGGTAAAATGTATTTTCTTGGACGCCTTAATATCTCTTAAGCCCGATTAGATATCAATTTGGTTTTTACCGACAAAGGTTACCCACACAAATGCCTAAAAAACGATTTCAGGATTTTACCCTAATCAACCCCTAAGGGGGTGAAAAGGGGTAAAATGTATTTTCTTGGAAGCCTTAATATCTCTTAAGCCCGATTAGATATCAATTTGGTTTTTACCGACAATGGTTACCCACACAAATGCCTAAAAACGATTTCAGGATTTTGCCCTAATCAACCCCTAAGGGGGTGAAAAGGGGTAAAATGTGTTTCCACGGATTCTTCAAAATCTCTGCGGCCCAATTCGATATCGATACTTAGTTTTAGCCTGACAACACAAAAACACCAAAAACAAATTTCCTAATTTTGCCCTAATCAACCCTTAAAGGGTCATCAACGCCCAGCCCAAGCCGCTGAACCTAGAAACATGAAATTCGGAGACTATACTCCTTTTGCGACATAAGTGTTTCATTAGAAAGGATTTTTTTGAAATTCCATCCCCAAGGGGATGAAAAAGCGTAAAATGTATGTTAGTCAAACAAAGGTCACTTTACAAAAATAACTTATAAAAAAACAGATATAAATGTAATTCCTATTAATTATTCTACCATAGAGAAACACGGGTACTTCGCTAGTAAGTTATTTATCGTTGTTCAAATTATACTCCGATATCTGAGTTCGAAATATTGAAATGGCTTCCGAGTCCGTTACCGCTTGTTTCCCTATCGAGTGCATCACCATTATGCGGGACAGAGTGCCAGGCCAGCGTTGCACGAGCAATAATAACGAAATTTCTGCCATTACCATTTTACGCGAATTCGCGGAAGCATAAAGTGTGCCGAGTATTTCGCGCGGCAGGTACCTATCTCCCGTGAGTTCGCAGCTTTCTGTGACTCAGAAAATTCTGTTCTAGCGCCCAGAGCGTGTTCCTTCCTAGAAGTTTTTACAGCTGATAGGTGAGAATATATTATAGGATATAGGTGAACAAAATATTCGCAGGGCTTTGGACAACACACGTGTGAAAATTAAAACTCTTTCTTCCCCTTTTGCGTACAGTGATACTGTAATTACACTCTCGGAACACCCCTCTCCCCCCATCTCTCCCTTCCCATTTCTCACCACATTACTGTTTCACGGTCATGAAACACACATTCGATCGTTTTGACGTTTCGCGGACGCGGGCTGCCATAAGTTTCTACCCGTCGTGAAATCTGTTCGTTCTCGATCGGGGAACGTGAAAGTTTGCCAAGTCGCTACTTCGAAGATAATATACAATCCAATTTTCTGCCTGGCTCTTCCAGGCAAGTGCTCGAGCTTGGATGGAAGATTAACGAGCACGCGACTTAGATGGGGTAGGGAATGAAAGACAAGTGCCATTCATCCTTGTGCTCGTTCCCCCGTTCATCTTTAATGCCCCTCCGAAAACTCGTGTCCAGCTTTATTCCACAGGGAAAGTTAATATTAACGGGATATTTTTCGAGCCTCCCTTTCGCTGGATTATATCATGTTCACGCTGCTCGTTACGCCTCGCGTACCTGTCGGTGAAAACATCGTTTCCCCGGCGTGATTCGTTATTTCGACGGTTTTATCGCGCTTATTGACGCTACTAATCATTACGGAGCATCCAGAGCGAGGCGGCTCGCGGTTATTAACTCGACCAGCCGCGCGGCTGTTATCAGAGTAACGATTATGCAGGCCGCCTCTGCTGGGAACGCTCCCCCCCCCCCCCCCCGGGCCTGAAATTGCCGAGCCGTCGATCCAGCAACGATAGACCGAGGTGCCAGTAATTCCATAGGCAATAAGTGCAAGTAAGTCGGGCTGTTAGCCGGGCATTTCCACCGCATCCCCGACAAGCGCAGCGGCGTCGATGCACCCGTGAACGGTGAACGCATGGAAATCCTATGTGCACTGAAAGCAACCCGTAAAGTGGTAAATAAATCACGGGGAGAAAGCGACGCGTTTCTTCGCTACTTCGGAGCAAATCTGAAATGAACGCTGATCAATCCCCACCACCAATCTCCTTCTTTTCCCATTAAGACGAATGGCCCTGTTACTGGACGTGTCGGGATATATGTAATTCTCTAGGAGCAAGTAGTTTAAATTGATAGGTAAAGAGAATCGAGCCAAGCTCCGCAGAAGCCTGCCAACCCTGAAAATCGCAAAAAATTAGTTGAACACAGTAGGGGAAACTCGGACAAAACCGGGCACCTGGGTAAAACCGGAACGTGCTGTTATTTCTTTAAACTGCTTTATATTCTCCCGCGTCGTTGCAGCGACGTATTGTCGCGATGTGCATTATTTCGTCAACAAAAGATGATCGTGTTACAAGCTTGCTTATTAAGGTTATAGCTCCTTTTGTGTTTCTGAAGGCTCTGATCTAATTTTCGGCCATTATGAAACATCAAACACTTTTGACAGTGTTGAGGTAGATACTTTTTGGTGTGAATTATGCTAACTGTTGCATATTAAAGTGTAAATAATTAAAAGGTTTGTTTTTATTTTGCCATGGTATTGTTGATAATTCGTAATATTTACAAAATTGTATGCTGGGGCAAAACCGTATGGGGTAAAACTGGGTACTCGGTTTTGGACAAAATGTGTATAAGAAAGAAACGAAAAAGAGGATCAAAATTAAGGGGAGATTGCGGTCTAGAGCCCCAAAAAATAGGTGATATTTAGGAATTAATTAAAGGAAAACTACTGTATATAATTCAATGGGACTTGTTGCATTGTATTAAGTATGTCTTAAATTATAGATATATATTTTTTGTTTTATAATTAATCATTGCAAACGGCACTGGGGAGTGGTTAAAGTCAAGGCGTTAAAAAATTCATCCAAATCGGTGGGACCTGTATCTCCAAAAGTTATTATCCGAATCGACTGAAACTTTTTTTATTTTGAAGAATATACTTCTGGCTAGGGGAGTGAGGGCACAAAAATTACAAAAATGACATTTTTTGAGAAAATAACGACACTTGAAGTTTGAAATCATTTTTTTCTCTATACTGTTCGTCCTTTCCACGCCTTTAAAAATTATAAATTTTCACTTTTTTGTAATTTTTTCTGGTTTCCCCCTAGCCAGAAATATACCCCCTTAAAAAATGGATAAAGAGTTTATTCTAATAAATCCTAATTGCAATTTCTTTTTTTCATTAATAATGTCAAAGTTATGAGCTTGAATCCTTAACGTTCCGACTTTGCCCCGGTCTCCCCTATTTATTTTATGAAAAGAATTTCATGATAAAGTGTGAAAAAATATTTCATGTTCAAATTCCTATTCGGTAGGTAGAATCCGAAATTGGATCCCTCCGAATATCCGAATACTCCTAATTATTCAAATATTCGTAACAGCCCTAGTTTCTTTCTCAGACCAATAGTTTCTTACCCAAACTTACAATTAGTCTTTATACTGTATAAAAAAATCTACCTTTTGTTACGTATCAGCGAAATACTCAGCGCACTTCCTGTCTGTTAAATACACCTCCGATCGTTGTCTAAAACGACGAACAAAAAGATTGCGTGTTTACGAGCATTGCCGTGAGCCGAAACTTTTATTGCCGCGCTCTGTCTCCGAGAAAGTGACGTTTTATCCGTCGGCGATATGCCCCGCGCCCGATAAGGCGCTGGGTGTTTCTCCGAAAGTTTCCGAAAGATCTCTTTATCTTAATTGCTGGGAGGCGCGTTGAAACGCGGAAGTACGGAGTCAGTTTTATTACGCTTAGCCGCATCCAGAACGGAGAAAGGTTTCGTCCGCCAGGGAACAATTACGTCGCGTTGCACCGATCCGAAATGGTGTCCCAGCGAACCGGCGATGGTCTCCTTTCTTTTTCGCCCGCGTGAAATCTGGGTGAATCGCGTTTGCTCCGCGACGCTCCATAGCCTGTTGCACTTCAATTAAACAGGGTCAATAATCCTGCGTCGGACAACGAGTATCTAGAATTCTAGATCCCTGCTCTCTTTCGCCGGGCCTGTTTATCTCTGGTTGCCCGAGGCAGTGGAGAAAAAGTTCTCGTTCAACGGCGAACGGTATAGGTGGTAATTTAATTAGTCAGCCGCGTACCGTACACTCATGCAGATTTCCGATAGTGAGTCATTAACGGTCAGTCACGTGTACGCGTACAGGTGAAATCACTGCTGCCTCCGCGGCGGATAAACGCGTTTCTCGGATTCTTTCGGAATTCTTCACGCTCGTTACTTCGTGCATGATGATGACAGTGGCGAGAGTCGGAGAGTCGATCCTCCTTGACGTAATCATTTATTCGATACTCTTTAGGACTTAATCAGTCTCAATTTAGCTAGCTCTTTACACGTGAATATTTATTTTGCCCCCTGGACCCCTGCCCAGAAGTTTCCATCTCCAAGGTCCCATTTTCAAATAAAATTTTTTTTATGATTTTATCCAAACACTATAGCGGAGACCGGGGCTAGTTGACTAATTTTTAACGTATCTAATTTTCATAAATGGACCATTGGTATTTTCTTGACTTTTGGCATACCAAAAGTTTATCAATTTCTCGAATTATCGAATTATCTCGAAACCATATATATGCAGCTCCATTTGAGCGAGATATGTGAAGTCTGTTGCTCAATTCTTTACTACGATCCAGCGTACGTCTGTGTACTTTGACGTTAACAATCGTTTTTTAACTGTTTTCGTTTATATAGAGAAAGAGTAAATAGTTTTGATACATTCAAATTGATCGTCCAAATAACATTTTTTTATTCGTTTTGTATGCATTTTCTCAAGTTTTCGCTTACTATATATTAAAGAGGAAGGACCAAAGTATATTTTGCCATATTTGTTATTAAGTAATTAATTCAAATAAAAATGAAAAAAATTGAAAACAGAATAACGTATCAACTAGCCCCGCAGTGAGTTAAATTGATACATTTTGCCTTCGTCCAAATAACATTTTTTTATTCGTTTTGTATGCATTTTCTCAAGTTTTCGCTTACTATATATTAAAGGGGAAGGACCAAAGTATATTTTGCCATATTTGTTATTAAGTAATTAATTCAAATAAAAATGAAAAAAATTGAAAACAGAATAACGTATCAACTAGCCCCGCAGTGAGTTAAATTGATACATTTTGCCTTCGTCCAAATAACATTTTTTTATTCGTTTTGTATGCATTTTCTCAAGTTTTCGCTTACTATATATTAAAGAGGAAGGACCAAAGTATATTTTGCCATATTTGTTATTAAGTAATTAATTCAAATAAAAAATAAAAAAAAATGAAAACAGAATAAATAACGTATCAACTATCCCCGCAGTGGGTTAAATTGATACATTTTGCCTTCGTCCAAATAACATTTTTTTATTCGTTTTGTATGCATTTTCTCAAGTTTTCGCTTACTATATATTAAAGAGGAAGGACCAAAGTATATTTTGCCATATTTGTTATTAAGTAATTAATTCAAATAAAAAATGAAAAAAATTGAAAACAAAACAACATATCAACTAGCCCTGGTCTCCCCTACAGGCTTAATTTTGAAAATCATTTTTAGTAAACTACCTCTTCATTTTCCCGAAAAAATGGACCCCTCGGAACGTTTGGCACCTGGGCCTTTTTTCTTAACCAATTAGCGAACCAATTTAAACTCCTCGACTCTTGGAACCCAATTAATTAAATTGTCAAAAACTAACAATATTATGTAACATTTTATTTTGCGTAGAATAAATTACAATACCTACTGACAATTAATAGGTTGCTACAGCAACGTTCCGTAGTGAATTGTTTTGTCCCTGTAGCCCCACTACGGAACTATTCCGTAGTAGAACCTTGATGGTTTAAATCCGCCACTGTCAAAAAATACTCGAGATGGTAGTAACTCTTTTCCATCTGTCTGCCTTTACTTAGCAGAGACACGCGTGCAGTGACAATATTAGGGGGCTCCTCAACCCCTGCGTACTGCGAGTCACTCCACCACCACCACCACCCCCCCCCCCAACCCCTTTCCTCGTCAGGCAGAAAACACGAGCGCGTTTCTCACGGTTGCATCTGGCCGGTGCCCCGTTCTCTAAAACGCTCGCCCACCTTGTCATTATGATTGGAAACCCTTTCGTGGAATCAGGTCAGACAGCTGTCTCGTCGGGCGTGCTCGCACACCTCGCCCGTCTCTTCCTCCGCCGTCGAGTTCTTTCGTTTTCTTTTCTTTCCCCCGGCTGCCAACAAAGGCCAACGCCGGGCGAATCCCGCGTCGTTGTACACGTCGGACGCCCACGCCGGTACACCCTCGTGAACGCGGCCGGATAATAGCGTCCGCGGGCCTGCCTATTGTCCACTTACGGTCAAAGTCTTCCGGTAAACGGTCCGCGGGAAGAAAAATTCAATACACGCGCGACGATCGTACCGAGCATCGCGATGAGATCACTGGCTGGGAGTAAGGGCCGGTGATCTGGGCATTGCGACCCTCGCGCGGCGACAGGAGGTGCTTTGAAATCGGGGGAGAGAGAGGTGGAAAGCAGGCACACGCCACCGTTTTGTGGTTATACATATTAGGAGGCGGTGGAATTACACTAAATACATTGCAGGATTAATTAATGGTATAAAGAATGCTTGCTTTCAGCTGGAAAAGGGAAGATCCCCACGCCAGAAATTCCAAAAATTCTGAAACTTCGGGGATATGTAGAGGATATATAGATACTTATTGTGTATTTTATTTTTGGTCCCCAAATTCACTAAGGTAGGATCTGAAACTGACCCCTGAAAATCCGGCTATTTTCCGATTTTCGGTTACAACTCGAGAACTTTAAGAATTGTAAATTACTAAATGATAGTCCAGATGAAAATAAGTAACTTGAAGAAAAAAAACATTGCGTAATACATATCTATATGAAGGGTAAGGGGAAAAACGAGGAATATCCATTTTTCGTGATTTCGGATTTATAGCATATTTTGTTGGTCGCAGCTGAGACTACAAAACTGTCGAATCGCAAAGGGTTATAAAGCTCGAATGCCCCTGTAAGATAACGTTAATGTTTTGGTAAACCTACTGTCGCGAACCCGGGGAGGAACAAATTCGACAACTTGTATAAAACAAGACACGTGTTTATTTCACAGCTTATTGGAGATGACGTGTACGTAGTCCGTACAAAGTGCCAGAGCTTTTTGACCCTCGTTCACGAGTTTCGAAAGGGAGGTGGACTAACGGGAAAATACTATTGGCGGGTTCTATTATAAAGGTGAGGAAATAGGAACTGGAATTAGTTATTGCGAGGGTAGAACTGGAGTTATATGTACCAGCCACCAAATGTGTGTGTTCGCCATTCGTTCTAGGGCTGCATAAGGAGCCCGTGTACTTTGACAAACTGTCAATGCGGAACTTACGCAGTTCCACTTACGACGCTAGGTCGTTGCTGTCTTCTCCAGTAAATTTTTGCGACTGCTGAAGTATTATCCGCAGTGAAGTATGCGTGACCCAAGCCGTTTCGAGGCGAAATCCATGTCAGCTCGGACTGTGAAACTGCAGGCTCGTAAAACAGATAGAAAACGCTGATAAATATTTGGCTGACAGGAAAGTAACTTGACTGACCCATTTTTCTCGTGGTCCTCGTGGGGACATTGGCACTGCTCGATAGAACCTGGGATCTATCGAGTGTTTCTAAACAAATTTGTACAAAATAAAACTCGTAAAAACACACAGAAACGTTTTAATAACCGTAGGTCTTTAAAAGGAAATCTTCGTGAGCTTGAAATCGGACGGAAGATCAAAACAATCCACAGAGAACATTAAAAAGCTTCTTAATTAAGAGGTCTGAAAAAAACATGTATATTCGGGAATTTTTGGGGGAAAAACTTGAAGGCTTTTTTAATCAAACCTTTATGTATTCGAAAGGGTACGTGTTAAACTACTTGTAGTAATTTTTGCGATGGGAAATATAAATAAATAAAAGAAATTTCAGCGATCTCCTGGCAACGATCTTTTTTTCAATAGTTTACGGTGACCACTGTACGTTTGGCCTGGTTCACCCGAAATAAAAAAGATTATCTACTTAATCCTTAATCGTTCGTTATCTCGAAAAATTAATTTGCTACAAAATGGCGGCTTCTCATAGCAAGAATATCGGTTTTCGCCACAGAATCGCTCTGATTTTTCATCATTTTTCATCTGTAAAATAAAAGCTACGCAACGGAAATGAAAAAGCCACGATTAAGGACCAGATATACTAACTAAATTAGGTCGATGTTTTTATTTCTGATGAACCAGGTCAAAGCTACAATGGTCACCGTAAAGTGCATAAATAAAAAAACGCTGCCGGGAGATCGCCTATAATTCCATTATTTATTTAGATAACACATTGCAAAAAAACCTACAAGAACTTTGAAATATATACTTACGAGTATACAACCGTTTATTTACAAAAGTCTTCAAGTTTTTAAAAAAAAAAATCCGGAAAATACTTGTGTTTTCAGACCTTACAGGGTGGGCACAACGCCTTAAAGTAGGTATTTCTCGATCCTATTTCTATAAATGATGGACAGCCAGAAATGATACAATTGCGATTACATAATTAACTGTGGTATCTCAGAAAGAATGATGGTCGTTGAAGCCTTCATACGATAAACTACACATACTCTATTATTATTATTATTATTATCACATTACATTGATCGCAGTTGCAAACTCCGCATCTCCCACTTAAGTATCCAAAATGTCTCCAAATTGAGAGTGTTCGTTTTAAAAGTGTTCGTTTTTTTTTTCGGAAACCTCGCGCCACTGAAAGTGTCACCGCCGATCGATCCAGTCCCAGTCGCGTTTCTCGTTACAATGTTGCTCAGCCTCGCTTCCACCGCGGCGCGATCAATCGTTTCCCCGGTGGCGAAATTGATGGGTACACTCCCGTCGATATTCACCGAGTGAAAACCGTCGTCCCGCCCGCGAATAGCTCTCGCGCCTCCGCGGCGCGTGTACCTAGCCAGAGAGAAAAAAAAAACTTTGTCACCTGTCGCGTAACTAGAATCTGCCCGGGCGATCGAGTTGTCTGCGGTTTTCCCTACGGTGCGGTCTCGTTGAATAACGTCCAGCTCGGATCACCTTCGGACACGAATGTGTGGCATAACTTTGACACATTGATCTTAAGCCGATAAAACGCGGCGAAAGAGCATGTAACGTGCGGTCGGGCAACGCTTCGAGAAAAATACTCGCCCGTGTCGGCTCTTCCTGTTCCATGGCTAGGCGCTAGTGTGTCGTAGGCCGATGCACACGCCTGTTATCGCCGTGTCGCGTTTTGTCGCCGCGGCAGCAACGGGGAAACGCAGTTGGTCGTGACTTTGGACTCTTCCGTTTACGGCTAGGAGGAAAAAATTCTGTCCTTTGATAAATCATTTCTGTGATCCGTTATCTCGTGTTTCGCAACAATGGGGGCAGTGCGTTTCCTGGTTTCCGTGGTCCGTATTGCTGTTATTTAATATCGGGAGCATCGTTGACGGTGCAGTTTCTGGATCCTCTGCAGTGGTAATCAGTTTTATTGCTGTATTCGTATTAGTCAGAAGTTTGTAGATATTAGTTGACACCGAAGCAGTCAACGCTTTAATTAGAAATCTCTTATTGCCTCGTTCGTCGTTAATGTGATAGATATCACTTACAAGAAAACGTCCCCCCCCCCCACCAAAAGTTCCGATTTTAATGAAACTTCGTGTGGATATAATTTTTTGATCTGCGGAAATTCTCTCTGAGGAGGTGTCAGGTCTAACAGTTACCGCGTATTTCAGTTTTTTAATATAACTTTATTTTTCTTTTAGTAGTGTAATACGGCATAAAAACTGAAGAATTCTTGTATTTAAAGTTTTGTTCTATCTCGCACCGTTACAGAGTTATATTAAAGAATGAAAAAACGCGCTTAGGGGTTGATTCCACCCCTTCAGAGTGAACTGGCTTCGCGGGTAGTGTTTTACCTTTAACCGTCAACGTTACAAGTGGGGAGAGTGGTTTTTGGAAACCCCTCCGCCTAAACATGATCGTAAACGTATTTCTCCGTTAGCGGGCTGAATAAATTCGGTTTCTATTAAATTTCAGCGAAACCTGCTGTTTCATTCCCTCTCCTGGGATTCGGAAGTGACTCTCAGACAGGCTTTAGATAAAAGTGATCGTCGAAAATTATTGCTGGTTTCTTCCGAATGCTACGAATGAGTCACCTGTTCCCGGGAGCAGAAGTAACGACGTCGTCTTTCCAGGAAATCGAACTAGGATCGGCTCGATCAACGCGATCAACCGCGTGTAACGCCATCGATCGGTTCTGTAATGCTAATGAAAGCATTTCTACCCGGCAGATTTTTCTACGGCGTAAACCGAGGGGAAACAGATCTGATCAGATCCGGAACTTCCTTCATATCATGTAATCAGAAACGGTAGATGACAGTGAAAGCGCATTATTTGCTTATGCCGAATCTTACATAATGTACTATGTAGTGTACTGCATAATGCCGTGATTTGGTTCCATTAATCTATTTCCCTTCGTGCGGTACGTTCTCAGTCCGGCCACTTCTTTCCATTCAAATATTACACCTCTAACAGATTTTAGAAATGAAACTTTACAAGCAATTCACCAAATATTCTAGTCTTAATAGGGGACTAAAGTACTTCCTAACAATGTATATGTAGCAGTTCAGAGCCATCTATGTATTCAGTAAAAAACCACGTAACCAGGAGAATCCTAGAACGTCGAATGACAAGCCGTGCTTTTTTTTATTACCGTGATCCCAGGCGTCACGAAAAATCCGTTATTGCTTTCGCTGAGGTCCCGTAAGCCAGCGACGATTCGCGCGTCGCACAATATCTGTCTCATTCCGAACCGTTCTTTTTTCGGATAAATAAATCCCACAGAATTAACTCTCGTTAATTATCACTCCACGCTTCCCTGCGCGCGATCGTAAGCAACAGAACGCTCGCACTTACACTCAGCAGAAGCGAAACGTGCGTGCATCAGCGCCAAATGCACGCGTTCACACGCACGCGACTCAACGCACCGTCCTCAGAGTGTGCGGCGAACGCACACGCGTGTGCGTAGGTAGTTTGACCCAGCGATTGGCTCGAGCCACAGCGGTAGGGATAAGGAGAGGCGCAGGGGTGGGGAGAGATGTGCCCACAGTCCCACTCGGTTTCGCGGAGTGAGTGAGTGAAACCAGTCAGTCAGTCAGGCAGGGAGACTGTCGCGTGGTCTGTGTATGGGAGCTCTCTCGCGAGCACCCTAAACGACAATCGTTCGTTCGACGCGTGGTTATGGACCGAAACGATCGTGTTAGTGATTTAAAAAGATCGTAGATCGCCGGGATCCCAAGCCTGTAACGGTGCACTGCCATTTCTACACTGCCAGTAAATCGGCGATCTATCGATAATCGGATCGATACGATCCCCGATTGCTCGTTCCTCGCGAGTGTTCGTACGTAGCATTTATTTCGATCGTTCGGTGTGCCTTTACGTGGTCACGAAGACGATCGCGGACTTGGGTGTCTGTATTTCCTCTTTATGGCTACCGGTCGCGCGTTTTAAGGCTCGTGTAAGGCGATACGATAGATCATAGCCGCCGGACCCCAATGGACGTTTCTCACGGTAGTGACGTGCCGCCGGTTTTCTTGCAACACGTGACAAGCGAAGAGACACTCGCAAGATGCCCAGCCAAACTACCACCATACTCCTCAAGTGTTCCATGGTGGACGTGCCTGCGCTTAACCACGTTAAGCTGAAGTCCCTGTACGGGGTAAGTAGCATTGCATCTGGAATCGCCTGTAACCGTGTCGCCGTCCGGCGTGCAATACCCGTGCGTTTGATAAGGACCAGCTTCGAGAGCGAACATAACGGTACACGCGCGGGCATGTGGCGTGTCTTGTTTGTTGGTGACCCGAGACCGATGATATACGGCCTTCGGGACCGTAGACGGGACTCAAAAGATTTCTACCTGGCGTGCATGTATATCAGACATTTTTTACCGCCTTTTGTCTCGGCCGCGGGGAGGCGCTTTTGTTCCCCAGGAGGTGCTTAATGGACCCTTCCCAATCTTCCGAGGATCTTCCCTCCTGATTTCTTGGCACGGTGTATAGCTTCGCGGCGATGTTGATTGTACTATATTCTTCTCGGATTTATCACACTTTTCCTCACACAATTCCTTACAACACGTCCAGTGTGACGTGTTCAGTATTCGTATAGAAATGATTCTTTAGAATCGGTGCGTTAAATTTGCCAAATCTCCGTCGAATAGGTTACACACGTATTCCTCGAGCATTCGACTAATGTATCGTTCTCCGTCGAAGAATTTACGAAGCGTTTAGTTTAGAATGTTTGCGAAATTTGTGGAAACGTTCGGAACCAGGTGCCAGAGCCCTGGCCCGTTTCCACACAAAGTCCGCGTGCATTGACCATCGCAAGGTTCACCGGTCGAGTGGAACGAACCAACGGTCGTTGGGGCAAAAAGAAAAAGAATCTCAACCCCGGCCGCGTGCACGCGCGCGGCGTAGCCGCGAGGGCTCGTGGCAGGGTGAATAAAGGGAAGGTCTGGCCACGGTGTCTGGAGATGTTTGTGCCTCATTAACGTTAACCTCGTTCAACGCGAACGCAGATGCACACACGAGCCGGGAGCCGTCCGTCCAGGAGTCTCACGCTCGTCTATTCGTAATATGAATGCGCACTCTGCACACGTGCATGCGAGCACAATGCGTTATTGTGGTGTCCTTGGACGCGTAACGCCAATTCAAATTATTTCAAGACACAGAAGTGTTAGAATTTTTAAGTATTAAAGTTTTAGAATTTCCGAACTATGAATTGTAGTAATTTGTAATTTATGAATTGCAGTAATTTGTAATTTACGAATTGTAGTAATTTGTAATTTATGAATTGTAATTTAGATAACTATGAATTTTTTAAGTTTTTGAAGTTCCGTTAACGCAGAATTTTGAAAATCCAAGAACCTGAAATTAAAACACGTGTAGTGTGACTAAGAATATTAAATTGATTAGAGATTAGATAGAGTGTAGATTGAAATTCTTAGTTTTGATTAGGAAGGATAGATATTTAATATGAAAAATTGCACGAAGTCAAGAGGAACAGGCGCCATGCACGCAGAGTGCTGGACATGTGTGCGATGAAAGCGCAGGCTGATCGCACTGTCGCGCATACGGTACTCCGTATTGACAAACGAACAATGGACTCGCGGGCTTACGGTGTAAAACCGTACCAAGAAAAGTGTCAACCTCGTTGTTTGCCATTGCCTCGATAAAGTATACCCTAACAGAGCCGGGCGAACGGCGCTCGATGAAACACAGCGGGGCGTGGGGGGGCAAAGGAAGAATTCTATTCGAAAGACAATTCTCGAAGTTGGTATCGCGCGCTCTGTAATCTATCAAATGGATATTTCCACTGGAGTACATTTAAAAAAAGAATCTAATAACTTCTCGATATATCAGTGTAATGACTAACGCGCTGTATACCGTCTCCGCGTGTCAACAAAAACAGACACCGCACTGTCTCTCGACGTCTGTAAACAAAGCCGGATCGCCCAGGTTTCTCGTTCGGAAAAATGCTTGCTTTAATTCGTCCAGCTGGAAAGCCCGCGGAAAGCAGACGTTTAATTTACATAATAATCATGCACTCGGCTGCCAGAGTCGATCCGGAGGCTTCGGCTCGGGGCGTAAAAAATACGTCGATCCTTATCGATAGTACAACAATAACTTGCATTATCGAGTATCAGTCAGGCGATCGATATCGCGTAACGTTTCGAGCAACGTGACTCTCGCCGTGCATGGCGAGCGCGAGGACTGCGCTGGGTCTCGTGTCTTCTTTCTGGGTGCATCCACCGTCTAAATATAAATAGAACGCTTTTAATTCACTGTCACTGCTGCAGGGGAGAAAAGGGACACGGTGTGTGGGAATAGATACGGCCGGGGAACCTCTCGAAAGTGACGAAAAATTCAACGGTCGTGGGACACGTGCGTGCGCATGCACCACGGGGGCCACATGTGTCTCTTTCGAGAAGCTCGATTGTTTTGTGTCTTTCTCTATCTCTCTCCTCGAGCAGCGCGTATCTCTCGAGAGAGGATCAAGAGGTTCCACCGCTATTTCTAGCTAAATAAATCGACCGGCAAAGGAAAGCCCGAGATAACTAATATTACAAGGTAGCGCGGAGCATTCTGTCGTAATTGCACAATAAGGTCCTCGTAAAAAGAAACAGCAACCGACCCGAAAGGAAACGCGGAATCAGTGTCCACGCGCTTTTCTTTATCGGCCTTATCGGAACCCGTTTTCCCTCTAACGTAGAATTTCGTAAACGATAAGCAGACAGTCGCTGTGAAACTCGCCCACCGCCGCCTACAGATTAATCGCCGTATATAAGACACGTTTGTAATCAATCATTCAATGACCCATTTTTAACGAGCCGCGGCCTCGGACGTTTATAAACACTTTTTTCTCGCCCGGTCGGAAAACGTTGGTGCGTATTATTTACAAGCTTTCGCCTGGATCGATTCGCACTATCGAATTTCTGCGAGCCGGAGGCGGTTCGGCAAAACGAAAAGCGTAACGCGAGATCCCGCGGCGGCAGCCGTCGTCGATGAGTAAACGAAAACAATCCACCTCCGTGGCGTACGGTCTTTCGTCGATACGTTCCGCGGCGGAGTGGTGGTTGACGGTAAACAAGCAAAGTAGTATCTGGCGGTGTATTCTTCTTCCGTGGAGTGGGCACTATGTTTTCTAGCCGGCTCGAGTCCACTCGAGTGTCTCGAGTGTCGAAAATCGAACTCCTCGGGACTGGTTCTGTCCTTGTACCGTTGCCGCCGAATATCGTCCTGGACTGGCCCGAGGATAGGTATTACACGGAGCCCGAGCGGTATCGCTTTAATTCGATAACCTGTTCGCTTTTTATGCGTCGATTCCGCTCTCACGGAGAGCCGCCACGGGGACAGCCGTTGCTCTGTTGCTGCTGTTTTTTTTCCCCCCCCGCCGGACCTAGCCTCGCATGCGCTGTACGTACACACACGCGCGGCTGCTTGTGTACCTGTGACGAAGTGACCAGGTCGAGCCCCGTGGCCGTGAAAGTTCTGTTTCACTCGTGTGTTTACAGGCCATCAGGGCCGTCTCGCCAGCTTCCCCACGGAACCTCGAGTAAAGGGGGTCTCCGTGGCTCGCCTCGAGGAAAGGGAGAAATTTTCGAAAGCAGCCGCGCGCGGACCTTTTCGAACGGGCTTGGCCGTGCAGTCCTCCATCCTCCCGCCACTGATCTGCTTTTCCACCGCGCTGGTGACCCGATCTTCTCTTTCTCCCCCTGTCCCTTAGCGCACAATTGGAGAGCACGATCTCGATCTCCTTTTATGCAAAACTGGAAACGGTTTAAGTACTTTCTGCTGTGGAACGGGGTGTAGCCGTTTCCTTTCCAGTTAGTTACGACGAACCAGGTACACGCGGCCTGTTTCGCCATTTCTTCAACGATCTTCGGTAAAGGTCCCTTTAAGTTTTAAGTAACTCGTACAGGATCTCATGTTAAGAGAAAAAGACAAGTGTACTTGCGTCATAAAAATGTCTTATTAAGAACACTTAATTGTCAGATTGATCGTCAACTGACCGTGCAGTAAAATGGGAAAGTGACACGTGCCGTTTTCTGAAGCATCTAATTAATTATAACAGCTGTCTAGTTGAACTCTTCACTCAATCACCCTTTTGGGAACCGAGTTTCTAATACGTTGTCAATTTCTTTCACAACCACACAATCAAGCTATTCTCCACTCTGTTTGTGTAACAGCCAGTGGCACTCCGCGGACTAAATACACAGCTTCGCGTGAACAACTCCATTGAAATGTACATATTTAAATTTCCCGCGTCACTTTCGATGAAGACATGCAACAAAGATAGCGCGACTGGCTCGCGCGTCGATCGAACGCGTAGTAATTTCGTAAATGAACGTCTATGTTGAATCACCATCATCGGCGGAGTCGCCTAATATTCACTGTTTCTAAATTGCTCGCTCGCCGAGGGAGAACTCGCGCGTTACATCAAGGTGTATCTCGAATCGCAGCCGTTCGCGATTGATAACGGCGAGATACGGTCGTTAGAGGTGCTCGGGCGCTGTATATTTACCGGGCAATAAACGTCCAGCGTTAGAGACGGGTTAAACAATTTTCGATTAATAACAAGGAGTCGGGCAGGTTTCACTTCGCCTAAAGCGACAGATCGGATCACTTCCAGGCACACTTGCACGCGAACACCCTTCGTGCGCTTAATCTCCGCGTTCATTTCGCGTTTCGCCGTCTCGCGCGTATCTAACCGAGCGTAATTATTTAATTTCCATGATATTTCTATAAACCCTGGGTCATTTCGCGTTCTTTTCTTCCCATTGGAAACGCGTTGCCGGCAAATAACAAAATGCTTGCACGATTTGAATTAGCCAATGGGAACTTCTAGGAATGGAAATTCAGTTTTACTAGATTCTAAACCAGTGATTCCCAACCTGTGGATCGCGAAGTGTTTTCTGGGGGGTCATATTTTGGGGTTTATTTAAATATTATTATGTTAGAATTATATTCTGAAATAGGTACCTATTTTTAATGTGTTTTCTTTACCTTATTAAATTTACTTTATCTTATATATATGGGGAGGGTATTTGAATATTATAAAAGGAGATCGCGACTCAAAAACCGTTGGGAAACACTGTTCTAAATACAGTGGCTCACAGCCATAATCGTACACTCTTTAAAATCGCATAACATTTTTAAAATTGGTCCAAACGACTTGAGTCTTTTTTTTTGAGAAGCTAGAAGGATTAGTTTGCTAAGTGACTTGTTTCGTCGTTTTGGAAAAAAAATTCAATCGGTCGGAATAGCAAAAAAAATAGTAAAGGTCGTTTTTCAACTTTTTTTTCTGAGCCAGTAATGAAAATTCAAAAAACCCCGTTTGTAGATTTAAGTAAGTTCAAAATCGGTTAATGTTGTTCTGAACTACAAACTTTCAAAGATCGCAGAATAAGGTCGAAAATCGCTAATTTCGTGAATTTCGCGATTTCGACCTTATTCTGCGATCTTTGTACGTCTGTAGCTCAGAGCAACGTTAACCGATTTTGATGAAATTTTCAGCATGTATATAACTTACTTAAATCTACAAACGGTTTTTTTTTTTAAATTTTCATTATAGGCTCAGAGAAAAGAGTTAAAAAACGACCTTCAGTATTTTTTTTTGCTATTCCGACCAATTGCAATTTTTTTAAAACGACGTAACACGTCACTTAGCTAACAAATCCTTCTAGCTTCCCAAAAAAATTCGAATCGTTTGGACCTATTCTAAAAATGTTATGCGATTTTAAAGAGTGTACGATTATAGCTGTGAGCCACTGTAGATGACTTTATAAGTTCCAATTTTCTGCACTCAATAGATCCCCAATGCTGGAGATATTTCTAGACTCCTTTTTCATATTCCACGCGGCGGAATACCGATTCTGTCAGCCACGATTCTCAGTGGAAATAATGTGTCCTGCCAGTAAAACGGAACAAAGTAAACACTTGGATCCCCAGGAAATCTTGTAGCCGCAGATTGCCACCGCCGACGATCCAAGCATTTCTCGCGGTCCAATTCGAATTTCTCGGCGCGAAGCGAAAGGCAACAGAAGGCGAAGGGTTCGCCCCGTTTCGACTGCGGCCTTTCGCCAGTCGGCAATAAAATAATTCGAGCAAACACTCGGCTCCTCTCCCCTGTCCTTTGGCAGGAGGAACAGACGTCGCCCCTTCAGCGCACGACCCCCTTTCTTTTTCTCTCCGTCCTTTGCCGCGCTGCGAGTCAAAGCGACGCGGCGCTTCGCCTTTCCACACTCGTGTACGAGTTCTTTGCGTTACCCTGGGGTAAACTCCGTAGCCCTTCCATGCCCTTTTCGACTGTCGTCTCCAGCCCCGCTCTCTCTCTCGAGTGCAGCTCGATATAACTCCGTTCCCGGTCGATACATTCTTCGGGACCAGTTCCCACTTTAACGAAACAGAGGCAGGGCCTGACCGTTTGCCCGCGCAGAGCCACGTTTTTGCGAATGGGACGCTCCGCCGGATCGAGAAAAACCTTTCCTGACGCCGTTATTATTGTAAAGGAGGCTACGGTTTTTCAGGCGAACCGAGTGCGCGCTACTTTCCGCGTTTCTTGAAAGTAAATCGGTGCATCCACTGTTTGGGTCCGCGTAGGAAGCCCACTTCGAATTTATTCAAATAAATTGTCTTCGTTTGCTCACACTACGGGGATTCCGTCGCCGACTCCTTTGATTAAGGGGTTACATACACCTAGAATGGTAAAAAAAAAAGATTATTCCAATAAAGAATTCGCCGAAGACGATTTTCTGTAAATTAAAAATAAAAAAATTATCGCACTTTTAACCTGTACCTTAAACTTTAAACGCTATTTTCTGGAAACTACGTTTTTTCAAATCGGTGCCAATGATATTTAAAAAATTACTGAACCGATTTGAATGAAACTTGGCACGATTATTTCTCACATCAACATCTAGTCTTTATCACACAGATTTTTTTTAATAAAAATCATAGTTTGTTTTTAATCTTTAAAAACTGATGAAATTTCTCTGGAAATAAACAGCGTTTAATATTTAAGGTACAGATTAAATTGAGATAATATTTTTTTGTTGAACTTACAGAAAATCGTCAATTACGGGACCATAAAATTGACCTTCCTTTGATGCTGTAGCTTTTGCGAATTCTTTATTGGGGAAATCGAATTTTTTTACCATTCTAGGTTGTATGTAACACCTTAGTAAACTTTTGTAACTAGGTCGGTTTTCAGATCTCAACCGTCCACATGCTTTTGAAGTGAGATCGTTAATTGCTCGTGCGCCCGGCAACAGTTGCGTGTGATTTTTCGTGGCGACCGGACGACCACGGTGTCGCAACGTTCTGAAATCGGCCAAGAGTTAACCGTCTGTCGCTAATACCAGAAGCGGTTTCACCGATCAATGACCACCGGCTAATTGGTACTTGTGAAAACTCTCCCGACTAGGAAATCCTCCGTGTCGCGCGCTTGCGTTAACGGTCGCCGCCGCGTCTCGCTAAAAGATTGCAGGCTACGGGGAGGCACAGAAACTCTTACCCGCGAAATCGCTGATACAATCGAGTATCTCGCGATTCTTTTTAATAAGAAATCGATTTTATTTTTCGAGAAGTGTGCCACTCGTTGGAGATCCAGAGTTTGCGACGAGTGGAAGGAACGTTGTTAGAATCGTTGGCTAAAGATTTTGCGCGTCAGCAGGCCGGATATATGTATAATTAATGATGTGTGTATCACTGCTGTCATTAGTCGACTTGCGCGCGTACCGCATTCTGGTGCGCCGACTAACGAGACAATTGACAACCGACCTAGATCTTAGAACTTACGATTCCTTGTGTCGCGCTCCAGGCTCTCGCGTGTACACCCATTCCGCGGGCCACTTATGAAATATTCACCGGGTCGTAAGTCAGTTTTATAATAATCGTAAATAGGAGAATTTAACGTCAGGGAGCGGAATAAAAAGTAAGTCAAGAGTACTTACTGAGCAAACAAAGCACGAAAGAGGGGGGATAATAGAAGCTCTGCGCTGTTCTTAAATTAGCTCTTAGCTGAAACTCTTTTTCTAGGTTTATAACTTGGGATTTTATTTAATTAGGGATAACAAGGGCGTGCAGGGATATTCAAAATCTGTGGTGTTCGAGGAATGTTTTGGGAGAGATTCTCTGATGGTTCTTGCTGTTGCATAGGTGCATGAGTTGATCTGGCAAGGTTCCACCACGGTACAGATATCTTCACACCCTTAGTAAACAGTGTAGACCCAATTTCCTCGTGAGTCGTCTAGAGCTGGCCGAGTTTCCTCGAGATCTGATTCGATCTGACCGAGTTTTCCGCGATCTTACTCGATCGGGCCGAGTGTTCTCGCGATATAACTCGACCAAGTTCAATTTCCTTGTGAATTGAATCAACTCATACTTAACCCGGCGTTGGTAAAGATTTTAAATTGAGTATAACGTTTTAACAACGCGTGGCAGTATTATTTAGTTTGTTCATTATATGAGCTAGGAAGAGTATATTTTTGTTGAAAATTAAAGATGTTTAATTAGTTAAGTATTTTTGGGTAATAAAAATTGAATTAAAGATGTGGATTTCTATAATACACTGAATTATTTGCGGGGTCTATGGGATCCTACCTTACTACTCTTGTTACATTTCTCGACCTTACCATGCCGGGTTAATTTCCTTGCAATTTGAATCAAGCAGACCCAATTTCCTTGCAACTTGACCGAATCATGCCGAATTTCCTTTCAACTTGACTCAACCATAGTCAATTTCCGTGTGATTTGAATCAACCATAGCCAATTTCCTTGCAATTTGACTCAACCATACTCGATTTCCTCGCAATTTGACTCAGCCATACTCGATTTCCTTGCAACTTGACTGAATCATGCCGAATTTCCTTGCAACTTGACTCAATCATAGTGAATTTTCGTGTGATTTGAATCAACCATACCCAATTTCCTTTCAATTTGACTCAACCATACCCAATTTCCTTGCAATTTGACTCGACGATACCCAATTTCCTCGCAATTTGACTCAGCCATACTTGATTTCCTTGCAACTTGACTGAATCATGTCGAATTTCCTTGCAACTTGACTGAATCATACCGAATTTCCTTTCAACTTGACTCAACCATAGTCAGTTTCCGTGTGATTTGAATCAACCATACCCAATTTCCTTGCAATTTGACTCAACCATACTCGATTTCCTCGCAATTTGACTCAGCCATACTTGATTTCCTTGCAACTTGACTGAATCATGCCGAATTTCCTTGCAACTTGACTCAATCATACCAGATTTCCTTCCAATTGTTGGATTTATTATATTGTTAAAAGGCAAAAGCGATTCAACATTCAGGGAAACATGAATATAGTAAAGGATAATGATACGTCTGTAGAGCGTCTTTTCTTACAAGACACGGCAACCGAGAAAACAGTCCGTTGTCAGAGAAGAGCTCACTTCTGTGCGGTACCGAAATTTTGGAAGACGTTCTTTCCTAGCCGTAGAATTGAGAAATAAAATATAAATCATAAAAAGTTTCTCTCATTTAATAACTAACTTCCAATAGGTTATGGGCCCAGATTACGTTGTATAAAAACTGTGGACTGTAGTGACTAAACAATATTTAAACTTTTGTTACAGTATAAACGTTATATGTTTAGTTAGTTTCAGTTCAGTGATATTTGATTTAGTAGTTAGTGTTTTAGTGTTCTAAATAAAGAGAATTAAATAATGGAAAACTTAAAGGTAAAAAGAAACATTAGACCTTTTGATGGTGAAAGATACAGCGTCTGGAAATTAAGAATACGGGCATTGATAAGCGAACTGGACGCCATTAAAGTTATAGACGATGACATTCCTGAATTTTTAAGTATTGAGTGGAAGAAAGCTGAAAGAATTGCCAAGAGTGTGATTGTGGAATATTTATCGGACTCATTCTTGGGTTTTGTGGAAACAGGAAGCACAGCGAGGAAATTTTAAAAAGGCTAGACACCATTTATGAAAGGAAAAGCCTAGCCACTCAACTAGCCTTGAAAGAAATTATTAAGCCTCAAATTACAAGGAGATACGCCATTGGTGAGACACTTCACTATTTTTGATGACCTAATCACAGAATTATCAGCAGCAGGAGCAAAACTGGAGGAAACTGACAAAGTTTCACATTTGCTATTGACTCTCCCTGCATCGTATGATGGAGTGATTACTGCGATTGAAACATTGTCGGAAGATAACTTAACAGTAGCCTTCGTGAAAACAAGATTATTGGATCACGAAGTAAAACTGAAAATAGAAAGTGATTGCACAAATACAAAAGTACTTCACGCACAAACTTTCAAAAGAAATCAAGTTGAATATCCAAAAGTATTCAAGAGGAATAGTAATAAACGAAAATTTACGAATTATAACGGAAAGGGGACGATGAAATGTCATCATTGTGGGAGAAAAGGACATAAAATTAAGGACTGCTATTATTACAAAAGGGGCCAGCAACAGAACGAAGAAAGGACGAGAACAGTACAAACAATTCAAATTGCGGAACCATGTGAAACACAAAACAATGCTTCCGGTTTTGTTTTTATGGCTGGAAACCATCAACCTCTAGCTACAGATAAATTATCCTTTTTGCTGGATTCTGGTGCATCGGACCATATCATTAATGAAGATAATTTATTTTCAAATTATATTATGCTGCAACCGCCGATAAAAATCTCAGTTGCCAAAATTGGGACATATATAACAGCGACGAAGAAAGGACGAATCAACGTCACCAGCAATATTGGAATTAAAGGTGTCCTAGAAGACGTCCTTTATTGCCCAGATGTTCCGCACAACCTATTGTCTGTACGAAGGATGCAGCAGGCAGGATTGTCTATTATTTTCGATCAGGAAGGGGTCAATATAAGTAAGGACGGTAAAACGCTGATGACTGGTAAGCCATTTGATGATCTAACGGCTATTGTTTTTAAAATTAATTTAAAAGGAATATACAATGTTCGAAATAATAATTATGAATTATGGCATAAACGCTTAGGCCACATTGGCAAAGCTAAATTTTTAGAATTGAAAGATAAACAAATGGTCGATGACATAGAGCTTATTAATAAAATTATACCTACTGACAATTTATGTGAAGCTTGTATAAATGGCAAACAAGCAAGATTACCATTCGAAAAGGCCAAAGATAAATGTCATATAAAGCGGCCATTGTTTATCGTTCATTCCGATGTTTGTGGTCCTATCACTCCAACTACAATTAATAATGAAAATTATTATGTAATGTTCATAGACGAGTTCACTCATTATTGCGTAACATATTTAATCACCCATAAGTCAAATGTTTTCTCTGTTTTCCAAGATTTTGTTGCAAAAAGTGAGGCTCATTTTAATTTAAAAATGGTAAATTTATATTCTGACAATGGAGGAGAGAATATTTATCAAAAGAAATGAAAGACTATTGCGTGCAAAGGGTATTAGTTTTCACCTAACAGTTCCACGAACTCCTCAATTGAATGGTGTTTCAGAACGGATGGTTAGAACAATAACAGAAAAAGCCCGCACAATGATAAGTGGTGCTAGTTTAAATAAAGTGTTTTGGGGAGAGGCAGTACTAACTGCTACATATTTAATAAATTTAACCCCATCTAAAGCTTTAAAGGTAAATAAAACACCATTCGAATTGTGGCACGGTAAGAAGCCTAAATTAAAATATTTGAAGATTTTCGGTTCGACCGTCTATGTGCACAATAAAGTTAGAAAGACTAAATTTGATGAAAAGTCATGGAAAGGTATACTAATAGGCTATGAACCGAATGGTTTCAAAGTGTGGGATGCAAAAAACGAAAAATTTATTGTAGTTCGAGATGTAATCGTTGATGAAACAAATTACTTAGAAACTCGACCAGTAATGAGACTTGAAAGGGTTGATAAAAACACTTATAATAAAACTGATGCATCTGACAAACAGTCAAAATCAGTAGAAATAAGTGAAAAGTTTCGTGAGTCTGAGAATAGTAAATCAGATGTATTGAAGTCGAGTGTAAAAGTAAACCCTGAAGTAAAATTAGATAATGAATCTAATAAATCTGTGACAGAAACAGATATACAAAAAGGGCTTTCACCCCAAAATGAGAATCATAATGTACAAAAGAACTCTGAGCCTAGAAGGAGTGATAGGATTAAGCAACTTCCTCCTATATCATATAATGAGAATAACACACAATATGAGCTTCTCATGTGTGCACAATCATTTGTTAGTAAGATTCCAAATTCATACGAAGAAATTAAAACTAGGAAAGATAAAATTCAATGGGAACAAGCCATTAATAGTGAAATAAACTCATTGTTATTAAATAAAACTTGGAGTTTGGTAGAGAGACCTAAAGATACAAATATTGTCGACTGTAAATGGATATTTAGCATTAAAACTGATCAATACGGAAACCCATCAAAATACAAAGCGCGTCTTGTTGCTCGCGGTTTTAGTCAGGAATATTTGACTGACTATAATGAAACATTTGCACCAGTTGCAAGAATAGCCAGCTTTAGATTCATAATTGCTTTTGCAAATCAGTTTAATTTATTAATACACCATATGGATGTAACAACTGCATTCTTAAATGGTGAATTAAAAGAGGACATTTATATGAAAGTTCCTCAAGGGATTATGAGCAAAAGCAACCAAGTCTGTAAATTGAATAGAGCATTATATGGTTTAAAACAGGCGGCAAGATGCTGGTTCGAAGTATTTGAGAGAAGTCTTGTAGAAAAGGGTTTCCAAAGTTCATCAGTCGATCGTTGTATTTATATATTGGAAAGGGGAAATATATTTAAAAATATATATGTTGTACTATATGTGGATGATCTTGTGATTGCTACGGCAGAAATGGAAACTATGGCAAACTTTAAAATGTATTTAATGAAAAGATTTAAAATGGTCGATTTAAAAGATATTAGTTTTCCTTAGGAATAAAAGTCGAACGTAAAGATAATAGAATAACATTAGATCAGACTACTTATATAAATAAAGTCTTAGAAAAATTTAATATGCACGAGTGTAAGCCCGTCAGTACACCTCTGCCAAGTAAATTAGATTATTCAGGCTTAAATTCTGATGATAAGTGTGAAGCGCCGTGCAGAAATTTGATTGGTTGTTTAATGTACATAATGATATGTACAAGGCCCGATTTAAGTACTGCAGTGAATATTTTAAGTCGGTATACAATTAAGAATAACAAAGAACTTTGGCAGAATTTAAAACGAGTGTTGAGATATCTCAAAGGTTCAAGTAATATAAAATTAAATTACGTAAGAGGAAATTATAACGAAATAATAAGCGGTTATGTTGATTCTGATTGGGGAGGTCATGATGAAAATGATAGGAGAAGTACATCAGGATACTTGTTTCGATTATTTGAACGATGCACAATATGTTGGTCGACAAGAAGACAAGCATCGGTAGCTGCTTCATCTACTGAAGCAGAGTATATGGCTCTTTTGAAGCTGTAAGAGAAGCCTTGTGGCTAAAATCGTTAGCAGTTAGTATTAATATAGATATTTCACAACCAATTACAATATATGAGGATAATAATGGCTGCATAAGTATAGCTAATAATCCAAGTAATCACAAGAAATCGAAACATATAGATATCAAATATCATTTTTCAAGAGAGCAAGTAGAGAAAAATGTTATTAAACTCAAATTTGTCCCCACAGATAGTCAGGTTGCTGACATACTAACAAAACCATTACCGACACCTAAATTTATGGAATTCAGGACAAGGATGGGCTTGGAGTAATAAAATAAATGAAGTAATGGAGTGATGACTGTGATGACTACATACATTTATGTGCACATATTAATATAATTATGATTCTAGAAAATAAATATTTGTTATGGTCTGA
This sequence comes from Andrena camellia, assembly GCA_029448645.1. Lineage (NCBI taxonomy): Eukaryota > Metazoa > Arthropoda > Insecta > Hymenoptera > Andrenidae > Andrena > Andrena camellia. The sequence goes on from CM055677.1 coordinate 12,128,175, forward strand.
TTAGGTTTTTCTGGGTTTCCCTAATCCTGTGCAACAAATGTTGGACCATGTGTATTTTTCCCAGGAGACGGCAAGGAAAGAAATGTTCTTTTGTATTGAGTATCATTTTAGTTTAGTATCAGTGCTTTTACTATTATAATTACAAATAAGTATGAAGTATTTGTTCATTTATTTGAGAACAGTTGATTCATTTTTGAGGGGGCGTGTTGGATTTATTATATTGTTAAAAGGCAAAAGCGATTCAACATTCAGGGAAACATGAATATAGTAAAGGATAATGATACGTCTGTAGAGCGTCTTTTCTTACAAGACACGGCAACCGAGAAAACAGTCCGTTGTCAGAGAAGAGCTCACTTCTGTGCGGTACCGAAATTTTGGAAGACGTTCTTTCCTAGCCGTAGAATTGAGAAATAAAATATAAATCATAAAAAGTTTCTCTCATTTAATAACTAACTTCCAATACCAATTTGACTGAATTACACCCAATTTCCTTGCAATTTGACTCGACGATACCCAATTTCCTTGCAATTTGACTCAACCATACTTGATTTCCTTGCAACTTGACTGAATCATGCCGAATTTCCTTGCAACTTGACTGAATCATGCCGAATTTACTTGCAACTTGACTCAACCATAGTGAATTTCCGTGTGATTTGAATCAACCATACCCAATTTCCTTTCAATTTGACTCAACCATACCCAATTTCCTTGCAATTTGACTCAACCATACTCGATTTCCTTGCAATTTGACTCAACCAAATCCAATTCTCTTGCAATCGAACCGGATCCGAATCAATTTCTTCGCGTTTCGACTCCACTGAAAATAAATCCCATCGTGACCCAATTTTCCCCATGATTCAACTTGACCCACTTTCCTCGCAAATCAGCTCGACGCCACTTGACCCGGTTCCTTCACGAATCAACATGAATCCATCATACCAACTCACCCAGATCGTGCGCCAAAAGGTGGCCAGGTTCGTTGAATCAGGTTCCAAGATCCCCGGCTCTGCAGTTACCTTGGGAAAACAGTCGATCGTCTGAAACGCTTCCGAACCAGGAAACAATAACTCACCATGCCCCTGGGGCTTTACGGGCGGGCCTCTCTCGCACCTTTCCCACAAGTAAAAGCGAGTCAGTCGCCGTTGATAAGTCGGTCCCACGGGTCAACGTAGAAAAGGGACCCAGTGATCGTCGTCTCACTGGCATCCTTTGAAATTCTCATGGAATTTCTCTGCCCCGTGGAAAGCGCGCCTCCATTGTAATCGATGATCACGGCTCGCCAAAACTTCTGCGCTCGACGAAATCAATTCCATCGGGAAAAGGGAAATCCTTTGCTTGCGATATCACTCTGCGTATTGCGAAACGGTGGTAATTTCGCTGTCACTTGGCCGAGGAACGACCCGTTTTCACGGATTTCTGCCTGCGCAGCTTATTTCCCTCCCGGCCTTCATTATGCAAGCCTGAAAGCCACTTACACGCAAATTAACCACTACAGACGGTGGACATTGAGAAAGTACTCGACGGTTTAATTTGCAATTAGTCTTGCTGAAAGTGGCATTTCTATGGATTTCTATGAATTTCCTTCGCTAATGGAGAACCATGTCCCGCGTGTATTTTCGAGCGTCCTGCTGTGCCGTGATTTCCACTGCTTGTCACTATTATTATTATTATTATTTTTATTATTATTATTATTATTTTTATTATTAAATGTCTTTATTGCACCATCACAATTAAATTACAATGGCGAGTAGGCGAGGTTCAGCATTAACTGCTGCTCTACAACCTAACCTAAAATGCCGTTGGGAGATAAGAAAAGGAAAGGAAATCGCTCGCAGCTTCGGCGTTGGGAATATAAAGAAGCGACGGGAATTCCAGTACAGTGGCAATTAAGTTGACGCGTGGAATTAGAATGTTGTGCAGCATCGAGACCGTCGTCATTATACTCGTCATCTTCCGAGCGATGATGATCATCGCATTCCAAGAGTGACGCGACACCACTATTCGATAATTTGTTTGACAGACTACGAGCAGGCGAGGTGACCCAGTTTCTACAAATAAACGGTGCACAGTCGAGAAATATTTGATTAAGATTCTACTGCAAACGGTGGCGTTATCTCCAATTGCGCGGCGTTATTAGTTGTCTGAAGACAGGTTAATACCTTGTTGTAATAATAAGCCGAGCACGTGATTTATTATGTACGCTGAATCACTATAATTAATGTGACGTCCAGGTGTGTACGATATTAAACAGAAGGTATATCCTGTTTAATGATTCAGGCTCTTGAAGCTTTTCTATTTATCCAGTTGCAACTATGGGCATTCACAGTACGTCTATATATATTTCTACGAATTTCAATATTCCCTAAACGTCAACTTGAGACGCTCAAAACAGCGCCAAATTAGACAATTTTTTTTTATATACACTGATATCGGCGCACTGGATCGGTCAGGTTAAAACAATAATTATTTTACTGAATTAAAATAATAAAACAAAGCTATTTTGCGATTAGTTAATTATATATATTAGTTTCCGACGTTTCGATCTTGGTTTAGATCATCCTCAAGGAAAGTTAAAAACATATAAAATACTGCGTGTGCTATTGAAAATAAGTCACCGTGCTAAGGCATAACGTGTGACTCGCGAGTCGGTTGGAATAAGAATTTTTTTTATGATACTATGAGGTTGAAAATTATTTCTACACTTCTAATGTTTCGGGCATGTATCAATGAATATATTGTATAAATATTCTACAGAAATATTAAAGAATGGACGAGTTATGCGTTGTTCCGGGAAACTGCTCTCGCAATTCACCAGGTGAGAGCAAAATTTCAGTTCTTTATGCACGCCCAAGTTTCCAAAACGTGCAGAAAAAGGGGGCTTTTATGGATGTCCCGCTGGTAAGGAGAGCTCCTCGGTTCAGGAAGTCTCGAGTGTCCGTAGATGCCGTTGCATCGGTGTGCTCGCCCACGCGCAGTGTGCAGACCATTCCGGGACAAAAGTAATGGTCTACCCGAAGACTCCTCCAAAAGGTTTCCCCGCGGAAAAAGGTCGTTTTTCTATGCGAAACGCCGCGAGAGCCCGGCAGCTGCAGCTGCCCTCCTAAAACTCTAGTCGCTTTGTACCTGTGCCAGGTTGGCAGGTGTCGGGGCGAGATACATCTGCTAACCTGCACGTGTCTGGGGGAGGGATTCCTGCTCGCGTCTCCTCTCTGGCTTCTCTTCCCTCGATGCATCTGTGTGCATCCAGTGCATCGTCCAGGCAGAGGCGCGCAGAAGGTGGAGGAGCTTCTCGTGGTGCTCTCGATTTCGGTCCCCGTACACGGTGTGTCGAAAAACTCCCAGGATTTAAATCACCTCGACGGAGTAGCTGGATAATTTATGCGACTTCGCTTCGGGTTACGATACGAATTTATTCGCTGAGATTCCTTGGGAGACACGAGTTGCTGAGGGTCACTTAGACTTCGGTGTGGAGCGACACGAAGAGAGCCTCGGTTGGATTTGGATTGGGAGAAAGTAACACTATAGTTTTTAGATGATGTATGATACTTAATTGATCGTCGAGCTCTGGCACGTTCGAATATCTCCCAACTTCGAGGATTAATGCACTCAGGATTTAATCTTGGGGGTGGAAGGGATAGAAAATAATTTTAATGTCGAATTCAATAAAATTCATTAGGTGATTATAAAAATTTATTTAAAGAATAAAATCCAGTTTTTTTTTCTTTTTACAAGGAAAAACTTTGTAAACTCTTAATCTCCTTTTTCTTTGGGTCCCAGGGCCCCTTGCCACTCTTTGATTGCGCTACTGAGTTTTAGTATTCGCAGAACCAGATTTTGCGACTTAATCCTGCTACAGATCGTTTTCTTAGTTCGCAAGTGATCCCCCTCGTGCGCGGAGGAAGCCCTCGGAAGTTTCGGAGCCCAGCTTGTGTGCCAACAAGGCGAATCCGATCACCTGCTATATCGCGTGGCCAGGTGTCTCGCGAAAAATGGAGAACCACGAGGGCCAGCGGAGATTAAGGTTCTCGACCCTTGGCAGAGGGCCTAATGATAGGGTTCTACAGCAGCCGCCACGGTTTGCGGCGTCCTCTCTCCTTTCCCCCGTCGCCTACGTTCACTGCTACGCGCGGCGTATCCTATTCTGCGCTGCTCTTTCGCTCGCGCCGGAGCACGAACCGCGCGCATCTGCTCGAAAGGATCTTCAATGGGAGATTGAGTTGCTTTATGGTCTACTTCCACCTCCCTCGACAGTTTCACGAGCCAGAGAAATTATTGCTTTCGATCGGACGCATAAATTGAATGGAAAAGCGTATGAGAAAGTCGTTTTTTTCTTTCTGCCGTGAAAAGTGTTATAAAAAGTTTCTCCTTGGGCTTGGCCGCGCGCGGTGATCGACCGCTCAAGTACGGTTACTGAGAATTTTTATAAAAGCTCTGTACGCGTATCAGGAAGATTACTTCCCGGTACACTTCGGTCAAGTCGAACGCAAATTTCCGAGAAGCTATTCACAGGTTTCAAACCTCGAATCTCTGAAATGACACGAGCAGAATTAATTCCAACGCCGTCGCAGTTCAAAGCACCCTTACCCCATTTCGTGATTCGTAAAACTTATGCATAGTTATGAGGCGCTACAACTCCACTCCTAAATATAGAAATACGTCTCCGAGGTACTCGGAGCGCGGCTGTTAGCGCGAGCAACGTGGACGTAGAAAAAAAAAAAAAAAAAAAAAGGACGATGCAAATGGACGTCTCACGCGACGCGAAAGTTGCGTAATTCCCTTCTGGCAGAGGTCAGCGCGCGTAACCTTGTTGCAGTTTACATAAACGTCTCTGAATCTCCCCTCCTGTCCGTCGGGCTCGCATCGCGCGTAAAAGTAGCCGTGAGTCGGCCGACTCATTATTTCGTTTATAATTGAGGCAGCGCCGCGAGAGGGCGAGGTGCGTTCTTAATTAACGAATAATCGCGGGCCGGCCCGAAGACAATGGCTCGTGAAAGCGATCCAAGAGGACTGCCGGAGCGCGAACACCGATTCGGGATCGTTAAGGGGAGGTCCCGTGACTTTCTTCGGGTGCAGTCATCGGGGCAGTGTAATGTGTAATGTGTACCCGTCCAGCGTCGTAGAACTATCTTCGCCTTCCTGATCTCGGAATCGCTCCTTTGTGTGTCGTGTCGCGTTTACGATTCCATTGTGTGCCGAGGCCTAAAGGGGATTTCACGCGTCGGTTACTTTGACATTTCATTCTGCGCGCCTCCGCTGTCCCATTGACGTCGTATTGATAGCCTTTCGCACGCATTTCTGTCATACTCCATCGTATACTCTGTGGCGGCCACTTATTAAATCTGACGCTACTGTGGCCGTGGTGCAAAATGTCACAGAATTTCATTTCCTGTCGGTATTATGGAATTGTAGTATATGTTTGCTCTGTGCCAACTTTGTTGAAGGGCGTGCGCACTCTGGGCAAATCTTTAGAGCGCAAAGTGGGTTGACACCAGTTTAACTGTTAATAGTTTTGAGGAAACATACTGGGAGGATTCTTTCGCCGTTTTCCAGAAAATATCGACGTGGAAAGGTAGTTGAGCGCAGTGGGAGATGTTGCTAATTGATAGGCACGGTGTAAAGTCAGGGGTATTATTAGAAATATCCTGGAAACGGAAGCGCCATAGGGCACCGAACGCGCAGGATACGCGTTTTGTTCCAGTTCCGTCGCGTGGCTGTCAAAGAAGCCCTGGACAAAGCCGTGGAAATACTTTCCATGGTAAATACATCCTCTTGGATCGTCCGTTGACCCGTCGTGATCTAGTGGAACAGAAGGCCACCGTACGATTCGACATTGGTAATGAAACGCAGGTACATCGAACCTGCGGCGCCTGCCCCGTTACTTCCTGACGCGCCTAACTTCGTTTAGCGAAACAACGTTGTGGAATGGCTCGTTCGGACGACGTTAAAGAGGATCCTATTCTAGCCTTTAACTCTCTTAATTTCCGTGCTCACCTTAGTGATCGATTTCGCCTTAAGGGCTGCGCGGGGTTTACGATCGAGGAATATCCTGGCGTGACGAGAGTTCGGTCGGTGTGCTCGTTCATTAACACAATTCTGCTGCCGGAACTTGCAGAAGATACAAAGGAACGAGTTTTAGATTGATAGGCATACACAGTCTTCTCTATTGTCCACTACTAGGGGCGCTTTCTTTGGAAATATTTGAGCACTAGATTTGGAAATATTTGAGCAATAGCTTTGGAAATATTTGAGCACTAGATTTGGGAATATTTGAGCACTAAATTTGGAAATATTTGAGCACTAGCTTTGCAAATATTTGAGTACTAGCTTTGCAAATATTTGAGCACTAGCTTTGCAAATATTTGAGCACTAACTTTGGAAATATTTGAGCCACTAGCTTTGGAAATATTTGAGCACTAGATTTGGAAATATTTGAGCACTAGATTTGGGAATATTTGAGCACTAAATTTGGAAATATTTGAGCACTAGCTTTGCAAATATTTGAGTACTAGCTTTGCAAATATTTGAGCACTAGCTTTGCAAATATTTGAGCACTAGATTTGGAAATATTTGAGCACTAGCTTTGCAAATATTTGAGCACTAGCTTTGCAAATATTTGAGCACTAGATTTGGAAATATTTGAGCACTAGCTTTGCAAATATTTGAGCACTAGATTTGGAAATATTTGAGCCACTAGCTTTGGAAATATTTGAGCCACTAGCTTTGGAAATATTTGAGCACCAGCTTTGGACATATTTGAGCACTAGCTTTGAAAATATTTGAGTACTAGTTTTGCAAATATTTGAGCACTAGATTTGGAAATATTTGAGCCACTAGCTTTGGAAATATTTGAGCCACTAGCTTTGGAGATATTTGAGCCACTAGCTTTGGAGATATTTGATTTGAGCACTAGATTTGGAAATATTTGAGCCACTAGCTTTGGAGATATTTGAGCCACTAGCTTTGGAGATATTTGAGCCACTAGCTTTGGAGATATTTGAGCCACTAGCTTTGGAGATATTTGAGCCACTAGCTTTGGAAATATTTGAGCCACTAACTTTGGAAATATTTGAGCCACTAGCTCTGGAAATATTTGAACTACTAGCTTTGGAAATATTTGAGCCACTAGCTTTGGAAATATTTGAGCACTAGATTTGAAAATATTTAAGCACTACATGTGGAAGTGTCTGAGCACTAGCTTTCTTTAAGCGCTCCTTTGTATCTTTTTACTGATATCATCATGTTCACACATCTATCTCCTTTATAAAATCAGTTTATTACTTTATTAACGCTCGCTCAATTTTAATAATGGGTCACTTTTGGCCCACGTTTACGATTAAGTGCGACGGCGGGAAGGCAACTTATATTAAACTAGCTTAACTACACGGCTTCGCCCGAAATTTAGATTCTGATTTTATAAATTTTTTTTGTGAAAATAGTCACATTTATCTGGATTAGCTAGGCATAATGAGCTGGGTTACATTTCGTGACCTCAGAGTTTACCGTTCGAAAGTTTTTAGGCGACAGACGAACACACAAACACTTTCTACTTTATATATTAAGATTAGTCGTAATGCTCACTCTTACTTCCTCTATATTTTATAAGATTTTTTTGCATTACTTTCTCTTTCCTTCTTATTCGTATTTTTGAATTGCGCAATAAAGACGCATAAAAATAATAATAATTAGTATTATTGGATTATATTCAACAGGTATCTAAAAGCTAGTCCTAAAATACATATACGGGTCAAAAGTGACCCACATCGATCTATCGCGTAACTGTTCACGATCGGCCATTCGAGGATAAATATATGATTAATTACAAAGCAGGCCTATAGAATAGTACCTATATCTCTCATTAGAATTTGAAATCGTGAATTTTGATGAAGCACCAACTACGAGAAGCCGTTGCCGTGTCAAGAATCTCGCGTAGCCTCCAGTGACACTTTCACTAAAATTGCCTTGGAAATTAAGGTATTAATTCGAGCCAGACAGGCGCTCTCGTAGGGATTCGTTACACCTCGTTTCCAGATTGAGAAAAATTCCTCGTGTTCCTTTACGGCGTGAAAGCGCGCTCGATGCATCGATATCTCTTCCTCGCCTCGACTGGCCGCTGTTCCGATTTCGATTGTGCCCACCAACGATTTACACGCGCAAAAGTGGTGTAACGACGACGGTGTTCCGTGAACGTTATACAAAATTAAAAATTCTTTTATATATTCCACAAATTAATATAATATAAATTCTTTGAAAATATCAATATTAAAAATTTCAATTATCAATTAAATTATACTTATTAATATTTCTAATTCTTTAAAATTCCAAATTTTAATTACAGAGTAAATACTTACTTAAGTTACAGAGGGTACACATCTTCGAATAATTAGAATATTTATTTACCATTCACTCCGTATTACTCTTTGCTGCAGACAATTTATACTTCCATACGCACGATTTCTATATTTTTCACCCTGGCAATTCAATGTATACACGCTGCAACGTATTTCTCAATTATACAGAGCAGAGTGAGCCGTAAAATCCGCATAAAAGCACGAGATCGGCCAAGACCTCAGAGGTCGTGGAGTGAATCGACCGTGTACGACGTGGTGGGACGTTATAGGCCGCGAACAATTAAACGATATCGCGGCCTGTGAATGATGGTAACAGTAGCCGGCTGTCCTGTTCGGATTTCCACCCGCTTATCGCCTTCTTATCAGGGGCAGTCAAACGTGGCCCCTCCGTGGGGACGAGATGGATACGCGCAAACACACGCACACACACAGGAGTCAGAGGAACGCATCCGCGCACGTGTAGGACTCGCGCAAGATACGCGAGTCGCATCCGAAACCACCCACGTCATCTCTTTGTCTCCTATTACTAAATCACTCGTTTAGCCTGCCGCGACAAGACGCAAATGAGACGGCGTATGAAGCAGAACTGGCCCGCGGTCCCTTAATTAACAGGAACAAGCCAGGCGGCATTAAAATCGTATGACAAATGTCCGAGTCCATTGATGAGACGTGAGTGGGGGGCGCGTTGTGTGTTACCGTTAACCTTCACTCTGTGTACTAATAGTTAACCGTGTACAGAGGTATAATTATACCCGACGCGTTTTCAGTCCCAAATGTGCAGAAAAAAATTGTAGCTGCTTAAGCGTATTTGTGAAGTTTTATTAATTTTTAAGAAGATAAGTACAAAAAATTAAACCATTTGATTTAAAATACAGAAATTGAAAAGTTGTGTATAAATAATAAAAAATAAGTCAGAATCGGTGTGCATTATTTCTCCATCGTGATTTTCGGTGGCTCGACTGTTGATATTCTATATTCAAAAATAATATTGTTTATCTTACGTTCACTAAAACAAATGCACTGTATAACTCGCCTCGTAAAAAGTTCTGTACTCTTTCAAATAACCATCAATCACCTTCGCGGTCAACAGCAGACTTCCAATTGAAGCGCAACTGCGCATGTGATTATTGTATTTTATTTTCAACGAAATATCTTACACTGTTGCCGATTGATTTTCTGGCCTATGTTAGTTGCCGACATATTTATTACAGTGTTCGATATAAGGTGCTGTTCCATATTACGTATAGTGGCCCCAAACTAAGCAGTACTAAAGAAAAACAGCAATAAACACAACGGAGAATAGTTTGTAATTGGCAAGGAACCTTCAAATATGGAAGCCATAAAATTATAAGTTAAAAACGAAAGAAAATAAATAAACTCACACTCTGAACATATGTTATTGTACTAATTAGCATCATCTTTACAATAAAAAAGCACTATAATTTACCAAACACTTAGCACTAATTCAATAAAAAAAAACCTATCTTATTTCTTTGAAACGTAAGCAAAGACCGAACTGAAACTGCATCAAATCATTTTAGAGATAATGACATTACGCTGAACAAAAAATTATTATAAACCATATATTTTAGGCAACAGGAATGTAAATACAAAACACACTGTAGAAAATACAATGATATCGGCGCACTGGATCGGTCAGATTATTATTATTTTTTTTTTTTTTTTTTTTTTTTTTTTATAGTTTGAAATGAATTTTGGAATTATATTATTAGTTCTACACTTAAGTAAGAAAATCTTTCTATTACTTATCTTGACGAGGTTGGATCTAATGGTTGATAAATCTTTGAGTATTCTTAAGGTTTCAGGTCCGTACAATCTTGTTATAGACGAGAAAAAACTTTCCTTAATTGTAGTTGTTTCGCCATTCATTTTAAAGAATTTTTAATAAACTAAATTTCGACCGGGGAATATCGGGGTCCATATGGTTCCCCTGTACACGGTTAAGCGCCTCATGCGCCTTTGAAGGCTACTACTGCATTCAAATTCAGCGATTTCAATGAATTTTTTTATGAAATTCTGTGTGAAAAATATCAGAGATAGCATTCCTAAAAAATACTTGGGAAAGTTTCCATTCGGTAACTTTTTATTTACGTTTTTATTAGCTTGGGGTACGTTTGGAGCCCTGTACACAGAGTGGAAGGTTAAATGTCTACGCGGAAATCCCCTTGAAGGAAATAAACTTCGCGGGTGGATCAAAGCTTGCGGGAAATTGTGCAATAATTTCGTGGCCGGGGTAACTGAACGGATCACAGTTGTAAGTAGAATAACGAGCAACGAGATTAAGCTTGCTCGTATCGCTATACATTCCGCGATATTTACTCCAAGCTGGTTCATTGGAAGCTAAAGGTCTCTCCCAAGGCATTACACTCAATTCGATAAAGCAAGTGTCCCTACTCGACCGACGCCATTAATCCCACCCTCCCCTGAGCCTCGTATTTCATCCGGGATCGAGCGACGAACAGGTTGCGCCCCTCATTATCATCGAAAAAGCTCGCCCTCTATTGTCCTAACCCGGGGCCGATATATTTCATTTCAGAGTCCTGGAACGCTGCACAAAGATGTCGGCGGCGCCGGTACCAAGGTCAACGGAAAGACGGTCAGCGGTGTCGGCACTGCAACCCTTACCCCATCCAACACATCCAACAGCAGCAGGAATAAGAACAACCCCGTATCGCAAGAGGTGAGTAGAAAGAGCGAGGAGTCGAGCCAGAAACAGATCGCACCGGACGCGCTCCACAGATCCCAGCGACAATTAATCCGGGCGTCTCAACGAAGATGTCCTGTTCATCCGTCTGCATGCGATCCCGCCTGCTCGAGGCAACGTCTGGTCGCAGCTTCTTTTTTTGGCGTTCCGTTAATAATTTATTCACGGCGACCGAAGGCGTGTAAGAAATTATTCAGTGCATGACTTACCTGCCTGCGCGAATGTACCGTTCGCGGGTTTACCTCTGCCTTCTATTTTAGGAAGTTTCTATTTCATAGAGTGTTGTGCACGAGGTGTGGTTTAATTGATGGCACGAGCAGGCGCGGAGTGATTGCTCGTGCATAAGGAAGTTGAAAGTTTAGGGATAATTAGGGATTTAACGTAGTCGAAAATGTGGGAAAGTTTATTCTGCACTCTTGTACTTTTTCACGAGGAGTCTTCTTCCCGGGTCAACCGACGATTCGGTCGCAACTTTTATAAGGTGTAGCAATGTTTCTTCGAGTGAGTCTCTTGATCGTATTTTGTATTTGTCACAATTTCGAGCATTGAGAATTTTATTCTCTGCTTTGTTTGCAAGATGCAATTGTATAGGTTTTCAGAAATCAGCGGATAGCATGTAGCTGGGTATATTACCTATAAGTTTGCTTCGAAATTCGTGGTAAATTGCTAAGACACATCAGGGAAGGTGTAAATTTAATTCTCGAGTCCTTCGACTAGGAATTTTTGGCACGTACTCTTAGACGTACCTGCTGAACATCTTGTAAATTGAAATTTGTAGTTGAATTAAGGGGGAGGCCTACTTAGAAATTTTCGAAAAATCGATTTTTGAATTTTATATTTTCTTGAAGTACAACATCGTGAAAATATTCTCTGAAAATGTCAAGTTAATCCGACTTAAATTAACAAAGTTATACGCGTTTAAGTAGGTTGGTGTTCTTCGGTGTAGCGCTCAGACCCAAAACTTTAAGGGAAGGTTCCGGTCTAGAGTCCCAAAAAATAGGTGATCTTTAGGAATTAATTAAAGGAAAACTACTATATATAATTTAATGGGACTTCTTGCACTGTATTAAGAATGTCTTAAACTATACAAATATATTTGTTGTTTTATAATTAATCATTGCAAACGGCACTGGGGAGTCGTTAAAGTCCTGGCGTCAAAAAATGCATCCAAATCGGTGGGACCTGTATCTCCAAAAGTTATCATCCGATTCGACTGAAATGTTTTTTATTTTGAAGAATATACTTCTGGCTAGGGGGGAAACCAGAAAAAATTACAAAAATGACATATTTTAGAAAATAACGACACTTGGAGTTTGAAATCACTTTTTCCCTATATTTTTCGTGCTTTCAACGCCTTTGAAAATGATAAATTTTCAATTTTTTGTAATATTTTCTGCCCCCCCCCCCCCCCAACCAGAAGTATATTCTTCAAAATAAAAAAAGTTTCAGTCGAATCGGATAATAACTTTTGGAGATACAGGTCCCACCGTTTTGAGAACACTGTTTCGAGCAAAAACGCGTTTAAAGTTTTACGTGGGCGCCGAGTGGCCCATGCATTTGTCGCTACTCAAATGCCTATAACTTCGGACATTTTACGAATTTCAACAAATCCTTTTAAACACGAATTCCTAAAAGGCTGAACATTTGAAAAATGAAATAAAAAAAAATCGACTTTTAGACCAGAACCTCCCCTTAAACGCGTTTTCCTCAAAATCATGTTTTCAGAGTCGGTGACACACATAACTAAAAAATTAATGAACCGATTTACTCGAGGCTTTGCAGGCTTATTTTAGGATTAAAAATCTAAGCGCTTTTCCTTTTTTGCCTAAGTAGATTTTTTTACACTCGAAAAACGAGCGATTTTTTGCCAAATATCGATGCTTCAACTTTGCACAGCCGTCATTTTGTCTCAAAATAATTATTCCAGAATCGGGTCCGATAGCGCCTAGATAATATCATATATTATCTATAAAAAAAATAATCGAATTTTCAATTTTGGATGATCCTGCACCGAGCTACGGTTGACACCTCAAAGCGCCTAAAAAAAGGACGTCTCGGGCATCGCCTATAACTCACAAACTTTTCAATACTTTTTACCACAAAAAATTCTTAAATATCCTTAAGATATACTTTTTCCAATAGACTAATGTTTAATAATAAAAGTTTATCGGTTTTTCTAGAAAAAATTCCCAAAGAGACATGTTGTTTTGATCGTTCTAGGCAGACCTCCTCCCCCCTTAAGCACACATGCAGGGCAAAGAATTTCCATTTTTCGTGATTTTGCGATTTACAGCATATTTTGTTGCTGGCAACTGGGACTACAGAAATGTCGAATCACAAAGGGTTATAAACTTCAAATACCCCCGTAAGATACCGTTAAAATTTTGGCATAGATACCTACTGGTTAAAAACCGATAACAAAACACTTGACTTTCTCGATAAAGCTGTTTTGTGACATTCCCCATTTATATCTGAATTGTCACGTTTGTAAAGACCGTGGCCTGAATAGGTAAGAGGATTCTGACGCGTCGGCAGACGGCAGAGAATTTAGTAGCCTTCCGTCGCGATTTACCGCAGAAAATAAGCTTCCCTCTTGAATCTTGTTCGGATTGAGCCCAGAGGAATTCTGCAGAAGTGCGAGTCGGTATGCCCGAGAGGAATTGCACACGGCTGATCTCGTTGCCATGCGCAAAATTGAGAGTAACTCGCCTTGACTCGGGCCGTCCGCCGTTCAATCTGGAGCGAATTAAGAAGCTCGGCGACTTTCCAACGATCTCGAGTCATTAATGGCGTCAATATCAACGTTCACTCGGAGACGTGTCACCTGTCTTCCCACCGACGTGCATTCTGACCAATTTCGCACACAGCGCACGTTTAATCGAAATTCCAAGAAGAAGAAAGAATCGATCAAAACGAGAGAACCTGAAAGTCACTCCTGCCCCTGCCCCCCTCCACTGAATCCAACCTCTGTGCACAGATAATATCGTGTCTATTCAACGGCCTGATCGTTCGTCGATATCATTGCCATTGTTTACGTGTCATCCCTGGATGAAGGATAGTAACGCAGCTCAATGGCCAACTCGTGTTCCGCGATGCTTCATCCACTCCGCTGCCCCTGGAAGGCAGCACCGTGAATCAGCTCCCTCCCGCTCGCGATAGATTTCATCGAGCTCGATCGACTAATCCCCGGGGCGCGTCGGTGGCGATTATTTTCTTTCACTTATCGTGACCTCGCGAGCCGAGCCCCCACGGTTTTCAGTTTCTCCGTGGCGCAAATTGCGCCGCGTCACCGCCACTTGTCTCTTTAATGCCCCCCCCCCCCCCCCCGTTTTCTCTTTCCCTTCGCGGCCGTTATTGTGCGGCGGAGATGATCGAATTTCGTTCCATCGGCCGGGTTGCGCAACGAACCCGTCGCTCGCTCGCGCCTCCTCCCGCCGTCGCCGCTCCGCACGAACAACGCAACAGAGGTGCATAGGAACGTGCAACACGGTGCACCGTTACGATATGCACGTCATTAGGAGCCCGGCGAGTCCCTGGCGCATGGCGTCTGTTTTGCGTGGCACGAGCTCACGTCGAAGGGGTTCGGTGCGCAATTTGCGGTGGACGAAACGTCCGCGTAAACGGGATCAACGGTGATGGAATTCACGCGTGGATGGTGCAATAGATAATTATACGGAAAAGGGGAGAAACGTGCAGTAGGGTGCTAGTAAAGGACTCGATTTAACCGTCATCCGTTCCTCTTTTTCACGAACTGAATCCGTCCCTCGGTGTCAAATTGACACGGTGGTAAAAGATCGATGATATGACAAGGTAAACAGTTATGTTTCGATATTTTTTTTATTCAAATTGATGAGTTAACATTTACATCTTAGATTTTCCACAACTTTCGCATAAAATAAAACGTTGTGCAGGACATGATGCCTTTTTACAAGGATCATAAATAACAGAACAGTATAACTTATTGCGGGAAAACTGTCAAATTGACACGAGCGACGGATGAGGGTTAACACGTTCCGTGCTATATGGGCTACCGATGGTCACCGACTAAATTTTTTATCTAGCAAAAGGCTTTTGTTACTCAACAGATATCTACAAAAAATTCCACTCACTGTCAACAAGTATATTTTAAAATAATCATTGATAATTAAATGTAAAGGGCGGCTGAAGAGTTAGATCGGCCCCTGTCGAAGGTAACTTAAGGGGACCTTCCGGTCTAGAGCCCCAAAAAATATGTGATCTTTAGGAATTAATTAAAGGAAAACTACTATATATAATTTAATGGGACTTGTTGCATTGTATTAAGGATGTCTTAAATTATAGAAATATATTTTTGGTTTTATAATTAATCATTGCAGACGGCACTGGGGAGTCGTTAAAGTCAAGGCGTCAAAAAATTGATCCAAATCGGTGAGAACTGTATCTCCAAAAGTTATTATCCGATTCGACTGAAACTTTTTTATTTTGAAGAATATACTTCTGACTAGGGGAGGAAACTAGAAAAAAATTACAAAAATGACATTTTTTTTAGAAAATAGCGACACTTGAAGTTTGAAATCACTTTTTCCTTATATTCTTCATCCTTTCAACGCTTTGAAAATTATAAATTTTCAATTTTTTGTCATTTTTTCTGGTCTCCCCCCTAGCCAGAAGCATATTCTTCAAAATAAAAAAAGTTTCAGTCGAATCGGATAATAACTTTTGGCGATACAGGTACCACCGTTTTGAGAACACTGTTTCCAGAAAACCGAGTTGAAAGTTTTACGTGGGCGGCCATGCACTTGCCGCTACTCAAAAGCCTATAACTTCGGAAATTTTACGAATTTCAACAAATCCTTTTAAACACATATTCCTAAAAGGTTGAACATTCGAAAAATGAAATAAAAAAAAAATCATCTTAGACCGGAAGGTCCCCTTAAACACCCCCGCGGGATGCTCAACACGAACTTACAGAGGAGTCCTGTACGCGTGGACTGTCCGAGAGATGTTACTTCGAAGGCTGCACTGTTTCTCGCAATTGAGTACAAATTTTTTTAAAGAATACACTTTTCCAAACGCGCCTTGTACGCGCAAAGAGTGGATATAAAAGATTCTCAGAAAGAGCGTACGGGGCAGATACTAAAGACACAAGAGCCCAATCTATTCGCGCGAGCTTGGTCTTTAACGTCTCGATACAGGGAAATCACGATTTCTTGGTAATCACCGTCTCCATTTCCGCGACTTTCGCGCTTTCCGCGAACCGGCCTCGATTCGCGCGCGCGCGTAATTTCTTCGTCAGCGAGCCGTAAGTAGCGTGGCGACGATAAGACCGCAACGCAGCCCGCAACAGATTGAGCAGATTATCAGGAGAGTGGCGGGGGACTAATCGGAACGTTGTCTCCTTGAGACGTCGCGCTGATCCGTCGTGCGATTCTCTTTTGTCTGTTCGCCGCGGCCGTGCAGGCTAGATCGCCGGCTTATGTAAACGATCAAAGATACTTTGTTCCTAGAGCCGAGCAGAACACATAGGTGTATTATTAGAATTCTCGACCTCGCTGAATTTCAGACATCGCGAAAGTGTCGTTTCTCATTATTACCGAAAAAATCGCCACACACACGAGCACTTTTCGATATTTCTAGTTCGATATTTCACTGGGGAAAATAATCCCGGGAAAAATAATATCGTCTGTTCGAGTCCATCGAACCTCAGTGTCTCTTTAAAAGCGCGCACAGGTGCGGGATTGGGATAAACGTGATCGATGGAGATCCGCTTTCCAAAACTTTCCAAGCTCAATGGAAATGGAAAGCATTCAGCGCTTCGTGTGTATTTCTCTGCCTGTCGCGAAACGGCCGGTAGTCATTAGGGTGGCCCTTATTTTTCAACATCCGATTTCTTTTTCTCTCTCCCCCTAGTGTGGTTCCATTTCATAAATAGATAATCCCTGAGAAAGTTCATTGCAATCGGACAATAGGAAAGGATACCGACCAGGCTTTAAAGTATAGATTTAAAGAATTTCATAAAAATGGTAAGCCCTATCGAAATTCTGTTGAAATAATATTCAAAGAACATTCGATCTTCTACAACTACTGTATATATAATTGTTTCGTGTTTCTAACTATTTCTTAGATAATACAAAAAAATTATATATACGATAATTTTAGAAAATTGAATGCTCTTTCAATTTTATTTGAACAAAATTTCGATAGGGCTTAAAATTTTTGAGAAATTCGTCTGTTGTCCGATTGCAACAAACTTTTTCAGGGATTATTTTCTTACGGAATGGAACCACGCCAAGAGGTGAGAGCAAAGGAATACGAAGGAAGAAATTCGATACTCATAAAGAAAGGGCACCCCCAGTATTCACACACTTTTACAAAAAAACCCCGCGTTATTTCCCGTTGCCAGCTCGTGAATATGCAGATTAGATTCCATCGAGCTCTTGCGTGTTCTTCCTTTCCGCGCGCGTCATGTAATTTTTCCACGATTCACGGGGCACCAGCTGTGTCACGAAATGGGGAAAACGGATCGAGGAGCGTACACAAAGGGGCGCATACAACGCCGTTGAATGGAGATCTACTTAAGGTTTTTCGCCTGTAGCCGAGAAAAAGCGTGATCGATGGGTGCAAGACGCGCGATTAGCTCGAATCAATGAATCGCTGTGGAATTCTCCTTCGCGTTCCAACATCGTCGACGAAAAAAAAAATACAATGGGATATATATTATGCAACTACGAGCGACTTATTCTGGGTGTCGGCGAACGATTGTTTCGTGGTTCTTGCCGACTCGAGTGCTGCTTCCAGCTGGGATCCGTTTAATCGGTTTTGTCGCGTCAACTATGTTCCACGGGCACGCGTAACGCCGCGTAATTTATTATCGAAATGGCTTCGCTATTGGATGCCACGAAAATGAGAACAGAACGCACGTAAACAACACGGATTTCGGCGGACACATCTTCCAATACAACTTTACAGTGCTCGGTAAAAGCATCTCCAATGAAATTGCTCGTTGATTTCACTAGAACTTCTTAATTTATTTATTTATATATGCGGGAAAACCCTTTGGTACATATGGAATAGAGAAGACCAGTAGAGGAGGACTAATATATAAAAGTAAAAATACAAAAATGGAACAACTTAAAGCCAAAAAGAAATAGTGCCAAGATAGAGTACAAGCAAAAAGAATAAAATACAATGAAAGTACTTAGGAGTTAACGAGGATTATGCCTGAAAAAAATTCTGAAACTTTGTGAACATGTAGGGGATTTCCTCCTGATTACAACGCAATTTTTGTTTGCTGCCCAAATTCACTCGAAGGGGCTGAAATTAATCCCTGAAAATTCGGCTATTTTCCGATTTTGTGTTATAACTCGCGAACTGTAGGAGATAGAAAAAAAAGTTTTAACACAAAAGTTACTTCTTTTAATTAGATCTATCATTTGGTAAAAGAAATATTTTAGACTTCACGAGTTATAACACAAAATCGGAAAATAACCGGATTTTCCGGGGGTCAATTATACCCCCTTACAGTGAATTTGGACAGCAAACAAAAATTGCGTTGTAATCAGGAGGATAATTCCCTACATATTCACGCAGCTTCAGAATTTTTTGAATCTCCGGATTCGGAATGTTCCTTTGTGAGTGCTTGAAAGAAGGAGAACTCCACTAAATGCGCAACAGAATTGGGGTAAACAGTGTAGTTGTTGGCCACCTAAGCCAGAGGTTCACATAAGCGTTGAATTATAAGTCTTATTTTGCTAGCTTTAAGAACGAAATTAGTGGTAATAGCTGTAAACGACTCTAATAATCTAGAAATAGCATTTGTTTAAAGAAAGAGTAGAAGGATCCACAATCGATCGTTTGGCAGTTATTGGCCACTATTTCATAACCTATATGTTGTTACACATACCCTACCTAATTCTTAATGCTCTAAGACCTAATCATAAAATAATGTAAATGTTAAAAAAATGAATTGATTCGGTTAGAAACAGGATTTAAATTATTAAATAAAAATGGATATATTTTATTTTTTATGTATTTATTTTACACACAAAACAAAAATATATTTATTTAGCAGAGAACAACATTGTCAACCGTGGGACACCATACTTTTTAGAAGCCACACGCTGCGGCGTGCCTTTTCTCACAGCATCTATTGCTTCTTGTATTTGTTGTTCAGAATATTTTTTTTCGCATTTGTTTCCTTTTCCTTTCGGCATTGTTTAAAATCCAAAATTCCTAAATTATATTCATAAAATGAAATTAAATGTAATATTATTAAATTTAAAATATATAACCTATAATACCTTTTCTATTTAAATGTTTCTATATTAGCTAGTATTGTAGTATTGCACCTTCTTTTACATTGTAGGGTATTAATACTAGAATTTTCTTTTAAAACATAACCTTTTAATATCACAACACAGAAATCGGCCAAAGCATGGCGAATGGTGGCCAACAACTGCTTCACGGTTGCCATGACTGTTAGCTAGCCGTTGGCCTCGTGGCCAATGACTGTCCTAAGACATTATTTACATTCCAGTTCTTGGCCACCTATAATTTTTGCAATAATATATAATATTAATGAATAATTAATCCTCTTTTATAAAGTTTAAACCTTTATTTGTCTATATAACGAATATGAGTTATATATATATATATATATATATATATATATATCGTAAATACATTAAATTATCTAAGAATTGCCTGAAGTAACCGTATGGCTATTCAATTCAATCATAGTTTTCAAGCATCGATTTCAAGTTGTCTATTTTTTACACGTAGTATAACAATGAGTAGCGAAATATTGATTGCATTCGGCGCATGAAAGTACAAGGTATCTGAATATGTTCATTATAAAAGGCATAATGTACATTATTTCTTAATATTCATGTTTTTTTAAAAAAAGACCAATCACTGCCGGGTGGCCAACAACTACACTGTTTACCCCTACACAGTCTATCAATACAGTTGTTCTTTGCCAACGTTAATCACACAAAAATGTATGGAATAAAAGTATCAGTTAATGCACTGCACTTTATAACAGTTTTCTCGCAACAGAAAAGATAATAGTCATGCAATTACAGTTACTTGGTAATTAATTCTAAATTTTAACAGTTTCATTCGACCCCTGGTCAAGATGCGCGAAACCTCCCCGAAAATCGCCAGTAGTGAAATTTTTACTAGGACCAAACTAACGCCGAGGTGTCCGCCTCGTTAATAGACACGTCGCCCGGCGCAGTGTCGCGAGTCACGCAAGCATAAGAAGGTTTCGCGTAAACCGTAAGCGTGCTGGCAGCGTAACTCGATCGGCCGGCATTGTATCTCGGATTTCGCGGTATCATAAATATGCTACCTGCCCGATGTTAACGATCCTAGGTAAAAGTAACGTAACACGGGGCAACTCTTGGTTTAATCTTGGCTGGTTGAAGAAATTTTTCGCATCTGCAGCTGCTTCTCCTTAGTCTCCCGCGCTCCCAACTCTCAGACAATACCCTCGACACATTCCAGAAACTATGCCCGCGGAAGTGATGAATTGAAGGGTTGGATGCAATAAGGGGACTAGCGCTCGAAAATGCGAAAAAGTATTGTCCAAACGCTAAGAAATATTGGAAAATTAAATGTTGTTAAACTGTATTTTAAAAAATATAATGTTATAAAGCTCGTCACGACACACATTTTTTCTATTTATAGTTTTTTTTATCGAATCATTAGTATTCGAGATAAAAATTATAAACAAAAAAAATTTCTTCGACCAAAATCATTATTTCTTTAAACATAAATTGCGATAACTTGAGTAAATATTAAGGAATCGTTATGAGACTTAAAACATAACTTCAGAAAACTCTATCGAAGCCGTAAAATGTATGCACAAAACCCTTATGTTAAAAAATGTAATAATATTTAATTAATAAGAAATACTGGACATAACCCATGTCTTTCAACGTTCGCCGTTAAAAAGTATCGAGGCAATTTTGAGATACATATAACTTGCAGCGACAAAGTTTTTCCTTAATATACAAGGAAGTTTTTCACCAATTTTCACACTGATTAACAAATAATTGTAGAAGATATGACGATGTATATAAATGTCGCGCGCCACCAACAGTCAGCAGCCGCGTATAATGCGCTACTTAGCAGTTTTAGCACTCGCGTTGACAGTTGGCGTCGAGCGAGAATTATATATATCGTCATATCTTCTACAATTATTTATTAATCAGTGTGAAAATTGGTGAAAAACTTCCTTGTATATTAAGGAACAACTTTGTCGCTGTAAGTTATATGTACCTCAAAATTCCCTCGATACTTTTTAACGGCGAACGTTGAAAGACATGGGTTATGTCCAGTATTACTTTTAAATGAAATATTATTACATTTTTTAACATAAGGGTTTCGTGCATACATTTTACGGCTTCGCTAGAGTTTTCGGAGTTTTATGTTTCAAGTCTCATAACGATCCGTTAATATTTACTCAAGTTATCGCAATTTATGTTTAAAGAAATAATGATTTTGGTCGAAGAAATTTTTTTTGTTTATAATTTTTATCTCGAATACTAATGATTCGATAAAAAAAACTGTAAATAGAAAAAATGTGTGTCGTGACGAGCTTTATAACATTATATTTTTTAAAATACAGTTTAACAACATTTAATTTTCCAATATTTCTTAGCGTTTGGACAATTCTTTTTCGCATTTTCGAGCGCTAGTCCCCTTATTGCATCCAACCCTTCAATTGTTGGATGCTTCCCAAGCAGATAGGACACAGATGTGACTGAATTAAATACGAATTCAATTAGAAGTTAAGTACCAAGCTTCGCGTCTCTATGCAAACAGGAGTCGGCTATGTATTTACCTGCGAGGCGATTGCGAAAATCATTGCCGAATAACGCGCCTCCGTTCTCGCTGGATTTCCTTCTAAAGTAGCGCATAATTCCGGGTCGTTGAATAATCGTCGATTTAAAGAGCGCGCTACATGGTACGCGATATGCTCCGCGGCATACATTTGGCGAGGGAAACAAAGGCCCCTTTGCGAACGTAACTTAAAACTCTTCGCGCTATTCGTCGGACGAACCGTGTAATAAATGTAATCATAGCTTGTTGTTTCGCGGGAGCCGGGTTGCACGAAATCGCGAGGAGTAGTGCGTCCGTTGCACGCAATTAATCCTCCCGCTTGCAAATGGCCCCGGCGTTAATCGCGAGATTAAACTGCCCCCCCCCCGACGATTTCTGAAGGTAGGCAGTCTATTTAGCGCTTTGCTGTCGCGGAATGAAAGGTGCATCATGTAGGGCGTTAAAAAATATAGGGCTCCGCTGGAAACGAGCGCCACGCGGCTGCACGTATGAAAGTATAATACCGACATAGAAAGTTGCGGCGCGCAGCACCGTTTAATTGCGATTCGAACTTTTCCTCTTTGTTCTGCTGCTTTCAAGGACGCGGGCTTGTGAATCGAATCGTTCCTCCGTCTCAAAAAGCTGAGTGCATGTGTTCTGAAGCAACATCTCATTCAACACCGGTGCACAGATCGACAGCGTTAACGAGGCTTTATTTAATTTTGTAGGAGAAGAAGGGGACGACAGGGTCAGAAGGTTATCTTGGTCAAAGTACAGTGAATCCGAGAAAGATGCAAAGTACACACGCTGCAATTAATCGTTTCGAGTCTTCTTTACGTTTCCAACGTATGATTCATTTAGGTGGGCATATCAGCAGGAAGTGTCCTAAAAATAGAAGCTTCAATTTGGGTCGCCACCGACCCAGGCCAGATACCGCTGTGGGTAAATCCATCATCCTTGGATGAAAATCCCCTTCTGACGTTTTCTAAACCCACCACTCCGCGCCTACGAAAAGCGATTTCTGCGAGTTCTCCCTATCAAACACCAGCTTCCTCCAAATAATACAGCCCGTTTCTTTACATGAGAGCATTCTTGAAACGTACGCCTTTCAGAAAATGTGAAAAAGAAAAACTCGATTTTTTACAGTGGTCTGCCCCCTTAAATCATTCCCGCCAGGAAGGTATTTTTAACTCCAGGTAACATTGAAAAAAAAAAACACAAATTAAAAGTGTATTTAAAAAACTGTCCCGTGTACGTTATAAGTAGCTTAACAAATGAAAAGAAAGTTCGACATTGTTATTCATCGTATTCACTGAGAAAAAAAACCTGAATGTTGCCGAATTTTGCGGCGTGATTACTAGAATGACGCCTTAAACCTGAAAATACATTAGACATTTTTTTAACCGACTTCAAAAAGGAGGAGGTTATGGATTCGACCCGTATGTATGTTTTTTTTTTATGTTTGTCCCCTCATAACTCCTCAGCATATGGACCAATTGTGATGATCTTTTTTTTATTCGAAAGAGGGCGATGCCCCGGTGGTCCCATCCTACACTGCATCAACATTGGCCCAATATTTTGCCAGTTCTGGTTAATAATATAGACTATTGTCACCTAATTATTAATACTTTATGTACGTACACGCATATCTCCTCAGCATGTTGTGTCAATATATATAAAACTAAAAAGTTAAAAATAATAAAATTTTAACAAAAATTAAAACCGACTTCAAAATAATAAAAATGCACTAAACAGTAAAAAATAATTTTTTCCTTTATTTAATCTACGACTCTCATATTTTTTAAGTCGGTGCCTCGTCATTTGCACTGTGTAAATCTGGCGCCGACTTAAAAAATATGAGAGTCGTAGATGAAAAAAGGGAAAAATTTATTTGTTACTTTTTAGTGCAATTTTATTTTTTTTAAGTCGGTTTTAATTTTTTTTTTAAATTGTTTTTTTAACCAAAGTAGTTCCCTTGGCTATCTTTGACCGCCTGCCATTTTTCTGGTAAAAGTACGAGCACAGGTGTATTAGAAAAAGCATTTCCATAACATTTACTCGCAATGAGCGAATGAATTTTTCCACTTACTTACACCCGGCGAGTTGTCCCTTGGGGCCACAACTGGCCGCAGTCGTGTATCGCAGGCAATGAAGCGCAATAAGTAAGCCAGTTGCAGGCGGAACGGAGTGTCTAGCAAAGCGCAAGTCTCTCGGCTAGATAGACGGGCCTCTAGGCGGTGTCAGAAAATCACGGCCACGCGAAAACCGTTGCGTTGATTAGCCATTTCGCAGAGTGTTCGCCCGTGTCCTCTGGCCCGTGGAAACGCATAGCGCACACAGCCGCGCGCCGTCCGCCTCACCTACGCTCGCGCGCGCGCGCGCCACGTCTCGGTACCGTTATCTCCACACGCACTTTGACTTTATGCGCCCGTGCATATGTGGGTCTCTCGGGTGCGCTTATACCTATGCTAATGGAGATATCCATTTGTCCGTTCGATTATAAGGTCGGCGAGCGAGAGCCCGCGACGCCCCAACGTCTGCGACATCGCTCCGCGAGATTCTTCGAGTCGTGCGCTAAAGTACAGCTGAAACACGAAACCTGCGCTCTGCGGTTGTTCTGTGATATGTACTTTTCCCTCGCTCCTCGTCAATGGCGCACTCAGGATTTAATCTTGTGGGGAGCAGAGTTGAACGTATAAAAATATTTTCGATGCGAATTCAATGAAACTCATTAGGCGATTATAAAAATTGATTTAAAGAATAAAATTCAGTGCTCGTTTCTTTTTAGGAAGCTCGTGAATTACTTCAGTCGTGGTTACACTAATCCTCTTTTTCCTTTTTCTTTGGGGGGTGCCAGGCCCCCCTGGCTACTCGTAGAAAAATCAAAGAAAAGTTGCTTAAAGGAAATGGTAGAATTATTGGTACTTTAGGTTTTATTTTTGTGGGGAGAAAATCGCGCGGAGCCTATTATGCAACAGATATTCAATAATTGCTTTGCACCGGTCCACTGAAAGTCACAGGCGAGGAATATTCTTAGAAATAGTACCATGAGATACAATATATCGGCGTCCGAGGTGGTACATTCATTGGGTGTTACTTTGACTCAGTGTCCCCCATCGGTAAACGGTGAAAAAATGATTACATAAAATGTAAAAGTGGGTTGCTTTGGATACATTTAAACATCGCGATAAGCTATCGACGCAGTATCTCCTGTTTGAGGAAAGCGATACTGCCAGCACTGGTAATAATTCCCGAGGCGACCTGGAATCGCGATTCGGCGAGTTATTCTCCCGTGCCGAGAACAAGGAAAACTATAATCAATAGAGAATTCCGGGTAGTTGCGGTGTACGAGGGGCCCGCGGAAATTATACAGCGCGAGGAGATGTGTGTCGCATTTGTGATTCACTTGGACGGAAATTGGCTTCTCGAAAGGTCGTCGAAAGTCGATTTGCTTGCAGCTAAGCTATCATTGAATTCGTTCGGATACGCATTAGGATGATTTTTTTTCCTCTTCCCTCGTGCTTTCCACTTGGCATTCGATTACATTAGAAATTCATTACTCGTCGTAGTACTCCACCACTCAGCCCCGAAAATATCAAAACGTTCTCCCGAATGATCCAGAGATCTCCGATGTAAACAAACGAGCTCGTATCGGCTAGCGTTCGATATTCTGTATCGTGCCAATGAAAAGCGGAGGAAGCGTAGTTTGGGTCCGACCCCGCGCAGACCTATACTACTTGATCCAGGAATTACGTTGAGGAACGCAAGCCAGCAACTTCTTCTCCTTAGAATAATTGAGGGCTCGGATGCAATAAAGGGATTAGCGCTCGAAAATGCGAAAAAGTATTGTCCAAACGCTAAGAAATATTGGAAAATTAAATGTTGTTAAAAAATATAGTGTTGTAAAGCTCGTCACGACACACATTTTTTCTATTTACAGTTTGTTTATCGAATCATTACTATTCGAGCTAAAAATTATAAACAAAAAAATTTTCATCGACCAAAATCATTATTTCTTTAAACATAAATTGCGATAACTTGAGTAAATATTAAGGGATCGTTATGAGACTTAAAACATAACTTCAGAAAACTCTAGCGAAGCCGTAAAATATATGCACAAAACCCTTATGTTAAAAAATGTTATAATATTTTATTAAAAAGAAATACTGGACATAACCCATGTTTTTCAACGTTCGCCATTAAAAAGTATCGAGGCAATTTTGAGGTACATATAACTTGCAGCGACAAAGTTTTTCCTTAATATACAAGGAAGTTTTTCACCAATTTTCACACTGATTAACAAATAATTGTAGAAGATATGACGATATATATAAATGTCGCGCGCTACGTTGCAGCAGGTTTAGCACTCGCGTTAACAGTTGGCGCCGAGCGAGAATTATACATATCGTCATATCTTCTTCAATTATTTATTAATCAGTGTGAAAATTGGTGAAAAACTTCCTTGTATATTAAGGAAAAACTTTGTCGCTGCAAGTTATATGTACCCCAAAATTGCCTCGATACTTTTTAACGGCGAACGTTGAAAAGCATGGGTTATGTCCAGTATTTCTTTTTAATTAAATATTATTAAATTTTTTAACATAAGGGTTTTGTGCATACATTTTACGTCTTCGCTAGAGTTTTCTGAAGTTACGTTTTAAGTCTCATAACGATCCCTTAATATTTACTCAAGTTATCGCAATTTATGTTTAAAGAAATAATGATTTTGGACGATGAAAATTTTTTTGTTTATAATATTTAGCTCAAATAGTAATGATTCGATAAAAAAAACTGTAAATAGAAAAAATGTGTGTCGTGACGAGCTTTACAAAATACTTTATTTTTTAAAATACAGTTTAACATTTAATTTTCCAATATTTCTTAGCGTTTGGACAAAACTTTTTCGCATTTTGGAGCGCTAGTCCCCTTATTGCATCCGAACCCTCAATTATTTCCAACTGGCAGGCTTTCTGCTCGCACTGAAATTGGCCGAGAAGCTCTAATTCAATACAGACACTAGGAAGCACAATGGCGAGCTTGCGTTCCTTGTTATTGCGCGTGCAATGGATGCACGGGTGTACGTAGATTCAAATCGCAATTACGCCTGTGTAAACGTCGCCGGTAAGTGGTGGGCAGGCGTGTGTGGCCTAACCGACAAAAGGACAATGAACTATATATGCCTGTAGCTTCCACCGTCCGGTGGCTCGTGATAACCAGTTTCGGTTATCAGCGAAATGGTCCCCGCTATATCCGTGTTTCGCGCAACGCTAAGGTCCTCGAACCTTGGGTACACTACAAAGAACACTTTGGTGGCGGATAGGAACTCCGTCGACAAGTTGCCGTCGAATAATTGTAGCGCAATTCCACCACCTGCCAATATAATAGCATGTGGCGTTTCACCGAGCAGAATCATATTAAATTTTCTCCACACTAAGAAAAAAAAATTCGTATTGAAAAAGGGGCCCATGCCTCGTGACCTAGTAAAATTAATTCTTCAGCTAAAGTTTGATAATAATTGTCGTTTACCATCTAATTCAAGTACCGTTTAAAATAATTGCAATTACACATTACCTGGGAAAACAATTTTTCCTCAGCTTGCTTTCCTCTAAAATCACGAACCTGTTTTCCACTGGGCCTCTGAATTGTCGATCACGTGGCGAGGAAGTGAAGAGGAACGAAAAGAAACAACAAAGATCAGTGTTCCAGAAAAGTAATTGCTTTTACGGGACGTAGCTTTTCGTCTGACCACTCGGAGCCATCATCAAACTTGCATGCAGCTCTCTGAAGCCCTCTCTGGGATGTCCCAGCCCCCGGAGCTCGGCTACCCTAGATAGAGGATGCGCGCAAAGACGCGGCTGGGGTTTTCGCGTTTAATGAACACACCGAGTGCTCGAACAAATGACATCGATTCTTGTTCACGTGCCGGGGGGTCAAGTGGTTCAGCCGCCAGCCACTCTGCTAATTAAAGACGAGAGACGGCGAGGGGGAGACGAGGACACTGTGCTCTCCGCGGCGATCTTGGATCGAGCTGATACGGCTGAACGGCCCTCGAAAAATAGCGTCTGCCTCGTCTTGTCGTTATTAAAACTCCGTATAGGAATGGCGTCGCGCACGGAGCCTCAGTCGCCGCAGCCTCTCGTTCCTCGCTCCCGATAATTACGGCTTTGCCGCGAGCCTTCGGCGAATGGGGGCCACGTAACTGGTACCTAGCTCGCTTTTGTTGCAACGCGCGCTGGGTTCACGGTTGGTCGTGTATTAATCTCGCTCCACCTAGATCAAAGACGTGCACGTCAGGGTCGCGCGTGTCCCGTTACCGCGTCCCGCGAGTTCACCGGGTTAATAGAGCCATTCCGATGATTCGTCGATTCCCGATCCCGAAAGCAAGATAAGCTGGGGGAACTCGGACGAAACACGCGCTACTCGCCAGGACCGGTGCTACCGACGGCTGTTGTTGGTATCGACGTGGCTTCCGCTGGGCCGCAACGACACAGAGGCCCCGTCACGTGACTTCCGTCACAGGTCGTTCGCGCGCGTTTTACACGGCGAACAACGCGCATTTCCATATGCATTACGCGCTCGTCGCATACGAAAGACGAAAACATTTTTTTTTACCCTCGACACACACCTTCCGCCACAGAGCTGTGTTTACGTTTGGTTGGATAAAAACGTCGTAATTTCGAGAAGTGTTTATATTAGTGCTTATCCTCCCACGGAAGTTAGGAAATAGTTACGTGTCGTCGTTCGTTCAGCATAAGAGGTTCGTTGAACTTCTGCTGTTTTAGTCTCGCCGTTGGTGGTTTCTGAGGAGTGAAGGAGGGGGGAAAAAAATGGAGCACGTTAATTGTTGTAATGGAGTTTATTTGGCGAGAGTCGAGATTGGAGGTGCTCGAGCTGTTGGAGAAATTATTTCGTTGAGAGGATATTTAAATTTATACCACTTTCAACAGTGACGTAATTTAATTACTGGTGAAATTAAATTATAAACGTGTTAAAATTATATCGAGGATAATAGCAATGCTCTGCTTTATTTTGCTGGCGATCAATTCGCCTCGGGAGCCTTTTTAATTGAAATTTCGTTTGGGACGACCACTTTCAGATAATGGTGACATAAACACACCTTACATCAGGGCGCAGGCTCGTAATTGCAAAGCAACTTATCGTTAAGCGGGACAGCGTTGATCAACGTTTTCCGGCTTCTGGAGTGAACGTCTCCTTGTGTGTCAAGGCAACCAGCCACCTCGGGGCTGTGTGATTTCTTCGCGAAAATCGGCGAGTCAGCGGTGTCAGGACTCGGACGAAAACGCGCGACGTTGTGCCGAGCCTCCACTGTGCCTTGCAAAAGTAAATAAGTAGGTCGCGTCAGCGAATTCGTTGCTTTTGTGCCTTTCTATCGACTACCTACGACTCCTTAAACGTGCCAGATTCTTTTCCATAAGGACTTACGTAAGCGATTACTTTGCAAGTAAACTGGGACCATTTATTTAAGGGGGGATTGCGCCTTGTTGGGCCGAAAAATAGGTGATTCTTTGTGAATTTTTGGTACAAAAACGGTTCGACAAATTAATTTCAGGTTTCGCAGGCTGTTTTATTGTATCTTGAACTATTGTCCTGAATTTTTGCATGACAGTGAAAAAAAAAACATGGCAGATACAGAGAGAGCGTTGAAAAATAATCGGCTGGCCCTGGCGTTGATGAAAAGTACTGTAAGGGTTATCCGAAACACAAAAAGGAAAAGAGATTCTTAAACTATATGAATGTAACTATGGGTGGTAGTAGATGCATTAAGAAAAATAAAAAAATGTTAATGTGGCAGCCTCTTGAAGAAGATGAAGCGCCCCGATTTGTGTCTGAGAAAGGTTTTGGCCTCAAAATCGGGAAAACTTCTTTAAATAAAAAAGATACCAGATATGGCAATAAATCTACTACCACCCATAGCCACATTCATATAGTTTAAGAATCGCTTTTCCTTTTTGTGGTTCGGATAATCCTTACAGTACTTTTCGTCAACGCCAAGGCCACCCGATTATTTTTCAACGCTCTTTCTGTATCTGCCATGTCTTCTTTTTACTGTCACACAAAAATTCAGAATAATAGTTCAAGATACAACAAAACAGCCTGCCAAACCTCAAATTAATTTGTCGAACCGCTTTCGTACAAAAAATTCATAAAGCATTACCTATTTTTCGGCCCAACAAGGCGCAAATCCCCCCTTAAATGCCGCCAAGTACCTAATTCTTTGGAAGTTCTTCGTGGTGGTCGCCTATGATCTATAATCACAATCAGTGGCGGATTGAGTTTATGTCATAAAAAAAAAGTTTTATCCAAACTTCTACACGTAGCTCGTTTTTAGTAAACTACCTCTTCATTTTTCTGAAAAAAAAAAAATTGGGCCCCTCAGAACGTTTGCCATCTGGGCCATTTTCCTTAAATCCGCCACTGATTACAATTCTTTCGTAGATACGTTCAGTGCTTCCGACAATGAAGCGCTTCCTCGTCCAAAAACAAGCTGAAACCGTGGAATGATGTTGTTCCGTGTAGTTTCCTTTTCAAAGAAAAAGCAACTTTCTTCCCTTCGGACTGTTCCCTCTTTTGCAGCTCTGCTTTTAAAATA
The DNA here is from genome assembly GCA_029448645.1 of Andrena camellia. Classification (NCBI taxonomy): domain Eukaryota; kingdom Metazoa; phylum Arthropoda; class Insecta; order Hymenoptera; family Andrenidae; genus Andrena; species Andrena camellia. The sequence goes on from CM055677.1 coordinate 12,158,665, forward strand.
CCTTCAGCCCGCGGTCTCACTTTGCAGTCGCATTTTACAGACGAAGGATCCCATTGTCCCGAGCTGTTGTCTGAGCTTTTACTGGCCAGGCTGCTGCCAAATTCTTGCCGCGGTTTAATCGCGATAGAAGCACGGATCGCTGGGTACGCTGAAAGCCGCCGGGATGCTTTCGACGCATCTCGATGCGCCTCTCGCGTTCCAAACTGTTCGCTTACGTCGGTTACATGTGTGAACGCGACGCGGACACGCGGGAACTTACGTTGTAACACGTGTTCCTGGTCACGTGCGCACGGTTCGCGTGCGCAAGAAGGTCGCGTACGACTTTTTTCCCTCGCGAGGACGCGCATCCGGTTCCGTCCGGGGGGGGGGGGACCAGCTCCTCGCGAACGGTGTGTCGTTTAAAATCATACGATGAAAACAAAATGCAGTAGAACCCCATTTATCCGAACCAGTTCTTTCTCAGCATATTCCCGGATTACTGAACATGTTGCTGAGCTGTTATTCTCGCAGAAAACATATAAATGCTACCTTTTAATTCGATCAGTAAAATAAAAGATCGCGTATTCGAACATGTGACGACAGAGGGAATCAGTGGACTCCTGTTATTCAGACGATCCACTTATCTGAACCGCCATGTCCTTCGACGTGTTCGAACAAACGAAACCCCCACTGTAGTCAAAATTAATACTCTACTGCTTTTCGACAAGAAAGTTGAATCGAGATTTTTCTACCTTGCTCCTTGCACGGAAGCTGTGGGGATTAACGAGCAATTAAAGGAAATCGATAACTAGAAGGAGAGAAAAGATCAATACCAAAAGCAATCATGCTCTCTGAATCGATTAGATTTCATGTTCCAACTGTTTCTCTTATCCGCGATCGAAGGGGTGCGCAGAGGGCAAGCGTTTATACTGTTTATAGCAATTACACGCGATCTAATTGCTTGGCCGAAGCGTGCCTTTAAGTGAAAGTCCCGAGACCGATTAACTAAATAGACGATAATTAGAATTGCTTTCGCTGGTGATCGGTTATTTATGCGTCGAGGATTTATTAACGCGTAGGTAACCATTAGTTGCTTTAATCGTAGCGTTTATTGCTCCCTCGCGTTTGACCAAAACAAAACGTAATTATTGACCAATTATTTCAATAGTCTACTCGCTCGCTTGATCTTCCGTTTGCCACGTCGACGCGCGCACGGGATCGTACAGAGAGAGTCTATGGAAAGTTTAAAAAGCTTGGTTACAACTTCTCAGATCGGCCCACTCCTTTCTTTAATCTAGAATCTCTTAAACCCTCTTAAGTGAGTGCACGGAGAGGCAGAGAACGAAGTGGGACGATTCTGCGTGACAAAATAAGACGAAAATCGAGAGTGACGAAATCGCTATGGAAGCTTCATTTCTTAGTTATTAATGTTTGAAAGTGGGGCTTGGAACGCCTGAAGAATGGCAATTCGACGACCGAGCGGGCCCCCCACTACTGACCTGCGCAACGTAGACCGCTGGTCGCCTAATTGCCAGCCTTCAGGCGTTCCGAACTCGACTATTCAATCTCCAATCTTGATATATAATGCAGAAAGTGTTTGTGTGTTTGTCTGTCGCCTAAAAACATGGTAAACTCCGGGGTCACGAAATGTGTGTCACACATTATGCCTAAGGGGCCGCCCTTAAATTACGTAAAGGTAATTTTGGCGATTTCTTACCCCCTCACTCCCTACAGTATAAGAATTCGTAAGATTTAATATTGCAACCCCCTTCTTACGTAATATTTTTTACATTGAATTTTTTCAGTTATTAAAATTCTTTTAAAGGTTTATATAAGTCATTCAACTCGGTTTTGGGAAATTTAAACTAAAACAACTTTTCTGGAACATTAATGGTTGAATTTGTATTTATTGAAAATTAGGTTGAAAAATATTACATAAGACGGCTACTTGATTCCCCCGTAAGAAAACGTAAGAAATCCCCCCCCCCCCCCCAAGCCTTACGTAATTTAAGGACGACCCCTAACTGATCCAGATGAATGTGCCAATTTTCACAAAAAAAAATTTTTTTTTTATAAAATCAATCTAAATTTCGGGCGAAGTCGAGTAGTAAAGCTAGTAACCAATAAAGGAAGCCTCCACCGCATTTTCTTTCCCCTTATTTTGTCACGTAGAACCACCAATTTCATCAACACTAATACGTTTTCCAAGTCGTCAACAGATCAAAACTTGCAATTCGCGATGAAACACGAGGGATCCCACCTCGTTCCCTCAGAAAAATCGTGGAATCTTTAACGAGAATCCCAGTAATCGACCAGGCAATTAAGAGATCCATTCCCACGATGTGGAGGATGGATCCGAGGGTATTGGTTAGGGGTTGGAGATCGGTCACGTGCGATCGAAATCGATTTTCGCGCGTGGCGCCACTCGGCGGCCCATCGGAACCGGCGAAATGTAATTGCTCTCGCTGGATCGTTCGCCCGATCCCCGCGGCCGGGAATCCAGCTGTTCGAGCTGCCCGGTGGACGGAACGGAAATTGTGTCGGCTACGCCCGCGTTCGACAGAGGCATCCGAGATGCGGCAGCGCGATTGAATTTCAATACGCAGGAGAGAAGCTGCGGCGTGTTTGCGCCGCCGTGTGTGTTGGGCAATGAAAGGCTTCCACGGGCTTTGACGTTCGATTGTCTTTCCAGCTTCCATTGTCCCTTCGATCGGGGCCTCCGTTCGCCGGAGCATCGCGTCGAGGGTGAGGGAACGGCGTCCTCGCAGAGGACGCGCGTAACGGAATCTTAATGCGCCAACCCGCCATGGCGCGCGGTTTTAATCGAATCCGCGTTTCCAGAGGAGAGTTTTATCGCTTGCATGGAAACGGCGGGCACAATGGGTGCCCGCGAGGACCACGCTGATGGACACACCTTGGCGTAATTAGCAGCGTCGGCGTTAGCTAACGCAGAACTGCCGCCATCCTCCTTGATCGAAATCTTGAGTTCTAAGCCTTCTTGCAATGTAATTAGTATCTCGTATTTCGCGGCTGATATCGAGGCTTTGAGGTTCGCAAACTTTGGAGAAATGGCCCTTTCTATATTTCTAATGAAATCATTAACCCTCGCGTGGCGTTGTCCTTCGACACCTTCTCTCCCATGAGCCGTCGTGTTGCAAATCCTCCAACTTAGAAGTGCCTTTCTATTTAATATTTTTCGAAGCTACCTGACTAAAGTGGCAAATATTTTTTAGGATGCGGGTAAAGAGGCATTTATTGCCGGTTATTAACGCTACGATAAATCACCCATAACTCGGCGATTGTGTCGCGCGTAGACATTATTTTGGCCCCGTGAAGTCGACCCCGAAAAAAATGTCCCCGATATTTATCGCCGCGCTGTACATGGCGCGCGCTGATTGCCCTCGTCGGACGGGTCCTCGATCGATCAAGGAGGATGCTCGTACACGTTGGAATGCGCACGGTGGAAACGCGATAGAGAAAGATGTAGCTGGGTCGCGTCTAGTCTCGCCATGTATGAGCATAAAGGTTTCATTGCCTTATTAAGGTTCAGCCCGCGCGCGCGAGAGCTCGATAATACCCGCCTTGGTTCGACCGGGTGTATCGAGACGAGAAGAAAGACGGAAAACCGGAACTCCGAAACCAGTTTATTATTCGAAACGTAGGTTAGTCCTGCCCCGCGACTCTCCAGCGAAGAAAGAAGCCTGGGCCGAGGCGCACCGCCGCGGCTCTTCAGGATTTTCTAGCAGGTTTTATTCGAGGCCAGGCCTTCGTCGGCAGATAATGCCGCGCGGATCGCTTTTGTCGGCCACAAGTAACCCTCGACATTGTTGTTTCCTTGAGAAATTGCTACTCCTGTCCATAAATGTAACGTTGCCGGTTTTTTCCCCCGTTTTTTTTCATCGGTTCCAGTCGAGTCCAACTAGCGCGGCGCAGCGAGTTTTGAATAGCGGATCCGGCGTTATTTAAATTCGCGGTGGTCGGGAAAACACTCGAATTTTCCCGTCTTTGTTTTCTCCACGGTGATTCGTCCGGTTGGTGCCGAGGATGTTTCGGCTCTTTAATAGTCGCTGTTATGTGCGCAGACACGGAGGAAGGGAAAGATATTTCGATCCTTTCCGCTTTGACTTGTACGTGATCTGCGTCACTCGAGTGTGACGTTTCTTAGCGTGTCGTAGGTGTGTGGTTTAGTGAGGCTGGAGAGAGATAAGTCTGGAAAGGCACACAGCCACTGTAGATGAAACCTTGTTGTATGAATGGTGAAATGTTTGAATTTTAAGGTAGAAGTCTGAAGGTTAGGGAACGTCAAACGTGACGCGACCTCCAGTTTTAAACTTTGGAGGCTTTGGAGTACCGAGGGATACATTTGGAAGATTTCCAGAATTGGAAATTTCGATCTAGTGGCTTCAAACTGCTTCCGAATCTCATGGGTTTGATACCCCGAGAAATCTGAATTTTCTGGAGCTTCGAGATCACAAGTTTTGGAACTTGAAGGTCTCAGAATCTCTGTAACTCTGAAAATCTAAGAATTTCACTATATCAGATTCTAAATCCTAAAGATTGCATATAAAATTTTGGTCTCTAAGTATTTCAAACCGCCAAATTTCAATCTTTAAGAATTCCAAACCGCCAAATTTCAATTTTTAAGAATTCCAAACCGCCAAATTTAAATCTCTAAGTATTTCAAACTGCTAAATTCAAATCTCTAAGAATTTCTACCCACAAATTTTGATCTCTAAGAATTTCAAATCCCTAAATTGCAATATCTCAGAATTTCAAAACCCCAAACTTCAATCTCTAAAAATTTCAATCCCTGAGAATTTTAAACCCCCAAATTTTAATCTCTAAGAATTTCAAGCTGCTAAATTTTCAAACCCCCCAAATCTTAATCTCTAAGAACTTCAAATTCCCAAATTTGAATCTCTAAGAATTTTTACCTTCAAATTTTAATCTCTCAAATTTTCGAACCCCCAAATATCACTCTCTGAGAATTTCAAACCCCCAAATTTCACTCTCCGAGAATTTCAATCCCCAAAACTTCAATCTCCAAGAATTTCAAAGCCTCAAACTTAAATCTCTAAGAATTTAAAATTCCCAAATTTAAATCTCTTAAATTTCAATCTCTTAAATTTCAATCTCTTAAATTTCAATCTCTTAAATTTCAATCTCTTAAATTTCAATCTCTTAAATTTCAATCTCTTAAATTTCAATCTCTAGGAATTTTAAACTCCCAAATTTTAAACTCCCAAATTTCAATCTCCAAAAAGTTCAAACTCCCGAACTTCAAATTTCCAAAGTTCCACAATCCCACATCCAACCTCCAGCGAACTCTGAGCTCCATCCGCAAGCCCGAACCACCCCAAAGTCCTCAAAACCTAAAGTACCCAACATCCCCTGCCAACGATCTTCCTCATCTCTCATCCAACGACCCTGTCGACGTTCCCTTTCGAGCACTCCTCGCAACCGTCGCTTCAAGTACCCCACACGCGTTCCATACTCGCACGACCAACATTTCCACGGCGTGGTTCGAGATACATATTTACCAAGTGTCGCTGCCGCGAGGAAGAACTCCATCGACGCATCGCGCGCGCCTTTTAAAAACGACGATCGCCGTTTGACGCACGGGAGCCAGTTCCGTTTTCGTGTCGCCGGGGCTGTTCAATATTTAACGCGCGTCACTATTTTCGTCTGGAAATCCTTCGGGTAGTCTATTCACGGGTCCGCCGCGGTTCTCGAAGCGGCGGGGGGGGGGGGGGCGTCCTCTTCGCGCAGGAAAACAACGCTCGGCCGTTGAGCAATCTGCATAATTTGTCCGGAGCAAACTGAGCGAGCGACAGTAACACAATGTGAGATCAAGGTGTGACAGGATGACATCCGATGCGAGGTGTCTGTTCGATCATGTCTGGTACGTCGCTTCGGTCTCGTTGCAATAAACACTCTCGTCGCTGCACTTTGTCAGCCAGCTGGGCTGCCTGCTACTTGGCACGGTTCGTTTAGATAGCGAGGCAGGTTATCGCCTAAGTAGTTGCGTGCTTTGGGCGGCGATAGGAAACTGGCGACGTCTCTTGACACACTTTTTATAAATAACACTTTTATTAAATAGTGGTACAAACGGGCATTGGTCGATTCCTCGAGCAATAGTGTGTAAACAATGTATAATTTTCAAAATGTGTGAAATTCCAGATTTTCTATGATAATCGACCCTCGTCGTGGATCATAGCCTGTTAAATTATACCCATGGAAACTTAAATGAACGTGGAACGGAGGATGAAACGTCGCAGAGATTAAGATCCATCCAATTACTCGTCACCCATCAAATATTCCTCATCGCCATGCAACCTGCGCACGCGAGGCAGTGTCCCTAAGCCATAAATGCACGTGTGCACCGATTCCCAGCTATTCTGCACAGTGCAGCGCAATAATAACGTGCCTAGGCTTGCCGCAATTCCACGTTTCTCTCACCTGATTTCATTAGCGGCGCGCAATTATGAAATGCCGCGGCGAGTTCGGAGCTTATCGCCTCTACAGCCCATCGTCGGGTGAAAAATTCCAGCTGTTCGCGCGAGAGACGCCTTCCTATCAGGAAGCGACTCGACTACCGTTGCTTCTGTAACGCACCGTCGCCGATCGTTCTTGTTGCGCTCTTACGTAAACGCAAGCTGATTTCCGGCCAGGATGTTCCCCGAGAGAATGCGAACCCATAACTTTCGATTTTGCGGGCCAAGGTAAGCCGTGGGCGAACCGACAACGCCTTTCCTTCACTTCCGTGGGTTTACAACTGGGTCAGTGATAGCGTTCGAACCGATATCGATGGTCTGGTTTGACTGGCGTTATCGGTAAAAATTCGACGGACACTGACCTCTTTTTCCCCTGGTCTTCCGCTGATACGATGGGAGACAGGATATCAAGTTTCGCGGGGGTCGTTGATTTTTCAGTCGTCGATTCGTGAGAGTTCCTTATCAGCCGATGATGCCACACTTTAGTTTCTTCGTGTGCGATGGACTGATACTATGTGTATATTTTGTTGCACCACGCGGTTTTAACCTCAGAACTGGGCCAAATTTTTTTTAATGTTCTCTAGAAACGCGTCAAAAGACGCTAATCAAGTCCCTCGCTCCTGATTTTCGATTTTCTTATTGTGCTGTAAATATCTTCTCTAAGGATACCTAAAGACAAATAGGAAATATGTTTTGGGGAATTTTAAGTGAATTTTGAAATATTGATAGCTCAATATTTCTTTTTTATCGTTTGTGTTAAGGGTTTACGCCACCCTCAGGCGCTCGAAACAGCACTAAACTAGACGATTTTTTTTACCGATACTATGAGGTTGAAAATTATTTATTTTCTTCTTGTGTGAAGAGCATGTATTAGTACATATATTGTATAAATACTGTACAAAAATATTAAAAAATGACCGAGTTATTTGTTGTCCCGTGAAGCTCGTCCGCCGTTACACGCGGGACTGATATAACAAATTATAACGCCCAAGTTCATCTAAAATGAAAAACGTGATGATTTTTGTGTTCCTTAATAAAATACCTACAATGTAGCATACGGATTTGAGAGAAAAAAATTTATTGCACAAATGAGAGCAAGGTGAAGAAAATTATTCGTCTTTCACCTGACAAAACGAACTTAAAACATTTATTATACACGAATGGGTAATCGCATGAAAAAAATTATGTGCTACAGTGTAGATAATACCATTAAGAATAAGCGTACCAAGTTTGAAATCAATCGGACAAATAGTTTTGGAGATATTTGATATATCACCTTTGAAAATGTAGTTTCGAGAAAAGCGCAAAAGAAGAAAAGTAGAATAATGGTCGCTATTTGCTGCAGAATATCGACATCCGCGCCTCGTTCGAAGTCTATAACTCGGTTATTTTGGGGAATTTTTGCGTCTACCATGACTTAAATTATTCTTAAAACTTCACGTAATAAGAAAATGCGAAAAAACATAAAAATCGATTTTTCAAAACTTTCAGGGTGTCTAACCCCTCAAGGGGTTACTCGCAGTCAGAAGGTAGAAGAAAAACGATTCTTTCGGAATTTATTTCGGGAAGTGTATATGCATATTTTTATGCAAAGGTTTTTGATTTCCGATGAGGGACACTTTAACAGGTTATTATGTTATGTTTTGGTGTAAAATTATTTATCTATTGCAAAATTCTATCTGATTTTTCGAAATCGGTTTTTCGTTTGCGGCGACCACGATTTCTCAAAACCGCTTCAGCAATCTTTAAACTTTGTCGGTTCCTTCTATCAGCGTCATTTTCTGTAGCATTTGTTTATCCAATATTTTTATTTTATGGAGGAAAAATGAGTGCTTTTTTCTACGAGGATAGATCATTTCACTTTAACATCTGCCATTTTGTCTCAGATTAATATTTTATAAAACGGAACGATTAAAGGCTAGATAAACTATTTTACTAACTAAACCTTTTTCATTTTTCTTTTTTTTTATTTCAGATAACCCAGTTCCGAATAATATTGGTCACCGCGAAACGTATTTCCAAAAACAGTTTCCGGGAAGTCAGTTGTAATTTTGCAGTAACTAAATACTTTTATACCAGAACATAATATAGTAGTAAATAGGTTTATTCTTTGCCTTTCGGCCTCAAAATGGGGTTACATGTGTTATGTGTGTGTGTGTTTTTGGGACTGTTAACTCAAGATTTTACTTCTTCCTTCATCTTGTTCTTTTCTTCTCCTTTTTTCCAGAACCATACGCGTCCACTCCGCTCCTTCTTCTTCTCCCTTTAGTATACCAAATCATAATATAATAACCTGTTAAAGTGTCCCTCATCTGAATACAAAAAAAGAAAAAAGAATCGTTCTTTTTCTACCTCCTGACTGCGAGTAAGTAACCCCTTAAATAAATAAATATCGTGTCGCCCGTGAATCCAGAGTGGCGATACCCTTTAAAAGGGTCGGTGTCGTTCTAGAGTTAATACTAAAGTGAAGTACTGTTTGTAAACGACGGTTCATTCGAAGGTCTTCGGCTGATAATTAACACTTTGAGTGGCGCAACGTTTAGCGAAATACCGTTTCAAATTGGTCAGGCTATTGAGATACTTCGACTCAAGTCCCCTCGAAGAAACATTTGCAAACACTTGAACAATACTTTCGGTGACGTGTGAAACACTTAAATTGAAGGGTAAGGAGAAATAACATTTCCTTATCGAGAAATTAAGTTTTAATATTTTAGTCCATCAGTAAAGAAACAAGTTGCAATGATTTAATTTTTAACCGACTTCAAAAAGAAAGAGGTTCTCAGTTCGCGAGGTGTATGTAGAGTAAACTGCACTAATCATTGGCACTCCTCATTAAAAAGCCAAATATTAAGAAGTACAAGCTTAGAAAGTACTTTTTTACAATTTCTTATTTTTCTTTCACTACACCACTGCAAAGCCCAGTAGTTGAACTTTGATAAGGGGTAGATAAATATATTTTGTCGCTTTATAAGTGTTGTAAATATTTAATGGTGAATGAAATAGTCTGTTTGAACACTTCAAACTTCGTTTTTAACTACATATGTTTTTCTATACAACCTCAAATTTTAGGGTGCCAATGATTGTACTTTTATGCCTATTTTTGTTTTTCATTGAATATTTTTAAAATAAAAGACTTAATACGTACACAAGATGTTTTACTTTAATGAGAAATCCATAATCATTGATAATAACTGAAAATTAAGACCATATAAAAACTTCACAAAAAAATATAGACTTTCCAATTGAGCTTTCCGCTTAGGGTGCCAATCATTGTACTGTTTACCCTATGTTACACGTATTATGTTTGTCCGCGAATTTCTCCGTAACTACTGAACCGATTTTGGCGAAACTTGTTGCATTTTGTTCGGCTTCGATCAACTTGGGCCATGGAGAAAGAATTATTAAAATCGGCCAAGTAATTTTGAAGTTACACCAAAAAATAAGAAATCTGTTTCATTACAATACATTTTATGCACGGGCAGGCAAAGGAGGGAGTATCCGGCGTCCGAAAAACAGAGCGAGACAAAATATCAACGCGTCGTCTGTCTCGTAACGTTTCTTGCTCGCTTTCAGTCCCTCTGATTCGCTCCCGTTCCATCTCGATCTCGCCATCGGCAAGAAAGGAGCGAAGACGATTGCTCGGAATCGTGTCCCCTCTACGTTATAATATTATATCATATTTATTATATTATAATATATATTATATAACTTAAATAACTAAAAAGTACAAAATAAAAAAATTAAACCGACTTCAAAAAAATAAAAATGCCCTAAAAAGTAATAAATAATTTTGTTCCTCATTTAATCTACGACTCTCATTTTTTTTTTTAAGTCGGCGCCAGATTTATACAGTGCAAATGATGAGGCGCCGACATAAAAAATTTGAGAGTCGTAGATTAGATAAGGAACAAAATTATGTTTTTACTTTTTAGCGCATTTTTATTTTTTTGAAGTCGGTGTAATTTTTTTTTTAAATATTTTTCTCATCTTCTTAAATAATTTGTTTTACCTTGACAACAGAAACCAATGCTTAGGCAAAGAATGGGGACATTCCGTATTTTGTTCGAGTGCGAATTGGACAATTCCTGTTTTTAACCAGTGCCTATAGCAAATCTTGAACGTTACCTTACGGGTGTATTTGAACTTCATAACCCTTTTTAATTCGACTGTTCTATAATCCCACTTGTCACCACCAAAATATGCTAGAAATCGCAGAATCACGAAAAATGGACACTCCCAGTTTCTCCTGTTGCCCTTAAATTATACTTCGCGGTGTAGCTCGCGTTACAGAGTACTTTCTTTCAATACTAATTCGTAAAAGTGTATCCCATATTCGTTTTACAACTCTATACACAGGAACAATGCTGAACCCAGGCATCGATAATTCGTTACGACGTGAACTTTCGCCGTTGTTACAGTGAAATAATCCACTGTGTGATCGACAAATCATATCCCTTCACTAGTTGGAGATGGATCGGTTGCATCACGCAAGGTCTCGATGGACCGACTTTGCACATTCAGAATTCTAATGGTATACTGGGAACTGGTTAAGCAAAGTTCAAGGAGGGACTCTGGGACGGAGATCTCGACTCGTGTCCAATTTTACGACCGTCCTCGATGGCCCCGACGTGCCCTAACACTTTTCAACGATTAATCAAGCCGGCGGTGAATTGATACATAGCCAAACCAGAGGCGACAATTCTAGTATGCGCCGCCGTTCGCTAAATTCCCTTCTTGGCACCCTCTACCGAAATCCCTTTCGTGGCCCATTTACATCTTCATTCTCAAGCGAGCCCGAAGTTCCATCGACGAGCAGACGACCGGTCGAATTTAATTTTAACTTTCCTCCGACGGAAGCCCCCCCTGCAGCCCCAATTAGCTGATCCTCTCGCGCAGACAGTCTCTCTAATTAACTAAAATTTACGATGACCCCTGTACCGCATTTCCTACCCGCGATAATTCCTATTCCAATGCCCTCCGTTCGTAAGAAGGCGCAGGTTAAGCTGGAGCTCGAACCGCAAAACAATTCTTTATACCTCGTTGTCCATCGTTCGTCTCTTTAAGCGACGAACTCCGTAACTCGTGGATCCTTTGTGTTCGCGTAGGCAGGGCGTCATCAGTGTCTCCCGTACGAAAGGGCCGAAAATTGATTAGCGTTGATTGCCGGCGGTCCACGGTTACAAGATTGAAGACCGCCCAGACGCCTTGCAGTCAATTATGAACAGTTACACGCGGCATTGTTACGTCACCGTTACACAGTAGCGAACTATGAATAATGAAACTTTAATTCGCGAGCCTGTCCAGCAAGGAGATTAAATTAACGCCGACCCAGGGGACGGCTCGGCTCGTAGCTGTTGGATAAAAAAAGCCTGCCCCGTGCGAATAGGTTCGAGTTAAAGTTTCAGGGAACCAGATTATCCGCGAAATCAGGAACATTCATGGGCAGAGAGTGTCCCGACGAGCGGAGCGTGAAAATTTAAATCCGCCGCTAAGTTGGTCCCGTCTGGTCGTTTCGATGAAAAATTCAGCTTGTTTTTATTCAGGGGCGACTCGGCGCGCGGTGTAAAATTACCTCGCGCGCGGATACAGTCCTGGGGAATCGATGGATCAGTCTAGACCGCAGGATTTGTCGGTTGTAAACGGTAAACTGCGCTGGATAATTCGATACAGTGAATTATATTACACTGATAACGTTCACAAGTGAGGAGTCCTTGTAGGAAACACTGTTAGGGCCAAAAGTAAAAAGAAATTTTTATCGGAAAATGTTCTACTAGGGCGTGGCGTATTGCGGACCTCTCTATATTCAAAGGCTATTATCTAAAAACTGGTTGGAAGCACGACAAAATTATATATACAGTAATTGTAGAAAATTGAATGCTCTTTTAATATTATTTCAACAAAATTTCGATAGGACTTACCATTTTTGAGAAATTCTTTAATCCAAACCATTGAAGAATTGTCAACTTTAGACGAATTTCTCAAAAATTTTAAGCCCTATCGAAATTTTGTTCAAATAAAATTGAAAGAGCATTCAGTTTTCTACAATTATCGTGTATATAATTTTTTCGTATTATCTAAGAAATGGTTGGAAACACGAAAAAATTATATATACAGTAATTGTAGAAAATTGAATGCTCTTTTAATATTATTTCAACAAAATTTCGATAGGACTTACCATTTTTGAGAAATTCTTTAATCCAAACCATTGAAGAATTGTCAACTTTAGACGAATTTCTCAAAAATTTTAAGCCCTATCGAAATTTTGTTCAAATAAAATTGAAAGAGCATTCAGTTTTCTACAATTATCGTGTATATAATTTTTTCGTATTATCTAAGAAATGGTTGGAAACACGAAAAAATTATATATACAGTAATTGTAGAAAATTGAATGCTCTTTTAATATTATTTCAACAAAATTTCGATAGGGTTTACCATTTTTGAGAAATTCTTTAATCCAAACCATTGAAGAATTGTCAACTTTAGACGAATTTCTCAAAAATTTTAAGCCCTATCGAAATTTTGTTCAAATAAAATTGAAAGAGCATTCAGTTTTCTACAATTATCGTGTATATAATTTTTTCGTATTATCTAAGAAATGGTTGGAAACACGAAAAAATTATATATACAGTAATTGTAGAAAATTGAATGCTCTTTTAATATTATTTCAACAAAATTTCGATAGGACTTACCATTTTTGAGAAATTCTTTAATCCAAACCATTGAAGAATTCTCAACTTTAGACGAATTTCTCAAAAATTTTAAGCCCAATCGAAATTTTGTTCAAATAAAATTGAAAGAGCATTCAGGTTTCTACAATTATCGTGTATATAATTTTTTCGTATTATCTAAGAAATGGTTGGAAACACGAAAAAATTATATATACAGTAATTGTAGAAAATTGAATGCTCTTTTAATATTATTTCAACAAAATTTCGATAGGGTTTACCATTTTTGAGAAATTCTTTAATCCAAACCATTGAAGAATTGTCAACTTTAGACGAATTTCTCAAAAATTTTAAGCCCTATCGAAATTTTGTTCAAATAAAATTGAAAGAGCATTCAGTTTTCTACAATTATCGTGTATATAATTTTTTCGTATTATCTAAGAAATGGTTGGAAACACGAAAAAATTATATATGCAGTAATTGTAGAAAATTGAATGCTCATTTAATATTAATTTAACAACATTTCGATAGGGTTTACCATTTTTGAGAAATTTTTCAAATTCAAATCATTGATGAATTCTAAACTTTAAGGCCTGATCGGCACCCTTCCCTGTTGTCCGATTGAAATAAACTTTTCGGGGATTATACTTTTATAAAGTGGAGCCATACTAGGGGTGACAGAAAAAGAAATTGCATGTTGAAAAATGAAGGGTAAGGGTAAAACACAGGGAATGTCACAAAACAGCTTTATCGAGAAAATCAAGTGTTTTGTTACCGGTGTTTAACCAGTAGGCACCTATACCAAAACCTTAACGTTATCTTACGGGGGCATTTGAACTTTATAACCCCTTGTGATTCGACAATTCTGTAGTCCCAGTTGCGAGCAACAAAATGTGCCATAAATCGCGAAAAATGGATTTCCTCGAGTTTCCCTTTACCCTTCAAATAAGGGCACCCTGATGTTCTACGCGCCAAAGGTGTTCTACCTTCTATAATATAGAATCTGATTTTTCCAGTGTTTTCTACAAGAACTCTTGAATGATTGAATGGGTGATTCCAATTCCTTCCACTTGCACGCGAGACCTTTCAAAAAACACATTTGGTGGTTTGTAGGGGAGACCCGGGCTAGTCGATACAGACGAATTATCTCGACACCATATATATATATATATATATATATTTCCATTTGAGTGAGATATGTGAACATTGTTGTTCAATTCTTTCCAACGATCCAGCGTACCTGTGTGCACCTTGACGTTAACAATCGTTTTTTAACTGTTTTCGTTTATATAGAGAAAAAGTAAATAGTTTTGATACATCCAAATTGATCGTCCAAATAACATTTTTTCATTCATTTTGTATGTATTTTCTCAAGTTTTCGCTTACTATATATTAAAGAGGAAGGACCAATGTATATTTTGGCATATTTGTTATTAAATAATTAATTCAAATAAAAAATGAAAACTGAAAAACGTATCAACTAGCCCCGGTCTCTGTTACTCTGAACGATATCTTTTTACACGTCGAAGAGAATCTGCAATTAATTTACTCTACCTCGATTAACACTTCGACTGGCATCGACGTGTCCCGAGTAGAGCTCTTACTTTTTGACCCGTCGGGTACCCGTCTACCCGAAACAACTTCATGCCATTGAGTGTTGTATTGTTCGATCATTTTTGGCTAACATCAAACAATACCACAGACAATACAACATTCAATAGCTTGAAGTTGTTCCGGGTAGCCGGGTACCCGACGGGTCAAAAAGTAAGAGCTCTAGTCCCGAGGGAGGTCGCGTCCTGTGCACGCCCTTAGCGAGTTTTCACGTCGTTATTTCTTGGAAAGCATCGAAAGGTATTGTCCGAGAGTAGCCGCACGTTTACTTTAAGAAGAAACCAGGCTCAAAGTTCGCTTTCGAAAGGCCTGACCGACTTGAAGGCGCATTTTTCAAATCTTGCGCCACTGAATGTGTTAATCACTGTACACCAAGCACAGCTAATACCGATACTACTTTTCAAGCGTTACAAACGAAAAGCCGTGGCACTGTGACCGGCAAAGCGGCGTTCACGGCTGGTTGCGCAGGCCCCGCGCATGTAACGGCGTTGCTCTTATAATTACTCGACGCGATCCATCCCACCTGGCCCACGTCTGTGTACAGCTCGCAGGTTAATGAGCCCCTGTTCTCCACCCGGTGACGTTTCTAACGTGCTTCCGAGATACCTTGCGCACGCCCACGTGTCTCGAATCCCACGTAAACTACCGCGGGGTAAGGACCGGTGTACCTCGTGGCCGCGAAATAACGCTCACCCGCCGCGGTCCCCTTCGTCCGCGGTTCACACGGGCGATGGGAAATTTCGGTGACGGTTAGACCTAGGAGATCGGTGAACGTGGCTGATCGATGGAAACGCGTGCGGCGTCGTTTCGTTGATCCCCCCCCTCAGGTGGAATAGCGGAATTCGCGAGGCGCGCGCGTGGGCTTAGAATTGAAACGACGGTGAAAGTTGCATTGTGGTTTGCACGTTTCCGGGGCAACACGCCAACTGGGTACCCTGCGAGTAATTCTGTAATTCCTGTAGCTCTGCGAGATGAAGTCTGCCATTGTTCGCAAACGATGGACGCTCTAGGTTTGGGCCGTGCAGGTTCCCATGATGAAGTGTTTTTCAGCTGTTAGGTCCTTGTAGAGTTTTCTTAGCGCAGATCTTTTTCTAGTCTGCAAGTATATAAGCCGAGAAGCTTGCAAATTTTAAACGAAAGAAATTGAAAAAGGTTTGGATACAGAAGCTTCAGGCAAACTTAAAAACAGTTCGCTCCTTTTTCGGGTAGCAATTTAGCAATAACTCGTATGCGAGTTGTCATATTGAATTAATTTTAAAATTGTCTCGATTCTTTTGCATTGAAATATTTAGTAATATTTTTATTAGAGAGAGTGTTTGTAGGATTACCTAAAAAGTGAATGCACACGCTCTATCGTTTATGCGTTTATTGTGCCGAGGATTTAGGCACTACAGCAGTTGAGAATCAGCGAACACGTTTCAGACACCCTGTAAGTGATAGGTCGAGGCAGTGCGTCGCGCTCGAGAGGTGTATCGCATTAGAAAGGCGCGTGGCTGCAGCCGAGAGATGTCACAAGGCAAACCGCATGCATAACTTGGATGTAGGGAATTATTGTACGTAGGTACCTATCTCTCGAAGATCGTAACACCGGCACCGCGGACTTGCAACGCTCCCCGTCCGTCCTTGGGAAAAGTCCCTTCTTACGAGTGGTATCCATTCTTCCTCTGCGCTTCGCTCGCCTTCGTTTCGTTTCCTCTTTGACTCTCGGCGACATGTTTATGAGAACACGCGATAAATCTTCCCCTAGGGAAAACACAAAAAAGATGTGTTGGTTACTTTCTGAGTCATAGATCTCTTTTATTTTCTTCATTTTTGTTATTATTAGGTATCCTCATTTTTCGTGATTCGAGAAATTGTTTGGGGACCCCAAAATGTTTCTTGCACCCGGAGGACCCCCTTATAGAGAAGGCTGGCTCTGAATTAAATATTGGAAAGTCTATAGGAAACTTTCACATTAAGGGGATAGGTCACCCTCGATAGCTCTAAAACAGGCCTTTTTTCAAACGCAAATTGTAAAGTGATAAATAACAGTAGAGACAAGGTTTTCCTCTAGTTTTAATCGTCATTCTATGAGCTTTAACACAAAACAAGAAAAGTCTAAATATCTCTATGTATATAAAAGTTGTGAGTAAAAACGTAAAGGCGTGTGCGCGTTGCACCGTTTGATGGTGTACATAAAATCTCGAAAACCGCTCCAATGATTGGGATGAAAATTTAATGAGACATGCAGAAAACCATTCCCTAAAATGTGTCGGGAGCAGATTTTCGAAAAAAAAAATAATAATAATACACTGTTTATGTTGAAAAATACGATTTTATCGATTTCTTGTATGAAAAATATTTTTTATCTTTTTTTTAAGAATTCATCTCGAAATTCTGCTTCCGACACATCTTAGGGAATGGTTTTCTGCATGTCTCATTAAATTTTCATCCAAATCATTGGAGCGGTTTTCAAGATTTTATGTACACCATCAAACGGTGCACCGCGTACACGCCTTTATGTTTTTACTCACAACTGTTTTGTACATAAAGATATTTAGACTTTTCTTATTTTGTGTTAAAGCTCATAGAATAGCGATTAAAACTAGGAAAAAACCTTGTCTCTACTGTTATTTATCACTTTACAATTTGCGTTTGAAAAAAGGCCTGTTTTAGGGCTATCGAGGGAGACCTACCCCCTTAAGGGAGTATACCCGTTTGAACCCTTGGGAAATGTGTACATTTTGTGCATTTTTTTACAAGTCAACGCCTCGATGTAGATTTCCCGTTTTTTTACTATCTTTACGTAGTATTATGAACTACTTAAAAAAAAAAGTTTCAGTTAAAACACTATTGTTTTTCGGAAGTTATGCATACATATCCGAAAGTCTCCCTATTTTAGACGGCTAAACGGTGGCCCTGAAAGAAGCTGTATGTCGTGTCTGAAATTAAAAGCAGTAAAATTTTCTTATAAAATATGTTAATAGCTATCGTCCAACGGGGCCGATTTTGAAAATTTTGAAAAATAAAGAAATGCTGAGAGATCAAAGGTAAAGCTAGATTTTTCTAAGAGAAAAGTCCACCTTTTTTCTTTATAAATAATAAACGGGGAATCGGAATATAAAAAGCCCTCTTTGGACGATGTGGAATCTTATTACGATTCTGCATGCAAAATTGGAAGTGTATTGGTTGAACGTAGCCCGAGTTTTTGGGGCCACCGTAATGAAAAATGTAGTTCCGCTGCGATCGGTCGAGCGGCCGCGTTGCGCTGCCTCATGCTACCTGAGTTGTTCCATTCAAATGCCTATAACTTCGTCAATCTTCCGAATTTTTTCATCGGACTTGATTTATAATACTCCTAAAACATCAATCTATGAAAATGGTAAAAATAAAAAACCGTTTTTTGACACTGTCAAACGGGTATACCCCCTTAAGAGGTAATGCCACTGTAGAGCCCGAAAAAACAGTCTGATTTTGAGAATTTTTTTATGCGAGTATAGTGAATGGAGTACAAAATTTGTTTGAAGTCCTTTATTCTACATACCTTGAAGTATGATAACAATTGTTTTAAATTTTTTTTTTAATACAAAATGACGACGCCACAGCTGAGCAAAAGAAGCTGTTTCTGAAAAACAGTGTTCCGCGGCCGGAAAGATTTCTCCTTCAATTTTTGATCTAGAACAAAAAACCGAAAAATTTTGAGTCCTATATAAGATTATCTCGGGAAGTACACGAAGAAATTAAAAAATAGTGATTTTTGTAAGAATGGTGCGTGATTGAACAAAACACGGAACTGCCACAACTTCGAAATTGTTGAGACGTTTTGTTCAATCGCGTACCATTCTTACAAAAAACAGTATTTTTTCATTTCCTCGTGTACTTCCCGAGATAATCTTATATAGAACTAAACAATTTTTTATTTTCTGTTCTAGGTCAAAAATTGAAGAAGAAATCTTTCCGGCCGCGGAACACTGTTTTTCAGAAGAAGCTTCGTTTGTTGATCTGTGGCGCCGCTATTTTGTATTAAAAAAATTAAACAAAAACTTGGGATCATACTTCAAGGTATTTACAATAAAGGCCTTCAAACAGATTTTGTATTACATTCACTATATTCGCTTAAAAAATTCTCAAAATCAGGCTGCCATTCCGGGCTCTACAGTGGCATTACCCCTTAAGGGGACCTTCCGGTCCAGAGCCCCCCAAAATAGGTGATCTTTAGGAATTAATTAAAGGAAAACTACTATATATAATTTAATGGAACTTTTTGCATTGTATTAAGGATGTCTTAAATTATAGAAATACATTTTTTGTTTTATAATTAATCATTGCAGACGGCACTGGGGAGTCGTTAAAATCAAGGCGTCAAAAAATTGATCCAAATGGGTGGGAACTGTATCTCCAAAAGTTATTATTCGAATCGACTGAAACTTTTTTTATTTTGAAGAATATACTTCTGTCTAGGGGGTGGGGGAGCAGAAAAATTACAAAAATGACATTTTTTGAGAAAATAACGACACTTGAAGTGTGAAATCACTTTTTCTCTATATTTTTCGTCCTTTAAACGCCTTTAAAAATTATACATTTTCAATTTTTTGTAATTTTTCTGGTTTCCCCCTTAACCAGAAGTATATTCTTCAAAATAAAAGAAGTTTCAGTCGATTCGGATAATAACTTTTGGAGATACAGGTCCCACCGATTTTGAGAACACTGTTTCAGGAAAAACGTGTTTATAAAGTTTTGTGGCCGGTTGTTGCCCATGCATTTGCCGCTACTCAAATGCCTATAACTTCGGAAATTCTACGAATTTCAACAAATCCTTTTAAACACGTATTCTTAAAAGGTTGAACATTCGAAAATGAAAAAAAAAATAAAAAAAAATGGACTTTTAGACCGGAAGGTCCCCTTAAATAACTTGCCCCGCGCCGCAACTGTAAAAAAAAATGGAGAGACCCCCACGCGTGAACGCGACTTAAAGCCAGCGAGCAATTAGCAGCATCAACTATTTAACCAGCGTTAGTTTACACCTTGAGGTCGACACCCCGCGGGACGTTCTCTATTTAAGAAGCACCTTGATTTAAATCACGAGTGACCGTGCGACCATGGCACCTGTGACTGCCCCTAGTTACACCACTAGGTGACTATTTAAAGCTCGGCGCAGAGAAGCAAAGGGATCCTCTCAAGGGAACGGTGCCTCCTCGAGGGTCAGCACGGATTTTGGCTTGCCGTGCCGTTGTATGAATCTTGGCGTAGTCGTGAATCCCGTGTTTTATTTATGCTTCCAAGCTGTTGGGGTGGGTCTGCTTGTGTGTCGCCTGGCAAGAAGTCCGCCGTAGCGCGGAGAAAAGGAAAAAAGGGGACGAGAAGGAGTCACAGTACACGATTACAATTTATATACGAGCGGGTCGAGGCGGGGCTTCTTCCTCTCGGTTATTCCACTCTCTCTCTCTCTCTCTTTCAAGCCTCTGCTTTTTTATTTATGCCGATGCCGCGGCGCGAGTCATGCGATGGCTGGCCGATAATAATTTTTCATTACACGAGGTCCATCGAGCTCGCTGCGAAACGACAGTCCCAAGTTCAAGCTCCCAGGGCGTTTCTAGCTCCGAAATGGAGGACACCGCGATGCTGCCTTCCTTCGCGTGTACGTATTACTACCTCGCGGCTATACCTCCCGCTCCGCGTCTTTGGAAAGGCAATGAATTCGAAAATCCCCGAGGGTGTGAACCTCCAGAGAGAGCTACAAGTCCCTCCAGAATCTCTTCCTAGCCTTCTGTAATTACACTGCAAGCTTCGCCATAAAGTGGACATCGGATCTAAAGTGTCAACGACACGGAGCAAGTGTAGTAATTAAAGCAGCTATTCGTTCAGCCTCCCCTACGCCGAGGAAACGATCTCAGACGCTGGGCATAAAGTGAATTCACTCCGAAAAGGGGCATTCCTCCGCGACGGCAGTTACGCACGCTCCCGGTGACCTTTTAATAGAAATTTATGTCAACACCCGCCCGATCTTAATCGCCCCGTTAACCCTGATCAATTGGTGTCGAATCAGTCGGCTTGGAGCGTCACGAGGGCCCACGTGCACGCGGCGAAACTGTCCCGTGGAAAGGCGCTCCTTCGATGCAGAGACCCGCCGATGTAGCCGCGGCGGGTGACGGTTAATTCCTACGTCGTGTTGCGTGATCGCGAATGCAGCTCGATCGCATGATCCTCTGTGATTACACGTTGCCGCAACGAAACGGTTACCAGCTACGGGCTGTTTATGGGATTCGCGTTAGCCAGCCACGACGCCACTGGGGACAGAAATTAATCCCACCGGTCTACTGGGACTAATCCCTGGAGTTTTCCGAAACGTGAACCGCTGCATCTCGTTTCTGCAGAGCTCTCGGCGGATTTCTAATTGGAGAAGCGATGTGATCGATACCACCATGCATTCCTGTGCTGAAGGAATTGGGTTAGTGGTTAATAGCGAGGGCCAGACTTTGCTTAATAATTATTCAAGACCTCTTTATTCATCTGTTAATGGAAAGAAATCCTTTAATAACACGGAGAGACAATTCTGTTTGCATTTCATGCATTTTATGTCTGCATAAGTAATATAGTATTAGGCTTTAAGTATTACGTTATTATTTAACTGACGTACTATGCTAAAAGCCCTTAACGTGGGCAATATGTTGAAAGTGTTAATGACCTTTCAGTAGCTTGAAAGTATAATAGAAGTTCCAATATTATTACTGTATGCAAGTAAAATTTATGTTGTAGGTATTAATTTTTTTAGAGGTCGTTCTACTTTGATCGGCCGAAAAATGGAGTTGTTTTTAACGATTCTTTTCTCCGTAGATACAACATGTAAAGCAATAAATCTTTTTGGTATTTATTAAGTTACTCTTATATTATACAAAAAAAATTTTAAAGATTTTTTTTTAATTTGTTTTAAAACTTTAAACGCGATCATCTCAAAACGACATTTTTCCAACCGGTGCAGGTGATTGCGAAAAAACTATTTGGCCAATTAATCTGAAATTTTCACACGTTATTCAGCACATCAGCGGGGGACATCGCAAACCTTTTTTGATTAACAATTTCATACTTTTTACAAGGCAAACTGATTGACAAATTCGCCGAATTTCGACACATAAACTTCAAACCTCCGCCATCTTGTTATTTTTTTTATCAGTCAAAATAATTCTGCTCCCAACGATAACCACACTCGTAATGACTACAACACACTTTGAATTTTTGGTTTTACATGCGTCGTTCTTCCGGAATCACCTGCACCAGCACTACATCGCTTTTTCAAGGCGCTCACATCAGTGCGATATATATTTAAAAAAAAACTGTTAAAAATTTAAAACAGATTTTTGTTTATACTGTCAATAAGTGTATTAATAAGTATACAAAGTATTATTTACGTTGAACATTCCGTTTACTAAAAAATAAATTCTAAAAAATGACAATTTTTCACTTCTTCACAGTGGAATGACCGCTTAATAAAATCATTTTTCGAGGATACTTTATATTTAAGAATATAATAAATATACATTTACATCACAAAAATTGTAATTGTCCTTTTTTGCCACTTACGTATTTTTTGAAAATTTCATTAATTTCTAATAAAAATTAGATGACAGCCTTATAGTTCCGAGTGGGTCCACTTCGTCTTCTGGCAACCAATATTTTTAGATCCACTCCTCCACTGGCTGCAAACACAGCATTGAGTAACAACCCCTCTCTTACCCTCAAGGCACGCGACTACAAATAGACAAATGGAAATCAATGTATAGATTGCACACTCGTGAAACCTCAGGTCCCACCGAACACAAACATCTTGAACCTCAATCTCCACCACTCTTACACTCTGCGCTCCTTTAAAGAAGAAACTACTCTCGCACGATCCTCTGCTCACCCACTGTCCCGAAAACCGGCATTCATGCGCGGAAACCTCAGCCTCCAATCGCTCAGCCAGAACGCTCGCAGGAGCCGAATTAGCCACGCGGTTCGATTTGCTCGTAAATTACACACCGAAGTTTTAACGACCGCGGCCGTTAAAATACAGTTAGCCATGGCCCTGATAGAACGACCACCTCTTCTCCTTGTGTTACGACCTCGTTCCCCCGTTCCAACTGGGCCGGGGGATCGCGAAAAATCGGAGCCGCCCTGCAGGACGTTTCTGGCCAGTGGAGGAGAAACGCGTCCGGGAAAATCGTCGTTGCTGGCCCAGCCTCCGCGAAAGTGGGACGACGATACGCGCCGACGGAGAGGTGCCTGGTAGTGGCTGGATGTTGACCCCCGACGCGGGCTCGACAAGTTTAACGACACCGGGGGCACCGACGTCGACAATTATGTGTCTCCTCTTTCAGGCATTAAAGCGTTTCGTTTGCGAAGCGTCGCCTTTCCGTATGGCCAAGGGCAGTCACCGGTCGCCCGTGCCGTTTGAATGACAATCAGCCGCCGGCCTGGCATCATTGTTCTCCGCCAGAGTTACACGACCCGCGTCCATTAATTTCCCCGGCGTATTTCCACCGATCCGCGAGCGGATTCCGCGATTTCCTCGCGGCGCGATCGATCGGCCTCGCTGCGGCCACCAGGAGCTCGTGAAACCAGATCGATCTGGGAGGAAGAGTGTCTCCTGGGAACTGAAGGAGCTCGGTCCTCGCGGAGGAGAGGCTTGTAAGAGCGGAGGAACGTTGATGGAAAGGTGGACGTAGAAATTTTTTTTAAGCATAAATAGTGAATGGCGTTTGCGTGCTTTCACGCCGAGGGTGTTCATTTATTCATTTATTTATTTACAGGTGAACCCTTTAGTTCAGTGATTCCCAACCTGTGGGTAGCGAAGTGTTTCCTAGGGGTTCGCCACGGTTTTTTTTTAATATTGTTAAGTTAGAATTATATTCTGAAGTACCTATTTTTAATGTGCTTTTTTTTACCTTATTAAATTTGCTTTACTTTATATGGGGAAAAGGGGTTGTAGGTTATTTGAATATTAGAAAAGAGGATCGCAACTCAAAAAATGTCGGGAAACACTGCTTTAGTTGCACCCTGCGCACGGTTTTTGCGTTCATATTTTCTGGAAAGCATCGAAAGGTGCCTGGGTGCCCGAATGTTCTTGGGGGGAGATTAAGGGGACCTACCTTTCAGTCTAAAAGCCGATTTTTTTTTTTATTTCATTTTTCGAATGTTCGACCTTTTAGGAATATGTGTTTAAAAGGATTTGTTGAAATTTGTGAAATTTCTGAAGTTATAGGCATTTGAGTGGCGGCAAATGCATGGGCAACAACCGGCCACTCGACGCCCACGTAAAAATTTCAACGCGTTTTCTCGAAACAGTGTTCTCAAAACGGTGGGATCTATATCTCCAAAAGTTATTATTCGATTCGACTGAAACTTTTTTTATTATAAAGAATATACTTCTGGCTAGTTGGGGATATCAGAAAAAATGACAAAAATGGAAAATTTATAATTTTCAAAGCCGTTGAAAGGATGCAAAATATAGGGAAAAATGACTTCAAACTTTAAGTGTCGTTATTTTCTAAAAAAATGTCATTTTTTGTAATTTTTCTGGTTTCCCCCCTAGCCAGAAGTATATTCTTCAAAATAAAAAATGTTTCAGTCGAATCGGATAATAACTTTTGGAGATACAGTTCCCACCGATTTGGATCAATTTTTTGACGCCTTCACTTTAACGACTCCCCAGTGCTGTCTGCAATGATTAATTTATAAAACAAAAATTATATTTCTATAACTTAAGACATCCTTAACACAATGCAACAAGTCCCATTAAATTATATACAGTAGTTTTCCTGTAATTAATTCCTGAAGATCACTTATTTTTTTGGGGCTCTAGACCGCAAGTCTCGAAGTGTTAAATAATCGTTAAAAGTTGAGTTTGTTTTTTAATGTGAAGGTATATGAGGAACATCCGTCTGTAGAAAATGATTGTAATCGAGGTGTGTTGTCCTTGGAAGTACTCCATTGAAGTACTTGCTGGTTTGAGATTTTATCCGCGATTGTTCCATTGCGAACGCGTGATATTTGAATTGAAAATTTAAGAAAAACATGTCTGTTCTGCTTGGAGCCGCCCTTAAATTACCTAATGGTAATTTTGGCAATTGTTGACACCCTCCCTCCTCCAATAGAAGATTCTATTATTACAACCCCCTCCCCTTTCCTTTCGAAATATTTTTTACATTGCATTTTTTCAGCTATTAAAATTCTTTTAAAGGTTTATATAATTCATAACTCGGTTTCGTGTCTGCGACGAAACACCATTCTTTAGACTACTCATATTGAAAATTAGGTTAAAAAAATATTACCTAAGCCGCTACCCAGAGTTGGGCAAATGTAATCTAATTACAACTTACAAATTACGATTAAAATGTAATTGTGTAGTTTATTACACATTATTTTCTGTAATCGTTAATTTAGGTAGTTGACAATTTGGTTTCGTCCACTACCTAAATGAACGATTACAGAAAATAATCTGTAATCAACTACACAATTACATTTTAATCGTAATTTGTAAGCTGTAATTGGATTACATTTTGCCCAACTCTGCCGCTACCCGACACACCTCCCTCCCTCTTGTTAGAAAACGAAAAATTTGCGACGCCTGACGTAACTTAATATCCATCGTGGAATAATCGATCGCTGTCGATTGTTTCCTCGGTGTTCCTCTGTTTTGAGAAGCTCGGCGATTGTGAAACACGACTCTCTTTGGATAAATAAAGTGGAAAGTTACGAACAAACCGAAACGTGGAAGAACGTGTTTGCCTCTGGCACCGCGCTGGAAAGCTCGCGGCTGTTGAATGCTTTCTGTGAGCAGCTGTAGTTACTCCATCGAACGTAGACACGGGCATAAAAACTTTCACCGTTAATTAATATGGGTAATTGTGCTGTTTCTTTCGCTTTCGATAGCGCGTATTAGCGAAGTGCTTCACTTCTATAAATCCCTGGACTAGCGTCTCGGTGATTGATTAACTTCGTACAAGCAAATTGCACTGTGCAATTCCTATTTCTTTTACAAAATTTTCTGGAATATTGACAAAATTCTCAGAACGAAATAGTAATGCATGTGATTGCCAGTGGCGGATTTAACAGGGCGGCCGATGAGCAGTTGCCACCTGGGCCCCTGCACAGAAGGCCCCATCCTTAAAAAAAATTATGATTATATCCAAAGCATATTTGTTTCTGTATTATTACACTGAGCCCATTTTTAACAAACTACAGCTTTATTTTCCCGAAAAATGGGCCTCTACTCAGAAGGCCCCCCCCCCCAGGGCCTTCTCTTAAAAAAAAAACTTATGATTTTATCCAAGCACTATATTTTTTTTCTATACTTTTCTGTACAGTTACCCCCTTTTAGTAAACTACCTCTTCATTTCCCCGAAAAAAAAAAAAATGGGCCCCCTCAGAACGTTTGCCATCTGGGCCTTTTTTTCTTAAATCCGCCACTGGTGATTGCAGATGTAAGTTGTATAAATATCATATAGCATTGAAAAAAATCCTGTTCGATTAAGTATCGTAACTACGGGATGCTCGTCTGTTTCAGAAATTGCTGTCATTCTTTCACCCGAAACCGACGCGGGTGGACAAATCGGACAACAATAATACGAACAATTCTACGACCAACAACATCCACAACATGCCGATGCACGAGCCTTCCATCAACGCCACATCTCACGACGGATACCGTGCGTATTAAATTTATGTTCGCGTGAAAAATAATCATTATTACTCTATCCGGGAGTCTTTTTCTAAATGGAAGTTCAATATTCATCCGCGTTTTTATGCAAAGAGAAATTCTATCAATGGCGCATTCAGAGGGGTTGAGGCAAGGGGGGGGGGGCATAGCACCCCCAAAGAAGGGGCTCTGTAAAGAAAAAAGAAAACTTGGATCTTATTCTGTAAATCAATTTTTATAATCACCTAATGAATTTGATTGAATTTGCATTAAAAATATTTCTCTCCCTTTAACTCGGCCCCCCCTCCCCCAAAATTAAATTCTGAGTGCGCCACTGTTAACATTCGAGCAAAATTGAAATATAGTAAACATCAAATTTGAACGTTTCGGCTGTGCGTTATCATGTTGTCTCGTTTTACGAAAAACAAGCAGCCGGGAGATTGCCAATGACACTTCAGGAAGCCGTCAAGTATTACGGCTCGAGGCTCACCGAATTTGAGCGGGTCGAAATTGAGAAATACTCGGAGATTTGGTATCTCGGCCTGTTCGCTCACAAAATTCACGGTGAGGAGGGCGCGTCCCAAAACGGCGGCTACGACGACGAAAATGGTAACTACCATAAGGTCCTCCACGATCATATCTCGTACAGGTGCGTTTTCCTTTTTTTCCTCGGTTTAATGTTCCCTCGGAACTTTCCTTTTAATTGCTACGCCTACCGAGCGTGCATCTCGCGTTGCATACCATAATCGCACAATCGCTGCCGTTCCTTCGTTAACGCAAAGAAGAAGCACAAATAGAAGAGTCCTTGTAGAAAACACTATGATTGCCAAAATATATATATAAAAAAAAAAAGAATTTTTATCGGAAAATGTCGTAGGTATATAGGTAAATAGTAGGCATAGAATTTTAATGCAACTTCCATTTGTAAATAAGTTACCATTAATGCTGAGTTTTCTACAAATACAATTTTTTTTTCACAAATTTGGACTATATTAAATTAATTGAAAAAAAAATAGAAAATTTTGCGATGCATTTGGGTTATTGTGTACTTAAGTATACTTAGCAACCGAAACAAATCAAATTTCGTAAATAATTTAAAGTCGGGGAAGTTTTTTACCCCCTGAAAAAAATTTGATTTTTGGCACTTGGAGTATTTTCTACAAGGACTCTTCAGTTATCGAGTGCCTTGTGTCACTTCCGCTTCGTTCAGAATACCAGCACTGACGATGCATTATACATTCATTTAATATAATTACAATTACTACTGAGACATACCGATCACAAGCGTTAAATCGGCGAATCAAAATTCTTGTACCTTGCGCGACCAAATTCGCTGTTAAGTGTCTGCTAAAAAATTTCGGCACGTCTCCCCCGAGCCATGCGAGGCTTTCCCTGGCAAGGTTAATTCCCCGTCAGAGTTTGCACGCTGCAGATTGAATTATCTGAACGGCTGTCTCAGACGTATAAAACGAAAGCGTGGCGTGCTTGTTTGCTCAGATATGAGATCCTGGAGGTGATAGGAAAAGGAAGCTTCGGCCAGGTGATCCGAGCGTTGGATCACAAGACGGGACAGTACATCGCCATCAAGGTCATCAGGTGAGCAAATGGGCCGACCCGCTCGGATCCCTGAATCACTTTCAATTACGAGCACGGATGGCGCCGCTGATCCGCGATTATAGGATGCTCTGTTCGCGGCGCGCATCCGCTTGCCCGATTGCTTTTGTCCCTTCATTCAAATGACGCGCTCTATCTTCTCGTGCCACTGCAGGAACAAAAAGAGATTCCATCACCAGGCGCTCATCGAGGTGAAGATCTTGGAGCACCTCAGGAAGAAAGACTTGGACGCGAACGCGTCGCACAATGTGATACACATGCTAGAATACTTCTATTTCAGGAACCACTTGTGCATCACCTTCGAGTTAATGAGGTATTCTTCGTATTCTTTCTCTTTAATCGAAATTCAACATGGTGCCAACGTTCCCGAGGCGATTATGCTACTTAAGGGGACTAGGCAGTGAAATCCCTCGACAATCAAGTATCTTTTGCGAATTAATTACAAGCAGACGAACGCAACCGCAGACCTTTCCTTTTGCACAATGTTTTTTTACTATCGCGTAGCGTAAAAAAATATTTTCTTTGTCCACACGTCTATTTTACAAGTGGCGCCACACGAGCTTGATTACCTAGATAGTGTATTAGAAAATGTGTCTTGGGTTTTGCTCTGGTATTGAATTTAAAAATAAAGATACAACGGTTTCCTTGAAGTATGTTTCGCATAGAACCTGTAATTTGGGAGTGGAGCTCTGAAAATAGAATGGAACTAAAATTATTAAAATAGCGACTACGAGAAGGCGATTTGTACGATAAATATCGATTTTCGCGGTGCACAGATGGTTGTTCTTTTTTTATCTAAAAAACTAGAGCTTTCACACTTAATTCTGAGCTCCTGAAAAAACACCTACACATCAGCCGACTGTAGCGCCGTCATATACATGTATATATTATCAAAAAAAAATTCTTTTACAGTTTATAGTATTATTAACCATTATCCGAAAGTACTAGTCGCAATTTGTATTCATCTCCATTAGGGCTGGGACTATTCGAATATTTTACAAGTATTCGAATGCTAGAAATAAACTTCGAATATTTCAGTATTCGAATAGTATGATGTGAAGTATAAATCAAGTTATTAGCTTACAAGATTTCACCCTGACAAACTAACGAACTCACAACTGAAACTAAATAAAAGCTTGTAAAAAAATAAACCTAAAGAAGTTGATTTATAATTCACACCATAATATTCGAATACATTACTTAAATATTCGAATACTTGGATATTCGAATTATATTCGCCAAATAATTGAGCAACTGAATTACCTATTCGAATACCGAAAAATTCGACAAATAGTCCCAGCCCTAATCTCCATGTAATTAATTCGAAAATAATACTTGACTGCCTAAGTAGTCCCCTTAAGGATGCGAAAAGAAAGTCTCCAATTAAATAAAAGTTAAATATTCATGATTGTTCATTCCGTTTCTTTTGCAGTTTGAATTTGTACGAGCTAATCAGAAAGAATAACTACCAGGGATTTAGCCTGAGCCTGATACGACGATTCACTAATTCGTTAATTAGCTGCCTGAGACTGTTGTACCGAGAGAACATCATCCACTGCGACTTGAAGCCGGTAAGTATCGTACCTGCTTCGTCACTTCGCCCCTTTAATTGCCATATCGGCATTAAACGGAGCTCCGGGTGCTCCGCGTAAAGTGTAATTGGATATTAATACTTCTGTCTCTCGTGCCTGAGATTAATTATCACTGCCGCAATCTCTGCCGCGGATGTTGATTATTCTGCCGATCCGTCGAAGACGAGTTTCAACCCGGCGGTCGTTAAGATTCTATTTTAAATAATTACCATAGCTGTTAACGAGGAAGCGAGAGTCGTCGAGCATGGGGCGCGCAATGCTTCTCTTGGCGATGGTTCCGCGAACAAACGAAATGAACGGGCGTGGTAATATAAGATCGGCGAGGAATGCGCGAAGGGGCGAAGGGCACATTAGCGGAGGCAGTCTCGGTTAATGGTGTTTTTTTTTCTGATCACGCCGGTGTTTCGTTGCAGGAAAATGTGCTTCTGAAGCAGCGGGGCAGCAGCTCGATTAAGGTCATAGACTTCGGGTCCTCGTGCTACAACCACCAGCGCGTGTACACATACCTCCAGTCCAGGTTCTACCGAAGTCCAGAAGTACTTCTGGGTCTTCCATACGGCACGCCGATCGATATGTGGAGTTTGGGCTGCATTCTAGCTGAACTGTACACGGGCTGCCCATTATTCCCTGGCGAGGACGAGGTCGAGCAGCTCGCCTGCATCATGGAGGTGCTGGGCCTGCCGCCAGAGTACATCATCAACCGCGCGTCACGGCGTAGGCTCTTCTTCGGTAAGGGAGCATTAAATAATAGGGGCCTGGGAATCGTACACGGGGTTTTAGAATTAAATTCAGCTCCCTTGCAAGCATCCTACCGTCTGCCATCGGAATGGAGCTGGTTAGGCAATAAGCGCACGCAAACCCTCGCCCAGGAAATGATTTATAAAGGCTGCGCCCCCATGAGATTGTAGGAGTTGCTATATGATATCTGTAATTCTCCCGGATACAGAGTACCGAAATTATGGTTTCAGACCCGAAGGGAAACCCTCGATGCGTGGCGAACAGCAAGGGCAAGAAGAGATGGGTCGGCAGCAAGAACCTCATGATGACTCTGCGCTGCTCCGACACCCTTTTCGTGGACTTCGTCAGCAGATGCCTCGAGTAAGTTTCCAAATACATATTGTATAATTCGCCCTTCAATTTCACCCTCCATTGCGAGGGACCGGCGGGTCGGTGGAATTGTCGTGCGGCGTAGAGATCGCCGCCCGCTCCCGCGGCCATCCACTGATGAACGATGCGACGTTCGTTTCCGGCAGGTGGGATCCAAGCAAGCGGTTGACCCCCGACGAGGCGAGGCGTCACGAGTGGCTGAACCCGTCCTCCTCCTCCTCCCACGTGAGCTCATCGTCCTCGACGATGGCCTCGTCGACGGTGAACGCCAACACGAACGCCAACGCCAACGCGAACACCACCACCGTGGAGACCTCGTCGCAGTCGACGCACGCGCAGACGGTGAGCGTGACGGTGAGCGCGTCGCGGCAACGGGCGACCACCGTCGAGGACTCCCCGTACACCATGTACCGTCTGCGGATGGGGCGCAAGCTGCTGCAGAGGATCAGCACCGGCGACAACACGGACAACGCCGGCCTGGCGGCGAAGAACAAGCTGAACGGCAGCGCTAGCAGCCACGCGTTAGCCAGCAACACCCAGAGCACCACCACCACCACCGCCTCCTCGAGGCACGCGTCCACCGGCGACATAGTAGCGAGCCTGGACCCGAACCTCGACGACTCAGGCACGTTCCTGCCGCCGATCTTGTGAAGTCGGGTCTGCGCCAGCCACTTCTAGATGCTTTCGCGCCGTACCGTGTCGCGATCGAACCTCGCTCTCGCGCGTGCCACCGCGACAGGAGCGGGGGACCGGGCCCAAACCGACGCGCACAAGGGGGCCTCCTCCTCCGACTCCTCTAGGAGAATAGTATCCTCTTGGTGGGACACAATCGAACGGTTGATTCGGTCACGACAATAAAGCAACACGGGTCCCCGCACCCGTCAGAGCCTAAGACCAAATCGATCCTGTAACCGCGGGAGTTGGGCCGCGTTCGCTGTTGGAGTCCCAAGGGGTGTTGCGGTGGCTCCTCGTGTCCGGTGCGCGCGTGCAATGGAAACACTTGGGATAACGAGAATCTCGAGGCATGTAGAACTGGCTGGCCGGATCGGCAGCCCCGCCCCGGGCGGTCGTGTTAGCGACCTCGACCCCCCCCCCCCCCCCCGAAAGACTAGGCAAGGAACTCCGCCAGTCCTCGGCCATGCATCGGAGCCATGAGGCCCAAAACGACATCCGACGAAGGCGCGTACTGGACGACCGGCGTTGTTTTGCGCGTGCCGGATGAGACACGGTCGTCTTCGGTTCCTCGTGGTAGTTCACCCCGAACGAGCGAGCAGTCTAGCGCCCCGAATATTGTCACTCAGGTAATCGTAACGACGTGTACGTATGCACCAATCTTAGTCGATCGAAAGTAACAAGTAGAATGAGAGAAAGAGAGAGAGAGAGAGCGAGAGAGAAAGAGTTTCATCCCCTTCCCTCGACACTCGTCCCTGTTGTCCTCTGAGAAATAGCGAGAATTTACATTAGCCGAGGCGCGTCTTTTGCGAATCGCGTGCCGAGGGAGAGGATAGTGTTCGCCCTTTGTCGATGGGTCCTAGGGGACACGCGCAGGAGCGATCGCCCTCGGAATCGTCCGCGTTGCTCTGCGACGTTTAGGAGGATCGACCGATTCGCAAAGTGCGCGATTACCGTAAAAGTGTACGAGGAGTAGCGTGTGGGTGAATGTGTTTTTAACAACGACTCCCGCGCGATACGATATATTATATATATATATATATATATATATATATATATATATATATACATATGCCTCCCGAAAGAGGAGCCAGCATCATCGAACGTTCCTCCACATTTGCGTCGTGGAGGGAACCTGAGTCGTCTGTGAGATAACCCCGCGGCCAAGAACACAGGGGTCGTGAATTAATAATGAAACGTCAAGGCAAAGTGGAGGAGGAGGAGGTAAACTCTATTGAGAAATAATAAGAAAAGAAAGGGAAAAGAGAGAAAGAAACCACGAAGCGTGCCCCAGTTTCACGAGGCCTGATTAGTCTTATTGTGATATTAATCTACCACTGTCTTACGTAGATCTCTTGATATTAAGATGTAACTGATCGCTAATGGATGATTATTTCATTACTATTAATCATTTATTTTCTTAAATATTTGATTATCGCTCTCGCTATTATCGCAAGATTACAATTACGATTAACGAAACCTTCTATCACGAGTAATAACGGAGAGATAACATTATTATTATTATTATTATTATATATTATAAAGAATAAGTATTGTACAGATTTTAATTAAGCCCCCCCCCCCCCCCCCCAGGGAATCCGAGAGATACGAGCACACGCATTCGCTTTTTTTTTTCTGTTTCTCGATGGAGAAGAATGAGGAAGGAATTCGTTGGGAGTGACCAGTCGCGTAGAAACTCTTTACGATCTTTACACACAAGTGCACAGAAATTTTGGCTGCGATTAAGCAAAAAGCTCTCGATATTGTCATTGGCTGCTTCACTTTCCATTCACTGTGTTGGCTGTGTTTAGCGACTCTGCCGATCAGGAATCACCCTTCGCGTCACTCGTCGACTTAAAAAAAAGCGAATCTAGATTAAAATTCAGATCGAAGATTCTGGCAACCACTGCCCTTTAGTATATGCAAGAAGGATTTGAAGGAGAAGCCCCAGCTCGTATCGTGTCGAGGGACAAAGTGTTAACGTCGCTCGAATGCCTGGGCAAACGAGAGTGTCTGTTCGTGTTTCATAGATACCACCGAAACGGAACTGTAACTCGACGAGAGACACTCGAGCCCTCGCCCCGGCCATTCTCTCGACGTCGTAGCGTATGCTCCTCGTTAGCGATCTTCCGCCTTATTGTTTTCGTTCGCTAGTTTCGACCGATTCAGAGATTAGCGAGAAGCTCCTCGCGGCGACATGCGAATAGACGATCGCTGTGAATCGCCTCCGAGCACTTCGCCGCCGAACCTAACGGGCAACGACCGGTAGACGTATTCAATGTCGCGAAATTTACCAAAACACTCGAAGCGTGTAAACGAAGAGAGAAAGGAAAAGTGAAAAGACAAGATTCACGTGACAAGACTGAAGCAAAACGTCATCGTAGAATTTTTTAGTTAGACTCTTCTCGTAAGGACGACGACTCGTCGAGATACGTAATACATTTTTCACGTTCTATTTGTACACCGGCGCACGATCATCCTCCCCGAACTGCATTTTGTTAGCTCGTCGCTCGAAGGGCACTTCGATGGTCAAACACCGACGTTGATTTCGAATTAACGTGGCCCCGCGTTCCTTAGCGATTTCTTTCGCGTTTCTCCTTCCCTTCGCGCACGCTACGAGCAACACGATCGACGCCTCGAATGTAATTCGTCAAAACGGAGAAGCTATTCGTCGCAAGCTCTTCCATTGATACACGGGATTGGATTTGTAGTAGCTGTACTGCCAGAAATTCCGCCGCCGAGTAAAATAGCGAAAAAGAAGCGTGAGAAATGCGGGATAAGGTACTTGAAGAGTATGCGAATATCTCTGATATTTCTCAATAGAAGGATCGAAGGCGATGGAGCGACATGAAACTGTGAATTGTTCATTTCGAGATTTCGGTATTATACAGAAGCTTGAGGTCAACGTATTCTTTTTTACTACGTTGCACGTGGAGAAAGAACTGCGTGAAATTTTTCGCAGGCCCCTTTTTAATCTAATTTTCACCGTCTGCTATGAATATATTAAAAAGGAAGAATTCTTAGATGTGCAAAAAGGCATTTCCATATCAAACTGGCGACACGATGTCTTTCTGCGGTGCATGTATTTTACGAGAAAAGAATTGATACTTCTATCTACGTCGCAGAATTTTACGCAGCGCGAGAACAAAAAGAAAGACGAGCTAAGTAAATATCTGTATATTCATCTTTTCTTTTCGTCCTCGCGAACATTTATAGGAACCGGTTGAACTTCTGCATGATTCAGAATTAAAGAGACAAAGGTGAACTTAGAAATGTGACTTTTTACAACCTCCGGAGATAGCAGAGATATTTAAGTATTTTCTCAACTGCCTCGTCTTGCTGCGAAATTATAAAAAAGAGCGATCGAAAGGACGGGATAAATGGGCCCTCGTCAGGGATGGCCAACGGATAATATAATCAAACCTCTCGCGGGTCCGTCGAACGTTCCTTCGAGTTCGTATGTACATTGAATCGCGCGCCGAACGAGGGTACAAGTTCACAGACGTCGACGGTGCGACGGACATCGGTAGGAATCCATCCCGCGAAGGGAACGCTTCGTACCATTGTAGTCAGAGCGAGGAGTAGTCTAACGTTTGAGCGAGCGTAGTGCCTGGGGTAACAGCCACCAGCGTACGCGTAAACACCTACACAGGTTTATATAGCGAGGAAAGAATATCAAATCGTGTATAAATACTTAGCATTAACGCGACGAGTGTGCGTGGTGATAAAAGTCTGCGAGAGCGAACAGAAACTTAGGGAAAAGTAGAAACAGAAGAGAAACACTGTACACGGGGAGAATGCGTCTGGCGAGAATGCGTAAAAACTACTTGCATATACGTATGCATATATACATATACGATTTTACATGGTAAGGAACTCGCGCGGAAGCGGCAAAAAACGAGTTAAATATAGGGTACCCATTTAGAAATAAATAGAGACAAGACCGTTCGAACAACGTAGCTCCTAAACATGGGAGTCCTTGCTCCCCCCCCCCCCCCCCATAGTACTGTTCGAGTGTTCAGTCACGTCAATCGAATCGTTCTTGAAACAAAAAAAAAACTGACGAGAATGAGAGGATTCTTTTTATTCGTAGAATATACTACATAATACTGCTATCCCGCACGGGAGTAGTGCTCAAGTGTTTGATGGTCAAGTGCTTCGAGAGGATATAGATATTGAGAAAAATCAATGCATTCAAGCCGTCAGTTTTTACGCGAACGATTCAATCGGGGCGATTGAGCACGCTCCTCGACGCGAAGGCTACGAAAGCCCGAGAAGACGGCGACGAATGGGTTCTGCTTGTTGGACGCAGTTCTCTCGCGCTTGAACCTTTGCGCCGGTTGTACAGCCCTCGAGTTTTTAGTTGTGTTCACTATTGTATACAGTGGGATCAAATTACACGCGTTAGGATCGACTAAATCTCTATCGTAACTGACCGCCCGCGCCGCGCAGACGCGCGCTGCGCGCGTGTCACCGTGATACGGCACGCCTAAAGTAGAAAACGAGGAGAGAACTTCGAAGTGTACACTCTCGCTTAGGGGGAAAGAGAAGAAGCGAGTGGAAGGGGACGTGGTTCGAGCTTGGTTAATTGAACGAAACGTATCGTTATGTAAATGCAAAAGGTTATCGTTGGATTCGGTTGAATTTTAAAGTCGTCGGCGATCCAGATATCTCGGTTCCAACGAACGTGTACGAAAAACGACAGTCGCTTTCTAGTCCGGAGGACCGTAACGGAAAGATTGGGGATGGTCTACGAGTCTAAAAGATCCAGATTACGTACGGTGGGAAACCGCGAGAATGGGTGGTGTACCTCTCTTTCAGGCTCCAGCGCCGAATGCTCTTAGCGTATGTCTGTTAGGACAGCGTGCAACTAATTATCGAGTTAACGACGTGATTAGATCCATCGAATTTAATTAGCTAGTAATCGTGCGTGCATGCCGACCGTCCCTTTTCCTCCGAACGCCCTCTATCGACAGGCGATCGATCCAGTAACATTAGGCTCGATCGACAGAGCCGCCTGCCGAGCCTTTGTTAGAGCACCCCTATAGGACAATCACGAATAGAAATGATTCTTGCGCCAGCGTGTCGAGATTCTCCTAATTAGGAACTTAGAACACGAGCAGCGATTATCGTCCATCGTCGTGGATGCCTGTCTCCGATCGATCGATACAAAGTTGTGCGCTGCTGCCCCGCGACGGACAGATTGTTAACTGAATTTGTAAATCTCTCCGCATCCTGTGTTTCCGTCATTGCCGAGTTTTCTCTATTGCTATCATAGATCGTAACCCGTGGATAGAAGCATGTACAAAATGTAACAATAAATGTATATCTTTGGTAACAACGCAGTTTTCCCGCATGCCTGAGACGGAAGGATCGAACGGCGTGGATTCTAATTGTGATTTCTAGCTGGCTATGTGTTAGCGCGGTGTATACTTATATGCGCGTCGATCGCGATCGATGCACGCTCGGTGTGCGCGACGAGCTTTGTAAAATGAAAGGGAAATCTGGGAGAGGGGAGAAGGATATACCAGAGAGGGACAGAGAAAGCTGGAGCGGGAGTGGAGGAGAGAATGAGAGTGAGAAAGAGAGAGAGAGAGAGTGAGAGCGGGAGCTGATACCGATAATTCGAGAGTCTGCGTAGAGAAAGAACAGCAGGGAGGACCTTGTTATATCGTGTAAGTACGAGTTCGTCAATTTCTGCCCAATTTAATTATAGTGAACAAAGAGAGAAGAATTGCTAAATAATAAATGATTATTATAACGACATTAGTATATGTAACGATACGATACTGAAAGCATCATCATCTTTTGTATCATTTGTTCGTTTGTTTTTATCTTACTGCGTTTGTCTTTCATTATTAATGCAATACCAAGATGACTCGGTTTCGACACGGTATCTTGTGTGTAAATATATACTAATAAAAACTACAAATGCAAGAGTAACGTTTGATCAATGGATCGCTACACCCCCAGTTGAATTGCAGGTAATCGGTCTTTTCTTCCTTTGCGTTAACGGGATCTAAATACACAGTTTCCGACGAACCTCGAAACACTGATTTGCCAACAGTTTTTCTAAAGTGGCGCACCCGGGGTGGGGGGGGGGGGGGAAAGGGGCCCGGGCACCCCTAAAGAAGGGGTTTTATAAAGAGGAAACTGGATTTTATTCATTAAATAAATTTTTATAATCACCTAAAGAATTTTATTAAATTCGCATCAAAAATATTTTTATCCGTTCAACTCGGCTCCCCCAAGATTAAATCCCGAGTGCGCCACTGGGCACATTATACTTAGTACACGTTCTATTATTTTATCAGAATTAAGGAAGACAACAGGAAACTAAATGCCCCGTAATAGTTCGGGCAAACCTAAAGTGGGTCTTTAAATAGTTTTTATTTAATTCACCGGTATTAAATACATAATCTATCTATTAAAAATAGAGCAACAATAAGGAGAAAATCATTTATCAGCATTCAGATTATGCTTACAAATTTCGCTTGAATATTTAAGTTAAATGAAGCCGTAAATACAAATGTTAAAGTTGTAAATACAAAGTATAAGAAAATTTGAAGAAAAATTAGAAAAGGTACGTAGAAGATCGTTTCAGAGAAGACTACAATGTTTCACAGGGATTTTCAACGGACAGACAGCACGGGATTTAATGTAACATACTGCAGAGTTATGATTAACGTTATTCAGCAACACATATATCGCTTGGTATTTCGTTTAAAACTGCGTTCCCTTGGAAAATGGGTACTGCGGGCATAGACGTGTAACGGAGTATTAGTAAATGATTTCGTAGCTGCTGGAGATCAATGCAAGCACGAGAATAAACACAAATGTATACGTATGCTAATTTGAGTTTGATTATTTGAAATCTTGAGGTAAAAACTTAGAATCCTGTTGTGCCAATGCTACCTCCTTCGCTCCCCTTTCTGTGTCTTTCGCTTCTCCTTCTTCTCCTCTTTTAACTGTTTCTGCTTCTCGCTGAATAAGAAAGTATGCTTATTAATACGAACCATCCATCTCCGTTACATCCATACACACAAAACAATTCTTAGTTAACGTACCGATCTTCCTTGTCCTTCTCCTTTTTCTTCTGACTGTCCAGCTTAGCCTTCTCCCTCTTCTCTTTCTCCTGCAGCACTATCGCAGCAGCATTTGTGTTCCTCTCGATCCAGCAATCTCCTCCACTCGCGCCGTCCTCCTCCCCCTCGCCTTCGCTGTTCTCCTCGTCCGGCATTTGGCTGTACTGCGCGAGGATTGCTTCCCTTATTCGTCTTTCCTCTTCCGTGTAACTCCTCTGCGTGGTGGTCGGAAGCGACTGGGATTCCAGCATCCGTGCGAGCCTGACGTCCACATCTTCCACCGGCTCTTTCGAAGCGGCTACTTCCTTAACAGGCAGCCAGTCGCTCCAGGCTGTCAAGATCTCTGTCACATGTTTACTAATGTTATCGTCCTGGAAATCGACAGGACCAGAGGATTACAACTTCGAAACAGAAGGCGCCCATTGCGAGGGTGCGCGTTACACAACGTTCCCGAATTCTATACTGAACTGTTCGAGAATATAACGAACTCCGGCGAGCACATTTAAACGAGCATGCACGAGAACGACGTAGATAGTGTGTCGAGTTTAAGGAAACGCATGCGAGCCGATGGCAGAGGGAGCAACGATAACACCGCCTGTTATGCTTTACCGGCTTGTAAACTTGGGCTACGAACAGCAAGCACATTCTAACCTCACAATCCGTGTGCTCCTCACCGTTATGCCCGCGAGTATGCTTTCAAGGGCTTCGGTCTTTTCATCTTCCGTCTCATCACCTTCTAAAATTCCTTTGATGTAAGAGCCAAACACACTTTCGTCAGTATTTAAGGCCTGCAGCTTTTTACTGAGCCAACTATCAAAGGAGCTCGCCGCGACCGCCATGTTCGGCTCTTTCCACTTTCCTAGCCCTCGAGTTATTCATGGACCAAGAAGTGCAGCATCTATTTGCCGGTGAGATCCACAAACTAAATTGAATTACAGTCCACAAGACTTTCTATTTCAAGATGCAATTTTAGAAGTATACGAGTTGATTGTAGAAAATGATAATTTATTCATTACGCGCGACATTGACTTCACAAGGATAACTGGAGAGATTGAAGGCGGTTGAATCAAACGGAAAGTGGGCATGCTAGCGGAGTAGGGTAGTACCATTGATA
This sequence comes from Andrena camellia, assembly GCA_029448645.1. Classification (NCBI taxonomy): domain Eukaryota; kingdom Metazoa; phylum Arthropoda; class Insecta; order Hymenoptera; family Andrenidae; genus Andrena; species Andrena camellia. Next base: position 12,198,251 of record CM055677.1, read on the forward strand.
AAGGTAAAGGGGTAGATCTATCCCTATTATCCAATGTAATTTTGTGTCACACGCTCGAAGGGCTCGAGAGCCCTTACCATTTTCGTGTCACACCCAACGTTATCGATTCAGTTTAAAATAAGATTACAATCATTACAATGCTACGAGCACAGACGAGGTATAGTATAGACGTATCACGTTATGGGAGTTCTTGTCACCGCCCAAACTATGTTACCGATCCATAATCTGGGGCACAGACGAGGTATAGGATAGACCCATCACCTTATGGATGATCGTGTCACCATCCAAACTGAGTTACCGACCCATAATTTGAGGACTGAATGTAGTGGCATCTGCTCATGAACAGCGTCCAACTCAGCAACTACTTTGAAATGTGTTGAAATGCTGAAAGGTGCGTGAGTGCTTGTATACGTGTGACTTGTTTAGAGTGAGAGTTTGACATAGAAGGCAGGCTTTTGCTACATTATGCTTTAGCTCGGTTTGTCAACGACTCACGTGGATTTCTCTCCGAAAATCCATTTCGAGGATCAAGACACTATGGCGCTCAAAAATGATATTTCTTCAAAGCTCGTGCGAGCTATAAATTGCAAGATGACATTGTTTATTAGTACTTTGCGTGTAGTAGAACCCTTTCACGTATCGTACCCCGCAAAATATTAAAAATTGAAGCTGTTACTGACATTCCCGTAAGTTTCTAATGCACTGTTTAATCATTCTAGTGAAGTAACAATAATTTGATTCTATTTGTAATTCTTAAAAGCCTCGCAGAAAGTTGCATGATGCACGAGTGTCGTGGGGTGCTTAGATGCAACTGCAAATCCAGTTACTTTTCAAACACGCATTGTGAAATAAAATTTTGTCTAGCAACGGACATTGCTATATAATATTATTTCTGGCCTTGACGAATTTCAAGTTAGCTGGGAGTCGGCCGAGCGCGACAAAAACATCAACAACCTCTACCAAAGTCACTACATCGCCGAACGGTGTGCCTTAACAGTTCGGCGTTGTCCGCGACGGTGATCGCATCATTGAATATCTGTGCAGTTACAGTGGATATTATTTCGTCATTTTACGATTCCTGCATCAATTCCATCGATTACTGGACTATATGGAAGGCCCTTTAACAAGATTCTACTGCATTACACTGAGTATCTAGAGGACTGTGCTGGAAACACTTTACTCGAGTCCGAACACATCTTCCCACTGTTGAGAGATGTTTAAAAGCGTGAAGTGCTTTTGTAATCGTGTGCAATGCGATTGTAGAGTCAGTATTTATTTCGCGATAAAGTATTTCGTAGTGCACAGTGGCCCTGCGTGTTAGTAACGTGAACGCGACCGTAGAATCAGTGTTTTAACGCATTTGGAACTCATTCAGAGCACCGGTGCTCTTATTGCTTCTTCATCGCGAAATTAATACGACATATTTGTGACACGTTCTATTCGGTACTGACCCTGCAGCTGCGGGACATTGGCCTGCAGATCGAATAGCTACTGCTGAAGGGGGATGCTTGTCTGCATGGATAGCAGTGAGACTGTTGCAACGAACGGTGAGTGATACCTACTTTTTCATTCTTTCAATCTTTCTGCATGCCATCGAACAAAATGATTGCTGTAGCGAGCATAGTGACCACGAATACATACTTAGTAGGTACTCGTGAATAGTAACATTAATGCGTGTACTTCCAGATGTTTAATACGCGTAGAAACATACAATAAATAAATTTTAAATTCGCGATAGAAGTTTTAATATCGCGTTTTAAACATTCTAAACTACTTAGATTTCTTTAATTTCCCAATCATTCGGGATGCTTAATGTATCGAATACGAGTTAAATTTCTGAAGTGAACTCTTCCGTGTGAGATCTTTCAAATCTTCTCTCTTAACAGTAATTACATTCAAGTCATTAGATTCTCTTAATGAGGCGCGAATGGAAAGCATTAATTTGGTATAATAACATATAATGACAGTCATTGTTGGTACTACCTGCTCAGTATGCTCGCTACTTTTGCTTGACCGTTGCATCTGCTAAATATAAAGAGACACTAGTGGCAATATTACGAGAAATCAAAAATGCCACATTTGCCATATAATAATAAATGACAGCTACCAAAGTGGCTGCTATATAGACTTAAATTTCTTTCCCCCTTGCATTAAAATAATTTTAAGCTACTAAACCTAAAATTTTATACATCGCAGAAGAACATGTCCGCGTGCTTAGGTTCAACTAGCCATAGTTCTAGCAATAAGTCTTAGCTTAAGAACTTTAGTCGTAAAACTTTTTCCAAATTTTCAAAAATGCGCAAATCAGTGGTCGAACATGGACCAGAAATATATTTCGTAGAAATGGGTCACTTTCGTAGGTACCTCCATGTTGGTGTGCTCGGACAATTGGTAACGTTTCCCAAGCATTGCGACTTGCGAAACGGAATCAAAGACTGAAGCCTACGATCTAGGTTAAGGGCCCAGATCGAGCCAAACTTACGTTCAGTGACTTTGGTTCGGTCTCGGTAGCTAATCAGAATTTTATTCTGTTTCGGGTAGGTATTTCTTCGATGGTTTTGTATGACTCGGTGCCCTTGTCATGCATCTCATCGATCTGTTTCCATTCCCTGCTCTTATTTATGTATCTCGACGATGTTTTTGCATGCTCGTGCGTGCTCATCTATAGGTCGAAATTATCTCGATTGGCACCAACTCACTAAGTGTTTTCTTAATTTTCTTCCAGGCCGACCACATCATTACAAACATAACGTAGTTGATTGTTTGAGCTTTTCTGGTTCAGCCCTTCGCTGGGAAGAGACTTAATAAAATAACACATTTAAAAAAAAACTAGTGAAAAGTAATATTAATAGTGAAAAGTGATAGTGATAGACGCTCAAAGGGGCCACTCCTTTTTTCTATCAATCTTGAGAATCATTAAGCGCCCAATGTGGCTGCTCGAAATTTTTCTTAATGTCTGAATTGCGTGGCGCTCCATGCGGCTGCCTGGAATTTAGAGGAAATTTTTTGGAACTTGTTTAAATACAAATTGTCTGTTTCAGTAATAGTGTTTGTGATCGCCTGTAATGCGATCGTAGAGTCAGTGTTTTTGCGCAAGTAAAACTAGTCGAGAGCTCCAGTGCTCTAATAGCTTTTTCACCGCGAAAGTAGAGTCATGCACGAGTCCAACTAGAGCTGCTGGGCTGAGGGCTAAAGGGGTGCTGAGCTGAGGGATACTGAGCTAAGGGGTGCTGAGCTAAAGGGTGCTGGTCTCGGTGTTACTGGTCAGGGCTTATGAGTTTGCAGAGATGCAGTAGTCTTGATGACAGCGAACGGTTCGTCACTTTATAATTCTTTGAATGTGGGTGCACGCAATAGAACAAAATGGTTTCTGTAGAAAATGTAGCGTAGCCAGCTCTTCGATTCTGGCCGTTCCAACACAAATACGCGACAAACAGGAGCCCATTTTACATGGTCGGTATTCGTTTCGGGAGCTCTTATGCAATATTTCGCGAATATGGTCTAGGGCGTCTAGGCAGTAGCGTCATGACGTGGCTCTTTTCTAAACCACATTCACCAAATGTTGCAGAAATGTTCCTAAAACGAATGCCAATTATATGAAATGAGCCATTAACCGCTGCACATACGTGTTGGAAAGAGCAGTATCCAATGAGCCGACCATACAAGGTACTCGTAGATAGTGACATGCATGTGTCTGTCTTAAAATCAGAAAATTAAATCAATACAACAGTTGCTCGCGATTTTTACAATTCCGATTAATAATTCGTAAAATAATCGAATCGATCGAGTCGAGTAGAGTCACGTTGAAAAATTTGAAAAGGTTCCAAGTGGAACCAATCTTCCTAGCAATCTTGCAGTCTAGCAAGATCCTTTGTGATCGCGCGTAATGCGATCGTAGAGTCCCCGCTTTTTTCGCGTCCATCTACGTATTTTGCAGAGCACCGCGGCTCTTAATTAGAGTAGTACTACCGTGAATTTGGAGTCAAATTTTTGCGTATCTGTGACTTGTCCAGAGCACCGAAGCTCCAGTTGAAATTTCTTCGCAAAAGTAGAGCCACTTTTTTGCGCGTGTAAAGTTCGTCCAGAGCACCGGCGCTCTAATTGTTTTTTTATCGCGGAAGTAGAGTCAAAGTTTCGCTTAGCTTCAATTTTCAGCGTAGACTTACCAATGAGATTCTAGGCCCTAGAGAGGGCCTGTCGTGGGCCCTGAAGAAGACCCAAGACATGGGCCCTAGAGAGAGCCTAGCGCGTGGGCCCTAGAGAGGGTCCAAACGGGGGAGATTGGGCCCATGGGCCTTAGAGAAGCAGGCCCCAGAGAGGGTCTAGGGTCACCACGCTAGCTTGGAAGATAGCGATGATGACTGGGTGGACCGTATTCGCTGACCGGTGAGTCATATTTTGTACTTGCATGCGATAGTAGACACGAGTACCTTGTATTCCTGGATAGCAATCTTTGTGCGTGCAATTTTGGAAGGGTAAGCATCCTACCTAATTGCACGCAAAAAGACTTTGCCCAACGAGTCCATTCCGAGAGCAAGAAATGTAAAATAATTGAAATGGCGCGTTTAAAATACAAGAGGGCCAAATGTTGCTGCTCCTTTTTAATAAAATAACACATTTAAAAAAAAACTAGTGAAAAGTAATAGTGATATTGATAGTGATAGTGAAAAGTGATAGTGACAGAAGACATCTAAGGAAACGTAGGTTAATTTATTATACCATAAAGTATTTAAGGCCCCATGTAAAATCGCCCAGTAGTCACTGAATTTTATTAGCTTTGTTGCTCGTTTGCTGGCTCCTCATCCCCGGTGAGGAGGTGGCCGCTGCTTCCGTTTCCGGAAGCAAGCGACTGAGCATGGAATTAGTATGGGTGGATCAGTTTTTGATCCCCTGGTGTTCTTGTCGAAAGGGAAAAGTTTCCTTTTCGACAAGCGTAAGTCACCCGGGCCGATTACCCAATCTCCGCGTAAAACGGCTTGAGTCAGGTCAAGTGTTTGCTCCTGTCGAGTCGCATCGGAGCTAGAGGAATCGTATGGGACAGAAAGGTTAAAAGGCGAATGTGACATCGTTTTATTTTCATCATCTTTTCTCTTCCGTTGAACGGAATATGTTCATAAGACGATCTTTAAATTGTTACTCTAACAGAAACATTTGTAAATCGCGGGCTCCGACTCTAAAAAAATTACCTACTTTTACCTGTGCCGAATTCTAGTTTCTACCACGCGTAGCGTTACAATCTGTTTCGAGACTTGACCGGGAACGTTGCATGCGACATTAAAATGGAAAGGGGGTCTTAGGAACCCCCAAACCGGTGACAGAAAAGTACATTGGTTGATAGGTCTATCCTATACCTCGTCTGTGATTTTACCCGTGTTGAATTCTAATTCCTACCACGCGTAGCGTTACAATCTTATTTTAGACTCAATCGATAACGTTGGGTGTGACATGAAAATGGTAAAGGGGCTCGCGAGCCCCCCGAGCGTGTGACATAAAATTACATTGCGTGATGGGTCTATCCTATACCTGGTCTGTGTCTGGGGACTGAATTTAGTGGCCTCTGCTCAGGAACAGTGTTCAACTCAGGAACTACTCTGAAATGTATTCAACTGCTGAAAGGGGCGGAAGGTGCTTGCATACGTGTGACCACGGTGTAATTACACCGTGCGTGTGTAACAATATACTCGAGAACAATAAACTCGAAACAATGTATGTAATCATATCTTTATCGATTTTGGAAGTATTTCAATATTGTAAAATTATATCTGAAAAGCTATATCTATCTAGCGGCGAAACTTGTCAAATACATCGTCCGTTTCGACATGGTAACGTTACAAAATTTGTTTATATTTTCATTTACATATATCCCAAGAATATAAATAGATCTTCGACAATGTACATATATTTAAAAAAACTTCTTACACGTCTTCTATGGTAGCAACAGGTCAGACAGTTATCTTTGTTACCCGCGCAAATTGGCTATCGATTTTGAGCGAAAATGCTAATTTAATATTCGAATTACTGTGCACCATGACCATGTCAGTTCCTCGCAGTTTGTTTTTGCCATCGATACCGATAGCAAGTAGTCCGTGATCGTGATCTCGCGCGACACAATGTGGAACTATGTGCTACTCTCCACAGTGGTGCTGTTCGTGTCGTTGCTTTATCATTGCTACTTCAACAAGCCGGTTAGCGTTATCGAGCATCCGAACGCACATTACGATTACATAATCGGTAAGTGGAGTAGCGACCTTTTCGTCGGGCACAGTCGGTGACTATATAATTACCACGCGAGCTGTTAGCCGACGTGTCGACAAGGAATAACGCTTAATCCTTTGATCCGTGTGTCGACTCGGTCGATGCGGATCCGCCTGCTTGTTGTGACCTCGATGAACGCAAATCGGATTGCGAGATAAATTTCGCTTGATGCAACATCCATGTTTCATTACTGTGTTACGTGCATATAATTGCTGCTTGACTCGGGAAACTAATATTCACGAAATTCTACACCTCATACATCGAGAGCACTATTATTTCAGAAAATGATGAATTGTAAATTCGTCAGGACGGCGATGCGTTGAAATATTCAATGAACCATTTACTGCGCAAAATATCATCGAACCTACTACGTTATAATAAAGTGAACAGTCTATTTGAATCCCCATGTACTTGCTTACCCTTTTGATATTCGAGTACGATGACACTTTTCCAAATACGGAAACGAGTAATGCACTACCGTGTTTGTTAAATGGGAAGTTGGTGCCGGGACAGCAGGATGCGTGGTAGCGTCACGGCTGTCCGAGATTTCAAATGTGACGGTGTTGCTGGTCGAGGCTGGCGGTTACTTCGGATGGATATCCTCTGTGCCAATTTTGGCGCTAATGATGCAGGGGACCGAAGTCGATTGGGCCTACTCAACGGAGCCGCAAAGCTTCTCCTCCATAGGCTTTTGGAACAACGTAAATCAAAATAAATTGTCAAATTAGAAATCGGAGAACCCCCGTCATAAAAAACTCCTAAATCGTATTACCTTATCGCATCCCCCTACAAGGAGTAGGGCGTTGATAGGTTTTCATTGATGCGGCGCCGGAGTTTGGAAAGCCAGAAAAGATATTTCTAGATTGAAAATTTATTACCTCGTTTGCGATACGGCGTACTTACCAGAGGGCGCGATTAATAACAATAATTACTTTCGCCGTTATCTAATTTATATCTCTGATATTTTATCTTTCTTGTTTTCTTATATATATTTATATTTTTATCTTGGTATTACTCTCAATATCTACTGGCGCAATAAATAATTGAAGAGTCCTTGTAGAAAACACTGTAAGTGCCAAAATTGAAAATTGAAAGTTGAAGGTTGAAAATTGAAAGTTGAAAGTTGAAAATTGAAAATTAAAGGTTGAAAATTGAAGGTTGAAAATTGAAGGTTGAAAATTGAAGGTTGAAAATTGAAGGTTGAAAATTGAAGGTTGGAAATTGAATGTTGAAAATTGAAAGCTGAAAATTGAAAGTTGAAAATTGAAGGTTGAAAATTGAAAGTTGAAAATTGAAAGTTGAAAATTGATAATAGAAAATTGAAAATTGAAAATTGAATATTGAAAATTGAAAATGGAAAATTAAATATTTTTTATCGGAAAATGTTCTACGTGCCAATGGTAATACCACAGTAACTGGAATTTAATTTTTGGCACTTACGGTGTTTTCTACAAGGACTCTTCAATTATTACTACTTCACTTATTCCGATAAAATGACCAATCCCCGCAGGTACAGAACGTGCCAAGAGGCAAAGGCTTGGGCGGAAGCGGCCAGATGAATTATCTGGTGCACACGTTCGGTAGGCCGAAAGACTACGAAGAATGGCCCAGAGGATGGTCGCACGCCGATCTGCTTCCGTATTTTAAAAGAGTATCGGATATCATGAACATAATGTCCAGTCCAGAGAAGGAGTACCTGACGGAAGCATTCCTCATGGCGGAGGAGTCGTTGAAGTTAAACGGCGTGGCACTGCAGAAGGGAATGTACACGGTGAAAAAGGGATCGCGGTGGAGCACGTTCCAAGCGTACCTGCAAACCGCTTGGAACAGGAGGAACCTGCACATCTTGACGAACACGCTGGTCTCCAAAGTGAGCCATTCGTCTATTCTCGGTTCCCTTGATTTTATCAACGTCTCCGAAGCCCGGCCTCTCCTTTCTTGACTGTTCAAGGCTCCCGTTCGTTGGCTGTAGATGTTTCTTGAAACTCTTCTTCTACCGCAATACGACGCAATCTAAAACGCAGAGGAAATGCAGGCTATTTTTAATTTTAACCGCGAGGCTTTTATAACGCACGGCTTCGCGAGTCTCACCTCTGAACGCGATTTTGCGTGAATTTTCAGATACTCTTCAAAGAGGAGGCGAGCGTCGACGGGATCAAGGTGACTTACAAAGATGGATCGGTGGAGAGGATCCGCGCGAGGAAAGAGGTGATTCTTTGCGCCGGTGCTATCAATACCCCTCAATTGCTTTTACTTTCGGGAATCGGGTCGGCCGACGATCTTGACAAATTTCAGGTGATGGATCATTCAATCTTTTTGCCAAAGTAGATATTCGAGAAACGTGATTCCGCGCAGCCCATCGTTCCTCTATTCGAGCAACACGGAAACGACGATGCGAACTGAGAAGAATGTATGGTGCTTTTAGATCCCGGTCGTGAGCGATCTTCCAGGAGTGGGGAGGAATCTGTTCGACCATTTTCTGCTTCCGGTCTACGTGAACCTCGAGGCGAAGATCAGCATCACGTTGGTGAAGCTGCAAACGCTCGCCGAGGTGTTCAATTACTTTGTCTTTGGGAGAGGTAGGTGGGAAAACATTTTAACAGCTCTTTAACTAGAGTAATCTCTTTGGAACTTCAAGGGTGGTATGCGACTAACGCTGTAATGGGAATGGGTCGTGTGAACAGCAGCGGAGTGATGCTCTTTGGGATGGGTTCTACCGAAGAGAGGATATTGAAGGCCTTGTCTAACTACAGAACTGAGGTAAGCATCCGTGTACAGGGTGTATAAAAAGTTTCGTGTGAACACCGCGGCGGGATTCTACATCTTTGGATCGGTAGACAGTTGTGGGGAAAAAAGTTAGGTTTACAGCTTAGTCCTTCACCTGGAAATTGAAAGTCAACTTTTTTATTTTTGTGTGTTCTACTTATTGGGAGGATAAAAAGTGTCAAAGGGACTATGTTCCCAAAGAATATTTCAAACAATGAACGTCGAAAATGGTTTCTCTGACACTTTTTATCCTCACAGTAAAATAAAAAAAAAAAACTGGATCGAATTTTTTTACAAATGTCCACCGATTCAAAAGCACTGAATCCGTCTGTGGTGGTCTTTTCACAAAAATTTTATACACCCTGTACGACAGTCGCAATTTTAAGTTATGCAAACTTCTTCGAGGTACTCTTATAGTAATATCGAAACGGTGAACGTAATACAAAATTGCCAATCGCAGAAATTTAGGATCCTCGAACATCGATGTACAGGGTGTATAAAAAGTGATGGTCACCGCTTTCAGGGGTGAATTTACATGTCTGGATCGGTGAACACTTGTAAAAAGAACTTGTTGCAAAATTGCTTATAACATTGCAAATTAATGTGAAATTTTTTTATATTAATATACTTTGCTCGGTGAAAGGAGAAAATGTCTAAAAGGGACTAAATGTCGCAAACGCACCGTTTCCTAAATAAAGATTGATAAAGTTTTGGCATGGACGAAGTGATCTATTTATCTGATGAAACCATTTTTCCTTTCTTTTCATATGTTTGAAAAGCTTGAAAATTAGTAAAGCAATAATTTCAACACACAGAAGATACGTTCTATTAGGTTGGCTCATATGAAATTGCCGTTTCGCTAAGGGAAGTTTGAATAAAAATATTTTTAACGATCCAACCAGGCCCGGCTCGAGCCTTTTTTGGGCTCTAGGCAAACTTGGCAAATTGCGCCGTTTATTTCAGTTTTTTAATGACCTTAGCTTGCATTTTTATTCATAGCGTAAAACATATACCTATAGTGCAACTTAAAACTTAAACTTAAAACTTTGTTTTAAAAAATGCCATCAATGAAAAGTCCATTTTGCACCCTTTATACAGACGAGTCGGGACACATTCTAACTATTTTATTTATATCACTCGTTTGAGCCTCTGTGACATTCCCCAAATCTTAGACCAGCGTTAGCAATAACTGTTGCAATTTCATACGCATTAACTCAGTGCGTTGCACGCGTATAATTGAGGGGAAAAGTCCGTATAAACGCTTTCTTTTTGTATCAATTTCTAGGAATTTTTTGCAAAGACACCAATGCGCAAATCCTCTTGGAACTTTATGGGTATTTTATTTAACATCATAACAACTAAAAAAAATTATAACAGTAAAATTATGATAAATACAAAAGAAATAAATCAGTATCTTAAATAGGTTTTTTCGAGCATCTCTGATTTTTATGTGAAACAGACCAATACAATTTTTTTTCAATTTATTTGACAATTGTCAGAATATGAACCTAATATGGTGTAAAAAATTGCATATTTTAAAAATGGCGGTACTTCAAACAATTAAGTGTGATTTTCGCAAAAAATCTGCGCTTTATTGGTTTAAAAAGAGTGGTTAAAATGAATAATTTTGTTAAATATTTAGGCTCATGTTCCGAGGAATATTGTAAACTAAAAGTGTGCAAAATTTGAAGTTGATCGGTCAAATAGTTTTTGAGTTATCCCCGGCGCCAATTTTGGAAACGCGGTTACGAGAAACATGCATTTTAAAATGCGTTTTAGCTGTGCCCGACGCTCGGAGGCGCGCTGACTCACCAGGTTATAGTAACGATAGGGAGTTGAATTTCGGCCTTTAACTTTGAGAATATATTTTTGAAACGATTTAGAAGCGATATTGGAAAAATGTTTGTTTCTATTTTTCGTTTGTTTTATATGGTCTTCTCCCCTTAAATATGCAGCCTTACAGATCGATGTATCCGTCCTACAACAACAGCTCGCGGGAGGGTTTCTTGTTCCTCTCGTACTGCCTGCAACCGAAAAGTCGCGGAAGCGTTTCACTGAGGTCCACCGACATCCGGCATCCCCCAGCAATCGACCCTGCTTACCTGCAGCATTACGACGACGTGCTATGCACGCACCAGGGTAAATAAATCTCGCGTCAACTGTTGGACTCTCGCGCGACGATTCCGTCGCGGCGAGTCCCTCCGCTTCGGTATCCCCGGAGTTACCGAGGGCCAATTCCGTTGCAGCCGTGAACCTCGCGCTTCAGACGCTCGAGACGAAGAAGTTCCTTGAGCACGGGGCGAAGGTTCACCACCCCGACTTAGCAGAGTGCCAGCACCTGCTACAGGATTATCGGGACATCGAGTACACGGAGTGTGTGCTAAGAGTGGGTGGCCTAACGAGCTACCACGTGTGCGGCTCCTGCAAGATGGGCGACGACCCTGGTGCGGTTGTCGACGAAAAATTACGGTAAAGATTTTACTATCTTGTATACCTAGATCGTTCGCGATGCAATTAATTGTCTACTGAAGGAACTTACTAAATGCCTGGAACGAGAAAGAATTTGCACATCTCGGCCAACAGGTCTTTTTTCATTTCTTCTTTCATCTTTCTCCATTCCGCATTCGGAAAACTTGAATAGAATTTATAATATTTATTTCAACGAGAGTTCAGTGTTGGTTTTTGTTGGTAGTTAGAAAAGGGAGGCACGATGGTTTTAAATAGGTAGCCTTCGTATGACGCGGTACTTAATAAACAGCGCGGGTCTGAAATTTTTAGATTTTTTATCTTTCCACTTTATATATTTTTTAAAACACACGCGGCGTCGCCCGGGGTGTCACTAGTGACAAAGTGCTTTGTGTGATGGAGACTCAGAATGACGATCGTAGCAGAATTCCCATCCCAAGTCCATACGAACATGTACAGTAAACTCTCGTAGAGAGTTTAGACAGAGCTCAGGTACTCTCGCATAAACGCGATTTATTTAATGCGGCATTTTTATGGAACAGATTATTCGCGTTATACACGAGGATTTTACCTGTACGCTGCAGAATACTGTGGAAATTAGGGCTGGGACTATTTGTCGAATTTTGCGGTATTCGAATATTCGAATACTTCACACAGTTGCTCTATTATTTGGCAAATATAATTCGAATATCCAAGTATTCGAATAGTATGGTGTGAATTATATAATAAATCAAGTCCTTTAAAGGTTCATTTTTTTACAAGCTTTTATTTATTTTCAGTTGTGAGTTCGTTAGTTTGTCAAGGTGAAAATCTTGTAAAGCTAATTTTGACCCACTTTATCACACCATACTATTCGAATACTTGATGTATAATAACATTCGAATACTCAAATATTCGAAGTTTATTCGTAGCATTCGAATACTTACAAAATATTCAAATATTAAATTATTCGAATAGTCCCAGCCCTAGTAGAAAATAGGTGAGGTAATTCGTGCATGTGGGAGCCACGGAAAAAGAAATCCACGGCGCCGGGAATCGAACCCGAGCCGTCCCGCGTGGTGATCAGTCGCGTTTGCCACCACGGCTAACGCCGACTCTCGCCGGTCTGTTAGTCCGGGCTCTCCCTTATAGAACGGGGGTTCCTAATGCCACAAATACATTGAACTAAAGTTTCAATTTTAATATTGCATTGTTGCACAAGAATCTTAGAATAAATCATTTTATTTGAATTGCAGCGTGAGAGGCGTGAAAGGACTCAGAGTGATAGACGCCAGCGTCCTGCCGTCTCCAATCTCCGGCAATCCGAATTCCGTGATCGTCGCGATGGCGGAGCGGGCCAGCGACTTGATCATGGACCTCGCATCTGATTAAAACCGCGGTCGTCTTTTCCTACTACTAAAACTGGAACCAAGTATACGATTATTTAACATTTACTGGGTCCGACCAATTAAACGACTGCCTCTGCCGAATACGCACAGTGATTTCAATGTTCTATCCATCTTTGACGTTGGCAATAGCTACTCAAATCCTCGCGACAGGGGATAGGGAAGTATAAAGCATTGCGGGGAGGAATGGAAAAGATGTCGGCGTCAGATTTTTTGTAATTTATAATTAATGGTAAAGTTTTTCTTGTTTTACAGTAATCGAACAGTTATTAATAGTCTAATTAAATTTCGATTAATTTTTATACAAACAAAAAAAAGGGTGAGTTACACTCAACGGCGTAGCACGAACCCCTGCCACCTTGTTCGCGATTGGAGAATAGAAAGAAAAAAAAAAGAAGAACTCCCAACTTCCGCGTCTCATTCGCCGCTCTCTCTCTCTCTCTCTCTCTCTCTCTCTCTCTCTCTCTCTCTCTTCTTCTTTCGCGCCTCCGCGCGTCCTCCCCCGAATCATCGTAACACGTCACCGTTCCACCCCCGTTCCCGTGCGGGATCGTCGCGATGGCAGGGTTCCGACTCGTTCGATTCTTTAATCCACCACCGCGCCTGTTCCTCTTTCTCTCTCTCCCTCTCTCTCTCTCTCTCTCGCCCTCTCCCTTTCTCTCATCCGTTCACGCCGCCACACGCACACCACCCGCATTCACGCCTCTCCATTCGCCCCGTCGTTTTCCGCCCGCTTCTTCCTGCCACGCGGGGGCGCAGCTACCGCGGCGGAAACGCCGCTCAGGCACACTGGAACGGGCACTCACGCGCTTCCACTCGTACAGGCGCACACTGCTCTCCCGTATAAATAAAATAATTCTGTAATAATGCGAAGTGTCATTTTGTGTACACGAAAGAAAAAAGAAAAAAAAAAACACGCAAGCAACGGCTAGCACGCTCATTTCACGCTCCGGGGGAGGCTCTCGCCGCGCCCTCCCCTCGCCGTCAACCCCCTTTCATCACTTATCGCCTATCGTCCCCGCGCGCTTCTCGCCGCGTTCACCTCTCATAATCGTAACGTAAACTTAATCTTTCAACTTAAAAACAAAACTTGGTAACCACCGTGTCGCTCTGCGCCCGCGGCGCGAGCCACCGCCCTTCCCTCCCATCCCGGAATAAACGTAACAGGAATAATATAATCGGCTCTCGTCGAACGGACGCCCGAGGGCGGGGCGCGTGGATCGACGGTGCTCGATGGGGGGCAACGGGGATCCTTTCCTTTTCTGGAATAAAAAGTCCCGAGCGGAAGGCACTCCGTCATTTATCGAACACTGTAAAATAATCTCGCAAATAAAGCACGCTTCTTTGCTACTCAACCTGAGAGAAAAGGGGTTCGAAGGGTAACCGATTTCTGTCGATCTTCCGATCGAGCGACGCGCTAGAAACGGGATCGCTCGAAACGAAAGATCGCGGAGAAGATCGTCTCAAGTTGTAAAAAAAAAAAAAAAAAAAAAAAAAACCAGAAAGGGGAAGTGAAGAGGTGCCTTCCATCGAGCTCGGTGTTCCCCGTTTCGAGATTACCGGAATGCCCAACTGTCCTCCCCTCGACATCGATCGACGCGCTCGGATCGATCGTCGTCCTTGCGACGAGGAGGGAACTTCGAATGGCCGGCGCGCGATCCAGCGATCTACGTGTACGTAATCGCCTATCGTCCACCTCCTCCCGTTCTCGCTCTCGCTCCTTTCGTTCGTGCGTATAATATACATTTATTTATTTATTTATTTATATATCATCTCTTGTTGTTCGACGTGCTGTCGCGTTGCGGGGCGACGAGTTCGGGGCTCGCTTACCAATCTAAACAAGTACTCCCTTAATATTACATATATATATATATATTCTATCTATATATATTTCTATATATATATATATTCATTTAAATATATATATATTCATATTGAAAAAATGAGTGTACTCTTTCGTTATCAATAGGAAATATAGTTATCGATTAATTTGCAATTGCGTGTAACATAGACGCGTCCAGCGCATAGAAACATAAATAAATAAATATAAACGGATGTATTTACATATACCGGGGTTGTCTGAGTGGTTGTACAGCTTGCAAAAAGGAACGGGTGCGGGTGGGGTTGCGGAGGAGGGGAGGAACGAGTGGGGCCGGTCTGGTGAATGGAGGAGAGTGTGTCCGATATTTATATTCATTCGCGGCAGCTATAGCTTCTCGTCTTATATCTCTATATCATATATTTACGTGTATATATCGTTTGTAATTGTTGCCCGTGGTTTGGTTCTCGTTTTCTTTCGTCTTCTCTTTTGCTTGGCGTGTAAGTCGCGTAGAAAAATAATACTTCGCGGGACAGGTGAAAGGAAAACCGAGATGGAACCGTAAATACAGGCTGTTTCAGTACCGCGGAGGTGAGGCTTGATTAACTAAGCAGACTCGTTCGAAGGAACCACCCCTAGTAGAATTTAGTGTTTGCGTTTTCGCGGCCAATTAATTGGTGACTTGGAGATACCGTGGGCCAACCAGAAACGGTACTAAGGCAAGTGTCTGTGACGAATGTAGACTCTTAAAGCGATCGTTCCTTAAGGGGGGATTCTCGTGCAACAGCCCCCGAAATTTATGAATTTTTTTTTAAAAAACTATTGCATTAAACTCTTGTGGGATGTAAAGAGGCATCTTTGAACTTGTAGAATTTTTTTTGTTTATTAATTATTATGGAATCTTGTTGACCTCTTCGTCGCGGTCATCTGATTGCAAAAAGAAAAACAATATCTGAAAGTTAGATGGTTTACGCTGGGACTGAATATAAAATTTTAATTTTAGTTTTTATTTAGACTACTTTTTTTCATCGATATAAAGTAAACTTATCGAGGGGAAGGTTACTTGTTTTTCAAACAATATAATTTTTTTAATTTTTAATTTTTTTTTCTTTATAGTGGACCGATCACAGCGTAGACTATCTAACTTTAAGAAACTTCTATATTTTTTACAATCAGATGACCGTGATAGGCGCTACACATCCCGCCAACAGGAGTTACATCGTCGAAGAGGTGGGCAAGATTCCACGGTAATCAATAAATAATAAGCAGTGGCGGATTTAAGAAAAAAGGCCCAGGTGGCAAACGTGTTGAGGGGCCCTTTTTATCGGGAAAATGAAGATCTAGTTTACTAAAACGGGGTAAGTGTACAGAAACGTATGGAAAAAGAATATAGTGCTTGGATAAAATCATAATTATTTCTGAAGCCAGGGCCCTAGGGGGGGGGGGGCTTCCGACCAGGGGCTCATTTTTAGGGAAAATAAAGCGGTAGTTTACTAAAAACAGGCTCAGTGTAATAATACAGAAAAAAAATATACTTTGGATATAATCATAATTCTTTTTTAAGGATGGGGCCCTGAGGGGCCTTCATCGGTCGCCCTGTTAAATCCGCCACTGATAATACGAAGGATCGACATAAAAGAAATATTTTCTGCAAGCTTAAAAATGCCTCCTTAGGTCCCAAAAGAATTTAATCCAACAGGATCGACAGTTTCCTAAAAAAAAATTCTTAAATATCAGTTACTTTTGGGGCTGTTAGACGAGAATCCTCCCTTAAGACGTCCATCGAATTACAGTGTAATGATGACTAATTGGCGATGGGAATCGACCTGCTAATTACAGACTTTTGCTCCAAAACGTGTAAAGTGTTGAGGAAAGGATTACTCTGTGGTGTCTGTACTTGCGAAGCCTTTTGCGATTACTGTTAACTAATCAAGCTTGCACCACTGGCAGCACTGATACACCATGTATAATGTAAAAAACGGCTGCTTAACATCTGTATAAAATGCGCGCGCGCGCGCGCGTCGGTGTGTTTGTTTCTGAGGTAGAAGCGGTTTCGTATACAACTTACAATTAGAATCATCGAGTTCGTCTTAATTATCGTGGCCGGTGACGGCCACCCGTTTGTCAGTTTGTTCCGAGTACACAAGGTAAACTAAAATTGCGAACGATGGGGGATGAAGGGGGGGGGGGTGGTCCTCCTCCCTTCGGCGAGGGATCGAGACGCGACGGGGAAATGAAGAGGAAGGTGGGGAAACAGGAGGCTCGATTATGGGATCGACGCCGAACGACGTGGAAAAAACCGGTGGCGTTTCGGGGAAACTTGCGACCGAACGGATGCTCGCACTTCTTCGAATCTGTCTAAAAATTCAGCGTTGTGGAAAGCAGAAGCGGCGCAAACGAAAGCTACGAATGCAAGTAACGGATATACCTCTCGCGGAGATAAGAAAAAGAAAATAAAAGATAGCAACGTAACTTCACACAGCTCATAATTAAGATTCAAAAAGGTATAAAAAGAAGAAGATCGCCAAGCCATTAAATTGGTAGAAATGAGCTGAAGCTCTGCTTTCCTTAAAGTAAAAAAGAGCAATCAGAGAAGCAAAGGGTGCGCGCTCGGCGTGAAAGTACACAAGATCCTTTGAGCAGAATCTTAGACACCGAACAACTGAGGATTAGTAGATTACCAGGCAGAGGTTTCGAGCGCCCGTTCGCCACGCGAGGGAACCAAGGCCAAGGAAGAAACGTGTGTCAACAAGACCATGAAACGGTGAGGAGGTTCGTCGCGGTGAAGCTGCGGAGCAGGGCAATCGAAGAGGAGGTCTTAATGCGTCTGAGGGATCTAGCTGGAGTAGCAATTGCGTCGCGGTAGGATCGCTTCGAAGAGATTGGTCCGACGGTGTACGGTGAGGATGGAGTCGTGGAATTGTTGGCGAATCAAAGGAATCGCGTCTATTAAAGGACAAAAATACTCCCGGCGGTGGCGAACGACGTTAGTCTAGCGCGGGGCCTGCCCCCCCTCCCCAAATCACCGGTTAGCAGCGAGCCTGGCAATTAATCCCCGCGTTAATTAGCCCTCTCCCCGTGACACCTGCTCGCACGTGCCCTCCGAGTCTTTCCCGCTGATCGGCCGCTTCCTCTCTTCATTGCCCGATTATAATCAACGTGGACGCTAGGCGAACGGAAGAGAAGAGAGGTCTAACGAGCAGACGGTCGCAATTAACAGGGAAAAAAACGAACGGAGATGCCCGAGGTGGAGTCGCGTCGTTCGCCCGCCAGGTTCGTACGAGCTACAGCAAACTTGCGCGACACAAAGCACCGCCAGCCGCGGTACACGGTGGCCGGTGGCGAGGATAATCGATAACAGTAATTATCCACAAATGTTGCACGGTGCTAGTGAATGATAAAGAGAGATAGTGAGCGAAGATGAGAGGAATAGAGATAGAAGAAGAGAGAGAGAGAGAGAGAGAGAGAGAGAGAGAGAGAGAGAGAGAGAGAGAGAGAGAGAGAGAAAGGAAAGAAAGAATAGAATTGGTGTAACGAAGCTACACCGACGATCCCTACTATACACTCGACTATTGCATCGCTTGATTATTGATTTATGTTATTTAAATCTTACCGACTATTATACTTTGTAGTTTGTACTTGGTTTTCATATACCTGAGAAAAGGACTCGTGGCACGAGCCGCCAACGGCGACCCCCGTTATCGAATTCATTCTGACCTTCTGTTTAACTATCATCTGTGTCGTTTCCACCTTGCCCCTCGTCGATCGTCCTCCGCGATTAAAACTCGGCGACGCCCCCGCGGCGCGCTGGGGTACGGGCACCACAGTCCGTGACGCTCGGCCGGATACCGCGGGACCGTTGGCGCTTCTTCCTTTCGAACTGTGCTTATGTACAGAGATTTATAAACCATCCCTCCGCTATTCCATTCTTCTTACTGCACCCTGTATGTCGTGTGTGAGGTAGCATTTGTACTAGTGTCTGACGAAGTATTGTGATCCGTTATTGTGACGGACGGCGCCGGACGGCGTTGGATCGGCGAAGCTTCGGACTCGCCACCGCCCCTGGCAGTATAAAGTTTCTCCAGTCTTTCTGCTCAGATGCGTTACGATAAGGATATATATATATGTACAGTCTGCTTCCTACCGGCGTCGATCGTTTGCGTGGCACCGTTACTTAAGTAATTAATCGATCGCTAACAGGTCGACCTCTATCCCCCAAGATCCGCGAACAGGTGTATAGGCTCGATACGACGGAACAGAACAGCCTCTGCACAAGTGTGAACGTCCCAACAGCACTGCGACCAGTGCGAAACTATTGCGGGCCACTCGGTGAGAGCTACCAACTGTACAACCGATCCCCCGTGGCTGGGCGAGGGGAGGAGCACCGCAGGAGTAGCAAGAGAACTGCAGAGCCTAGGATGCACCAGATTTTCTTATTGAAGCTGATATGTATCTCGCGTTCGGTTGGATGCCAATGGCTGCTTAAATCGCCTGCGGTCATCTTCCCCACATCTGCTCTAACAATCGGAATGACATGCGTCGCGGAGGGGGATGAAAGTCGCCGAGCACGGTTACCATTTGGGAACTGCGGATGACGCGTATTCCCATCGGTCCGACGCGACGCGTCAGCGGGCCAGCAAACGGGACCGTGCGCCGAAGTCGAATGATCCGGCGAGCTTGGTAAATGGCGCGATCTAGATGCGATGTGTCCGATGATCCTCAGTGAAAGGTCGGTGATCGAGTCCTCCGCCATTCCCCCGGTCCCGTCACCGCGCCGTCCTCTTTCCGCTATATATTTAAAACCGTCGTCGTCGCTCATCGATCGTATTAGTGTTACGTTATACAGCGTGTATAGTAAGTTTACAAAAATCCGCAATCTATCGCGTCTTGCCGCGCTCAAATCGTTTACCCCTTAACATTAGTTTACTTTGTACTATAAGTCGCGGCGCGCCCCGACAGCAATTTCGAGGGCCGCACGCCGCCGTAATCGAAGCCCCGCAGCGCGACACTGTGAGCCCTACGGTATTACAATATTATCAATTATAATCGTAGATCGTTATTACTCCCCACTCGCCGCCGGAAGGCTCGTTAACGCCTTCCCGCTCCCCGTCGCTTTCCATCCTCCCGTATCTTCTTTTTTTGTTTATGCTTTTTTTTTCCTCACGTTAAATATGCTTATGCGTGTGCGATACATGTACTATGCGATTCATTATCAACTACGGTATAGTACTATATACTATACGATGATCAAACAGTGTAGCAGTTGCCGGTGCACACGGCGCGTGTCTCTTTAAGGTGCAGCGATAACATCGACCATACCGTCGCGAGCACGCGGCAACTCCGCTCTCCCCCAAAACAGTCCAACCACCCTCCCGTCGTCCGCATTTCCCCCACCCGCCTCTATCACCCTCGACGCTCTCTGCCCGGCCGCGCGAACTCCGTGCCCGAATACCAGCCACGGAGGCTCGCTCACCTCGATCTCTCTCTCTCTTTTTTTTTTTTACGATTTTTCACGTATCATTTTTTTTTTGTCTTCCCTCGTTCAAATCGCGGTCGGCCCGCTTACACACCGCGAGTCACGGCCGCGGGGCGCGTCGAGCGGTGCTTTCCCCCCCACCACCGTCGTCGAAACTCCAGAGACATTTTTCCTACCAACCCCCCTCCACTCTAAACCCCGCACCCACTTCACGCTAAATCGGCGGACCCGCGGTGTGAAGCTCGCCTCGCCCCCTCCCCAAGCTGTGTCACACACGACATCTATAAAGGATTTTCAATCCGTAAAACACATATTATAGAAACAACATGCAACATTTTATCCTACGCCGTGATACAATAATGGTACATACGTATGCGTACGCTCGCGCGTGGCTTCGTAACGTGGATATATGCACGCAACCGCGTACGCATTTACCGCGCCTATCCACCCCCCCCCCTCTCTCTCTCTCTCTCTCTCTCTCTCTCTCTCTCTGTCGCTCTGTGCCTTGTGTGTGTGTGTGTGTGTGTGTGTGTGGTTGTTTAAAGTGTCTCTATGCGTGTGTTTTATCCACGCGCACGCGTGCCTGAACGGTACACGCGGATAAAGAATATGGTCACACCGGGATACAGTCGGATAGTACGAAACTTAACAACGTGGAAAATTAGGCAACGTGGACCACCACCCTTTGGAAGGGTTGTTCGAATCTGACTTCACTTGCCTGTCGCTGCACGATTATTCCCTCGGGCACTTCGTTGAAAATTAATTGCACGTGGATTGTAGAGCAGAGTTGGGCAAAATGTAATCCAATTGGAACTTACAAATTACGATTAGAATGTAACTGTGTAGTTGATTACGCATTATTTTCTGTAATCGTTCATTTAGGTACCTACTTGACGAAATCAGATGGTCAACTACCTGAATTAACGTGTTACAGAAAATAACGTGTAATCAACTACACAGTTACATTTTAATCGTAATTTGTAAGTTGTAATTGGATTACGTTTTGCCGAACTCTGTTGTAAAGTGAGAAAGAAAACTGGTCACTGGAATGAAGAGAGGGAGTCGAAGGAACAAGTGGCTTTAAGACTCCACTGTTTCACTGCGAACGATCATTTTGAAGCGTTCTTCATATCCGAATTGATACTCCTGCGTAACGTATAGTGGTCTCCTTCGGTTGGTTTGTTTGAGAAGGAGAAATAGCTGAGAGAATTCGTGGTTGACGTTGAGGAAGTTTGAGGAGATCTCGATCATCCCTTTCAGAGACCGAACAGCCCCGAAACGGAGCCCCACGTGCCGCCGAGTACGAAACGAAAGGGAACAGGCGAATCAAAATAGAAGAGAGGCAAACGCGTAAGAGTGCTCGTCAGATTACTTTCACGCAACGATCCTTCTCCTCCGTCGCGAATTCCTCGACTATGCCCGTCGACGTTACCACCCCCATTCGTACCCCCTTCGATCCCGATTGCCCGTCAATCAACCCCCTACGTGTTCGCGCATACATATACACGCGTGCAGGCCCCGTCTTGCGGGACGGAGCAACCGAAAGACCCGGCTGCTTGGCCCCGGAATCCTAAATACCTTAAACGCTCGACCCTCGCAATTTCATCGCGCTCCGAACCTCAGCCGAAGAAGTACTTAAAGAAAGAGAATTTAAAGGAAAAACTAAGAAGAACAGAGAGTCCCAAAGAGTAGAGGAAACTTAACGCTAGAAATTCATTGTAAAACCTAAAGATTACTCTCCCTCTTCCGTCCCCTTGGGTTCTGCTTGGCAGAGTAGCTGACAACAGAAACGACTTAACTTAAGAAAGAAAAAAATTAGAAAACAAGACAAAAAAAGAATCAAAGAACGCGGTACCCGATCCTAGAGCTATTTACACCCTCGAACGTTCGCGCGCTGGCGCCGGAGACGGGCAAAGAATTATTTGAAATAAAAATTTGTATATAAAATTTTTATTTCAAATAATTCTTTGCCCATCTCTAACTGGCGCGTGCAATGCCTATCGCCTGCGACGTATCCCGTGTACGTTTCGTGTGCCTGTGTAACTGCGCGCGCGCGCGTGAGTGTGTGTGTGTGTGTGTCTCTGTCATCGCATACGTAAACGACACATAAAACACTTCGAATAATCCCCTTCCCGCAGCGTTTCCAAACCCTCCTCCTCCTCCCTGCGTGACTAATTTACGTCGCCTAAAGTGTCTCAAAGCCCGATCCTCCAAAGTCACTCGTACGCCCGAAAGGATCGGCGTCACCCTCGGCTAGATACACCGCCCGAAAATCATCTACCTTTACTCCTCCAGCGCCCCTGCGTGCCATCCCCTCTTTTCGAATTCCTCTCCGTATTTCCCCCGCCCTCCTCAACGCCGAATCCGATAAGCCGAGATGACCGTAGAACGCGAAATTCATCCGCGAAAGGGGCACGCGGCGCCCCTCTCCGTTCGTTTCGTCCCCCACTTTAAAACCCATCCCCACCCCGTTCCCGAGTAACGAACGTCGCGACGATACGTTTTTAGTTCCTCCATTTTGCTCCCCCCCCCCCCCCCACGTTCGCCGCGGACATGCCACCACGCAGCCCGCGAGGTTGGCTGATCTATTTGAATTTCCGTGGCCGAAAATCGGTCCAGGGATCGGACCTCGCTGCAGATTGTTTTTTTCATCAAGTAAGCACGCTCCAGCTGCTGAATCACGCGGCCCCTCTCTCTCTCTCTCTCTCTCTCCCACACTCGCGCAGGCACACTCGTACATGCACACGATTCACGGTATTTCACTGGTTTCTAGTCGTCAGTTATATATAGTTACACGTATGTAATAATGCGGCTTTGTAAAAAAACGGATCTATTATATATTATATATATATATATATATATATATATATATATATAGAATATGTAGAGTTTTATATATCACGTGTGTCGATCGATCCCGAGGGGCCCCCAAGAAGCTCGCCGGTCCCATGCGCGCCGCGAGGCCCTCGCTCGCTCCTCGCGGAAGAGTTCGCGCTGGATGTGAAGCAGCCGGGAGGGGATCGCGCAGAGCCGGCAGGGGCAGGGCGCCGGGCGCCGGAAGGGGGGGGGGGGGCTCGGGATCCGGTGGCTCCGTACCCCTTCACCGGGGTATAACAGCAGAGGAATAGTCCCGACACTAACCAGACGAGTAAGTGGCGGCTGTACGGAATGTACAGGTATATTATTGTGGTCGCTCAAGTGTTCCCTGTGCTTTGTTTTTATGCGTTACTATAAAGACAATGAGGTAGTACTGTCATACGTATCATCATTTGGCAAAACACGCGGACGAAGTCGCTCGCGATTCAAGACGTATTTATAAAGGACGAACCGAATAAGCGAACGATAATTAAAGGGATAGTCTGGGCGGATAGTTGAGGGCATGGGAGGTGAACGAGGATCGAGGGGAAACACAGCGTGGAAGGTAAATAATATCGAACGGACATATCTATCTGCGTCTACGTGTCTCTGTGACAACATATCCTACAGCTCGCGCGCGCGCGCAGTCGTTTAAATATACTAAATAATTCTCTATAGTCTATTGTCTTTGATACCTCGCGGTAGGCGTGTCGTTGTGAGATAAATCTCTTAGTTAAACGTCCTCTGTAACGAAATCATGAAGGCGGGATGATAATAACGGGACGGGGAAGTACAGGGTAGTGGTGGTGGTGGGGGGGGGGGGGGGAGTGGAGGCAGGGTTAGGGGAAAAGGGCTGAGAAAAAGAAACAGAAAGAAGTTCGTAATAAAAACGCGTCGAAATACTGCAACAAGTAATATCGTGGTGCCATCCTGACTAGGAGTATCTATATAATCTATAGGTAATGTAATAATAACTATTGCATTGATCACATCCCGCACAATCGGGGCCCAGCAATTATTCTATGCGGTTCTTGTTCGTGGGTCTGGTCTATTGGCTATTAATCCCCTTATATCTTGATCCGCGACTATTGCTTCGGACAAAAGTCCGTATTAAACATTGTAAACAGGTAACAAAGTGGTAGTGATTGTTCGCGTGACGTGACGGTCGCGCGGCGATCGTCCCCGGGCCGGCGCCGAGGCGCGCTGCCCCCCTCGACGGTGAGCGGTCTCGCCGTGCGCAAAAACCTCCGCGAGGGAACGACGCTGTTTTATAATAGAAAAGTTGCTCCCCCCCCCCCCCCCTCCCTCACGTTCGCGCCGGCCAGGGAAGAATCCGCGGTAAACCCCGCGGCCCGCCCCCTCCCCCCCCCCCCCCCCCGCCCCGTCCTAGAATCGTAGTAATAATCTCATAAATCCTTTATAAAACGGTATATCTATACAAAAGAAGAAACGAAGGGACGAAATGAATGCCTGTCGGGTATATCGGCGTGATGCACCACCTCCTCTGGATATGTCTCCGCGGATAGCCTTAAAACAGCGTCTCGTCCAGGCAGGAATGAACATGCGAAATGAAATGTATCAAACGAGGATTGCGATTCTGTACCGGAGTAGAGAAGGTCCCGCTTTTGGCACTAAAGCGTGGTAACGTGGATCCCCGGCTCAGTGGATATATATATAACCCGCGTGCCTCGACCCTAGGCACTCGGGGCGTCAACAGCAATAATAGTACCGGTTCCATCCTCCCCTGTATCGATCTGTAGTAACAGCGTTTTATGCGGCGATACGGTAAGCAGTTAATAGCCCTTAATCAAACGGTAACGTTCAACTATCGATTAATCGAGTTAAGGTAACGGCAGTAGACACTTGTTTCTTTTTTTCTCTATTACAACTATTTCGCAAACAGCGTTTGCACCGTGTTTTTTGGTCGGTTATCGTGGCGCGACCGCCTCGCTCGAGGCGATCCCCGTTCGCTCTCGCGAGGCGTCGTTCGGTGAAGAGAATAATAAGTAGAAATGAAAAACAGCGGAGATGAGATTTCTGTATAAAAGAATCTCGTTTGCGGTTAAACGATTAACCCGAGATGCGTGTGATACTTCGTTAACTTCGTCTTTTTAACCCCCCTCCCCTCAAACCCACCTATCCCCGACCCCAGTTTACTTATGCATGAATCTGCGTTTGAACGTGATTTAATCGCGCCTATGCCTGTTCGGTTTTGTTCCCGGTGTCCGCTCTCTCTCTCTCTCTGCTCCCCATTTTCTCCTCCCCCCCCCCTCCCCTTTGTCGCGCTCTTTAAACGTTATTAGTTAATAATTCTTACTTGACGTTGCACTTTCATTGACTAGTTTTGTGATTTTCAGCGTATCCGCGAGCGTGTTCATGGCGCGACGCGCGTTACTTCCACCCCCTCTTTCCCACCCTACCCATCCCTCTGGATCTCGTGCAATCGAACGTCGACGTTTTACCGAGCTTCTTCGCTATCTTCCATCGGCCCCTCCGTTCCATCCGCAGCGTCTCTGCTACATACCCCCCGCGATCCGATCGCCGGGGGCCTATTTTCCTATTTTCCGCGGTCAACGCCTGCTGTCGCATCCGAGTCCGTAGCGCGACACGGCCGTTCGAGCGAATAGAGAACGCCCAAATCCTATGGGCACAGAATTCCACGATCCGCCGAGCAGCGGGTAGAACGTTTCAATCGAAACGGAGCGCCGTCCCGCGAGCTGGATTCGCGCGTAAATCCAATCGTTCGGTCGCCCCGACTTGCAAAGACACCAAGCTGTAACGATAGTCAATCAGCAGCCGATCGGTCGCGGATCGTGGTTGCGAGGTGAACTCGAGACGATCGCGTCGTATAGTTGACTGTCTGCGAGTAGATCCAAGCGATGACCCAGCGGGTCGCAGGGATCCCTGCCCTTTGTAAGCCCCTTCTGTGTACCTTCCGAGCTGCGCGCTGTCAACCGCAGCGGAGGCCTGCTGGCGAGGGAGAGAAATCTCGCCGTCTCGGATGCGACGTGGGATTGGGGGCGCAGCGTTGACCGACGACGAAGGGTAAACGGCGAAACCTGCGACGCCTTTTTGCCCGCCGTTGCGGAATCGCTCGGTGCTACCGTTCACCTTCGCAGCCTTCCTCGCCGTACCTCTCGTGCCGCTCGCGGGTCGTCCGTGCACTCGACAGATGGCCGGGACGGCGACGGGCCACGACGGCGACGACGGGGGACGTCGTTTTACTGCGGCACCGTGTCCGACACCGAGTGGTTCGACTGCTGGAACGCCTTCATGTTCAGCTCGGTTTTGTGCTCCCGCGCGATGTGCCGTCGGACGGTGTTGTTCCGCGTGAACGTCCGCGAGCAGAACGGACACGGCACCCTGATGCCCTGATGACGTTGCCGTATGTGGGCGCGCAGGTTCGTCTCGTAGCCGTACAGTCTCTCGCAGAACGGACACTTCAGCTTCTTACCTGAAACAGAAGGAGCAAACGTACGCTAGAATCGTGGCTGGCTTTGTCGATGCAGATCGCGGTTTCGCTGGGCAGGTTAACAGATCGAGTGCTTGGGACGGGAATCAGAGGGGGGGGGGGGGGGGGTGGAGTTGACGAGGGAAATTATGGCGATCCCCAAATTCAGAAAATTATGCACCTATGTGTCCCTCCACGCGTGGCCCTCTAAGTTAGGGGAGAGTAGGGTAAAGCGGAACGGGTGGGTAAAACGGAACATCAATGTTTCTCTTACAAGGGGACCTTCAGGTTTGGCAATTTTAGAAAATTTGTACACTTTGCGTACGTGAAGATCTTCACTCGGACATTAAT
Source organism: Andrena camellia (assembly GCA_029448645.1). Classification (NCBI taxonomy): domain Eukaryota; kingdom Metazoa; phylum Arthropoda; class Insecta; order Hymenoptera; family Andrenidae; genus Andrena; species Andrena camellia. The sequence goes on from CM055677.1 coordinate 12,225,076, forward strand.
TTCTCAAAGTAGTAAGACGCGCTTTTCAGTTAAATTCAAGAAAATCTCCTTTGAAAATTCTGAGTTCCCCTATATGCAGGGTATTCCTCTAGCTATGGTCAATACTCTAGGGGATGATTATACAGGCAAAACTAAGACGAAAATCAAGAGTAACGAAATTGCGGTAAAGGCTTCGTTCTCGAGAAAATTGACTTTGAATCACACCTAAATACGCGCGCATCGTAGGCGCTGGAAGGGCACCGCTCTGGAGGGGCAAGCGCTGGAGGGACAAGCGCTGGAGGGGCAAGCGCTGGAGGGGCACGCGCTTACGATGCACGCGTATTTAGGTAAGATTCAAAGTCAATTTTCTAGAAAACGAAGCCATTACCGCAATTTCGTCACTCTTGATTTTCGTCTTATTTTTGCCTATATAATCACCTTCTAGAGTATTGACCATAAGTAGAGGAACACCCTGTACATAAGGGAACTCAGAATTTTTCAATGTCGATTTTCTCGAATTTGCCTGAAAAGCGCGTCTTACTGCTTTGGGAAATTAATGTCAAAGGGAGAACCTTCACGTACACTAAGTATCAAAATTTTCTGAAATTGCCAAACCTGAAGGTCCCCTTGTTAGATGAGAGCTGCGAATGAGTTGGTATCACGTGACGTGGGACCAGAGATGGGCAAAAAATTATTTGAAATAAAACTATCGTACCCAAATTTTTATTTCAAATAATATTTTGCCCATCTCTGCGTGGGACCAAACGGTCCTCACAGCATTTCGTGACAGACCATAGACCCGTGCTCACGTTACTTTTCCGTTAAGAGAGTTGGAGAAATTTCCGGTATCGAAGTTTCGATTTTGTGTTGTAGTTTCGACCACTTTTCTTCACTTGGATTTAGAAAATTTATAACGGCAAGAACACCGTTGGATTCTATAGTCCTTGCGCTACATTTTGACATTTTAATCAGTTCTTTAGCTCACGCCGAAGTGTAAATATTAAATGTTTACTAAATTACTGCATGCGGGGCAAGGTGGAACACTTTTCGTGGGGTAAAACGGAACACCTATTTAACCCACTTCCGCCAATCCAATTGTCTTGAAACTTTGCAGGCGTGCGTAGTTATGATGACAATACAAAATTATGAAAAAGAAAAACGGGAGGGGTGGAAAAATTACCCAGTCGTCAATAAATATAACCCATAACCAGCAAATCGAAACGACTTGATATCAGCCACTCGCGTTCTTTAGGAAAACGACAAAAAGTTGCTGCGTTCGGGTCGCTAGTCGCATCGCGATTTTGAAATTAAATATAAGATATTTGTAATGAAGTCTGAGCTGCGAAATGTAAATCCATAAATACTAAAAATTAGAAAATAAAAAATACATAAAAAACCAATTTTATGTTAAACGATTTTATTAAAAATGCACTAAAAAATAATTCTTTTCTTGTACTACAATTTCGATGGTGTTTTTTCACTTTAAATAAAATCGTGGAGCAGGATATGTCACAACAAATTCATTTCGACGCTTGATTCTGTATTAAATTGATTCATATTCTATTATGACACATCCTGCTCCACGATTTTATTTAAAGTGAAGAAAACACCATCGAAATTGTAGTACAAGAAAAGAATTATTTTTTAGCGCATTTTTAATAAAATCGTTTAACATAAATTTTTTATATATTTTCATTGCGGTGGCCCTAAAAACTCGCGCTACGTTCAACCACATCACTTCCAATTTCGCATGCAGAATCGTAATAACATTCCACGTCGATCTACAACGCCTTTTTTTATTCCGATTCCCCGTTTATTATTTATAAAGAAAATAACGTGGACTTTTCTCTTAGAAAAATCTAACTTTATCTTTTATCTCACCATTTCTTTATTTTTCAAAATCGGTGCCGTGGATCGATAGCAATTAATAAATTTTATCAATTTTTTTTACTGTTTTTGATTTCAGACATGACATACAGCTTTTTCAGGGCCACCGTGTAGCCGTCTAGAATCGAGAGAGTTTCGGATGTGTATCCATAACTTCCGGAAAACGATAGTTTTTCAACTCAAACTTTTTTTTTAAGTAGTCCATACTACTATGTAAACATAACATAAAAACGGAAAATCTTCATGAAGCCGTTGACGTGTAAAAAAATCCACGAATTGTTCACATTTTCCGACTGTTCAAACGGGTATACTCCCTTAAGCGTTTAGTGAAGAGATTGTGGAGATGCGAATAGAGTTGAATAAGTTGTTTAAATGTAGCTGGAGATTCTGGACGAGAGATACGTGGTTTTATAAGTCCCCGCGGTTGCCCGTGGATAAAGAAGATTTGCCAGAACTCCCACAGAAGACGCATCGACCGAACGGCCAAATAAGATTCTCCCACGGCGAGCGAAGAATACAAGTTGCGTAATCGACCATCTTGTTTTGCCGTTTGCGTGTCGAGATTCTCCACTGGTCCCTTCGACAAGGACGAAGGCACAGGCCATTGGCATCGAAACCAATGGCACGTGTAAAGGCCATCGAATAGCGCAACGATTTCCATCGGTCACGATCGAGTCGCGTCCATGGCGCCATTTACAAGCTTCACTATTTTCCTCTGTCCATGCGGAACGGATCATTACTTGTCCCAGAAGACAGCGTCGACGCTCTGACCGTGACTGCTTTCAATCTTTCCCGTTCCTCTAAGAATCCCACGGGGCATAGTTTACCAAAAAAACTATCGCCCGTGATTCTCCCGGTGAAATCGTGCGAAAAAATCACCGCTGCGTTCCTATCGACGTGCGAGTTGCCCTGCTGGTCACCTACTCCACAAACGCCGACTGGTAAAAATGGTTCCTCGCAGAGAATCGCAATTTCTCACGCGCGAGACTTTTCAAGTGGATGTCCGACACTTACAAGGGAAGTTAGGTAACCCGGAGTTTCGGAAAATTATGCAATTTTGTGCGCAAGTGGAGTAGTTCATTCGTAGCCATAAAACTATTCTTTTGTTGGTGCCATAGTGCCGGTTTAGGAGGGGAAAGCTCCCCTTGAAGAAATGCACAGTTTTCTTTATCGGAAAGGAGTTTGTATCTTTTCTTAATATCTACAAAATTGTGTAAAAATAATTCTCGAATCAAGGTGGTGGGGGTAACTTGAAAAGTATGGATTTTTAGAGAATTATTTTTACACAATTTTGTAGGTATAAAAAAAAGATGCAACTTTTGTTTAAACTTCTTTTCGATATCTCCCATCTGTGATTGTTATTAAGCGGTATACAGCAATTCCTCGTAATAAACCCGACGAACGGGGCTGGCGGCGGGCGTACGACGCGATGCGGAGACTATTCGGGCGAGCGAGAGAGAACGAAACAGTTGACACGAAGTTGCCGTCGACTCTTTCGTTCTCTCACTCTCACTCCATTCCAAGAAATGGTGGGGACAGTCACCGGGCGTACTACGCATGGTAAAAACGGGGCTATAACGAGGATTTACTGTATTTACTTTGTTGAAATTGGGGATTTTGGGGTCTCATGTTTTAATAATTTCTCATCGGTCTCGAGATATTCCGCGATAAAGAAAACTCTTCATATCTTTGAAGGAATCCACCCCCCAAAATCGCACTATGGTACCAAAAAAAAAAAAATAGTTTTGCCTTGCGCATGAACTACTCTACTTGCACGCAAAGTTGCATAATTTTCTGAACCTCCGCGTTGCCTACCTTCCCTTGTTAAACAAATCTGCGTACGTCCCACGGAGTTTTCCATTCCACCGTGATATCGCAATTTCCCTGTCACCGCGAGGCACTCTTATCCTCCGTGGCGGGAGATCGATCCACGGGAAACGTCCCCGACGCTCATCGTCGCCCTGCACACACGGACGGGGGCGTACGCGCGTGCGGAACCCCGCCACGGCTTTTCGGCGGACGGCGGCTAAAAATAGAGCCGGGCCATCCTAGAAAAAGTAAACGGGGCCGCGGGGCTCGATTTCGTGCAGCTGACTACGAGATTCACAAAGGATCGGTGGCGAAACAAAGGCGAATCCGTGAAGACGCTTTCTACGCGGTATCGGCGGGGAGTGGGGGGGCCCGGGCGGGGAGGAAATGTGCGAGCCCAAGACAGAAGCCGACGGAGCCGGGCGAGAAGGGCACGGCGAAACGGGAGAAAAGGGACGGAGCGCCGTGGGAGGGAGAAAAGGAGATACATGGACGGGAAGGGGGGAGTGAATGAAATGGGGAGGAAAGGAGAGAGAGAAGTAGAAGGCTCGCGAAGCGGACGGAGGAAGGCAGGTAGAGGAGAGCCCGCGGGGTAGGTACGCCCCTGAGACATGCAGAAACGCAAAACGCCGATGTCGGCTTTTAAAAGAAGCGATCGCTTCCGCGAAAGGCCGCGCCATCTGCCCTGCCTCGAAATTTTCGGATTCCGAATTTCGCGTGTATCGACGATTATCAAGGGACCCACCCATCCCCCCCCCCCCCCCCGCCCCGAATATATCAAGCAGTCAATCTGCGGCGAACAGGACCGCCCGGCGCGTTTCGTGGTTAGAGGACCGATTAAATCGAGGAGGATACTCGGGCCATCGATAGGATAAGTGCGGCTTGCAGTTGACAGATCTCTCGTGCCTGGGCCAAGGTTTCGAAAATACGCTCGGGCCTTGCTCTTTTTTCTTTCGCCGGAGAGACAGCTGATACTGTTAGGATCTGTTAGAATGTTTTCAGTTGATGCACGAGCTGGCTTCCTTTCCCTCGACTCCTTGTTAACCCATTTCCATCGGATGGCGGATAAGTCGTTGGCGAATTTTCCTGGATTCTTCTGCCAAAGTATGTAACATATTGTCGCAGCGAAAATGTCTCTGCACCCTCCTTCTTTTGCTCTAACAATGCGATGCAAATGTTCAAGCACTATGTGGAATTTTATACCGGGTATCTGGCTTGAATATTTGAATATTTCATCGTCGTTTAGATCCAAGGCACTTGTGCTTAGTTGATGCCGCGCTCCAGGGTGGTTGCACCCCTGCGACAGCGGACACTGGGGGAACAGCGTACTGATGTACCCTGAAGATAAGCGTGGAAATTCAGGGTAAATAGCTCCTTAGTTGCTTGCAACCCTACTTCTTTTTATCCAACAACCCCTGTACACTGCAATTAAGAACTACCCCACTGTTTCGCTCTCTCGCCTTGTGCCTGCTTCAGTTTTCACATTTAACCGCCCCCATCTTCTAGTGTAGGAAATAAAACTATATTAAATTGCGAGACGCTGTCGGCTGTTGGATGATTTGAGGCATTCAGAGCAAAAACGGACTAACACACATTTTCTGCGAAATTGAGTTAGTAGCAATAATGTATTCCAATAGGCTGTACTAATCATATAAAATAGGAAAAATTAATTTTTTCAATGTGGGTCAGAATGTTTCTTTTGGTAACAGGCTTTAAAAGTAACTGATATTTATGATTTTTTGTTAAAAAAAACTATTGTTAATATTGGGATACAAGGAGGCATTTTTAAACTTGCAGAATTTTTTTATGTCGATCCTTATTATTGTTTATTAATTATTATGGAACCTTGTTGACCTCTTCGCCACCGTCATCTGATTGCAAAAAGAAAAAGAAAATCTTGAAGTTAGATGGTCTACGCTGTGACAGAATATAAAATTTTAATTTTACTTTTTATTTATAATACTTTTTCGTCGATATAAACTAAATTTATCGAGGGGAAAGTTACTTTTTTTTCCAACACTATAACTTTTTCAATTTTTCATTTTCTTTCTTTAAATTAAACTATCTAACTTTAAGAAACTTTTCTTTTTCTTTGCAACTGGATGACTGTGAGGTGCTACACGTACCGCCAACAGGAGTTACATCGTCGCAGAGGTTGACAAGATTCCACAATAATTACTAACAAGGGAACATCCCGAACCAGAAAATTCAAAATAATCTGAAACTTTGTGATTATGTAGGGGATTTCCTCCTGATTGCAACGCAATTTTTCTTTGCTGCCCAAATTCACTCTAAGAGGGTGAAATTGATCCCTGAAAATCTGGTTATTTTCCAATTTTGTGTTATAATTCGTGAACTGTAAAATAATTTTTTTACCAAATGATGGATCTAATTAAAAGACGTAACTTTTGCCTTGAAACTTTGTGTCTATATTTTACAGTTCGCGAGTTATAACACAAAATCGGAAAATAGCCCAATATTCAGGGGTTAATTTCACCCCCTTTGAGTGAATTTGGACCGCAAACAAAAATTGCGTTGTAATCAGAAGGAAATCCCCTACATATTCACAAAGTTTCAGAATTTCTTGAATCTTCGGGTTCGGGATCGTCCCTTATAAGTCGAACCTCGATAACACGAAAACCTCTGTAAGTCGAAAATTTTCTTCATTCCCTCCCGCTCCGGTGTAAACACTTCTACAACTCGAAATAAAACTTCCTTAACTCGAACTATATTTTGCACATTAAATTATGTTTTTCACCTCTACAACTTGAATTTAGAAGAACTCCGACCTCTACAAGTCGAAGTTTACTTCTACACATGTATTACGAAATTTCGTAGAAAGATCTCGAAATATTGAGGAAAATGTTTTCTTTGCATTACTCACGATTGAAAATGCTATTGGATTTACAATACACTGAAAGACTAGCACAAAGCAAAATCACAATTTTTTTTAATATGTAATAAAGAGTAATATTTCGAACATAAAATGTGTCTTACAATTATTTTTATATATGTATTTTATTATAGGTATATAATAAACAAATGACCTTCAAAACTTAAATTTCTCTTGCTTTACAGCTTCACAAGTCGAAAGATTAACAGTCGTGCAAAGCCTCTATAAGTCGAATTTTCGTTTGTTGAAACTCTCTTACTCGAAAACTCGATAAGCCGAAAACCTCTATAATTCCAAGATTTTTTCCCTTCCCTTGAGATTCCATTTATCGAGGTTCGACTGTAATAAAAACCATGGACATAGGACAAATATTTCCTGCAAATTTAAAGATGCCCCCTTCTATCCCAAAGCAATTCATAAATATCAGTTACATCATTTATATATCGAGCACATAATTTTAATCTGCCGGCCTAAACGGGGAGGCGATTGCAACAGACGCAGTAGTAACGGCAAGCCAGCAAGACGCGAAGTAGTATGAGACAAGAGGCGATATTTCTGGATGGCCTGGACGGCAGATACATAATTCGTCGGCGAATACGCAGCGATAATCAGGCCTACGCGAAACTGATGCTGCAACAAAAAAAGAACCCGCGGCATACGCTGGACGCGCAGTATATTTATTGGATTACATAACGTTACGTGTGCGGCACCGTTCTCGATCAATAGCAACGCGTCATTTATACGTCCGATTCGACGATTATTTTCGTAGAGGGTGCAACCGGGAGAAGCAGCGCTTCCTCGTGTAAAACCGCCGCGGAATGCGCGATAAAATCTTCCTACGACGGTGCATCTTTCGAGAATACCTATTTCCAGCCAAGAAGATAATCGGCCCCCAGTACACGTACCTATATCGAGTTCGTAAAAGGTGACCTTCGCACGTGTTCCCCGAATAATAATATTACAACGCCTTAATAAGATAAATGACCCCATCAGAGGCTCCGTCCCTCCCTGTCTATCGCAGTTTTTTTTTTTTCATTCCCGATATTATATATAAAAATAATGCCGCCCCGCTGAAATTCTCGAAAACTTCCAGTTCCGTCGCGAACGAAGTCGACGATTCTTCGAAACGAGTTATAGCTTTCGTTATAATAACGCGTTTCTATTTCGGCGCTGCTCGGGGAAGATGTATTACAACTCCGTGTATTATTCTCAGTGAATCCAGTTTGTTCAATACCCATTACTCTCGCGCCGAAGCTGTTAGTTATTGCCATTTCTAAGTGAACCTGAGGACCGACGAAAGAGAGCTACCATATCAACGCCGTGACCCGATCGTGCGATCGCGTTTTCGTCGATCCCGCGGGCAGAGAGGGAGGTGGGGGCGCGCGGCGTAAGAAACACGGTCTTGTGAGTCGACGGAAAATACGAAATTCCTGATTCGGCCTTCGATACCCGTACGCGCTCCAGCGAAGGAACCACGGAGGCGAGGAAATCCCGCAAGCAGCGGCGCTTCCACTCGGCGCCCTATCCGTGGAGGGGAAAATGGAAAGGTTCGGTTACGAGACGCAGCATCCACCCAAGGTCTCTTTCCCCACTCGGCGCGCGTAGGTCTGACCCTTTTTCCCTCTTCAGCTGAACGGATCGGAACAAACGAATAACATAAAGACACCCACGATACAGCCCTACCACAACCCGCGAAGGTTCCCTCCGATCGATCCCTGGATATCGCCAATCTTATCGGCGGAATGTTTACCCCTCCCCCCGCCGCCCCCCCCCCCGTTCCTCTATCATCCTCGGAACCGTTCCTTCGAATTACGCAATATCGGCGTGTCCTCCTCTCGGCGGTCCGCCTGGGTGTAGGCGATAGCTTAACGAAGGGGAAAATGAGAACGATAGGGGGTGTGAGAAAGTTACGGCGATGTCGCGGATTGATGGATAAGTGGCGGCTGGATGTAGCTTTCAATATTCCAGCCGCACGTGATAAGCACATCACGGGGAGTAGTTAATCGGGGCCTGATAGGATTGGAATTCGAGGCAGATGCATCCGGTGCACCTGGCTGTTCGATCGATTTAACGGGGTAGATTAGATTACCGAGTTAACCTGCTCAGATTCTCGAATTACGATATGCCCCGAGGCTCTCGGTGGATTGTTTCTCTCATTAGCGATCACTTTGCGTTCTGTTATACCTACTAGTTTTATTACTCGAGGATATTATATCATCTGCTCTCTCTCACCCCCGTCGCTGATCCCGCTACGATTCCCCGTAAGCAATCGTGAAACTTGTCAAGTTGAAGTTCACTTGACAAAACATTCACCTCTTCTGTGCACTGTGGCGCCTTTTCACGTTCGTATGGAAATTCTGGAAACAAGGAGGTTTGAGGATTTGGCGCTTCTAGGCTAACAAGTCTGCCCCGCCGCCCTTTCCGTGAAATATCATCGAATATTTTAATTTAAAAGAGTTGAGACAGTTTTAGAATTAATTCAATACGACAACTCACGTGTGAGCTATTGCTTATTTCTAACTCGCTACACGAGGAAAGGGGAATTGTTTTTAAAGCTGTTTCAAGCCTCTGTGTTTAAAGATCACTTAATGATAAAATCCTCGCGAGTTAAAAGCATTTTGCTACCCTTTTTAATTTCTCTCGCCCCAAAATTCGCCGCCCTACTGTGTACGAACGCGTGCAAGTAAAACGGTCTTTACTAACAGCAGTCGCTCGGTAAGCTGTGACCGACTCGAAGGAGCAAAATGTGTTTGACGAAAGTCAGTTCGATATTTTCCGGTGAACCGCGGTCCGCGATTGGAGGCGGGCGAGCAACCAGCCAACTGGCGGGCATAGTTTAAAGAGGCGCTCGCGGGCCGATGACATAACTCTTTTCCCGCAGAGCCGAAAAATAAAGAGCGCTTTCCGCGGGCACACGTGCTCTCCGGATAAAAAGAGTCTCCGCCTGGTCTCGTGGGAAATCTACAAATCTGCGGCGCAGCCGGGGCGGTCGATCCTCAACGGGGGGAAGCATACCCCGCGGAACGACGCGCGGCGGTGTCGGAACGGAACGCTTGGTACATACATTCTTCCACGCGAGGCTCGTGATCGCAGGAGGGAGTCGGATGGACGCACGGGAGCGTAGGAGCGTGGATCGCGAGTCCTTGACACATTTCGTTCGGTGGCGCCAAATTGGTCGTCGGTCGGGCGGCAGGCTGGCCGGCGAGCTCCGAACCAACGAGGAAACAAAGGAATCGTGCCGACGAAAAGTGGCGGGGGAGGGAATTATTTCAACCATGGGAAAATTTGTGGGGCGGGAGGGACGCTAGTAAACATGTACTAAGTAGTCAATAAACCACATATGGATCTAGAAGTGTACTCGAATTAAATTTTGTTCGGATAATGTCCAACTCTGCTTGTAGGATAATAATTTACGTATTAGATATAAGCCACCATCAACCGAAGTGAACTTTCCATGGGAGTATTCCACAGATTCCCCGAAGCCTTCAAAGACCCTACGGTTCTTACTTCTAATTCATTTAACGAAGTATGGTTGTCTCATTTTTTTATTTTGATTTTTTCACGGGTTATAGCTGCAGGGAAGTTCATTCAGACTTAGTTTAATATAAACTACGTACGTCCGAGTTCATAAAAAAAATTGGTCCCGTGGATTTTGTGAATCAGATTAGGGGCCGTCCTTAAATTACGTAAGAGTAATTTTGGCGAATTCTTAGCCCCTCCCTACCCCCAGTATAAGAATACGTAAGATTTGATATTCCAACCCTCTCCTAACGTAATATTTTTTACACTTAATTTTTTCAGTTATTAAAATTCTTTTAAAGGTTTATACACAGTGGCGGACGAACGAAAGTTTACCCATTTTCAAAATCGCGTAACTTTTTTTAGAATTTGTCCGAATGACTTGAGTTTTTTTTTATGAAGTTAGGATTAGTTTGCTAAGTGTCGCGTTTCGTCGTTTTGAAAAAGATTGTAATTGGTCGGAATAGCGAAAAAAAATAGTAAAGGTCGTTTTTCCAACTTTTTCTTCTAAACGCTTCACTGAGCAAACTAATCCTAGCTTCTCAAAAAAAAACTCAAGTCGTTTGGACGAATTATAAAAAAGTTATCCGATTTTAAAGGGTGTACACTTTCTTTCGTCCGCCACTGTAATGCATTTAACTCGGTTTCGGGAAATTTAAACTAAGACTACTTTTCTGGAACATTAATGATAGAATTTGTATTTATTGAAAATTAGGTTAAAAAATACTACGTAAGACGCTACCTGACCCCCCCCCCCCCAAAAAAAAGCCTTACGTAATTTAAGGATGACCCCTCAGAAGCTAATTCACATTATTTGCTGGAACTATTTTGCGACAATATACTCCGGGGTACGGTTGGTAGGCACAGTATCTGGGGCTGATTGTCACAAATTTAGGTAGCTAAGTTTATTAATAAAAAGCCGATTCAATTAAGGAAGTAATATCATTTTCTTATTCTAATTATAAATGCTATAGTCTTGAACACAAAATTAAACTTGGAAGCATTATTTGACAAACAGTTTACAACTTTATCATTGAACCCCGACTTCTCTGGATTCGCTTTCTGAATACAGAGACAAGCGCACAAGGCAAAAGTCGTCTTCATTTTCTTTTCAATTGTTGATACTTTTCTCTTCTTTTTTATTTTTTTCTTTAGCGTCTAAAATAACTCGTTTTGCTTTGTCCTTCTTTCTAGATGTTCTGCGACAACTTGACCCAAACCGTTAAACAATCCCACCTCTCTACTCATGTATTAAAATGTTTTAAAAAATACAAAAAAATCATTACAGTAAGTTAGAGAAAACTCTAAACTATGAGAATAATGCAACAGTGTTATAGTCAATACTAAGAAATAACCTATACTTACTTCATAGAAAATACGGCGTAGGGTGACCTGTCCAGTGAATGAACACCCTCCAGTGAATAAACGTTGCTCATATAATACGAAAAATTAACGCCTATCGCGCTGAAACTTACACCGAAATTTAGAGTGGAAACCCACCGATGTCTCGCAAAAGCCTTTTTCTTTTTTACTTATAACCAATACGGCATTAATTCCGTTTATTCACAAGTCGTTCTCGTGGGCATCCCACAAGTTCAAAGAAAGTCTTGTTACGTGACATCTACAATTTGTATTTTGAGGTGCGTTTAATGGTCCTATGATAAAATTGTTGTTATAATTACATTGTTTAGATGTTCCTTTAACGAAAAGTACTGTATGAAATAACGGATTTATAAGAATTTGTCGAGTTTGTTAAGTGTTCATGCATTGGATGGGAGATACCAGTGAATACCAATGAACGGCTGTTCATTCACTGGACATTTCTTACTTTCCAAAAGTCGCAGGTCGTACATAAATCATCAGTTAGGTGAAAATGTTTATTATTTGTTTGAAAAACACCATCCACATTGTTTTACCACCCTTAAAACTTTCACTTCAGCCTCCAAGGTTTTTTTAAAACCAAAATTCGTATTCCAGGGTTTCTCAAAATGTAGAAAGCGAATATGAACTGTATTTTGTAGAGAAAAATTGTTTACAACCACGTTATTTAGAATGAATTACACATTTTAGCTCCTGACATCACTATTTTTGAAGATAGAATTATTTTAATTATGTATAAAAATTATGCAGAGCTGCAAATATTTGCAGCTATAACTTGCGAATATGTACTCTATAAAGCAAATAGAACAAAACAGCACAAAAAATTTCAGGTTCCATAAGGTTCCCGGGTCTCTAGAGCTTTTCCAACGAAAGCTATTGAAAAATTCCATCATTTTTATGATTATATTTTAATTCATATTCGTTGGATATTAAAATACTCATGGCTGAAGCTTGATTCACTACTTACTTGTACCAGTGCAATCGATTATTCAAAATACTAGCAATTTAAATCGCGATATAATTGAGCATTTCTGATATATAGCTGATACTGACGCATTCTAACAATCGGTTACTAAGCGGCTACTAAACTTTATGAAATAAGTATAAAGTTCCATACCATATCATTCCGATATCTCTGACTCAGTAGCTTGTGGTATGACCAAGATTCATTCATTTTGGATGGTCATGATTTTGGACTTTTGTAGGGGCAAAATATTTTTTTATTATTCATGACTTCTAATAGTGGGCGAAAGTTGCCTTTTATAATGATGTTTAAGCTGCCAAACTTTGAACGTCATCAACAAATTTTTTGAGGTGCCGCAAGCTTTTAAAAAATGAATATTTCAGTAAATATTAATTAGTAAATATCTCAGTAAATATTAATATTTGAAGGGCTTGGCGGCACCTCAAAAAATTTGTTGATGACGTTCAAACTGTGGCAGCTTAAATACCATTATAAAAAGCAACTTTTGCCCACTATTAGAAGTCATGAATAATAAAAAAATATTTTGCCCCTATATTTCGTTCCACCCTAGTCTTTATGCGACTCCGCAGCGAATTTAGTATTATGGGGGAGGGAGGCAGAGATATGATTACGCGTATGGATTATTAGTACATTCCTATTGTTTATAGTTTCTTTGTTACAGCTGTTGTGACAACCATACCCGGTCTCCCCCACCCCACGAACGTCCCCAAAGTTTGGTCCGAACTTATTCCGTCACATTGTATAACTGAAGTTATCTAGTGGATGCAGAGGTCCGCCCGGGATGAGCGTAGAACGGAAAGGAGAGTCCTCCTCGGACTCGGGGGCAAGGAAAATCAATGTCAGGCAGCCTGTGCGCTGCAAGTGAAAGTCAAGGGAGCTGGGTCCACCCTCCTCTTCCTTAGAGCTCTGGTCGATCCCGTGCTGCAAGGGACGCCAACCCTCCCGTACCCCCTCGGAAGCCAGAGGAAACCATAACCTGCACAACGGTCCACTTCCGAGGCCTCGTTGAATCGGAATATGTCTATCGGCCTCCCTCTAAGTCGCTGTTGCCCGCGAGTTTCCTTGATACCTCGGCGCTCGCGCCTGTGTTTTGACACCTCACTTTCGGTTTCACCGAGCGACGGCGCGTTAAAGGCGACGCGCCGGCGTTCCTCCGCGTTGAATTATTTATGGCGATCGGCGATTTCGACGCGTGGCATAACAGGCACCGAATTCGGGAAATCGTTTCACTCCGCTCCCTAGGGGAGGAAGTCACCGCGAGCCCAAGGTCGAGTTCACCGTTCCACTGGCGCTCGCTTCCTGCCCGGCGATAGCGTTCGATTCTGTTACTTCCTCCGCGAGTTATCGGGTACGTAACGCGATACCGTGGGCCTATTAAAGATCCCAGATAACCATAGGGCCCGACAGTCGTTCAACGAAATCTTTAATGCGTAATTTCCATCGATGCCTAATTGAATTCACCGAATCGTACGATGACCTAGATATCGCGCAATAATACATCGCTCGACGCGATAATGCAGACACGTGGGGCCGCTCCAATTGTTATCTCCACGTCGCGAGAATGATGTGTACCGATGCCTGACGCGAGCGAAACTCCGTTCGCGAGAATCCGGGTGACCGAAAGTCCGGCGATTTTGAAACACATAAAAAAAAGCCGCGAGTAAAGGAACTCCACTTCGCCGCGGGGATTCTATAATCTTCGTTGCGAAGCGTTCGCCGGGCGTCAAACTCCAAGTGACGCGTCTCGGATAACCGAGTTCAACGTCGATAAATTATTGCTTTCGGGAAAGAGCGCCAGCGGTGCAGCGGGAATTTCGGGAGATGGCTCGACCCCCGAGAAAAGCAAAAAAAAGAGGAAAGGAATATGGGTTGCGGTGCGAGGAGACAGAGAGTCGTCGAAGGCTCCCCGGCACTCCTCGAGCGGCACACAGAGAGGCAGAAGCGTTCTGCACGTATACAGGCCAATGCGCGATGTGTGCTCGCTCGGCCCCCTCTCCGCGCGTAGTGGCGCGGCGCACACGAACGGCCGGGGCCGCACGCACGCAAACCTTGCGCGTTCACGAACTTTTGGCGGCACGTGCACTCACACAGCCGGAGCGCCCGGCTGCCTGCCTGCAACACGCGCACGCCGCTGTCCGTGCACGCACGCATTCGTTTATTGATTGGTGCGTGCCGCTGTAGGCTCGGCTCCACGAAATTCGGCACCCCAACGTCGTGCCCGGGAAATTCTCGGTGCATTCCGCACTCCGAGCCAGCTAAATATCTTATTCCAACGACGCCGGGCGAAATAATTCAAGCGGAGGCTTTGTTCGGGGCGAGTCGATCGATATTTTTGCGAGCTAGCTGGCGAAAATAACATTCGACATGGAATTATTCGGTATAGGTTTTTCGGTTGCGACGCGTGAGTTATTCTGCGAATGAGACGTGTGAATTGGGGATGAATGTTCACTTTTCAGCAATGAATAGCGTTTCATTTGGATCTCGCTCTATTGGGCAGTTGCGCAAATAAGGTAAACGAAACTTTTCACCCTGCAATGCCCGGATCCCGTTCGAATTGGAAGCCCGTCGAAATTCCTGCCGAAGGGACCGAAAATTATGGGTTCCCCTTCCTCCCCGAGTAGTTTGAATTTGAACGGCGAGGAAATGATCCCCTAGAGATAATTTAATTTACTTCGCTGGAAAATGATTGATGCTTGAAAGAAGTTGTTAACCGCGACTGTTCCCGAGGTATACGTGGGTGGTACAAGAAGACACCGAAATACCGTAACGATTAGATAAGTAGCTACATGCCGGGAAAAGTTGAAACGCATCGATCCGCAATATTATCGAGTCAACAGGACGGCCGCAAACGTAATTAACGAATACGTCTCGACTCCCCCTCGCCCTCGCTTCACTACGAATGAAAGCCGATAACGCGGTGTTTTGTTACAGATAACTCTCGAGCGGATCATGCGTATCTCTCCCCTCCTGACGCACAGAAATACGTCGAGTTCGACCGACATTGCGGAATCGCGAGCGCTGCAGTAAATCTGCACCCACGCCTGGCTGTCGCCCAGCTCTACCCACCCTGCCCACACCCCCTAGCCCAAAAATATACGCGCCGGTGTCCCGCGAACCGGTGGCGTTATCTCGCGGTCGTGTTTCGAGTCTCGCGCGCTGCCACGCGCCTCCCTTGGGAGGACGATGCAGCAATGATAACGGCGGACTCGAGTTATTTGTTCGCGTTGGGCGAAGCAAGCCCACGCGGGAATCGCGCGATCGGCGACAATTTGAAAGTGAATTTTCATAGATCCTCCGTTCACGTGTACCTATACGATTTTTCTGTGCAATCTCTAGTCGTGTAACTTGGCGCGGGATGCCACGGCAGCGTTTCACGGCGCGCAGGCCACCGTGGGGAAAGAACGAGAGGGCTCGCGTTAAGAGAGATAGATACAGGAAGGGAAAGGACACCGAGGGAGGGCAAGCCACTGCAAGAGGAAGGGCGGGAGCGAGGGTTGAGGATTTCCAGCGACGATAGGGTTACGCATTGTGCGTAGGAGGGTAGCGCCGGGTTGGCACGCCAGTCCGTTGTTTTATTCGTACTTGTCAGAGCGAGAAGCATAGTAATAAAGCTCCTGGAGGGGTCGAGATATACATACTCTGGTCGCTTTGTGATAGGGCGCCGTAGCACGCGAATACTCGAAATTAAAATTAAAATACTCCGTCGTGAAATCGCGGGCTACGTGTAATATAAATAATTCCACGCCACGAGATAAGGCGCCCAGAGGGTCACTAAAGCGCTCTCCAAGTTTTATCGCGAACAAAATTGCACTGCTCGTGGTATTAGCTTAGGTATTCTAGGTCCTCGGTTGTTTTGAAAGGAGCAATGATTGTATTACTGAAAATCAGCATGGGTATATTGAGGCCTAATATGAAGCCTGTGCTGCTTTATTTCGTAATCAACCGTGTGTTGTTTTTTTTTTTCTTCACAGAAGAAATAAGTTTCCCAGGTTAACCCAGTGTTTTATCTGTGTATTTGTATAATTTTCCTTCTTATTTTATTATGACGGAACCGATTCTTTTTTAAAGAATACGTATCTTACTTTTAAAACGTGTATCGAATTTTAATAAAAGTGTGCTCAGTCGAGGGTTATTATTTTCTTAAGGATGTATTGAGGGCGTACAATAAGGAAGCGTGGAGTAATTGCGAACACCTAAGCAAAAAGCAAACAAAACGAAAAGTATGTGAGAAATGAATTTGTTTATTATTTACAAACATACTTAAACTATTCGTCTATAAAGTACTGTGGCAAATTTTTGAAAAATTATAATAAAAATCAACTTTATAGTGAAAAAGCAAAACCCTTGGTGTTCGTGATTATTCGACTGCCGTGGGGTAATCACGAACAGAGTGCTAAATATCGCAGAAGTCGCACAGAAAGCGCAGCTTCCATGGTCAACCCATAAAAAATGCTGTTACAACCTATACCTACGGTATTTTTCAAATTCATCTTCTTGTGTATTAGAAAAAAAATTGCAATTGGTCGGAATATCGAAAAAAATAGTAAAGGTCGTTTTTTAAATTTTTTTTCTGAATCTGTAATGAAAATTCAAAAATCCCATTTGTAGATTAAAGTAAGTTTTATACACGCTGAAAATTTCATCAAAATCGGTTACCGTTGCTAATGTCGAAGGTTCGAGATTACCCCATCCGAGTTGTTCGTCAATACATCAAAAAATAAAAAAGAATTTATTTCAGAGGTTAGAATCATGATTCAAGCAACGCCTTGGACACAAAATGTTGGTAAAAAAGTGCTTTATTTCAACTTAAAAAAAAAACAATTGTATCATTAATTCAACAGTAATTGCATGCAATTGAAAATGGACAAAATATTACTTGAAACATGATGAAAATAATAAATTGTGTTTATCTTGAATAGCATGAGCGTTCTGTATTTATTACTTTCTGCCCGGCGTTGGATACGACTTAAACTATTAGCTAACGGAGAGGGAACATCGTTTTTATTTATTAAAACACTGTAACATCGTATTCGCGATTACCCCGCGTTCGTGTTTACCCCACTTCTCCCTTATTAGACAAAAGTATATGAAAGTTGAAATATTTGAATATCTACGTCTTATGCATAGTAAATCTACATATAAGGAACTCGAACGACAGTTGGAGTCTTATTTTTACCCTTAGAAAGGTATTTTTCACTTTACAAATGCTTTTGCAAGTATTATTTGCTAAACTTTTGGCGGTGAAAAAATGCCCTGAATTCACAATTTTCTCAAGTTATAATTTATTTCTTTAAAACGGTGTAGTGGAAATAATTGAAACGCGGCAGACATTTTCATCTACCCATATACTACATGTGAAAAAAAATTGTAAACATTGGTAGCATTTCTTCAACATTTTTTCAGCTATTTTATCTGTCAAGATCGTCTCTTTCCGTGTAAAATCAGTGAAAATTAAAATCGTTATAACTCAGCAACCGTTTAGTGAATTCGTTTAAAATTTTTGGAGCACATCAGGAAGATTAAAAAGAACTATCTCACAAATATTCATCAACTTGGTACCATTTTGAAGATAGGTCCGATATATCCTTAACGGATCTCCCTACCTTCACGGTCCGAAAACAATGCGATAGTTGGGATTTTTTTTAAGAGAAGCCCTCAAATTATATTAATTAAAAACTTTATTCCTATATTTGTACATATTTATACAACATTTTAAAAATAAAAATCAATTAAAACAAAACGCTACCTAAAACTTTAAACGCGTTTTTCTCCAAACGATGTTTTTCGAATTAGTTAGCATGATATCTAAAAAATCAATCACCCGATTTACTTCAAACTTGGTATATATCTTCAGTAGATGTACCATTCTCGTTGGTACTAAAACTACGTCGAATTTTGCAAAATTAGACTTCTTTGCAGAAATCGAAATTTCCTATTTTAGACGCTGCCATTTTTTTACTTTTTAGTTGTTCTCATTTAATCTAAGTAGTTCAGACGATAGCCACACTCATACAGATTACACAAATTTTTGACATTTCTATTTCAGACAACTACAACGGCTGATTTAATGCTAACAATGTGCATATGATTTTTGTAAGGCGCTCGATTTGAAGCACTATAACTCCGAATATAACCACTATTTTTGCATACAACATTTTTTTTCATATTCTCTAAAGATTGACAAATGAAGCCACAAAGCTGGAAGTAAATACATTTAATGGTTTCGTTTTAAAAAATTCCCAAAGTTCGCATCATTGTTTGCCCGTCGAGGTAAGAAAACCCCTCAAGAAATGGGTCCCATAGTAAGCGACGTTACCCTCCTTGTCCTTGCCAATTAATTAGGGAGCTTCCACCAAAGTGTCCATGCACTCAATCAAGTCCACGCTCTCGATAGAAACGTGGTACGAACGAGCAAGCGTGCGCTTCGGTCAGGTATCCATCGTCTACCATTATCGTGGGCCCTCTGATGGTGTTATCAGGAAATATTTCGTGACCCGAATTCGCCACTGCACGAGACCCACTCTCCATCCTATCAGGCGGTCTAACGGTTACCAGCGCGACGGTGCGTGAGCGAGGGCCGGCTGCGCAATACTTGCTCGCGTGCGTAGAAACAATACCTACGTGCAACGGAGCCACGCGTGCGAATAAAAAAAAAAAAAACTACGAGTAGTTAATTCACGGGCCGGCCCGATCATCGCGCAGATGTAGGTAAACGAAAGATTATGCGTTATCGCTCGGCCAATCGAATGATTAGGAACCCCCCCCCCCTCCTGCTGTCCGTATTCGCCCTCCCGCGATAGATATACCTGCAATCATTGCAATCTGCGCGGCTCCGATAATACACGTGGCATATCTGCACAATATCGGCTGATTCATTCGCTGATTTCTGTATTGTACCGAGGCTAATGCTTCGCACGAGTTTGACCGGTGCATTCTTAACCCCTTAACGCAGTTTTTTTTTAAAAAAAAACAGGCCAAAAAAATCAATTTTTTTTTATGTAAAAAGAAACAATTTAGAACATTGTCTTGGCAAAAAAATTAAAAAAAATACAAAAATAATCAAAATTGTTAAATACAACGCCGCTCGAATTATCTCGAGTGTGCACAGTTTGGCCTGTTTAGCGCGCGCGAATTAACTCGGGCGTACAAGTTAAGCGGTTAAACAGCTTTATTGTGCACCGACGTCAATTTTTCCTATCGCTGCACTGTCAATGGATCCGCGAATTAATTTCTTAAGCTCCCCTGTGCAGTAAGAATTCATCGAGCGACAATGTCCCTCGATCGATCCCCGCTTTAATGTTTCAGCGATGCTTTCCTATCTCCTCGATTACTCTCCAACGAGAAACTAACGATTTCCTACAGCGTACGAAGCAATTCGATTAATTCAGAGCAACTGTAAGTTGAGTAGACGCGTCTCTAATTCGGGTTACTGCGATTCTACTGCCGCGTTCTGTCGATCAATACGAGTCCTAGCGATGGCTGTCATGTCGGATTTCGGCCCTACTTCCGACAACGTCAATGCGTTCGCTCGTGTATGACTCCGCTCCCGATTTCGACAAATTCCATAGGCTGTATATTAAAAATAAAAAATAAAAAAAAGCAACGACTGACGATAACTACGTATGACAAAAAATTCCTGAAAGCTAACGGGATCGAGCTCCGTGTTACTTCGTACTGTGCGATGCTCCGGAATGAGCTGAGAAACTGAATCGAAGCGGAAAGTATCACGAATCCGTGAAAGATCCAGCGGCTTCAGGAAGTGATGAAAGTAGGCGCGCGTTAAACAAATCCTTCCCCCGTCCGACGATAATTTGCAGCGCGGGAACGAGAGCCGACCGACGCTTTTCTAACAGTTTCTAAAACACACTGGAGCCGCCGCTTTGGCCGTGACACACATAGAGAGACCAGCCTTTCGCATCCTCTCTTGAGAAAACATCCAACGGCCTATACCCATAACTCATCCAGAACCTCTTCTGCCTTATCTCCAAGGGGGAACCATGATATTTTCTCGCACCTTTCCAAAAATCGTCGCCGCTCCGAAGGCGCGTGATTATCGGCCGCGTCTTAATTCCCTCTCGATCTAGGACACACGAATCTCGATATCAATCCCTCTGGATTACCGTTAACAGCTAGGGGATTCTATTTTACTCGTTGCCCAACAAATGGCCGAGCGACTATGCTCCGCACAGGTTGCTGAGACGAACGACACTTCCACTAGAGTCTTACGACTCGAGGAGCCTGATTCACCTGTTGCAGCTGATATGACTTGGAAATATAGAAACGGCTGGGCGTCTTTTACAGTGGTTCAAGCAAACGTGGGATCGAGTCTCCGACGTGGGTGAACCGAAAAAGAAATTTAATGGGAACACTTCGTTTACAGAGTATCTGTTTAATTTACGCGAGGTATTGGAGCTTTCCGAGTATCGAATGCCTCAGAATAGGGGAGACTTTTTTTTTCGGGAGGTGCGCTGAGAATAACGTACGGTGTAGGAGCAATTAACGTTCGTTATTTTTTGTCGAGCCCGAGCAAGGGACTACGCAATTCCGTGGAGAATATAACGCTGAAAGGGAGAAGTTCGAGGCTCGCTGGTCGAGATGTCATGGGCCAGGCAAGGACTTCGTGTTGGTACTGCATTGTGCAATGATTTCCAGCGGCGGAAGGTTAAGCCCGGTCTCGAGGCTCGCGAGTTGCGAGAACCGAGAGGAACTAATCGCTTCTAAGAACCCGTGGCCTAAATCGACTCGCGTTAGGTATTTTCTTCAACCTTCCTGATCCGCACGTGATCAAGCATCGAGGTACCTAAACGGCGAAGAACCTCCAACGTTCAGGGAAACGCGAATGTAGCAGGGATTCGACGAATAGCAACGACGCACGAGGTAGTGAGCACAATAATATGGGCTTTTCATTAAATCCTCGCAAAAGATCGTTCGTTTTATCGAGCGAAGTTGGGAGTAAAAATATATTACATGTTTCTTTAACACTAGCTTTATGGACCTTTCTTGTATACATCTTTCTCTACGAGCACTCGTCAAATAGACGGGTAAACGAAATACGCATTTCCTTTGAAAAATCGATTTATTCAATTTAAATATAACTTAAGCTGCACGTCTAAATAAATTGCTAATAAGTAGAAAGGATTTTCCCAGAAATTATCAGAGAAGTGGTAAGAATAATATTAACGTTATACGATATTTTCTTTTTTATACTGCGAGCGCCACTTAGCTGCTCAAGATCGTTCTTTATTTTCGTGCTTATCGACAAAGCCGCAATAAATACTGAGGTCGTACGATATATCATTTAAGATATCGTAGCTGGAACGGCAAATATCTCCCACGTATTATGATTTCTACTTAGTAGGGACTTTTCTATTACTGGAGTAATAATATCACGAAGTAATAATATCTCCCTACTTTGACGGACGAAAGATGATGCGAACTTTGGGAATTTTTTCAAACAAAACCATCAGATATATTTACTTCCAGCTTTGATGCTTTGTTTATCAATCTTTAGAGAATATGACACAAAAATTGTATGCAAAAATAGTGATTATATCCGGAGTTATAGTGCTTCGAATAGAGCGCTTTACAAAAATCATATGCGCATGGTTAGTATAAAATCAGCCGTTGTAGTTGTCTGAAATAGAAATGTCAAAAATTTGTGTAATCTGTATGAGTGTGGCTATCGTCTGAACTACTTAGATTAAATGAGAACAACTAAAAAGTAAAAAAATGGCAGCGTCTAAAATAGGAAATTTCGATTTCTGCAAAAAAATTCGCTGGTTTTTTAAGTCGCGAAAGTGTAATTTTGTAAAAACTGACTTAGTTTTAGAAACAACGAGAATGAGACATCTATTGAATATATGTACAAAGATTGGTTTATGAGATATCATGCTAACCAATTCGAGAAACATAGTTTTGAGAAAAACGTGTTTAAAGTTTTAGGTATCGCTTTCCATTAATTATTTTTTTTAAAAATGTTGTCGAAATAAGTACAAATATAGGCATAAAATTTTCAGTTAATATGATTTGAGGGTTTCTCTTAAAAAAAAATCCAAAATATCGCGCTCCTTCTCAGGCCGTCACACTAGGGAGACCCCTTTAGCAAATATATTAGGCTTATTTATGCAATTAGCCGATCCGTCGATTTGACGAGTTCCGTAGAAATAGTTGGGTATACCTACTACATATAGATCTTAAAAGTTAGAAGTCCTAGGATGAAATAAGTGTGTGTATAAATTCTTTCAATAGAATTATATTAATTTACGTTACAAACTACTTATAATTATGGTTTTTCCGCTATTCCTATTCGAAATTTCACATCTGCCAAATTGACGAGCGTCGTGAACCTCGGCCGTTTGCCACATTATTGGTCAAAGTACAAGCACCTAGGTGTAGAAAAAAAAGAAGAAATTTCCTAACATCACCCAACAGTGAGCGAACTAATAAATGTATACAGCTTTATCAATCCCAAAAGAATTAGCTGACCAGAAATTCTAAGAGTCTTCATAAAAAGTTATTTTCTATTAAGTTCTATTGTTCTTCAAATATGTAGTAATAAAGTCCAAAAAGCTTTTTTACTGTATGTTGTTCAGTTCCTTTTTTTTTTTTTAATTCATGAAAATCACGTATTTATCGAGCGTTCCGACCCTTAAGGGGGAATTGCGTCTTGTTGGGCCGAAAATTAGGTAATTCTTTGTGAATTTTTTCTACAAAAAAGTTTCTACACATTAATTTTAGATTTAGCAGCAGCTGTTTCGTCGTATCTTGAACTATTGTTCTGAATTTTTGTGCGACGGTGAAAAAAAGACATGGCAGATACAAAAAGAGCGTTGAAAAATAATCGGATGGTCCTGGCGTTGACAAAAAGTACTGTAAGGTTTATCCGAAACATAAAAAGGAAAAGAGATTCTTAATCTATATGAATGTGGCTATCGGTGGTAGTAGATTTATTGCCGTGTCTGTTACCGTTCCTTTTTTATTTAAAGAAGTTTTCCCGATTTTCTTCAAAAGGCTACCATTTTAACATTTTTTATTTTTGTTAATGCATCTACTACCACCGTTAGCCACATTCGTATAGATTAAGAATCTCTTTTCCTTATGTTTCGGATAACCCTTACAGTACTTTTCGTCAACGCCAGCACCACCCGATTATTTTTCAACGCTCTCTTTGTATTTGTCATTATTTTTTTTTCACTGTCACACCAAAATTCGGAACAATAGTTTAAGATACAGTGAAACAGTCTGCGCAACCTCAAATTAATTTGTCGAACCGTTTTTGTACAAAAAAATTCCCAATGAATTACCTATTTTTCAGCGCAACAAGGGCGCAATCCCCCCCTTAAAGTAGCAGAAGAAGTTAATTTGTACCAATACGCCAAAAAAAGTCCACTGCGCCAAGAAACTGTCGCTGTCTACATGATGGCACGCCAGAGGCTCGCATTGAACAGAGCAAATTGATCGTATTCTTGCGCCGACTACGAGGCAGAACAGTTTCATCGAGTCGCGTCCACTATAATTGCCGAAACTCTCTGGACGTTGGGCACGAAGCCGCTCGCAGCACGAAAGTGTACCGACAAAAGAGGCGTTTCTCGTGGCCCATCGTCCAACATTCTCGGAACACGAAAGGCGACCGGTTCGATGCCGACGTGCAGACGGTCGCGGCGATCCCGCATACGGAATTAATAGTCGGAAACGGCGAATTAATGTTTAAGCTTGCCACGCGAAGTCAGCGTGCCCAGAAGTAGCCGGCGTCAGGGCGCGTGCACGCCCCGTATCAAACTTTTACCAGGCACGTGCGGGAAATTGCAACGTCTCCACGGAGCCTCGGAAGGACGAAGGTACCGACGAGGAAAAGGGAGTCACGCGCTGCACCGCCGCGCGATTGCAGCTCCGGGGCCCATTTCCATCTATAATTCAACACCGTAGCGTGTCGAATATGTTGAGACAAGAGGCACCGCTGACGATTTGCCCGCGAGCGTCGTTGGGAAGTCTCTCGGAAGAGACTTTGCCAATGAAACAAGCTCGTTGCATTTGGCTACGTTCGTTTCCAACTCCGCGATGTGGCCAGGCGCGAAATGGCACAGAGATGGAATAATAAATGAAAGCGATTAAAAAGCGACGGAGGACCAGTGTCTACGCCGGTCTATCGGAGGTTCGAAATGACAGAGAATTAGATGGTCGGTGGCTCGAGAAAGCCGAGGCTGAAAGAAGGACGGTCGGTGAAAGTAGCTGCGTTTCTTAGAAGAAAGAAGAGAAGCGTGACGTAACGCCGGTCCCCCGAGTTTCGGAAACCGTGCAATTATCGTTACAGTTATCCGGGACCGCGTAGTAAAGCCGCGCGCGGATGTGAAGTTCGACTGGTTCGTTAGCCAGTTATTTCGTCACTAGAATCTTTCCCCCGGCGCCCGGGACCCAGCGAACCGTTGGAAGGATTACGGGCGGCCGTGATCGGCTGGCGGCCTCTAACAAAAACCTAGCTCCTAACGATAAAATCAAAGCTAGCGTAACTGTACTTTAATAGAATATCCCAACAGCCTCGAAAGCGGCTCCAGGCTTGTGACAATTCGTCAAAGCCGGACGGTCTATGCGCTCACGAAACACGCGCCGGCGAAAAAAAAGGCCTTTCCCCCTGTTTCACTCCCTCCCCCCTGGACTTTCCTTGGTGTCTTTTCCTCTTCCGTGGACACACGGCCCGACCCATCCCTGCGGCACCTCCTCTTCCCGTGCCGCGGCCTGCTCGAGCACGGTTAATGTCAATAACCGTGCTGCATTAGTTGCCGGTTCGCTTCTTTCTTTATGCCGCCGCGGCTGGCCGCTCATCTAGCCACCGATTAAAAATGGTTAGAGCGTGATATCCGCGATAGTATCGCACGTGCGATGCTTGGGGCGGGTGTGTTGGTGGCTGGCCACCCTGCCGGGGGCCGTTTTACGTTGATGGGCGTCGCGGCGTCACGCCCGGTGATTTGCTCGCCGGAGCAAAAGATGTTCTCCCAGTGGCTGCACCGTCGCCTGCATCCTCTTTGTACACTTTGCTCACACCGTGAAGGCGAGGCGTGTCGTAAGGTAAATAACAACGTAACGTGTCCCCTGACCAGGTGGGTGTCCGCCGGGGGCTAGCCGTAAATCCTTGCCTAACGGCGTCGGTTGCTCGCTTTCCGCGCGTTAGAGCGCCGGCCAAGCGAGGATCGCTCGCTCCACGACGTGGTAAAAAAGAAACACGCTGGGCAACGAAGTTTCGAGGACCACCGTACCACGAGGCCAGCGACCGATCTGAGTGACGTTTTTTTTTTTTTTTTTTTTTTTTTTTAAACATTGCTAGGTGAATGGCGGGTCAACTTTCACCCACCCTGAATAGATAAGCATTCAACTATGTGTTAGGTATTTATTGTTAGCAGCACTACTTGAAGGGAATCTGTTGCTCAAGGGTTGTCAGCGACTCGGCAGTCGCTCTGGACTTTAGTCTCCGTAGGGGTGGAAAGGTGGGATGGAGATGCGAGGGTCAATGAAGCTCGGGGTGATGAAAGCGTGCGAAGAACTGGGGCTCGAATTGTGCTTCGGTTATTCGACAAAGTGAAACTCGGTAGAGAGAAGTTTATAAGGTTTATTTCTGCCACTGGTGCCAGGAGTTATCGTGCATGACTCTGATTGGTTATTTCTGATAGAGACGAAGATAGTTCTGTAAGAATCAACCAATCAGTGTCATGTAGGATAATTTCTGGCAGTGCAGTGGCAGCGCGTGCCTGTCGAATTCGCTATTAATGATTAGACTTTGAATTGAAGTCCTTCGTATCCTTCATATCATTCGAGATATCCTCCAAGTTTCGTGGGCTTGTAGATCTAGGATCCGATCTACGGGGCAACCGCCCAGAGCGGCAAAGGTTGAATGGTAATTTATGAATATTAAATTTTTTATAAAACAAAAGGCTTCTGTTATTCAGAAAATACCTACAGAAAATTTCTTTTAAAATAATTATTTGTAATTAAATGAAAAATCATTTTTCTCCAACGCGGCAGAAGAGCTGGTTCCGGACCTGATCTACTGTTTCGGAGCCTGTGTGGGTTTTGTAAGATACTGAAATCAGTTTTTTACGAAGGGACTGTACTACGAGTTTGTGAGAAATTTTTTTCAGACATGTTTCAACCTTCGCGCCACTGATACTTCTAATAAAAACAAACCTCTATCTCAAGAATGTTTCGGGCCTGAATCTTTTTCCACCTTACTGCTCCGAATCGCTATCCCACACACTTCGTGAACGACGAAGAGAGCGGCGCGGCTAGAAGGGGACCGCGACGAGAGACACGGGTTGCAACATCCAGAAACCTCTCCACGTGCAGCCGATGATGCAACGATTAGCCATGCATTTTGTAACATTAGATCCAAAAGGCCTTGCCTTCTGGCGACGCACTGGCCCAGATAATACGCTGGCACAATTTCGGCTCCGTTAACCGACAGAATTACCATGGCCGATAATTACGCGTAATCGTGAAATCTTTATTACTCGCATCGTCGCCGAACGACTTCTTTAACCCTCGGTTATGTCACACTGGGTCCAAATGGCCCACAATTTAACTTTCAGGTAAAATATCTTTGAGCTATCACCGAAAATGGTGCTACTGTTTAAACCTGGCGATACTTTAAACGTTAATTTTCAACAGTGAACATATATTCTACAATTTTCAAACTTTATCCCAGAATTTCTGCGACTTAATTTGAAAGATAGTTTTTAAAAAGCAACTGATTGAAAAATTCAGGGTAGACATTCGTTACCTTTGACACTGAAATTCTCTCAACTTCCATTGAATATACAACCGCGTAAATTAAAAGCCTATTAATTTTTAGTCTACCAACTTCCTCCTCAGTTCCATGAGCAGACAGAATTCTAATTTATCGTGGCATCGTAGTCTATTCCGTTAGAAGTGAACGCAATTCTTTCCCCACGTTTCTTAAGGGGTTATACTTAGTCAGGCGGGCGAAAACAGGCGAATGTTTGTGAATTTTTGTTGAAGAAGCGGAAGCATATATTTTTACAGAACTTTTTGCACTTAAAAGAGCAACATTTAAAGAACATCTGGTAATTTTTTGTTGTAGAAAAATAGTTACGTTTGTAATAAAATTACAACCGACATCCAAGAAGCATTTTTTAAAAAGTTGTTTCGGGGTGAGCACTGCTCATTTCGTTAGTATTTCCGAAATATTAACTTAAAACAAAATCGCGGCTATTTAAAGTTGAAATCCTGAT
The DNA here is from genome assembly GCA_029448645.1 of Andrena camellia. Classification (NCBI taxonomy): domain Eukaryota; kingdom Metazoa; phylum Arthropoda; class Insecta; order Hymenoptera; family Andrenidae; genus Andrena; species Andrena camellia. The sequence goes on from CM055677.1 coordinate 12,252,767, forward strand.
TTTCTCGTGCAAAAATCACGCGAAAAAAATCAGGACTTCAACTTTAAATCGCCGCCATTTTGATTTAAATTAATATTTCTGAAATTCCCTCAGTCAATCAGAGGATACATTAATATACTAACGAAATCTTTTTCGTTTTTTTTTATTTCAGATAATCTGGTTCCGAATGGCAGTGCACACCGCAAATCCAAATTTTTAAAAAGGCTTCTTGGATGTCGGTTGTTACATTATTATAAACGTACATATTTTTCTACGAAAAAATTACCAAATATTCTTTAAATGATGCTCTTTTAAGTGCAAAAAGTTCTGTAAAAATATATGCTTCCGCTTTTTAAAAAAAAATTCACAAACATTCGCCTAATTTCGGCCGCCTGATTAACAAGGGAACATCCCGAACCCGGAAATTCCAACAATTCTGAAACTTTGTATGTAGGGAATTTCCTCCTGATTACAACGCAATTTTTGTTTGCTCCCCAAAATCACTCGAAGGTGGTGTAACTGACCCCTGAAAATCCGGTTATTTTCCGATTTTGTGTTATAACTCGTGAACTGTAAAATAATTTTTTTACCAAATGATAGATCTAATTAAAAGAAGTAAATTCTTGTCTTGAAACTTTTTTTCTATCTCTTACACTTCGCGAGTTATAACACAAAATCGGACAAAAGCCGAATTTTCAGGGGTTAATTCCACCCCCTTCGAGTGAATTTGGGCAGCAAACAAAAATTGCGTTTTAATCAGGAGGAAATCCCCTGTATACTCACTAAATTTCAGAATTTTTTTAATTTTCCCTTGTAAGTATAACCCCTTAATCCCAGCTTCGTCTCGATCACAAGTCATGCTCGATGGCTACATCACAGAAGTACCACAGAATAATTTCACTCACCATCGGGAGTGGTGACGGTGCCAGCCTTGTTGATCTTCGTGTTCCACATAGCGGGGGTGGTGGGCGCAGGGCTCAGATCAGGTGTCGGCGGATGAGCGGCTGGTAAAGGTACCAAAGCAGAGCCCATTTGCGCGCCATGCTGCAGGTGGTCCGAATTCGCGCCATAGTGTCCAGTGTCGAAACCCCTTCCACCAGGATAAACCTCCCCCGCCAATCGTTCCGCCAATTTGTCTGCCCTCTCCCGATCGGTCAGCGCCACCGGTTCTTGCTTTATTCGAAGATCTGCGTAGGGACAAAAATGGCAAGCTTGAGTCTAAGCATAGGTACCACCTTTTTCTCAAACCCTTCGTCCACCCTCGATCATCCCCACAGAGCCTGTGTGTGTCTACGGTATCACGAATATTCTTCGTTCTTAACAATTCGAAGAAACTTAGAACGCAATCGACGGTGGCGATAATACCTTCGGCCACGCTTTCCTTGAGATCGCAATTGCTACGCTCCTCGGACCTCGCTCGTTCCAATTCCTGTTCCAATTCCGTCGGCGTGTGGGGCGCGGTGTGGGGATGCGCGGGCGTCTCTGAGGGATGGGTGAACGGCTGATAGAAGTGGTTCTCCAGCAGCAGCGGATGCGGCGCGGATGCGGGCCGGAAGGCAGTGCCGTCGCGTAGCACGCTCGCCCTTCCCAGCGTATCAACGTCGCTGGGCGATCTAAAAATATCCAAAGCCCGAAGAAAGGCGCGTGATACCAGAAGGCATATGTACACTACTTGAAACATAATTCCAAACAGATACGGGACCACGACCAAACCCGAGGTATTCGTTATTCAATGAAAACGTCGCATCGTTCACGGAGTAGGTACCTGCGCGTGGGACGCGAATGAAAGAGGCGACGTCCCAGCAGCGAACGCCCCGATTTCTTAACCGCATTAGCACATTAATTGGAACGCAGCGGAATGTCAGCCGCGGTTCGGTCGCCATTAGAAGGTAGGAAGGTCGTGGTTACGTTCGAAAAGTTCGTGACGGTCGAAGGGCTTACCTCATCAGCCTTTTCGGCGGGCTTTCGTAATAGTGAGAGGTGGAGTAGAGGTTGGGCACGGTGTAGGCAGGGGCGGGCGACGGCGCCGGTGTGGGGGTCCTCTTCATGGTGTTCCTGACCATGGTTGCTTCACCCGCTTCGCTCAAGTCGCTCACCTCGCCGAGGCCGCCGCCGCCACCGACACCCCCGCCGCCGCTACCGCCGACGCTGCCGCTCGCGCTACCCCCGGCGTTACCGCTCGCGCTGCCACTGACGCCTCCGCTGCTCTCGCCGCCGCCGCCGCCGCCGCCACTGCCACTACCACCGCCGCCCCCTGTGTCCGTCGACGAGTTGTTCTCCGCGGCGTGCCTCTGCGCCACTGCCAGCTTCTCGTGCTCGATGGACAGGCCCTTTACCTGCGATTGCACCGAGCAGGTGAATTCAGTTGTTGCACCGGACGGAAGGGCGATTCTGCGAGGTTCAACGCTCGAGACTCGACTGACAACGGCAGGAATAAGCAACGTGGCTTATACAGTAGCGGACAAAAAAGTTACCACCTTTTCGAACTACCCCACTTCTATTACATTTCCATATCAACTCAAAACTGCAGTATGCGCCTAATATACATATTCTGAAAGAGACTTAAAAGCTGTATAAAACCCAGTTACAGTTGAATTTATTTAACTAGCAAACAAAAACCCTACATAACATTAAACGAGACAACACAATTTTAAAGCCAACAAAAAGTTACCACTTTTGAATATTAATAAAAAAAATCTAATATTTTGTGGGGGCACCTTTTGCTTTTAGGACAACCTAAAAAGTTACCATACGTGGTAACTTCTTTGTCGGCCCCAAAAATGTGCCACCCCGTTCAATGTCATATAACACTTTTGTTTGTCAGTTAAATAAATTCAACTTTAACTGTGTTTTATACAGCTTTAAATCCTCCATCAGAATATGCATATTAAACAAATACCACGGTTCCAAATGTATGCTAAATAATAACAAAAATAGAACAAATCGAAAAAGTGGTAACTTTTTTGTCCGCTAGTGTAGCTGCCGAGAGCGAAAAATGCCGTCGCGCATTCTGGCGAAGCGCCTAAAACTGGCCTTCGAGATCGTGCATCCGAGCGTAGGAGCAAGAAAACGAGCCCGCAGAATCACATCCAGTTCGCAGATAAAGATGCTGAATGATCTGACACATTCAGAAGATAATGCTGCATCTTCAGAATGCACCGGTGCATTTCTCGAAACATTAATGACACCGAAGCATTTCCTCGCGAAGAAGCATGTACATAAGATAGGGGACCTCCAGCTTTCGAAATGCTTTCTCGATATACGATATTCTCCGTTATCGTGCTTGGTGTGGCGCAGGCCAAGGTTCGTACGAGGAACAGTGCTGCAGCATTGCACCAGACGTTTTATCTGCCGCTGCAGGACGCTGAACGCCGGAGAAGCGTGCGCTGTAAACGGAATTCACCGGCGCGGTTCACGGCTCGCTTGCGCGTTTAAAACAGGAACTCCTGACCATTAATCGCGGCCAAAAATAAAAGAAGGTGTTCCACCGAGGAATGCAAAGTACGCGGGCGCCTGAACACATGTGACTGCCGCCGCGAGGGGCAATTATTTGGGGGGAAGAAATATATCGCATACTTGGAGGCATTCGGCCGCTTTGAGGAACGAGCTGAGGGATTCCTGGGACACGTGTACCTCCCCACGGTACATGAATTCGAGCAGGGACGCCATGTTGTGGGCACTCGTCCCGTCGAGGATAACGATCAGTCCCGCGGGAGAAGGTGGCATCCCTTCGAACAGCTCTTGGAAGTGTTTGCTGCATGCTGCGAGTATCAACCTATGCGCCTTGAACGTTACTCCTGAAACACACGCAAGAAACAGAGGTTCGTTAGCCGGATCTTGTAGATGTATAGAATGTCGCGCGGGGCGAGCTGACGCGGCGTGTTTCTAATTCAGCCGTTCACAGGACAAATCGGTTAACTCCATAGAACAGAAAGTGGAGAAACGCGATGAAATAATATACACTGCTTTTCAAAATTCCCTTTAAAATAAACGTTGTATAATGCATAAATACAGATGTAGCTTTCATATAAAGACATGTAGAGTGAATAAGATAGAATAGCCTTGGTGTAATCGTTATTAATATCACAACTTTTGGGTGACTAAGGGAGTTAATCGATTTGACAAGTGAAAAAAAAAATTATAACACCAAAATCAGTCTTCAAATTATATTTTTTTATTGCAGAAAAAGTTCGTTATTTTACATTTTCTAAAAGATTTTTCGCAAAAATGAAAAATAACTGTTCTCTTACAATAATTATATTATTATTTGTTATTGATTCATCAGCAATATAAATGATGTCTTCTTCGTCAGCTGTATTTGAGGTCCCATATCGATTTGTTCTTAAATTGTTGTAGTAATTATGTTTAATAGGAGGAATGAATTTTAACAGATCCATCATATCTTTCCTCTTTTCTCTGATCAGTTCTACCTGTAGGATATAGCAAAGGCTGGTCTATATTTTTCAGACCTAGTGGTCTACCTGCTCCAGATTTTTTTATATTTACGGCACTAAATTCTGAATCTTGATTAAAGTCATATTTGAATTGTATGACGTGGGGTTTTGACCTTTCTAATTTTATCCAGTGCATTTTAAGCCGATTTACTGGTAACTCATTAATTGTTTTTTTTTTCTATTAATGATAGAATCCTCTAAAGGCTTTGTTAAGACAAAATCCTTATGAGTCATTTGAAATACATTAAATGATCCTCCTTTCTTTTTGCTAGTTTTGATAAAATTGTACCAATCATCTGGTGAAAAAATGTTTCGAATTTTTTTTCGTATGTGACTCGATAATGGAGTTAATCAGAATGGTTTCTAAAATAAATTATTTATTATTCGGCGACCAAAAAAATTTGGTTGTTTAATGGTGTTAATCGGTATTATTTGGGAAATTTATTATAACTAAAAAAAGTTATGACTGAACCAAGTGCTTTGACACTAAAATTTAAAATATTTCAAAAAGTGGAGTTAATCGATTTGTCCTGTGAACGGCTCATATTGTAACACCCATGAAGGATACATCAGTCGAAGCTTATCTCGCCGCGGCTCTACGCCGAGGTTCACTGGATATCGCACTGTGCACGGCGGTCGTTTTTCTTGGAACCGGCCACGATGCGTTGATACTTTTTTCCGAGTACGAAATACACACGCGCATAACGAGGATTAATACGAAATGTATCGACTATTTGGAAGGGCCTGGGAAGTTAAAGGCTGAAGGGTTGCTTGTAGAAAAAAAAGACAGCTCTATTTTAACGAGATTGGAGCACCCGTTTTCCACGGGATATTCCACTTTCGAGTACAAGCACGTTCCAATTCGGTGGACTCTCTTTTTTTCTCACGGCTTTCATCGTCCCCGGAGACCGCGGGAATTTTGGCGTGCAAAGGAAGTGGTGACCGTCGAACCCTTTTTTTCCACTCGTCCTCCTCTATTTCCCTCTCGGAGGGAGCATAAAGAACCCGAGGCATGCCAGCTTGACGCCGATGCCCTTTCTTGCAGCCCGCTGGATATCTAGGTCATCTTCGGACACGATCTTCCGTAATTTACAATTCACGTGCGCAAGTGTAACGTGCGCGTAATACGATATAGTGAGCGTCTAACGTGTATGGCACCGTATAGGTTGTAGAACAAATCCGTGAGGAAAATATGTTCGTCGTCGTGCCCCTTTGATCGTTAGATTCGAGCAGAACGATCGCAATTAATAGTAGCTACCCTAAATACAAAATTAAAATCCCTCTGTTTTTTCCCCTGTTCAACAAGTTCGAACTTCTTATTCAACTCCCCATGCTGCGGTTCTTAAATCTAGGCTGATTATATAAATTTCAAAGGAAGATACACCTTTGTCCTCAAAATTAATTAAGACGTTTAACAGATTGGGAAAAATAAACAGTGCAGCTTCTAACAAGGATCTCGTTTATAGGTCCGTGCAAGGAATTAAAAGGACGCGACGTAATAAACGAAAGGAAGCACGGTAACGCTTCTTGCGCACGGTCTATCGCTTTACTGCTCCCGCTCGGAACACCTGACGAGCTCCACAAAAACCTCGTCCCCTGCTTCAGCTACACTTGAATTGAGGAAGATGCGAGGAGACGCAATAACACGATATCCTCCGAATAACGAAATCAAGCAGCAGGAAAAAAAAAAGGAAGACATGCGAGAAGCGCCCCGGCCAGGTGGCACAAACCACCTGCCCTTCGGGATGGCTCGTCTAACTAAATCGTATCGAGTTCTCCGAGTATCCTTGATATTAGGAAGATCCAATTGACGGAAGGCAACTGTGAACCCTTTCGAGAGTCAACTCGTACGAAATAGGAATTAATAAGGTAAATGTATCAATACCCGGACGCTTACGGGGCTTAAGGGGTTACGCCACCCTGAAAATTTTGAAAAATCGATTTTTATTCTTGTGCATTTTCTATAAAATTCAACCGGGTTATAGACTTATAACGAGGCGCGGATTCTACTTTTAAAAGTAGGACCATTCTACTTTTCTTCTTTTGCGTTTTTCTCGAAACTACATTTTTCAAAGGTGATATATCAAATATCTCCAAAACTAATTGTCCGATTGATTTCAAACTTGGTACGCTTATCTACAATGTAGCACATAATTTTTTGCATGCGATTACCCATTCGTATATAATAAATGTTTTAAGTTCGTTTTGTCAGGTGAAAAACGAATAATTTTCTTCACCTTGCTCTCATTTGTGCAATAATTTTTTTTTTCTCAAATCCGTATGCTACATTGTAGGTATTTTATTAAGGAACACAAAAATCATCACGTTTTTCATTTTAGATGAACCTGGGCGTTATAATTTGTTATATCAGTCACGCGTGTAACGGCGGACGAGCTTCGCGGGACAACAAATAACTCGGTCATTTTTTAATATTTTTGTACAGTATTTATACAATATATGTACTAATACATGCTCTACACACAAGAAGAAAAGAAATAATTTTCAACCTCATAGTATCAGTAAAAAAAATTCGTCTAGTTCAGTGCTGTTTCGAGTGCCTCAGGGTGGCGTAACCCCTTAAGGAATAGCGGCAAAGTTTGTCTCCTAATTTAATTTGTAAAACCATCGTGAAATAAAAAAATGTTGTTGAAATGTGGAAGATAACACAATATTGTACTATCGCAAAATGAAAAAAAAAGTTTATGTATTATAATAGACGTATTTATTAATGAAAATACGAAAACATGCAGATGTCCCAGTAAGCGGACAACCTAAAAATGCCGATATGTGAATTATATCGTCCCAATAGCCGAACATACATACAGTAAATAAACTTAGACTTGTTTAAAAAAATATTAATTTTCTTGCAAGTTTAACCATCTTAAACTAAATTTAAATCTCTTCACCATTATAATAATGTATTATTATAATATATAAATAAGAAATGCAGTCAATATTTTCTTAGTAAATGACAGAAGTGTCTTGACAGAAGCTTAAGAAATCTCTCGAAATCTGCTATGCGAACGCAGTGTGTTACAAAATTAATTATTTCTATTTAACGATTTTTACTTTTCTATAATAATGATTTTAATTAATATTGCTAAATACTTATGCATTATGGTACTATTTTTTGTTTTTAATTGCATTAAAAATCAAGCTTAAAAATAAATAAAGTTCGCATTACTGTTCAGGTACTGGGACATGGCCGGGCACTGGTACATTTACCTTAATCTTCGCTCACTAACGATCTAATTAATATTAAATCCATTGTGCATGGAGTATTTTGAAGAAGAATATTTTTACGAACGTCTTCAACTTCGTGCGAAGGAACATTTTAACAGTGTCATATCAATTGGACGTCCTTAGTTCGCTAGAAAAAAAAATCACCAGTGAAATTGCTGGAGGGAAGGAAGAGGTCGGTTCAGCGGCAGTGGTCCGTGCAGAAATATGTATAAGGACACGAGCATTTGCAAGCACGCCGAATATAGGACCGCGCGTATCGTTACAGGTATCCGAGAGCCAAATATACATCCTAGTGTGCAGGGGCCAACGACCGAGTCGCGTGTGCGTGTGGGGGCGTTTTGCGTACCGCGTTCGCGGCTTATGCCATCGCTTATGCCAACGGCTCGCAAGCCAGGACCCGGAAACGCGCGTGGCATTCCCGCATCCTTTGTGTGGCTCGGCGCAGCGAGCATAATACACGGCCCTATCTCGGCTAAATCATCTGTCCAAGGACACGTGGGCACTTTCCGTACTGCGCGACGATATAATTAATTCGGCAGCTTGTAACCTCCATTAAAAAAAAAAAAAAGAAGGCACTATTGATGAAAGTGGGTTGATGGAATGCAACGTTTCTCAATTAAATTTCGAAGTTAGTTAGTTAATTTTTCTGTTCATATAAGAAGGGTTGTCACGCCGAAATTCATAAATAAAATAAGAAATTTAGGAATTTTATTATTGGATAAATGTTCGCGGAACCCCAGTCGCGTGGTATTTATTCGAGAGATTCACTAAGACGCTCTGGATATTTTCTTTCGGGGACACGAAGAAGACACGCGTTGCAAAAGTATCGGGAGTATGGTTGCGTAACCAGTGATCCCTATAACGTGTTTGTGGCGTGCAATTGAACCGTCATGGGATCAAGCTGGGCGGCCGCGGGAGTAAGTTTCGAATTGAATGAGCCAGTAAACAGATAATGTTAGGATACTTCGCATTGTTTATGTGCCGCTATTTCGCGGCGCTATCGTTCAAGCTACATTATCACGCGACATTTTTATAATGTTTTTAACCGTTCTTATTAATAGCCCACTCTACATCGCGCGATAATAAGGCCCGATACATACGCGTTATATCATATCGATAGCTGCAGCGGGAAGAATTCGTGGCGCGGCTTGAAAATTCCACCGATCGGATCTTTAACCTTCCGGCGGACGGGCTCGTGTACGAAGTACGCGACAATTAGTCAGTGTGAATCTGACGAATAACTTTCTATTTCATTCTTCGATTTTTTTACGATACTTTGTAAAAATTATTATTCAAATAAACCATTGATAAGCTTTCAAATATCATAAACTTTCACCGCATAATGTTTATTTTACAATAATAAGTCTTATTCTTTGTACACGACGCGCCCGCTCCCGTTATGGAAAACAAAAAGGTTAATGGGAACAGGACCATTGTTATTGCCAGGACGAAATATTTGCACTTTCTATCGCTGCAGAAACGATCGCAGCCTTGCGGCTGGTGGCAAAACAGATCCGTGGGAAACGCGAGAACAGTTCGCAGAAGCGTTTCGCCGCGAAATGTGTCGCGTACGTACGAAATCTCCGAATTCCAAATAGAGGATCGCCTACGGTCGCCGGGAGTCCAGCAATCGGCAGAAGGGATCTCTTAATGAAACCCGCCAGCCGAAGAGCCAGAAATTAATTTACGATATCCCTCAGCCTTCTCGTCGGAGGCTACTTGCAAATAACACGCGCGTCGTTACGCAACGGAGCAATGCACTCTTTGCGGGCAATCTATTCATACAGCCAAGGCCAGCTGGCAGCAGAAGTTTTACGAGCCAGGGTTTTCAGTTTCCTACGATGGTCATCGTTTCCTCCTCTATCGCGTGCGATCATTCTAACTCCGTGCACGTCTTCTAACGTACCTACTGTACGGAGAACCCGGAAGCGGCATAAATCAACCATCCCATCCCTCTTCCCAGCGAAAATCTCCGACGATTTTTATCGCAGCTTTGGTTCGCTTTCGTAACGAGTTCGCGAAACGCGCGGGCATTCTGAAAATTTCTGTCCTCGGCGCATTCACGCCGAGGGATTTCCATCTCGAGGAAAGCTTCGGACTGGGAAAGTGTCGAAAGTATCGAATATATTTACGTTAGAATCCAATTGTTTCCCGAAAGAAATCTAAGAATCCCTGAATAGTCAATAGCGCGGATACCTACTGGGCGATCCCGTTGCATCCCCCAAAAGGCAACCGTGCTCCCTCTACGGGTGGCACATCGGCGGTACGTGACACTCGAGAGAGATAGATAAGGGGGCCGGGCTCGATTGAAAGACGAGCGACAGAGGAAGGCGAGCGAAAGGGGGCGAAAACGGCGGTCAATGCCCCCGACAAGGTCGCTGATGCAGAGCGTGCGAGCTAGCTCCCCGTCTATGTGCCTAAATTTTGCCACCAGATTCCGCCGCGGTGGCATACGCCCGCGATGAGCAACGCATGCACGGTGCCGGCCAATCGGCGCGGCCGGGTTCCTTCGGTTCCGGCCAATGGCCGCGTGGGACCAAGGTCGCTCAGCTCGCACATGTTCCTCCGCTGCACGATGACGACGAGAGAGAGTAAGAGATCGGTCCAAGGGGCCGCGGAACGGGAGAGGGACCGGAGGAGCCGTTGAGCGGAATCGAACGCGCGAAAATCCACGCGCGTGGAGGGGGGGACGGCCGTGAGCTTTGAGACCGTGTCGCGCGCGAGGAATCGACTGGCGAGCACGTGCGCCAGAAGTTCTGCATCGGCGAGCTCCGCCACCAGTCGAATTAACCGTTGCTTCTTAAGTTCCTACCTGAGTTACTTAATTTTATTTTTTTTATTTTGTACTTAGTATTTTTCTGAGGCTTTTTGTGCTCGTATTTATGCTTCGAATTACGGGAATTGGTCAAGGTAACCGCGCGTGCCTGCACGTGGACGGTTTCCAGCAACGAGGAACATCCGCGTAACCACGTGGATGTCTATGTTTGATGACAATGGGGCGTGCTGGCCTGGTTGCGGGGAACTGTTAGCGGTACGCTAATTATAGCGATTTCGAGGATAATCATAGCGAAGATGACGGTATTAACCCCCTTCGCTGCGGCACGTTCACCGGCTACGTGTTCCGGAGTAGAATATTATTAGGCAACCATATTAGGCAGCGAAAAGGTTCCAAGTGGTCGCTGATTCTTCAGTAGTAATAGCGTTCTAATTCTTTAAGGGGGTAGGCCACCCTCGATAGCCCTAAAACAGGCCTTTTTTCAAACGCAAATTGTAAAGTGATAAATAACAGTAGAGACAAGCTTTTTTCTTAGTTTTAATCGCTATTCTATGAGCTTTAACACAAAATAAGAAAAGTTTAAATATCTCTATGTACAAAACAGTTGTGAGTAAAAACATAAAGACGTGTACGCGGTGCACCGTTTGATGGTGTACATAAAATCTCGAAAACCGCTCCAATGATTTGGATGAAAATTTAATGAGACATGCAGAAAACCATTCCCTAAGATGTGTCGGAAGCAGAATTTCGAGATGAATTCTTAAAAAAAAGATAAAAAATATTTTTCATACAAGAAATCGATAAAATCGTATTTTTCAACATAAACAGTGTATTATTATTATTTTTTTTTTTTCGAAAATCTGCTCCCGACACATCTTAGGGAATGGTTTTCTGCATGTCTCATTAAATTTTCATCCAAATCATTGGAGCGATTTTCGAGATTTTATGTACACCATCAAACGATGCACCGCGCACACGCCTTTACGTTTTTACTCACAACTTTTATGTACATAGAGATATTTAGACTTTTCTTCTTTTGTGTTAAAGCTCATAGAATGACGATTAAAACTAGAGGAAAACCTTGTCTCTACTGTTATTTATCACTTTACAATTTGCGTTTGAAAAAAGGCCTGTTTTAGGGCTATCGAGGGTGACCTACCCCCTTAACCCTTAGTATCATAATGTAACGCCCGTGTTACAGGCTTTGAAAGAGAAATATAAAAAAAAAAATTTATGTCCAACGATTTTATTGAAAATGCACTAGAAACTAAATTAAAATGCACTAAAAAATTAAAAAATAATTCTTTTCTTTTACTACAATTTCGATGGGTGTTTTTTCATTTTAAATAAAATCGTGGGGCACCGTGTGCAACCAGAACTTGAAGTATCGGTTGGCAAGTGGAGCATCGTCAACTACAGTTTATCAATTTCGTGTCACATTATAATCTGTATCTTGTAATTAAAACATCTTTCTTTTCGATGGCGATATACTACGAATGCGTGCAAAGTATTTTCGGTAATCGCGATGCGACTAGCGACCCGAACACAGCGACTTTTTTTTTCGTTTTCGTGAAACACGCGAATGGCAGATTTCAAGTCGTTTGGATTTGTGGTTATGGGTTATATTTATTGATGACTGGGTAATTTTTTCACCCCCTCGGGGTTAATTTTTTTTTTTAACATTGTGTTGTCCTCCAAACTACGCACGCCCGCAAAATTTCAAGTCTATTGGATAGTTGGACGTGGGTTAAAATTGAGTTTCTAGATTTGACCCATACAAACACACATACAAGAAACAAACAGAGGATCGAAGCTGAATAAAATCGTTTAAAAAATCGTGCGCGCCGTTTGGGGCCGTTTTCATGAACTTTAAAGCGTTACTTTACTATTACCATTATGTAACAAGTGTCCTTAGAGCAGAAACACATCCGTAGAAATTCTACTGTGATACAGTGTCCCGTATTGTCGATTACAACTCTTAGTTTCGCCAGGACTACTGAAAGTACCAGGCAAATGGTAATTTTTTTCTCTCAGTTATTTCCGTATTCCTTTCTGAATAAATTTGATGTCGAACATAATAATCTATATAACACTATTAACATTATAATACATAAGTACCTTAATGCATGGTGTAACACTGGTACAATATTCATATTTTTTCATTTATATAAAAAATTGTTACACTACTTAGGAATTTTTTTCTCATTTCTACGATGAAGCGTGGACAAAGATGCACTGATAAGAATTTTTCTAAAATAAAAAATCATGATGCTAAGGGTTAAACAAGGGAGTACTTCGATCATGATGATATGAGAAAAACGAGTTCTTTATAAACTGATAATCGTGTGCACGACCCTAGAGTGACGTGTGCGAAATGATAATATAAAAATATAAAAAGAAGAAGCAGGGAAGATATTTGTCGAAAGGTTCGTGGAGGTTTTGCAAGAGACGTGGGCTCTTCCACAGTTATATTTGTACGCGTTGCCTCTGCTTCGGCAAAGTCCGTAAATGCACGCACGAGCGTGTAAGCCGAAGTAGTTGTGTAACTGTGTCATTGACCCACTTTGCCGGCCGATGATTGACTCTCGATTCGAATTATCACTACGTGACCACCTGCACTCGGGCACATCCGCAGCCGAATACCATCTCGGACTGCACGAACTTCGGTCGAGTTTTATTTTAACAGCGCCCAGACCCGTTCCTTCTCCGAAATGGCCAGCGCATAATGTTATCGATCTACCTGCGGTGCCACATGGTATGTAATACCCTAGTAATCTGATAACGGCAGCAGTGCTATCAACAACGTGGAGTTTCGCAATTCTGCGTTCGCCTTGTAATACTAACGAACAGTGGGTCCTTGAAATCATAGCTCCGACACGTTCGACGCGCAGTGTTTTCCATCCACGATGCTCGATCGACCGCGATCCCACTGATACTCGGACGGACCCCGTGTTTTCGACGATTAGGCGACCAAAACAAACTTAAGGATGTATCGGGCGTACAATATTAGACAAAAGTATATGAAATTTCAAATACTTGAATATCTACGCCTCACACATAGTAAATCTAGATTTAAGGAACTCGAACGACAGTTGGAGTCTGATTTTTACTCCTAGGAAGGTATCTTTCCCTTTGCAAATGCTTTCTGAAGCATTATTTGCTAAACTTTCGGCAATGAAAATGCCCTGAATTCACAATTTTCTCAAGTTATAATTTATTTCTTTAAAACGGTGTAGTGGAAACAATTGAAACTCGGCAGATATTTTCATCTACCCATATACTACATGTAAAAAAAAATTGAAAACTTTGGTACCATTTCTTCAACATTTTTTCAGCTATTTTATCTGTCAAGATCGTCTCTTTCCATAAGAGTACGTGTAAAATCGGTGAAAAATAAAATCGTTATAACTCAGCAACCGTTTAGTGAATTCGTTTAAAATTTTTGAAGCACATCAGGAAGATTAGAAAGAACAATCTCACAAATTTTCATCTACTTGGTACCATTTTGAAGATAGGTCCGATATATCCTTAACGGATCTCCCTACCTTTTTTTTTTCTCGAAATATTATATCTGAATAACATCTCTGTAGATTTTTAGCTTCTAATATGGAAATTTGTAAAAGTTATAATTTTTGGAAGATTTCCTTCGTTTCTTCTCGACATATGGCAATCTAGAATTTTTTTACAAAAACTGTGATAAAATTTTAATAAAGAAACTATTGGAATACATTCTAGAGACCTTGAAATTGACGCATGATTTTTTTTTCATAACGATTAGATTCTTTAGAGGAGAATGGCAATCGTTCAAAAATTACTCTGAGTGTGAGCCACTCAGGTATGTCAAAGTTGATCGAAAAAAAGGTGTGTCAACGAAGGGCTAAAATTTATCGGTTATGAACTGAATTGATACCTAAACATATGTAGGAAGCAGCGTCGTGTGATCAAGAATTACAGAAAGGGAAGTATTTTAGTGAATCTTAGCAGTGTAAAAATTTATTGGACTGCGACAATTTTACATCACATTTGGAGAAGGTAAATCTAATGATTCTGTGTATGCAAGAATATCTACTAGAAATACCTAATTAAAGATGTACTTAAAGACTGTCATCGACTGAAATATTTTCGTAATGAAAATAGCGTTTTCCTTTTAGCCAAGGTTCGAAAGAGTTCTGGAACTTTCCTATAGGTTCTATTTGAAACATGGAGCGTGGAATTTTTTTAAAAATATTTCTCACATATGTTCCCATGAGAACTGATAAAATAAAAGTTCTAGTTGGAATGGAACTTACAAAATATAAAAATAAAAATTTCTCTATGACGGGAACAGATATTTTGTTCATCAATATTAAAAAAGTTTCCAATCGTTGTAACAAATACTGAATACTATTCAATAAATAGTACTACAACGATATTAAATAAGTATTACAGTTAAATTGATATTCTGAATGCGTTAATTATTTGTAATATTTATCTACGTAGGTATTATAGAATTTTTACGTATTTCGGTTCATGTAAATTATAAGAAAATGTTGTTTAGGTATTATTCTTGACCAGTTCTCTTTTCTGTTCAATACTTCTTATGAAACTATTAATTACTTATGTTATGATTTTCATACCTTTTATTAAAATAAACACGAAGACTATGATATTATATTGTTAAATAAAACTGGTACCTAATAGTTTAGTACTTTTCTTTATCTTATGGAACCTTTTTTAATAAATGTTCTAAAATATCTGTTCCATGAGAACACTTTCTAAAGAAGATCCTAAGGGTAACATTTCTTTCAATAAAAATTCAAGTTGTAACAGAACTTTTTTAAAAAATAAGAGTTCCAGAACTTTTTCGATCCCTGCAGTATGCGTGTTCTAGCAAGCTTAGGTTAATTTAGGTTTTCTTACACCTAATCCTGATAAAAAAAAACATTTATATAGCCGGAAATAATAAAAACACATGTGAAAATATCTTTAAAAACTCATGTATACATAAATTAATCAATATTTCTTGAGTAGACGATATTAAGTACCCTTTTTTCAGTACCCGATACTTGAACGTCTTACATTTCTTGAATCCCAATTAAGAATGTGTAGGTTTCTACAGTTCTAACTTACACTTCACGAAACACGAATAATTTCTCCTTACTTCGAAACAAATTGCATACAGAAATATAAATTCTTATTCAATTAACAGCGATCTAACTTTTGCTAGGCGATATTAGGTACCGTTACCCTATCTCAAACTCTCTTTGAACCTCCGCCGCGCGTCGCTTTGCTAAAATCACGGTTCCTCGAAAACAAGTTCGCGTTGTCCCGCGTCTAACGGCGCAGCATCTCTAAAAAATACTGGTTGCTCGCCAGGTAATTGCGAGGTTACGGTACTTTTAATGCCGCTAGTGGCCCGCGATATTCCACGAATTCCTAACTGCCAAACTCGCATAATGTGCCCCGTCGGCAAACGTTTCTGGTTATGGACGCCACGTATCTAAGGAGAAGCCATCGGACTTACGCGGCGAACAAAGAATAGGTCGTCACCGACGAATCTCGAAATGAAGTCGTCGCTTGCCATCAGGCGTACAGGTACAAGCCGCGTATGCAGGTTGTCGGAGACAACACGCAGCGCGATTATTCCCCGGCAGTATCGTCACCTTGAAGCTCGGGTCGTTAAGCTTGGCGAATGATTCGCGCGTTATTCGAATGCGAATGGGAGAGAGAGAGAGAACGCGGGTACAGTGTCAATGGCCACCATCCTGTTGCATCAGAACTAACCTTGACTCCAAGAAATATACTTTACCCGATCGAGTTCACGAGTTTACGAGTCAAGTACGTTCACACCCCCCCCCCCCGCCGCCGTTTCTCGGCTATCCCCCTTATATCGGTCCCACATCGAGCCTTTAAACTGCCATTGTGCTCGGCTCTCTGTGACTTCGGGCCGTTCTTCAGCGCCGTCTCACCGAATCATTCTCCGTTCGAATTCCCTCCACTTGCACGTTCTAAACTCGACTCCATTTCCGCCTGCGGCGCGTACGTGTCTTACATCAGCGCATTTCAAGCCTCCATCGGAAACGTTCCCTAGTTTTTCACGGGTATTTACGTGGAGCAGCGCGAGTTACCTATCCGTAGGTGTTCCAGATGAATGTTTACGCGATACGTTCGCGAGCAAGACCGTTTCGAAGCGCGAAACTCGGACAACACAGGCTTCTTTATGGAATAAAAATAGAACCGCCTAGCGCAGCGCGATCTGGCCCCAGGATCCTCTCTATGTATTTTCGAATCACCGTTCGAAATTCAAATAGGCGGAAGTGTATCTGCGCCCGGCGGCCTTATCGACAGATAACGAGTATTATATTTTATTTGTGTGCCGACCGCGTGTGGCGTTTACTCGCGATCAATGGACGAGGCCACAGGAGAGGCTGAATCGTGGGAGCTCTAAATTCTACACCGTCTGATATTAAAGTCAATTCCAAAAAGATAGTTACGTCCCGCTTCGATTTTACGAATAAATTTGTCAAGCTTTTTAATATCGATGGGTGATTCGAGGATTGAAAGCCGCGAGGGTAATTGGACACGCTCGGTGTCAGGATAATTAGACACAGACGTGTGCACGATGGGGGCACGCATCTGTGCGGCGTTTCCGCGTTAGATCGAGTTCTGGTTGCAACACTGCTACGGCCCAGCGACACGACCTAATTTCCTGCTTATGGTAGACCCTTTTGGTTCACCCAGATACCGTCATGCCGCGCGGGACAGCGTCTGGCCGGCGCGTTATCGCGTTGCACTGAACACAGTGACCCAATAAGGACGATTGACGCTCGAAAGATAATGATCGCTGGCTCCTATCTCTTTGTTGTGCCGGATATCACGAACGACCGCGAATAAAATTAATTTCGGTATTTCTTATCGCTTTACGTGATTGTTTTAAAAAAGAACTAACCAAATTGTTAGCCGAATGAGATTATACGGTCCCAGAGTAATTTCAAAGCGCGATCATTCCACTGTCCAAATATCGCGATCCCCCACCACCACCAATTAGTTGGGATGATCGAGGCTCCGCCGTATTTAGGTCGTACTGCCGAAATAAATTTCTGTCGGTCGCATACGAAATCGGCTCTCGCATCTAAGGACAGCGTCCGGGGACAGTTCCGTTCGAATACCAGCAAACGGTATATGAATGCTTTCTGGTCTAACGTTCCACGTGTCGCTTGCACACTCCGCTTAATCTCCTGTAACGTATACACACGCATACGAGCGCGCTTACAGCCGCGCACCAGCGGGCGCTTTCTCGCGCGCGGATAACGGCCGTGAGGTAGTACGATTCACACGAAAGCGGTCATTCTCTCAATCCCAGCTCCAGAATATTTTTATACAGCAGGTACACACATCGGCTGCCGCTACTTCGCGGCTCGACACGCTTTCTACAGACGGGCAGACTGTCTATCGCCGCCCGAACGTTATGCAACCGTTCTAGGCATCTTCGTGCAGAAGCACGAGTCGGCGTTGCGTCGACTTCGTTACAACATTCCTGCGCGAGGCCGCGTGCAGGCTCAGAGGGCACGGGGCAGGTCCCACGCAACCGATACGGTGCGTGTACCCACGTGGGGATGAACCGATCCAAGTAAATACGAGGAAATACTCGGTACTTTCGGTTCGGTACCGAGTACGGTGACCGTACCTAATATCGCCCGTGTTCCGAATATCGCCGCGCGTTATATCTCGCAAAGTAAGCACTGAAGTTTATCGGTTATGCACTGAATTAGTACCCAAACATGTGTAGGAAGACGTACTGTAATTGCGGCGTCATGTAATCAAGAATTACAGAATGGGGAGGATTTTAGTGAATCTTAATAGTGTGAAAATTTATTGGACTGCCAGAATTTTATATCACATTCAGAGTAGAGCTGTGACTATTCGAGTAATTTAATATTCGAATATTTTAGAAGTATTCGAATGCTACGAATAAACTTCGAATATTTGAGTATTCGAATGTTATTATTCGAATATTTAAGTATTCGAATACTATTCGAATATTAAGTATTCGAATATTTAAGTATGAAATAGTATGGTGTGAATTATAAATCAAGTTATTAGCTTACAAGATTTCACCCTGACAAACTAACGAACTCACAACTGAAAGTAAATAAATGCTTGTAAAAAATGAACCAAAAAACTTGATTTATAATTCACACCATACTATTCGAATATATCAGTATTGTATGTATTCGAATATTCGAATACCGAAAAATTCGTCAAATAGTCCCAGCCCTAATTCAGAGAAGGTAAGTATAATAATTCTTTGGATGCAAGAATATCTACTAGAAATACCTAATTAATGTGTACTTAAGGAATGAAATCGATTCAAATATTTTTCGTCATGAAAATAGCGTTTTTCTTTTAGCAGTATGCGTGTTCTCAATACCGCCTACCGGAGAACAATGAATTCGATGTGATGTTTGTTACAGGTGGGGTCACGAAATTTGCGGAGCACCCGAAATGAACTTTATTTGTCCAATATGTACATCCGAACGTAGAAAATAAAATATTCTAAAAATCCTATTACGATATTTTTGTAATAAAAATAAAATAAAAAATTGATAAAAAATACATTTATAGAGCAAGAAATAATAAAAGCACATGTGAAAATGACTTTAAAAACTCATATATACATGAATTAATTAATATTTACTGAGTAAGCGATATTAGATACACTTTTTTCAGCATTCGATTTTTGCATGCTTACGTTTTTTTAATTCCTAATTAAAAATTTGTAGGTGTCAACGATTCTAACTTATGCTACAGGAAAGACGAATAATTTCTCCTTACTTTGAAACGAATTGCATGCAAAAATATCAATTATTATTCAATTGACAGCGATTTAACTTTTGCTAGGCGATATTAGGTACCGTCACCCTAATTTTAGTATCGATCCCTACTTGGTATCGGAAAGAAGTACTTGCATCAAAAGATTTATATTTTTTTTATGGTTTTATATGTCAAATAAATGGTTAATAAAATACTAAGTAGTTTTCCTTTCTCTTCTCTGCATTCTTTTAGTAGAGGAAAGATGGGTATCGAGATAAGATAGGGTATCGTAAAAAAAACCATAATCGAAAAATGCTAGACATTTGATGAAAGTACCAAAAGGAAGCCATTGTATTTTAACAGTTAGATCGTTGATAAAAAATGAGTGGGGGAGCACGCGTCTTTGATTTAAAGCTATGAAATCGTCCACATGCTGCGTGGATCTTATTTTATGTACTAAAAAGACTTATAATAAATATATATTTAAAAACGGTAAGTCAATTATTTTTGTTACATTATAATATCCATTCTGTTTACTTTAATATACAATAGTAAAAATTGCAATATTTTGTTATTTGTTGTTCAAATAACATCAGCCTCTGGAAAACGATGGTTTGAGGCAAGACGGGGTCCTTGATAAGGGGAATGATGAGGTACCCATCATACGTTCTCTATTATAATTTAAGTCGAATTTTCGTTACTTTTAGTTCGGATTTGAAAATGGTAAGAACATATAAAAAGAAACTAAACGAGGAAAATGGTCAAAAGAAGTTATGACGGAATCTGTAGATGAAGTTTTAAGCGACAAAATGGGGTACAAGAAAGCTGCTTGGAACGTTATGTCCAAAAATTGAAACAGGGAAATGAAGTGATCATGGGTTTACCATTAGATCCAATTAAGAGTGTATTTTCGTAAACAGATGAGGAAAAACTTATCGAATATTTAAAAGATATGGTCCCACAACTCCTGTACGAGGGTAGGAAGAAAATAATTTAGAAGAAATTCATATTTACATCGATTGGGGAAATATTTAGAGGAACCATGTTGCCCCATTTTCAGGGGCAAGATGGTTTTTCATTACTTCTTTTTAAAAGCTTAATAACTTCAAATTTTTATTTAAATATTGCTCAAACTATGTACCAAATGTTAAATTATTAACTTATAATTACATATTGATTCATAAAAACTTAAATAAAAGATATAATTATCAATTTGTTTGCATGTTTGCTTAGCTTCCCCATCGTGGCCCCCTCCCCCTAGGAATCTTACACATACCACTCTGTATATTTTTCTTTTCTTTTCTCCGCCGTTATACAGATTGTCTCTTACCTACTTACACGCTTCCTCGTAACTAAAGGGTACTCCCCATTAAACGAAAGTAAAATAAAGTACGTCTTCGTTAATAAAATATATTAATAAAAAAGAACAATCTACTAATTTTCCGTTCGATACTGAATACCTATCGATACTTCCATTCGGCACAAGTTGCTAGTAAAAGTATCGATACCTTGACGACATCGGTTCATCCCTACCCACGTGGCCAGCACCGTCGAGCAGTCTGCACCGCCTGAGCGGCCAGAGGAGGCCCCGAAGAAGACTGTTAGATCTAACTGTAACCAGGGCCTACTTTCGGGCTTCCTTCAAGCTTTCCAACGACTTACACGGCGCATGTACGGCCGTGCGCGTACACGCCGTCCTCCGTATACCGAGCGCAAGGAAGGCGCGCACCGAGTTGCTCAATCACGATTCTTCCCGGAGTTACGCGCGCTCCCCTTTCCCTACGAGACTCGTCCTTGAACCCTTCCCACCTACCGACCTTCCTTTTAGGTTCTCACCCTCTACCCGAGCCCGAGAAGAAAGACCACTCACGAGGCGACACAGCATCGAGTTACTCCTCTCCCCCGTTTCTAGCCACGGGGAGCGGGGTTCGCGCCGACTTTCGCCTTCCGGCGGGCGAGCGCGCCACGGCCTTCGGTATTTCGGGAGACCCGGAGAGGAAACTTTTCCTTTCCCTTCGCCGAAGGAGCACGCCCGTTCCGCGGCGGTTTTCGTGAAACCAGGACACGCGTGTGGTCGCCGCGGAGAAAGCGTTAGAGCCCAAGTATCGGCGACGGGGATAGGGGGGACGCGGCAGGGAGCAAGCGGGAGGGGAATCGGCTAACGATCGTTGCACGCGCGGAACGAGAATTCATATCGCATTCGTAGAAACGTACGGAGTATCGTTTCGGAAGTGCCGGGCTCCTCGGGGGCCAGCGAAGGGTTATCGCGAATCGCGCGGTGGACTTTAGCTGCCCAACATCGCGGCACGGTGGCCGCGGAGAGCTGCATGCGGAGAATATCTATAGAAAAAGGTGGTATTGTGGCACCCCGCTGGATAATTCGGCCCCCCTCGTGATTTTTATGTTATAAACGAAAATATCTAGCGGCTAATAACGTTATCCACTGCACCTATTACTTAGCTATACACACAGAGAAAAACATATGACACTAGATGGAGCATAGTCGTCGCTATGATAAGCATAAATAACAACCTGCGAAACGAAAGTTTTTCGTCGTCCCTAAGAAGTAGGGTAAACTTGCCTAATTCGTGCCTGCGCCTAAATCGTAGCCCCGCTGTTTCTTTTAACCTAAGACAGTCACAATCGCCCCTAGTGGTAGAAACTGTAAACAACAGTTAGCCACACGCCATTAACAAGCCGAGTCACCATGCCGTCACTCTACAAAAAAATATAGAGCAGATTAGCTTTTCGAGTACTTTTCACTAAAATTTTGCCACGATTCTTAAGGATTTTGTACAATTACTATTTGTGAGAATCTGTGAAACAAATTTCTATGTGAAACTACGTCTGTTTTCAAGTTTATTTCTTGTTTTAACATCAACGAACAGTGCCCTATATTTTAGCGCCATAGATTTGAATCCAAATCGATCTATGTGCCTATTTCGTACCACGTAAACTTAAATCGTACTGGTACGAATATACGAAAACAATCTAGAAAAAAAATGTGGCTAAAAAGAAAATCATAACCAGAACAGCACAGGAAAGTTTCCTTTTCCTGAGGAAACTCGTAAGAGGAAGAATACCGCCGAAACCAAAACACAAAAGAGAGAAGAGAAGAAGAAGAAAGACGCTGAAAATGAAAGCTGGTTTTGTAAATTGTGTCAAGAAACTAGACAGGAAAATATGATACAATGCACGCAGTGCAAAATGTGGGTACACCAGCTTTGTGCGGGAATAGATAGAATTACTTTTGAATAAGTATGTGATGATTGTACAGTAATTAAATTTTAAAGTACGAATTAGGTAAAGTATGGTACGATTTAGGAACATTAATCCTAAATCGTACTTTTTCCATATTAAAAATAAATCGTTTTTATGAATAGAAGTTGATTATTTTTTGTTGTTTTAGATTATAAAACTGTTTGCTCTATTAATAAAGAGTTGATTACCACTAATTTTGTTTCATTTTCCATGTTATTTTTCATGTAATAAGCATTTGTTCTTAAGGGGTACGATTTAAGCAAGTTTACCCTATTTCTTGTAGGTTAAGAAAGTTAAAATGTGTGTCAAGATACATTTGATAAAAGGTACTTAGAATCGATATTTAAAAGCAAGGTCACTTATTCTTTGATATTTTCAAATATAAGCTTAAAGTTTCCAAAACTATACGTGTTGATATTGGCCCCCTATAATGGAGGGTAATGTGGCCCCCGGGTAATGAGCCCCAAAACTCATCTTCTGAAGTTTCAGACATCGAAATTTCTCGTGAAGCTTCTGATAACACCGATGCAATATACATGTTTTGTGGCGGACGCTGTGCTTTGGACCAACGTGGCGAAATATGGATTAAATGCATCAGATGCGAATTATGGGCACACAGCGAGTGCACATCGTGCGAAAAAGTGGAATTGTGTATAAATAATAGAATATTCTTTATTCGTTTATTTTTTATTTCTGACATTGCCAAAGAATTATTTTTCATGATTTTTGTTAGGGGACCATATTACCCTCACTTTTTTATGAGCGCCGAAAATGACATTTTTTCATAATACATGTTAAATTCAATTAAATTGTTTTCCTTTTGTCACACATAACCTTATTAGTTTACCTACAATTTTAAGCAAAAATTTAAAGCAATTTAAATTACGAATCAGAATTTAGGAAGATACAGTAGCGGGCGAAAGAAAGTTTACAACTTTTAAAATCGCATAACGTTCTTAGAATTGCTCCAAACGACAAACGAGAATCGCTGATTTTAGGAATTTCGCGATTTTCGACCTTATTCTGCGAGCTTTATAGCTCAGAGAAACGTTAACCGATTTTGACGAAATTTTAGGCACGCATACAACTTCAATCTACAAACTGGTCTTTTGAATCTTCATTACAGGCTCACAAAAAAAGTTTGAAAAACGACATTTACTATTTCTTTTTGCTCTTCCGACCAATTGCATTTTTTTTTTCAAAACGACGAAACACGTCACTTAGCAAACTAATCCTTCTAGCTTCTGAACAAAAACTTGTGCCGTTTGGACCAATTCGAACAAACACTTATGCGATTTTGAAAGTTGTAAACTTTCTTCCGTCCGCCACTGTACATAAAACTAGAGGGGTCATATTACCACCCCTTCCTCTACCTAAACTGTTAGGCTATTTCCCTAAGCACAGAATTGTAGAAGAGGACAGTGGTTAGCGACTGCACGCCTTTGATACGAGCAGCGAAGAGCTGCTGACTATGCGCAGGCACTGTTTCCATTCGCAGTACTCAGTAATATTCGTTCATGTTTTGCTACCAAGCAGATTCGCATCGCAGCCTCAGCAAGGCCTTCGTCACGATGCTCGACAACGCAACTCGGCTAACGAAACCATTTAAAAGTGTGCCTGCTATTAGAGGAGCGGAGTGACTAAACCAAAACAGATTATAGATAGAGTAAGCACCACGTCGTCTTTCAAACGGTAACAGGAAACGAATTGCGGAGAAGCGGAATGGGCTCGAGGGGGAGACCAGCGGAGTGATCGAGATCGATGGTAAGACCGTTAGAGGGAAAGAGGCTGCTCCGTGGCACGCGGTGGGCCAACTCACCAATTAAGCGACCAACTGTATTGGCCATCGAGCAGACGATAATGATTAGTCGGTCGATCGAGCTGCTCACAACTTTCTCTACGCGCTGCACTTAACGGAACCTCGTCGGCAGTCTCCGATCCGGGCTGACACGAATATCCACCACGGCATTCGTACTTTCGGGGTAACGGTACTGCACCGCCTATGCAGCGGGGAATTGCCTCCAGAATCTCGCGGCGATCGAGGCAGAGACAGAAGCGCCGAGAAATCGTACCACGAAAATTGCACATTCCTTGTTTACTCAGCGCGGCTGATAAAGGGACAAATATCCAGCCCCGCGTGCTGGCGCGTAGCACCGTTATCGTGTCCTGCTGATAAATCGTACACGAATTCTATTGACGTCGCAATCTCGCGAGGTCCCGAGAGCATTCTGCTCGCATTGGGACTCGCTCACGTTGGCTGCAAGACGGTGAGTCAATTCTGACTGGGCAAACAGGAGTTTGATCGAGGGGTACGATTCGAGCCAGCTCACTCGGGATTTAGTCTTGGGGGGGGGGGGGGGGGGGCCCCGAGTTGAACGGATAAAAATATATTTTTAACGCGAGGTCAATAAAATTCATTAGGGGGTTATAAAAGTTTATTTAAAGAATGAAATCTTAGTTTTCTTTTCTTCTTATAAAGCCCCTGCTTTGGGGGATGCGAGGCAGAGATGAGCGATATTCTTATGTAAATCAAATCTGGAATATGGAATAAAAGTTAATAAATTATTCGTCATGCGTGGAACAGAGTGAACTCGGGTTAACGAACGAAAGGCGGATAATTTTTTTTAACTTTTATTCCTTGTTCGAAATTGTATGTAAATAAAAATTTTCCCCATCTCTGGTGCGAGGTCCCTCGATTTCGAGATGCGTTTGGCTTCGGTGAGAATGCGGAGTAACGGGTGTGTTTTGCTTTATTTCTTATATTCTTCTGTACTTAAACAGTCGAAAGCACTACTTAACATCTAAGTATTATTCTTCCAGCGACAGATTTACGATGCACTATACCCATGTGTGCCACGTACCGAGGATTTTTAACATTCAAAATACCGACGACAATGTAACGTACCCTGAATGCATAATCGGCCCCGATCCAGGCGCAGAGGAATCATTCGTCCCCGGCTTATTACCGGTTCTTCCAATTGTTCGCGGTTCAATGTCACGAACTCTACGAATTATTTAGCTGGGAATGGAAACCAGTGGCCGGCGTGTGGCCGTGCATTATCGATGCAGGGGACTCGTTAAAGAATCGTGCTCGATTCCGTGCCCGGGGCTCGGCGAACGAAATTAAATTCCGATCGAAAAGGAAACCGATCTACGGCGGAAAGGAGCGCGGCGCCCGTTGCACCGTGCGCGCGATACGGTCGATGCATTATGAATGAACATGCACGTCCACGTGTTATTTTTAGGCCGGAAGGCGCACAGCTACGAGCCACGATAAATATAAAGTTGACACGACCGATTACGACACGCGTATTACTCTTTCCTTTATCGTTCCGCCGCTGATAAAATAATTGATATCGACTTTATTCAACCGTGTGCAATGGTGAGCGTGCGAGATTCGCGTTAGTTGTCGCTACAAGCTTCCCCCTGATAAAGTGACCCTCAAGTGAACCTGTTCAGTAGATCATTTCCCGCCCAGGGATCTCCAGAAGAAGAAAAAAAACGAAGAACGAAAGACACCGCAGAAAGACACTCCAAGATTCTTCAGCGAGAAGTTGCGCGCAATACCGAAGCTAAACTACCGTCCAAATACAGAAAGACTGGCCATTAAAGGCTGGAACAGACACATCCAGTAATTTAGTCGAGTAATTTAGTAATTTACCATTGTTTTACTAAGCTACTCGCCTAAACTTTAGTGTCCACACACGAGAAATGACTAAATTATTTGCTACTCGACTAAACTACTGGACGTGTCTGCACCAGCCTTTACTGAGAAGGATTTAGAAAGAAGTTTCTCCCACGAAAAGTACCATTTTACCATCATCGATTTTTAATCCTGCACTTGGCAGATTCCCCGCGAACTAGTATCGAAACCGTCAAGCAGACGTTTCTACGTACCCATGAAAAATTCGCGGAGCGCCGCGAATAGCCACTCCGATCGATGAAAAAGAGGGCACTGTCCCTCGCCCTTTGCAGCACAATCTCTACTCCAAAAACTTTTTGCCACCGAGCACGATCGATGCACCGCGATAGAGCGTCGCGAGGACGGGCGAGAGCCGCGATGCACATGCACCGAGCGCGTTGCACCGCGTTGCACCGCGTCCCACGGCGGACTGCGGTTTCGCGCGACGAATCCGACGAGAATGTGCATTGGCCGGGGGAAATCGCTCGCGCACACCAGGCCGGCGCGGCACGCGTGTGTGTATTCGCGATACCTACAGGCGGCCGAGCGAGCGAGCGAGCGAGCGAGCGAGCGAGAACGCCGCCGCGCGAGTGTACACATGCACGTGTGCCGATGTGCAAAGCCGAGATTCGCATGCAAGCCGACTGACTCTGCGCGAGTGGAGACCAGCCCCGCGATTGGGCGTGATGGGGGTAGTAGCGGGCCAATCCGCGGCCGGTGCAGTTCGCCTGCAGTTCGCACACGTGCACCGCGTTGTGCAACTGCATCCAGAGGTCGGCAGGTGAGGGTATTCGCGCGCAAGGAGTGGTGGCGCCGCTTTGGTCAGGCACGGAGGCCAGCCGGCCGGCCGCCTTTCGACGGGAGTTTCGCTCTTTCATTGGCGACCGATAAGGGACGGAAATGGCGACGCGGTTGTAGCCCAGCTCTCTAACATTCGGCCGATGTTATTCGATATACCGGGACCACGCCGATGGCGCACGGCACTCAGGCTCGCCTTCTTCCTTTATTTCATGTGATCGAGAAACATCGGGAACATCCGCAACGTTGTCAACGCTGATTCGTTTGATAGGTAGTACTTGTGTCTACTGTTTATCGCCTCGAAATAAGCGCATGGTAATTGCTCCTGGGTGCCTTCGAACCTTTGCGCGTCATTGGTAGTGACGGGATATGAAGTATATTGGAAGTAGGTTCGAATCTGACTGGATAGTTTCGAACAGTTCACGAGTACTTCGAAAAAGAAAAACGATACGTTTAAGTAGACTGGAATCTCGACAAGATAGGTTCGAACTCTCTATAAGTACTTTGAGAAACGTTAGCGGTACTTCCAAGTATAATCGAACCCTGACCAAGTAGATTCGAACATTTTATGAGTACTTTAACCAGCAGCTTTCTATTCTGTGCAATTATGTGATTCGTCTCTTGCCTTTCAGAGTTCGAGTAGGGTAGACCAGGGCGAATCGGATCGCTTTGTGTTTGATGGTAAACAAATAATAGTTAAACATTAAAAAACGAATTTTTTATTATACGTTCGTGACCAGTAGACCTTTGGCTTGAACATCAATATATAAGAATTGAAATTAAACGTAAAAATCTTTCATTTATAAGGAAAAAACGAAAAAGTGAGAATTATTTTACGAGATTCGATTCTTTCAAACGTCAAACTAGGTACTTACAAGTATATTCTCTCTCTAACCCTGCAGGTACGGTTTCTATCGTTCGAAACCAGCTTGTATAACCCAGGTACCTACTCTGTAAGTGCACAGAATGAAACGCCAGCTCTTATGAGTAGTATTCGAATCCCATGAAGTGAAACTTTTCTATTGGAATTGACTCGGATTCACGAGTAAATATTGAACTTGATCCCATCCCTAGTTATTGGTGCAGCTTCGTACGAAGTTCAAGTGCGAACGCATCGCGAGGAAGTTTTATGGAGCGTGTCGTTGCACGAAGATATCAGTTTAGATCTGTTAGACGGCGCTGGTTAACGAGACAACTAACAACGGCTTGACAGAAGAGCCGCTTCCCGGGATCGCGAATTATAAAGTAATGATGCCTGTTAACTGGCGGATGATCCCGATTCGTTGCCCGGGTCGCCGCGTGGTTTTGTCAGTGGAAGCGGGATGGTAGAAAGTGTAGGTAGAGGTGAGAGACTTACCCTCGCAGAATAGGGTGACATCGGTAAGACTCTCGCTTTTGAACAAATTCGAGAACGCTGTCGCTAGGTTGCTACCGAAACTATTCCACTTGAGACAGAACTGATGCTGGTGAGAGTCCATGATGCCACCCCTAGGCCCGACCCCGTGACCTTCGCCACCCCTGCCTCTGCCACCCTCGTGTACGTATTTTCCTCCTTGGTCGCGCTCGTGCCCAACAGTTCGTCCAGCTGTACAGAAAACACTTGATACAGTCCTCCGTTCGAACATGCAACATGAAGGGTACTACGATTCAGGGGTATCTTCGCCGCATCAGCGGCGCAGCCAGAGGGAAGGTGAGGGGGAATTATAAATAAATTTGAATTGCGAATATTTTTATCCGTTCAACTCGGCTCCACCCAAGATTAAATCCTCGGTGCCCCACTATCTACTGAATATTTCGGTGTGCACCGTCGAATCTTAAACGAGATGATAGCATTCCCGCTGTCACGCGCGGCGCATTCGGCGAGAGCTGCAGTTCCGAAAGCATCGCCGCTGTCCGCGGGCGATAAATTCCAGATCGATTCCACGCGAGCGGGCCGCGAAACGGCCGAGACCAGATCGACCGGGCTAACCGCAGACGCGATCGCGTTGTACAGTGTCACGACAGATTGTACCGGATTTCCGCGGTGCGCGATAAAGCCGCGGCCGAAACCTACCAATGGCACAGGACCGTATTTACCCGTCCGCTTGAAGCAGGCTCAAGGAAAGCGGCGTTGGCGATGATGCATCCGGCGAGCGAATCAACGTCAGCCCGCGAACGCACCCGTTCGGTACCCGGTGCCTCGTGCGCTGTCTCCGTTCGCGGCCGAACCACTTAACGGAACCGGAGAGTTCGGGCTCAACGGGCAGAGCGCTCTGTACACCGGTCACGCGTGCACGTGTCCACCGGGCGCATGACCACCCGAAAAGTCTCCCGCTCGCAACTGCACACTGACTTCTAACCGCCCGGGCAACCCGACTAACGCGTGCGAGGCGGCGGCTGGACGATTGGCGCGGCAGGTCTACTTTCCCGCCCGGTTACTTCGCCGTAGTGTACCCGGAACACTGGTCGCGTACACACTGAGACGGGCACCGGGAGCGTTCGGTTCTACCCGGCCGAAATCGAGTCACCGACTTGCATCGCGCATCGCCGCGGCGAGTAACGAATCACGCGTAACTGTCCGCGCGCCGGTTACCTCTGTCTCTCTTTCACCGGTTCCGAAAGCCCCTTCTCCCTCGGTCTCTCGCGGCTGGCCGGTCTGCCGTCCCTGTCCAACTGTCGCGGGGGCCACGGGTAGGACAGATACGACACACGCCGGGTATGGTACGCGCGCGGGAGGAATCGGTACGATGATCGCGCGAAGCGACCGAGCCCCGCCGGCTGAACGGAGAAGGAGGATCGGGCGGAGACGCGGTGGTGGCCGTGTCGCGGTGGAAAGAACGTGAATATGGGTCATCGGTGCCGATGCAAATGCGGTTAGACGAAATAGTGTGAGTCCTCCGCTGTGTTTAGGGGCGGGGCGGCAGGGGAGAGGGTGGCGGTAGCCGGGGCACGGGGAAGAGGGAAGGTCGCGTAGGTGGGAGAGGAGCGGTTGGACGGTGGAGGGACCGAACGGCGGTGGAACGGGGGGGGAGTGTAAGATTCGACTTTTTCGGCGGAGGGTGGGAGGGCGAGATTGCTTAAGGCTAGAACTTTAGTTGGCGTGGTTCTCTGTACCCCCTCCTCGTCATCGTGTGTGCTTTTCTCGCTGCTCCCTATGCCACTCTATCTTCCTCCACCCTTTTCACGCTCGTTTCCCGGCCTGTCTTCTCTCGCTCGAATTTTACCCACTCCCTGGCCGTCGCTCTTTCACGCTCACCGGTGCCCCTGCCCCGCCAGCCCTCCGCCCCCTACCCCCGAGCCCCTCTAACGCTTCTAAGGTATCGGCCGTATCCCCGCCACTTTCTAATCTAACACGTGCCAGGGCCGAAACGCGGATACGTGGCGCCACTCGGCAAGAACGCCGGCGACTACGTGGAAGGGAACCTCGCTGCACGGCCGTCGCCGTTACCACGGGGCCGCGGGATTACGTCACTGCTGGTCGAAAGTTTAATCGGGCGCGGACTATGCGGGGCCGACCGTAGATGCACCGTAAAAGCTTCGATTCGTTTCAGAACCGAGCGATTTGATCGTTTTTATCGTGTTAGTTTCCACAGGGTGCGATTCTCAGGCGAGTTTTAATCGATTTCTTGCGGTGCTATGATAGTTAGGATTGGGCAAAGAGTCGGGCGTTCCTTCAAATCGAATTGGGCCGCATGCTTACGGTCTCACTGTAGAGAACATTCGTGGGAAGGAGCTTCTTTGTTTCTATTCGCGATCGGGCAGAGTGAGAAGAAATCGGAGGCAGAATACGTGGAACAGACGCAGACGTGCTCTGAAATATTTCCATGCCTCGTTCATTCACGAGTCGGACAAAGGAAGCGAATCGTACTTTCACTGCTTCAATGGCTTCCAACGACGATTCCTGCGAACCTGTACACCATAAGCGCCTCGCGTCGAGATACCTTGCCGATCATCCGTTACACCGAGGAACTACGAACCGGCCAGATTACTCAGCAGATTCTAACGTCCACGAAAGCGAAGCGTAACGAACTCGATTCCGAAGGCATCGCCCGTGCTAGCCGGGACGTTGCGGGACCTGTGCAAGCCCCGCTTCAAACTTTCCACTCGAAATGGCCATGCGTCGGGTCTAAGCGAACCGTGCATTGATTTATTACGCCCGGCAGGTTGCTGCGATCGCGCGGAGTCGAAATCCGAAGGATGAAGATCTCGCGGGGCTGCGCGTGTTTGCCTCGGGCTTTGCTGGAACTTGGAGAGCAAACGGGAATGACTGTGTACACCGATGAATAAGTAACCATGCGCTCCGAACACACGTGCCTCGCACCTTACGTAATAACGCCGCTGATCCCCGAAGAGGCATTCATTCCCAGCCGAGGCTGGAGGGTTCGAATTCCCGATGAAATCGCGATTGCCCGACGACGTCGTATCGTTGTACGCGACGCGGGGGCGAGTCCTGTTCTAGTTGCTCCACGCGCGCAACAGCCACACCGGCGCGTGTGAAGTCGAGGTCACGGGGCGAATTTACGAGCGGCTGAATGAATCGGGACGAAATGACCGGCTCGCGTCATTCTCCGTTCTGACAATAAAAAAGCCTTCGAACGTTCGACGACGCCGGGCTGCGCGGAAGCCGTTGAGCTGCGAACCGTCGCCGACCGAAATCCTTTCTAAGGAGGCGTTTAAACGTTGCATTCGCGAGATATCTGTTTGGTTCGCCGCTGCGATCGGTGAGTAGAGCGTAGCGGGGAAATTAAACGGAATAAGTAGAGTTGCGTGGCGTGGTAGATCTATCGGAAGAGGCGCGGAGGTGTTGGGGGGAGGCGCGGTTAAGTAGAATTCTCCCTTATTGTTCAGACGAGCGTGGAATCGGGATCCCACTGGTCCAGTGGCGAGGGCGTGATAAGTCCTATACATATTCGTCAGACCGCCACCTTCGAGAATCGATCAACTCCACGCCCCGGAGTGTGTCACCGCCGCGGAACACCGCTTGTGTTACGTCCCTGGTCCGCCAAAATTTAGTGTGCACTCCCTGCTCCGGCATTGCGTGCGTGCAAGAGGCGTCGTGGCTCGCGAGGACGGAGGAAGGGAAAGGGGAAAGGAGCGTAGGAGTCCTAGCGGGGGGGGGGGGGGGCGAGAGAGCAGCCGAAAGGGAGACAAAGACGGACGTAACACTAAAGAGTAATGAAAGGAAGGGGTACGAAAACGAGTGGGGAAGGAGCGAGAGAGAGAGGGTCGATGGAAATTCAGGCGCTCGAGGCATCGGTGCTGCGTGGCGTTCAGCGATGGGAATAACAAGCTTCTCCGTTTCGCCGCGCTTCCGAGCAATCAGTTTGCAAGTATTTTCGTGAACCTCGAGTACTTGTCGAGTTGAAAATAATACGAAACACGAGGAAAATGGAAAATTTACAGAACAATTGAAAGTGAGGCAGGCATATCCTCCGTTTTCACTTTTGACTGGTCAAATGGGATGAATAAGCGTCATATTTTCAGCGTTAAATTGAGCACAAAATGAGAATAATAATATTAATATTAGAATAATAAAAATTCTAATAATAATATTAAAAGGGAATAATAATAATACTAATAATAGGGAACCCACGTGACGTGTGGGCAGTATAATAATTAATGACACTCGTACACGCAGCACATGTAACCCCATTTTGAGGCCAAAAGGCAGAAAGTAAACCTATTTACTACTACTAATACTACTACTAATAATATTAAAAGAGAATAATAGTACTAATAATAATAAAAGAGAATAATAATAATAACACTTAACCCTTAACTGGTATGTATACTGTTTCTGGCAAACGTGACTGATATACTGGGGTCGCAGTCAGACCCCAAATAAAAAAGGACACAGAAATTTGTAAATTCAACACTAGATCGACCTCTATGAATATTTTGTTCTTAGGTAATGTATAAAATAATAGAAACGTAGAAAGTTAAACTATTATTATAAAATTAATTAGAAATTCAGTTTACAAACTTAGACAACCAACAAATTTGGCATCGAACTTTACGTGCTTGGGGTCACGAGCGACCCCAGGATACCAGTTAAGGGTTAATAATAATATTAGAATAGAATGATAATAAGAGAAAACTTCAACTGATCTGAACCGCGAAGCGAAGCTCCATTTATTCCTACAACCCACTTCCAACCCCCCCTAACATCTCACCACCTAACCCAAACAAACTTCATCACCCCGTTTCAATCCCCGAAAATCTCAAGAAAGAATTTCTAAAACTTGAATCTCAACTGTGACTCGGCATGAGAATCTTGCAACTGGTTCCAGCGCGACGGTTCGAGCCCATCGCTAGCTGCGTGGCAATGAAGAGTAAAGGAAAGCGAAAGGGAGGGAAGGGGCGGGGGAGGGGGGGGGAGAGAGAGAGAGAAGCAATTGCGGCAACGGTAATAGGGGAGGGAGATATTGCGCGTGGGGAGGGGGAGGGGCGAGGGCGGCGGAGGAGGGGAGACTCGCGGGAGGATCGAGGAGGCTCAAGGTCGCTGCGGGGCCGCACGCGCGCCCCTGGCCACGCACACAGCGGCGCGCGCACGCACACGCGCACGCTTGCGCGCTGCAACACGGCCGGGCCTGTGCACACGGGGGCGGCGGGGGTGCGTGCGCGCTGCAGCGCACACGCACTTCGCCCCGCGCACGCGCGATCACGCGGCCCGCGTTCCGCGAGCCGGTGCGCGGGTGTGTGCGTGATATCAGCGCTGATTTCGAGCGCCCGCGCCAACGTAGGTGTGTACGTGGGTGTGTATATGCGTGGCCGAGCACCGTAATTCGACGGTTCTCCTATGGCGACGCGTATTATGTCACCGGGTCTGGGCTGCGAAGAAAACACGCTGCGTTGTATGGATTTTTAGGGATTCGGTGTGGAAAGAGCGTCGCGAGGGGGATGGCAGGGGACGGGCACTCGTCGAAACTCTAAATTGAATCGGAGGCCCTACGTGATTATCCTTTCGCGTCCATTCAGTTTTCCGTGGCAATTAACGGAAGCCCGTGGTCGCTCTAGCCGCAGAAAAGCTTCTAGATCCAGGTGGCGCGTGGCGTGATCGTTGCTTCGGGAAAATTCTCGCATTAAGTGGATCTAAATCGTTATCAAATGGAGTCCATCTAATGACAACGGAGATGTACATTTTGTGGAAGTTAGATTGTTGATAAGTTCGAAGGAACTAAAGGAGACGTTGACGTTGATGTAAATGCTTTAAGGCCCCCGCGCATTATGGCAAAGCGCGTTGACGCGAATCGAAGAAATTAATAATAGGATTAGTTAATTGTCGCTGCGCTTCGGTTATCAGTTGCTTATAAACTTTTCTCTTCGCTTCGCCAAAATGCGCGACGACCTTTAACCGAATACGCGACTGAAAAGACAATGGCTCCACTTGACGCTGACTAATTGCAGCTTTATACCGTTAACAATCACGCGTACATACTCGAGATGGCCGAAATTACGAACGTGATGCATATTCACGCACCGGACGCTACGCACGCGCGACGCTGTGACGCGTGGCGCAGAGTGGGCGATATTTCTGGCCGAATCTCCACTCGTGTCATCGAGTTCGATCGTAGTTACCCAGAAATACCTAGTCGAAATATGGTCTTCACATTACAAGAAACACAAGGTGTCATAAATAGCCGAATAAATTGTCAACCCATACTAAAAACAACTCAATTTCAATGTAAACACTAAGAGCCCAAGGCATCGTAATCTTTTTAACGTAAAAACTCATCGAACCCTCTATGAAACATAATTGCATCGTTCGCATACGTAGCATTGCTAATTCTTATCACGACCAACTTGTCTTTTTCTCCGATTCAATAGATAAGATCCGTACAAAGCTTTTACGTCTGTTGCGTTGAATGTCTCATATTGTATATTCATGCTTCTCTTTTTCTCACTGTCTTTCTTCCTTAATGCGCGTCCGTTTTTCTACCCCATTTTGTAATTAATTGTACCAACGGGTTGCCTACCCGTCTATTGTAATTAAAATTAAAATTAAAAAAAAATTCTAAATGTTTGTTAACCAACAGAAGTCAATTCCCTGATAGAAGAATTACCCTAGTAGCATTTTTGGTTGGCCAACAGTAGCCAACAGTTGGGAATTAGTTGGGACATAGCATTTTTGCCTACAAATTCCCAACATTTGGCCTACGGTAAAAAAGTTACGACAGTTTGCCAACGAATATTCAATACTGGGCCTACAATTACTATGGCTGATTAATTAACAAGAAATTTACAACGATGATTAAATGTCGTCTTACAAACGTCAGAAAATTTGCTGCATCCAAAAACCTGTTATTGAAGACCTGAAGGAGACGTCTTTTGAAGTTCTTTAAGACGCCTTCTGGACGTCTTTTGGAATGAAACCTTCAGCTGGGCCCACGGAAAGAAACCTTCAGTTGGACCTCTGTGTTAAGTGACGTTCGGCCTGCGTTGGTTACAATCGTTGGCCCATTTAAAAATAGCGCGACACTTCAACAGTTGGCCAACGGATGACACGTCATTGACCCAACAAACTCCCATCAAATAAATGCTACTAGGGTAGGCCCGACTTTTCTTCATAAACCACTGCCTAGACACACAGGAGCCCACGATTTCTCCAGAAAAGTAGTATAAACACCGCAGAAAGAAGAACGAAACATACCTTCCCGGTATCTAAAAATCTGGCAAGTGTTTCCAGCAAGAAGCTAAGCTTCTAAAAGATCAGACGCTCGCCTTCGCTCTCAAATACGTTCAGCTAAAACTATCGCCACGGTTCCTGAACGACTATTGTAAGTACGTCTACTAGAATTAACCACGCCATTACTCCCACTCGCGTAAAGGGTTTCCCCCGTCTGCGAGTAAAAGCAATGTATTCGAAAGCAACTACCCCGGGTGGAAATTGCATTTACGAGCGAAAAAAAAATGTTCGCGTGAATTGCAGCAGGGCGGAGATGGTTTCCCAGCGAGTGCTCCGGGGGGGGGGGGGGAAGAGTTGCCGTTGTTTTTTCTCTCGGGCAGAAAACTGCATTAGTGCATTAGGCTGTGTAGACGGTAACCGAATTATTTCGCCGATTCAATTAAGGGCCCCGGCTTGGACCGCGCTCAATGGGTCCGAGAACCATGGGCGCGGCTTTGATAAACCGCTCTATTAACCACCACCACGGATCAGTCAAAGGCACGAGTCACCGACAGGTGTCCATTTTCTTTGGAAACGGATCCACCGGATTTGCACTCAACGTTGTTATTCAAGCCTGGCGGTCGGTAGACTAGAGCTGCAATGATTTTACATTGTGCAGTACTGCATGGTAATGATTACGCTCCGTTAACTGAGAGGCTATAGGTCACAATATTGCACTCGATGAATTTATGAAGTAAGCTCGAATAAATTAATAGCATTATGCAGATGGAAGCAACTATGTACAATTCATTGTTACGAAACGTTAATTCCGCCAATACGAATCGGTCTCAGTGTCGTGGAGTAAAAGTAATGTAATTTTTCAAACAGCCGGGGTAATCTTCGGCGAAACGGAGTTAGGTGTTTACCATTCCTATCATTTTCCCCTATCGAATTTCGAGGAGGCTTGCAACGTTGCGTCGGGGAGAAAGCAACGTGGTACGAGGGGGGTGATAACGTTGTGGAAAATACATCCTACGAAGGAGCTGGCCCTGAAGTATAGTCAATACTGCAGCCAGCGATGCCTACCGCAGCACTGTTTCCCCCCTTATCCGACCATCCCCCATCGCTTCTGCCCCTGAATGAAAGGGAAAGCGGGAAAGAGAGGAGGGCGAGATTTGCGCGAATCCTGAATCCCAGTAATAATTGCCGAGGGGGTAGAGAAAATGCAGAGAAAGGGTTCCTCTGATGAAAACTTCGCCCCGAAAATGCAGACGTGTTCGCCGGGGGTAGTGTACGTTTCGCTTCGTACGAAGGGACGGTAAAAATCGGTGAAGTCGACCGTTTGCACATAGAAGTATTTTAATGAGACACTGAAGTGATTCGTAATATCTACCAGGGACAGTATCGGCATCAAATAAACGTGCATGAAGTCGTTTTCTTTAGATATAAGTAATTATTAAAGGATGAATATTCTCGGGGGAGGGGGGGGGGGGGGATGAAACATTTAAGAATTCAAATGTGAGGGAAATTAATACAAATAGGGAATTTGGTTAACACCGTGCTGTGGGAGCAGGTGTCCCTTAATCGAAAGCAACCGAGCCTCTGACAGTCCTTACAAATCGATGCAAGGACTTTGTCGCGATGCGTGCAGGGATACAATTTATCCTTCTGACATAGTAATTATTTAACTGCCCCTGTATTTACCTACGAAGCATTACTGCAACAGGCTTAACTAATGACTCCAATTTACATATGCGTGCATCCACCGTCGATCCCAGAAAAGAAGCCCCAAATTCAAGCAGCACGCAAGCACTGATGAAAAAGCTTCAAGTGACCCGATCGAATTCTTTAATCCTCCAATCTTCCTAACCATCTCCCAGGTCTCTCGATTTCCTAAAGGCTGCACAAATCTACCGGCTCGGCCCTCCGCGAGGCCGTCGACGGATCGGGCGAGGCGAAATGGTTGCGCGCCGCTCGCGACACGTGTCGATCTGCCTACCGGAGCGGCGGATTTGACGAAAGACCGCCGGCCGCGGCGCTCCAGCAAGGCGTGAAGCGCGAAACAGTAGAATCGGTGCCACGAGGACGCGGGAAACAGTGACGAGATCGAACGCGGGGCACCGCGCTCGTGGGCGATACTCGTAAAGAAGGAATTGGGGAGATCGAGGCGGGAGGGTCTCGCGGTTCGCGCGGGAACCGAGGAGGAAAACAAGGAGCAAACAGCCTGTAGCGATGGATGCTCTACCATCGGACGTTCCATCCAGATTCGCCCAGCCCTAAGAGCTGTCGCTATTGCCTTTCGCTCTCTCGCGCTTTCCGCCCTCGGCGCCGATCGCAACCCCTTTTTTTTTTGCTCCGAGCGTCGCGCGGTTTGGTATAGATTATACGGAAAATAGATCGTCCTCCGCTTTTCAATTACCGACGGCTAACTGAATCCTCCAATTTTACAATCCGTAGCGGATAGAAAGAGATCGATTATTTTGTAACAGAAGAAGCTAACGTATTTCGTATCTGTTGCTTCACGCCATCCGAAATCAGGATAATGCGTAAAAGCGTAAGAACCGGAGAAACTGCCTGCTTTTTTTTGTTTCTTGCGGTAGAATAAACGCGCGTACATTTCTTCTATTTAAGTCGTTAGTGGGATATCCCTTTGTAGCACGGAGGAGACGAGAGTCGGGCCGCGCGTTTGTTTTTTTTTTTTCAGCCGCTAGACCTTGTGGGAACGCTAGGAAAGAAATTAAGTGGAAGAAATAGAACTGTGCGGGTCCCTTTACGACCGCCGCGAAACGAACGTGGTTTCCGTCGGGCACCGTTACGCGGGGTGCACGCGCGTGTGAACGCGCGCGTAGCGCGTGCATGCGCTGCATACTATTAAGCGGAGGAAACGAGAGATGTACGTGTACTTTGAATGTCACGCGTAACGGTTATGCGACGCGCGGATTCGAGCGTGAACGCGTGGAGCTATTTATTTACTGAAACGAACGGTTTCAGGCGGCGGAGAGCACGGGTTCCCACGAAGTGGAGAAGCACACGTTGCTACAGGAAATATATAGATCTCGATCTAGAGAGAAAATCGCTGCGAAGCAATGAAATGAATCCTCTTTTACTTAGGTGTCTACCAACGATCGCAATTAATATCTTCGAACGTAGGCTAAACTCGGTTTAATCCGTGATACCCAGTGGCTACCCCGTGATACTTTTTCATTCGTCTGTAACTCGAAGTTGCCAGACCCAATTTAATTTATAAAAAAAACTAATAGACGGCGTTGATCTTCTAGTTTATGACGCGGTAAAAGAATCAGCCAATTGAAGTTAGTGTGATAGATTGAGAGCGTTTTTATTCTAGCGACGGATTGTTTGGGAAATTCTTCGTGCTAATTGTGGACGGTCGCTTGTTTGTGTACTATATGTGCTTTAGAAGATAAATGAAAAATTAAAACGGCAGGCAAGTGATGGTGAGGTGACACTTTAACGAGTCTTACTCTTGAAATTATCATACAGTAAGGCATCAGTGGTATTTTTGCTTATGAAAATAACTAAATTCTTATTTTTCGTGTGCCTGAGACTGCGTTTCTGATTGCGTTGTTTGAGAAATTCTGATGGTCAATAGCGGAAACAATGTTTCCTTACATCTCAGACATCTAACGATCATGAAACGATACACAAAATAACAATAATATAAAATAATGTAAAATAATATAAACAAGTAGCTGGTGAACATATATCGAGTTAGCGAGAACTATCACGAAGTTACTAGAGCTATCACGGAGTAACCAGAGTATGTCGTGAAAATTTAATTTTGTATATTTTTAATTAAATATATAGGAAACCTGTCCAAAACCGTATACTCAAGGTTCTAGGTCCCTAATTTTTTAAATTATAAAACAAATTGGGTAATGAAACCGGTATTTATTAAATGTTTTTATAAACAACACAAACTAACAAAAATATAATTAAAAAGCCCAAACAGGCTACTTAATTTAACAATAAAAGAAAACCTGTCCGTTTTCCGATTTTGTCTCATAGGGTCAGCAAAACCGTATACACTATACGATTAGGCCCGCTCTAAAGTAACAACAATAATATTCAGTTTTATCCACGACGTAATGAGCCTCTCGGAACCAAACAACTTTTGTCTCAAACATTTCTTCCTATCTAAAAAATTATAGAAGTTATTCAGGTGGCTTGTCTTAGGTTTCAACGTTATTTCCTCTACGTTTCTTTGGTTTGCATTTTTTGTTCGTCAATTTTGTCTTTTAGCTCTTATGGATTCTTCTATATTCAAAGTAGATGTTTTCTTCTTCTTGTTGCTTGAAATAGCGGGGTAAGGTTTCACCCCGTACGCTTGTGCCCCAAGACGTAAGCACCTGCACTTTTGGTTACAGCTAAATATGAAAATGATAACAATCGGCCACGATCTTCAAAATATAATAGAAATAGATACTGTTAATAGATATCTTCATGTAACTTAATATCACCAAAACACTATACAGTCCATTTAAAGTCAGTCGAAAATAAGATCAGAGCACTTAGAAACAGAATAGATTTAATAATTCGCTGGAGTGTACGTATTTCGTTATAAGTCTCTGTTGACTAACAGTTCAATATAGCGGAAATCAATTGCCAAACGCGCGTGGGCTTCTTTCATTTATTTTCAGGAATAAGTGTGCTATACGGTTTTGTACAGGTTTCCCCTATTTAGTAAATTTCTGTTAAGGATGTATCGGACGTACAATATTAGACAAATATATTTGAAATTTGAAATACGTGAATATCTACGTCTTACGCATAGTAAATCTAGATGTAAGAAACTCGAACGACAGTTGGAGTCTTATTTTTACTCCTAGGAAGGTATCTTTCACTTTGCAAATGCTTTCTGAAGCATTATTTGCTAAACTTTTGCCAGTGAAAATGCCCTGAATTCACAATTTTCTCGAGTTATAATTTATTTATTTAAAACGGCGTAGTGAAAACAATTGAAACTCGGCAGATATTTTCATCTACCCATATCCTCCATGTAAACATTGGTACCATTTCTTCAGCATTTTTTCAGCTGTTTTATCTGTCAAGATCGTCTCTTTCCATAAGAGTACGTGTGAAATCAGTGAAAGTTAAAATCGTTATAACTCAGCAACGGTTTAGTGAATTCGTTTAAAATTTTTGGAGCACACCAGGAAGATTACAAAGAACAATCTTACAAATTTTCATCAACTTGGTACCATTTTGAAGATGGGTCCAATACGTCCTTAACCTATTATTTGTTTGTATGACGTCTGACCTATCGTTATATCCTAGACTCACTTAAAAGAGAAATTCTAAAACCATCACAGACTTCCCCGAGTTTACCCTAGTAAACTTTTGAATGCTACTCTCAACAGGTAGATACGCTACTACCAGACAAGCTCCCCAAATCGTCGGTTCCTCAAAATAGCTGAGTTACCTGTCCACGTAAAAGTCGCAGAACCATCAGGAGACACCAATGATCGACCAGAAGTGTTTCCCCCGCACGAGTACTTACTGGTAACTTAGCCACGCGTTTGCCGATCGAACGCGCATAGATGCGACCACCAGCGATCGGTGTCGAACACGCTCGATCCGCGGTACGATCCCATTGCTAGATGCCGCGGGCAAATTGGCGAACAAGCCCGGTCGATCGATTCGGTGATCGATGGGTTTCCCCTCGCGTCGACGGCGACGCGTGGCGGTCGGCGAGAATTCGGGAGAGATAGCGCGAGAAGAATGAGCAGGTAGAGCACGGTGTGTGTACCTGGCCGATGCAGCCACCATGGATTGACCAGAGATGGTTGTTGGTTGCCGTGGCCCTCGCCGACAGGGGCGTACATCTTCCTCCGACTACGTCACGCCCGTCACTGCCGCCCTGCGCGGCTGCACCCCCGATTGCCTTCAACCCCATAACCCACCGCTCCTCCCGGGATTCCTGTCACTTCCCCTTCCTCCACGTACGCAAGAGGGTTGCAAGGTTACCAGCGGGCCCCTCCGCCCTGCCCCGCCGCCGCCGCCGCCGCCGCCCCTGCCGCGTTCAAGGTGGAGGAACAGCCGCCTCCGTCGTCGGTCGAGCGACGCACGAACCACCCCCGGTCGGCTCTGCTACGCAGGCAACCGGCCAGCCGCAGCCATCACTTTCGCTGGAAAGTCCTCGGGGCCGTTACGAGGGCGGTCACGGCCAGGGCTGACGCTGCAGAGGGCGAGCGCGATTAACTTTTTCATTCTTCCGTTCCTCTTCTTCCATTCCCTCTTTCTTCTTTTCTCCTCTCCGCCCCGTTTATTTTTTTCTCTCTTTTTTTTCGGCAACCTCCCCTGCGAACGCCGCGGAGGAACGTTCGCCGAATCGATAAGATAATTCGACTAGCGCGCTGCCGGACGAAAAAGTGGATGGGACGCGGGCGTACCGACGCTCGCCGAATCGACGAAATACGGCACCGTTGCTATGCAATCGACGCCGCGGCTCTGTTGATCGCGCGGCGTAGCGGGCGAGGAAATTCGTCCGCTCGAGTGGCGAGCCAACGCGCGGGCCACGCCAGCTGATCGGAACAATGTATGACGCGGGGAATTCTCTACTGCATTACCCACGATTTCACTTTCGCGGAGAATCGCGGTGGCTGGGAGTCAGCGAATAGGATTCTCGATCCGAGGCTCGAGGTTCCACGAGCTCGGGGGGTTGCTCGCTCGGAGGCCCCGAGGCGGAACGACGCTCGAAATCCACTCGGTGCGTTTAAT
The DNA here is from genome assembly GCA_029448645.1 of Andrena camellia. Taxonomy (NCBI): domain Eukaryota; kingdom Metazoa; phylum Arthropoda; class Insecta; order Hymenoptera; family Andrenidae; genus Andrena; species Andrena camellia. The sequence goes on from CM055677.1 coordinate 12,295,075, forward strand.
GTATGCCGATGATGACCAGATTACCCGCGTAGCTATTTCTCAGTGGGACGCCGGGTGCCCGAGATGCGTACTCCAAATGCGATCTGTTACTCGGATTAAGCAGGTGACACACCGAGTGCGCTCGGTTTACGGATGGAGAGCTCCTGACGTCAACGTATTAATTACGAGTGGGCCGTTCTCAGGTACGCGGTCTCGCAGTGGCCGCGATAAGGTCACGCCTAGTGCCGCGGTCACGTTTAGAATAATACCACGAGGCGATTCTTTACATTGCCCCCATCTGGCTGATGAGACTCGCGAGTTAAAATAGAAAACATACCGCCTGAGATGCTCTCATCGTCTTTTTAAAAGTCTCAACGCATATTAAAAATCGTCTCGGAGTAACCCGAGAGTGGTTAAAATTTGGCGAGCGATTTAAAGGAATTTCGACGCGCCCCACGGCGATCCCCTTTCGCCCTACTGTCGCATAACTCGAATCGCTTGATAATTAAGGTAATGTCTCGCATACTGCGCCCCACCCACCCCACCCCCCCCCCCTTCGTAGGCCGCCACGAAATTTTTCGCCAAATCGAGACACGCGCCCGCGGGTTGCAACGCGACCGGTTCGATATAAAATTTCCAGGGGAGAGGGGCGGCGGAGAGGACGTTCTTCTGCCGGGGAATTCCGCGCGCGCTAGGTACGTTCCTGGAGGTAGCAGCGACAGGATGGAGGGGAGAACAACCTTGCAAGCTCTCACCCCCCCCCCGCCCGCCCCCTCCACCCGCGCCGGTATGCGTAGCTGCGTCGGTGGTAGGGTCTGAAATTTTGGAGGTTGGCGGGATCGGCGAGTGCGGAGGGGATCCAGGGGCGAAAAAGCGGGAGGGCACCGGCGGGGGCGAGCGGGGCGACGTGTCCTTGGGGGCGGTCGGGTGAAAGGGGGCGGTCTGAAGGGAGCTGGGCAAACCTGCACCCGGCAACAGCCCCCGACCTCGGAAGAACTAATCATTAACCTCCTTTCACCCTCCCAAACACCGCTCTAACTCGACCACCTTCGCTTCACTTTCACCTGTGCCTCCCTTTCTCTCCCCTCCACCGCACTGAGCTTCCCACCTACCCCCCCCCCCCCAAGCTCGCCCGCGCACCGCGCGCGATTACGATTACCCGGGCTCGCTTTCGCTGCTTTTTCACGGCCCTCGCGCGCCGCTCTCAACGATACACGCGCGTGCCGACCCCTCGCCAGCCGAATGCAACCGGAACGTTTTTCTAAACTACGCCCGAGGAATTGTGAAAGCTAACTGTCTCTATCTGTTTGCCGAAAGGGAGTAGGGCGAGTGGAGTGGCGCGAGGGAAATTGCTCTGAAACTAGTTTGGTCTAGGAACCTCGGCGCAGGAAGCTGCGGAGGGTTGAAGCGCCGTAACCCTGTTGCTGTCTTCTGTGCGCGTGTATACATAACCACGTTGAAGCTTGCACCCCGTGCAACCCTCCGAATTTCATGGCAACGGTACATAGATAAACGCATGTGGACAGGATCAATAAATACGGGGAGACTCGGGTGAGTATATATTATTCTGCAATTCGCAGTGCATCGAACTGCAGCGAGGGTACATGGGTTGCTAATACCTACGAGCCGTTTTCATTCTTCCGTTTCACTTGTCGCTTAAATATATGAACATCGGATTTTTCAAATGTTAGGTGAGATTGCTAGTGAGTAAGGGAGAGTGGGGTACTGCGAACACCTGAGCAAAAAAGCAAAGAAAACGAAAAGTATGTGAGAAATGAATTTGTTTATTATTTACAAACATACTTAAACTATTCATCTATAAAGTACTGCGACGAATTTTTGAGAAATTATAACAAAAGTCAACATTATAGTGAAAAAGCAAAACCCTTGGTGTTCGCGATTACTTGACTGCCTGGCCGGAATATCGAAAGAAATAGTAAAGGTCGTTTTTTAAACTTTTTTCTGAGCCTGTAATGAAAATTCAAAAATCCCTTTTGTAGATTTAAGTAAGTTTTATACATGCTGACAATTTCATCAAAATCGGTTAACGTTGCTAATCTCGAAGGTTCGAGATTACCCCATCCGATTTGTTCGTCAATACCCCACGACATTAAAAAATAAAAAAGAATTTATTTCAGAGGTTAGAATCAGGATTCAAGCAACGCCTTGGTCACAAAATGTTGGTAAAAAAGTGCTTTATTTCAATTTAAAAAAAAAACAATTGTATCATTAATTCAACAGTAATTGCATGCAATTGAAAATGGACAAAATATTACTTGAAACATGATGAAAATAATAAATTGTGTTTATCTTGAATAGCATGAGCTAGTGGAGAGGGAACATCTTTTTTATTTATTAAAACGCGTTCGCGTTTACCCCACTCTCCCTTACAGAGTAGAAATCTTTTAACGAGCTTTTTGCATTTTGTAACCTGCGCATTCCACGGTAAAGTGATTAATTCGAAGAGAACAAGAATAGATGCAAAGTTGTGGCGCGTGGCTATTAAGTGAAGCGCTGCGGCGAATAGTGCCGATATATTAAACAGAAAAAGAAATACTTGATTAAGCGACGACTCGCGTAAATAATTCAGCGAACGGACGGAAAGAATGGTCGCCGCTCGGGCAGGTAGGTACGTCTGCGTCTAATCAATGTAACTGGGCAGTCGGCGCTAAGCGTACACCGGGTATACTCTATTTTGTGGGACTACATGGCAATCGCTGTTTATCCGCCGGTATATCTTGATTTACGTGTCAAGTTTCGAGCCGATAAGATCTGCATGATAAAAGTGAGGGTAGTAAGACACGGAGGAGAAACGCCGCGTAAAATCGATCGGAGCTTTAACGAAATCGTGCACACTTTTCGTGGCGAAAACGTCCTCGTAATTTCTGAGAAACAAAAAACCAAGGAAATCCAAATGACTACGTCTCCCCTTACCTAATTAAAAAATTATTTACCACATAGAATATCAAAGAGAAGCAACAACGATCAACCGATAACTAAAAATATTGAAATTCCTCGAAACCACATTGGCCAACGAATTTCTCACTAAATTCTGTAAATTAAGCTGAACATGAATTCCGCCATCTCGGCTCCCACGTAACAGCTTATATATCCCCTTACTTAGGTTCTTACACCTATTACCATTCCCCGTAGAAAAGCGCGTTGCACCCCGAAGAGTGTGGCCTCCCGTTTGGGCGCTAAACGGGGACTCGAAGCTCGAATTTCGCCGAATCGATTGGCGCGGACAGCGAGAGTCTGCCGAGCAGGAGCAGCGAGCCGGTGTTTCGGCTGCACCTTGAACGAAATAATGAATCGCGGAGAAAAGGGGATGCTCCGGGCGTAGAGGAGCGCGCGTATCGGACGGCGTGGCACACTCGTGCGAAGGTCGAGTCGGTGGTAGAAGGGTGGCGCACGGGGGAGAGAGAGAGGGGGGGGGGCAGCCGAAATGGGGGACAAGAGGGGCAAGATGCAACGCACATCTATTGATTCTCCTTCAGCGCGAAGGCCCGCGTGTCCCACTCACTTTCGGAAGCGCGCACGCACACGCGCGAGCGCGCCTTCCCCGGCCTGTGCCCCGTCCACGAACACGTGGCGGATACGTGTGTGCACACACGCGCGCACCGACCAGTGCGTCACCGTGAATGCAGGCCACGGGGAACAGCCTCTCTCGTCAGAGAAGAAAAAAAAAAGAAAAAGAAAGGAGGGAGGGAGAGCCGAACTGGATTTTGCAACCTCCCTTCCGTGCATTCCTACTGTGAATTTCCTTGGCCGGCTGCATAAAGAATTAGAATGCCGGTACACGCGCGCCGTTTCGCTTGTAGCTAACACAGTGGCGCATACGGGGAAGAAAAGCTAGAGGGGGAGAGTGAGAGAGAGAGAGAGAGAGAGAGAGAGAGAGAGAGAGAGAGGACGCGATGGGAGGGGGAGGGGAGGCTCGAGTTGAAAAAGCCTACCGGGCGGCGCCTTTTGCACTTGCAACTTTGCCCAATAACGACGCCGGGAGTATTCAAAATTCTGGAGGGTGGCCGTCGGCTTTGCAGTGAACCAGATCGGTATAAGGGAACACGTTCTCTCTGCCGTGCTCTCCCTTAACATTGAATAACAAAGTGTACGAAGCGAGCGAGCAACTCTGTTACCCGTATTCGGAACGGGCCCCGCACGATGCTATCCGGAGGGTAATTAACTCTCTCGTAACTGAAATACCGCTCGCCCAGGGCAAACTTTTGGGGCCACTCGAATTTATCGTCGGTGAAATTGGTGTCGAAAAGACGATCGACTTAGAATTTCGATGTCCGAATTGAAGAGGAAAGACGCGCGGGAAACTAATCCACGTGAAAAGTGTGAATCACGTTCGTAATATATCGTAGGAATTTAGCTCGTGAGAATGATATTCATTCTTTAGAAATGTTATTTGAGGAAATATCGCGAGGCCCAGGCATAATTAGTGGCTGTTCTTACCGACCGTTGAACCAGGAGTGCCGTAGTCGCTGCAATTTTCACTCGCGATTCGCTCTGCGCGTGCCGATTGTTCGTTTCGGTGGTTAACTTCGACGGGAGAATGTACACGCAAAAATACGTAGGAAGAGAATGCCGAGCAGCGTCGACTTCCGCTATGCAGGGCTGGCCATAACGCGACGGCCGTCTCGAGCAATTATGATCTTGCCATTGTTTACATGAACCGAAAGGCACGCAAGTAGCGTGGCAAAAACTATGTGCTCGGGCCGTTGGCAGAATGCAAACTGTGATTCGAATGTAGAGAGAAGTCATTGGTACCGGCGGAACCAAACATGCAGATACACACACGCGCGCGTACCCTTGCTAAGGTTACAAAAACAATTGCTCCTTGCGATTCTCTAGGGCTCGACTCGTGCCAGAAACTGTGCCGAAATACACGTGAAATCCATTCAATAGGAACTGGCCACGACGAAAAATATTCCAGGAGATCTTAATACCAAATTCTCATTGATGCAATAATAAAGTTATCTACACGCTTCGATGTTTCATTATCATTAATTTGCGCACTTCGACTTCAAACTCGTTGTTTATCCGCTTTTAAAGATTTTGTGACAAACATCGTCGACATCAACAGGAATGCGATTAGAAGAAGTCCAAATGTTTCCAAACGGCATGGAATACAAATTGTTATTAATTGTCACGGGACGATATAACGCGCTAAATGAAGATCATTGCTAGAATTGTCGTATTTCAATTTGACAACCTGAGCTGAGTCGTGTATCAGGCTGATATAGTATATTAGCATGCTTGTTTGAGAAATTGTCATGCTTTAAGTGAATATCAAAGGATCGGCGTGTGTAATATACAGTAAAACAATGCCGGTGATAGCAGAAGAAACAAGTAAAACTTACGAAAATCGGTTTCCCTCGCATCCGTCTCCCGCTTCTTTTCCTCGTATTCTTCCGTTTCCAAATCGTTCGTCTGTCACCCTGATACTTCGTGCGAAACGTTACTCGATTCTAACCCTTCCGCGATGTGCCGCTAAACGCCGGTACCATGCACAGGGTAAACTCATTTTCGACAGTACAAATTATCTTGCTCCGAATTGTCAAATCACAAAAGTCACTCGTCGGAGGGTCAGAGATTTCCGTATCATCGTCCGTACAATAGTGATAAAGTGGTGACAGTGTGGGGAAAGACAACCGATTTTCACGAAAAACTTTCAACTCCGTCCGTACGCTGCCAGCAGCGAAGGCGACTGAAAACAGAGAGCCGGCCGGCAGATTGTCGGTCTCATAGACGCCCTTGTCACGCTTCGGAAGCGAAAATTTTGTCTAGAACAGGTGGCGCCGCCTCGCGGAAGCGGGAAGATACTGTTCACCTTTAATAACATCACACAGAGACGATGCTTACATATTAGGCGGGCGATTCCTACGTCACATATTCTAAATAGTTTTGCGACACGCTCGCTGACGACGCTGACACGTTCACTGTTACCATAAATGTTGCACGATTATTCTCGATTATTACTGAAAAGTAATCGCACGAAATTTTGCTTAATTTCTCATTCCCTCTTACGGCACATTCATACTTGAATAAATAAATGGGAATAAATTGAGCGAACAGGTGTAATCTCGGTTAAGCTTTATCTTTTATTTATACAGCTCCACCGTGTTGGTAATACTTTAATACCTCGATAATCCAGAACATAGAAAATACACTTCTTTTAAAATTTACAATCAATAGCCGAAATCGCGCGTGAAACATTCTATCGGAAATAATTTAATCATTTGACTACGAGTACTAACGCATTAACCAACCATCAATGTATTATCATCAATGAATTCATAATATGGGACTTCGAGGTTCAGTGGTGCTGGTCCTTTCCTAATTCTTCCACTGGCGTCATAATGGGAACCGTGACATGGGCAATAGTAGCCACCGAAGTCACCAGAGTTGGCAATTGGCACACAACCCAGATGCGTACATACACCCAAAAGGATCAACCACTCTGGTCGTTTCACACGATCCACATCCAACTGTGGGTCACGAAGAGTGGCGATATCGACCTGTGCCTCCTTCTCAATCTCGCTCTGCACTCTAGCATCGTTACAAAACACATATTGTATTTAACCCGTGTAAACGCCATATAGAGAAATCGTAGTACGCGAGTACTTACCTGTGCCTGACGAATAGAGGCTTGCCTCGCCATTTGAAAATGGCACTTTTCCCTTCGGGAATGCTACTAAGTTTAACTTCTACCTTCGCCATCGCCAACACATCTGCCGAAGCACTCATAGAGCCTACCATAGTGTGTACGACTCCTTTAGCTGCATAGGCGCCACAAATGCCAGTAGCTTTAAAACAAATGAAAACAATTAAACGCAATCTCAAGGGACACATAAGAGAAGGGAAAAGTAGTTACTTACTGGCTGCCAAAACATAGGAGAATGTCTTGCGGCTTGCTTTATCTTTACTCTTAACAGTCGGATCCACATTAGAATCTTTCCTGTACGGTGTGAAGTCTGGCCATTGTACGTCGGTATGAGCCAATCTCCTTTGCACTGTTTGTGCGCCCGCTACAACAATGCGAACCGATGAAGATATTGTGTCCTATCTCGAATAAGACATGCTCGTCGGCCGAAGGGTTTGATAGAGCTGTTCGATTCAAGTGAAAGCCGAGTAGGAGTAAAGAGGCAGCTTTAACTTTATGAATTACGTGAGAAATTCATCGGACAGTAGTTCGATTGGTAGTACAGTGGTCTGCAAACCATGTACCGTGCGAGTATGGGATACGATTATATAATCGAAATATACAAAATCGCAATTCGTCGAAATAACATTTGAAAGTCGATGTAATGAGATTTATGAAAGGTTTCGAACCTGTGATTCCTGAGGTAACGCGCAGAGGTCCGGATAAAAGAGATTCGGAAAGAGTTTCATTAAGCATTCGGCTGACGACAGGCTTCACCACGATTTTTGATCGTAAAACGGTACCGCTTCCAGGTACTGGCCTCCCTCCATTCGTAACAACAGTCGTCACCGACTTTAAAATCGGTGACACGTTCGTCGACTTCGCCACGACGTTCATTTTTAATTACTACGCACGGTAAAAATGAACGGAGTGAACAGCGAACTTCTCGAACACGCACTCACTGGCACTCACTGGCACTCGATGGCCTACAGTGTCAGATGGCTCTGCCGTATATCGTTCATACGAATCTGTAGATGTCGAACAACAATAATGCGCAGAACCCGCCCATTCGACAATTTACACTTTTTCAATAAATGCAATAGATATTGCTAAGATCAATGCGTATTACAAGTAAACGATAATTGCGCTATTTGGTTTTCATTTCAGCTATTTTCGGCTATTAAATATATTTAGATATATATATATATCACTGTTTTTTACGTAAGTAAAATAGTGGAGTGGGCCTTTCAAATTGTTTTATAAACTAATAAACTATGGTGTTATAAAAATTAGGGATGGGTTTCTCGAAGCATCGAAACTTCGAAATCCCTCGAAACCCAAAAAAGTTTCGAGCTCCGAGAATTCGAAAGTTTGCCCTTTTTTCATGATTCGAAACTCTCGAAAGCCAGATAAGAAAGAATATAAAATCAATGAGTTGTTGCGCGATCTCGTGAGGTTTTTTAGTAAAAGCCAAGGGCCGTGCCCGTGGAGCGTTCAAGCACTCAGCTCGCGAGTTTGCGCGGGGAATTCGAAAAGGTTAAATAAGACTGACTTCAAATTCAACGAGTTTAATATAAAACAGTAGTTGTTTGCAAGGTTGCTCGCACGATCGATCTGACATTCTTACAGACTCCTTGCTTGTAACCTCCGAGTGCCCTACTCCTCCAATTCTGGCGTGTCCTTCTGAATTCTTCCTCGGATCCTTTCGTCCAATCAAAACGATGATGTCTTCCAGGTTTTGTCGGTGGGTTGTCCTTCAGCCATCTCTCCATCCATGGGTCGTCCTTCACGCTTCCCTCCACTTTTGGACGGTGGTCGAAGCACATTTCCTAATTAAATCGGTTACCCACACACCTGAAAAGGCAGGTAAGCTTTTAGGATCGGGAAGTCGACGCCTGAACGAGATTTATGACTTCATAGCCTTCCAGACTTTCTTCACCCGAGTTTATCTACCCTTTTTGAACGACGGCATATATCGAAAGCGAAGATAGTATTTTAGGAGTTCTACGAGACGAACCGCTGCTCACTCAGCGAGATCTGGAAAACAGATGTGTAACGGAAAATAAATTTTGAAAGCTATCGAATACAATCGCAGACCTTCGTACGCCTTCCGGATTAGAGTACAGCTATTAACGTAATAAGAACACGTTCGAGAATTCCAACAGTAAAGACCTTCAAGAAATAACCATGCGCGCTATATAGATATTTCTGAGTTGTTGCGATTTACTTCTCTTCGCGTCTTTCGACTCCGCTTAAAACCTTCCACATGTGCCGTTCGCTTCAAATCCGCATATAATATATCTTCCCATTAAAAAAGGATTTTGAATTACGGTCCACATCAAAATCAATACCTCTGTCTTATAGCTAACTTCATGTAACACACAAATCTAACCAAAGGAGATCGCAACCGAACAGAATCAGCACTTCAAGTTTCCAGAGTTTTGAGTTTCAAATGTTTCGAAAGTTTCGAAATCTTATAAAGTTTCGAATGAGAGTTTCGAGAATTTAAAAATTAAGTTCGAACCCGCCCCTAATAAAAATATACATTTATAAATTGAAGCATTCTTTAAAATACCTTTTATTTGAAATAATACTTCCAGAAATATTTCACTGGCGGCGTTGCCATCGAACAGTATTTTTATTTTGTGAACGCGTGCCATGCCTGATTTCCAATTTTACTCAGCCCTTTCATAACCTTATGCAAGATGCGTATAGAAACGTGTTATTTTTGTTCGTCTCGGATATATCCAGGACACGGGATTCAGTTTGTCAGAAATGATTGCAAGGTGGGCATTTTGTTAAGCAAATAATTGCACGGAATATTCGTATTTTATAATTTAGAAGTAGTAGAATTTGAGGACATTAACTTTCTGTCTGTAATCATTTTTAGGTTATGTGTACAGTCCGAAAGCATCTGAACATAAATACGTAAATGTATTCTAACTACCCTAACTTTTGTCCGTTATAGATATTCAAATTTTGTCGATCGAAATGCCATGCAGCCTTCAAAAAGAAGAAGAATCCGAGGAAGGTGAAATGGACCAAGGCATACAGAAAGACTGTTGGCAAAGAGTTGACAGTGGACCCGTCGTTTGAATTTGAGAAGAGAAGGAACACTCCTGTTAAATACAACAGAGAATTATGGAATAAGTCGATCGAAGCTATAAAGAAAGTGGAAACGATTAGACAGAGGAGACAGAACCTGCACATAATGCAAAGGTTACGTAAAGGGCGAGAGTTGGAGCGAGAAAGAGACGTTAAGGAAGTTCAGCGTGACCTGTCGCTCGTAAGATCACCTGCCGCTGGACTCAAGGAGAGGAAGAAATTGGAGGAAGCTGCGGAGCAAGAAGAAAAGATGCAGGAGTCCAATGATGAACAAGAACAAGGAGAAGTGGAAATGAATTAATTAGGTTCATTGTATCATATAGGTGCATCTTTCGAAACATTGTACATTCATTCACTTCACATGTTCATGATACAGTAACGGAATAGACAACAATCACCCGATCTTTGTGGAAAATTAATATTACACATGTACGCAATAGGAACAGAATTTTGTTTATTATAGTCAGTAATTTATTTCCAATTACGTTATTCATCACTTCCGAGGTGATAAAGGAGTATGACTGTTTGTATTAAAAATCTGTAAATACAAATTACTTAACTTTAGAAAGAATAAATTTATTATATTTCTATGTTTTCTATTTGTTATGGTTTGTCAATACTGTTTTTAGACAGGAAAATTATATACACATACACTAAACTCGAACAGAGCGGCAATATTGAATAACGAATGTGTTTTCGTTTTGTTATGATTCTTGTTCGTCTTCCGTTGAACGGAATACGAAAGCTTCATAAAATTTTATTGCGAACAATCTTCTCACTCGTATTCGAATTCAAACTGCGCTCATTTACGCGCGCCGCATCGTAAACAGAACAATAACGAGACCTAGATATATATATATAATGTGCACATAAGTGACATAAGCCAAAAATATGAGCGAATAGCTGCGTTCTTTTTTATTTGCTTTCTCGTAAGAATAGGCATCGACGCAGTTGGACGCAGTGATGTCGTGAGACGTGGGAGAAATGCTTACCCCCACCACAACATATCGTCATGTGCCCTTTTTTGCCCTGTTTTGCACGGGCACGGGGCACGGGTAATTGATTTACAATTCGGATGAAAATACACATAGGCAGCTATTTTTGCACTTTTGTTTCATTTATTTATCTTAAGTAGTAAGACAGAAAAAAGATCAATTTAAATGCTTTACCACAGACGAGGTTTAGGATAGACCTATCACCTTATGGATGATCGTGTCGCCACCCAAACTGTGTTACCGACCCATAATTTGAGGACTGAATATAGTGGCATCTGCTCATGAACAGCGTCCAACTCAGCAACTACTTTGAAATGTGTTGAAATGCTGAAAGGTGTGTGTGTGTTTGTATACGTGTGACTTGTTTAGAGTGAGAGAGTTTGACATAGAAGGCCGGCTTTTGTTACGCTATACTTTATCTCGGTTTGTCAACGACTCACGCGGATGTCTCTCCAAAAATCCATTTCAGGGATCAAGACACTATGGCGCTCAAAAATGATATTTCTTCAAAGCTCGTGCGAGCTATAAATTGCAAGATGACATTGTTTATTAGCACTTTGCGTGTAGTAGAACCCTTTCACGTATCGTACCACGCAAAGTATTAAAAATTGAAGCTGTTACTGACATTCCCGCAAGTTTCTAATGCACTGTTTAATCAGTCTAGTGAAGTAATAATAATTGGATTCTATTTGTAATTCTTAAAAGCCTCGCAGAAAGTTACATAATGCATGAGTGTCGTGGGGTGCTTTGATGCAACTGCAAATCCAGTTACTTTTCCAACACGCATTGTGAAATAAAATTTTGTCTAGCAATGGACATTGCTATATAATATTATTTCTGGCCTTGACGAATTTCAAGTTAGCTGGGAGTCGGCCGAGCGCGACAAAAACATCAACAACCTCTACCAAAGTCACTACATCGCCGAACGGTGTGCCCTAACAGTTCGACGTTGTCCGCGACGGTGATCGGATCACTAAATATCTGTGCAGTCACAGTGGATATTATTTCGTTATTTCACGATTGCTGCATCAATTCCATCGATTACTGGACTATGTGGAAGGCCCAATAACAAAATTCTACTATATTACACTCTGTGTCTAGAGGACTATTTTGGAAACACTTTACTCGAGTCCGAACACATATTTCCACTGTTGAAAGATGTTTAAAAGCGTGAAGTGCTTTTGGAATCGTGTGCAATGCGATTGTAGAGTCAGTGCTTATTTCGCGATAAAGTATTTCGTAGTGCACAGTGGTCCTGCGTGTTAGTAACGTGAACGCGACCGTAGAATCAGTGTTTTAACGCATTTAGAACTCATTCAGAGCACCGGTGCTCTTATTGCTTCTTCATCGCGAAATTAATACGACATATTTGTGACACGTTCTATTCGGTACTGACCCTGCAGCTGCGGGACATTGGCCTGCAGATCGAATAGCTACTGCTGAAGGGGGATGTTTGTCTGCATGGATAGCAGTGAGACTGTTTGCAAGGAACGGTGAGTGATAACTATTTTTTCATTCTGTCAAACTTTCTGCATGCCATCGAACAAAATGATTGCTGTAGCGAGCATAGTGACCACGTATACATACTTAGTACTCGTGAATAGTAACATTAATGCGTGTGCTTCCAGATGTTTAATACGCGAAGAAACATACAATAAATAAATTTTAAATTCGCTATAGAAGTTTTAATATCGCGTTTTAAACATTATAAACTACTTAGATTTCTTAATTTCTCAATCATTTGGGATGCTTAATGTATCGAATACGAGTTAAATATCTGAAGTTGAACTCTTCCGTGTGAGATCTTTCAAATCTTCTCTCTTAACAGTAATTACATTCGAGTCATTAGAAATTGAGAAATTTCAACTTGCATGGGAAACAGTTGAGGTCGACGGCAACCTCTACCAATGTGACAAAATTGACGAAAGGTGTGAGCTATCAGTTCGACTTTATCCGCGATAGTGATCGGATCGGTGAATATCTGTGAATGTCACAGTGCATATTATTTCCTGATTTCTCGATTGCTACATCAATTCGTTCGACTACTGGACTAAATAGAAGACCGTTTAACAAGATTTCACTAGAATATACCTATCATGTAGTAGACTTTTTGACAAAGAGTTGTCTAGCCTTTGATCACATCTCGTAGTGATAAAAATACCTGTAGAAGGTGCGGGGTGCACGACTGTAGTTGTGAAAAGTGAAAATTTTGCAATGGACATTGCTATATAATATTATTTCTGGTCTTGACGAATTTCAAGTTAGCTGGGAGTCGGCCGAGCGCGACAAAAACATCAACAACCTCTACCAAAGTCACTACATCGCCGAACGGTGTGCCCTAACAGTTCGACTTTGTCCGCGACGGTGATCGGATCACTGAATATCTGTGCAGTCACAGTGGATATTATTTCATCATTTCACGATTCCTGCATCAATTCCATCGATTACTGGACTATGTGGAAGGCCCTTTTACAAGATTCTACTGTATTACACTCAGTATCTAGAGGACTATTTTGGAAACACTTTATTCGAGTCCGAACACATTTTTCCACTGTTGAGAGATGTTTAAAAGCGTGAAGTGCTTTTGTAATCGTGTGCAATGCGATTGTAGAGTCGGTACTTATTTCGCGATAAAGTATTTCGTAGTGCACAGTGGCCCTGCGTGTTAGTAACGTGAACGCGACCGTAGAATCAGTGTTTTAACGCATTTGGAACTCATTCAGAGCACCGGTGCTCTTATTGCTTCTTCATCGCGAAATTAATGCGACATATTTGTGAGTGTAACACGTTCCATTCGGTACAGACCCTGCAGCTGCGGGACATTGGCCTGCGGATCGAATAGCTACTGCTGAAGGGGGATGCTTGTCTGCATGGATAGCAGTGAGACTGTTTGCAACGAACGGTGAGTGATACCTACTTTTTCATTCTTTCAATCTTTCTGCATGCCATCGAACAAAATTATTGCTGTAGCGAGCGTAGTGACCACGAATACATACTTAACCCTTATGTACGCAACCGGATACCCGGGTACTCATTTCTATGTTTCCTTTAACAATTTTTAATGTTCTTGTAAAAATATCGACAAACCGCTTCGGCTCCCCATTCTGTAGACATTTTTACGTCGATTTACGTTTTGAAAATAAAAATGTATTCATAAAATTTTAAATAGTAAAACTTAAAACTTATATACACGCTTGTTGGATAACCGGGGTACCCGGGTACCCATATAAGACAAGCTTGGAGTTAGCTGAATTGAGGGCTCGGATGCAATAAGGGGACTAGCGCTCGAAAATGCGAAAAAGAATTGTCCAAACGCGAAGAAATATTGGAAAATTAAATGTTGTTAAACTGTATTTTAAAAAATATAGTGTTGTAAAGCACGTCACGACACACATTTTTTCTACAAGTTACACTTCTCAAGTTTAATTACATTCGAGTCATTAGATTCTCTTAATAAAACGTGAATGGAAAGCATTAATTTATTACGGATTTTCAATTATATAAGTTAAAGTTCTTTCTCATACAAATAATAATAACTAAGATTGACAGTTGATATTTGTACTACTTGGTCACTATGCTCGCTACTTCTACTTTTCTCTCTCCGTACAATATTAAAATCATAATGCACCGACATTAAAAACACTAGTGGCAATGTTACGAGGAATAAAAAATGACACTATTACCTCCTCGTATCTGGACCTCACATGGTGCCTTTATAAAATAATAGTATAATAATAAATGACAGCTGCCAAAGTGGCTGGTGTTTAAACTTAACTTTCTTTCTCCCAAGCATTAAAATGACTTTATGCTACTAAACCTAAAGTTTTATACATCGCGGAAGAACATGTCCGCGTGCTTAGGTTCAACTAGCCATAGTTCTAGCAATAAGTCTTAGCTTAAGAACTTTAGTCGTAAGACTTTTTCCAAATTTTCAAAAATGCGCAAATCAGTGGTCGAACATGGACCAGAAATATATTTCGTAGAAATGGGTCACTTTCGTAGGTACCTCCACGTTGGTGTGCTCGGACAATTGGTAACGTTTCCCAAGCATTGCGACTTGCGAAACGGAATCAAAGACTGAAGCCTACGATCTAGGTTAAGGGCCCAGATCGAGCCAAACTTACGTTCAGTGACTTTGGTTCGGTCTCGGTAGCTAATCAGAATTTTATTCTGTTTCGGGTAGGTATTTCTTCGATGGTTTTGTATGACTCGGTGCCCTTGTCATGCATCTCATCGATCTGTTTCCATTCCCTGCTCTTATTTATGTATCTCGACGATGTTTTTGCATGCTCGTGCGTGCTCATCTATAGGTCGAAATTATCTCGATTGGCACCAACTCACTAAGTGTTTTCTTAATTTTCTTCCAGGCCGACCACATCATTACAAACATAACGTAGTTGATTGTTTGAGCTTTTCTGGTTCAGCCCTTCGCTGGGAAGAGACTTAATAAAATAACACATTTAAAAAAAAACTAGTGAAAAGTAATATTAATAGTGAAAAATGATAGTGATAGACGCTCAAAGGGGCCACTCCTTTCTTCTATCAATCTTGAGAATCATTAAGCGCCCAATGTGGCTGCTCGAAATTTTTCTTAATGTCTGAATTGCGTGGCGCTCCATACGGCTGCCTGGAATTTAGAGGAAATTTTTTGGAACTTGTTTAAATACAAATTGTTTGTTTCAGTAATAGTGTTTGTGATCGCCCGTAATGCGATCGTAGAGTCAGTGCTTTTGCGCAAGTAAAACTAGTCGAGAGCTCCGGTGCTCTAATAGCCTTTTCACCGCGAAAGTAGAGTCATGCACGAGTCCAACTAGAGCTGCTGGGCTGAGGGCTAAAGGGGTGCTGGTCAGAAGGGTGCTGGTCTCGGTGTTGCTGGTCAGGACTTATGAGTTTGCAGAGATGCAGTAGTCTTGATGACAGCGAACGGTTCGTTACTTTATAATTCTTTGAATGTGGGTGCACGCAATAGAACAAAATGGTTTCTGTAGAAAATGTAGCGTAGCCAGCTCTTTCGATTCTGGCCGTTCCAACACAAATTGCGACAAACAGGAGCCCATTTCACATGGTCGGTATTCGTTTCGGGAGCTCTTATGCAATATTTCGCGAATATGGTCTAGGGCGTCTAGTCAGTAGCCTCATGACGTGGCTCTTTTCTAAACCACATTCACGAAATATTGCAGAAATGTTCCTAAAACGAATGCCAATTATATGAAATGAGCCATTAACCGCTGCACATACGTGTTGGAAAGAGCAGTATCCAATGAGTCGACCATACAAGGTACTCGTAGATAGTGACATGTATGTGTCTGTCTTAAAATCAAAAAATTAAATCAACACAACAGTTCCTCGCGATTTTTACAATTCCCATTAATAATTCGCAAAATAATCGAATCGATCGAGTCGAGTAGAGTCACGTTGAAAAATTTGAAAGGTTCCAAGTGGAACCAATCTTCCTAGCAATCTTGCAGTCTAGCAAGATCCTTTGTGATCGCGCGTAATGCGATCGTAGAGTCCCCGCTTTTTTCGCGTCCATCTACGTATTTTGCAGAGCACCGCGGCTCTTAATTAGAGTAGTACTACCGTGAATTTGGAGTCAAATTTTTGCGTATCTGTGACTTGTCCAGAGCACCGAAGCTCCAGTTGAAATTTCTTCGCGAAAGTAGAGCCACTTTTTTGCGCGTGTAAAGTTCGTCCAGAACACCGGCGCTCTAATTGTTTTTTTATCGCGGAAGTAGAGTCAAATTTTCGCTTAGCTTCAATTTTCAGCGTAGACTTACCAATGAGATTCTAGGCCCTAGAGAGGGCCTGTCGTGGGCCCTGAAGAAGACCCAAGACATGGGCCCTAGAGAGAGCCTTGCGCGTGGGCTCTAGAGAGGGTCCAAGACATGGGCCCTAGAGAGAGCCTAGCGCGTGGGCTCTAGAGAGGGTCCAAACGGGGGGCCCTAGAGATTGGGCCGAAAGCATGAGCCTTAGAGAAGACCTGCAGCATAGGCCCTAGAGAGGGTCTAGGGTCACCATGCTAGTTTGGAAGATAGCGATGATGACTGGGTGGACCGTATTCGCTGACCGGTGAGTCATATTTTGTACTTGCATGCGATAGTAGACACGAGTACCTTGCATTCCTGGATAGCAATCTTTGTGCGTGCAATTTTGGAGGGATAAGCATCCTACCTAATTGCACGCAAAAAGACTTTGCCCAACGAGTCCATTCCGAGAGCAAGGAATGTAAAATAATTGAAATGGCGCGTTTAAAATACAAGAGGGCCAAATGTTGCTGCTCCTTTTTAAATATTTTATTCAAAATACTTGGCGCTGCGAAACTGAAAAAATGTTAATTGTCTTAGTATTAATAATTTACAATAACTCCCTTACAATCTAAAATACATAAACATATACATTAGAAACGCAGTCAGATTTATTCTACATCATATATATATAATTCTAATATCATACGTAGCATATGCACATACACACATTCACGAACGCACGCACAAGAAAGAAAGAAAAAGATAAATGCAATTTATACATATTTATTCAGTTTAGCAACACCAATTCTGGGCGCAGCGCCAAGTATTTTGAATAAAATATTTATTCGTATTAAAATATTTATTTGTATAAAGATATATCTGCTTAATATTATTTAATACATTTTTCTCTTTGATGGGTTAATTAAAATGTCCGCGATATGAGTAATGGAATGTATGAACACAGCATTTTAGCTGTGTATATGTAGTTGTGTCATCTTAAGCATAGTTGGAAAGCACCTTTATGTACTTGCAGCTCATTTTGATTTCACATCTTTTTTTTATTTTGTAATTATTATTATCTTCTATTTTTTGTGATTTATTATTATCTTCTATTTTTTGTGATTTATTTGATTTCATGTACTTGGCGTAATTTTTTTACTTTTTTGAAGTTTTTTTATGGGGATCTCACTTCTTTTTACAAAGATAATTCGCATTGGGAATGACCTCAGATAATTTTTAATATTATATTTATTATTATCTTCTATTTTTTGTGATTTTTTATTTGTTCTTCTATTTTTTATGATTTATTATTATTATCTTCTATTTTTTGTGATTTATTTTTTCATGTACTTGGCGTCATTTTTTTACTTTTTTGAAGTTTTTTTATGGGTTTTATTTACTCGTGCAGCAGGGTTACTTTCTCTTTCAGCTGTTGAAATAATTCTCTTCGTCTGCATCGTTAACTGAAAAATAGGACACATTTACTAATTATATAAATTATCACACGTGCTCATTGTCAAGATCATTGAATGAATAATTGCGTATGCAAAACCCTACCTGCAAATTTGTGCGTACATAGTCTGACGTAGATCACACTGCATCATCTTCTGCTTAGGTTATTTGTAAATATATATAAAACCCACATTTTAGTTATATACAACTTAACGTAGTAGAACTTACTTATATAGAAATAGAGTATCCTTTTCCTATAGTGAGTGTAGAGACTATATAATGTGTCCGAAGGAGGTAAGAGCGTATGACAGAAAGTCTTATTGCAGAAAATTTAAATAAATGCTTATGGTAATAATTCAGCGAACATGAACAAAGAGATCCAATATTTTCAACACACAATTTATTGGTGTTGGAATAAAATTAATTTACTATGTTTATTGGTGAATTGAAATATTGTTAATGGGAATCTAAAAAATTAATGAATTAATGAATAGCGTGGCAACTGCTGTGGATTTTATTAAAGTATTACGAATGTTTTTCACAAAAGATTGAAAAGCATTAAGGGAGATGTGTTTTCAGCGTACTTTCTTCACTAATGTGACTTGCTCTACATTGCAAGCAGTCCACCATAATCTATTTTCTTAATAATTCTTAATGCTATGTCTTGACAAATTTTGTCGATTTACCTGATTCGACCAATTTCCAGAAACTTGTGCGAAACAAGATGCTCTGTCTATCTATGTAATCTTCTCCGGAGAACCTCCAAGCGTGTGCATCCCCTTCATATCTATCCATCCAAGCCTGTGCGTCCCCTTCAATTCTATATCCAAGCCTGTGCGTCCCCTTCATTTTTATCCAAGTCCTGGGCGTCCCCTTCATTTCTATAATATTAAGCTTTACATAAAAACTCTAAATTGCTGGTATAAAAATATCTGGCAATTTAAATGCAATGCAACTTGTTACAATATATATATTATTTTGTACATGCGTGGTATTATTTTGTACATGCATGGTACAAATTTCCAGAACCTTATGCGAAAGCTTATATGCCAACCTCCATGTTGGTGTGCTCGGACAATTGGTAACGTTTCCCAAGCATTGCGACTTGCGAAACGGAATCAAAGACCGAAGCCTACGATCTACGTTAAGTGCCCAGATCGAGCCAAACTTACGTTCAGTGACTTTGGTTCGGTCTCGGTAGCTAATCAGAATTTTATTCTGTTTCGGGTAGGTATTTCTTCGATGATTTTGTATGACTCGGTGCCCTTTGATCTGTTTCCTTTTTCAGCTCTCAGTAGTTGACTGTTTCAGCTTTTCAGGTTTACCGTTTCGCGGGGAAGGGAGTTGATGAAATAATATATTTAGACCGAAACGAGTAACAAGTGATGGTGAAAAGTGGTGGTGGTAGAAGACATTTAAGGAAACGTAGGTTAATTTATTATACCATAAAGTATTTAAGGCCCCATGTAAAATCGCCCAGTAGTCACTGAATTTTATTAGCTTTGTTGCTTGTTTGCTGGCTCCTCATCTCCGGTGAGGAGGTGGCCGCTGCTTCCGTTTCCGGAAGCAAGTGACTGAGCATGGAATTAGTGTGGGTGGATCAGTTTTTGATCCCCTGGTGTTCTGGTCGAAAGGGAAAAGTTTCGGGCGTAGGGGGTGTACCTTTTGGTACACTGCCTGCGTAAGTCACCCGGGTCGATTACCCAATCTCCGCGTAAAACGGCTTGAGTCAGGTCAAGTGTTTGCTTCTGTCGAGACGCATCGGAGCAAGAGGAATCGTATGGGAGACGCCAAGCGCTTTTCCGTGAGTAGTGTAATTATTGTCACAGACGAGGTATAGATAAATAAACCGGAATAGGACAGAAAGGTTAAAAGGCGAATGTGACATCGTTTTATTTTCATCCTCTTTTCTCTTCCGTTGAACGGAATATGTTCATAAGACGATTTTTAAATTGTTACTCTAACAGAAACATTTGTAAATCGCGGGCTCCGACTCTAAAAAAATTACCTACTTTTACCTGTGCCGAATTCTAGTTCCTACCACGTGTAGCGTTACAATCTGTTTCGAGACTTGACTGGGAACGTTGCATGCGACATTAAAATGGAAAGGGGGTCTTAGGAACCCCCAAACCGGTGACAGAAAAGTACATTGGTTGATAGGTCTATCCTATACCTCGTCTGTGATTTTACCCGTGTTGAATTCTAATTCCTACCACGCGTAGCGTTACAATCTTATTTTAGACTCAATCGATAACGTTGGGTGTGACATGAAAATGGTAATGGGGCTCGCGAGCCCCCCGAGCGTGTGACATAAAATTACATTGCGTGATGGGTCTATCCTATATCTGGTCTGTGCTTTCAGTTGGACAGGTCGGACTGAAATCAGTCCATTCAGTCGAATTTGTAAGTCGTGTGTGAACACGAATCTCTTTACATGGTATAGCTACTGAAAAGGTTAGTTATTCCAGTTTGAAAATTAGAATTCTATTAATTGTGCTCACTGTCACGATAAATGTAATATAAAGAAAGATTCATCGAACGTTTAATATCCTCAGCACATAAACATTGTTTCTTATGATTTTATGACAACAACTGAATGTCTTCGTGATCTTTTCTGTTATAATGTGTTTAGAAACCAATTTAGAAGTGTAAAAGTAATGCTCACTGGCATTAATAAAGCTAAAGAGTTTAGGATGTCCGCCGATTTTTCGTTAGAATAATTATTACAAACAATTTATACTTTTGGAATATACGTAATTGGATAAACCAGAAAGCAGTTTCTTTTAAATACTGCACGAAATTATGGTAATAATTCTGATGAAACCACTGATTCTATTTATCTTGTAGCAAAAATTTTCAAGAAATGATGGGGGATATTTCAAATCTAAAAGCAAAATGTTCGCAGCGTTTAAAGAAGCGTAAAATAGAGGTGCACAATGAATCTCGCGATGATACGAAGAATGATCTTCCATCAGCTGAAGAGGCAGACACGAATATAAAGTGTGAAAGCAACGAAAATGCAGGAATACTTACTCAAAACTTTAGTGTAAAAGATACACTTATTAAAACAGATAATAGCGATGATCATTCTCAAACTAGGGACAATAACCAAGACTCAGAAATCAATGATCCATTGTCTGATCTAATAAAAGATGAAGAAGAAGATATGGAAGTGGATAAAGATAGTAACAATAGTTTTAAATTAACAGACAGCCAAAGATCATTAATCAGCATTCGTAGAATAGAAGATTTGCGTGTTACGCCAAAGAAAAATGTTGGATCGAACGAACAGATAGACACGAGTAATATTAAACCAGAGAACAGAAATAATGCTCAAATATTCAGCCCTACTAGTTTAGGTGCAAATTCGATGGAATGGCATTCTCAAACTATCAAAAGCTTACCAGAAACATCTTCGTCGTGTAAAAAAGAGAGACATTATCCAAATAAAAGTAATAACTCCGGAATTCAAAGGAAAAGAAAAATGAGCAGCAACAGCGACGATCACGAACTGTTATCCAATTCGCATGAGTCAGAATTGTACAATACTGATTTAAAAGATGTGGAAGCTATCGATATGTTACATGACTTGAATTCTATAATGGACTTCGAAGATACAAAACTGTGCACGAATTTCTTATCTTCGACTGTCAATGACAACATGCAGAATGAATACAGTTTGGAACTGTCCAGAGATCCGCGAATGGATCCCCTTTACATTGCTGACAATGACGAACATAGCACTAGTGAAGATAGCGAAAGTGACCAAATAAGTGAGGAACCAGAAGCTAAATTCAATTCACAGAAAAGGAGAACGAACCAGCATAGCGGTACAAAGCGTACGAAACTCAACGACAAACGCATCAAGAACTCAGACTCCAATACTGAAGGTGAAAACGAAACTTTGGATATTATAAAAAATATTTTAGAAGAGTTTGATGTTGACATGGAATCAGAAAACGAAGACTGGTCGAATAAGAGTTCTATGCAGGTGGAAATTTAGCTTAAATGTTCTTCGGTTAATCCATATTTTTAATTTGACCAATCATTCTATTAATTTATTATTACCTCTAGAAATTATACATTTTACAAGTACAATTGATGCACAAAGTACTGCCGCAGCACAACATCGAACATTCATCAGGCACGAAACCATTGTCGCTAAAGGAAAAGGAGTTATTTTTTAAATACGGCCCTATGAAGCAAGGTGCATTTTCACCTAAAGAAGATGAAATTATCATAAAAAATTGGGAAACATTCTGCAAGGTACGTGTAAGCAGATCACCGTCTAATCCCTTTAATTAATAAGTTTCTTGTACGCAGGTTCATAAGTGGAATCCTAAACACACGGAACCCTTTCGTTACATGAGGCATGATCATAAATTTACTATAAGAAACAAGAGATCAAGGAAAGCGTTTGTTCAATTCTTAGCAAACGGATTGCCATGGAGAACACTGTACAGCGTGTACCAAAGATTCCGAATTTTGTATAGAAATAGTAATCGCAAGAAACCTTTTCGAAGGTACAATATTAAATATTCAGATCGTATTGCTCATTTATCATCTTCATATTACAATTCAAACGTTAATTGTACATTTCTTCCATAGGTACACGCCAGTAGAAGATGAAAAGATTTTGTCTTATTTGAATAGCAAGCACGTAAAAGAAAACAAACGACACAGCGCATTTTCTGACCTAGCCAAAGTATTAGGTCGTTCTAGTGAATCAGTTCGGATGCGACATCTACTGCTGAAGAAGGTACAGCAAGACCAGAGCAGGGAGCAATCTATGCCAGAAGTTACATGGACAATATCTTTAATTAGCAAATTTATAAAAACTCTTATGGATATAACGTTATGCGAGGAGGTGGAAGATTTGAAGGACGCCAGCATTCCTAAACCAGTTTGGCAGAAATTAGAAGAGAAGCTAAAGATAGATCAGAATATACTGAAAGTATTTTGGATGCATCAGCTGCATATGCAATTATTCTGCCCGGAACGTATTTATTTGAATGACATAAAGATTAAGCTGATCGAGTACATTTACGGGAAAGGAATCTCCAGTACTCGAGAAATAATATGGCCGAATGTTGTGAAATATTTCGAAGGCATTACCACTGTTTTCTTATGTAAATTATTTTTCTATCTTGTACAAGAAGCCACTGCAAGACTGAATTCGAACAACTTTCCTGGTAAGTCCGCCAAAACGAAGGAAGTTGTACATATCGAGCGTTCTCGTTGCGTAATAGTAATTCTAATTTCTTGCGTTCCAGGTATTGTGGGGCACTTGTATCACGATAAAATACATGAGCTACGAAACGAACAGACTGATAAATTTCTTCCTAGGCTGTCTTATAATAATGGGGAGGTTGACATTGTAGATGAAGATGAAAGTGACGATATTAAAGCGTAATAACATATACGCGTAATAAAAGTTGATTGAAAATACTGAGTATTTTATCAAATCATTTATTAAACCGCAGAAACTTCTATGACATTATTTGAGAATAATAATACAACTTATGAAATGCATGATGAAAAAAAAGGTGGTTTTCATATTTACATTTATTTTTGGAAAGAAATTGTTACAATTTATTCGCCGATGCCTATAAATTATACGCGCATTCGCGGGTTCTCTCATCAAGCCGTGGAAACTAAGCTTAATTCTTCTTCTGTTCCTGTTTACTCTTTTTCGATTCTTTCTCCAATGCCCTCTCCTTTGCCCTTTGATACAATGGCACCAGTTTACCTTCTTTAGCGAGCATCTTAAGCAACTCCATTATCAACGGCAGATAGTTATGCTTTCTTCTAATATTCTCCATTTGATATCGTTCCGATTTCCGGGTTTCCTGTTCTATCAGCGTCTCTAAACGATGAAACTCTGCTGGGTCGAAGGTGTTGGCTTGCTGTCGCTCGTAAAGCAATTTTCTGTCCGATACTATCGCCATCAAGTTAAAGTGTATTTCTCCTTCGTTATACCTGCGAGTAGTCATTAAACAGTTAGCACTTAAAAGAAAGCAAGTATTGAAGTCCTTAAGACACTCACTTGTTTATTCTTTTTTGTATTATAGGCTTCGCTGCTTGAACCCATTGATCTCCGGGTGGGCACGGACCCAGATCCACCGGTCCATCTTTCAGTCCGTCTAACTCGTATAATCGACGGTTAATCGGTACATAACTGACGAAGTGAAATACGTCGTCGTCTTTAGATGCTTGTCTCGAGTCGTATTCGAAAAATGTGTGTCTACAACGAAAGATGTTCGTTTCGCGCAATGTAAATAATTTATGCATCTTATCGCCAACATATGTGCGAGCATGCTGTGCGAGAGATACCTTGAAAATGAATTATGCGCTTCTCTTATCACGTTGGAATTACTAAGAGCGAGTCCTCTCATGTTGGCGTCGAAACTTTGACAGAAGTTTTTGAACTCTTCCAAATTTGGCCCCAGGGATATATCGTTGTGTTCGCAATTTAACAGCACGCTTAATATCGCTTGGGTCGCACATGCGTTGTTAATCACCTAGAATGGAATGAAATCTTTATTAACTAATTTATATGTCTTATAAATGTCGCAACAGATGATAAATATTACCTGTTTCGCAAAGAATATTTTGTTGGACGAACTTTCCTCAATAACATTCCCAGAAGGTTCGTCATCTTGAACCCATTTGAATAGAAATATCAAGCCATGTATAGGCCTAAGAAACAAAGCATTATACAGTACTAAAGAAGCATAAATAACTGATAATGTAGAATTAAATATATTTTCGATTAAACTCGATCGTCCGATGAATCGTAACTTTTTCGTTGCCCGCGAAAGGTAACGCAAATTATATAACAGCTGTCAAACGTTATACACTTGTACGTTTCACTTTTCTTGACAGCTTTACAGGATTACAAGTAGATTCGATGGATATTTAAAATGCATTAACAGATGGGTTATGTCACGCAAATGAAATACCTTAAATTATCAAAATGCTCATCATCCAAACTCCATAATTCTTCCACCTGGGCGCCTGTGACGCCTATACACAAACAGAAACGTGTTAAACAAGTTACAAATACGTAACTCGAGAAGAGAACTTGAAAATTGCACGCGAACAAAGTAATTGTCAATAAAGCCAGATTTTCTTTAGCCGAAGCGTATGCGAATTATTCTCGGATTGGTAAACGTAACGCGCGTCAGATTTGCGTAAAACTGATCGATATATACCGAATTTCTTTATTAATTCCGTAAAAACGCCAGGATCGCTTTCAATAAGACACCAGTTGCCCGCTGAGTCGGCCATGTTTCAATCATCGTTTGACGCGGCCCAAAAGATAACAGTCATTCGTTATGCTTTTTATTCCAGCTGATCCCTTTTAATAATTCGGATGCACCTACGAAGCAAATTCCACTATAATGTCACAACGCAATGGATATTACTGCAACGCCTAAAATATTTCTGCGCAGGAAATAAAATCAATACATGAACTAATTGTAGATGAGAATGCAACTGCTACTCTAAATAAATAAGCATTTAGCTTCGCGAATTCTTTGTATCGTAAGCTACTGCAATGAAAGAAAAATGGGAGGTTTATCTTTTTAGAAGATAAAGATTTGCATTTCTGGATAAGGGGATAGCATGTTACGTATAAACGCGGCCGAAACATATTATCTACGTAGTTCTACAATGATGGTGACTTGCAACTAAAAGACGAGCAAGTAGAAAGTTAATGTTTTAGTACGAGTATTATAAAATTTGACTTAAATAAGAAACTCCTCGAGTGAATTGTTACCATCGTATATTAAAGATAATAGTTTTTATTATCTACGTGACTACATAAAAATAATTAAACGTTTCAGCTTTTCTATACTTTTTATTAGTCTTCGGCGGCTTATGACTACACACTACTGATTATAAAAACCATAATCGAGGATCGCATGTATAGTTCGGCGCATATAGATTTTACAGATTGCCAGCACAGCCTGATTTATTAAGTGATTGGATTAATAAAACATGAAAAAGTTGTATAATTCTTTTATAATCATCAATTAATATTACAACGCTAAAGCACAATTTACACTATGTACAAGCATTAAATTAATTAAAGTCTCAAAATATATTAAACTAACCATGGTTGACGTTGCTCACTGATTAGCATTCTATTAATGAACTCCTTCAACAAACAGCACACAACGAATTTACGACAGAGTTTACGGATGTAGTTTACGCGAACAGAAGTTAGAAACTGATGGTGGACGAGAAATTGATGTAAAAAAATTTGCAGGTGAAAAGAACCATCTGTTACAGACGCTGTAACAGGAAGTATTGATGCGGTAATCGATAATTGATAAAAGAAAGATATCAATAAGCCACACATATAAAGCCAAATGCACATACATCAACAATACTATCGATGAGCTCTCTTTAAATGTTTCAGGTCGAATGTATTCGTAAGTGATCACAAGCGTTAAAAGCATTTGGCGTGAAAGTTTCATTGAAATGTTGTTGTTGAAATACCCTACGATGTGTAATGATAATCGCCTAATTCTGTGACAAGATACTATATGTAGATTGTATATAATTACACCTCTCGTCGAAGTACCTAAGCATTGCATTGTCAGACTGGGATATTAGTTATTATTCTCTGTCTGACACAATGACGACAGAATATCTTCGTACCGCCGCATGTTCGTCTCAAACGTTTCCAACTGCTTAGTGAGATCCCCCACTTGCTCCGCAAGCGTCCTTTCCTCCATAAAGGCCTGAAGCTGCGGCGCGCTCTGGCATTCCCGGTAAAATGCCCCCAAGTCGCTGTTTGTGTTAGTGACAGCGAACGGCGTTTTCTGGAATTACATTCCCAGATTTCAGACAGACCATATCATGAATAAAGGCAGGAGCGTAGGTAGGAACGTTAATTACCAAATCTACCATAATAAAGTCGTCGTTGGCACTGGTCATTGAGCAACTACTTCTCCTGGACCCGTTCTGGGAGTTGCACTTCGACGTTGTGTTATCGTTTGTAAGTCTTTCGTTATTTCCATTACTGCTATCTGTGGTAGTAGTCGTTGTTGCAGTCTTTGTGTTCGTAGTCTCAGCGGCAGAGACCAGAGGAGGCGAAGTCTGTCTTGGCGTTAACAAAGAACTAAAAGGTACATCCGGTATAACAAAGTCCTCTTCGTTAACAGTAACAGGCTTATTAACTACAAACGCTCCTACTTTGATAGTATCGCTAAGGGACTTGGACGTTTCTTCACTAAAATGTAAATAAGAGAAATCATATGAAGCACGTTCTTTCTTGAAACAGAATCGAACGGTCAGGAGTTACGCCGCTTTACCTCTGCTGGTATCTTGCGTGACGAGGGCTCAAGTCAGAATGAAAATGATCGCTCTTCAGCATTATGGAGTCACGGCCAGTATGAGTAGGCGATATAGACATTTTTGTCCTATACGAAACTGATAAGCGGATCGTACCCACCGGTGTGCACAATTGACCTACTTTCACATTCTCATAATTATCGCCTGCGGAAAAGGGTTTTCTGGCATTAGTGCTAGGAATAAGAATGTTAAATATGATAAAGATGAAGCGCCTTAGAGGAAACATACATCGAACAAGAATTTAATATAAGATACTACGATTTTGTACCTAATGTGTGTAGCTGAGGTTCTCCCATATAAATCCTATAACAAATAACGTAGGAATCTGGACATTGCCTTCTACTCAATTTGTAAGCTGGAGTGATTCTTGATACAGACAGCAACGATTTCAACAAGATACCCATTCTGTTATAGACTGTGTATGTAACTCTTACAGTGGGATCACTGTGCTCTGGTAAAACACCGAGGCTCCATGCCTCTAGAACCATCGTGTCACCTTCGACGGTTCTCAACGAGATTTCAATACAGAGAGGTATGGTCGAATTTACTATTTCTCCGCACAGCGCCCTTTTAGCTTCAGCCAAAACTTCTGGCACATCATGAATAGCTAGGTTGAACTATGCAATGAAAGGAAACATATGTAGAAAACTTTAAACATGCCCATTGATCTATTATAATCAATATAAACGTTAATTCTATGCCTTTGCTTCAATACTATGTTGCGATAGGAGTCTACAATCTACTTCACACTTTTCCAAGAGTTCAGTTATTAAGTCACTATAAAAAAGACTTATGTTTTTTCATGTACAACAGAAATGGAAGACCATTCTAAAGCATTTTTTTCTCCTGATCAGACCTTTTAGAAAAATTTAAACACAAACGAACAACAAGCAGAAATTTGGAGCAGATATAGAATTTTGCTTATTTAACTCCCATCTGGGACTGAGAACCTGCTCGCTTTAGAGTTTAGAACATTAAGGCAAATGGTGGTAATACACATAATAATAAAAATATATTATGCAGTGACATTGAACCAAAATTGTGAAATATCAAACATGAGAAGCTTTGATGTAGGCTATTGCAAAGTTCACAAAGCATAGAAAACAAATGAAAAACCACTTATGCATATGTATATTTTGAGAATTGTAATATGAGTTAATCTACTTCCACGTTATGCCATTTAAGGGTTAATTAGCTTTGATATTAATATCAAATGTGCCCGATGTACACTGTTGTTTGCTTTAACACCGGAAAAAGTCAGTGCACGACGTATATGCAGGGAATAGCAGAGTACATTTGAAATGTAACAAAGAGGAGAAGCAAGTTGACTTTGACAAAGAATTTTGCAGCGAGTAACAAGAAACTCGTGAACTATTAATAAAACATTTGTAAAGGGAAGAGCTTACCCAATCTGTTCCAGACGAATTCGGTTTGCACTTTGTGTTGACCTTTTCTCCTGACCTCGACTGCACTATAATCTGAGCTGTTTTCAATGCCAAGAATTTAGTGAACTTATCCAAGTCCTTTTTGTCTTGCATGCTCAATTTTAACGTGGACATCTTTGGGCCTGGCTGTTTCATACGATTCCCTTCAAAGAAACACAGATGTCCAACTGAAACATTGAATCCCACTAAACTGAACAGAATTTCGATCTTGCCAAAGCATCTTTATTAGCTGTCTGTAACACTACATTGCGAGATCGTTTTCGACGCATGCACGTGTTAATCATCGCACTCGAGTGAACGAACGGTCCCCTTTCTGTCTATGGCTCACTAGCGCACAAACTCCATTCGAAAAACAATAATTTGACAGCATTGGCATCGTATCGTTGCATCGTGCTGCGTGTAGCTGCGTGGCAGGTGATGGGGCATCCGAGTCGATTCGATTTTGTTAATAGCCGTTGGCCGGGCACAGTAACAGGAGTCAACGAGATATCGTTCGCATCGATTAATCGGCTTGATTATCGTTCCTCGTTCTTAGAACGTAGCTCCAGTTTCACTATTTTTACGACACGCGCTACGGATCGATCGTGTTTCGTATCGCAATTACCTCAATGATAAGAAGCGTCCGCATGAGCGCAACATTTGATCATCGATCCGCTGACTCAGCGGTACGTAAAAATCCTTTATATGTCATTTGCATTTGTGCGCGAGAGGAGACGGGAAGAGCAGCAAACACTTCCTGGTAAACAGTTCAAAGTTTGTAAATTTCGAACTGTGGAACTGATTGCGAGCCGCGTTCGAAAAACAACTGCCAGCACTGCGGGCAGCATGGCACCGCCAGTGTCTGGATTTTAAATACACCGAGCGAACGCCAACGATTCTGTTGAGGCAATTCGTGTGTTTTATAGACGGATCGTGCCACCGTGTTGGATAAATGTGCTATTTAATTGCAAGTAACTTTCGTATGACTATCACTCGATAAATTGCGATATAACGTGCGAACGTTCTGTTCACGGGCCCGGCACTCCCAGAGAAATCCGTGGTCAGAGGTGAGCTTCGAAGTCAAGTCGCGAGTGGCGCTGATGTCTCTCTTGTCAACGCTGAACGCACACTTCTATGTGTACATAGTCTTTGACATTGTTCCCATACTTACCTACGTAGCGTGGTGGCCAAATTCAAATGTCAGGTGCACTTGGATGCATTTTTGAAGCTGAAGCGAAACTTGGTCGAGTATGTCTTATGATACTTGTAAGACGCAATTGACACGACTAACAACGAAGTGCAGGGTTGCCAGATTGGGTGGAATTCCGCCATTTGGGCTACTTTTCAAAACCAACTGGCGCTCAAGAATTGAAATTGACGATTGGCGCTTGAATTGGGCTACAATATCGACAAGGGTTGCTTTGACCGAAATTTTGATATTTGGACTGCCTAAGGCAAAATGGCATTCAAAAATGTTATAAAATAGATTACCATTGTTGTGTTAAAACGTTAATTTTAATTTTCACATTAGTTTTATTTAAATTCGTTTTTGTTCAAATAAAGTTTATTTGTTGTATCTAAAAGAAATAAAGAAAACAGTTCCAGAAAATATTTAAACATCCTTTTCATTCAAGATATTTGAATTTTAGCGCTTTTGGGCTACGTTGCCTACGCGACCTCAACTGCAGAAATTGGGTGCGTTTAGCAGAGTCAACTGTTGAGTGATCTCACTAGATTTCACTCTGAAGTTGCACGTTCATTGGACGACGCGAGTAAAATCTAGTGAAATCACTCAACAGTTGAGTCTGCTGAACGCACCCATTATTGCACACTGTTGGGGTTCGCTTTGTGAACGCTCAGTTTTCCCTATCCTTTCGATTTAAATTCGTATTCACTCTTTTCGTTATTACTTTACTCTCCTACGTTATTTAATTGTTTCTTTCCTTATGATTTCGATGATTTATTTACTTTGGACATCTTAAATTCATCGTTTCTATTTTCATTCCCACGAAATAGAGGCGTTCACAAAGCGAACGCTAATAGTGCGAAGTTGGCCGCTCTTTGTCCTGCATATGTTTGAAACGGCCGGATCACTACTGCTGCCACTAGGGGAATTTCTCTGTTTCCCTATACCCTTCAAACGTTTCCATTACTATAGCGATAGTAGTCGATAAAACCTAGAAATTTTTTTTATAAATTTATCCTTGTTTCTCATTTTATTAAATACTCAGTTTGTTAAAGTAGCCTGCACGAGTTAAGATTTATTAAATCAATTACTAGGTTGTACGCTAAGCGAATCTAAAAATGAGGTAACCGGGAAGTAAACCTATTTAAGGAATATGTTTTAAATATTGTCAAACACATATCACATAAATTCACATTTGATATTATCAATCGTAATCATGGCTCTGAAATTATATATTTTTAATTATGATACGTTACGTTATAAGACAATAAACGCATGTGCAATAAACAGATTTAATTACAGTGGGATTAATTTATCCCACTATGGGAAGATTTATATGGGATTAATATATAAATCTTCCTTCGTTTTTATTAAAAAAATGCCCAATGACGATATTGATGGTTGAAAGGGATACAAAGGATTCGCAAGGATGTAGCAATAATTATACACCGTTTAAAACTAATAAATAAATGACTGTCCCTGTTTTGAAATCATAATTTCTTCCGCCCTTGTGTTCATCAATATGTTGAAGGGAATCTGTATTCCCCGTATCCGTTACTGATTTTGAAGTGCACTCTTCTATTGATTTATAATTTGAGGTCTATTTTATACTCATAAAATTCACCTTCTACATCCGATGTACGTATTTAGTGCTCATGTGACAAATACGCGGTATGTAGTCTTCCGTAGAAGTATTGTTCGCGATGGTAAGGTGGAATTTGGATGATGTTGATGTATATTTTCGTGATCGTTCGGTGTTGCGTTGGCTTTGCGTACAATGGCAAGATATCGTAAAGAATGCGGAATGAAGGAGTGGGAAAAAGGAACGAAACTACATATGTACATTGTATTTATGATTGTACGGAGGGATGAGATAATTGAGGTCGATACAGCAGTGAGAGTAATTTATTGAGCATCACGTACGAATTCTCCGTGATGTAACAACGACACGTGACTAGCCACGTGGACCTTTATGCACCACTTCTTTCGTGCATTCCACGCCAATTCAATTCAAAATACAATTAAACACGTACAAATTTTATCTACGAAATAATTGTTCGTTGTAACCAGAGTCTTAAAATTACATTTTTTAGGGAATATAAATTATATAAAATTGTCGATCGGATGCAACGATCAGCGTTAACCAAGTGTTAAGTACTTTTCCAAGTCGCAGTATTTTTCTCAATATTTCCATATTCACGCATCTTGTTACAATTCTGCCATTCTTCACCGCGTTAATGTTTTTATTTGGTGTTATCGTATTTGCTTCTACACCTTTATATTTCTAAACTCACAGATATATATGTTACATATCCTTTTTTTATCACGAAGACGAACAAAAGATAGAGTAGTATTTATACGTGAATCACGATTTGTTCGAGAGGGCTGTTTAAAAATGCAATCAACAATGGGAACGTGATTTCATTGTTTCCCATGTGCTTTATTTTTCTGAATTTGTTGCAACTGTACTTATCGATTTTTACACCGACGAAGTAAGGCATGGTTTCCTTTAACAAGCGTAACGATCGAAAGAAGAAAGCTGTTACTTTTATGGTAGACTGTACAGTCACACCACACAGCATGCCAACTGCAATGGAAATTTCCACTGAAGCAGTCGGTTGTCGGTTGCCACCGTCTTGTAGACGCTTCGTAGCCGCGCCTAAAAACCAGATTGCGTCCGTCAGGAGGCTAAACCGAAGGCCGTTCTTACCTTTTCAATCGATTAATTTTGATTGGTCGGGATTGCGGTTTTCCGGGTCACTTAGTAATTTGAGTACATCCCTTTTAAGACGGGTGGCAATTACGGGCCACATCATGCGTGTGCAATAAATACCAGAATCTTATAGCGGGCATACTATAATTGTCCATTTAAGAAGTACTAAATGTTTATGCAGCTCCGCGACGTCGTCCATCTCTCATTGATTGTCAAACAATCGCTCAATGTGTAATACCACAAACGTGTTCGTGATTGTACGAATGATCGGTAGCAGCGATCGATGGTTACTTGAAACGGCGTTGCACTGTATGTTATTAAAATCCAAGAAAAAGGGCCTTTATACGGCGGAATAAAATGAATGCCATTGATTTCGTTTGAGTGGCATTCAATGAAGTCGTTTAAACGCGTAGTCAACGCTCATTGCCGTCCTTCTCTCAATAAAGCCTGAACCGCGAGCAAGGTTTTCCTACGACTGTGACTCAAACTCGCCATTACCGGTGTGAAATTCTCCCATTCGTGGAACGTTTTGGGACTAATAACTGGATGCGCCTATAAAATATGAAATCTATATCCGAAGCAGAACTTTCCGCATACATTCTGAACACCAACGAACGGCCAAACCGTGAACGATTTTTAGTGCGAGCGGCTATATAGCCTCGCGTTAGAATTCTATAATTATCACAGAAAGAGTTAAGCAATTCTGTGAATATAGGCCCATTGTTTCCGTCGCGGAGCAACTGTAACTGCAGACGTAGGAACGTAAACACACCTGCGGCGGCAAATCGATTTTTTTTTATTAGAACAGGAATGTATAATTTAATCGGAACTGAATTCCTTTGAAATAAGCACAGAGAAGCTTCTCTATTTGCCACAGCAACGGAGTATGACCGCAAGATTCACAGCCGAAATATCAGTGGTCAGCCGCAGAAGTGCCGCGTTCGAAAATTCCTTATCGGTAACCACGGTGCACCAGTTCCAATTTAAAAGCACTGTATAATTAGAAACGCCTGCTACGCGGCAAATTCCGCAGGGGAGATATGGCGGTTGCGAGACCGCGGGTCGGCCACGAAACAGGGATATGAAACGGGTGGGGTGGAGGTTTTGGTTTTTCTCTGGGGCAGAAACTTTCATCTCGGAATTGCGCTAGGAATTTTAAGCTCGCCTACGGTCGTCGGGACGTCTGGAGGATAAGCGCTGGTGCGCGACCTACCGTTGCAGCGAGCCGAGAATACTTTTGACAGGAAATGTACGCATCGGGGGTCGAGGGGCCCGCGTGGCCTGGTCCCCTCCCAAGATAAGAAGGCTTAAGGGGCCTCGTTGGACGTTTGCCATAGCGTTTGCAAGAATTACGCGCCTTCGTATTAGATATGTACGCTGTTCGGCCAACTGTAGGCACGCGCTTGTATTCGACACGATTATTCACGGGCAAAGCTGGCCCCTCTGGCAGAAGGGTTGACCCTTTATGTGGTATATACGGCCCTTCGCGAGCGGTGCTTAACGTTTGAAGGACGAGTTTTCTCATTTTTAATAATCCAACGGGCGGTTTGTGAGTTTTCATTTGAGGTTTTGCGTTCAAGTTTCACTGACTGACTCGCGGGGTTGGCTGCTAGGGTTTTTGTACTAATAGTGGTGCGTTGGTGGGGGAGGATTAAAGGAAGCCATTTAAGGGGAGGTTCTGGTCTAGAGCCCATAAAAATAGGTGATCTTTAGGAATTAATTAAAGGAAAACTACTATATATAATTTAATGGGACTTTTTGCATTGTGCTAAGGATGTCTTAAATTATAGAAATATATTTTTTGTTTTATAATTAATCATTGCAGACGGCACTGGGGAGTCGTTAAAGTCAAGGCGTCAAAAAATTGATCCAAATCGGGGGGAACTGTATCTCCAAAAGTTATTATCCGATTCAACTGAAACTTTTTTATTTTGAAGAATATACTTCTGGCTAGGGGGGAAACCAGAACAAATTACAAAAATTACATTTTTTTAGAAAATAACGACACTTAAAGTTTGAAATCACTTTTTCCCTATATTTTTCGTCCTTTCACCGCCTTTGAAAATGATCAGTTTTCCACTTTTTGTCATTTTTCTGCCCCCCCCCCCTAGCCAGAAGTATATTCTTCAAAATAAAAAAAGTTTCAGTCGAATCGGATAATAACTTTTGGAGATATTGGTCCCACCGATTTTGAGAACGCTGTTTCGGGAAAAACGCGTTTAAAGTTTTACGTGAGCGCTGAATGGCCGGTTGTGACCCATGCATTTGCCGCTACTCAAATGCCTATAACTTCGAAATTTTTACGAATTTCAACAAATCCTTTGAAACACATATTCCTAAAAGGTTGAGCATTCGAAAAATGAAATAAAAAAAAATCAGTTTTTAGACCGGAAGATCCCCTTAAGTAGCCACCCAAGCGTTGGAATCTATGATCGTTTTAGGCGATAACATGTTAGATCTTACGTTGATGAGGAGGTCCTGTAGACCACCGAGTCCTGAAGTGTTGGAGTTACAGATTGTGGCAGAGGTGGTGTTGGTTTTTAAGTCCTGGAGCTTCGGGGTGCATCGGCGATAAGATAGTTATTCCGTGGCGTTCTTAACTACATTTAGACTGCTTGTTGAAAGAGTATTACGTTCAATAAAGACGTCATTCGTGACTTTTATTTTTTACCAAGCCAACATATCGCCCGTTTAAAAAGAAAGTCTTGAGGAATTATTATGGTCCTTTTAAGTGTTAAGTGGCCAACAAATTCTAAACGGCTTTGGAGGTCACGTTTGGATTGGATGATTATACCGGATGAGCGTCCTTTTTCCCCTTCCAGGGATTGTGACGAAGGAGATTTAAACTAACCGTATTGGTTCAGAGTATAACTTTGTTTTAATCTGATAGATCGTTGATAAACTTTTTTTCCCTCGTCTATGTATTTCTATGCACTAATAAAATATTAGTAAAAAAATATCGGCGCACTTGTTGGTGTAACATAAAATGTTTCCGCTTGATTAAATCGATGATTAATGCTGGAATTATGTTAAGTGGATTCCAGTATTTTCCACGACGACTTAACGGTGTTAAGAAATTCCGATGACTCGCCAATACTAATTTTCATTTCGCAGAGTGAAATATGAGATTATCAACTTATGATGTCACCTGGCACTTCCAACATAGAGTAAAGAAATGTATCCTTAGTCACACTTTCTTGGCACAATCTTAAAACCTTATCATAACCCGTTCTTTTCCCTAAATCAGATGAAAAAAAAAACGATCATCCATTTTGGAGCTGCTTCAATAAATGGAGTTAATATTCAGAAAGTGACGTTTATTTTTATAAACGAGGATATTAACGATATTCCGTTGATCTGGAATATTTTTTTACTACTACGAGTCGCTTCTATTTTTTAATGTAAAATCTGCTCTCAAATGGTGTGTGAATACACACTTCTGACTGAAAAAAAATTTAGTGCAAGAAATCTTCGATATTAGAAGGAACTTAGACGAATGGAAAAAGCACGCGCGCACCAGAAATTCTTGATGCTTGTGTTAAAGAATGCGTAGATACCAGTTCTTAACTGATAATATACCGGAAAGTGCAAACTTTGCCGTTTATAGACCGTCTATTTACGTTTCCTGCAGTTTCATTGCGTCTGTACCCGCGCGATTTACTTTATATTTCGGTATTGCAGTGGCATTGATAGGAAATGAATAAAATTTCCATCACACAGGTCTGGCAATGATGTAAATAAAGAAATATGCGTTTTCCATTGCGACGGAAATTATTGTTTATTAGCTTCTACTTATAGAACCAACGAATATTAAACAGATTAATAATTCATACGGCGTTAGATGCTAAAATGATCACTAATATAATTATTCGAAATGCGATCGAGGCGAGCATGAAAAGTTGCTCGGCTTTGAAAAATTAACGGACCAACGTGTCCGCGGTATCGCAGCAAGGAAACGTATTTGTTTCTTTAGAACACATGTTGTTATCGGCGACGAGTGATTTACGATCGTAACGTGGTGTGTAAAACATAATTTATCGCACACCTATTGAATGAATTCTCGCAGAACATGAGTTTCAACTAGCGCAATTTGTTCACGCGGAAAAGTTCACGTTCCTGAAAAAGAGACCATTCTCAGTGAAAACATTGCAAAGTTCCATGCATTTTTTTTTCACGTAGAAGATTATTTGATAATTTTCTTGAAAATGAAATCAAACAGGATTAATACATTTCTTTTATGTTTTTTTAAAAAATATTAAGTTAGAATATTATTAGTTATATTCTTAAATTTAACATTATTAATCATATTCTGAAATACTTATTTTTAATGTGTTTTCTTTACCTTATTAAATTTAGGGGGGGGGGGGGGTGAAACACTGTTTTATGTCGTTTTTATTGAACACAAGTACATTAATTTATTCTCCAATGTCAAAGTTCCAAATAATTTGCAAACTAATTATCTGCCACAGCTTACCAAGCATTTATCAACTCGCGTTAGTAATAATCATTTTTGCATTAGGTAATATAAATAACCAGTTTAATCTGTTGATAAATGTTTTAATCTTCACTCGACCACGACGCAATGAAACTTGCATAAGTTTCTAATAAACTTGTGTAAACTTCGTAAACTATTTCTAGCAGCGAAAAAAACTGACTCATTAACATTTAATTGTGTGAGAAAAGCGTTTGCACTTGCGGCTAGGCTTAACCAGCGGCGTTAAAACTGACACAAAAGTGGAGTACAAGGTCGAATTTCGTTACTACGTATATCCAGTGCAAAGTCACGTTTATGACTGCAATATAAGCACGTGCTGCGAACTGCGTGCCGATGCTTTCGAAGATAACGCGCAAAAAGCGCCAATAGGGCGACCAGTTATAATTGCGTATCGATGTATTCCTCGTCCAGTTCCCCGCGACACTGGCTCCTTCCGAATGGCCCACCCCTAAACAGATAAAAGAAATTTTCAAATGCCAGGGAATTTTATTCAGTATTTTTCATTTCATCGTTTAAAAACTAATTTAAATCCACCGTGCCATAGATCGAATTTTACCATTTCCTTAGCCTTGCCCCATGTTCGTGAGACACTTAGCAGATATTATTTCCCACTTCGTTTAACCGATCAGTTGCATCGCTGATTTAATCGATATTGACTGACTGTTTAATAATTTCCTCAAGATAACGTCGAAATATTCCAACGTTTGTTATGCAATAAAATTGCAGGATTACGTAAATGTTCTTCCAGCTGTATGAAATTAAATGTGCCGTACGGAACTGAAAATCGGTTGCAGCCTGGGATGCAGCTTGGGGACGTGGATAGTTTTTTTCGAGCTTGGAAATTACAGGAAACAGATGTATCCATGTCAGTTTAATTTATCTCTCGCCAGCTAACAATAAATCAATAAATCAATAGACCCTTGAGTGGTCGCCCATCGATCTCCATTATCCTGCTGAGAAGTGCAATAAATCCTTACGGTAAAGGAATTAATCTTCGAGGATGTGAGCTCCACAAACATATCGCAACGATGTAACGTTTTATAATGTGCAACTGTAATCAGTACACTGCGGATGTTTATGCAAATGCATACTTTTATAGAACAGAGGCGGAGAAGTGGGGCTCGGGCATAAACACTTGTTTCATTTTTTAAACATACCAAGCATCTATTCTTGCTGTGCATATTCTGCATATTTTAATACATTGGTGCATATACTAATGACCGACGGGCAGTTTAAACGGCGAACGGTGGCAGGAATCAGATAGTTCCATTCGAAATAGTTAGAGATAGACTGTATCGGCTTTTGAAATAGATTTTACCAACTTAAGGGATTATACCTAGTCAGGCCTGGGTTAAAAGAGGCGAATGTTTGTGAATTTTTTTTGAAAAAGCGGAAGCATATATTTTTACAGAACTTTTTGCAATTAAAAGAGCTACATTTAAAGAACATTTGGTAATTTTTTCGTAGAAAAATATTTACGTTTATAATGAAGTAACAGACGACATCCAAGAAGCCTTTTTAAAAATTTGGTTTTGCGGTGAGCACTGCCATTCCGAACTAGATTATCTAAAATCAAAAAACAAAGAAGATTTTGTTAGTGTATTATTGTATCCTCTGATTAACGGAGGGAATTTCCGAAATATTAAATTAAAACAAATGGCGGCTATTTAAAGTTGAAGTCCTGATTTTTTTCGCGCAAACCGCGAAAAAGGCTTCTTGGATGACGGTTGTAATTTTATTAGAAACGTAAATATTTTTCTACAAAAAAATT
Organism: Andrena camellia; assembly: GCA_029448645.1. Lineage (NCBI taxonomy): Eukaryota > Metazoa > Arthropoda > Insecta > Hymenoptera > Andrenidae > Andrena > Andrena camellia. The sequence goes on from CM055677.1 coordinate 12,333,954, forward strand.
ACCAGCAGTTCTTTAACTGTTGCTCTTTTAGGTGCAAAAACTTCTGTAAAAATATATGCTCCCGCTTTTTGAAAAAAAATTCACAAACATTCACCTCTTTTCGGCCGTCTGACTAGATATAACTCCTTAATACATAAAGCGTAGGGTTGCCAAGCGTGTAATATATAGTATTGTATTATATTTTTGTGTAGTATACTATATACTGTCAAGAGGCAACATACACCTACGACTAGAAAAACCATTTTGACAATATTTATTTTCACTGAAAATGTTTTTAATTTAAAAATCTTTGTATGCATCTCAAAGTACAGACTTTAATGTCAATTATTGTGTAAATTTAATTGGAAAACTCAGAAGATTGAATATGTAATAGCAATTTTATTTCCGTGAGGCAGTTTTTTCAAACACAGCTTCCGCGGAAACCAAAATATCTCCGATGGTTTTTATCCGAAACAAGATAAAAAGAATTTCTCTTAAAATACATAAAAGAATCTAGTTTTTGTCGTAGCCGATTTAAAAAAAAAATCAAGTTTCTGCAAAATAGTGGTCACTTGAAAACAGATGTGTGATTTTGCGGTAAAAAATCCTCGTTTTTTAATTGATAAAAAATTATCTATACGGTTCAAAAAAATCCTACCGCAGAACGTAAATACTTCTGACAAAAAACCTCTGATCCAAATTTCACCTGAATCGGTCCACCAAGTAGTTCTCGAGAAATATTGGTTGCGTTTTTTCAAATACGGTGGGTTCAATACGATTTAAACACAGTTTCAAAGATTCTTTTGACCACTGTGTGTCAATCAATCTGCTCGGAGAATCCGCCATTATTTGACATGCATTTCAGAAGCTGAAATACTTGTTGCGACGGTGACCAAGAAAATCATATTACATTTAAGAATGCAGCCCTAAGCTCGGTCCACTCGAAGGCCGCCGTAGCGGCGCCATTGAAAGTTTCTTATAAAACTGGCAGGGCGCCTCTACGGCGCCGCGTTACCCTTACCATCAAGTGAATTTTCACAAAAATATGTCGATCGCCCCCTCCCCCCCGCCCCTCTCCACCCGAGAAGTTCCACGCCGAAAAGCACGTTCAAGGGAAAACTTTATCGAGTGCGAACGCTTTAATAATCCGAACGTGCCCGTGCGGCGTTAATTACCTCGTCTCGAAAAACTCGCCGAGCAAATATACCCGCGCGGCGTAATATACGACGAAACTACAATCGATAAGAAACCGCGCGATCCGTTGCGCGGAGCCACAGAAGCATTCCAGACGAGCCAGCGCAAACAGCGGTAGCGACAAACGACTGAATGGCGCGCTTAACCAGGACAGTCTGCGAAAACAAAGTTCAAGGCTCAAGGACAAGCGTTTTCGCGGGGTGGGTAGTTCTGAAATAAATTCCCGCTAACACGCGCCGGCGATACCGCCGAATCTGGGCCAAAGGACACAACGCGGGCGCGAGAGTTTTTCGCCGATAGGTCCGCGTGGGCGAAGTACCAGCACAGTCCTCGTGCCCTGGCGGACTTTTTACATGCGTCTGCGTCATCGTTGTCCATCTATCTTACCACGACCTATATACAGGTCCCGCGAGCATTGATTGCGACAGCCAGGCGCCCCGCACAGCTCCAAACAGACTCCACGTCCGATTTTCGTATGCAGCCGAGCAATATCTCCGGCGTCGATCGTTGGCGATTCATGAGTTCGTGGGCGAAGGGGGGGGGGGGCATCGCGTCCTTTCGATGGGTTACATCACGCCACCGAACGCGCTACCAAGCGAGACCGACAATAATTTACGAATCGTACAGCGCCTCGATGGATTGATCACTGCGTGTCCAGACAGGGATGTCACGAATTAGTATTATTACTGTTACGTTTTTTGTACACTCGCGTCGTGTGCATAATTACACGGAATGTAATTTGGAATTATTGAGAATAGAAGGAAAGATATAGAAGCAGAAAATCGTAATTATTTTATTTCATTTTTTTCTATCTATATATGAGGTATGGGCGGCCGGAGGGGAGTGCAAAAGGGGCAGTTGCCGCCCCCTTTGAGGAAAAAATTGCTTATTTTTAGAAACTGATATTTATTAAATTTATATTAAAAAAGTGAATATTTCTAAATTTCGGATTTAAATTTTTAATTAAATTGGCATTATAAAATGAGTTCAAAAAAGCAAGCGGACTACTCGTTTTTTCATTACTATATTTTTCATCACCGTCACGCCAAAGTTGCCCCCTCCTGGAAAAAAGTCGAATTAGGATAAGTATGGTACGATTTAGGATTAATGTCCCTAAATCGTACTTTTTCCATTTTAAAAATAAATCGTTTTTATTATCTTGTGTTGCTTGAGTTTATAAAGCTGTTTATTGTATTAATAAAGAGTTGATTACCATTAATTTTGTTTCATTTTCTCTGTTATTTTTCATGTTATAAGCATTTGTTCTTAAGGGGTACGATTTAGGCAATTTACCCTACACATTTTGGCAACGCATTCCCAGAATATTGATGATTTTGTAAAGTGCACGTTTAACATGTAACCTCAAGAATGCGGAAGTGATGAAAGAGATAATGCCCACCAAAATATTAAGTGCGAACAATAATGGGAAGAGCTCAAAAGCGCGTGTCACTTTAATCAAAGGAGAAAAAAAACAAAAGTCTGTAAACAAGAGGCACAATAACCCATTCCACCCACTTCCAGAGAAAACGTGGACGCCAACTCTGAAGAAAATTGGTTTTGCAAATTACGCGGAACTGAATTAAAAAATTATATGCTTCAGTGTGTCATGTGTCTCAGCTGGGTGCATGAGAATTGCGTTGGTCTCACACCTGAGGACGAGGATCTCTTTGTTTGTCCGAATTGTACACCCTAAATGGATGGGCCTAATTACCTGTTCTACACAAAACAAAGGCCATTTACAAGGTTTTCAAAAACCTGAAAATTTTCGTGTTTGTTGTTTTCATATATTATTCAAAATGTCACAGTTTATAGTTTAATGTTCATAGATATTTATAAAATAAAGAGTTTTCAAAAATATGTAAAAAAATTTTAAAAAAATCATGGATCCTTAACGGAACGCACAAGTAATAATAATTTTGACTTTTTATCGTTTCAGGCAGATTCAGGCAGATTCAGGCAGTTGAAATTGACGTTAATATAAACCTTAATGTTCCCTAAATTAATACACAAAAAATCACGAAGGTACTTTTTCTAAAAGTCCCATCAAATAAACATTTAATATAAAAAATTACTACAATCTGTTTGTATTGTAAAAGACTGACTTGGCAGTTTTGAACATAAACATTCCGCCAATGGCACGTGTTTGAAAAACTGCGCCGAGATTTGGAATAAATTCCTAGTGTCACTTTTGACAACAAATTGATAAATTCAGCAAAAGTTATGGGTACCTAGCATTAAAGCCCACGTTGCTTCATTAACATTTTAAGATACAAGAATTTGTGGATGGAACACCTCAGCTCCTTGATTTTTGTATATTACGCCGAACACTCCGTAGCAATTTATTTACCAATTATTTACTGAAGCGAAGCATGGAATGTCCCTCGTCCCCCGCGATCGCACTCGTGGCGTCCAGTTTTTCCCCCGTAAAATCCCCGATAGAAACTTCGCCGTTTACTTTCACCAGAAATCGATCGCTTCCGTAGGTACAGGCTCTCAAAGGCCGGGGACGTTTTTGCTTCGTTTCCTGGATATAACGAATTAGCGAGCGCGTCCCCAGCGAAGTCGTACGTAAACAAAGGAGGAAGACTGGCGGCCGAGTCTTCCCCCGGCGGGGGTCAAAATAAACGAGACCGAGCATACCACGAAGCTCCGCTAAACCCTCGCGGACAGAGCCGGAGTGGAAAGTTTTCCGCCGCGCCAATACGTTGCGAAACGGAGCTAGGCGAGCTCGTGTTACCTGCGACGTCCGCGTCGCAAAATTCAAATCTCGAACTCGATATCGTATTGCCGTGACGATGCTCCACCAGGTTGACGTTTCGTGTCTAGTAGCCTCGGCTTTTGTCCGGTGTCACGCGAAGATATGCGCCGTTGCGTTTAATTCCCTCGGTGGCCGGCGAGCGGCCGGCGTCGATCGAATTCGGCGCTTCGATCGCGATGTGCTATGCGTGCGTATTGGGTCAATACGAGAACGAACGGTGTCCTTGCGGGGATTGTGGGGCACTTGATTCAATTGGTGGCACGATGAAAGTTGTATCATCGGTACGCAGCAGTTAAACTTTCTTTTCACCAGTACTGCAATCGATGCTGACGTTTATCTAACGTATGGAAGCACAGTTTGGAGATATATTCTACGCAGTGGTGGATTTAAGAAAAAAGGCCCAGGTGGCAAATGTTCTGACGGGCCCACTTTTTTTCGGGAAAATGAAGAGGTAGTGTACTAAAAGCGGGCTAAGGGTAGAAGTGAAAAAAATATAGTTTGGATAAAATCAAATTTTTGTAAGGATGAGGCCCTCTGGAGGGGCCCATTTTCCAGGAAAATGAAGAGGCAGTTTACTAAAAACGGCCTTAGTGTAGTAGTACAGAAAAAATATAGTTTGGATAAAATCAAATTTTTTTAAGGATGGGGCCCAGGGGCCCTCTGGAGGGGCCCATTTTCCAGGAAAATGAAGAGGCAGTGTACTAAAAACGGCCTTAGTGTAGTAGTACAGAAAAAATATAGTTTGGATAAAATCAAATTTTTTTAAGGATGGGGCCCAGGGGCCCTCTGGAGGGGCCCATTTTCCAGGAAAATGAAGAGGCAGTTTACTAAAAACGGCCTTAGTGTAGCAGTACAGAAAATAACATAGTTTGGATAAAATCATAATTTTTTGAAGGATGGGGCCCTGGGGGGCCTTCTGGGCGGGGGCCCAGGCGGCAACTGCTCATCGGCCGCCCTGTTAAATCCGCCATTGATTCTACGATATTATGTCCGCAGACTTTTTTCCAGGGGGAGGGTAACTTTGGGGTGACGGTAATGAAAAATATATCTAGTAATGAAAAAACAACCCCGGCGTGGACATCGACGAATCGGATCGTGAAACACGCGGCGCGAGGGGAGTAGCCTCCTTGGTTTTTTTTTAACCCATTTTGTAGTGCCAATTTAATTAAAAATTTAAAACCGAATTTTAAAAGTATTCACTTTTTTAATATAAACTTAATAAAGATCAGTTTTTACAAATAAGCGATTTTTTCTGAAAAGCCTAGGGAGGCGAGTACCCCTTTTGCAACTTACCAAATCATTTCCCTATATTTTCTTTTATTTTTTTCGTTTGACGCGCAGAAAAAGAGCGGGATTCTATGTTCGAGAAAGACGAGAAACGTAATAAAGCGTTGATGTGTCGCAATCTTGAATGCGAAATATCCGTACTTGTGCATCAATGGCAGGCAATTGTCGCTCATAAAAGGACGCAACGGTACGATTTTGCATATGAAAAGATGGTACGATTTGCGCGTCAAACAGTCATGCTTTTCGAATATGATCAGAGTATGTGCGCGGTGTATCACGTGTTCCGTTTTTTCGAGCACAAAGAAGCATTACCTGCGAGAGGCTGCGACGAAGCAGTCACTCCCCAGGCCTGTAAGAAGTCACCCCACGGTGCTTCCGGCACGGGCGCCTAATTCCAATTCATACAGTATTCGCGACCCAGAAACAAGCTCCAAAACGGGATCCCACGATTCGCGATGAAAAACAGAATTAGCATGTGAAAGGGCGTGGGTTTCTGAGATTTTCATCCAAGAGGGATGAGCTAACCCAGGCTCGGCGCAGCAAATTTCCCCGAGTGTGGAGTTGAGGGAGTACAATTTAAAGGTTCAAATGAAGGGTAAGGGGAAAAACAGGGAATGTCACGAAGCAGTTTTATCGGGAATATTAAGTTTTAATTCTTTAGTCCACTAGTAAAGAAACAAGGCTCTATGAATTTATCTGCATTCTTTATAACACGAAGCTTTCACCCTGATTAGGCATCAGAAAAAGATAAGTAAGAAAATAATAATTGTTTTACATTATTTTAATATTTTTTCAAGTTTGAAGATGACAGCATACTCGAACAAAATAAGAAGCTTCCCGTTCTATTATTATTAAAACAAGGATAGCCACTTATATTATTAATTGTCAGATATTTGGTTTACTTGTTACACAATTTCCACAATTTTTCTTCAAATTCATCAGCAAAGTTCCACTCTGTAGATTTTGCTGCATGAATCACTCACCCCGAAGCATTTTACTTTCAAATGATTGGCTCACTCGCAAATGTGCACACAGTAGATTGTGAAAAGCACGATTATAATTTGGTATCACAGTAATTTAGCGTCAAAGAAACTAACGATTTTACGTATCCAATAGTCCGCTACCCCCTTAACCATCGGTAGCGAAAATATTTCATAACGTCGCAGATGGTGGTTGGAACCGTTACAGGCACCTGAAGCCCCTTTACGACTTCACCCCTTAACGATTTCCTTCCATTATCTCTGGAAGGTTCAGCCCCCTTTTCGTCGGACCTGCTTCGTTACCATTTCTCGTGTTCAGTAGGAAGTGGTAAATTTCCGTTGAAGCGAATGCACTCACAATTAGTCATTGACCGTGTAGATTCGATGACTAATCGTTCGAGGAATCGCCGGCTAATTTTCAATCGTTCTTCAATTATCTCGTGGCGCCCCAAGGGTCTGGCGAGGAAGCAGCAAAACGGGTAAAAACAGGCTGGAAAAGGCCGAGGCTCGCCGACAGCTATCGATATATTACATCCTGTAAGCAGGCAACGATTGGCAGTCACCCTAAGAAGCTCGCGCTAAATTAGCAATCAGCAAAGTAATACTTTATTTTATCTTTCTGCGTCGTTTCTTGTCACCGGATAATGAAGAAGTATTCCCAGGAATGATCGATGGATACAGATATCAAGCTACATGTGTTCTTTGTTACTCATACTACCCACTTCATGGAAAAGATGAGACTTTCAAGAAATTACGGGGTAAAATGGACCCTGCGGCCAACTCGTCGTCGAACCACCCCCTAATGTAACCACAACCCAGAAATACGTAAATTTAACAATGTTAGGTAATTAGCTGGCGCGCAAGTGGCGTTAAAAAGTGTTCGCCGACGTTCCCGCGCAATAACCCCGATGGGCTTTCCGTTTCATTGCGCGACGGGCTGCGTTCCTCGCGAATGGAATCCTAGAGACACACCGGTCCCTGTCTACGTCCTCGTCAAATAAAGAATTAAGATTGAAACCAGTTGGACGACGGCGGTCCTTAATTACTCCCTATTCGAGCCCGCTACTGGCTTGGCTCCGGTTTAATGTTCGCGTAATCGGCCGTCGCGTATCGTCTAATAATAAAACGGAGCGCGGCGTCCGCCGCTGCGATTAGGATCGGCCGACCGAACGACATTGTCATCGCTCGGGGTTAGCACGAATCGGTGCCGATTTATTTGCCCGGGATCGAGGTTAACGGCATCGTTGACTCCTCCATTCGCGCGACTCGCCGCCAGACGTTTCTTTCACCTCTGACAAATTGCGGGAACGGGCGTTCATCAGCGTCATCGGCGCACTCGTATTATCGGGCAGCGATAAGAAGCGCGTGTCCCTTATCGGCCTGATTAAAACCTTCCTTTTGTTTAGTCCTTCCGCGTTTCGCCCACCGATTTCTGCCACCGTGATCCGCCGAAAGGAGCACTTTTCCCCCGCTTTAATTCCTCTCATGTAATATCAAGGGATTGGAATGTTGAAAAATATACAGCGCGCTACAATTTACGCTTTGAGCAGCGTCGGCGCGCTTTGAGTGACTGAGAGCGTCCTAATGTTTACTTTGAAAACAAACCAAGCAAGTCCACGCGGTAAGCTTTGCGCAGAAATTGTTGCCTGGCCATTTTAAGGGGGGAATACTATTTTATGGGCGAAAAACGTAGGAAAATTTAGGAATTTTATTCTTAAGAACGTAGCATTTCGATTAATCTGAAATTTGCACCATGTTTTTATGCCTCCTTGAAGAAGTTGCAGTTTTTTTTAAAATTCATTTTTAATAATAAATATAGGAGTTATACGTCACGAAGCGCAAAACTCGTCGCCCGCTGGTGTGCATGATATTTACCTTCCAGGTAATCTGAAACAAAAAAATGAAACAGCGTTTTACTATGTACATATGTAGCTTGAATTTGACGAATCTGAATACCGCTGAGTTCTGTACTTCTTTTGTTACGTAAGAAAATTGGCGCCAAATTGGATAGCAGAAATTGAACGTTCAGACCTTTCACTTTGAAAACTCTCCACACTGCTCAATAATTTTTTTTGTTTTTTGCTGGTTCATCAATTTCAAGCTACATATGTATAAAATAAAACGCCGTTTCATTTTTCTGTTTCAGATTACCTGGTAGATAAATATCACGCACACCAACCGACGACGAATTTTATACATAACTACTATATTTATGGTTGAAAATTAATACAAAAAAACCTACAGCTTCTTCAAAGATGCATCAAAACATGGTCCAAATTTCAGATAAATCGAAACGCTGGTTTCTTAAAAAAAAAAAATCCCAAATTCTTCCCCCCTTAAAGGACCATTCTTCAAAACCTTGTGTCACTCAAAGCGTTAATGTGTTTACAATCCGTTATCGATATCTCAAAGAAAACTGTAGCGTTGCACACAGTTTTCAATTCATTCCGATAAATGCCACAGAGCGAGACGTCACCCGTTACGATACGCGTATCGATAACGTTAACGGAAGCCGCTAGTTGTGCGTAAAACGATATCGCGCGCATTCCTAAGCGAGAAAAATGAGAGGGGAAAGCACGATCTGTCAGCGTTCGAGGTGGCACACGGGAAGAGAGAGAGAAAAAAAAGGAATTAACGTGCGTCACTTTAATCTTCGCGCGCCACGGACAAGGTGTCAACGATGTTATTAACCCTGATCCCCGGACGAATTGGAATCGCTTGGAAATAAATAACTATGAGATCATAAAAACGGTCTAATTTCGTACGGCGACACGTGTGCGTGCGGTTATCTCGGACGGGGTCGATGAAGCGGGAAATGTGCGAAATTACTTAGGTGAATCATCGGCGGCATAAAGAACACATGTTCGCGGAACTGAAATTCAGTTTGAGAAACGATAACTCAATCGAGATTTATCTTATTTCAAGCGTCAATCAGCTTCCGCAAGCGAGTCGAATTTTCGATTAAAATCACCCTCGTACGATGTTAGATTTCCCTTTTGTTCGAGAAAGATTACACAACCACAAAGAGCCACTAATAATCCTCCAATTACTTCGAGTGACAGAGACGCTTTATCTGACATTTATATAATTTTTCTAAAGTCTGCGAACAACTGGACGTGCATTATTCTGGAATGGTACACGGACAGGTGATAGCGGAGCAACGGTGGCGATGCTGTTTCGCCCAGAGATGGGCAAAATTTTTATTTAAATAAAATTTCAAATAACGAATAAAAGTTAAAAAAATTATTGGTCATGTGTGGAATAAAATTAACTCGGGTTAACTAATGAATGACGATTTTTTTTAACTTTTATTCTTTATTCGAAATTTTATTTAAATAAAAGTTTTGCCCATCTCTGGTTTCGCCTCTGTGAGTCGGTTACCTGTATCGCCATACTAAATAGACGTGTATTTTTTCTAACAGATGTTATCAACAGTTACCTCATATTCGCGCGTCACGCCGAAGCGTGTACTTCCGTATCAATCAAGGATTGTTGCAACGATTAGTACGTCACCGGCCACTAGAGTGCTTCATAATTAATGACTCATCTAGTGTAATCCCGAAAGAAGCGTCTGATTCCTTGCCAAAGACGGTGAAATAGTATTTCCATCGGCGAGGTCCGCGCTCGCGGGAAATCGCGCGAGGCATTGAGGAAAATCGCGTGAATGAACGGGCATATCGTAATCGTTGGTTTGACTCACGGCGACGCTACGAAACGGTTTTCCTCCTTCCCAGCGAAGGGGAGATCTAAAAAATCGTATATTGCTCGCTGGCAATCAGTAGCCATCGATTCTGAGCCTCAATTCGTCCCGCGCGATTTCCAAGTTGCCTTTTGCGTATCGCGTGAGTCGTCGCGACGCGCAAACGAAAAACCGAAGTTGCAAATCAAGGGCGTCCGGAGACTTTTTTCCAGAGGAGGGCAACTTTGGAATGATGGTAAAGAAAAATATACCCCTCTAGCTTTTTAATGTTCCCACTTTTATTAAAAAATTAAAACCGCAATTTAAAAATATTCCCTTTTTTAGTATAAACTTAATAAAGATCAGTTTTGAAAAATAAGCGATTTTTTCTCAAAAGCCAGTGGGGGCAACTGCCCCTTTTGCACCCTCCTCCGGGCGTCCATGTCGCAAGTTGCTTCTAAACTGCTTAGGGTTTTCCTTATCTTCCACGGGAAAATACTTCTCCCTTTTTTATTTCCTCGTATTAATCACGAAAGTGACGAAAGCATCGCGAAGAAAGGAGAATGGTAGTGAACTTGTTTCCAAAGAAAATCGAGATGCATTTTTGCTATCTCGTAAATTTTCCATACAAGTATTTAGTTTCAAAGAGCAGAGGACAAGTAATTAAATGTCAGAGCTACACAATTCTCAAGAAGCTAATTCTGTGTCCTTCACTCCCCGCGAAGGTTAATTTGAATTGTGCGATTAGATAGCTCGTGGGTTTTTCACTTCTCAAAGTACCTCCAGGATTATCAATTTAGCAAGCGTTCTTGATATAGAAATTCAATATTTCAGAGGATCATAATTATCATTTACGTGTTATGACCGCTATCCTATTCGATCTCATTCCCCGTACACTCGCAAAGATAAGCCAGAAAGCATAAAAACTTGCTTCAGATTAGCCGGTGGCTTCTCTTAACGCATAGCTTATCGCTTTCCTGGAAACAGGGAGAAGAGGGATAAACGATAAACGTGTTTTGACACTCGTCAGGTGCACAAATCTTCAGGCACAGTGTTATTATATTCCCCTGCCACGATTATAATGCTGCAGCATTCTCGCATTTCACGTTTCTCTGATACGCTGCTTTATTACGCTTCAGGCCCGGGTGCCCCGTGAGAAGGCATTCCCGCCAGCCGCGCGTTAGCTAGAGACGCCCCTGGTCAGGCGCGCGTTTTTTTTTCCAGCAACTGTACCGATTCACTTCGACGTGCATTTTAAAGACATGCTAATACGTGTTCCCCGCGAGTCGTTTAAATACAGCTCCGAATTATTCCCAAGAACGGTCTCCCCGACGATTTCCTTATGATCGACTAAAGGTTGACCGATCGTCGGGCGGGCTGGAGGAAAAATCGCGCTCCGGCGCATCGGAATAATTCACTGGAACCGTGGGGCGGCGCTGGATGCGCGCTCCGCCGACATCAACAGCGTTAACCTTGATCCTGCGGCGGCCGGGTCTGTTCGTAGACGCAACGCGATTATAAACCCGATAGGCGGATAATGATGCAGAAACGCGTTCAACGTAAATGGATTTGGCATGTGCGATGGGAGCGGCGAGTGGCTATCTCGGGCGAAAAAAGGGGACTGGCGGGTGAAAGAGAAAGAGGCAAAAAACGGGCGGCCCGGCATAGAGGCAGACGAGGACAGAGAGCGAGGGAGACAGAGTTAGAAGCGATGGAAAGAGACAGCGCCGCGCGCAAGACTGTTCGCGCCGCGCAGAGTGGCGGAGGTAAAAGAGAGAAAGCTAGAAGTTGAAGGAAGAAGAAGACGACGGCGACGATCAGGACGATGGAAGTGGTGGCAACGACGTCGTCGGACCCGCCGATGGTGGTGGTGGAGGTGGTTGCCGATGGAGGTGGCGAACGTCGTTCGAGAACCCGGAGAAGTGAGCGTGACCGTGATCGCGGAAGGGTGGCAAGTGGGGGTTCGAGGTTGTCTGGCTCCGGGTGGGGGGGAAAAAGCATAGTCACCGAGGAGCTTAGCCGTTACGCCGTTCAGTAGCGGCGCGTGGTTGTGTGCGTGCGCCTATGTGCATCGTAGAGGTGGAAAGGGACGAAGGAGGCACAGAGGCGGTTAAAAAGAGCGGGGAGGGGAGCGAGGCGAGCAAGCAGCGCGGCACATTGTGGATCGTCATTCCTAGCCGTGTCTCTTCGACGCTCGCGACGCTCCTCCAGCCCCGGAGACTCTACCACCTTCCTCTCTGTTCTCCATGCGCCTGTCCCCTGAAATAGCACAATCAGCTTCGCGGCGCCTCTCCGCAACCAGATCACTCGGTTATCCCTGAATACGTTTCCCTACCCGGTTCGCTCCCTCCCCCACCTTCAACCTACCAACAAAGCCGACTCGTCTATTCAGCGGCCGCTCCCCCCACCCGGGCGTGCATCCTTCGGGTAGCGTGCATCCCCCGAGCGGTCGAGTGACCGAGGGCAGGGAGAAAGCGTGGAAGAAAGTCGCGGAAGAAGGGAAGGAGGATCAGTGCGAGCGCGTACGCCGAGCGAGCCGGTTGTTGTTGTCGTTTAGAAAAGTCGGAGTATAGTTTTCGCGGCGAGGAGAAGGGCCCTGTGTACACGCGGTTTTCTGCACCATCACCCCCTTGTCGCTCGCGCAGCGCCACGCCACGCCACGCGGTCACGTAGTTGTGCGCCGGCCGCTCGTGTTTGTACACCGCGGCGTTCGAGGCAGCCGAAAGTGAATCGAGCGATCTCAAGCAGCGGGAGAGGAGGCACACATCTCGACGGCCCCAGGCCCCGACTTCGTGAAACTCGAAGTCAGAGCGAGAATAAACGCGAGAGGCTTGCCAGAGGCTACCGGACCAGTACGAACCGCGGTCAAACGAGGCCTTTCATTGAGCGAGGATGTCGCACAAAACCCACGGCCAGCCGCCGGTTCACGGGGGCAAATTTGAGGTGAGTTTCGCCTATCCGCTTATTCTTCTGCGAGCTTCCTGTTGCTCCCGTTTCGATTCACGGCCCCCGCGTTTTAACCGCAACCGAAGATAAGACTGTCGCGATTGTTGTCCCGCGATTGTCTTCGCGGTGTTTGCGTTGCGCAACGACGCCTCATTAAAAATTCGTAGCGAAACGCTGACGAAACAGGTTTATCGCGGATTAACGGTTACATCGTCGATAGAGGCGGTCATCTGATCGCGTGGGAATGAATTAAATCGAGCCGATGGAAACGCGCCCGACCGCGGCCGCGTATAAATAGCAGCGTGACATCGCATGGAAAATCGAAATCGTTATTTTTCCAAGTGGAAATGTCGGTTCGCGATCGTTTCGTCGGCTGTGTCGAATTGCCAATGGGGAATTCGTGACTTATTTCCAATTCTCCTTTTAGATAGTAAGAATATCTCTAAACGTCTTCTTAATGTCGAGTGTGGACTTATTATACTTCGATTATTCCGTCCCCGTTAGTAGAGTCGTTTAGAATTAAAATAGTGACTCCGAAAATCTGGTGGAGATATTTGAACTGACTCAAAAAGACATTCACCGTCGTCGCGATTGAAAACGAGGCACGAGGACGTAGATGCTAAGCAAACCAGCAGCGTACCACCGATTAAGGAATCAAACATTTGCGTAGCGAGCACAATCCTAATGTACTAAATTCCCGTGCAGCCCTTTGAAGGCGGTTTACAGTCGTTGCAAGTATCTTAATGTGCTGAGAAATATTTACTCCTTTGCTCATTACTTTCGATGTAAGTAATAATAGAATTAATGCACGAGATTACAATTGCTTTGATAATCAATTTCAAATTTTGTTCTCGGGAACTGCCTATCAAATCAATTTCGACTTTAGGAATAACAATTTTTTTTTATTGCGGTTTAGGGGTATATAAAATGAAAGTTTAGATAATCAAATATGATATAGTAATAAAGATAAGCGCATTATGGTAGAAAAGCCGAGATACAGGTGTACGCACTTCCGCAAATCAGTATTTCTATTCGACAGCGAGTCCGTAGTGCTTTCTTAAATCTTATCGCCGCTAATCAGTGATATCGATATCCCTTCCCATCCAGAGATTCAGTAGAAATACTTGTCTCAGCAGCGATAAACAGTCGGTTCATGAAGAACGCGCATCCTCGATCTTTTAAAAAAGATCCCTTCGATAAAAAACAGTAATCTACATCTTTGATTTATTTCTGCAAGGTTAAGGTCGATTTCCATTATTCTCCTAATTAGTGGCAGGTAAACGTCCAAACGTTCTTCGTTGGGTTTTCTCAGTACAATGCCAGACAGTGTAAATACCGTGAAAAATTCCATGGAAAAATGTTTGGACGCTTACCTGCAGCTGGCTAAACGGATAATGGGAACCCGCCTTTACTCGAGCATGCGTTTGCCTCGTGGCCGTTCTTGTTCCCTCTGCGGCGCTCGTCTCAGCGAATTCGTGCATGAAATATCGCTATCGCGGCATCAAGCGTTGACTCAGCAAGGAGTCATTTCAACCTGAATTAAGCATCACGTGGAATTGATAAAAGGAGGTCGGCGGCGCGCGAAAAGTTGCGTTTCGAAGCGCGCCGTCGCTCGTCGTTATCGTTGCGTTTATTTATTTCTTTCCCCTCTCGTTTCGTACGTGCCTCGCCGTGGCCACTTTCCATTATTACCCAATCTCGTAAAGCCACCTGACGCGCCCAATTTGCGTGTACGCGCGGAATTATTAGGAACGCGGACGCGTCGGGCTTTTTGCGTCGCGGGAAGCCTACATTCAGGGGCGACCGACCCGAGTGGCAATCTTTCGGTCGCCTGCGACGATGGTCCTTCCCGATTTTCTTTCGCACGGACGACTTTGCGATCCTATAAACGAACTTGTTTCTTCACTCAATGGAGGAGAATAATGCTGGTTGACTGACATGTTCGTTCTTTTTTTTCTAAGAATTCAGAACAACGAAGTGGATTGTGGGGATTATTGTGGTCCCCTTTTGTCACGCTGCTAGGGATAGTTGGAAAGAGTATTTTCTTTGGAGAATTGGGTACTCGAATTTGTGGTAATAAGCAGTCGCTTTGTAGTAATTTGTAGCTTTCAATTCTTAGATATTTTACTTGTACAGAGTATCCTGTAAATATTTTTAACCGTGCATAATCACGATTTGAATTTTGGAAGTGTGTAATGAAGTATTTCGATGATTTGTGATTTTTCCGTGAGACTTACTTTTACATATAGAATTATTTATATTTTATATATTTAAACGGTGGTGCATAAATCGATCAGTGGGTCGATTCACGATCACCGAGGGCGGAAAGAATGTACTTTGAAGGAGTAGAAAGGGCGTGACGATCGATATTTTTGTTCGTAAGTCCAAGAGATAAGGACATCCGAATCGATTATGATAATTATCCTGCTTTATCTGCTATCGCGTTTTATCGTGATATCAGTAATGGCCTTTTTGAAATGCCTCGCGTGAAAAAGCCCTTAAATCCACTTGTGCGATACGCAACGAGTGTTCCAAGTACAATCACCACATGGAAAGCTCCATGGCGCATGGAAAATTACATATTTTCTTAGAAGATAGTGACAATCGATAGCCGCGTCGACTTTCAAGAAGTCTATTATCATCTGGAAACATTCGTCGCACTGATTAGCTGGAAAAACTCGCTAGAAAAGGGGAAAGCCATTCATCTATTTTTCTTAATTCTTAAAGTGCAGTATCTATCACCGGAAACACTTTGTATATCTAATACTTTTTGCAGAGTTTCTAGTTGATAGTAGTTTGTAAACAATTTCCGGTGTTAAACTAGATAAATCCTTCGATCATTTTTACAGTTGAAAATGTAAAGGGAAGTTGATAATTTGGAAAAGGTTAAAAGTACAAAAAGTACAGTCAGTATCAGCAATTTTAACTCACGCTTTTCGGGTTTTTTTTATCTCCTCCCGAGTTTGCCTGTATTCCTCCTGGATGTGATATTTATTTTGATCTTGGGGCGCCGTGCTTCGAGGGTGATCGAGCAAACCAGCGTGGATCTTCTGGGCTATTTATGTTTCATCGTGTAAAGGGTCGATCAAAAATACAAATTTCACTCCGATTCCCCACTGAACGGCAATAAAACGTTGAACTGACTCCTAAATGTGTAGTAATACGAAACTTTCCTGATCTGAAGTATAGAATCATCTTTTCTATCGTGGAGTATAATTATGAATTGGAGGTGATCCCGTTGGAATTTTAAAAATACATTGCATCCGTAAACATTCGTACGCGAGACGAGGTCGGTGAGTGGCGAAATTGGAGCGTTTAAATATAGATGATTGCTTTCGTCAAGAATTTTCCAATATTTTGCGACTTAATTTCGCGGTATTCCGAAGTCCGAACACATAAATCATTCGACTACTTCGTGCGTAACCGCTCTTTACATAAATACAACATCTTCGTAAATTCGAGATTTTACCGGAGTTCATGCTGATGTTCACTTCATGATGTTCTGGTTGGTTGCTTCCGGTGACTTCTAATTTCTACCGTGGCCCCGACCGATCATAGATGAACGCGCACAGCTGTCTCTGCAACTCGATTACAGATCGTTGACTTTCCTCGTCGATTAGATGAACTCTTCGGTCCATGGATCGCATCTGGGGTTCAAGTGCGTGTCAACGTGTTTTTGAGTGGAGACGGGGCGGATAGCTTCGTGCTGTTCTGCCTTCGAGGATTTTATGACAGGGACTTGGGCTGCGTGAGGTCTTGGAAGAGGGTGAATGGGACTAAACCGTCCTGGCGGCGGGCGATGGCTCATGAGCGCGTTGGGTCGCCCGGCTATCAGGTGCCGAAGGATTGCTTGTTTGAATGAAGACAGAGAGTTTAGAGATAGCAACCCGACGCTGTATTGCTAAAGGATAAATCGTAAATAAAGAGCCTTCTCTTGCGAAAAAATGAACATTTTGCTTCGAAGTGTCGCCATTCTGTTATTTTTCAACCGAACGATAAAATCCTACGTTGGACAATAGAGAGTTTAATTTTATTTAATATTCCATTGCTCAAATTTCGCCAAATTTGGTTAGATTGTTTTTAGGCAAAAATTGGGCCAAGTTATGCAGAAGGCTACTAATCCTCAAAATAATAAAAAATTAGTTAAACACAGTACGGATCCATATTTTTGTGATCTTTATTTAAACAATTATCAACCTATAAAACAATCTTACATTATACAATTACAGTTACATTTTAGGCTAAAAAAACAAAAACTGCAGAAAATTTAAAATAATAGTAATTATACCCCTCACTATTAAATAACCCATTAGAAAACATTGTACAACAATAAGAAGAAATGGAACATACCCAATAGAAATGCAGCTACTTTTCTTTAACAATTAAAATCTTCAAACTTTTACACAATTTCAGATCATTGAGGGATGGTAGCTTTCTACACAACTTGGCCCAATTGAATACAATTTTTTTTCTTGTCCATTCGTGCCTTTATCAGTAGCAAAACACTTCTTCTAAGAAACTGTTCCCGTTACTTCAACATAAATTCTTGAACAAGTGGTACTTCTTGATCCGGTCAAGGGGACTTAACGTTAAGAGGTTGGGTAAGAGAATTGTGAGGAACCGTACGGCAATTACCCAGGAACCTTGGAATTGAGCGGTCGTTGAAAAATATTTCTGACATGCATTCTTCTTCGAGAAGGACGGCTCGTCAGAATAGAGTTTCACTGTTAGGGGTGGTCAGCGATTGGAGGAGTTCCAGGTTTCATAGCGCTTAGAGGATTTAATGAATTTTTATGAAGTATTTGGGTGGCTGTTCTAGATCTACTGTACGGTGTGAGGTGTCAGATTGAAATTGCATAGATAAGTCTGTAAATATTAATTTAAATGTAAATCGGTACTGACCATTTATAACGGGCCATTCGCTAAGCTATTTAAACTGTTTTATTTTCAATATCGTGGTGGTCAAAAGGAAGTTTAAATATGATACGTTTGTGTATCTATGCAAACAATTTTAATATTAGATTTTGTTTTTCGTTTTGGTATTATTGTGGAGTATCCTTTCGTCCAGTTGAAGATAAAGATTTATTTTTTAACTTTCTTTTGGTCGATTTTGTAAATATTAAGAACCGGAGAATATTTTTACATTTCTAGATGGGGTCAATTTTTTTTATCTATATACTATAAAAGTTATTCATAATATTGAGATTTAATTGCATAGAATTCAATTCTATCACTTTTAAACAAATCTTTAAAATTAATAAAGCACTGCACGTACTGAAACTTAATCGATACTTCTTGAAACACTTTGTACAACGATAAGAAAAACGATATCATTAACATCTGACATTATCATTTAAAGAATATAACCGTTAAGGAACAGCTGCTTAAAGATATCCGTCTAAAAATCGTTCATATCTGTATAACAGATTTCGATAACTAAAAATCGATAGATTACGTTTTGATAATAGATTATGGGGTTGTAGAAAGCTTGGAAGATAACTGAATTTTCTCTTTTGAACACGTGTTCAAAAAATCGATTAATTATTATATAACGACTTTTATGGAGGAAATGAAACATAAAGAAGGATCTATTTTCTGTTTGAATTATCTAAGGATCAATAACGTCTGATATAAATGTACGATAAATGTTGCTTTCTGCCCATCAATGATAACGACGTAATTATTCACACTCGATAACGAAGAAGTAGAATTTTTGTTGTACGAATTTAAGTTAAAAATTATTTTCACAATTTCGATTAACTCCAATCGATTTCCTTGCACGATTGTCAATAATTTTAATCGATCCTTCCATATGGATCCTTGCACATGCATTATTTAACATCAGCTCCATTCGTCAGAAATTAACCCTTTGTATTTATTAAATATAGGACTTTGGCATAGGAAAAGAGTGTAGTATAGTGATTTTAGGATTGAGGCCTGCGAAACATAAACGGTTGAGTGCCTCGCGAAGATACTGGAACGTACATATAGCTGTGGCATCGCAGGGCAAAAGCCTGATCCCTCTAGGAATGTAAGGAGAGACCCTCGTTTCCATTTACACGAGTCGACAATGGAAGGCAATCGACGGCTTAAGGAGTCCGCGCCGCGGTGCGCGATGAAGGCGATTCGCCATTAGCCGGAGGAAAGGTCCCACCGGTTACATTTCCCATGTAATATAGCGGATCTTGTCGGTCTGCCCGAGGACGGGACAAAGGGGCCGGTGGGAAGGGAAGATTTCTCCGGGCAACAGGATTTCGGAGAAACCGCCTCTCGCAAAGGAGCCTTTCAGCGGCCCCTCTCCTTCTTTCTCCGGCTAAGTTCCCTCGTTATTCACGCGGGCCCCGCTCCCCCCCCCCCCTTGTCGCAGAAACTTAAGAAGACCCACGGACCTATATACCTGGAGCGCGGCGGTGCCCCGGTCGCCGGGCCTTCGACCCTTTTGTTTCGTAACCGAAACTAGTTTCTCGAGACTGCGCAGAACTCGATCACCGAGCACCTTCCCCTGAAACGTTACTCCGCTTGTTTATACCTGTCTTATCGTTATTCCCGTTTATCGTTCGCCACGAGCGCCAACCGGGCTCCCAATTGACCCCCGAGGTTGTGTAACGCGAGCGGAAGGAATACAGCGGGGTCATAAAGAATCTTAGTTGTGAAAACAGCGGTGTATCAGAGCGAAGAGAGTCAACACCCTCGGAAACATAATACGCAGATCCTTAATACCAGTGTTGATGATACCTCTCGAATGCAACTTTGATGGAAGATAGATTACGCATGGGCGATCCGGCTCGAGTCGCGTATTATCTCAGGGATCATTGGCTGAAATCTTTCGTAACAATAACGTGCACATGCGTGACTGTTATTTTATTCCCACGGCACTTTCTTCCATTTGACTCGCACGCAATCCAGTCGATTGCCGCGTTGAACTTCGCCTATGAAGGCCCCCGCGACAAGGACGTTACGCACGTGACCGCTTCATGGCGGAGAACGGAAACCAGCGGTATCACGTGCACGTTACGTATCCGTCGTTCCGTTAAATTGGGTTCGCGGAAGGTGGACGCGGAAAACGGCGCAGCCCGTCCTCGCGTCCAAATCGCCCAGCAGGAGCGCTCGGAACCTGGACGATCGGGCCCGTGTGGCGGGAAGGGTGGGGGACGCAGTAGGAAAGACGGCGAATAGCGAAAGAGAAGAGGGGAGCGGTGAAATAGAGTGGAGGGGAGGGTTGGCGGAAATGAGGAAGGGGAAAAAGTAAGAAAGGACGCGAAACCGTGGGTAGGGGTAGAGGAAAGGTGTTGGACGAGGAAATTTCCATGACGTAGCGTGTATATGTACCTATAGTCATGGCGACTTCTCCAGATGCGCGTACATCACCCATTCTGGCCACGTGATCGACGAGAACTTGGGTGAAATGGGTGGAAAAAAAATTCATTGGGCACGCTCCAATTTCCCGCATCTGTTTCTGCTAGTTATTAGGGGGTAATGGAGGTCCCAAATATCTGTTCACCTTGGTACGACTAGACCCTCAGCCCTTTATGGCCCTGTATAGAATTCTATTGTGAGTGAACTTCGGTTTAAGCGGAGTAGGCAGTGAAATCGCTCGAAAATCAAGTATTTTCTGCGAATTAATTGCAAGCAGATGAAAGCAAGCACAGACTTCTCCTTTTATACAGTGTTTATTACTACAACGTAGAGCAAAAAAATAATTTTTTAGTCTACATATCTATTTTACAAATGGCGGCACGCGAGTTTGATTATACAGTGTTTTAGAAAAAGTGTCTTTGGTTTTGCACTGATATTGAGCTTAAAAATAAAGATACAGTGGTTTTCTTGGAATATGTTTCTTCTACTGGAACCTGCAGTTTCGGTCTGAAGCTCGGAAAAAAGAATTGAACTGAAATTATTGAAATAGCGACTAGGAGAAGGCGATTTTTACGATAAATATCGATTTGCGGGGTGCACGCATGGATTTTTCTTTTTTTTATCTCAGAAACTAGAGTTTTTGCACATTAATGCTGACGTTTAGGACAGAAAGGAATATATTTTGAACATACTGTAAAAATTTCACGCCGGTCCGAACCTCCGTTTTTTTTGCAATCACTGCAAAACCGCAGCAAAAAACGCCTATACATTAGCCAACTCTATTGCCGTCATATATATGTATATATTATCCAAAAAAAAATTTTTTCACAGTTTATAGTACCAATAAACATAACCCAAAACTACTAGTCACAATTTGTATTCATCGTCTTGTAATTAATTCGCAAAAAAATACTTGATCGTCGAGGGATTTGACTGCCTAAGTAGTAGTCCCCTTAAGTAGTTCTAAGTCAAAGTTTGCTCTACATACGTTTATGGCAATTTTTAAGGGTATGATGTGATGATTGTACGTATCTCTATGGCGAATTCCTATCTTCTAATTATGCTAAGTGGTGTAATAAGAGTTTATGAGTTGTGCTGTGAAGAGGCGAAGGAACAAGTCGAAGTTTGCGTAGCAAATGTAATTTGCAATTTGCGCTAGAATTTGTTAGAATGCCCATTGCTTCTTCTATCGCGATGGTACATTCTCGAAAGGGGAGCGAGTGAAATTCTTAAAAACAGGCCAATGGGTTGCGTTCTAGTAGCTAATTCGATGTAAGTGGTCTCACTTTTCTTTTCTCTTATCCGTGTTTAATATCAAACGGAAGATGTAGGCTCTGCTAAAAAGAAAGTTTGCCATCCGGTATTATACTATGAGTCATCGCCGACCCACGCAGCATTTCACTTTACTCGAGTAGCGCGCAACAAAAAACACAAATACTTTTCAAAAGAAAAAGTGGCTTTACAGGGGTATCGTAAGTTTTCAGTGAAGCGCGTGGCATTTCGCACGTCTAATTCAATATTAAACAACGGAGGGGGAATGTCGTTTAAAAAAAAAAGAAGCATTGACTTCCGGTTCGTTTCGTGGGTCACCCGTTACCTACGCGACGTTCAATTCTTTTCACGATCATCTATTTGCTATTATCTACTATTAAAAAGAGTCTATTTTGCGCCATTTTTATCGAACTCCGAAAAAGCTATTCCTAAATAAAACATTTCAAAATTCAGTGCTTCATGTGCACTGCCAGTCATTTCAACCAGAACACACACGGCTTTCTCTCTATCCTTCAGAAAAATATAAAAATGTCCACCAGCATTACTGTTTCTGAATTTCAATTATGAACGCGGCACCCCAGCTCTCTTCGGTTTAATATTACACGACGATAAATGAAGGTTCTCGAGGAAAAGGGGACACATTAAAGACCGACTTACTCCGATGGGTCACCAGTGACCCAGGTAGCAAAGTGGCCCCTCGTTTGCCGCATCAATATGTGGCGCCGTGTGCGCGTAATAACGTTAGGCAATCGACAGTGCGTCTACACTCCGCACGTACGAATCTTCCACGGCGCCAGATGATTCATCCAGCCCTGTGCGTGTCTAGCCGTCATCTAGATGTGTAATTTCATTGAAATACGGGGAAATCAATGGACGCGGGTTTTCGTCCTTCCAGGAAAGATTCTGACGACGCTTTCAATGGAATCCACTTAGCAGTGGCATCACAGGAATGCTGTTTGCTTAACCAACAAATGAAACCGTATCCTAGGAAGACTGTTGAACAATGCCCAGGAGACTATAAAATTTTAACTACAATTGCACTACGTTTCCAACGAAATTATAATTTGATTAGAGAACCAACTTCAGTAACATGTGTGAACAGCAGGAATCTGTCCTTGATGAATAATGGGCTAGGAGCATAATAAACCCGGATACGGAGGTCGGAGAGAAGAATCCGACCTGTAAAGGCAGAGCTAAACACGTGCAACAGTCGCGCGTTGCGCGCCGAACGCTCAAAATCTCCTACGGTACGAGGGTCCTACGTTGCGCGCCGAACCATAAAAATAGACCCTTGTAATGGTGTTCTGTAGCGCGCATTGCACGTGTTTAACCTTGCCTTTAAGCCGGACATGTGACGGAAGAATAGATACTCCAAAGAATGGGCATAAAAAGGTGTGCAAACGGTAATAGAAATGATCGTAACGTTTGCACTATTTCATAACGAGACAAAGACGTCGCATATGTTGGTGCCGTGGGTAACGTCATCCACCGGAAGTGGACCCGTTCGTATGCATATAATAGGTAATTCAGAATCCGTCTGTCAAAGTGTCTTTCTTGGGAGAACAGGAGTTCTATTTCGCCCAAATGGGCAATTTAATATGTACCCATGGGAGGATGTAAATATTTAGGCTCTCAGCTTTTAAGGGATTAGAAATATCGTCGCATCTTTGGGAATTTATTTCGAAGTGACAAAAACACTTTTATCGATAAAATTTCTTCAATGAAGATAGAGACATCTTTGAATAATATATAGATTTTTCTTTCTTCAAATATCAAAACGTTACGAAAACTTTAAATGCGTTTTTCTCGAAACCACGTTTTCCGAAACTGTGTACGCTGTAATTTGAGTAAAACTCTATGGATTTTTATACAGTTTTGCACAGATGTTCTTAAATATATTCTCCATCGTCTGACCGTCAATTTCTTTGATTGGTTGAAAAATAACAAAATCGCTACACTTTGAAGCAAAAAGCTCATTTTCGTGTGTAAGAAAATGGACTTTATTTATGCACAAGTTAGGTAAATATTAAAATATCGGAAAAATTGACGGTCGGATGATAGAGAATACATTTAAGAATATCTGTGCAAAATTGTATAAAAATCCATAAAGTTTTACTGAAATTACAGCGTACACCGTTTTGGAAAACGTGGTTTCGAGAAAAATGCATTTAAAGTTTTCGGAATGTGTTGATATTTAGAAAAAAATTGTATATATTATTCAAAGATGTCTCTATCTTTATTGAAAATTTTTTATCGATAAAAGTGTTTTTCTCACTTAGAAATAAATTCCCAAAGATGCGATATTTCTTGGCCTGGCCAAGGTGGTCTAACCCCTGAATGAATTCCATTTATCTAGTTCTCGCGTCCTTAGGATTCTCGGATTTTACTAAGTTAGTAGTTGCGTCGAAATGTGTCATCACTTTTTCGAGGATTAATCGAGTTACATGCGTCGCAGCCAAGATAACGTCATTCACAGTGAACTTGAAAATTACGATCGAAAATCCGTGATAAAGCATGCTCGCGCGCGAACCGGAAGTCAGCTGTCTGCCGCAATCTACGATGGTAAATCAAAAACTGGGCATAGATTGGATACCTGTCCGGTACAGTAAATTTGGATGGCCTTACTATCAGCGAGCACGGTCCGCGTGCGTGAATGATTTCGTGCAAAGGATGGTGCGCGGTGGTGGTGAAATACGGCGATATCCTGTAAAGCAGAGGTTCTCAAACAAGTATCTTGAAAATTACACCGCAACTAGTTAGCTAGAATCGCAAACGCTTTCCTTAATTGAGGAGTCCTTGTAGAAAACACTGTGAGCGTCAAAAATTAATTTTTTTAGGACTTTAAATTATTTACGAAATTCGATTTCTTTTGATTGCTAAATATGCTTAAGTACACAATAACTCAAACACGTCACAAAATTTTTTATCTTTTGCACAAATGTAATCGAAATTCATGAAGAAAAAAATTGTATTTGCAGTAAACCCTGTATGTGCCACCTCTTAGTTGTAGAGAAAACTGAATGTGCCATTCATTTAAATTTGCAAGCACTGTAAGTGCCAATTTTGATTGTCTCTAGCTACTTGGCTCTTACACCGTTTTCTACGAAAGTGGTGTTGAACGTACCAGCGATACCATCTTCTAGCACTATTGGCAACTTATTTGCAAAGGGAAATTGCATTAAAATTCTATACTATAGTATTTCCATCGACACGTAGAACATTTCCAAATGATTTTTTTTTTAATTTCAGCACTTACAGTGTTTTCTACAAGGACTCTTTAAGTTTCTTTCTCTAACAAATTTCACAAGACTGGAGTCACTTCACTTTTGATAGATCAGACATGATATTAATTCTAATTACTCGATAGTATCTCGTAAGGAACATTCGAAATATCAATCTCTAAAACTAGGAAGATAGGTGTAAAAAAAAGGCTACAGCTTCGATAAAAAACTATGCCATTTTTAATGTAATATTTTCTAAGATATTCCACAAATATCAGTGCATTTCCTTTACTCTAACTCGTACTGAATTTGACCATCTTTCTGACTGCGGCTTGTCTGAAAGCACGAGGAAAGCTGCGTGAAGTGTCGGGCGACATTCGTTCAAGCGAACGCGACACTCGTGCAAACCACTGGCGTATATTAACATAACAGTACCAGGGTACACCCACGCGCCTCCGTGTTCATAGAGGGTTGAATATAGCAAGGTCGACGAGGGGGGAAAAGGAGAAGGCAGGCAGGCTAACGTTCGATTGTCGACCGGGGCGAGTTCAGCGGTCTCGAAGTAGTATAAGTCACGCGAGTACGTCTGGAGTTCGCGAGCTTCCACTGACGCGACACGCATAACACGCGTCCCGTCGAATCACGTCCTGCATACAGGGTGTCCAGTAAACATAGCGGTATAATCCGCGAGAAAATGGTGTCTCTAAAAAAAAAAAGAAAAAAAAACAAAGTCTGTAGAATAAAAATGATTTTGAATATGGAACAATAATACTAAGAGATCTACACAGTAGATTTTGCAATAGTATCGCGAGTTTTGGGAACGATTATTCATAAAAATTATTGTGCTCTTCGTATTGAATTTCCGGGAATGAATTGATTGCAGTACATGTAGGCCCTTGAACTCTTCGCATCAGAATGTAATCCATTGTTTGGATCATTCGAGACTGGTTATCTCCTCGGTGTAACCCACACGGAGTGTAAACTTTCTCGTGGGCCATCGATGACCTGTTCGCTAAAGAATGGAGCGTCCACTGTGGGTGACCAGTGAACCTACGCGACAGGAAATGAATAGTCCATTGTGAATGATTGCTGCTTCGCACGTGGTGTATAATATAAACTTCACGGTGGACCATTATCAACCCACGCGATAGGTTAGCTAAACTTCACTCGTGAATCATCGATGATCGCATGCAGCGCGAAGTAGAACCTCAGCTGCAGGATCCCTGCTAGCGCACACCCACGCTCCGAAGACTCCTAAGTCTGTAATAAAAAGCAAACCTTGCAACGTAAGGAATACCTGTGATAAAAAGTGGAAAAAGCTCGAATGGCGTCATCATTTTGCTTAGCGGTCATCACCGTTTATTATTCCTTTATTCCACTTATCTGCTATTTCTTACTCGTGGAAGATAATGGATCCCTCTCACAAGCTTTCGCGATTGCCTCTTCCATTGCGCGCTCCTTCGGAGGATCAAATTACTCTCCGCAGCAAGGAATAGAGACGAAAAGAAGCAAAGAATAATAAGGGGATAATTCACAACTAAGCGTTTCGCAGATTAATTCTCAAGTCTCCCAAGTCGATTCATTCTTCCACTCAAGGTTTAGGGACATCTGCTTCCTTAAAGGGCCCATTTACAGCGCACGAGGGGGGGGGGGGCCTTCCCAACTCGACTCATTCTCCGATCCACGGTGTTACCGCGCGCTACGAAACGGAAAGTCCCGCTTGGGCTGTTGGTAACCCGGTCGCCGAGGAGTCCGATAACGTTACGCCGGCGGCGAGCGCACGCTCGCGTTGCCATACACACATCGTTGCATCCCGAGGGCATGATGCAATCACAGGAACGGCTCGCGTCCGTCGGATTTATCTCGCGGCGAAATCAAATTAAAAAGGTCAATGCTGACCAGTTTACGGACGCGTCTTACGCGTGCACGCGACGCGGCAAAGGCGACCGCGCCGCGGCGACAGCGAAGCGACCGGCGGGGCCTGTGCGCGTGCGCAGAGGGCGCACGCGCGCTTATATCGGGGGCTACGAACGTTGGCCGCGTAACGAATGATAGAGCGTGTTCGATCGCCAGCACCGCGGGTTCACTGGTCTCCTAGATGTAGAAGTCACGCGAACGTGTCTCGAGACCGTTCAGATATCCTTGTGTCCGCACGAGCGCTTTTATATATAGGGTGGCTCCGCAAATATCGCCGATTAGAATAGCCGTTTTCCGTGTTGCCAGCTGCACCGTATCGAACTTCCCCCGTTGCCCGATAGTGGCCAAAGAGGGAGCTGAAACTGCGATCGGTAGCAGGACTGTGATAATTCCATTGGAGCGAATTGTATATTGAAATTTGTGTCTTATAAAAGTAGGCGAGGGATATCAATATAATGCGTAAAGCCTAAGTAGTATTAAGTTCGTTATGCTATATGTAAAAGTGAGCTTCTGCTTTTTTTTATCTCGAACATCCACGGGTACTTTTATCGTTGCAAGTTACCATTTCTGGGACGAGTTCTTTTCATCGCTTAGCACCTGAATATTTTTTCCTTTTTAATATCGTTTATGAAGGAATTCTTCTTTCGAAGCTGAGTCCGTTTCTGGAATCAGCCACGGCGATCTTCATAGATCCTACTACCATGTACAATATTTTCCTGCGAAAGCTTGCCTCCGCGAGGATTTGAAAATTCGTTTACTCTCGAATTCATATCTCGTTTAAACGGAGACTCGGCCGGCGCGGCGCTCCGGTTTCACCGCACATATTAACCGCGCTAATCAAGATATATCGTCTATTTCAGCGAAATATTTCACGCATACCTGATCTTCCTGCAAAAAGTCGGGCACGTAACACCGATACTGGTTCAGATCGTTTTCAGGCGGCGACAAAAAGCCACGTTATATCGGGTATCGTTTAAAATTACGCCATTCTATGCGCGATCGATCTTTGTGCCCGCGAAGGTAAACGCACGCGATATCCTTGCCAGTGGACACCTACATTTGCATACCATTATGCCTGATAAATTCAGCACGCTGCATGCAGATAAGCGTGGCGGCACGTAAAGAACTTTAAGAAGGAATTGCAGAGGCTTTCTTCTGGTCTGTTGTACTCGATTCCAAGTAAACGTTAACATCGGGATTGCTCGAGTGTTCGGGGTGGCATGAATTTTTCGGGAATTTTTAGCGGTAATGATCTCGCGAAGTTCGCTAGGGCGAATTAATTTACAACGAGGTTGTTTCGTAATGGTAGATGCAAATTTTATTGTTCGTAATTTAAGGGCCCAGTGGAAAACAGGCACATGCCACTGTTTTATGATTTTAGAGGAAAGCAGGTTGAAGGAAAAATTGTTTTCATAGGAGATGCGGCACGAAATTGCAATTATTTTAAACGGTGGGTACTTGAATTTAGGGGGTAAATGACAACTATTATCAAATTTTATCTGAAAAATTAATTTTATCAGGTCACTTGTCCCCAAGGAGTTGAGTGACATGTGACCCTTTTCCACTATGCATTTGCTTTTCTCAGCGCGAAGAAAATTTAATATGATTCTGCTCGGTGAAACTTATATGTTATTATATAAGGATGTGGTGGGATCACGCTACATTGCAGAAACGAATTAATTCTACAAAGAAACGAAAATTTATGCATATGTGGCATGTGCCTATTTTCCACTGAGCCCCCCAATTGTATGTTAAAGAGTTTTGGGGCACACATGAGCGAGAGCTAATGGTCTTACAGATGTTCAGCAGTATAACACGAAAAATTTATATAACACGAAAAAATTTATACTATTACACAGAATGCGCCGCACGATGTGCAATATTTCAAGGGATCAACGTCACCATCCAATCTTGAGAGTCAATGAGAGTTAATTGGGACTACATATATGTACTCATTTTAAATTTAGTACAGTAATGTGGATCGTTTAAGGTTTCACTGAATCATTGTTAAATAACGTTTGATTCCAAGGCTTCGCCAATGATTTTAGCAATCGTTTTCGGTGAAGCACGAATTGAGGAATTAAATGGGGGAGCAGATTGCCACGCGAATAAGTGAATCAGATTGCTGATAATTTTTGTTTTGACTATGGGGGGGACTAATTATTTGGCATAAAAAATTGAACGAACAATTGCTTCGAAATCATTGTTGCTACGAATAAATTCGTTTGTGCAACTCCGATGACATGCGCATAGAAACCACAGGAAATTTATAGAAGTCCCGCGCACGTATGCGTGTGTGTGCTTTACTTGCGATTAGATAAGTATATACGCTCTACTACGAAAGATAAAGCTGAATATCATCATTCATGCAAACACTTTAACGTGTCGTAAGAACGTCGAAAAGGCGCGTTCTCTTCAGCTCGTAACAGGAATCCAACGTTGCGTTGGCTATTTATCACTTAAACTGTACATATATGAGAACACGTGTCGCTTAGAATTGTCTGGTTCACCTAAATACCCACTGTACATACAGTTACGGAATTCCCAATGTGAATATTTCAAAAGAAAATATTCAAGAAGTATAGGTACCATTTTTTTTTATTTAAAAACACAGGCGATGTTTGGTGGAAAAATATTTTAAGAGGACACTGTAGAAATTTAATGTAGAAGAATTTTATCGTTACCTGTGGAAATGTGCAAACTTTCGCAAGAAAAATATTTCAAAAGAATATTACTGTGGTGTATAGGTACCTACAGTCAGTGGGGGATTTAAGAGAAAAGGCCCAGGTGGCAAACGTTCTGAGCTCACTTTTGGGGGAAAATGAAGAGGTAGTTTACTAAAAACGGGCCAAGTGTAGTAGTACAGAAAAAAATTTAGTGTTTGGTTAAAATCATAATTTTTTTTAACATGGGGCCCTAGGGGTCTTTCTGGACAGGGGCCCATTTTTCGGTAAAATGAAGAAGTAGTTTACTAAAAACGGGCCAAGTGTAGTAGTACAGAAAAAAATATAATGTTTGATTAAAATCATAATTTTTTTTAACATGGGCCCTAGGAGTCCTGGACAGGGGCCCATTTTTCGGTAAAATGAAGAAGTAGTTTACCAAAAACGGGCCAAGTGTAGTAGTACAGAAAAAATATAGTGTTTGGTTAAAATCATAATTTTTTTTAACATGGGGCCCTAGGGGTTCTTTTGGGCAGGGATCCATTTTTCGGTAAAATGAAGAAGTAGTTTACTAAAAACGGGCCAAGTGTAGTAGTACAGAAAAAATATAATGTTTGATTAAAATCATAATTTTTTTTTAACATGGGCCCTAGGAGTCCTGGACAGGGGCCCATTTTTCGGTAAAATGAAGAAGTAGTTTACCAAAAACGGGCCAAGTGTAGTAGTACAGAAAAAATATAGTGTTTGGTTAAAATCATAATTTTTTTTAACATGGGGCCCTAAGGGTCCTTTTGGGCAGGGATCCATTTTTCGGTAAAATGAAGAGGTAGTTTACTAAAAACGGGCCAAGTGTAGTAGTACAGAAAAAATATAGTGTTTGATTAAAATCATAATTTTTTTTTAACATGGGGCCCTAGGGGTCCTTCTGGACAGGGGCCCATTTTTTCGGGAAAATGAAGAGGTAGTTTACTAAAACCGGGCCAAGTAATAGTAGCACGGAAAAAATGTAGTGTTTGGATACCTATACCTAATCATATTTTTTTTCTGTCACGGGGCCCTGCGGGGCCTTCTGTGCAGCGGTCTAGGCGGCCACTGTTCATCAGCCGCCCTGTTAAATCCGCCATTGCCTACAGTACTTTTTCTTGCTGAATGATTTAGAAAACGCTGTAAAAATATACCTATACATATGCAAACGTTTCATCTTCTGGTTTAGATAAATGAGTGTACATATCTACATGCTAGAAAGTCAGAAACGTTTTATAACGATTCCGCGTATTTTGCACTCACATGCATTTGCGCGACAGATGTGGAAGAGTCACGTGATCGTGCTACAAAGTGCATAGGTACTCGAGGTTGCATTGCTGATGCAATGAACCAAAGTCGATTAATGCAGTAATGTGTATGAATAAAATTCCACATATATTTCGCTGCGTTGTTTCTGTGTTTATTATCCCCAGAAAAGAAAAACAGCAAACTCGTGCCTTCCACACAGCATCCCAAGTCTCAACACATAAAAACCTACTTGCAATTCAACGCGTGATTCACAGGTTTGGTTACATAAATTCAGAAGAATAGTTAATTCTGAAAGCCACTATCTTGCTCTGCCTCTTGATGCCTAGTTTCGCATCACTTGATCCAGGATATTAACACGAAAAATGAGATTAGTCGCATAATGTGGCCAAACGAACGTGACAGTGTTTCATCAACATTTGCGAGTGACGTTATATACAAACTTCCCACTCCTATCGTTACAAATTCCATAAAAAGGGAACCATAAACCCCCCTTACTACAATTCTACTAATCAACCATTTATTATACATCTCATTCGAAACTCAGCCATGAAATCTAAATTAATTTGCTTAAATACATCTCGATTATTTCGAACAAGCCCCAGGAAAGCTGTTATGCATGCGCCGCTTCCCCTCATCAGCGTTTCGTATTAGAGACCACTCGTGTGCCTTTAGATAATTACCCTAATCAAAGCTCCGTCGGTGGATCGTGACAGTGAGCCGCGGTCTCGTCGAACTCACGCGACCAAATTAAAAAGGTCAATGCTGTTACGGGGGTTTATCGGGTATCCGCGTAATGTAGCCGCTAATTCAGGGGCAAAAGTGGCGCGCGCAGCGTCCCACGCGTGGCCAGCACGCGTGTACGTGCACGCGGCCCAGCCTCGGGCCCCGAGATGAGGATGTGACGTTGCTCTCAGATTTGTTAATTTGTTATTGCGCCGACAGCACCGCTCGATCCCCGCATTAATGGGCCACGCGTGTGCTCGCCGAAAGAGAGAGACGGGACGGACGCGGATTCCTCTTCGCGGAGCCGCGAATCAAGTGCGTTCGAGGGACAAAAGAATGGCGGAAAGCAAGCGACCTTTTATCACTGACTTCGCTTAATTTTGTATAATATAGTAATGAATAGAAAAATTGTGGAGGAGGGTTCATTTGACGTTGTGAGTTTATAGGGAGTTTACCGTTATTCGTCGTCTTTGCTTTTGTAATTAAGGAGAAATTTTCTTCTTTGGTTGGGGATAGAAAGAAATAATAATTTAACGGTACTAATGACGCCCAGTCGGCCCTTCTTTGACCCACCCTCCTTTTCGTTTCTCCACTCTTCTGACTTTTAGAAAAGTGTAAGGAAGTTGTTGATAATACGGTAGTGGCGAAAAGAAAGTTCGGACCATGAATGGTAACAGATATAAGATAGTTCTAAATAGAAATAATAGTAATAATAGTAGAAATATGAGTTTTTAATTTTCTTTTGACCACCACTGTACCCGTGCTTCTCGCCCTTTAACAGCTGGTGTGCATGCACCTGTTATCACGAAACGAACCACGCTTCAATTTTCAATCCCCCGGCTCCTTTCGATCAGCGGAAAAGTGGAGCGTTCTTTCCCTCCACTCCCTTTCTAATTGTGCGAATGATCGACTAACATGATCGAAACGGCCGATCGTTTCACGCGGCTACCGCGATATGTAATTTATTTTCGTCGTTCGTGACGGGCGATTAAGTAGGAGATATACCGAGTCGCGGTTTCGCGAGCCTCGTTATTTCGATTCTTCCTGTTGAACGGTTGTAGATTGCTAGTTGCAGGCTTGGTTTTATGATAGCCTAATTACCATCTGATTACAATTTGATTACATTACGGCTGAGAGTAGCCTTCTGTTACTTTGCAAGGTGTATCGATTCTGTGCCTGTGGAAACGTGTCCACGTTGCGCGCTGTCGAATAAAGTTAACAGATTATTACGACTGGGTACTTAGTAACTGCGCCGTTGCCGTTGGATCGTTAGCGTAAGTCAAGCCTTAGAACTGCATCCCTTTCACTGCGAGCACTTGAGCTCCGCTGTAAAGACACTGGGTTGTACGCTTAATAAGCGGTGGATTTGTCTAACGGCGTGCATTGTTAAAGAAACCCTGGGACAGACATCGATAACACAGTTTCATGTGTCGTATTTGATTTCTAGACTGATACTAGCCTTCCTAGTAAACGTGGCTACGAATATCCGCGGAGTGTCCATTACAATACCTGAACACTATTGCACCTTATCATATATTGCAGACTAAATAGATTTCTGTAACACAATCAAAGGTTATTGTCGCGTTCAATGGGAACCGTTCGTGACCTATTCTGCCCTCCTTAGTTAAACTGTCGTATCTAACATTTTTCATTTTTTGAGATATGTTGAAATATTTGAAGTTCCACACGTCTTTTAACTTTTAAGTAAAGTTAGAAAACTTGTACGTGCTTCGTAAAGATTTATAAACAGTCTAATGTATTTAACCTAATTTCTTTCCAAATGGTTAAAATATCCTATTTAAAACAATTAATTAATTGGTACGTTATTAATACATTACCTACCGGTATACCTATTACAAAATATTATATTAGGCTGTTACGAAATAATGGCAACATGTTTTAATTTGAATGAAGGGAAATAAGGACGGTACAAAGTAAATGATATAACTTCAGTTTTCTCGGTTGTTTCAAAATGCTAGAGATAGGACATTTTAACTAAAGAGGGCAGTATTCCGATTAACACTGACATCTTGCTATTTGTTTCACCAATTTGTGTTCTACTGATTCTCAAATTTGTGTTCCACTATTCCCCCAATTTGCGTTATACTCTTTTCCCAATTTGTGTTCCACTATTTCCCCAATTTGTGCTATAC
This sequence comes from Andrena camellia, assembly GCA_029448645.1. Taxonomy (NCBI): domain Eukaryota; kingdom Metazoa; phylum Arthropoda; class Insecta; order Hymenoptera; family Andrenidae; genus Andrena; species Andrena camellia. Next base: position 12,367,375 of record CM055677.1, read on the forward strand.
TCTTTTCCCAATTTGTGTTCCACTATTTTCCCAATTTGTGTTCCACTATTTCCCCAATTTGTGTTATACTCTTTTCCCAATTTGTAGTATACTCTTTTCCCAATTTGTGTTATACTCTTTTCCCAATTTGTAGTATACTCTTTTCCCAATTTGTGTTATACTCTTTTCCCAATTTGTGTTATACTCTTTTCCCAATTTGTGTCCCACTCTTTTCCCAATTTGTGCTCCACTCTTTTCCCAATTTGTGCTCCACTCTTTTCCCAATTTGTGCTCCACTCTTTTCCCAATTTGTGCTCCACTCTTTTCCCAATTTGTGCTCCACTCTTTTCCCAATTTGTGCTCCACTCTTTTCCCAATTTGTGCTCCACTCTTTTCCCAATTTGTGCTCCACTCTTTTCCCAATTTGTGCTCCACTCTTTTCCCAATTTGTGCTCCACTCTTTTCCCAATTTGTGCTCCACTCTTTTCCCAATTTGTGCTCCACTCTTTTCCCAATTTGTGCTCCACTCTTTTCCCAATTTGTGCTCCACTCTTTTCCCAATTTGTGCTCCACTCTTTTCCCAATTTGTGCTCCACTCTTTTCCCAATTTGTGCTCCACTCTTTTCCCAATTTGTGCTCCACTCTTTTCCCAATTTGTGCTCCACTCTTTTCCCAATTTGTGCTCCACTCTTTTCCCAATTTGTGCTCCACTCTTTTCCCAATTTGTGCTCCACTCTTTTCCCAATTTGTGCTCCACTCTTTTCCCAATTTGTGCTCCACTCTTTTCCCAATTTGTGTCCCACTATTTCCCCGATTTGTGTTCCACTCTCTCCCCGATTTCTGTTACACTCTCTCCCCGATTTCTGTTACACTCTTCCCCATGTGCTTCAAAATCGCATGTAAGTAAATCGACGTCTGAGCACAAAAAGGATCCACGAGGGGAACTGTGAATCACGGATGCACAGATCATTCGGGTGTTGGTTATTCGTCATATACCGAAGTGACCGCAAGCACTTCCGAGGTTGACCGAAGTGATTGTTCAACGCGATGGTCGCCACATTATCTCGACTTTTATCTCCGTGTTTGTCCGCGCTGTGTTATAATATTAACAGCAGAGAACGACCGTGGCTGATTAGCTGTCAAGGCCTCGGTCGCATCGGACCCCCGTTCTGCATATCTCTCGTTCTCGACGCTCGTTAACCCAGCAACACCCTTCTGGATCAACATCTCGATGCTTCCTGCCGGGATTAGGCTCGTCCGAACGATCTCTTGCTTCCTGCACGCTATAACATGCTCGACGATCTGGCAGACCTAGCTGCGCTTCTTTGCGAACTCCCCAGGAAGTCATTCAAATACGTTATCTTAGTCTGTCGAGTATACATCCGTCAGCTTAATGCTCTGCCGGGCAGTATTGATAATAGTGGGTTCTAGGTTTCGAGTCATTTTAATGGCTACTCCGAGTTTCTTCAATGAAGCCCGAATGGCGATGCTTCGGTAGTTACGCGCATTTGCGTATAAATATTCTTTAGCGGCTTTTTGGTGTCATTATCGTCAAATGGAGTAGAGCCGAAAATCCACCTGGACCGCGAACCCTTAAGCGGGGATTCCACTGAGGCAACGCAAGGCAACATGTCGCATGGGATGAGTGCGATAGTGATTGCATGTGTTGCATGCGAAAAAAAGATGCGACGATGTTGCCGGTTGCCAAAAAGTTGCCTCAGTGGAATCCCGGCTTTACTCGCCGATTAGAACGCAACTTTGTGGGTTTATAGAGCGACTCAAGACAAGAACAACGATATGTTTCGTTGGTGTCCAATCTTCGTTTAAAGGTGTGAAAATTAGCCACGAAGTTAAATAGGCCCTCCCACCATTTCGCGCATAACTCCTAAATCACAAGACACAGGAAAAAATTCCAAAATAAAGTTTAATGGTACAATAAGCGCTGCAAACTTGTGTTAACAAAATCTTGAAAAGAATTAAAAAAAAAAATACGCAAGGAAAAAAACTTTGTTTTCGAAATTACACTATAGTTTTATAATTTACGTTGACGCAGCGAGCAGAGCTACGTTTTTTAACAGATGACCAATGTTAAAAGCGTTCGATCGACGCTCTTATAATTTCTATCCCAGCTCCCACGTAATCGTACTTAGGTAAAGTAGCATTTTTCAAAACTGTCCCACTCCAAATGGTAATCTAGTTGCTACTGTTAGGATTATCTTTCAGCATCGTTAGTTTGAACGTTACTGTTGTGAGTATTATTAGTTTTGAGTATATGCTACTATTTCGTAACGTCGTTTCTTATTATTATCGTTTCGGATGTAATACGAGACGGTGTCATTCTTGCTCATTTTTATCAAGTGTGATTCTGATTGTCGGAACGGTGTGTGGCAGTAATGACGAGGGACCATTCAACTTCGTAAGAGGTCATAAGATTACCGTCCTTATCTTTAATCACGTGCATAGCGGTGACCCGTTAAATGAAGTTCAAGTGAATTTTTATCAATTCTTCGTCACGTGTACTTCGACGTAGCCCGAGTATTTTTATATCTAGAACAATGGTGCAGTGAACCTGTGTATTGCAACACTCACTTGCAGACGCAACATAAATGTCCGCATAGAAATACAGTTTTTCGAATAAAAGTATTATGTGGTGCTCGAAAATCGATGCTCAAAGTATCTAAGTTCTTAGAATTCATTATAGATGTGGCTCGACTCGAATACAATACTGATTAACTCTGGGTTTTCCGTGCACGCAGCATATACGGGGAACGCCCATGGGCGTTGAACGACTGTGGTTAAGTAATGCGACTAAACGAGTCCCGCACACGGGGCGCGTTCCGCGTTCTGAAATTGTATTATTCGATACAATGCAACTTCCAATTCGTAGAGAGCTTTCCTGAATTCAGACTCGCTCACCACAGTACTTAACCGCTGGTTTATACCACTTAACCCTCTATAACGAAAATTTATATTATACTATAAAATAAAGGGCTGCGATGTTACAAATACACACGGTGCAATATAAAGCATAATACGATATGTCGCCTCGAAGTCACACGGCGTTATAAAGGATTAACGCGTACTTATAGTGCCTCGCCGAGGTATAGCGACTAAACGGAGATCCACTCAAGTGGTGTGCAATGAATATCATTGAGCGTACTAGCCGCCAAATGTGTCCTTTGCTACTTCGTACAGGGCTGTACATATTTGGTCACGTATACATTCTTTTACTGGATACACATTCATATCTTAATTTCTATTTTATTTTTTATATAATGTAAAACTGTTTAAGATGATAAGAAACGCATTTGGCTGCTTTGATATCTCTAGCACCTCGAACAGATAATATCCAAATAGGTGGCCGAAAAGTTATCATCCGATTTTCGTAGTCTATAACTTCGGTTTTAAATGAATTTAATTTATTGGGATTTATAAATTGTATGACATCATCAAGTTTCAAAGATAATATCCACCAAATAACCGCCATTCGAATTGATTTAAATTTGGGCACTTTTCATTGCATTTTCCATGGTGTCGTGAAGAATTCGTGGGGTTACATTTTCGATTTCGTGTTGAATATTGCCCTGTAATAATTTTTGTAAATCCTGTGGATCATCCACGTAAACCAATTCCTTCAAACAGCCCCAAAGAAAGAAGTCTTTAAACATTCCTGTAAATTTACGTTCCGTTAAGACCACCGACAAATTATTACGTAAAAGCATCGACACAATTTTCCCGCGTTCTTGAAGGTCACGCTTATTCACCTTCGTGTACAATAAATTTCGTGAGTCTTCAATTGAAACGTCAAAGCGTCACTGACGTGTACCTGAGATTAAAAGAATTAGTAGCTATTAACATCGGATGGTGACTTTTGCGCCACCTGTTACATCGAGCACGCCCCTGGGCGTTTGGCTCGCCACCGAAACACCCGGAGCCCGAGGCCCCCGCTTTTACGAAGCCGCTGGTATTTTGGCGAAGCACTATGCGCGCAAGATGCAAGCACGGCGCGACGCGTACGGCGTGACAAAATCGCGCGCGGAGGTGTCGCGCGAGAATGCAGCCGAAAATATTATTTCTGGCCCGACGGGCGCGTTACGACGTTACCGAAATGACGAATGCTCGCCGCGAGCGGCCGTCGCTTTCGCCGAGGCGCCGCGACGGGAATAGCTGGGCGGAATAGGTGCCAACGATCCACCGGCCCGTAGCAGCGTAATTAGAATTGCGGATGCCGGAGGTGTGAGAGCCACTGACACCGATTGTCGTTGCATCGGTAAATATTTACAAGATGCCAGCCCGCTGGAAAGGGCGAAAGAATTCCTCGCGTAATCGCAAAGTAGTCAGAGGGTTCTGACGGCGCGGCGACGCTCGGCAAGAAATGTGGGGGTTTGCCATTATCGCAGCGTTAACTCGGCGAGTAACAGCTCGGGCGCTATTTTTAACACGGAGTTCGTATTTTTCCAGTGGTTTCATTGCGGGGCTGAAAATCGAATAGATAACTGCATTTTTTAATTACCTTGACTGCGCTAGTATTGGGAGAGCTGGTATGGACATTTCTGAAACAGTGGCGCAATGCTTGATACTTAATTAAATTACGGTCTTCTTATGCTGCATCTTCTCTTTACTATTATCTAGCGGAAATCGGTCAGTTCTGTAAACGCAAAGGCAGTGGAAATTGTTTAGTAAACACGGTTAGGTTTGTGAATATATAGTTGATTCAATCCCATTCACACGGTAACGTGAATGCTCGGCAAAAATAACTCGAATTGAGGAATTTTGAGTAAACCTTTCAACAGGTTTTTTTGTCGCGTGACGCTGTCTGCCTGTTTTTAACGCTGCACTACTAAAATAATCGCTTCTAAGTAGTTAGGAACACTCTGAGAAGGTCGATTGTGATATTCCATTCGAATTCTTTCTAACGTCACCTTCGCCTTGATTTAGTTCGTTTTGATTTACGATTTATAGGTTGTTTCAAGAACAGAAATTTATATACGGTAGGAACGACGTCGACTTCTTTGGAATATGATCTGGAATAAAGTGGACACCTGGAGATTTTTAATGTTCTCTACAAATATGTCAATGGAAGTTAGAATATCATGCTTTCACTCCCAAATTTCGATCTTCCTACTGTAAATGAAAACCATATGCTGTAAATATCTTCTCTAAAGACACCTAAAGAGAAGTACCTACTAAAGAATTTTTCGGAAACGTTAAGCGGATTTTGAAATATTCTAATTTTAATTTCGTTTAAGAACCCAGAGCAGTGGCGCACTAAAAAGGGGGTTTGCGAAAGAAGGGCTTTGTAAAAAGAAAAGAAAATTGGATTTTATTCTTTAAATACATTTTTATAATCACCTAATGAATTTTATTGCATTTGCATTAAAAATATTTTTATTAAAAATATTTAACTCGCCTCCCCAAGATTAAATTCTGAGTGCATCACTTGCCCCAGGGTAAGATATGGTTTAAAAGTGCCACAGTGTCGTTCTACGGTTAAGCAGAGCTCGGATTAAGTGGAATTTGGATTATTGACTTTGCACTCTATCCTCGAACGATATACCATAGGCTGATTCAAGCGAGCCGACAGCGAGCCACGCGTAACAGCGTCGCCAACGGGATGTAAACCCGCGGTGAAAATTCTATTCCTGGATCGACTCGGTTCGAGCTTCTCGGAATACCTCGAAAACGCGGCGTTCCCCGTGCTCGATGAAAATAATCTTATAGAACGCCGATGCGCGATCGGTTTCCGTTCCAACGATAGAAAACAGCAGCCACTTTCCATTGTTTATAGCTCGTCTCATGGTAAATATATCCTTTCGATCTCGATTTCGATTCCAGTGATCTAAATTCGATCCATTTTCTACTGTTTTATTCGGGGATTGTTTGCTAACGAAAATGGCATACCGAGAAGTTCTTTGACCTTAATATTTTGATGGTGGTGGGCTCGAAAGATGAAGTACTTTTATGTGTAATATTATAGTAGTGTATACAGAGCTTTCCGCGAAATGGCATCAAATATTTTAATTTAAAAGAGTCCAGACAATTTCAAAATTAATTCAATGTGGCAACTCACATCTGAGTCATTGTTAATTCGCTATATGAAAGAAAAGTGAATTGTTTTTAAAGTTGCCTCAAGTTTCTGTGTTTAAACCTTTTCCAATTTCTTTTGCTTAAAATTTGTGGCTCTCCAAAATTTGCGGCTCCCGAAAACTTGCCGCTCTCGAAAATTCGTCGCTCCCGAAAACTTGCCGCTCCCCAAAATTTATCACTTCCCAAAATTTGCCGCGCCCCAAAATTTATCACTCCCCAAAATATGTCGCTCCTCAGAATTTACCGCTTCCGAAAATTTGCCACTCCCCCAAATTTGCCGCTCCCCAAAATTTGCCGCTCAAAATTTACCGCTCCCCAAAATTTACCGTTCCTCAAAATTTTCCGCTCCCCAAAATTTGCCGCCCTAGGCTGCAGCCTACTTAGCCATTACCCATATCCGCCACCGAGTACATAGAATGTAAGTTACATTTTTTAGCGGAAAGAAAATTTGAAATATGTCTCCTGAAATTTATTATACATTTACTGCATGAAATTAATATATTTATATTTACCTTGTTAATTGTACGATTCAATCGCATCATTACTACCGTAAATGAGCGATTTCGAATCACAAAGAGGCGAGCATCGTTGATGGGGTGTCGTCATTCATTATCATTGGCACCACTTATGCTGGAACGAACAAGAGGAAGGGTCTCTATGGGCAGTGTTATTTGCAGTCGCCGGTGATATCAAGCCCATTTGCAGAGCGCTATTTGCAATTGTTCCATTTGCAATGAACAGGAAGATTGGTGGCATTTACCGTTAAGCAAACGAAGCTGTGGACACCGTGCGCGGGATTATATTTGCCATCATCGTCTCACTCGTCGAGAATCATGGGGCTTTTATGCTTTTTCAAAAGTTACAGGTACACCAAGAATCAAAAACTTATAGAAACTAGAGAACTATAGAAATAGTGGTCCATGCAAAAAATTTGTACTCTTATTGAATTTTTTTGTGTCGTACCTACTCTATTTATATAGCACCAACGTTCTTCAATGCCAGTTTTTATTACTTCATACAGCCACTTATCCATATCTTTCAACAGCAATTCCAATTTCTCATGCACAACGGGAACGAATTTCTACGTTCGTTAAAAAATTCTTGGAAAACTTATCAACGCGTTCCTCGACGAATGCCTTTTCTCCGTTTTTAAACGACGTTGCATAATCGTTCGTGACCGTTGCCGTCCAATATATTTTTTCTCCTTCGCATCAGGCGATTGGAATTCGAAAAAGCACTGTATATAGAATATGCACGCGTGCCTCGGCGCTTTGCGAGGAATCCCTGACACAATCAGATCCTTTTCTTGCATTGTTCGTCAAATTAGGCGTGGCTTAAAGGGACCCTTCTGTCAAAACACTCGAAAAATACATGATTTTTATGATTTTTTTACAGGAAGTGTTTATAACATATCCTAAAAAAATATTTTTGGCTATTATTAATACACTCGTTAGGGCACAAAAAAAATGTTTTTTCTATGTTTTCGGTCTTGATGCATTTTCTAGGTGGCGCTTAGAGCAGCGCTGCCAAAAAGAGCCTCCGATTCTTTCTTTATTTATTATCTATCATGCCACAAATTTAGTACGCAGCAAACGGTAACCAGGTCCCAAACGCACACCCCCTTCCCTCCCTCATTTTCTCTGTCCATCCTCCCTCCTGCCTCCGCCTCAACCACTACCTCCTCAGAACTAATCGCAAACAATTCACCTAGCATCGTCTGCAAAAAAAAAAGCCACTCGACAACCATTATCATAATTACCCCTTTCCTCCGCATCACTGATTGACGGGAACCTATTCCACTATCCCCGGTCCCATACGCGCGGCGACTCTATCATCCTCCCGTGCCCCCGTCGAGCGAAGACACCGTGCACGAGCAGCGTGACGGAAGCGGCCGTCGACGCGAATAACGCCGGATCTCGTTTACGTGGGAGGGCGAAGTCGCGGTCCGTAATTAGAGCCCTCTAATTCCGCGATCAAACTTGGGCGCAGGTGACGCGCGGCGTCCATCTGTCGCCGCGCGGCTCAAACAGATTCTATTAAGCTTGGTTAGCGGTCGGGGCAGCCAGCGGAGGAGACAGAGAGAGCAGGATGCTCACGTGAGACGGCCAACGTCTATTTGCTCTTCCTATTTTCGTAGCCGTTTGGTATATAAAGAGCCCCGTCCTCGGGAGACATTGCCGAAAGATTTGGCAGCGATCCGCGCTTTTCTGCGTCGCGCGGCACTCGGTGCCGTAGATAGAGTCGCTAGAGAAGGCGACCGGGAGCATAGTGTACCCGAAGGGACCGTTGTCGGTGCTGTGTTCGACGAGATAGCGGCGCGGCGTCCCGGTTCTTTCCACGTATTCGTCAGCGGGAGGAGGGGGACCAGCTCCCTGGGACTTGGGCTCGAAGTGGGCCTGCTCCATCGGACTTGGGCTCGAAGTGGGCCTGCTCCATCGGACTTGGGCTCGAAGTGGGCCTGCTCCATCGGACTTGGGCTCGAAGTGGGGACACCCAAGATAGATCATCGTCCGTTATCGTCCGTTATCGTCCACCTCGGACCTCCGTTCGACTCGATTCGCAGTGGTCAAAGAGGGATCAGTGTTTCGCGGTTGCCCGTGATGCTTCCGCGACGCCCGCGCGCGTCCTAGAGGAAAGTATTCTACGAGGAAGACCAGAGACCCTAGGTCGCTAGGAGGTAGCGTGATCGATATCCCGCTCTGATTGTGTTTCGGTGCCGAGATCCACGTGCGCGAGGGTGCGCGTCCGTTCAAGTGGTTTCCCTCGTGATCTTATTTACACGAATAACACTCGCCGTTGCCAGCGAACTGGGGCAAATCGGGATAGCCCTCCCAGACGTCGGGGGAGGGCGCTGTTTGGCGCGCCGCGCGGGTGAATTCCGTTTGGCACCGGTGGATGATAAATAAAGCACGTGGTGTGACGGCGACGACGCTGGTGCTCGAATAGCGGGAAGGGAAACGGGACAGGCGGCTTTGCGGGAATGTCAGTGGACGTGTCGAGCGACAGGTGAACATGGGGAACACGGACAGCGTCCACGACGTGGAGATGAGCTCCCTGTCGGCGGCGAGCAACGACCGTCCTCATATCATGGTGAATACGATCATTGACTAGTCTCGGTGTTATGCCCTTGTCGTTGAGGTGGATTAATGAAAGGCTTGAGGACCCGGAGTGGTTGCGTCAGCCATGCTGGGAGGGATGGGACATAGTTTCTGAATGGGTCAAAGTGGTCTCTGATTGGCGGAGAAGATAGCAGAAAGTTTCTGTTCCTCTAAGTTTTGTTTATATTGCTGGTGCGCCAATGATGTATTATTAGTTGCTGGCAGTTGGTCGTATTTCAAGATGGGAATAGTTAGTGATTTAAGGGGACATTCTCGTGTAGTCTCTTCAAAATGTAGGATTCTTTTTTAATGAATACTGTAACACGTAGGGTAAAAAGACTTTTTGGTATTGATTTATATATATTTTGCGATGATAACATTTTTTTTTATTGTTTTTTCTGCGATGTAATCTTGAATAAATAGCTTAAACTCATAGGCAATTAGATAGGCTCCTCTGAAATGGAAAATCGAAAGTTTTTCTTAAAATATATGTGTATGGTTATCGTATTACCAATCGTCACTGCAAAATAATGAAAATTCGAGGATTAGTACATGTTTCAATAAAAGTGCCCCGAAACCGGTAATTTGGTGCTAAAAAATGCTGAATAAAATCAAATTGAGGGGACCAAAACAAGTTGGTAATGCGATAGGGAGTTCGTTTACGAAAAGAATCCCGAAAGAATTTTTGAAACCCGTCAAATAGTTATTTTATTTTTATGTACACGTGTACCACATACATTTTTATCTATTCAAGATTACGTCGGAGAATAAAAATAATAAAAATCAAATGTTTTATCATCTTAAAATATGTATAAATCAATACCAAAAATATTTTTTACCCCATGTGTTATAGTTTCCTAAAAAAAAATCCCCAATTTTGGTAAATATAAGAGTGACTGGCCACGTTGCGGATATTTTTCGCAATAATTTTAGGAGAATTTTGTAATCCTTTCGGAGGTCTGTACGAGGCTATTTGTTGGAATCGCATAATGTTTTGTCGCGTGCTGAGGTGCTGTAGAACAGCTGACGAAAGTCGATCAACAAAAGTTTCATTCGATCACGAGATCGGTTACGAAATAGCACCATTGACAGGTCGAACAGGTTGTAAGAACAGACCACGAGGCATAGGTGTCTGGCCGAGCCTAGGCGCCAGTAAACATACGGTATATGCATTTGAATAAAGTATACAGGGTGAGTCACGTAATAAGAGAATCTAAAATGCTGCTGCAAAACCTCTTTGTTTCAAACAAATTACTGAGACAACAGAACGTACCATTTCTTCCCAAAATCACGTTTTTAGAATTTCATAATTTGTAAATATCAAAACATTAGATACTAAATTTTTCTTTTAGAAATATAAATATATTATTAGATAGAAAATTAATATTAAAGGAAATAAGAGATAATATTCTATAAAATAAACTATTATGAAAATGAACTTGATAGAAAAAGTACAAAAAGAAAAAACAGTTTATAATGCGAGGACACAACCTCGTAGCTTTTCGTTTCTCGTCAGAAATGTAATTATCCTGTAAATGCAATTGACGCATTGTCATGGAACGAACCGTGCAGTCGAACCCGCGGTTTACGTAAAGGTGATGGTAATTTCCATTCAGATCGTCAGTCTCCCGGTAGAACGCAGCTTGCTGGAAAATTATCTAAAAGTCTAAACCATAGAATAATTTACGAAAAGAAGATAAAATGGTCCCACGATTCTCAACCCACCCGAACAAACTTAACACTACAATGCGTGATTTCGCAATTTCGATCTATTAGGTTCTATAAACCTAAGAATTCAAAACCGTTTCATTTTTATCGCCGATGAAACTGTACCATTCAAAATGAATGTAGTACCATTTCAAGCCTATTCGCAAATTTTGAAAAGATCGACGGTGGGTGTAAAAAGTTTACCCCAAAAACCAGTAGCGCGCACTCAGGATTTAATCTCGGTGGGAGCCGAGTTGAACGGATAAAAATATTTTTAATGCAAATTCAATAAAATCACTAGGTAATTATAAAAATTTATTCAACGAGTAAAATTCATTTTTTCTTTTTATAAAGCTCTTGAAGTACTTCACTCGTGGTTACATTAAGGGGCTGTTCCGGTCTAGAGCCCATAAAAATAGGTGATCTTTAGGAATTAATTAAAGGAAAACGACTACATATAATTTGAAGGGACTTTTTGCATTGCATTAAGGATGTCTTAAACTATAGAAATGATTTTTTTGTTTCACAATTAATCATTGCAGACGGCACTGGGGAGTCGTTAAAGACGAGGCGTCAAAAAATTCATCCAAAACTGTGGAACCTGTGGCACCAAAACCATTGGTCTGAAATAAAAAATAATGCCAGATTATTAAATGGCATGAAACTCGCTCGTGGACTTAGCAGTACAAATTACAAAAAAAACAAAAAAAAAACGACATTTTGAGAAAATAACGACACTTGAAGTTTGAAATCACTTTTCCCCTACATTTTCCGTCCTTTCAACGCCTTTAAAAATTACAAATTTTCATTTTTTTTTTTTTTTAAATTTTCTGGTTTCCCCACGAGTCAGAAGTATATTTGTTCCGCACTCACATAAACTAATAAATAATGTTGCAATGACGTGCGGGCGTCTCGCTAATGGCACAGCTAGGATTAGGATCGTAGCTTTTAAATCCTTTATATCCGACAATATGATTCTCGAATCCCTTTAGAAATAAGTTTTCTTCATTTCATTGTCTTCTCGTAACCGGACTCGGTCCTCCGTGTTTCCGCATAACCGTGTCCACTTTCGTTTTAAACTTCAGCAATATTCGTTAGCATTTAACTCTCATCAGGCGGCACAATTTTACAACGTTAACAGGCGGCAGAGGCACAATTGCACCCTCACATATATTATATGAATATTCTCTCTATCGGTATAATTTGTACGATAAATGGATAACATTTAGTCTCAATGAAAATCAAAAAAAATTTCCTAAATTTTCTTTTATAATGTAAATAATCTATTTTTTACTTTTTTTATAATAAAATAACATTATCATTAAAAAAAAATCGTATTCTTTTTTTATTGCATTATCTTCATACAAAATGTATGAGGACGTGATTGTGTCTATGCAGCTGTTATGGATGCAACCCCCGACTCGACCCTCTGTCTCGGAAGGGGGTAGAGATATTTTTCTGAAATTTGGTCTGCATAATCTAGACCAAAAAATTAGAGATGTCACGAAACATCAGCCCTCCACGGCTTCTCGAAAAAAAGTTATCGCAATTTAAAAACGCAAAAGTTACAATTGTACCTATGCCGCCTGACGAGGGTTAATATTTCAGAAAATAAAAGGGGCCAAAGGGTCCCGACATCTGGTCGGCCACCGGTCTCGTCCGCGCGGTCATACGGCACACCAAATTACCGGGTCATAAAACCCGTATCGTCGGTAGATATTCACAAGGTCAACGCGGCCAAACTAATCCTTGAGCTCGCAAGTTTATGAATTTCACGTGTACTTACCACCCTGCTAAGAAACCTTTTCCTCCACCACGACTCCCTCGAAAATGTAAGTGCGGTTATTTGAATTCAAAACTACAACCAATCGGAAGTAATAACTTGCAACCGCCCACTCTGTCATCTGCCCAATGAACGAAAATCCGAGCTTACTTGAACGATAGAAGACTTCCGAACAGACAGTTCACGAAAAGACGTCAAATCCAACAGACCAAACATCAAAATCCGAACTTGCAATAACGCGGTGTGAAATTACCTTTTCGCATAATAATTATCCACTTGCACAACAGTTACACATGTTCTTTTATTAATATATTTTTATTGTTATTGTTTCTTCAACGTCTGCTTCAACCAATTTATTCTCCTTTACCACGGTAAATCGTCGTAAGGGTGCATGTTGCAACACAGTGCTGATAAAAATCAAAACGGAAATTTACGCTCTCCTTTGACTTGACTCTCCGTAGTCCAGTCTCACTGTGGGACACGTGCTCGCAAGCTCCGGTCCATTCGGTGCGCGAACCAATATTCTTCAAAATAAAAAATGCTTTAGTCGAATCGGATAATAACTTTTCGAGATACAGGTTCCACCGATTTTAAGAACACTGTTTCGAGGAAAAACGCGTTTAAAGTTTCACGTGGGCGCCGAGTGGCCGCCTGTTACCCATGCATTTGCCGCTACTCAAATGCCTATAACTTCAGGAATTTTACGAATTTAAAAAAATCCTTTTAAAAGGTTGAACATTCCAAAAGTGAAATTTAAAAAAAATCGACTTTTAGACCGGAGCGTCCCCTTAATTTCTTTTTTCTTTGGGTGGTGCCTCTTAGCTCCCTCTGCGTGCGCCACTGCCAAGAACCCTTCATATACATTTAATTACAAAAACTCTGACATTTAAAATTACAGTAGTGCCTCGAAATAAGGTGATCGCTAATCCCCTCCACTTCTTCTGTTCCCCCAACCTTCACCTTCTTTCTACGCGAATCAGCGTCCAACTTCAAAATATTAATTTGAACCGAAGAAATACGTTCCACTAACGCGCGCCTTTATCTTCTGCCTGTTCCAGAGAACACCAATGCGCCCGATGATAGCGGAATACGACCCAAAGAAGCACGGTGTGAAAACAGAACTCTCAGACATGGTTCTTGTCAAGTAAGTGCGATTTACTTGGTTTACGAAAACCGACGCGAACGAACGGTTCAACGATAGTCGAGCCAATTCGCTATCTGCTACCACGACCAATCATCACCATTGCTTTCTTGCCAAACACAAACGCTCCGTGCTCAAGCAAACGTGAGTGACAAAACCCCCCGAGGATCATATACTGTGCATTGTATCGTATATATGTGTATTCTCTCATTCTCTATGCTCTGTTACACACATACATACAAACAATTACCACCACCCCCCCCGCGCGCCCAACCTGCCGAAAGACATTACCCTATGATCATTAGCATAACAACCAAAAATCATGCATACCGCCTGATCGCTGACGTAGAATTCGTAGCGTAGCTGGGCTGGCACCAGGGATGCTTGACGATTGGCCGCTGAATCGTGACGATTCTACATTCTACGATCGTAGATTGCTGGTTTGTGCAGAAACGCGCTTCCGTTTTCCCATTTCTCCCCTACCTTCTATTTTTTTTTTTTTTGTATTAATTTACTTGTATTTTCTGTGCACTCACGCGCTGGTACGTTTTAGAACACCCCCCTGTTCTCTTCTCTCTATTAACCCATTTACGAACGAGGATTTTCATTTTGTGCATTCGTGAGAGCCAATACCTATTTATTCGCTGTCCATTTCGATATCTGTGTCGTGTTCAGTGTGAGCGTCTATTTTAGAAATATGGTTTCTCATGCTGTCACTCGAATGGTTCTGTCGACACGCGCGAGGAGGAGGGATCCGGAATTTTTGGAGCGCATCGATATTTGCCGAGGGAAGTGAAAAAAATGTGTTCACGAATGTTTGCAAAGTAAAGATGTCGGAATGAATTCTTATTACTTTTATCTCTGCATGTGTTCTGTTGTTCCACTATGCATTGTTGAATTTCGCGCTTGCTCAAGGTACAGTTCTTCATTCACTGTTTTACGATAATTAATAATATCTTTCGCTCGTCTCGACGAGTGCTGTACGCTTCAAATATTTCGAGCGGTTTCCCCCTAAAGCCGCGTAGCGTTTTTGAACGTCGCTCTCTCTCTCTCTCTCTCTCTCTCTCTCTCTCTCTCTGAGTAATGCCACCTTTATGTTTCGTCGATTAAAAAATTTCTACTTGCTTTTAAATATCGAATTTAATATCATTCAAGGTCATGTAATAACACGGTGGCGGCGGGTGTTTGTAAATATTTACGTAGAAACATTCTGCTCGGCGTATGTAAAAGTGGCATGAACAATGGATATTCGTAACGATGGGGAAAAAATGGGTTAGCTTCGATAAATGCTGAAACTAGTGCGCACAATACAGTTAAACGTAAATTGCACTTTGCCGAGATACAGCTACTTTAACCTGCTTTCGTAATTGAAAAATTGGAGTGCGCATTTCGCTGCCAGTAGTTCTTCCATTAGCGGCTTCGCTACCTCGATAAAGGAAACACTTAAAACGAATAGTATCGCATCGGATTGATTAGAGAAGTACGGTTTTATATAACGAGACCCAGGAATTACGAAGGAATCTCGAAGTCTCAATGAAAATATTCTCGCACACGATCTTGAAACCAGCGTGTTACCCTTTCCAAATACTTTTGGGAAAATCGTGCAAGGGTGTCGAGTAAAGCGGGAATTAAATGATTACTTCTCTAATAACAAATGAATATCGTTGACGATTTTACTACAGACATTAATTGGCACTCCTTCAATTAAATCGAATTTGAGTGCAATTGAATTTACTCGGTAAAACTACGAAAGGGTATGCACTTTTAATTGAGAACACCTTTGACCAGGAATCTATTCAGATCTCATTTGCAGTGTACAAAAAGCTTGGCACAAAGGTTTCTACAATTTCTGAAATGGAAGCGGTGCCTGGTTCCGTTCTTTTTTTTTTTTTACCCGACCTCCTTGACACAACCAAAGACAGTTGCCCTTGTCTCCTTACAGCTGTAGAGTTTAGTAGAACGACGGAGGAGAACGAGTGGAAAAATGAGAGGATACGTAATATACGCGAATGATGCACGCGGGAGCCGATTTTTTTCCGCACAAACGAGCGATTCCCTCGGTCGTCGATTTAGCGGCAACGCGGCGAAATCTTTGGATCCTTTGCGCAAAAGACGGAGTTCCTCCTTGCTGCACCAGCGCGACCGTTCCTCCCACAGGGCTCGCAATAGCGCGCACGCTACCGATGCTCGCCACTTCTCCGCCGCTCATCGCGCGACACTTCCTTCTCTACCGCGCCACGGCGTTCCGGTTGCGTAAGTGTCTATCCACGTTCGGTTCTCGCGCGCTCGCCGGCGAATAATCGACCGAGAAATCGGCGCGGGAACACTTGGCGCAAACGTTTCCACGTTGTGCAACGCAAAGCAACTATTCCTTACATCTATTTTTTACGCGCCATTGAACTAACTTTAATTGCTTGGAGATTAATTGGAAACGCAGAAAATCGCCGGGCACACCTGTTGCCGATAACGCGCCGTTTCGATCGTCGGCCGCGTTTAATTGTCTCGTAATATCGCGCTGGGAAATAATTGGCCGGCAAGGTCGATTGTCGCTCGCGGCAACGGGTAAACGCGGTTAGCTACGAAGGAGATGGGCGGCATTGAGACTGGCGAGTCTGCTTAAAGCTGCGAGCTGAAAGAATTCTGTTTAGACGCCTTCGGAGAGTAATCAGTTCGATTGTGATTCCTTGTGCCCGTGGAGTTGCGCAAGTTCTTCCTAGTTCTATCAATCAAACGAACTTTACTCGACGGCAGGAATTAGGCGAGGCAGCGCTTCGAGTGGCGTCGGCGCGTTTCCACGCCGAGGGACGTTTTCGCGTCGTTCGGGGAAAGAGTTAACTCGATGGTATTTCGTAAGCCTTGCGCCGCTCGAAGTATTGTTTAGCATCTGGCCCGACACGATCCACATTCCTGCGATCCTTTTCCCTTAGAACTCGCGGTAGAAAGGTAAAACAGGAGGGAGAGAATTCGGGTTAAGAAGGCCGAGGGTAAGTGGAAGGAAGAAAGGTGCAGAAAGGAGGGAATCCTCGCGAGCGGTTTCTCTTCGTCATTGGCTGAGGATGCGTCGTATATAACTGAGGCCATGCGGTGTGCAAGCAAACTATTGTTCCTCCAAAAGGATATATAAAGATGACATCTGTCTTTACCATGTAATATGTGCATTTATATGATTCCAGACTTGCGTATAAACTGCGGGCACAGAATTCGGGCTCTATCAAAGTGCTCTGCGCATAACGTGAAAGTGAAAAAAAAACAAACAGACAAACAATAAAACCTAAAAAAAAAAAAAAAGTAAACATAAAGAAAACGGTACTATTTTAGAAAGTGAAACGGCAAGGTCTCCGGTGGACGGTCGCGGGTTCGAGCGGGGGAAAAGAAACGAAACGTTTCTCTGTGTGACGGGTTAAGTTGACTTGGACCGAGACGAGCAGCGGGGAGAAAGTCGTAAAAAGAGTATAATAAAATCGTGTGACGGGGACGGACAGCGACGACGCTAACACACCCGACGGACGATCTAAAAACGACCGGCGAGAGAGAAAAGAATAAGTACGTCGGATACGAGAAAAGAAACAGAGACAAGGAGGGAGAGAGGGACTGATTTTTTTTTTTAGGACGTCGTGAGACCTCGTTGCCCGAGTAATAAAAAATACATAGGAACATCGAGCAAAAATCAAACAAAAAAAAAAAAATACAAATTTCGATGATACGAAACGGAATAGTACAATTGGCATTGACGTGCGTATAAAACGAAAATAAAATAAAATAGCACAAAACAAAAAGACGCTCGGCGAGAGGCGCAAAAATGTGTGATAGCAAAGAAGGCTTGTTAGTCGTCGTACTGCGTCGTGGCGGCGGGCGTCGCGGTGATGCAGTGCGGTGGTTGCAGCTGCCTCTAAGCCTGATCGCGGCGCGTGAACTCTTGTCACGTGTCACGTGACACACACAGACTCGATTCCGGAGCTTTCTCGACAGAAAGCTTCGCACGACTACGGAGAGATACTACCGCACCTCAATGGGTACCTATATGCCTACACACCTACCTTTTTTACGATCTTTTATTACGCTATTGTCGCGCCACGTCGTCGACGCCGTTGCCCATCCCCCCACCCCCCCACCCCGCCACGTAGGTGCTCCGTAAAGGCGCGATCGCACGTGCCCGCGGCGCTGCGCAGAGCGGGGACTGTAGCCACTGCGCAACCGAGTTGTGAAAGGCGGGTTGCCTGCGCGAGGCGCTAACGTAACCCGCGGCAGACACGAACCGATATTCCCAAAGGGCTTACAAAGTAGGATATGACACCTCTCGGAGCAGGCTAACACTCGCGGTCTATGTATACGCGTGCACGAACGTATAAACGGTATTTGGCACACATCTTCTTGCACGTAATACGTTAGGAGTAATAAAATAGTGCAACGTTGTAACCCGATCTAAGGAACTGGTTGAGTAACGGGTTACCGCATACCTGTTTTTCGTGTAAGAATGGCAGGATCATTGGGGTTATTATATGCTACGGAGAAAGGAAGCTAGTTCGGGGTGTGGTTACAGTTCCCGGCGTAGAATGCACTTGAGACGCTTGCAGGATGCTGCTTGCTTTTTCGAAGAGTAATTATTTTTCAAGTGCTTCGAGCGCGGCCCGGTGCCGCGTCTCGCGCGCGTGCGGTCGTGGCTTAATGCGCAACGTCCGAAAGGTTCCGGGACACGAAGCGAAACGGTCGAGAACGTCCGATTGTCCGTTCGTTGATACGGCTTTGTTTCGGGATATCGTGATCGGTATGGTACGGTGTATGTGCTCGTTAAAATTGGTTCCTGGTGGAAGGAGCGGGGAGAAGGGAGAAAGTGCATGGTTCTGAGAATGTCCACTTTTGGTTCCTCTCTTTGGGGGAAGATGTCCGAGAGTTGAAGATGGCGAATAATCTTTTCTCCTTCCGTGTAAAGAGTGTGGGAGTCGAATTGGGGTTGAACGAATCTTTCTGCTCGGGGAATTGGGTGGTCTAGTTGATGCTGAGATTCTGAAAACTGCATTTCAGTGCACTTATTTCTGGGAAAAGGAGTTCGTGTTCGAATACACTAGCTTGTATTATAAATATGCTTTCGAAGAAAATCTTTTTATAACGTGTAATTGCTAGTTAACGCTGGATACTGTACTGATGACGTAAGGAGAATATCTTGGCACAAATTTGCTAACGTTTCCTGAAATTCGAAATATTTAAGCGTTGAATTTATTAGCTTGTGTGCAACAGTCGTCGCGCAAATCAATCTTCGTAGTGCCGAATTAGCGAGTCACAGATCTAGAAGAAATGTAGATCTTCTGAGAAGAACTGAAACTTAGGACTTACATTTCGAAGACATGAATCATTACCCAATTTCACTCACACAAGCTTACTGCTGTTATCACTGCAAACAAAGAGAAAAGAAGAGAAAGATTCGTTCAGTCCCTCAGAATTGATTAATATAATAAAAGCTACAGTTTGCATTAATTTCTCAAGGCTTCGCGCCGCAGCAGACGATCGGCACGCAAGCAGCTAGAATTATTGCGACCCGTAAAATGTCTGTGGAGAATTTTGCCAGAAATTGTTGCCGGAAGTTCTAATTCTGCTCTTGTCTAAACAGACCTCTGCCAAAAATGCAACCGGTCTCTCTTCCGGGATGGGCGCTTTTGTTGCGCCATGCACTTTTTCCGCGTACAAAGCGTAGAAAAGCGTAGAATGATCGTCGACCAATCACGATCATCAGGATCAGATAGAACGAGCACGAGAGAAAGCGGGGAAAATGACAGATTGATCGAGCTTTCGCGACTCTTTGATCGATTTTCCTCGATGGTCACCTCGGCACGTACGCGGAGACGGAAGCTCGGCTGGGAGACAGGGAGGGAATCGAAGGAACCGTTTGCCCATCAAAAAATTAACAAAAGAGAACACGCACTTACAAAACTAAACCCCCCACCTTGGTTCTTCGAACTTCATTGCTCGAGCTTCGTTCATAAATCGAGCTCATACTGGAGGAACCGGAAAGTAATGTCCTTTTTGACATAACAAGCAATCTCAGTTACACTACTACCATCAAATTAAAGCGAACTAATGACAGTGTCCTTTTTAATCCTCCCATTCGCTGATACAATTTACTGTCCCCTAAACAGCCAGCACTTCATCCGCTTGCTGAAGAATCTAGCATCCTCTTCGAGTTAAAGTAAAAGTCTCTACAACTAACACTGCATGGTGGAGCATGTTACAAAATAATTTTCCATATTGCCAGACAAACCGATTCTGTTATTTCACGTAGAAGGGCAATACCTTCCGTTTCAAAAACGACATCACTTACCGGTTATCCTCGCAATACTTATCAGTACCCTGCAGCATTCGAGCATAAGAGACACCGCGTCTGCTGAACCCGTTTCAGCCGCGAGAATCTCGCATTAGGCCGGGCGCCCACGTGCGGCGCGCGCGCGCGTCACTCTGCAGCCGCGTCCTAACAGTGGATATCTTTCTACAGAGAGATTCACGCGCGTCGCATTATTTTTTTGCGCTCAGTATCGCCACATCGACGCGACCGCGAAAAAAAAAAAAAACAAAATGACGCGTGCCGCTCGTGTGCGCCGGTCTTTAGAGTCGAGGTGTCATCGAGCAGCTCACTCATTGCTGGCAGCTCCATTTCCTCTGCTCTAGGATTAACGCTTGTTACGAGTGCGTCGAGCTTTCGCCTGATCAGATCGCGTGGATCGCGCTGCGAATCATGGTCTTATCGTACATCGAGCTCGTTCAGCGCAACGCCTCATTCACAAGCGGTGGCTCGGTCGGATCGCTTTTCTGCGGATCCCGCGAAATCCGTGTCGATGCATGCGCGATTGATGAATTGAAGTTTAAGCCGCAGCTGGCTCGGCACTGCTCTTAATTCCCACAAACGACGTGCGATGGTTCTGCATGACGAGTAAATACACCTCTGATTGTGAGTTATAAATACCCATGACTGCAGGTGTAACGCGTGCTTTAGCTCGAGAGAGATGTTTAATTTTAGATCGAGATTTAGTGTATTAACAAGTGGCTTCGTTGCGCGGGTTATAGTACTGTACTCGTTGCTCTTGGAATGCTTATTTACTGAACTTAGGTAGGTAGTACGAATTCGTACGTAGTTGGAAAAGTTAAACGGCAGCGTGATTAACCCTCAAACTCCCAGAGTTGCACCGGTGTAACACTCATTTTAAAAGTGCGTAAAATTCTATCGCTTGATTATATGTAATTTTTGTTAGCAACCATCCGTAGTTTTCCTAATGGTAAAGTAGATTTCAATGTTCTCGGTTCAGAAAATCAAAAATTCTCTTCAAAAAATTATTGTGGATTATTATAAAAAATAAAAATTAAAAAATTGCTATTTTTCATTTCAAAATACCAAGATACAACATATGTATCAGTCTCACAATTTTGAAAAATAACGATTCAAGGGTCTGGGCGTTAGAGGGTTAACGGGTTACGCCACCCTGAAAGTTTTGAAAAAATCGATTTTTTTTGCATTTTCTTATTACGCGAAGTTTTAAGAATAATTTAAGTCATGGTGGACGCAAAAATTCCCCAAAATAGCCGAGTTATAGACTTTAAACGAGGCGCGGATGTCGATATTCCGCAGCAGGTAGCGAGCATTCTACTTTTCTTCTTTTGCGTTTTTCTCGAAACTACATTATTCAAAGGTGATATATCAAATATCTCCAAAACTATTTGTCCGATTGATTTTAAACTTGGTACGCATATTCTTAATGGTATTATCTACAATGTAGCATGTCATATTTTTCATGCGATAACCCATTCGTGTATAATAAATGTTTTAAGTTCGTTTTGTCAGGTGAAAGACGAATAATTTTCTTCACCTTGCTCTCATTTGTGCAATAAATTTTTTTCTCTCAAATCCGTATGCTACATTGTAGGTATTTTATTAAGGAACACAAAAATTATCACGTTTTTCATTTTAGATGAACCTGGGCGTTATAATTTGTTATATCAGTCACGCGTGTAACGGCGGACGAGCTTCGCGGGACAACAAATAACTCGGTCATTTTTTAATATTTTTGTACAGTATTTATACAATATATGTACCAATACATGCTCTACACATAAGAAGAAAAGAAATAATTTTCAACCTCGTAGTATCGGTAAAAAAAATTCGTCTAGTTTAGTGCTGTTTCGAGCGCCTCAGGGTGGCGTAACCCCTTAAATAATAGTCGAGTATAGGGTAAGTCCGGGTGACTCGGTACGGCAGGACAGTTGGTACAGTTGCTATATTTCAGACCGCGTTAAAGTGCAGAACAATTGCTTCTCTAGCAGCCAAACAATTGTTATAAGAGGTAAGTTGAGGTTACATCGAACCTCTTTTTATAAAACAGTAGCTTACAGGATCGTATTTTAAATACGCTTCTAAGTTCATTTTCGTTTAATGTTTTGGATAATAAGATAGTAGAGGTATCGAGGGACAATGCAGCCAAAGTGTTTGGCCATATTAACCCTTCCTTTCAAAGCTAACGAGAGGACCAGAAAGGAGAGGTGGTCCAGTTATATGATTGGGATAGATGGCTCACTTTCAAATCCCCCAGAACGTTTAGAAAATTATTTCCAAACAAATCTAAGTGTCGACTGGCTAAAATAGTGACAGATGTAATAGTTGTGACCGGTTTGAAAAACTAATTAGGCTTAATAAACTAAAAAGATGAGATATTTCACTGTTTATTCTTTACAAATATTGAAATAAAGTTTTTGTTTATTCATTTCATGTGTTCACTTTGGTGTTCATTTGCTTTGCTAATCACTAAGTAGTAGCTAGTTCAGTTTTTGTTTCATGTGTTCTTTTATTTACTTGTTTAGCGTAAACAAATTAAATTGAATTAAATCTGTAGCTTCAAATAATTCTGCTTTCTTCTTTGTTATTTTTTCATGACTAATTATGTGGGCCATCTCTCCCGGCACCTCGGTAGATGTATTCAGATGTCACGACTTCAGTTTTCGACCAGATTTTCAGCAAATACCGTTCAGTTTCTCTGAATCAGCATAAAATTCTGAACGTATTAGGTTTCTTCTGAGAAAATAAATAATATCAGTGTTAGTTCTAACAGCCATTTTATGTCAGGTGTACCGACTGTCCCGGACTTACTCTGTCGAGGTGAACTTGGCGTACCTACGGTCAGAAGAATCCACTTTGCTCGTCGGATCGATAGAACTTTTCCAATAGCACGCAAACCAGAGACTCTTAATCAGAACCATTGCAATCATTAACACTTGGAGTGGCGTCGGCGAGGGATTTCCACCCGGTGCACGGTTCTCGCATGCTTTCATAATAATATTACCGGAGTGTGAAGACCTGACCGACTTGAAGCCGCATTTTTCAAAATCTTGCGCCACTCAAAGTGTTCAGTGGCGCACCTCCAAAGAGAAAGGAAAAAGGAGATTAATATAACCACGACTGGAGTAATACAACACCTTTGTAAAAATCAAAGAAAACCGAATTTTATTATTTAAATAAACTCTTATAATCGGCTAATAAATCTCGTCGAATTTGCATTTAAAATATTTCTATCGCTCCAACTCGGCTCCCCCCAAGATTAAATCCTGGGTGCGCCACTGAAAGTGTTAGAGCCTAAGAACGTGCGTAAAGATTCGCCGAATGCGAACAAAGGAACAAGCAAACGATCCGACCACGCCACTTCGCGAGCTTCAGCCACCTATTGGAGTCTACATATTGGAGCACTTCGATCCTCTCTGTTCCCCGCTGTGCCCCCCCCCCCCCCCCCCCTCCCCCGTTCTTCCTCGCGTGTGGCATGCATGCGTCGCGAGAGCCTCGAGCGCCAGAGCCTGCACCGTTGTCACCCTCTTCTTCCCTCCATGAACGATGCAGCGTAAAATTCCGGGTACACCATGATCCGTCGGTGTGAGATCGAGCGCGAAACACGGCGCGTCGTGGTGCCGTACGGAATCATAGATCCCACGCGAGGACACACACACACGGCGTGCTCGCGTGATCAGTGTACTCGCGCGCCCAGCTTACTCGCGCGCTCCTAAACGTACGAAGCATATGTGCACGCGCACGCGTGCATATGGCATAGATAAACAAATCCATCCACCCTCCCCGTTCTGACGGACGGCCCGACCACGGGGGACGCGACGTTAACGGCGTTGGTTTTCCAGATACAAGTGCGAGAAAAATGAGGTACCGATTACCGTCACGAACGGCTCGACGTTGCCGCTCGTGGAGCGGCCGAACGACGAGGAGGCGGCCCTCTACAATCCGTTCGAGCACAGGAAGCTCGCCCATCCGACGTCGGACCTCGACACCCTGATACATCTGCTGAAGGGCAGCCTGGGCACCGGCATTCTGGCGATGCCGATGGCCTTCCGTAACGCCGGCCTGCTGTTCGGCCTGTTCGCCACCTTCTTCATCGGTGCGGTATGCACCTACTGCGTCCACATACTGGTCAAGTGCGCCCATGACCTCTGCAGGCGGACGCAGACGCCGAGCCTCGGCTTCGCGGACGTCGCCGAGGCGGCCTTTCTCGTCGGTCCCGAGCCTGTGCAGAAGTACGCTCGCCTTGCGAAGTAAGTGGCTGAGCTTGCTTGGTAATTGGCGGTGGAATTTCGGTGGCGGGAATGTATTCGGTATATAGTAACACCGCGGAGGCAGTGGGCACTCTGCGGTTAGGAGCATTGCCGCAATTTCGGTGGTCACTGCGGTCACTTTCGATTAAGCGGGTGGCCGCAGGGGGGCTACGGTAGGATCGGCACGGGCGAATGGGGGACGTTTCGGGAATGAAATGGAATTCCTTGACCTGCTCTTACTGCTCTGGGCTTGGGCTGAACTGGAATGTATTTTATTTAACGGAGTAGTACAGGAATGATAATTAACTTTAACCTTTAGGCTGCCGCTATTTTTTCGTAAAAATAGGGGTCCTTTTTTTCCAAAAATTTTTACGTATGAGTAGTCAATAGGTCCCATAGAGTCGAGGGGGTAGAACCGTGCCAATATAGTGGCTATAGCGGCAGGAGACGGGAGGACGAAAAATCAAAATTTTTTTTTTGTTTCTAAAACTTACGAATAACCTTTATGGTATCTCTAATTATACTCCTGTATATATATTTATTCAATTCGTGCATAAAATCAGTAGTACCAACATAAATACCAAGATATATATGTCTACACAGAAAAATTTCCTTTAGCGCTACCCGGAGCTAACGACGGGGACGTAGAAATTTTGTAGCTCCATTTCTCTTTTTATCCTTTTTTTTTAATTTTTATTTTTATATTTTTTGTATTTTTTTTATTATTTTTATATTTTTTTTCGTTTTTTGTATTTTTTGTATTTTTTCATTTTTTGTTTTTTTATTATTTTTATATTTTTTGTACTTTTTTATTTTTATATTTTTTTGTACTTTTTTATTTTTAATTTTTTTTGTACTTTTTTTTATTTTTTTTACAGTTTTTATATTTTATACTTTTTGAATTAATGCATAGGGATGGATTACATGTCATCAAATTACGGGTATACGCAATGCCAATATAGTGGCTATAGCGGCAGCCTAAGGGTTAACTCTCGGTTGTCACACTGGGTCAAAATGATCCGACTTTGAAGTAAGATATCTTTGAGGCATCATTGAAAAATGGTGCTACTGGCGTCCTGTAGTAGTATGTACTTTTATGTATCCTTTACAGGTAGATACGCTTTCTGGGCGAGGAGATTTTTTATTTATTAAAGATATTTTTATTGAATATTTTTTAATAAATGTAGCATATCTCAAAAGTATAACCATACATTTTTAGCTAAAAATATTGAAAATTAGAAAGCTTAGGATTTTTTTAAGCAGAAGGCTTTTTCTGGAACTCTTTTTCTTCCAAAAATTTGTTTAAATGTGATGATACTTTAAATATTAGTTTTCACCGATGAACATAAATTATATTCTACAAAATTTTTGCGACTTAAAGTGTTATACCTAGTTAGGAGGCTGAAGAGAGGCGAATGTTTGGGATTTTTTTTTGAAAAAGCGGAAGCATATATTTTTACAGAACTTTTTGCACTTAAAAGAACAACATTCAAAGAACATTTGGTAATTTTTTTGTAGAACAATATTTACGTTTATAATAAAATTACCAGCGACGTCCAAGAAACGTTTTTAAAAAGTTGTTTTGGAGTGGGCACTGCCATTCGGACCCAGTTTATCTAAAATCAAAAAACAAAAAAGATTTCGTTAGCATATTAATGTATCCTCTGATTCGTGGAGGGAATTTTCGAAATATTAATTTAAAACAAAATAGCGGCTATTTAAAGTTGAAGTCCTGATTTCGCGCAAACCACAAAAAAAGGCTTCTTGGATGTCGGTTGTAATTTTATTATAAACATAAATATTTTTCTACAAAAAAAATACCAAATGCTCTTTAAATGTTGCTCTATTAACTGCAAAAAGTTCTGTAAAAATATATGCTTCCGCTTTTTCAGAAAAAATTCACAAACCATTCGCCTCTTTTCGGCCTCCTGACTAGGTATAACCCCTTAATTTAATAGATAGCTGTTGAACAACAGTTGATTAGAAGTTGGCTTGAGTCGAATCGACCCAGTGTGACAACTCCGTTCAAAAAAGTAGGTGTGACCACCAAGGATTAAGTAGCCATCGATTACACGTTGGAATTTTATAAGTGAACTTAGAAATACTTGATTAGTATAAATATGTTTGCAGAGTAATGGGGAACCTTTCATTAAGTGTTCATGATTTTAAACCCTTAATTTAAAGCCCACTTCGAAGTGATAAAACTTAGTAATAGTAGCAGAGCTCCCGGCTGTTGTGATGGTATAAAGCGTTCCTTACACCGTTTCAGAGCGACGATCAACTCGTTCCTCGTGATCGACTTGATAGGCTGCTGCTGCGTGTACATAGTCTTCATCTCGACCAACGTCAAGGAGGTGGCCGATTATTACACCGACACTGACAAGGATGTCCGGCTTTATATGGCGGCACTATTGCCACTGCTAGCCATGTTCTCCCTCGTGAGGAACCTGAAATATCTGGCGCCGTTTTCTATGATCGCGAACGTCCTGATCGCCACCGGAATGGGGATCACCTTCTACTACATCTTCAGCGACCTGCCCAGCATCAAGGACGTACCGAACTTCTCGAGCTGGTCTCAATTACCCTTGTTCTTCGGCACTGCCATCTTCGCTTTGGAAGGCATCGGTGTGGTAAGTAATTTCATTTATTTGCGAGTGTGTTGCCCCATTACGACACATAATTACGTTAATTACATTATTGCATCTACGTCGGAGTCGAGAAGTTGTAATAATAATGGTAGAAGCAACGAATGTAACGAAAATAATAACGATAATTCAGGAGTTGAAATGGTAAACGATGCAAGTGCCAAAAAAATAATTTTTTTAGTGGAAAACGATGCGAATTCCACGCGGAATACGGTGGCAAAAGTTATAACTGCTAGAATAATATATATTATGATAATAAAGCGATAGACAGAGCTAAAATCGTAAGTGCCAACTTCGCTGTGGTGAAAACCGACGAAAGTGCCAAAACTCTTCACGGCCGTAACCTTACATCGTTTACCATTTCTACTCCTCAATTATAAAGTAATGATAAGGTCAGGGCCGGCCACAGGGGAGTGCAGCGGGTGCAAGGCACCCGGGCCCCAGAAGAGATAAAATAAAAAAGAAAAAAAAATGAGTCTGAATATTTTTAGTTAATTAAAATTAAAAAAAAAAAAAGAATTTGGAACATAATGACTCATGCCATAATCTAATATTATTAATGATATGGCAATAATAAAGTCATATATTTAAATATATCAATTATTCGCTTATTTCTTATACTTTATTCTCTTTATTATTGTTATTATTATCCTTCTTTTCGTGATTTCGCCCTGGATGAAGTAACAGAGAGAGAAAAAGAAAAGGAACAAACTGTAAAACGCTACGTTAAGAGCTGCCTGGTTCTGACAAAATGCATATGTGTGCTGACGATTTGAAAAAAAAAGCAACTGAACCAACGAACAAGTGAAGAGAAACGTAGGCTTGATGACAGGAGTTATAAAGTTTTCTTTTACAGTTCTTAGTACACGTGCTGCATTTGCGACACAGAACTGTTCACTCGCCTCCGTGTCGTTATGCAAATATGCCATTCGTATTCCGCTGGATGCTCGATCGTAGACGACATAGCGGTTTAATCGGCTGTTTAGTATTTCGATCATGCGATTATGGTGTTACGAGAGAGGCGGTTTAGGCGGGTCAAAAATATCGACGAAGGAGTCAGGTGAAATCGGCATTTTTTATATTCCGCGGTTTGCGAAAGGCCTTGGGACATTGTACTTTCTTTTTCGTTTTTCAATTCGCAGTAGCTTCCAAGTGAAACTTCTTTTTTGCAGACTGCCTGCGAGATGCTAATCAGTTCTGTTTAATTATGCTTGACTAATTTGCTTTCACGTGTCTCGATTCAAATTCGTTTTCGTAGAAATTAAAAATTCCTTGAGATACATCGAGTTCCGTGTGCAGAGTGAAAAAGATCCCAAGATGATATTTTAATTTTTGATGTTCATATTAATCGAAATCAGTCGGCTTGGCGTTCAGATTATTCCTCTCATCGTACTACGATATTAATCAACACGCGAATACACGTCAATGAATGTTTAAAAGTGGATAAATTTTAATAGTATATTTACTACTGAGAAATTATCAAATTTACACGTTGAACTATCGTTACCTTTAAAATCGATGAAACGTGCAACAGCGAGAGTAATATTCTACGTATAATAACCGCGTAGAAAAAAGTTATGTCATAAGTGCGAGCTGTTACATAAGCGCGTGTAACAAAAACTAAAACTGTGAGGCCGTGGACGATCCTCTTGTTGGATTTACATATCGTGTCCTAACGCGATTACCCGTAACAGCGACAAAGTATATATATAATTAGGACTTACAGTCTGAATCTCGTTACGCATATTTCTCTCGAGCATTTCATTTCCTGCAAATTGTCTTATTTAATGACAATAATAAAATCAAATTTCTCGGCACCTCTGCAAGAGGGTTTTTGAATTTGCAAGTGACTTAGTAAATTTTTATCTCAAATACATTTAATTTGTTCTTAAGAGCACAATTTATTATTACGAAAACGTTCCTTGAATAGACGAAATTTGAAGGGGTGCTTCGCCCTTATGGCCCATTACTATAAAGAACCGAAAAGTACGTTTCTAATACTTCGTGATACCCCATAAACTCATGTGGACTTGAATTAAAAAAAATTACACGGTACTTTCAACACCTATTTCATCACGTTAATCATTATAAAAGTTTCGGAAGTTCATTATTCTACCCTCGAGACTCAATGGGGTTCGCTGTACTTGGGGTTCACCCCCGTTCTTATTCAACTCCTCCCAAACATCGACCTAAGACGTACTCTACCCTTAGTACAGTGCATTAACAACAAAAAAATCTTCTTAACCTTGCTCTGTGATGCTACGAAGAATACAGTTTTAAGCACAGCACGAATCTCGCGCAACGCCTAGTAGCGAGGTCAGCCATAACTCAGGCAGGCATCGCAGCGACGATACAGTAGCTGGAAGAAACATAACTTCGTCGTAAAATCGGTGGAGCGTTAAAGTAAACAGATTTAATATGTTAGCAGAAATAAATTGACAGAAATATTTATCGCATCACTCGAATATTTAGCGTGCACATATTCACTTCCACCACATTTAGTATTGAGGGGTCATTCTGGTTAGCGCGCCGATAAATTCAGCGATTTTCAGAAATTTACTGCGAAGACAGGAATTCTGGTAATGGAATGAAACTTTTTTCTATTGATTAAACTACATTTCTACAGTAAATAAAAAATATAAAAGCAATAAAATTATTGCTTTTAAAATGGTTTTGAAGGCGATTTTGATGACACGTTTAAAAATTCATGCCTCGCTCGTGCAGGTGATTTCAGCATTTGGACTTATCTGAAACCAAAAGTACAAATAGATTCTTGATCAGTATGACTGTCGCTATGGGCCGAACTAGAATAAATGATTTATCCTTAAAATTAACAAAATGGCGGGCAAAATACAAGAATCAATGTATTTCGACTGTGTTTGCTGTGCTATTTTTGATTTTAAAAGTAGGTTAGACTCAACAGAAATACTTGGTTGTAGTCCCGGCCAGAGGCATAGCTGTGTAGAATAAGCAGTTCAATTTATAAAGCAATCGGTTCGATAGATTTTGAGATTTTACCTGCACCGTGTGAAAAAATGAGGTTCCGAGAAAAACGCGTTCAAAGTTTTCATTTATGGTGGCCGAGACTCTGCGCCCCCTACAAAATGTCTATGTAGAAGCTAAAATAATTAGAATTTTTCAATAAAAATTGAACAGTACATTCTTGAGGATATGTTACTCCGAAAAATGTTAAAAAAAAATCGATTTTTTCAAACCGTCTAACCAGAATGACCCCTTAATAGATATTTTACAAGGGAAGTTAGGCGCCCCGAAAATTCAGAGAATTATGCAACTTGGTGTGCAAGTAAAGTAGTTCATCCGTAACACAAACCTATTTTTTGTTTTCATGGAACGAAATCACACCTCGAAACAAACGCAGAATTTTCCTTTCGTGGAATATCTGAAGAACCGTGAGAGATATCGAAAAGAAGTTTAAACAAAACTTGTTTCTTTTTTTATATCCACAAAACTGGATAAAAATAATTATCGAATTAAGGTGGTGGGGGTAACTTGAAAAGCATGGATTTTTCAATAATTTTTACGCACTTTTGTAGGCATAAAAAAAAAGGTGCAACTTTTGTTTAAACTTCTTTTCGATACCTCTCACGGCTCTCGAGGTATTCCATAAAAAAGAAAATTCTGCATTTTTCTGAAGGGGTGATTTCACCCCTACTTTATCAATCACGTAATTATGAAGATCGTTTCATAGTACGTAGATTTAGGAATGATGCAATAAACATATCCAATTACTTACTACATATATAAGAAACAACCACCCAAAGCCTCAATTATTAACCCTTAGTATCATGATTTTTTATTTTACCCAGAAAAATTCTTATCGGTCCATTTTAAAAATAAGTAAAAAATTCCTAGTGTACCTAAAAAATTTTTGTATAAATGAAAAAATATGGATATAACAGCAGTGTTAAATCACGCATAAAGATATCTATGTATTATAATGTTAAGCCAATGCTCGATTTTGCAGAATGTTACACTAGTGTTACATACATTATTACGTTCGTCATCGAATTTATTCACGAAGGAAATCCGAAATAATTAAGAGAAAAATTAGCATTTACATGGTATTTTCAGTGGTCCTGGCGAAATTAAGAATTATAATCAACAATACGAGGCAGTGTATCACAGTAGATTTTCTACGGATGTATTTCTGCCCTAAGGACACTTGTTACATATGGTAATAGTAAAGTAACGCTTTAAAGTTCACGAAAAAACCCCCAAATGGCGTGCATAATTTTTTCAATTCCTGTAACACGGGTGTTACCATATGATACTAAGGGTTAAAGTCGTTCCATCATCCAGTACCACCTCTCGACGGCTTGATTGACAATGATGCTTGCAGGTGATGCCCCTGGAGAACAACATGAAGACGCCGACCCACTTCACCGGCTGCCCGGGCGTGCTGAACACCGGCATGTTCTTCGTGGTGCTGTTGTACAGCACCGTCGGCTTCTTCGGTTACTGGCGTTACGGCGAGGACACGCAGGCCTCGATCACGCTGAACCCGTCGCAGGGCGAGATCCTGGCCCAGTCTGCGAAGCTGATGATCGCGGTGGCGATCTTCCTTACCTACGGCCTGCAGTTCTACGTGCCGATGGAGATCATCTGGAAGAACGCCAAGCAGTACTTCGGCTCGAGGAAGCTGATCGCCGAGTACACGATCCGCATCTGCCTGGTGGTGTTCACGGTTGGCGTGGCCATCGCTATACCGAACCTGGGCCCGTTCATATCGCTAGTAGGCGCCGTTTGCCTCTCCACGCTGGGCCTGATGTTCCCGTCGGTGATCGAGCTGGTGACCGTCTGGGACCAGGAGAACGGCCTGGGGGCCTGCTACTGGAAGCTCTGGAAGAACCTGGCCATCATCTCGTTCGGGGTGCTGGGCTTCCTAACCGGCACCTACGTCAGCATCCAGGAGATCCTAGAGCCGATGAAATGAAGCGCCGGGTTCGAAGGAGCTGCGGTGCGACGGAATAATCGCTCAGCGCGTACCACAGATGCCGGCGTGTTCGACACCGTTCCGCGCTCCCTGGGAGCGGGCTCGTCGTACCACCAGGACGACGACGGCTAGGACGGTGGTGCCGCCGCCGCTAGAGCAAACCGGGGCGAGTTTACGCGGCCACGCGAGCTCCGAACTTCTAGCTTCGTCTCGCTCCTTCTGTTCTCCACATCGGTAGTACGGCGGCCGTAACGACGACGAAAGACGTCACGTAGATTGGCCTCCTCTTGTGGCCAGGACCTTCAGCTTTTCCATCCTCTTCGATTTCTTCATCCTCTTCTTCTTCTTTTTTTAAATCGTAGACAAAAAGTAGCTTCAACGCGCCCAGCCGCCGAGAGGGGTTCGTGTACGCGGGATTATTCGTGGACACCCGGGGACAATGAGGGACATCGTATAAGACTGAACGTTGACAATAAAATTCTAT
Source organism: Andrena camellia (assembly GCA_029448645.1). Taxonomy (NCBI): domain Eukaryota; kingdom Metazoa; phylum Arthropoda; class Insecta; order Hymenoptera; family Andrenidae; genus Andrena; species Andrena camellia. The sequence goes on from CM055677.1 coordinate 12,399,816, forward strand.
GGCGGACGTTACTTTTCTCCGCAAACGGGTTATACATACAGTGTAGAGCGTAATTCGTGCGAGTGACACGAAAGGGTGAAGCTTTTCGCGTGCACGTTACACACGCATGTCCAACATTCGACATCTCTACTTGCCCCTCCCTGCTAGCGAGCATTCGCAGCGATAAAACCCTAATGCAACAGAATTTATACGCACAGGTTCGCCGGACGTTTGCAGACCCCTGATTCAAAAGTGGGTCCTCCTTTTACGCAAGCTTAAAACCGAAGATCCATGGTTTCTTGTGAAGACACATTGCTCCGGGAATCCGACTTATCTTTACACGAGAATTCACCCCTTTTCTACCCCTTTTTTACATTGTACCACGAAGTACGCTCCGCCACTTCTGCATTCTTTTACTGCGTTTTTGTAGCTTCCTCCTCAGTTACAGTGGTGGTTGAAAGAAACTTAATACTGGTGCCCAATATTCATCTACTTTACAATCCCCTAATCTGTGGGTTATTAATTTTAAGATACAATCCCGTCTAACTGAACTAATCCCTGTCGCTGTTCACCGTTCGAGCTTCCTTTTGACCACTACTGTACGACACAGGGCGGGCCGTAATTTATTCAGCAGCTCGCGGTGCACGAACTCCTTCCGCCTCACCACTTCGTCTCCCCCCCCCTGCAGACTCGTGCAACCGAAATACGCGTGTCGCGGCAAACGCAGGCTCGGCGACACGTGCGTTAAAGGGCACGATCGATCCTCGCCGATCTACGTCAGAGTCGTCGGTGCTGACGTCGCGCCGTACAACGCCGTACGCCATGTGCACGGTAGGAATCATTAATGCCGCACTTGCTCCACTCGAGCCGCCTATCCAAGCGCTGTTCGCACTACTCGCGGAGCCCATTCCGCCGGAAGTGGCGTCAGCGCGCCGAGTTCGCCGGAGCCCCACCGCACTTCAGGCGCTCTTAAGGTGAATGTCCCAATTTCTACTCATTAAGAGGTTACTCGTCATAAAGAAAGTATAAAAAATTTGTTTGCGATCAAAATTTGCAGAGCAATGGATTAATTCTTGAATAATAAATCAATCAATTCAAAAACTATTTAAGAAAAATATTTTAAAATGTTTAACTATTAGTAATTTGTAATTAAATACAAAAAATAACGATGTACGTATTTCTACTCGCCATTTGTACCAATTTCTGCTCACATAACCTTGTTGCCTTTTCAGGTTAAAATAAGTTACATCTTGTATGGGGAGCTTTTCTAACACAATAAAGTAATGATAAATAACAAGTAAAATGCCTTCGAATAGAAATAGAGGTTACAGCGTACATTGAATTGTGAGGTTATGTTACTAAAAGTGTGGTGAGTAGAAATGCGGACATGACGGCGATTCGCCTGACCGTAAACCTACTCACCTGTTTTTTACTTAAAAAAAAAAATAATTTAGTAAAAAAATCTAAATCCAGAGCACAACACGGTATCTGTTTTTGTTATTAAATAAGAACTTTCACTGCAAAGACTATTTTCTGCCCAATTATCGAATACTAATAGTGTCGTTGTTCCTAAGCACAAATAATTTAGAATTATTTCGTTACTACTATAGTCCAAACGGTAATGCTTATAATAATAATAAGAAAAATAGGAAATGAGTAGAAATTGGTACATGAGTAGAAATGGGGACTTTTACCTTAAATCACGGAATTAAAGTCACGAGCAAAGCAATTCGGAAATTCCATATATAGCGAAGGGAATATACGTATTCCGATATCCATACGACTCCCTGGAACCTCCATTATACACATCTTCGATAACTAAGTGCCCTAAGTATTCACATTAATACTGATCCACGAATATTTTCATATTTTCGTGTAATACAATAGTCGCCAGAGTAATGGGAATAATTGAAAAATGATTAAAAATATATGAATAGCTGTAGTTTTACCTGTTAGTTTGAATAATGGAGGCTCCACCCGATATCCCCTCGAATATTCCCATGTAATTAGAGACATTAAAAGTATTTTTAACGTCCTCGATGAACGCGGAAATGGTGAAACGAATTCTTAAACGTGACTCTTTAATTACTCTAATTGCACACCGCGTCTGAACCAGAACACTTGTCGCCGAAAGCAATTGGAACTCGCCAATTTAGAACTGCGACAGCAAGCAAGGCGCGGCATTAATGAGCTTCTCACCGTGCATCGTCATACGTTCGAGCGATTAACCGAGGAAAGTAAATGGCACAACGCGGCTCGGAGCACCCGTATCCACCGGGATCGTGGACCCCCAGCACCCGTAGGGATCCTTGCAAGATGCTGGGACCGAGTATCAAGGACGTGGACAGAGACGCCCTTCCCCCCCCCCCCCCCCTCCCTCCTCTCTTCTTATTATTTATTCGCGTTGCGTCGGCCGTGCGCACGAACGACGAAGCTTTTCCATCGACAATTGACACACCCACACAACTGCGGGACGGTTTTTTGTAGTAGCTTGCGTACACGTCCTACGGGCATAGATATGTAAATTATACTTAAGCGTCGTATCCCTTTTGTTCTTTTCTTCTGTAAATCTACGAACAGGGACCGCGCGCGTATTTCTTTCAATTCTAACGTGCGCACAACCGTTCGTTCAATTTGCGTTCATTGCGACAAGAGAACCATTTGTAAGATAATGAGCCTCCGGCCTGGCGATCGTCGATCGATCTGCGTTTTACAATTAGTAACTCGATCAATGGAAAACAGATTCTATTGTTAATCACGGGTGGTTCGCGCTGTAAGAATCTGTGTCGGACCCGGTTAATCCTGACCGATCATCGAAATTGTTATTGGTGATTGCTGAGCATGCCCACCGCAGATCATAAGGCATTTTAGCTTCTGAAATTTTTACACGTTGACTGCCACGGGGGTCACAAGTGAAGGGTAAAGGGAAAATCGAGGGACGTCCATTTTTCGAGATTTTTGCGATTTATAGCATATTTTGTTGGTGGCAAATACAGAACTGTTGAATCACGAAGGGTTATAAAGTTCAAGTACCCTCGCAAGATAACGTTAAATATTTGGTTTAGGGACTCGTTAAAAGCAGGAAATGTTCACTCTGCATTGGAACAAAATTCGGAACGTCCCCACTCTTTGCCTAAGCATAAGCTTCGAGCTTCTGTCTTCAAGGTAAAACAAGAAATTATTTAAGAAGAAAATTAAAACCATCGAACCTTGCTTCCTCACTGGTGTACGAAAGTATTAAAACTTAATTTTCTCGATAAAGCTGTTCCGCGACATTCCCTGTTTTTCCCTTTACCCTTCAAAGAACTCACCAGGTGGGACAATCTCTCTTCACAGCTGTTCAATGCACAAACCCTTAAGATCTGCAAATTTCGAAACTATATCAGCGTCATTAATAATTGTGTACAGTAACAAGTGCAACATTTAAATGAATGTTAGTGAACAGAATGCAGTGGACTTATAGAATTTCGGGAATTTAAGACGTCAGGTCGATCGACGCCCAGCCAGGCGGAAGCTGCGGATCTGTTCCTAGTGCATTCTGCACAAAAGAAGAAACAAGAGAAAACGTACAAAAAAAAAACGGTTACTAATTAAGAGTAAGAGGCAAGAATGGCACGTAGGTGTGATAATATCGTGATTGCACGCTTGCTAGCCTTTGTAGCGGAGTTTAGCGAGAGAGACTGCCGCGCGCTGTGCGTCACCGCGCGAGATTAGGGCGCTAATTGGATGTTTAACTTGACACCGGGAAGGTCGCGGCCCGGCGATGCCGATGGACGAATTGTTTGTTTTTTTTTTTCACGGGCGACAAGTAGGGACGCGCGGGGGCGAGCTGGCGGATGTGGGAGGGTGTCAAGGTCGGTACATACGCTTAGCAATCGAAATTCTTCTCGTTGCGTCCATCGTCGAGTCGCTTATTTGTACGAGCATTTCGCGGAACAGTTATACAATCGAAGGACGAGTAAAAAAAGAAGAGTTAAATGGACTTATTTTTGGTACTACGAAAGGAAGGAGAGGAGTATGCTCCCCGACTAGACGGGGCATACGGAAATCGAAAAGCCGCAGGGCAGTACAAAATTGATTAAGATTCTACGGCTGTAAAGTAGAATTCTAAAAGGAAGCGAGAATTTGAGCGCAGTTGTTTGACGATGCCTTCGGTCAGATTCGGGGTGCGCGCGGGCGGGATGATCTAGTCGATCGAAGGGGTTGGCGAAGATCGTGCGTGCGTGTCTGAACGACGAGATCCGGACATGCTCGACCTTGCCTCGAGACTTTATTATTATTCAAAGCTATTTCGATCGTTGAGAGAGCTGTGCGTTTTACGTATTGGGCTCGCCGTCGGAGTACCATTCGTTCTGACTATTTTCGATCGCCGTTCTGACGTGGAACCGTCGCGTCACCGACATTTTGTACGGCTCGCTTTCGCTTTCCAAGACGGAATTCAGTGCCTTGGTTCTTTCGTCTCACGGAGATCGTAGGATTAAGACTGGCTGTTAATGGGGTGCGTTGGAGCTGTGGGTGCGGGTTCCATTGGGTAATGGAGCTGAATGAAACGGAGCCGGAAAAGTCTCAGTGAAATAATCGATCTTTGGAATCTGGTATTCTTTTGGAAAAAGGTTTCTCAAAGCTTTGTCATATAATCGCGTTCCTCTTTGCACATTCGTTTCCTGTATCATAATCTATTTATGTACATTTAGACAAGCATGTTACCATTTTCAAGTCACGCCAAAAGTTCGGCCAAAGTGGGGCGAAGAAAGTAATGGTAAATATAAATTCACGAATGCTTCGAATTTCTGTAAAATGAGATCACTAAATTCTGGAGATATCAATTAATTTAAAATGTAACGCAAGGATCCAAAGATCATATTTATTAAAACTTTTTCTACCTCTTTCCGTGAACTATGTTAGCCGCGCGAGTTTGCACCCGTGGCTGTGAAACGCCCCGTGTAAGGATGAACGGGCACTGTGTGCGTCGTTCTAATCCAGAACGATTAACACTTCGACCGGCGCGGGCGTGTTCTCGCGCCAGAGTGTCCCCGAACGTTAACTCGCCTCGCGAAGCCGCGCGCCGCTCGGAGTGTTAAGAAATTGAGAAACAACGGTGTTCTGTATGGGGACGTAGAACGACGCGTAGATTACACTCTGGTAAACAATGACCAATGCACGGTAGTTATTGCCATTTCGTGATTGTCGTGTTGCAGACACGCGCTTCGCCCAGAACACGCAAAGTAGAGTAATAGCCGCTACCGCCGAGCCGCAGGGAAACTGTAAATGAAAATTTTCGCGGAGCTTCAACCGCCTTCTCACCATTCTCTGTACTCGTCCGTACTCTCTTCTCCGCGACGGCCTTTGCTCGCGTGTCTTATAAGGTGCATGCAAAAGGAGAGAGAATGTCCTGTGTTAAAACGTGATCCCCTTTATTCTCGGGGGTGAGATCTTCTGGAATGCGAGGCGACTCGTTTCGGGATCGCGATTTACACGGAGATTCGCCGTCGATGGACGAGATACGTTACATGCCGTTTTCGCCGCTTTTTGTACTTTAGAACCTTCTATGAATCTGGACCGCGCGCGCGAGTATTTTATGTGGCAATGGTTGCCGCGCAGGGGATGTCGTTCCGCGTGCACGCGTGTACCGTGCACGCTGTCAATTTGTCAGTCATTGTACCCGAGCAATGTTAACGATATTTAATACAGGACGAAATCAATTTGCAAAACATGCAACGCGTTGGTTTCTTTATTGCGCAATTCTGCTGACTCCCTCAAACTTCTTCAAGCTTCTTCTTCTCCTGTTTAATTCTAACGGATTTCTTTTTTTCAAGTAAATTCATTTGTGGAATAAAGTAGAGAATGTTATACGGGGGAAGCATGTAATCTTATTTTTCTCTAATTCTCTTCTTTTTAATTTTGAGGATAGTAAGGTGGCAGTGGTCAATGAAAGACACTGCGGTTTCGTTGTCTGTGATTTGATCAAGTAGAATATTAATTTAGTAAAACAACGTAAGTATTAGTAAGATAGCTTATTTTAATTGTCATTTGGGTAAAAGCGAGCCTTATTTTTCGAAATATATATATTGTGGAATGTTTCTCCGGGATTAGAATGTACTTTTACTGTAAAAGTACATGAATTAGTTAATAGTTGTAGACACACCGTAATTCATTGAAAAATCTGAGTATTTACTAAAGACGGCATGAACATTAAGAAGTGTTAATGATTAGATTATGAATAGTACCCGGTAAAGTAGTTACGGGCGGATTCTCGTGTAACTCTACGAAAGTGAGGCGATCTTTGGGAATTTTTTTCAAAGAAATGATCCAATGGAGCTTTTTGAAACTTTTGGGATATTTAATTGAACATCTAAGGACATCGAAAAAATTTTGTTTTCTGTAAAATCATTGGTTTAGTGTAAACTGTGGAGGTATTTCTCGGCGTCGAAGCAGTGAATCGGCGTGCGAGTTACACGAGAATCCTCCTTTAAGGATTCATACTTCAAGATGCAACTGCAAAATTGCATAAATTATTCCCCGAAAACTCATAATTCAGTAAACAGCTTTGATCAAGTTATTGAAACACTTCCAGTAATAAATAAATAATTTGGTTGTTGGCCATTATCGCATATAATTATTATTATCGAAATTTTATCGAGTCTGGGTAGGTTACTTATCGGCGAAGAACTTGCTAATTTAAATTTGATTGTCTGCTTTCTTCTAGGTGTCGCTACATATACCTCTTATGTAGCGATACTTATGATACCAAAGTCAAATTAAGTTGATAGATTTAATTCCTTACTCTTGGTTGATTAGTCGCTATATCCCTTATGAAATTCGTATGTATGAAAGTTATACATATAGTGCAGGGCCTCTTACTAAACTTGCAGTTATTTTCTAGTGAGTACACAGTACGTTTATCTAATTTCAAAAATTGCAGTACCATATAAAAAAAACCGATTCAAATGGCGTGTATTAATTAGCAATGATGTGAACGTTATGCTTAAGTTGTAAACAAATTTATTTAACACAATGAATGAATTTAACACAATAAACTTTCCTATTTTCAATTAAATCTCTTCCCCCTCAGCATTCTTTACTTCAAAATCCTCAGCGATCATTTTATCCTTTATTTCTATATACAAAGGGTTCCCTTCCAGCGTTAATTCTTCTAAATTTGTCAGTGCTGATAAATATTGCATATCATTACTGTCCTGGAAAATCATATTCATTAATAAGTCCATCGCAATGTTTACTCTCTCCTTGCGAGTGTTTACCGTTAAACAGTTGTTGGCAGCATAAAGTTTCTCCAATTTCTGCAACTCCTTTACGAACGTTAAGGACTTTATTTTATTATTCTCGATCGACAAATACTTTAGATTACCACTTCCAAGGAAATCTTCCACGTCCAAAATTTGAATTTCGTTATAATCCAAAACTATAGATTCCAATGTACAGCAACGATTTATTCCTAAGTATTACGCATAAATGTGCGAGGATAAAAGTGACGCTTAAGAAGTCTGATATTATCTTCGCACGTGAATAATTACCGTTAACATTCCGAAGATAATTATTATGTAAAAATAGATGCTTTATCGCTGGCAAATTTATATTAATATCCATTAACGACTGGATGCAATTGTGGTCCAGAAACAAAGTGCACAGCTTCGGGAATGTGTACACATTTCCCTCGCCATTGCTTTGACAAAACGTTTCAACGCAATTGTAACTTAAGCATAGCGTATGCAGATGTTGAAAAGAATGCAGACTCCATAAATAATTTATCTGGTTCTTACTCAAGTCCAAACTCTCTAACTGCGGCAGAAGTTCAGCGGAGAGATCCACCTGAAATGGTTTAGTAATTATTTCGTTTTCCGAACATTTCGAAGTAACGAATAACATACCTTCGATATGGAACAGTCGGTTAGACTCAGTTGCGTGATATTTATTAATTGATCCGTTGAATACATTGTATTTAACACGTGCTTGTCTAACTTATTGCCAAATATGTGCCTCGCTTCGGAGACGTCTGACTTTTGTACACATTCTCCGGAAATATACTGCAATAGCATTTGTACAATCTACAGAAGTTTGTCTTCGGGAGGACTCGCGGTTTATTAACGTTTGTACTTACCTTGACATTACTCAAATGAAATATAATGAAGCATTTGTATAATGCGTCTGCATTGCATATCGGATTACTGGACAGGTCTATAATATACAACATTTCCCAGGTTTTAACATTGTCTATTTGAGTCACACTTCCTATATTATTATTTCCGCAGTAAAATTCCTGCAGAGTACGAAATGATTTCATTGGTTCTAAACTTGCTATTAAATTGTTAGTCAAATCTAGGTACATCAAAGATGGAAAATTCTCTTCCGTAAAAGCGTTCAAGGCTGAAATAAAGTTACTCCCAAGATTCAGTTTGGTCAGATGTTTTAAAGGTCTCGTAACGGGCAATGTGGTCAATAAGCAACACGTTGCGCAGAGCTCTTGAACTTTCGATGCTTCTTTCAGAACTGTCACTGCTATGAGAAAATCTTGCGATACGTGAATACATTTCGCGTGCTGTATGTTTCTCATTTCTATAACTGTCATCTGATCCACGCTTTTTATGGCATTCTGTTTCAAATAGAGCAATTTATTATGCTGCTTCAGTCTGCACATACTGAACGCGCATGGAAAATAACTTTGGTTTAAATTGAGAGTTCCACACGCATGATGGTTAATAAACTGCAAGTTCGGTATGCAAATGTACGTTAAATATTCTGCTAATTTTGGGTCGAGAACATCTTGGAAGGGATTATTATGTATCATTAATTTATACATGTTAGGTATAAAAGTTTTAAAGGTTTCGATAACTGCGAGACAGTTTATTAAGCAGTTCCATGATATATCTAGATGTTGTAATACTGGCAAGGTTTCTTCAACATTTATCCATTTTATATCGTTGAAACTAATATTCAAGATTTCTATATTCTTCAAGAAGCTTGAACGTGGAAGTTCTTGTAATCGATTGAAAGAAATATCGAACTCTCTTAAGTTAGGCAAATCCAAATCTGTATCGATTGAATTTATATTTTGCCCACAAATACATATCTTCCCGAGATTATATATTTCCACTCTTCCATGGGTATTAATATATTGGCTAATATTCAAGTTAGATAAAGAAATGTGCGTACTGTTCTTTGACGTACATGTATCAGCAGGGATCTCGTCTTTCTCCTATAAATGGATTCACAGGGTTCTGTTATAAATAAGATCTCCAGTATCATCGAAAACTAGTTCAAAGTTAAATTACAGTAAGAAATAATTACATTTCTTACTTCATGGAGTACGTATTCATACTCTACCACAAACATGGGATTTCTAACGCTTCTGGTAGTTAACTTAAACGTTTGACAAATCTGACTCGAATCTTCCTGGTAATTCTTATGTTTCGTATGTAAATAGTCTTTGGCACTATTTGTTCTATACAAAAACGCTTTATTTTTTATATGAGCACGATTTAAAATCGATATTATTATTACTTTTCCCCGGAATTGAAAATTGGAGCTTGTAGAAGCACACAAACACGTCGCTTTTGGCACTCGTTAACCAGATTTAGTATATGCTTATGGTTCTTCATTTCAAACATTTCATTTATCCATTCTGCATCCGCCACTGCCAAACAATTAGTTACCATTAACTCATTCTAGAAACGAAAAGATGTTTGTCAATATACTTCCACGTGTAATAAAACGATACGTCTCAAAAGATCATATAGATACTCCTGTAAACAAATCTGTTTTAAAGAAATTGAAGGGCCATTTTTGAATATCTGTTACTCCCGGTGTTATTAAAATTTTTAGGATCATATTGTTTAAATCGGATTGTAAATTCTCATCTTCTTCGACGTTCAATCGATCGAGTTCCTTGTTGCTGACTTTCGTTACTTTGAATAATTTCAATCCAGTTATGCCTGTGTTACTGTAAAGCAAAGGAACATTTAACAATTATATTATAAACGTTTCCTGCGATCCAGTTGAAAGTACATTTCACATACTGCTTTACGATTAAACATAGAGATTCTTCTAAGAATTCTGTGCACAGTTGAATAACTGTATTTGCAGGGGTTGCATCGTATTCAACAAACTTTATATTTCCACAATAATCTGCATTAATTTTCATCTGCTGTTGGAAAGTCTAGTAAACAAATTGGTAGCAATATTTCATTAATATATAATTATTAAATAACAATACTCGAAGAATGTTTATACTTTAGATTGCATGATTGCTAATTGCTTCTTTTTTGTAAACTGGTTCGCACTCAATTCCATTCTTGACATTGCATTCTGTGATTCATCGTGCAGTATATTCTTTAAAGGATCCTGATTGTTGCACGCAACGAACGAGAAATAATTAATGAACTGAATTTGAGCGTATTGTATCACAAAACTTATAGTTTCAAGGAATTCCATACCTTCTTCACTTTAATCGCATAAAATTGGTTTTTACAATCAAGCATTTCCTTTTCGTATTCCTCATAGTTGCGTTTCAATGAATTCAAATGTTCGTTTATTTGTTTATGAAGGATTACATTATAATAAGTGATTTGCTTCCTAAAAATAGAAATTTGCTCTTTAACTTTTCAATAAAGAGTATTATACGTAGGTAGACAGTGATGGAGGTACTTGAAAAACTGATTGATCCACTGTCTTTCTTTTTTGTATATAAAGTAATGATCTAATGTTTCAATATCTGGAAGTTGATAAATAACATATGCACGATAATTGCAGAGAGCTACCAGGGGACACTCTCCGTATAATAGATCCGCAAATACCAATGACTTTAATTTTCCTAATTGCGATAGGTTCCTTATGTCCTTGCGATTGAGAGGAAGATTATTTTATAAGGTAAATAAAATGTAAATACAGTTCGCCAAACTGTCATTGTACCCTTATGAAGCGTAAATGATTCCCTGCCAAGTTTATATACTGTAACTCTGATTTTTTCAATGGGATCTTATTTATCCTTTCCAATTTATTATCAGCCAAATTAAGTTCTTCCAAATAAATCAATTTCTGAAGATTCTGTGCAGATGAAGAATTGAGTATTATCGCAATGAAATGAATTTTAGACGTGCATCGTTGAATATCTTTCTAGTTAAAATCTAAATAAAGACATCGAAGAGAGATATACCTCCAAGTCGCATATATTATTTCCTGGCAGGAATAAAACTTTTAGCGATAGGCAAGCATCTAGATTTGGTATACAAGATATTTCATTGGAAGATAAGTATAGTTTCTTGAGGCTGCAGTTTTCCTTGAAAGGTGGTAGTTCCTTAACGAATGGAACACTAATTTATAATAATTCACAGAGCGAAGTTAATACACTTTATTACCGTGATACCACATTCGACGATCCATAGTTCCTGTATATGAATTAATTCTGCAATTCCACTCAATAAGCTGATGTTGCGCTGGCCAATTATGATTAATGTACGAATATTGTGCTTGGCGAACAACAAGGTTTCAAACGACGCAATTGTAGAATTGAATAAGCATAATTCACGTTTACTTTTATTTCCTGCGAATAGAATTATTTTATGAGAAAAATTTAACCTACCTGATTTAATTCTCATTACCTCGAGCATGCACGAAATTATCCATTTTCAAATTCGCGGTTCACTGTTACGTCAAATTGCAATTGTTTCGCGCCTCATCTTTCTGCTTTAACGTATTCGATACTTTCGTTAGAGAAAAAGAATATAAGTATTCCCCAGGCATAATAAACTAATCGATAATAAATCTTTATTATATTACATAAATAACGTGTCGTAAAATTATTCACAACTATTACTTTCAAATTCACGATACAATTTAAATGTTTTCGTAGTTTTGAAAGCTAATGATTTGGCGCGCTATTGTGTTCACGGCGAGTTGCGGTGGCGCAAAGTGTACGTAGTGAAGTTTAATTGAAATGTTAGTGCTAGATAATTTAAATATTACGTTTGTTTAAAGCGTATTCTCGCGTATTTAATGACTGTGCGTAAAGTAGCATATGGGAACGCCTGAAAGCGTCAAGGATAGAATGTAAAGTAAGCTTCGACTCGGTAAGCACGATCCTTCGACGTTGCTCGTTATGATTTCATTTTTTATTCAATACTCTTATCATAAATGCATCGTTCTATATTAATTACAATTCAACGATCATTTATTCGAATAGCGTTTAATCTATCAACTAAAATTCAAGTATAGTACATAAAACAATGTCAGCCCCTTCTACCCTCATATATCATCGTACAGTCGTAAATGCGATGTAATTATGATTTGCTAATGGTGTAAAGCTTAGGCATTTGAGCGGGATGCCTTTTAAAATTTACGCAGCTGAACGAGAAAAATGTAGATAACGCGCTTGAAATGCCTAAGCGATACACTTTTCCTAGCGATACATTAAGCGTTGCCTACTGATGTTAATATTTCTCGATAGATGATCAACAATAATACTTATATACATTATCGCTGCAATGACTGAATACCTCAAAGCGACTGGGTCGTAAACATCAGTTCCCTTCGAATATATAAATAATAAGACTCTGCGTACCACTCAAGGTATTAGCGATAGGAACTTTTAATTCGATTGCAACAAGCTCTTACGATATTATAAATTCCTTTAGAATTCATAATCGCTACGGGGTATATATAAATATTACTGAACACGAATTTAATTACATCATCGTACGTGAAGTTACGAAGGAAGGAAAAGACGGAAGTCTCGTTTACGAGCCACTAGCTCCGAGGCGTTTATCGCTGGAAGGAAAAGTGACGTAGCGCAAAAGTTTCTACGACACTTTCCTATGGCCCGTGTTACTATGGCGAAGCTTCTAACACGATGAGATATATTTAAAATTTCATAATTTAGCTGTTCAATGATTTTAATGTTTACGTTGTATCTAACTCGTATGAATGTACAAAAAAACTTGAGGTTCTGTAACTAAGCCTCCATTAACAATTCTTTTATTATGCATTTTTAAAAAAGTTCTTTAATTACATTCGCTTACCTCCTTATACAAAGTTTGGTCAAAGATTTGACTTGTGCAAAAATTTCCATTTTTACCACCTATCGTAGACTAAATGCTGTTCGCTATCGATCGCCTATGGGTTCAAGTTAATGTCCACATTTTTTTAACTTTCTCCGACAATATTATAAAAATGTGACGCTCTGTATACTGAGTTGATGGATACGCAAACACGAATAGTTCTTTCTTTGTTGTGTCTAATCCGGTTTGGAAACCAGCTTTTCACGTCTTTTAGGCCCATAAACATTACAAGTTAAATACTTCGGTTTGAATTACCTGCGAAATTTGATAAAATTTAACGCGTTTAATTGGAGATGTGGAGAGAAACGAAAGAATATATAAAAGATGCTAATGCAGGAATATTGTTCGTACTGGTGTTGAAGAACAATATGTAGGTATTTAGCATATTTATACATAAATAATAATTTAAAAACAAACTAAAGCTGCATCTCGCTGAGTAGTTCGAACGTTAAATGATAAATATTTCTCTAGAGGTAATAGTACATTAATTTTATCGTTCGTTAAAATTCAGGAAGCTACGCAAGCCTCGTTCGCTGAACTCATCATTCCTTTTGATTAAAAGTATTGCTTTAGAAATGCAAGATTTAGTATACTGTCCGAAATCTAATTTCATACTGATTATACTTCACACTAACACCCAGATATATGCCCATCGTAAGTAACCCGTGGAGCTACAGTAACTTATCTGCGTTTCATTCGGTAGCAATTTCTAAGCCATTATAAAATACGGATAAATGTCATTTAGCGAACTTATCGATTCACCCATCTCTTCACTGGCTCTGTCCAGTTGGATTCGTTATCTTCTTCTTTCTCCCCGTCCGCCTCCTCCCTCTCTCCCCTTTCCTGCTCCTGTTCGCTTGACGGAGTAGCGGATGGCGTCTGTGACATGTTGACGTTGCGTGCGCGTAATTCAGCTAAAAAGTCATTCTCCTGCTGATAGCGGCGTTGCAGCTCTTCTCGCCATGAATTCCCACCGCCGCTACTATCGTCTCCGTCCTCACCAGCCTCGAAGTCTAAAGAAAAGGAATGAATTCGATAGTTACACGAGTGATTATGTCCCAGTATTGTAAATGCACTTCTTATACATAATTTCGTTTGATTGCAATATTTTATTTCACGTCTTTTTACACAGAGAATAGTAGCAACTCTCGAGAAATTATATCACGTGTATCTACTTAATTAGAATATTCAAGTAAATCGTCTACGTTCATAGAACTAACAGTTTTATTTACAAGTACTTAAGCCAACATAAATATGTCTACAAGTTTGTAAATAATACAGACATACGTTACAAGTATATGACTGTATGGAAGTTTAGCGACGGCTAATTAACTACTTCTAGGGAGAGCCATAGAAAGTCTCGCTATGGTTTCAATCGTTACTGATGAGATGTACCTGATCATCGTATCTCTAATTTAATATTAATATATTTTACTTTCTGAAATATCAAAATATTTCGTCATAATGCCCATTCATTATAGTGAACAATAGTCGTACAAAAAAAGCAAGTGATGTAATATTTTGCAAATACTTGTGAAAATGTAAAAAAAGTACAGTAATGTTCAGAATTTTAACAAACTCTTACCTAACGGCTTTCTGATGTTACTTCGGCCTGAGTTGTGAGAATGATCCTCCTGGTCTGAGTCTGCAAGCCACCAGGACACATTCACAGGGGGTGCATATCACACACATTCCACAACACGTCTAAAGTGTTATTTGTATAGGAACGTCTATTTGTTTTTGAAATTTCGACACGAAAGGAATACTTTACAGAGATTTACATTTTTGAAATTCAAACGAAATGTTTCTGTATGGTAATACATATTTTCCACGATAGCTTCTCTATTCGACATAGCTCACCGCATTTAAGACAGTATAATTAGCAGCGATCTTCAGAATATGAAGCGACAATATGGTGAATGTTATATATTTTATCCTCGTAGATAAAAAGAAGTATAACATCCACATATTGTTAAGAATTGCCTTTATTTTAGAGCGAATTGGAAAATAAGACTTCATATATTAAATTATCATCTAATTTAATATGAGCGTTAGTCTCACGATGAAATTCTTACACAGAAATTAATTTACAATTGCCAATGGATCTTTAAGTTGTATGAAAAAGAGCACTTGCTGTTTGGCGTGTAGTGTAGTCTGTGCTATTGCTAGACTAAACTTTGCTAACTCTATGCTAAATGAGAGAAAACAAGGTAGAATTACAACAGGCAAATGTGTGGAAAAAAGGTGGAAACTAGATATTTACATTTGTAGCCATTTGTTTCGAAGTAGTATAGAAAATAGTGTAAATATAGTAGAAAAAAATTGTACAGGTATTTGCACGAATATTATAAATTCCCAAGAGGTATTACTAACGTTTTGACATAGAAGCGAAATTGTGTCTTTTACCTTTTTCTTTTTGCAAGTCCCTCGCATTTCACATGAACTGATTATCCATAAACATATGGTACCCATGAAGTATAACTTTTTACATTAATTTGTTTTCGAAATATTCGACTTTTCGCAAAGATTAAATACAAACACACGATTGCTTCATGTTCTGATTAAATCGAAATATATTCTGAAGTTATATTAGAGAAAATATTTAAAAAAAAAATAGATTTTACTTTCATTATCTACATCTTAGAATCATAACAGATTTGCAAAGATCTTGTCGCTAAGAACGGGAAGGGGAATGCTAGCACTGTTACATGCCATGAAAATCTAATGATATGATAAATAGAATAAAAATACTGTGAAACATGCCTGTTTACACTAATATGAAAAATGTTATGAGAGAAAGTACATATAAAGAATGCTTATTCAGAATATTATTTTCACATCGCTTTGGATCTTTTTTGTTCGGCAAATTTGTTACCCCAAAATATTATAAACAAAATATAGACATATTTATATCATGAAGATTAAAATAATGAATTCTTAACATTTTTCTTACAATGTTTAAAGCCCTCAAAAGTATATGTTGTTCATTAATTTACTTCACGAAGTAAATTCATCGGTTATAAGGGATGGAAACTTCTATTTCTTGCAGCTAGTCCAAGTATATAATTATTGAAGGTTTCATGTTAAAGAAAATAACTGAGTATAAATTCTTGTGCCATTTTAAACTACCTAAATATTTTGCATTCATTTCTGATGCGAATTGTATGGAGATTTGCAGCTCAACGTACCTGAGTTCAATTCCCTCACGAGTGTCGACATGGCATGAGTAACATTGTCAGCAGCTACCAACAAGTCATTTCTTAAGGATCGGCTCAAGCTATTATTCGCACTGCTGGAACCGCTTCCTGGCAAGCTGTTTGTCCTGAACGCAGACCTGATATCGAAAATTTCTATTTTCTTTGCATAAAGCAACTTCTGAATGAAAAGAACCAAATCAGGATGGTGACATGCCACGCTCACGATGCAAGTATTTGTGATTAAAAAATCGCTGCCTTCTGTGACACAGAAATTCTAACCGAGTTACAAAATCTGTGTACGGTTGCAAAGTATTAACTAGCAGTATACATACTATCACGCACATGCAATAATGGAAATGGTATCGAGAGCTTTGCAAAGGAAAATTTCTGCCTTCGAAAGTAATAATCTGATGTGACTTGGGAGGGAAATAATTAACTAACAGGGAATTAATACTTGCTAGCTTAATTTATTAAAGAAATAAGAGAATATACGCCATAATTGTACAATTCTATATGAAGGAAACTATATTTCAATGCGAACAATAAACTCCGACAACATGCTATCTAAAGTACATCTATGTAAAATTGTTTCGTTCTATACAATACACATGCCTGCAATTTCGCGGAAATAATTAAATCAATCGTGGAAATTAAGATACAGTCAGTAACGTAAAACTATAAAAATCCAATAGAGTCTAAAAAGCGTCACAACGTAGCAAAAAGCAGCATCGCTTGAATGTATTGTTTTGTTGTATTCTTTTTTTTTTATAACAATAACAGAAATTAAAATTCGCAGTGTCATTGACGTAGGAATGCTTCAAAACGTAAAAATTATATTTGTATTCAACTAGTACCACGCTTGTTCTTGTTACTAGATGAACAGATATACATTCTCGTTAACATTCACATGCAATAATCAAAGATACCGTTGTGCTAATTTTCATACAATGTGCAGCTACAGGTTTATCATAACTAGCACTGCTCGTTTAGAAGAAATCAATATCTATGTGCAAATAAAGTACAAGTAATTGTAATCGCGTAGGTGAATCCCTTTCTGCTGATCGACAAGTATTTACATCTTCTATTTGATTTCTTCTCGTCACTTAAACGTCATCTCTCGTAACTTAAACGATTCAGTAACTTCTTAGTTAATTAAATAGTAATGACTATTTCAAATATGGCGTACAGTGCACAGTGGATATAGATAATGTACAAAACAAAAACGTGTCTTTCATTCGACACGATGTAAAAGCCAGTAGCGTTAACTTTTACGAGATTATCGCTCAATTCGTTAAATACATTAAAAATCTTTGTACAAATTATTCGCACACAGGATGATTCAGAAATATAACGGCGAAGATTGGGACCAAGAAATATTGATAAAAACAAGGAAAGAGATTTTCTTCGTCTTTACGAATACTGTACGTACTCAAATCTTGTCGATATATTTGCGAATATATTTCTAAATAAACATTTATCGCTAAATTGAAGGATCAATTGCAGGAATGCTTCTAATTAGATCTCGTCGATCGAGATAGGTAATTCGTTTCACAGCGCAACGAAACAACATACTCTATACAAAGATTGTCGTTTGTATTTTTCATTTGCTAGGTTTAGAATTTTCATTGTTCTGGATTATCTGTTCGTTTATCTTTAACATAAATTGCCCATATGCCTGCCTACCTTACATCGCCTCCCACACACGACAAGTTATCTGGAATAGCGTTTTGTATCGTTCCGAGCATACTGGATACATTCGCCACCGACGTTGCTGGTACAGAGCTCTGATAGCTTTGAGACATCTGTTGCTGGCTCTGCGACTGTTGCTGCTGCTGTTGCTGCGGAGTCGTGGACAGTGGGCCACCCGGAGTCGGAGGCGCTGACCTACTGCTTGGAACAGCACCGGGTGGCAAGGGAGGTGACTTTGTACTCCGCGGTGAACTGTTTGGCGTCGATCGCGGAGATGCCTGGTGGTTCTATAACCATTCAGAGCTTCAAGTATCGTATCATAATTATGGAATCAGAAGGGTACATCAACCGAGGGCAGGTGTGAACTGTATTCAATCGTAATACCTTCAACATTTTCATTAAACCGTCTAGTTGCACCATTAATTGTCTCCTAGAGTGTTGTAACGTTCCTAAGTGAGTCTCTAGCTCGTCTTTTCTCTGTCTAAGAGCTCTTAGTTCTGACATTAACGCAGGATTTTCTATGCCGGCGGCTTCTATCCTGTAGTTAAATTCAATATGATGATGAGAAACGTGACGCTGTTAGAGAAGGGAGCGTTGGAATATCCGTAGTTGGATATTCCACTTCGCTGACTAAAAGCTGAAGCGAGAATGTATCGTTAATGTGGTGGTGTTTGTATGTGAATCTAGTGAGAATGTAATAGGGACCGATGCAAATTTCTGAGGTAACTCAACGGTTAGTAATTTCGTAATTATGAAGGCTTCGTTGGAGGCATATCTAGTTGTTCTGTTTCAGAATGATGTAATATGTATGCAGAACTAAAAGGGAAGAAAAGTCAAACAAACGTTTCAGTATTTGAATGAAGTAGTAAGAAATTCTCGAGTAACGACCAACGTAGAGGTTTTAAGTAGAACTTTATTCGCATTAGTGGCATCTTCGTCGAGTAAAGGGAAAGGAGAATGTAATTGTTAGTTTCGTTGTAACGTCTTCAGCTCTAATATGCAAGCTATGCAACCAAGGTGACAAAGTGAAACAGAATGTTCTTAACGTGCATGATCCTAGGATGGTTCGACAGGATGATTTCGAGGTTTAGGCTTGGTATAAAGGAAATAAACGACACAGGTATACCTTAACCTTGCAATCTGGAGCATGATTTCCTTGTTCTTTGCTTCCAATTGCGATATAAGCTCGCGTTGTGCTCTCGAGGTATCAAGAGATGCCAAATTCGCATCAGACGGTGCCCTACCCTGGAACACAAAGAAGGTTTCTCTTTACGTAAAGCAACACGCACCTCGATATTCTCTCTCACCGCGTTGAAAACTTTTGGATACTTACTGCTTGGTCAGCTTGCGACATTCTGGACGAGGCGCGAGGCTGTCAACGTAGTTACGAAATTAAAATCAGTGGGCACAATGTCGTGCCGATCTACTCGCAGCAGTTCAGCTTGAACGTCCATGCGTTTACTAAGTCTTCGATTGCTACTTTAAAATGGAAAGGTAAACTAATATCTTACCATGGTCCTAGCTTCCTGAGCCAACCTTTGTGCGTATCGTGCTATTAATTTATGTTCATCATCCAGTCTCGAACTATCCATACTGTATGATATGCAAGTTAAAAAAAAAAAATAATAAATAAACCGTGACTGCCCATGTAAACATTTGACAACAATAAATACGCCGAAAGGGTTGTTCGTCGCTCACCTCCTTAAGGTAGAACGGCTATCCATTGATCCAGAGTCAAAGGGAGCCATGAAACCTGGATCCGGAAAGCCGTTGTGAGATGGTAAAGGTGACGGCGGGCTGCAATGCAGTGAACACACTTAGATCGATAAGTTACAGCAACATTGTAGAGAGGCAACTATCACAGTAATGCCACTCACACTATATGCGACAAATCTAACGTCTTCTCCGGTTGCTCGGGGAATCTTGGCAGGCTATTCTTTCCTTTCTCAGGCACGCATCTGAAGCTCTTCCGCAAGGAATGTCCAATCTGTTTGCTGGGCGATTTCTACGCGAAAGGGCGAAGCAGAGTTTGCATTAAAACTGCCTGGCGGAAGAGTTTACAACTGCAACTCTAGGGTACGTACGAAGCTACTGTACTCCCTGGTTTCGTGATCATTGTTATGCGTCCCAGAAACTTTGCCGCGCCAGAAACAGTCTTGGCAAAGCTGGTACGAATGGCATTTTTGACATCTGTATCGGAAGCCAGTGAAGTTCTCTTTGTGACAAGCATCGCACATAACAGGATGGGCCACTGAAGCATCATACACGGGTTGAATAGAAATTCCCAATTTCTCCCTCCGACGATATACAGCTTAAAATCATTAGATCACCTACTAAATCGAGGTACCATACAAACTAGATATTCACTAATACTCTGCTCCTATAGTACTCATACATACACTACCATCCTCATATTTTATCTCTAGACCACCCTCTAGAATTTGCATAAGATCCTTTAATTATTCCAAGGATTTTGTATCGTGGGGATATATTGTCTCACCGTTTTCGACAGCAGCCATTCTGTGGTAGAGTGGTAGCCAGATTAAGCAGTGTGGTCCTGGATCGGACATAAGGGTGTCCAAAAAATCGTTCACCGTGACTTTCGAGTTCTGAAACACGGCGCAACGGGAACCACGTGTTCATTTCTGGCCGGCATTAATTCGGAAGCGTGGTTGCGGAATTACCTAGCCACTTTGACAATGGCTGGGCCCAGGGAACTTACTTGCGGGAATATTGAACTGGCCAGGCCCTCGGAGTATCCAAAAGACGGCGACTCGTAAACCGCGGCCGTTAACCCTAGCACCTCTTTCAAATACTCTGCGAACCTCCAATGTATCATGTGCCCGTTGCTGTCAGATATTTGCGAGTATATATCTGCTCGATAAACGGTTGCAATTATAAGCTTGAAGTGAAAGATACCTTGCTATGCAAAGGAATGTAACTTACAGCGAAACTTGTCCATCAGTTTCCCAGCGCATAAAGTGGCTAAGGCCACTTTCACCGAGAACACGGATATTTTATTGTTTTCCCTGCGAAACATTCAGCTTTAGGTTTCATTTAACGAACGAGGAGGTATAATCGTGGCCAATAAGTTATTAAGACTTGGACGACAGTTATGTTGACCCAGCAATTCGCATGCAGGGTCCATTTTAACCCGTAATTTCATTCACGCGCACCTTAGAAGCTTTTATATAAGCCTATGATCCTGTTACAATCTAAAATATATATCTTCTTAGAGAAGTAATGCTGTTATAATAATAAGTAACACGTATAGTTTGATGCTGACGATGGATTGAAATTGACCCAGTCTCTGCCAGGCGAGGGTTAATGAATTTTTAGCCTGTATTCTAGTATCTACTATCTTCATTCTTTAAAATCACTTTTCTAGCTTCTCTGTGAACTGAATTTATTGAGCTGACCCCTCAAGTACCTTTTCTAAAAGAATACAGCTTCACTTGGAAGCCTCAAACAGCATTATCTGTAAGAAGGGTCGTGAAAGCCCCAAGGAAAATACTATTATATGGCAAAGAGGGTTGGATCTAAAGCTGCTTCTTCTGGCATTTATCTAGACCTACCAACTCTGGAATTAAGTTCCATGAAAATTTCTGCTTAATTTTAATATCCAGCTTGTATTTAGAATTTCTTTACTTGGGACTGTACAAAATGTTTGATACCTGGTCATCCAAGCTATTTGAGAACTTATTGGCCACTCTGGTGTACTTTTTATTAGAGGTGGGTTCGAAGCTAATCATTAAATTATCGAAACTCGAATTCGAAACTTTGCGAGTGGGATATCTTGCTTTAAGAACTGAAGTGAACAGAATTTTTGCATAAATCTCTATTGGCCATAGTTAAAGGAAATACAAACAAAAATAACGATTCTTTATTCATTGATTTTATACTTCTTCTTATCTGGCTTTCGAGAGTTTCGAGTCACGAAAGTAGTGGAAACTTTCGTGAGTTTCGACGCTTCGAGAAACCCATCCTCCCTACTTTTTTACGATTCAACGTTAGCGCGTACCCCGTAGTGTAAGCAGCGAGCAGCCAGTTCATCAGCAGGGCTGTTGTAGCGTCGACTTTGGCTTGTTGCGAGACAGGCACTCGTTTGTTAAGGGCGTGAAACAAGGAGGACAGTAATGTTTCGAGCCTCGATACACCCAGTGTGCTCGATGGTTCCAGCGTGTTCAAACCGTTCTCTCTGAACGCCTCGATCACATTCCATATATCCACGTTGTGCACTGTGCAGAAAGTATTAGCCAAAATATCTCCAATTAACGCCCGACGCGAACACTCCTTGGTAATGGTCGAGTGCGCAATGAAATTTAATTGGCAAGGAAAAACAGAAAACTGTGTTGCACGTCGGGAAGCACATATTGATTAATCGTTTGAAACACGATGAGTCAGGCAAACGTACTGCAAACAATAGTATACGAGCGTATACTCCAGTATGCAAAGCAGACTTCACTTGCGCTATGTCTATCACTGTGACTGCTAACTACCAGCTTCGATCGTTTTGCCTAACGTTTCATTTACATTGCTATAACAGTCGATGCTGACGATATACAGGGCGTGACAGAAATAGGTGGGTAATCTTTAAAAGCGTATCTTAAGGACGAAGAAAGGTCAGAAGCACATGGATACGGAAATGTTTCCTTTTCGAGATATAAACACTCTTTCTTTACTTACTTCGTTAAAGAAATCGCTACAAATGCGATTTCTACTTGAAATTCTTCGTCTTTAAGATGACTAAACTACGCTTCCAAAGTTTGCCCACCCGTTCCTCTAACACCCTGTAGAACTCAGACACGATACAAAACATCTGCAATTCTCGAGTCATGATATCGACAACGCAGTGTTTCGTGTGTATGGGCGTTCGGGAAAAGAATCATAACTTCTAAACTAATCAGTTTTCGACCTAAGTATCCTAATACTTTTTTTAAACAGAATATAAAGCTGCATTGATTTGTGTATAAAAAATATACATTTTCGTTAAAAAAATTGTGATAATCCTGATTTTTCTTTTAATAAATTTTTTCTTATCAATATTCACTTTTACAATTTGTTGTCAACTGAATACTGACTAAATTTTGTTCGAAACTTTATTTTATCAAATTATTTTTATCACGTGTAAGGCGTTTGCCTCCCCTTCTAAAACTGAAAGCAACATTTGGGATGGAAAAGTCATGGAAGGTATCGGAACCCAATTAGAAGTAAGGGATCGAATGTTTAGATTAACATAAGTGTCTTATCGCTTCGCGAGAGCAGGAATGGGGACTTAAAAGACTACGCTAAAGGTCTGGACGCGTTAATACAGTATTGTCTCCCTGAGGGCTCGCTGGTCGGGACCGGCGTTGAGCCCGTATCGTAGACAGAGCCCTAAATTTCGAGTGTTCGTTTCTCGCTTCTTTCTGGCCGAAGGGGGGAGCGAGATGGAACGCTCTGCGTGCGCGGTGGGCGTGCGCGACGGTCAGATAGCCAGGCACGGCACGAGTTTTTTTTTTGCGCCCTACGCGAACTTGTCCAATTGAGCCCTATATTATAATACATTTATTTGAGATTATTGATGACCTTACTCTGAATTTTTATTCGTAATTTAAAACAGTTGCAGTACAATTTGTAATATTTCATTTAACAATTTATTTTCAACAATGCCAACAATGAAAAGGCCATTTTGTGCCTCTTCTCAACCTTACGCCCTAGCAGTTGCCTAATTTTGCAGAGTAAAGTCATAAATAATCTCAAATAAATGTAATATAATAAAGGGCGTAATTTTGACAAGTTCGCCTAGGGCGCAAAAAAGACTTGAGCTGGGCCTGTGTCAAGATTTTGCGAAGCGGTCCCCGTGCTCACCGTAAGCGCTTGCGACCATCGCGCACGCCCGTCGCGCACGCAAAGGACGGAGTGTCACGGCGTCCGAAAGACGGAGCGAGACAAAACATCAACGCGTCGTCTGTCTCGTACCGCCCTCGCTCGCTTTCAGTGCCTCTCGCTCGCTTTCGCCTTCGCCGGACAAGAGTGAGACAGAAGTGGTGGGGATAGCGAGAAGTCCGTATCGTGTACACCAAACCGAGCCCTCAGAGAGACAATACTGTAACTATTTCAAGTTGAAATTTTCAACTATTTTTTCAATTCGTGCAGATTTGTGCACTTTACTTCGACGTTTCTATAAAGTTTAATGTGCCCTAAATTAATATACCAAAAATCGCGGATGTACTTTTTGGTACCTACTTTTTTTAAAACTCATTTCAAAGTTGATAAACCTATAAGATAAAAAATTGGGACGAATGGTTAATATTTAAAAAAAAAAAACTATCAGTTTGAAAGATATTATAATACTAAATATAACTTATAAAAATCAAATTAATCACATAAATATTCCTCAAACGATACGCGTTTAAATAAGTGCACCGAAAAATTCAATATATTTCTAGCATCATTTTATATAACAAATTGGCAAATTCATTAAAACTAATGGATAGTATTAAAAACTACGTTCTTTTAATAGTATGTTAAGATATAAGAATTTATGGATCATGTAATTTAGTTTTCCGAGTCTTTTCCATTGCGCGAAACACGGCAAGCAACTTCGTGCTTCGAGCACTATCTCGGGAGCGCCCGGTATATACCTTGATCCATTCCCAATTGCAGAACTATCAAGAATCTGTCGAGTCCCGTAGAATATTTGCCATACTCACGGTGAACCTTCCTCTGAATGAATCTCAGCTTGCAAGCCGTCCGGTACGAAGCAAATCGAATGCCGTCAAAGTTTTGCTGTCGCATCTCTTGCAGGAGCTGCAACCGACTCGCCTCCCCCGTGCTGCTGTTCCCTGATCCTCCTGCGCCATCCTCCGCCATTTTATCTGCAGCAAACGACGAGGCGGCTATGTTTAACGCGACTTCCTGCCGGTGAGTACCGAATGGTTTAATCGGAGGACTACGTTCCCCAACAAAATGATTCACCGGCCGCTATGCAACACGCCACCGGGCATCAGGATCTCGTTCTATGAGTTCCTGGAGATCGGCGGCGTGGCTGGTTTAACGCGCGCGGGCTCGTACGCAAGAAACGAGTCGCGAGTGAAACGAAGGTCGCTCTTCGATTAGTCATCGACGCCAGTTAGCTTGTCATTACGAAGGCTTGCTCGTTAAACTTCCAGCGATTAGAAACTTAAAATTCCTCTTGGGGGGATTTGTTGTAAAAATGGCCGAGGCGTATATAAAGGATTCCTTCAATCGTCTCGGAAGAATTAGAGAGCTGGTCGTAATTAGCAAAGTGGAGGAGAGAATTGATACAAATGAGTAGCACGTTGGCAGGCTACCGTGAACTACGGTTAAAGTAGGCGCTCGGTCATGTTTGAAACGCACGGGGCATAGAAAACGTTGGGAGAAAGTTAGAACAGTTTGTGGATCCTTCAACGCGCTTCGAGAGGAAAGCCGAGGCATTCTTCTTTAACTTCTAATAATATTTTAACTATGAGAGCTCGGGGGAAGGAAAAAGAAAATGGAATTAAAATGGGGAGGAATAATAAGACAGCGGTTGAGTCGGGAGATCTATTCTTGGCAAAATGAACTTCCATATCTTCCTGGGAAATATCCGCCCATATTATGCGAATTAGAGTTTCTCCGCGTGGTTTATTCGGAAAATCGTATTTCATGGTAGATAATTTAAATTAGAATTCGATTTAGGAGGAAGCTCTTAGGGACTTTTTAAAAGCCCCATTTTGTAAAAGAAGTCAACAAAGGTGCACACAGTGTTAAAGAGATATTTGTTCAGTATTTCATATTATTACTAAATATTTTTGTTAATAAGGATTGAGTGCAACAGATGACGTGCAGTCTAAAGATTTTTTCTCTCAAAATATCCATGCATTTCTAGATTTGGAGATATGGGCCTGCGAGGCCCAACGTCTGCTATGGTGTAATTTTTATTTACGTATGTACTGTAGAGTTAATACGACAAAATAGTCGATTTAAGATACGGTAAGAAATAAAAATTTAAATAGCGTGGCAAAGTGCTTTGCCCTATCGCAGCCTGGCACATCGGGTTCGTCTATATTTCGCGAAAAAGTGGAAACCCAAGTAATTTAGCAGGGCAATGTACGGTGAAACTTAACCACGGACAATTAGCTGTCTCACGAGCGAGCGTTGCCTTTCGGACACGTTATCTAAATGTCAGAGCAATCAATGCACGCTGGATTTCTTGCTTCCTTCGTTACTGCGCCTACGGCCGACATTCTCAGTGGTCCCAGGACCATTCGGAACATCCGCAGAATGCGCTGGCGTTATTCGCCACGGCGCACTTCATTGCGCCGTTGATTAGTCCCGGCCCGTTCAAACGATCATTCGAGCGCTTGCGCAATTAACTCGGAGCTATTAAGACCAGAAGCCGTGTCGTCCCTAACAAGCTGTGACGCGCACCTTTGGCCCTGGACCGATCATTTCCGCCATTCGAAGGGACGTGGTTCGAAATGACATTTGAAATAAAAGCGAATCGCTTGAGAAATAGGCTTCGATTAAATGCAATTTTGCATAATCGGAATTATGAAATTGGTGTGCAATTATTGACCTGGATGATCCGGGGACTCGTGGCTGTCAAAGATTTTCACCGCGCTGCCTCCGGAAACGCTTTCTTAGCGCAGTGAAACGGGAAATCGATAACAGGAATGCCTCGTCGGCTGTTGTCCGACGAAATGGAACGGAGACAGGTGCATTTAGAATGAAAAATGCCGAGAGAAAGGGAAATCGGGCAATGGAAGAGCGGAGAAGGTTTGCGCATCGCTCACTGTTACGTTGAAGACCAATGTCCCTGCTGGAACTCGACTGCGTTTTCGTGGATTAATTCGTGGTAAATTTGCAAGTATAATATATTGAGGTGTGCGGCCAGTTTATAAATAAAATATAATTGAAAGCTTCTCTTTGTAGTACTGATCTACTGTTCTGTTTTTATCTGTTCCTCTCTGAATAACAAAATTGAGTTGCAATATTCAGATCGTTCTTATAAATTCGCCAGAAATCCACTGGAAGCGTAATACTTTCTCATCTACTTCAAAAACGAGGTTCGAACCTGAAATTAATAATAATTTCCTTTGCTTTTCGACTTATCTCGCGATGATTCGTAAATTGTACTCGCGGTGACATTACACGTATATACTGGAAACGATTAAACCGCTGACCGTAGGAATGCACCGCGGAATTTAATCATACCTTTCGGAATTTTTAATAAATTAAAATTCTCTGGAGATTTTAAAACATTACCAGTAGAAAGGTAGAGGGGCCAGTACAATTCTAAGGACGTATAACTGTCATGTACATTAAAAACACTGAAAAACTACTATCGGTAATTATAATCCTCAGGGCCTGAGGCTTGCCTACATGGGCATTTTCAACCCCAGAAGCATGTCCTCAGGACGGGAATTGGCGATCCCGGGGTCCCTAGCTGACTCACCAGCCCTGGGACTATGTATTGACAGTCTCAACTGGATGCATAGGGCCCACCATGGCCCAAATGGCAGTGGGGTGTCAATACTGGGCCCAGACAGAGGTGTCCCCAGTTGGGCTTACGTATTCTCTTTTACGACCCAAGCCTAAACCCATTAATGGGTGAAGGTGGAATCACCTTTAGTGATCTATTGCAGAGTTGGGCATTATTCGAATAAATTTTTATTCGAATGATCTCGAATAAGAATTGCGAATAAAACAACGTTATTCGAATAAAAATTCGTTTTATTCGCCTCATTTATTCGCACAATTCATTTATTTTATTCGCAATGCTTATTCGAAGATTATAAACATAGACTTATGTACAACAAATTGCTATACTTTAGAAACTTTATGTGACAGTATACTTCTAGACAGTCCACTAGGGGAGACCGGGGCAAAGTGGGACGAAAAAAGTTTGAAGTCGAATAAAATTTTTCCCTTTCAATAAAAATGTGTGGAAATAGATTTATAATATAATTTGAACATTACTATTGATAAATGATGAATAGCAATACTTAAAATAAACTTAAAGTATATTAAAATTCAACTTGAAAATGCCAAAACTGACCACTTTACCCCATATATGGGGTAAAGTGAGGTGCAACAAAATAAGAACTTTAATTAAGGATATAGGTAAATATTAACCACTTGCGCTGGAATGACGTGTGTAGCACGGCAGCTTCTGGCCTTTTTGCACCGTGGTTGTCAAAAACTGTAGCAGATTTTTCATTTTTTTTTGAGGTTAGATTCTGTTCCATCGCGCCGCGTGGTTTTCTAGCCAGCTGATAGGTTAGGATATTGCGCACATCACTTGCGCATTGGTTCTTAGCAGCCATTTGCAGCTCCGTTTACCCCGGTCACTTTACCCCGAATGTGTACTCAGTGGAAAATTAATTATTTAATAATGTTAGGATTAATGTTTTCTCAAATGCGTGTACATGTATGTTTATAAGCTTGTTATAAACACGTAGAAAAAAATTGGAGTTAAAATAACACATTTAAGACTCATTTATGCAAAAAGCTAAATTGAAAAGAAAACCAATTGGAAGTCTCTAAACTTCATTTTTAATTTTTTAAATGAATTTCCATTTTTCGATATCTGAATGTGCATAATTATCATTGTGGTATTACACACATTTATTACGTCACGAAAATTTGTAAATATATTCTGTTGTTAAAGAATAAATTAAGAAAGCTAATTTTACCCCGAGATTCACTTTGCTCCGGTCTCCCCTATTATTATCTGAAGCTTCTAATGTATAGCAATTTATTGTACATGACGCGTCGACTTTTCACTTGCATATGCAATGCACGTCGTTTCGTTTGCAAAGTGTTATCACGTTCTGTGCCACTGTGGAGCTTCAGACTCTCAGTAGGGACATGAAGCATTGCAAAAAGTCACATCGCGATATTCGTACTCGTGTTACATTCTTCACTGCTTCAGTTTTTTTCTCCCTATTTTGATTTTATCTTTGATTTGGAAGACAACCTTGTTTCTTCCATAATATCGTTGGCCACCCGCGTGCAATGGAACTTGTTGAAGCGAGTACTCGTTCTTAAATCGCAACGCTAATTCTTGATACAGTGTTTAATGCCGACTTCGTAAAAGCAAGCGCACCTTTAATCTCGCTAGGCGCTGGCACGAGTTTATAGCAGGGGCATAAATCGCGGCAATGGTTGTTGGTTTCTCGCGCAATGTTAAACTCGTAAAATCGTGCCATCGCGATGGCCCCTTTCTGCCGTTGCAAAACTCAGTTCCTGTGTATTGTTCGAAGTTGCTCGAAGGCATCCCGGTAAAGTTCATCAGTCGCGACGTTATAAATACGCTTATAAAACTCGATTCACTGGCAGAATTAATGACTCGCTCCAAACGGGCAATAAAAGTGCAATTCTAAAGGCGCTTGAAACTCGGTCGTCGCAGCTCTGGTTTGCTTGCATAACAAGTGGTAGGCGAGGTGCTAGCAAAAGTATTCTTCGCAGCGAATAGAAGGAATTTGGTGGCGTTTATTTAATAATAAAGCATGAAGAAGTTTTCGTTTCAGTTGAGTATTAAGCTTTCGTTTCTTTTTTTAATTCAAGGACATAGATCACGAAGGATATGAAATTACTTAAAATTAGAATTGTTACGGATTAATGGATGTAGAATTAAGGGAGATATGGAACTTCCATTTCTTAAGAAAGATTTGCATGACGATTTTACTTGGGAGAAAATTAATTTGATCGCGTGACGTTTTTATTGAGATCAAATGATTTCTATAAATTAGAAATAGTTTAATTAAATCGTTTATGATTTAGGTACTGAACATATAACAATTGATTTACCCCATCAAAATTTATAGTAGCAGTTCAGTCGTGACGTTGCCAATTATTGTGGTTTAATCAAAATAGGGCCGCCATTGTAGTGCAGTCGACATATAGTCACTACTTGGTCAATAAATTGTTTGAATGCACTGTTTTACCTGTCCATCCAGGTACACATTACCTAAGCTGCATTATCTAACTGTGTTATCTGTTCTATTTTTTTCAAACAAGTTACATACACTGGTCAAAATGATTAAAGGATTAAGTTTGTGAGCGTTTACCGTTCTTCCTAAGTAAAGTCAGCATATCTTTATATCTGCGCGTCTTCTATAATGAGATACATGATGTTATTGGAAAATCTAACAATGAAACGCGTTCGATTGTAAATTTGCAATGTTAAGCCTTGCCTCATTTGGAAAACTATCGGCGCTATGATTCACAGAACAAATCAAATCGAGAAAATCGAGAAGATTTCACAAGACAATAACTACGCACGAGATACAATATGTATGTAGATAAGACTAGTTGCGTAATTACGTAACCTAATTAGGTCTTAATTAACGAGCCGACGCTGATTTATCATGGTGGATCAGTTTAATCGGCAGAACGTAAATCTTAGACACAATATTCAACAAATTTTCAGTTTCTCAGAATGTCTTTATCAATCCCTTTGAATACACAGTCATCAAAATATTAACCTTTACAAAAACAAAGAAACTGTACACAATTAAAATTTTATTAAATACTTAGAATAATAGTAAAAAGTTCCATAAGTGCATGAAAAAAAGAGAACAGAGACTTACTATTCGCATCTTGAGAAGGGAAATAAATATTGCAAACAACCTAACGATTTTCGTCTTCCTTTTTTTAATCTCTTTGTTTCTTCTAAATTTCAAATGAATGATCTAACGCTACAATCAGGTGTTTACTTCCACATTCCCTCGTAGGCGCGTTCCTCTGTGCGCTGAATCATTCGAAAGGGAGGGGCATGGGAAACAAATTTACCCAAGTGCTCGAGAACTCACGGCCGATAGTACGCTAAATTCGAGCGCGTCGGTGATTCGACGTGTTTTCTCAAGCGATTCCTCGCGGATTGCGAGCACTCGAGAATGCTCTCAAGTTCGACGATGCTTTAGGACCGCGGCACAAAAGGCCGTGTTCCTCCACGGGCAACGAAAATAGCTCTTCGACGATTCCTCGAAACCGCCTGTATCGTTTCGAGTAGCGGCACTCGACCCCTTCATTGGCACTTCGCGCTCATTATTGGAAATGAATGAGCCACGAATACGATACCATTCTCAGCGAGGGTTCGTTCATAGTCATTAACTCTTGTTACGCAAACGACGCGAGGAGAATAGCTCTCGCTCGGGGGGCCGAGCCAGCGTCGGCTCGACTCGACCCTTCAACCCTTCCACCATCTGATAAAAGACCAAGTATGATAAGAAACGTGCTTGTAACTTCAGTGATCTAAACCACATTAGGAGTCATCGCGCTAGCTAGTACTTCTGACTGTAGATAATGCTTACAAGGGGGCCTTCAGGTTTGGCAATTTCAGAAAATTTTGATACTTAGTGTACGTGAAGGTTCTCACTTTGACATTAATTTCCCAAAACAGTAAGACGCGCTTTTCAGCCAAATTCGAGAAAATCGACTTTGAAAAATTCTGAGCTCCCTTATGTACAGGGTGTTCCTCTACTTATGGTCAATACTCTAGAAGGTGATTATACAGGCAAAAATAAGACGAAAATCAAGAGTGACGAAATTGCGGTAAAGGCTTCGTTTTCTAGAAAATTGACTTTGAATCTTACCTAAATACGCGTGCATCATAAGCGCGTGCCCCTCCAGCGCGTGCCCCTCCAGCGCTTGCCCCTCCAGAGCGGTGCCCTTCCAGCGCCTACGATGCGCGCGTATTTAAGTGTGATTCAAAGTCAATTTTCTCGAAAACGAAGCCTTTACCGCAATTTCGTCACTCTTGATTTTCGTCTTAGTTTTGCCTGTATAATCATATCCTAGAGTATTGACCATAGCTAGAGGAATACTCCGCATATAGGGGAACTCAGAATTTTTCAAAGCCGATTTTCTTGAATTTAACTGAAAAACGCCTCTTACTACTTTGAGAAATGAATGTCCAAGTGAAGATCTTCACGTACACGAAGTATAAAAATTTTCTAAAATTGCCAAACCTGAAGGTCCCCTTGTTAGTGTAGATCAAGAGTGCTCAGAATTTCCTATGAAAATTCTTGGTAAAATATAGCAAAGCCCCTAATTTGCAGTCAGAATCAAGTTCAAAAAAAGTCCCCCGCACCCTTTTCTTTCACCTAAAGCGCTACCATTTTCATCCCCTTCTACGACCTTTCTATGTCCCTTCCACTTCGACTTTTGGTGGTTTATACCCCTTCGTGTTTTGCATTCCTCTGCGCACCGCTTAGGGTGCCTCGAGTGTCCCGTTATATTACTTTCCTTCCTAATAGAAGTTGAACACCCCCAAACGACCAGGTGGTTTTGTTGCGACTATAAACACGCTCGCTGCGCTGCGTGTGCCCCGTGCCCGCGGTTATACCGCGAAGGGGTTGAGCCTTATTACGCAAAACGGCACGAGGAGAAGAGTTTTAGGAGATGGGCATCGTCGGCTCGCATTGTTCGCCACCTCGCGCTTTAATTACGCGGCGCAATGAACTTCGTAACAGCTTTCTGGGCTGGGAAGGTCTTTACTCAACCACCAGGCTCCTCGAACAGAACCGGTACACGCGCTCGATTCTTTTTCCACTGTTTCCTTCGCGTATGTGCATCCATTCTCCGTTCTGCTCGATTGATTACGGGATCAAGTTGTGCGGCACCGTTGCGATAATAATACCTTTGCCAGCTCTAAAAACCGAAGGGTATCGATTTTTCCGCGCGGGGATAGGTCGCTTGGTAGCGGCCGCTGCGCGGAAAGTATTTTGCACAGTTCGTGGAGCGGGCTGCAGAATGAATTTGGAATGGGACTGTTCGCTGCAAGGTGACTATCATAACAATAGCATAGTTTTATCTTGGATCGTTCAAAGGCTTCAATATGGAAAGCTTACAATTAGTAATCGCAATGAATGGTTCAGTTCTGTTCTATTTTTATTACACTATCACAAGAATTTGCCACTGAATTAAGAAACACGAAGCGATCTTGAAGAAATAAAGTCTCCGTTTTTATTATTAGCGACAAACAAAAATAGAGGAAGGAGGGCTCTTCTCGACAAGAAAAAGATCTCCAATTATACTTATTTAATTCTGTTTAATTTTTTATAATTTCCTTCGGGAAGTAATTCCTTTGTAGCGCGTGCTTTGCGATAGAAAAATAACGCGGTATCTCTGCGAAATATGCAGAAATATTAATTATACCCGTCGCTATTTGGCCATCTCTTTAAACTGCGTTTGTAATTCATTTCGATTGAATTCGCCTCAATTGGATATTAATGGATTCGATGTGACAAGCACGTCAAAGCGGAAAATCGCTTGGCAGACGGGGCAGAACGAAGCTTGGATCGTGCGGCACTGAATCGGCTAGAAACTGGAGAAGCAAATACCTCTTGGGATAACTTACGTAATCTCGTTGAGGGCTCGTTTCGTAAAGCTTTGTAACGGAAAGCTAATTTGTGCCCCGGACAAAGGGCTTTTTCGCTGATCTGGTTAATATCACTGGCATAGAGGAGATCGCTACGTGGAATGGGCTTGGTAAATATAGACGTACTGCGATAAATGCTGGGGAAAAAACTATGTAGGTTTCTGTACTGGCTAATCGATATTTTATGATGCCCACGGCGTGGCGTAAGTACACATTCGCGTGCGCCGCTGGCGAATTTTATTTATCCGGGGATCTTATTTCGATCCTTCCACGAAACAAACGGGGAAAATCCACGAGCCGCCAGTTTGGCAATTAAAGGAAATACAAGGTGTTCTGTGAATCGTAATAAAACAAGCCCAGAGGTGATATCTCACGAAAGAAGAAATAAAGAATACAGAATAAATTGATGTGATTAATTGCGTAGTTTCCGAAGAAATTGATTTTAAACGTGAAACTACTTTGCGCACTTTGCCCATCGATTTTTACCTGGGAGACCACGTTGAATGATTGTTTACGCCGGAGAGACAACAAGTATTATATAATGAAAATAAAGGATTACTATTGGCATTCGAAAAGGTGAAGAACGGAAATATGCTTTCGCATAGACACTTTCAGCAATTTGCATAAGAAATGTAACGGCGATAATAAAGAGGAATAAAAGAGATATCTAGAACTTCTGAATTCACATTTAACACGTTCCGTGCCACGATGGAAATTGAGATTTTGGTCGGGGCATAAAAAGTAACGAGAAAATTAAATTGTGATATTCAATTATAGAAAAACTTCAATATAAAAATAATTTCAACTCTTTCTTATACTATGTATTTTGATTTCGACGCTGAGTTGAGAAACAGCTTTTTCCTTTGGATAAAACTTTCGTCACCGATAAATATCGTGGGCCACCGGTGGCGCGGAACGTGCTAAACATGTGCCGAAATGAATGGAAATCACATTGACCGTTTTCTGCAAACGAGAGAGACATTCCACCGTCGTAAATTTTTGGACCCACGTCCGATCGGACGTTTTGTCCATTTTGACGAATAGTATTTCAGCATAACAGCGGAGCGCATTGAGTTGTTAATCGAACGGGGGGGACGGAAGCGAATAATGCCAGCACAAGCGGAAGGAATCCGCCAGGTAGCACAGGGAGTCCCGAACTTTATCGGTCTGCCATTTTCTCTGGTACATTTCCCTCCCCCTCGTACGAAATTACCGTCTTTGTGACGGGGGAATTGCCGGAAGGATCAGCGAGGGAAAGCGACAGAGGAGATGGTCGTAGCAGGAAGTCGCGAAGGAATGAGAAACGCGTAGATGCCTAAGTTTGAATCAATACAATAAGTGGGCCAGGTGGGGGGTGTATAAGATCGCCCGAGGAGACAGAGGAACGGCCGGGAATGTGGGACAGTTTCGGTTGCGTACGGAGGAACGCGCGAAACGGAGCGGTCAAAAGGCGCGGTCAATTTTGGATTCCCCGTGATCGAGATAACCGCGTCAATCACGCCGATAAAGAGGAAGGTGTTTGAGGCAATATTCGTGCCTTGAGTGACGCGGGATAAAAGACTCGGAAAACGATGCCGGATAAATATATCGTAAAACAGTTCCACTGTAGCAGGAATGATTTGCTAGATGACTTCAGGACTTGTGACGCAGAGATGAATTATAATCGAAACTCGAGATGCCGATCGCGCATCAACGTCAGGGATAAACATCAATCGACGGT
This sequence comes from Andrena camellia, assembly GCA_029448645.1. NCBI lineage: Eukaryota > Metazoa > Arthropoda > Insecta > Hymenoptera > Andrenidae > Andrena > Andrena camellia. The sequence goes on from CM055677.1 coordinate 12,434,841, forward strand.
GGCGCGATCTTTAAACGGCACACGATCGGATTATAGATCGATCTCACCGATCGGTCCGTGCGGCAAAAGTTCCAGTAACTTGTACAAATGGTACACGACCGAATCAATTGAGAATAATGTTTTGGACCGGTGCCGAGTGGAGGAAGCAACGCGTGTCAGTGGAGCACCGTTTAGCAGAAGAGGTGGGAGGAACAAACGCTTCCTTTGCCAGCTAGGACGTGCAGTCGCCGGGACAGTGTCCGTTATATTACATTAGACGCATATGAAGTTAATCTTATTTGCTGGGACTTATCGTTGCCCGTTACAATACGCCGTAACGGTAAATAAATAAGGGGACGTTACTCCTCCGAGCTCGTAAGCCCGTGAAACCGTAACCTCCGCTATCCGTACACCGATCTAAACGGCAAAATTCGAGTACCGTCGCTTTTGCATTCATCTTCCATCCACGCCGTACAATTACTCCACACTTCCACTCCTTGGCTAATCATAGGTACTTCCACCATTCATTCCCAACTTCTCCATATGCGTCGGTTAAGAATCATTGAGCCATACCGGCCACCTAAAGGTTAAGACGAACATGAAAAATCCTCGCCTCCACGAAGCTGACTGCTACAGCAGATTTACATGCACCTTCGATTTCTATGATACGGTGATCGAAAAAATTCCACAGCCTTGCTGTTGGTCGATCGTAACGGCCCGGTAACGCGTCACGAGACACGACGGCGATGCACCTAACCTGGCCTGCCGGTCTACGTACCTCAGACACCTTTCGGTGCGCGTGTCTCCAGCAAGGGTGAGAGAGAGAGAGAAAGAGAGAGAGAGGAAAAAACGTGACGGGTGTGGGGTCGCCGTCCCCGTGTCGACCAAGGCTCCTCTGGTATCCGTTTATTACGTACGCGGCGTCATTAGGACGGCCACCGTTCCGAGAAAGTTGCCCGTGCGGCGATGGTAACGACACTGTCCTCGCGGCACTCGGCGCAGTGGCTACTGCTGGGCCTCGAGCACGGGGCAGAGCTGTCAAAGGTACTGGGCCGCGTCGCCTCTACGCAACGTCACCACGGGCACGATTCATCCGAGGGGATTTCACACGCGTGGATCCTCGATCTCCGTGGTGCTGGGCGGCACGCGGGACTCCTCTCGCCGTTCGAACGTCACGATAAACAAACTGCACGCAATCCCGACGTAATGTACATCGCGAGCCTCGCGGCCATCACTGATTTCGACTTGCACTGGTTGCCGGTGGCGCCATCGCTTCTTTGAACGGGCGAACGAGGAATCGGACCGTTGCGCGCGCGATGCACGCCCGATTCGCTCGACGGTGTCGGGGTGGGGGGGAACACGTTTTTGGGGAAACGGTGGAGGGCTCGCTTTATTCCCGTGCTCGTTCGATCGGAAATATCCCCGTTCAATTTGGGTGCTTAGAAAACATTTAATCTGGACGAGATACAGAGACGTGTCGTACACTAACGATGCGATAATCTATGCGTATTAAATAGTAGCCCAAGTAAACGTCTTTTTTTAAGGAATCATAATGGTACTTAAATACATACACGTTATTGGTAGAGTGTTATCTCGACGGGGCAGTGGTTGTTAGAGATTTCTAGAGATATAACTGAGCACAGGTTTTTCATTTTCTACGAGTTCATAGACTTTGCTACTCGTAGACAAGAATCTCGTTCGCTGTTCCCGCGAAGGTAGCTTTAGGGGCCCTTCTCGTTGCCCCGAGTGTACTGCACGTAATTGGCGCTCGGGTAATTGCAGGACTCGCAAAATCCCGGTGACCCTTGCGGCCCAGGTGGGCCCCCCGTCCCAGGAAGACCTGTCGATGAACGAAACTAAAAATACCCGTACCAGATCTTAAAAACGTGTTTGCAACTTTTTTTCTCTTTACCTGGTCTGCCCGGTTCCCCCCGTTCTCCTTGCCTCCCAGGCGATCCGACCCCGTCGTTGCCAGGTGGCCCTATTAACATGCCCCCTCAGCGTAAAAGAAAATTGTAAACTTAATGAATGGTAACGAGAGGAAACGATTTTGTACTACCAGGCACTCCTCTTGGCCCGGCGGGCCCTTCTACGCCAACGCCTTCCGGTCCTCCGTCGCCCTTCTCCCCCCGCTCGCCAGATGGACCCTGTGGGCCCGTGGGGCCTTGTGGTCCTGGTAATCCTACGAAGCCACGTTCTCCTGGTAGACCTGGTGGGCCCGGATCACCTAAATCGTCGTGCAACCATTAATTACATTATTCAATCTAGTATTCACGTTTCGTCACAAAATTTCTTTCATTCGCTGATAATGGAATTCTGTGTTTGATGCATCCAGGGTTAACTGTTGTATTCTTTCCCCGAATTTTGAAGGAGTATAATTTTTGAAAATTGTTGCGTGCCATGAATGTTTAGCATGCAGAAAAATTGTGCGATAGGCATAGGGTGTTGTAAAATGTGGTTCAAAAGGTGAGGAGGTAATTTCTTATGAGAAGACATCAGATGCATTTATATGTTAAGCTATTACTCGATAACACAGCTGGGCATAGGTATATCACAGTGTTTCTCTCGTCTTCCATGAGGAATTACTTCGACCACTGTACCAAGTTTTAACAGCCACGCTGTATAACGCAAAGGGATAATATTAACTCTGCATTGGGAAACCAAGTGGAGGCGTGGCTTAGATTTCAGCGCTGCGGTGGTAAGTTGGCAAACTATTGAAAGTAGGCTCGAATCCCACCAAACATTCCGAATAAATATTTATTAATCGAATAAGTAAAAATTTAGCGTTCAAAAAAATTTAAAAACACTCGTTTTTCACAACATGTCTATATAAACACTGATAATCGTATGGACATCGACGGATGTCGGCCTACTCTTAGTAGTTCAACTTTCTGTCACTAGTTGGCGTATCGAAATTCTTGGTTTCCCAATAGTCATTTCTGAGCAGCCATAATCTACACCAGTGCTCCGCAACATTTCCTCACCCTCGGCACATCTAATCCCCTCCCACAATTCCGCGATACACCACACGCAAAAATATACAAAACATATACAGGTTATAAAGTGCGTATACAAATATTACATTTATCTATTGTTTTTTATTTGATAAAAAATATATAAAAATAATTTTAAGTTGCAAAAATGCACTAAAAACTGCCACCGGGGGTGTTTTTTTTTTTAAATGTATTGTCATCATAACTACATACGCCTGTAAAGTTTCAAGTCTATTGGATTTGTAGAAGTGGGTTAAGGGGAGACAATAGTGTAATTGCTCGAAAATTAGAGGTATCTTTGGAAATTTATTAAAAGCGAACTACTTAATGAATCTTTTCGAAACTTTCAGGACTTTCTATTGGATATTTAAGTTATACGAATTGTTTTTTTGTTCAAATTTATTTAAAGCAGATTTGCAAGCTGTACAGGGCCAGCAACTTTGCGCTGCAAAAAAATCTGGTTGACAGTTTTCTGACGAAGCGGTGCTTCTAAAATAAAAAAAAAACAAAATGTTTTAGAAACTATATGCGGGTGGCTATGGCACGCCAGGAGATTTTTTTGATGGGTCGTTTCCTTCTGCTTTTTTTTTATCCAAAGGTTAATTTACTAGAACCGAATTTCACACCTGTTTTCAGAGGTCCGCCATTCCGTCATTTTTCAAAATGTTCAAAATCGAACCCGTCGTACCATAGCCATCCGCATATAGTTCCTAAAACTTTTTGGTTTTTTGATTTCAGACGAACCGTTTCGTCGGAAAACTGTCAACTATTTCAGCGGAAATTTTGTGCAGCGCTGAGTTACTGGTCCCGTACAGCTTACAAATCTGCTCAAAATAAATTTCGAAACAGATATTCATGTAACTTAAAAACCCAATAAAAAGTACCGAAAGTTTCAAAAAGATTCATTAAAGTTTGCTTTTGATAAATTCCCCAAGATACCTTTCCTTTTCGGGTCATTATTCTGTTGCCCCCCTTAAAAGTGAGTACAACATTTGAACCAAACAAACGGGCAGAGGAGTGAAGCTAAATAAAATCGTTTAGAAATTGGTCAAGGCCCTTCGAACACGGCCGCTTATTATTTTTTTATTAAAACTAGAATTGAAAAACTTGGTTAAAATAAAAGCTTAGCATCGTCTCGCGGCACACCGGATGCGGAACACTGATCTGTAAACACCACTGGAAAGCTTCTCCCAATATGCCTTCAAAATCTCTCCACCCACGTGTGACTTGACTGCCGTTTCCTTCATCAGTAACCCTCAAACGACAATCTTGTTTAACGTGTCCCCACCTGGAATCCTCCACAAAAATATAGCATCATTCAATTCAACCCTGGAAGAGCTTCCCAACGGCGTACAACGATCACTACACGCGCTGTAGCCAGAAAGCCTCTGCAGACTCAACAGTATCCCTTCTTAAAGGCGGGATCTCCTAGCTGCGACAGGTCGGCTGCGACCTGTCGCTGCGACCTGTCGCAGCTAGGAGATCCCGCCTTTAGCCCGCTAGAAGAGAGATGCAGGAAGAGCGTGTTAGGATCTTTCGTGTGGTAGGTACCTGGGATGCCCTGGGTTCCGGCTCGACCGGGACGGCCCCGTCGGGCCAGCCCCGGCAACCCGGGTGGCCCTCGTAGACCCTCTGTTAGTTCTTTCAGCGTCTCTGTGACACATGCAGGATTCCATCGTCTTTATCGGCGCACGGCTACGTGAGATGTTAGATCCCCGATTCGATCGGTTGTTAATCGAGGGTACGCGCGCACCTGCCGCGTGCACGTGAATCACGCCGCTGGATGAATGCCGGCTCTAACTAAGGATGAAGATGGAATGTGAAGCAACACATGGGCGGGAGGATGACGACGATGACACATCGTGATGCTCGCTATGACTGTCGGTAACGCTAGGGGTGGCTCTATACGCGGTGCCTTGGTGTGCTCTGGATCTCCGAGAGCGACATCACAGGTTCTCCCGTTAAGAGCTACCAGAAGCTCGCAGCAGTAGCGTGTCTACCCTTGTACTCTATGGTTATGAGATCAAGTGCAGACAGATTGGGTTAGCAACCTTTTTCTAAGGGGTGTACCTGGGTGACCTTGTGGACCAGGTGATCCAGGGCGACCTGGACGGCCTCGGCCAGGTGGACCAGGTGGGCCTTGCATCAGTGCGGCTATCTCAGTCATCTGCTCTGTACGCGCACGTGGTAATGAAAGAAAGATTATCTGTCTGTGAAAATCATCTCGAGCCTCCTACTGTCTCTGTGGCTAACAAAGCTGCATTTTCGTCTCTGTTTACGTGGTGGTTGGAGACACGTTATCAGGCTTTCGTGCTTCCTAATTAAATAGAATGATTTATTCAGATGAATATCCACCTCGCAGCACGGTCGTGCATATGTCTCTGATTTCCGAGTCCGTGATACTTCGGCCTGGCGGCCCTTGGAGGCCAGGCATTCCTGTTTGGCCTCTGATCCCAGGTAGTCCTTGTAGTCCTGCAGCGCCATCTTTTCCTGGGATTCCCGCCGGCCCGATTTGACCCTCTGGACCTCGTTCCCCGGGGGGGCCCCTCTCGCCCGGCTGATTTGGGGCAGGTATAAATTCATCGCTAAGCTTTCGAACGCTATCCTTTAACGGTTTATTACAGGGGCACTTCATGTGTTATTAATTATTAAATAGGTACCCCAGAAAGTTCGCGTGGTTGGTCCCGAGCGGTCACTTTGCCACTTGGTGTTCAGATGTTTTATTACCTTTTATTGCTCTTATACATAAAGCTGGGAAATCCTGGAATGCGACGGTTAATGCGAAGTGCGGGAGGAATTACGAAAAAGGTAATCGGCATTGGTAAACCGTAAGGGTGTCTTGTTTCTGCAAGAGAACGCGAGAGAAAATTTTGGAATTTAGTGGAGAATATTCTCCAAACCTCCCACCGTCCAGTTATCACCTGTTTTAGTCCGTGCAAAATTATTTAACAGAAGAAACATTTACAAACGAAGACGATGTAAGATCAACACTGCGACGGTCTTCTTTATCAAAAAAAACAAATTTTTATAGAAACGGAATATACAAGCTTCCATCGCGTCGGGAAATGGTTATCGAATGTATCTAAGACTACTTGAATGATTAAAGCGATTGAATGAATATTAAAACATGGCGCCGTTTTAAAGCTGCGGAAACCACGCGAACTTTATGGGGCAGGTAATAGAAAGGAATTGGCATAAGTCACCCTGTTGTATGTTGTTGCGAGAGAAACTTCTTGAAACTTGAGTCTTTGGAGGACATTTTACATTTTAATATCTGTTCAGGTGACTTACTAGACCTGAAGAGCCTGGAAAACCTCTGGGTCCACTGACCCCTGGACTACCAATAGTCCTCAGAACCTCGTTGGTGCTCAACATATCCCCCGTTGAGCCAGGTGGGCCTGGTAGCCCAGGGGTGCCTGGGGGGCCTGGTGCTCCAGGTCTTCCTTCTAATCCAGGGAAGCCAGCGACTCCAGGCAAACCAGGAGGGCCCTGCAGAAACACATTTCCACAGTGCATGTTCTGAGAAGCTACTGGAAAGATTGTGTATATTTTGATATTTGAGTATTCGGTTTAACCCTTTAGCGTCGGGCGTATCATATATCGACGCGCGTTACGAAGAGTAGGGGAGACCGGGGCAAAGTGGGACGAAAAAACTTTGAAGTCGAATAAAATTTTTCCCTTTCAATAAAAATGTGTGGAAATAGATTTATAATATAATTTGAACATTACTATTGATAAATGACGAATAGCAATACTTAAAATAAACTTAAAGTATATTAAAATTCGTCTTGAAAAGAAAATGCCAAAACTGACCACATTACCCCATATAGGGGGTAAAGTGAGCTACTATCCGGGGTAAAGTGAGGTGTAACAAAATAAGAACTTTAATTAAGGATATAGGTAAATATTAACCACTTGCGCTGGAATGACGTGTGTAGCACGGCAGCTTCTGGCCTTTTTGCACCGTGGTTGTCAAAAACTGTAGCAGATTTTTCATTTTTTTTTGAGGTTAGATTCTGTTCCATCGCGCCGCGTGGTTTTCTAGCCAGCTGACAGGTTAGGATATTGCGCACATTACTTGCGCATTGGTTCTTAGCAGCCATTTGCAGCTCAGTTTACCCCGGTCACTTTACCCCGAATGTGTACTCAGTGGAAAATTAATTATTTAATAATGTTAGGATTAATGTTTTCTCAAATGCGTGTACATGTATGTTTATAAGCTTGTTATAAACACGTAGAAAAAATTTGGAGTTAAAATAACACATTTAAGACTCATTTATCCAAAAAGCTAAATTGAAAAGAAAACCAATTGGAAGTCTCTAAAACTTCATTTTTAATTTTTTAAATGAATTTCCATTTTTCGATATCTGAATGTGCATAATTATCATTGTGGTATTACACACATTTATTACGTCACCAAAATTTGTAAATATATTCTATTGTTAAAGAATAAATTAAGAAAGCTCATTTTACCCCGAGATTCACTTTGCCCCGGTCTCCCCTAGCACGTTTTATTTTTTTCTTACGGACAACTGCATGTAGAAAAAATGAAACGTGCTACTTTTCGTAATGCGCGTCGATATGGTACATTCCCATTCTTTGCTAGTACATGTTTAGAGTAGTTTTATTCATTGAAGATAGATGGATCTACCTGAACCCTGAATTCCTTTGTTTTGTGCATTTTAACCTCTGACAAAAAAATTAAAAATATAAAAATTCAGACCATTTTTAACGATAAAAACCGGGATTTTTATCCTTTAACCGGTGCCAGCGCTAAAGGGTTAAGAGTACAATTTTCGTGTAATCCCTTAAAAAAATCGTTTTCTTTTGGGATTTTTTTTAAGGAAACTGTAACACAGGGTAAAAAGTATTTTTGGTTGTGACGTCCCACTATTTTTTGCGCGGTCATAATTAGAGTCTTCCCCATAAATCACTCCACAACTCCGTCACTATCCCTAAAACTCAACTCTTAACCCTTCCCCAACCATCGGGCCATCCAGAAAATGTATCTTACAAGGGGACCACGCGGTAGTGCACATCGCTTTTGGAACGACAATATATGGGGGTCGTAGTACTCATGTAGTATGAAAATACCATTTAGGCTTTCCGCATGGTGGGCCTTCGTTTTCGAGATATTTTGATTTAAAGTTTTTAACGTAGTTAGTAATCGATTGTCATGCGAGCGGCCCCGGGTTCAAGTCCTCCCCTGCAACTGCCATAATTTTTTTTCTTTTGTTCAAGTCCTCCCCTGCAACTCCCATAATTTTTTTTCTTTTTTTTTTTAACAATTTTTCCCGTGGAAATATATTTTGTGCGCGGCAGGATTGGTAGCACATGAAAAACTTAAATTTCAAAATTAAATGAAGTCTGTTTTTCACCTAATTTATTATATTGTGAATGCAAGCAAATATCTTTATTAAAATGTGCGTGGTGTTTCAAAGAAATATGTTTTGTAAGTGTGTTTGATCTATACCACCCCAAGCATTGTATAAAAATTAATTAAGTAAACGAAATATTCATAAAATTGTTGTCAAGGTCGTCAAACGATAACCCTACTCATATATTTTAAGAAAAACTTTCGGTTTTTGATTTCAGATGAGCCTATTCTGAAATATCATGTACACCGTTAGAGTTCTAGCTATTTATTCAAAATTACATGGGAAAAAAAACAATGAAATTTTCTTTATCATCTTGAAATATGTATAAATCAATACTAAAAAGACTTTTTACCCCATGTGTTACAGTATTCTTTAAAAGAATCTCAAATATCTGATGGAGTTACGCGAGAATCTGCCCTTAAAGTGGAACACAAATCTCACAGAGTTTCCTGGTGGACTACGTGGTCCAACAGGACCTTGATCTCCTGGTAGACCTCTATCCCCTTTTTCTCCAGGCTTCCCATCGAATCCTGGTAGTCCTGGCTTTCCAGTCAAACCGAATGCTCCACGAGGTCCTGGAGTACCTGGTTCCCCAGGTAAACCAGTTGAACCCTGTACACGATAATGATGAAGATTGATCCAGAAGATTGCTCGTTAACATGTAGAACATTCGATTCTACATAAAATATTTTATAATAACCAAAAGTTGAGTTTACCTGTGATCCTGGGAACCCAGGAGGACCAATCTTCCCTTCTGGTCCAGGAAGACCAGGTGCACCAACAAATCCTGGTTCACCTTTCAACCCTGGCAGGCCATCCTCCCCAGGTGCACCAGATGGACCTTCAGGTCCAGGTGGTCCTGGCATCACCGAACCAACTACTGCACCGGGTATACCTGAGTGATAGAATGCAACCAGTTAAGGATTGGAAATATCCTATTTTCAATGCGATGTACGAACCATCACGACCAGGTTCGCCAGGTTCCCCCTTTGCTCCTTGAATCCCAGGCGGTCCTGGTGCACCGCTCTCACCGGGTGCACCTGGGGATCCTTGAAGCCCTGGCTCCCCTGTCGTCCCTTTGAGACCATGAAAACCATGGAGACCTGGTTTCCCTTCTATTCCAGGGAATCCATCAACTCCTGGATTGCCTTTGTCTCCCCGTTCGCCTGGAATGCGATTGTAGTTAAATGTAACCGTCCAAGACCTTGATACTTTTTTTTAATGAGGAGGATGTGTGCTTTCTGGTTATGCAAAGGGTTGGCGAGTCTTACCTTGAAGATTAAGTAAATAAAATTTTTAAATAAAATGAAGTTATTCGAGGATAACGAATAATTTTTTATTCGAACTATGCCCAACTCTGCTCTCAGTTAAAAGTAATTTTAATTAATTACAATATCGATGCATATGCCATGAATTTAACAGTGCAACCTACTTTCTGTTACATCTGCATCATACCAAACATCTAAACTAGTTCACATAATGACGAAGTGTTCGAATGCCAGCAATTAGATTCACGTTGAGAGCCGCTAGTCATTTCTGTCGCGACAACGTCATACATTCACTGATTAATAAAAGGAATGGGTGTACGGGCGACTGCAGCATATTGCAATAAATTGATTTACAATCACTTTGAATGGCTCTATTTAGGTCGATGTCGGCGCGTACGATATCTTCTCTCGGTTCCATCAAGCGGGGAGCATTAGAATCATGGCTTTCAGTAAGCCACTGCTTCGCAACGCCATTAACGAAGCTCGCGAATGATGGGAGATCGTTAATGACACGTGAAATACTAACTGAAAAAATTTAAAAAAAAATTAAAACCGACTTCAAAAAAATACAATTGCACTAAAAAATAAAAAATCATTTTTTCTCTTATTTAATCTACGACTCTCATATTTTTTATGTCGGCGCCAGATTTACACAGTGCAAATGATGAGGCACCGACTTAAACAATATGAGAGAAAAATTATTTTTTACTTTTTTGTGCAATTTTATTATTTTGAAGTCGGTTTTAATTTTTTTTAAATTTTTTTTATTTATAACTTTTTACGTACATAAAATGATAATAATTAGGTGACAATAGTCTTTATTATTAACCAGAACTGGCAAAATATTGGACCAATATTGATTCAGTGTAGGATGGGACCACCGGGACATCGCCCTCTTTCGAATAAAAAAAAGATCATCAAAATGGGCCCATATGCTGAGGAGTTATGCGGGGACAAACATAAAACAAAAAATAAAAAAAATAATTCAAACGGGTCGAATCTATAACCTCCTCCTTTTTGAAGTCGGTTAAAAATGCGAATTACTGATCTCCGCTCAACACGCTATTTTAATACGCACAACTGCCACGACATGGATATTAAAGTTATATTCCAGAAATTTCGTGCTCGTGCCAGAAATCTGAAGAAGAGGAGGGCAGAACAAGTGGGAGCACTTTGGTTGGGCAGTTGAAGCCATTAAAACGATTGCACCCGACCTTTAAATAACGGCTGTTGACACACTTCATCGGCAGGAATTATTTCTGCAAAAGTGTCAGTGACCTTTTGCAACACTGCAATTAACGGATTAACAGATTCGAAGGGTAAAGAACGATTTATTGCCCCGATACAAAGAAGAGCGCGAGAACTTCTTAACGCACATTCTACAGTAAATTAAGAAGATCGCGAGCCTAATGGGTTTTAACCGCGGTTGCGTTAAAGGGACCAAAGATTAACCATCCTGCTGCCAGCGCAAGAAGAATAATGCCTTTAAGGCTGATTGGACGTGCACGTGGACACCCACAACTTACTGCGATTTCTAACAAGATCAAATTAGTATACGCGAGCACCCCGGGGATTACTTATCGGATGGATCGGCGTAATCGTATTTAACGCTAACGTTTAACATTTGACACGGCCACGTTAATCTTTCGCGGGCAAAGGGGCAAAGCACTAAGAATAGATATCGAACGAGTACCTACCTTTCTGACCTCGCTCCCCTGCGTGGCCACGCTCGCTTCTCTCGCCCTTTGAACCCTTCTCACCTGGTCGACCCGGCGGACCCTGTGGGCCCGCGAATCGCGGCAAAGTATCACGATAATCGCTGACGTTTCCTGGCGGGCCGGGGGGTCCAGGATGGCCGCGTGGTCCCGGAAAACCCTGGTCTCCTTTAAGTCCTGGGAATCCCATGTCCCCCTATTGCAAGTGGAATAAAGTGGAACGTTTGCTTCGCTTCGGTGGCAATAAAGTGATAAACTCACTCTTTCGCCATGCGCTCCTTTCGCGCCGAGGGGCCCAATGGGCCCTATCGGGCCCGGTATACCGGGGAATCCCCGAGCTCCGCTCAGTCCTTGCAAGCCCTGATAAGCACAGTAATAAAATACAATAAAATGGGGAAAGAATTCATTATACTGTGTCACGTGATTGAAAGTTGTTTGGATGACTCACTGTTTTGCCTTTTCCACCCGGGGGCCCGGGCAGACCCTGCCGTCCAGGTAGGCCCGGCTCTCCTATCGGCCCAGGGGGTCCAGGTAATCCTGGCGAACCCTAAACAAATAAACACTTCCATTATTCTACCGATGATTTGGTTTTCAAAGTGGGTATACCGTTCATCGGCGTTTATTAGGAAGCCAGTTCTGGGCAGGCATAAAAAAATGTACAGGGTGCCCTAAGTGGAGGCAAAGAACTCTTAATAATACAGGGTCATCATTTAATCTTGCAACCCGCGCCGCGCCCAGCGACCCCTGGACAGAGCAGTGATGCCCGAGTTTCGAAAATTTTGGGATGGTTTCTTTCAAATCAACGTCGCAAAGAGCTATTCAGAATTTTCTGGGCCTGGTTGAAGAATTTGGGGCCTTTTTCGTATAACTTTTGAACTACAGAAGATATCGGAATGCAATTTGCGGCGAAAAATGAGGAAAAATTATTCCCTCTTAATGATGAATAATTTAACATATTTTACGTTTACTTAATTTTTCTTTTATCAATTTTTTAACCATAATTCTTGTGAAAAGCTTTTGCAAACTGTTTATTTGATACTGCATTTAATGCTCTTTTTAAAATTCATGGTGTTGATAAACAATAGGCTAGTTGTTTCTGTGTCATTACTTTCATAAATTGAGAAATTAAATTTTTATTCAATTATGTGTTAGTTCTGCAGACCTCAGAATCTATTGTTCTGGTTTTCTTTTTTTTTTATGGTTTTATCCTTAATGCAGTGCATACATAGATCAGACGTAAGGGGTAACTAATGGGACGTGTCTTTGATTGTAGCAGTGTTTGAATCTTTTTCCAAAATTTTTGTGTCTGAATGTTTTAACCTTTTAGCTACTCAACAGCCACGCCTATACCGGCTTCCGTTAATGCCATTTTTTGGAACGATGCGCCATTGTTGTGGCTTTTACACGCAGGTGGCGAGAAATCTCTCCGTACAAGGGTATAGCGCCGCGGTCAACCCTGTCGGAGCTAAAATTTTTGACATTGACACGAGTGCGAGACCAGTCGACATTGTTTTCAAACCTCATTACAGTAATCTGGCGTGCGAGTGGTAAACCGATCATAAAAGCGGAGCGTGCGGCTCGATTACCTGGGCCGGGAAATTCCGAGCTCTTTGCCACGTTAATTTGAAAGAGGCTATCCTAAAATTCTCGAAACTCGGGCATCACTGCTGTCCAGCGGTCGCCAGCAGCTCTCCGGACGCCGGGCCGGTACACCGTGCTCAAAAATATCGTTCCAACTACCCCTAACGCAGTGAGGCCGCAGCCAACCAGGGTCGCGGCGGGGAATCGGTTGTCGACGCTGGTTGGCGGCGGCCTCACTTGCATTAGTGGTAGTTGGAACGATATTTTTGAGCCCGGTGTACATGGTTGAAGTGGAATGCGTCCGTGAGACGCTGTTGCTATTTTACCTGTTCGCGCGAGCGCGGGTTGCATGATTAAATGATGACCCTGTATTCTCAGCGTGGGCCTTTATATTTATTTTTTTAGATAAAGCAGGGGAAGATAAATCAAGGGTGCATGATTTTATTAGTATACACTCGAATTTGTTGCCAGAATCGTGTCTTCTTTGTTTCGAGAAGCGCAAGGGATGTGGAGTGGAGGTTGTATATCGGTGAAGGAGAGCTCGCACTTACATCTGTGCCATTAAATCCAGGAGGCCCCTGTGGACAGACAAGTTCGCAGGGCGGTCGCCTCTGAAGCAATAAAGGGCCGCTGAGGCTCTTCTGCAATTACGTTAATTACGGCCGTGAGGTCTTAATGGATTGCGAAGTTGTGTGAAATATGTGTATAGACTTGCCGGCAGTTCCTCGCAGCTTTCTCTCTCCGGTCTTCCGGGATCGCAGTTTAAGACCATCCACTGTACATCGATCTGTAGGAGAGCAATTATCATGAAGCATAACGAGTGGCTGCGCGAGCAATTACATTCTACTTGCACGCTATCAAACCCTTATCACCTGGTCCAAGAATACTGTATTATGTTTCAAAATTCCCGCGGATCTTTATCATTGCTGTATTCCTCCATTTCGTTGCTATCTATTAAATACAGTTTCTCTTGCTAGCTCGCTAAACCGCGCTAATAGAGCTGCCGCCACGTTTTTCTGTGCGTGTCACGCTTTTACACTTTGAGAGCGGCACTAAATCTAGCTTGTCCCAGTTACGTCTTAGCCTCGTTCATTACAACGTGTTTATTAATTAAGTGCTTCTTAATTGCTGCATACGACGGGTAGGCTAGCCTCGCGGCCGAGCGCGAGCATCCCCCGCGGACGCGTCAACAGGCTTCCGCGAAATCCGCGCACGCGAACTTGTCCTAGCCGCGACCAACTCCGTCGTGGACTTTGCTGAAATTGATGCCGCCGAGCCTTCTGAGAACCTTCATCGAAGTGTTCTGTGAAATGTGGCCATGTGGTTACGCAAGAGCGCTATGTCGATTGTAAACTTCACCCCCTTCTATGCGGGGAGCAGTGAGAGTATGCTTCTGAAGGATGCTACTAACTTTTGAATGAATCATTTGGACATGGAAAAGCTTTCCGGAAGATGGGTGCCGCAATTGCTCACAATTTACCATAAACATACGCGTGTGACAACTTCAAAGACCGTCGTCTTCATGGCAAAATTCCATGAATTAAGATACGAATTGCTTCCACATCCACCACATTCTCCAGATTTAGCCCCCTGCGACTATTTCCCGTTTCCGAGCTTGAAAAAATGGCTGGGCGGAAAGAGATTTATCTCCAAACGTGAGGTCATCATTGAAATAAACGCCTCTTTTTGAAGGGTTGGAGCAATCGTATTATTCAGAAGGGATATAAAAATTAGAAAAACTTTGGACGAAGTGTATCGAGTTAAAAAGAGACTACGTTGAAAAATAAAATGAATTTTGCCTGAAAAAATGTTCTTTTCTGGTCGAGGCCAGGTACTTATCATACGACCCTCGTATATTGGATTAAATTATGAGCTGCCTTCCAGTTACGACTGTGCAAAAAAACTGAGTTTCTGTTAGCAAAGAAGTGATAATTAATTTATAGTTCGCTTCCCGACATCGAACATATGTATTTTGTAGCAAAAACATGTTACCATTCATTAGTAGTCGAGAAGAATGTGATCTCCTTCTCCTAATTAGACCAGAAATCCGTAAAGAATATAGTACACCGTTGCCAGTGGATACTATGTCGCCGATGGGGCAGCCGATAATTGCGTGGTCGATTGAAATTGACTAATGAGCACCGAGTTGCCGGGTGGACAAAGCTGTTGATCTTATCGTCGCCGCTCGGTACACAATGAACTTACCGGTACAGTGAGCTTGCTCTGGGACATCTTCGATATCGAGATCTCGCCATCCGATTTCATCGGTCCTCGAGGCTTCACCGCCTGCGTGCCAGCGTACTCGCAGTCGATGTACACAATCATCTTGTCCTTGAACGCCCCGATATTAATCTTGTGCCAGTTCTTGTCGAACATCTGTGCCAACCAAGCATCTCAACATTTTCGCCGTTGCGATTTTACGCGTCGAGCGCCAAATTGGGATTTATGTAACTGACGAAAGCTGATGCACGCGCAAACGATATCGGTAATATCGGTATCATCGACGATCGCGGGATATCTTATAGGAATGCGCGTGTACTCGATTTATTCGAATATGTTACGAGCGTTTGAATTTTCCGAGCTGCTTGAAATCGACGAGTTATTTGAAAAGATGTTAGCTACTTGACAAAACTCAAACGACTCGAAGATTCGAGCCCTTGCACGGCTTCGAGTTACTTGGAGATAAATTTTCAGCTCGAAAATTTTCGAATTACTCCAATTATACTTGGAGTTACTAGCGCCGTATACAGTTAGGCCAGTATTTGGTATTAAATACAGAAATATTCGAGTACCTAATTCGAATATTTTACGAGTAACTAGAATAATTCGAATATTTAGGAGTAACTCGAAAGTTGGAGATCTGTTCGCATATATTCTAGTAATTCGAAAGTTTATGTAATTCGAAGTCTTACGAGAGCTCGAATATTCGAGCCGTTTGAGCTTTTCAAGTAGGTACTTAACTCGAAAAATTCAAACGCTCGATTCGGCTCGAGCAATCGAACCGAGTTCAGCTCAGCTCGTAAATTCCGGGTACTCGTACACCCCTAATTCTTAAGCAGCCATAGATTTCTATGAATTAAAAGTATAAATTGTGACGAATCTTCATCTACTGAACTGAACTGGTATGGGATTCAGTCTACCCTTTCGACTTGTCCCTCAACCGGCAAGAATCGAAACTGAATTAGCCAGGGAAGCGTGCGCGGTCTTTTAAAGGGTTGTGCTGTTAGTGGCGAGGGAGATACGCCCAGTCTGGGGCTTAGAAAGCTGTTTTATGGTAGGTGAATCAGCTACTGGGACGAAGGGTTCACCCTAGAACCGTTTGGCGCAGGGGCTGGGGTAGCTCGCGACTTGTCAATAGGTACGTATTAGGAAGTGGGAGGAAGGGGTTCAAGGCTTGGGAAATATTTGCTGGCGAGTGGTAGGGGTCGGCGAATTCCAAGGGGTTACGGATGTCAGGAGGAATGGTGTTCTCATCAGTCTCTCCGATCTTGCATCGTGGGCGGCTTCTTTCGCGTCGCCCAGATGCCCTGAAAAACCGCTAAACCATTTCGCGCGGCGTTTACGCAACGACCCGTGACACGATATCCACGTGCCATGACAGGCCTGCTGTAATTCATACGCCCACGCGGCTCCCGATTGATATTCGACGGAGGATCGACCTGACACGTCCGCCTGAAATTCCAAGCTTCGTAGATCATACCCGCATAAGAGCTGTTCTAATCATCACGCGATCGTCGATGACACTTTTAAGAGGCGCCCGCTTTATAAACGAGGCACGAGTTGACAGCGCTCGAGATTAGTCGAGATGCGCTTCGCTTCCGTATGTTGGACTGCGTTTCGTCGTGCGTGCATGTCTATTACTTCGGATTGCATCAGCAGCTAGCAATAATTCGGAATGAAAAAGTGGAATGCAGCGCGAATTTAAGGGAAGAATTGACGTTCCACATTTTTAAACCGTTAACGGGAAGTTTCTTAAACAGGATGGCTCCCTGCGCGCGCAGTAATAAATGAGTAAAGACGAGTTAACTCGTTTTGGCCATTTTCAAAGGACGAGTTAACTCGTCTTGGATATTTTCAAATGACGAGTTAACTCGTCTTGGGAATGTACAAATGACGAGTTAACTCGTCTTGGACATTTTCAAACGACGAGTTAACTCGTCTTGTTCAATAAAGTGGCATTTTCAAATGACGAGTTAACTCGTCTTGTCCAATGAAGAGGCATTTTCAAATGACGAATTAACTCGTCTTGGACATTTTCAAATGACGAGTTAACTCGTTTTGGCCATTTTCAAAGGACGAGTTAACTCGTCTTGGATATTTTCAAATGACGAGTTAACTCGTCTTGGGAATGTACAAATGACGAGTTAACTCGTCTTGGACATTTTCAAACGACGAGTTAACTCGTCTTGGCCATTTTCAAACGACGAGTTAACTCGTCTTACCCGGATAACAGAGGAGGGCGAGTAAATAAGAAGGGAACATTAAATCCATGAAGTCACACAAATTTTTGTGAAAAATAGCGGGAATAGAAACAAAAGGCAGGGTGTCTGGGTGCCATCGAAGGAAGGTTCGGCAGACCAGGTCTGCAGGCTTTATGGGTGGCCCAGCTGACGAGAAGAAAGGCCACGGCGACGATGGACGTTCCTCAGCAGCGTCGCCTTCGTCACAAGTGGTACCCAGATGTGGACACTTGAGAAAGGTGCGGAAAGATAGGACTCTCTCCTGGCATTTTGATGGGAAGCAGAGTCATCCTGGAAGGATGGGGATCGATGTGGGAGCCATCGATCTTTACGCAAGGAAATGCAGGATTGCAAAAAGCATTCTCGAGCTGGCCTTGCTAGCGAGAGGACCAAATCACAGTACTTTGAACTCTATGGAACCACGTCGTAACTGTACGCGTCGATAAAGTCTGTTGTAAGGATCTCTTACATTCTCAAACCTCGAATTCGGCTATCGTAATAGCACAAATCACTGTCGCGTGATTTAAGAGAAAAAGTTGGCAGAGCGAATTCTACTCACGCGATCAGCCGAGAACGAGGTTGTCTGCAGGCCCCCTTCCTCGTCCTTCGCCGAGATGTCCAGGGTCAGAGTTTTCGGGTTCAGAGCGATCAAAAACTGGGGCTCGTTTTCCATGTCGACGATCCTGATAACATGCCAAGTATACTTTGGCAGTTTCCTGGCTCTGAACGTGCACACTGCGCTGAATTTCTCTGGCAATCCGTTCGGAAGTATGTTTCTGTCGAGGTCCAGCAAAAAGAAAAAGGGACGCGATACAGTTCACCCGACCTTTGTGCGATTTAACTGGTAGAGTAACGAGCATCGCTCAGAAGGCAGAACGTTGAAGCGTACTTTGTGGGTAAAGTGATATCGGTGTCTTTCTCCAATCGATAGGCAATTTGCATGCGGTTGCTACCTCTGACACGCGTCACGCCGCCGTAATGGGTCTCTAGAAGGTCCAGCTTCAGCTTGCTGATGAAGTCGAAAGTCTGAAGATCGTCCTCGCCGTGTTTGTAACCCTCGCATGGACCTCGCGGCGAATCTAGAATGCTTTCTTCCCCCAAAGCATACTCTGGGAATGTTAGTAACATTATTCCATTTTCGCGAATATATTAACCCTTCGACGGCGGATAGATTGGCGCGCATGGGACGCTGAGTCCATTTTCACCCGCAACTGCGGCTACGCACACCTCGAAATAAACTTCTATATTAGTCTTCGATAATTGAATATTCAGGTTATTATCATTTATCCTAATTTATCATAATTCGAATATTCAATAATTATAATAATTTGAATGTTCAATAATTGAATATCGCGATCTACTTTCTCATCACTTTACATAACTTCACCCAAAACTGAATTTCCACCGTGGCACGGAACGTGTCAAGCGTTAATTTTTAAGATCGCCAAGATTGCTACGAAGCAAATGTAAGGAATAAAAGCAATTACCATTGTCAGCACGAAGAAGTATCTACATATGTAGAGGAATATAGTGGAAAAATGTGTAGAACATGTGAAAGGGTTAAAAGGTGCAATAAAAGCGCTACAAGCTGAAAGCTGCATACGATAATTGCATGCCTGTGGTGTGACAGTGCATGGTGACATCGTTAAAGCGGTCTGTAGACGCTCAATATTATTGTGCAATATATTGCATAATATTTTTGCTGTGTGCCCCACACGGTCAATAATATTGTGCAATATTGAATATTGCACAATATATTGACCGTCTGGGGCTGCTTACTGTTAACATTATTGTGCTATCTATTGCACAATATTTATGCTGGGTGTCCCACACGGTCAATATTATTGTGCAATATATGGCGCAATATATTGACCATTTAGGGGCTGCTTACGGTCAATATTATTGTGCTATATATTGCACAATATTTTGCTGGGTGTCCCACAGACGGTCAATATTATTGTGCTATCTATTGCACAATATTTATGCTGGTTGTCCCACACGGTCAATATTATTGTGCAATATATGGCGCAATATATTGACCATCTAGGGGCTGCTTACGGTCAATATTATTGTGCTATATATTGCACAATATTTTGCTGGGTGTCCCACAGACGGTCCCACAAGCTTCTGTGTTTAAACCTTTATCAATTTCTTTCGCCCAAAATTTGTCTATATACAAATCCACCCGTGATATTTATACATTCCTTCGTTGGCAATATTATTATACTTCCTTTAATTAAGCACCCGTTAATTGAGAAAAATAATGCAACCTGGAGAAGGATAGATTGCGTCGTATGCAAAATGCTTGCATGAATCAGGAAATCGAGTTGTGTCGCTCTTGAAATGCAGATTTTCAGTGAACCCAATTTCGCAACTGCGCGCTATGCGTAAACGCAATTTGCAATTTTGCAGAAAGATTGGGAAAGTACATTGGAAGACGAAGGAAATGATTGAAACATATGTACGCAATAATAATTTTCAAGCGAAACTTATAATGTAAGTTGTTCGATTATCCAAGAAACTCGATTACCCGGCCACCCTGTAACCGCATCAGTTCGGATAATCGAGTTCCTATCGGAATAAATTCAATTGTTTTCCCGATCAAATTCTACTGTGTGAATTTCAACGCCGCGTGCAAATTAAGAGGCACGTGGCCCACATCAAAGGGACAATATATATCTGCAACACGTGCAGTTTTAGGTTCTAACATTGTTGGCAAAAGTTTTCCCAACATCTGGCTGTAGAAAGTTTCAGTCGATGGTTTCTCGAAGACCGGCCCATCCCCATTGTGTGTTTATACTAGTTTATATCCCTCTTCAAACAGGTAGGTACTGTCGTAAAGAACCGGGTCGTTTATGTCGAAAGGCATTCCATTATTTAATCATGTGTTAAATACATACATTTAGCTCTACGTTTGACTATATGTACTTCTTACGTGGTACACGTTTAAAATAAAAGGGACTTACGAACACATCTGAATTGCACAAGCACGAATATCCATATTGAGAAGTACATTCGCAGGTCGAGTTAGCCCTGTGGAAAGAAGAATGTATTAATTTTGTTAGGTACGACATATAGAGAGATTGAATATTAAATACAAAAAGGGTAATGAACTCGTAACGTGTTTCTGATAATTATCATTATTAACAAGCTCTATCGCACAGATTTCTTATATCCATTATTATTCTGCACTTCCAATGCACAAAGCTGACGTTTTGATCAAAATCGTTAGTCGTATATTATACTATATTATGTAGTTAAGTTGCTTACTATTTCATATGAATAATCATTACATATTAAGTAGTAATTTAACCGAGGATATTGAAGTTTGCATGCATTGCAATGCTAAGCACAACTATGAAAATTTTAATGTATGCATTTACAATGTAATACTTAGTCGCTAGTAGATAATGACAAAGTCCACTGAATGTTGGCATGATCGATGGACGATACGCAAACTCGCGCAACTATTTCTTATCCCATTTTTTGTCATTTAACGAACAGTAGGCAACATTGGTATATGTATACAGTACCTTTCAATACTATTTGCCCACCTATGTACGTACAGTTTGTTGTATTATCACGACGAATACTTGTTATTTTCTCCACATCTGTTTTAACTCCATTAAGGGGACCTTCGGGTCTAGAGCCCCCAAAAATAGGTGATCTTTAGGAATTAATTAAAGGAAAACTACTGTATATAATTTAATGGGACTCTTTGCATTGTATTAAGGATGTCTTAAGTTATAGAAATATATTTTTTGTTTTATAATTAATCATTGCAGACGACACTGGGGAGTCGTTAAAATCAAGGCATCAAAAGATTGATCCAAATCGGTGGAAACTGTATCTCCAAAAGTTATTATCCGATTCGACTGAAACATTTTTTATTTTGAAGAATATAGTTCTGGCTAGGGGGGGGGGGGGCAGAAAAATTACAAAAGATTGAAAATTTATAATTTTTAAAGGCGTTGAAAGGACGAAAATATAGAGAAAAAGTGATTTCACACTTCAAGTGTCGTTATTTTTTCAAAAAATGTCATTTTTTGCCATTTTTCTGCCCCCCCCCCCCCCCCGGACAGAATAATCCTTCAGTATATTATTATTATGCTTGATATTCATATTAATCCGTACAGAAGCAGATACTCATAATAATTACGAAAACATTGACACATAGATATCTGATACACTCATATATTTGATTTTATCAGTCACATTAAATAATCGTAAAAATGATATTATTCCTATAAGTAGATTAAGCTTCTGTGCTTTCAATAAAAAACAATTTTCCACGTAGAAAAAAGATAATCCCCGATCCTGCCAGGATTCGAACCTGGAATCTTCTGATCCGTAGTCAGACGCGTTATCCGTTGCGCCACAGGACCGTGTTGGTACACATTTTTACATTCGGTTTAATAGGGTACTAAAATGTGTAACATTTCTAAAAAAAATAAATCAATAATCTAACATTTGTATGATATTTATCGCCGATATGATATTTAGGAAATAACGATGCTTCAAAATGTGATCAAAAGATTCCTTTACGCAGCTATATGCGTATAAAATCGATTCGCATTTCTTTGATTTCGCAAGTTTAAATATTTATAGTTAATAGTTAACTGCGTAAAATGTGTGAGTTATATATTCACGAAGTGGCGTTATTTTATCTTCTTTTGCGTCAGCAGTTTCTATCCTCGGTGTCACATATCTCTATATACAATATACATATGAACTGTATATGCATACAAGTTTTTATGGTGAGACGTATTTAGTCGGACATAGCGCATTTTCAACTGAGTCACATAAGGCGCACAATTTAAAGTAACATAAAAATTTCCATCATTTATCACACACTGTTTAAACCTGAATATTTACCCTTATACTTCAATCATTTACTTAACTCGTTAGCATAAACAAATATTAATACAAGTTTGAAAAGTTACAAAGAAATACAATACCAATTACGTCTGTCTAAAACGAATCTACACGTCATTCTAAACATTCATTAATTGCCAAGGCGCATAAATCTTAATTTACATAAACCTTTCTCCCCTTTCGTAAACATGAATTATATTTACAGTCATCCTTAATCATCGCGGCGTGTATTGTTTGATATTTAAAATTTGCAATACTCCCCTCGGACTTGGGATATAAATAAACGCGCATGTTCTAAACACTTCCCTCCATCATTCTAAATAAAGCCTCAGCCAATTTTTTAATAACACCTCCCCCACCCCTTTTGATTGTTGTACACATGTCACAAATACGGTAAACGTAGGAGACGGGACCTTTTCCGTCCCAAAGTTTCCTGCAGTTTTGAACGAGAGAAACGCTTTGCACAAACGTATTTTGTTAGAAAATACGTTTTTAGTTACAAAATGTGCTACGTTCGACATTCCTGTGTTGAAGAGCACGGCTAGCCGCGCACCACGAGGGGTGGGGGTTCGCATTGTAGTGTGAGTGAGGGCACGCCGGGTATAATGTCGACGGTGATTGGGCGGGTCGTAAACAACCTCGCTCGCCATTGGGGGAGCCTCTTGGGTCTTATCGGATCGTTTTACTGCAGCTGCGTAGTGTTGCCATATTGTGTTCTTGCGCCTACTAAACATTCAGTTTTCAGTGGTACGCCGAATTGAACTGAAGGTGTGAAATAACAAAACACTGTTTCGTAATTGCGATCATTAGTCGGGAGTGATTTTCGCTCTAACTGTAGCCAGGAGCGGGATGTGTAGTCGCGATAGTGGGGATAAGATAAGTGCCTGGCAACGCTGGAATTGCGTCACAGCGAATCCAACACTGACCGTTGGGTTGATTTCCAGGGGGATTGTGCGCAATATAGTTTCCTCTGGTGGTTGCTAAGAAACGATTTATCCGTTCTCCTGCAACTTGTAGCATGAGGAAGATGAAAATTAGGGGATAAAGGATCTGCATATTGTGATACTCTGCGTATTTCATCGTGAGTGATTTAGTTTTTTAACTTATCCAAAGATAGCTATCTGCGTTTTATAGAATCGTGCTTAAAATTTTTAAACGTTTCGTAGAACAATTTGAAATACGAAATTTGTGTTTTAAATTATATTAGTTATATAGATTAATTAGTTAAAATGGTCATTGATGGCGAGAGATTCTTTTGCGTTTTATAAAATTAAAAGAAGAATAAGATAGCGATTTTTTAGTTTCTTTAAGCATCTTAAAATAATTTCCATATATAAAATTTTACTTACAAAATTTACCTTTGTATTTTCGACACCTTAAAAAAATTACTCTTGCATTTACTTCTTTATAAAATAAACTTTCAAATAGAAAGATTTAATTAATTTTAACTAGTGTTGCTGTACATACGTTGTTTCGTTCTGGCAGTACAATCTGTACATTTGCGATTTTACAGAATTTTGTTTACTTACTTAATCATTTCGATTGCATCTTATTTTTAGTTTGCATACCTATATCTCTGACCCTGCTTAATACACTGTGATACTTATTTTGCTGTATGCGTATTAATATCTACTGCGTTTGAATTCAATTCATAGAAATATGCATATCTAGATTTTTTCTTTACTTCCAATTACGTTTCTTCTAACTTGCAAGCTTAACTTCGGTTTTCGCGTCCACCGGGTAGTTACCGTCCTTGACTCTCAGGATGAGTCACTTATTTATTTTCAATGGACCAGACTGTGCCAGGCCGCCCAGAGATTTTTCAATATACCATTCAACCATACGACGTAAAAGCGTATTAACTTAATTAATATCATCTATATCTTCCGTTTTTCGAAGTGTTTATCACTTCGTTATGAAATATATACAGTTGTGCCCAGTTAACATGATAAATTTACCTCGGTTATGTTGATCCAAAATCCTCTCCACTACCATTTTTTGCGGGAAACTTCGCAACCGAGCGCTCGGCTCTCGACAATAATAGGGGGCCGGAAATACAATGTCGCACTAGCCATTAAAAAATAAAAAATGTCAAGTTCCGCATTTCTCATCGGATCTTTACAAAAGTGGCCAATCGATTCCTTGTGTTTTCCCAACGAAAATGGTACCAAACCGGACACAATTCGGATTGTAATTAAATTACATATAAAATTAATTTGTAGAATTTAAACCCAACTTCGTTCAAAACAGTCCGACTTACATGGTACGTGGTATCTTTTCATATCGATACAATGAAAAAAAACTCGGATAGGTTGTGTCGAGGGAACAAACCGCAGTTTCTTGGCGTGAATACTCGGCCCTGATGTTGGATCGTGGAATGAATGAAGTAGACAGAGTAGGTTTCAACGATTATATTGAAGTTTGATATTGATATTGAAGGGAGTAAGTTTAATATTAATACTGAAGGATTATTTTATTGATTATTGAAACTCACTTTCGAATGACACCATCTTCGCAGTTCTCACTCGACGCAATTCGAAGTTATACTAGTCCAAAGCTCGCCAGGCACGTTACAACTCTGTCATTATTTACATATTCCGGACCCCAAACACGCGCTCACTGCGGTTACGCTCCCGGCCCGAAGGTCATCTCAGATACAGACATCCTTTGTCTGCACGACTATACTTATTGTTTGGCTGTTGCTTTTAGTTTTGAAGTTATAAGACGAAACATTATAACTCATTTTTGCCTCAATTTTCGTAACGCTCGACTTTTCGTGCGTGCCCCCCCCCCCCCCCCCAATACTATTTCTATTTTAAGGGCGTATTCCCGTCAATAAAGAATTTGGCTTTTAGTAAAATCGCCCGAGCGACCGTTGGCACGCATGCGCGACGAGCGGCGAAATTTAACGGGTGTCGCGCAGCCAAACGTGAAATACCCACACTACTGGCATACTGAAATTGTTATATTTTTCATTTTTTTTTCGCGAAGATGGTACATTCGATTCCATAGATTCCTGTGATTAAAATTATTCCAAACACGACCTCAATCAAACTATTTTTCACAAACTTCGCTTTAAATTCAGAAAATTAATTATTCATGTAATTTCCTTAATTATACTCCGAATGATGTCCAGTTTGGTATCATTTTCATCGGCAAAGTACAACAAGCTGATTGATGCAACTTTCGCGAATATCCGCTGAGAAATGCTTAACTTGACTTCTTCCCTTTTTAATGCCCAGTAGAACATTTTATTCTCGGTCTCCTATTCTCGAGCGCCGAAAGCAATAAAACTCGGTGAATCGTGAAATCGGAGTTGCGACGAAATTCGCCTACCACCGCGAATAAAAGATATTCTCCGGAACCTGAGATTATCAACTTAACCGGGCGCAACTGTTCTCACACCTAAGGATCGAGATCTAATTTTTCCATCGGGACTCTACATGTACTGCATTACATTTCCCATCGGAGTTAATCTCAACTATTTCTGCCAAGTGTCGTTCACTCGCCAACGTATTAGCGGATACAAAAGTGAAAAGGAACATCAATACAACGATAGGTTTTTGATGTTTATTTACAGGGGTCACTGACCGTTAGGAGATGGCGCCACGTATGCCGAGGGACTGCCACAGTGCTGCGGATCCAAACAGTTACTCGCCGAGGACAAGCAGCAACCGCGGCGAAAATCATCTCCCACGGGCGCACGATGTCGGGGACACGGCGATAACCAGAAAGGAGGCGTTCTTTCGCAGCATGGGCCTTCAAATGAAGGGATGCCAATACGGGTACACCGCGCTGGACGGTGTCCACGGGACGAAGAAGATTAACGTGCCGTGTGAGGTGAACTTGCGTGACTGTAGTGTCGTCGTTACAGGGGCGATGTGCAGAATATGTGGAAGGTATTTCAAGTGCGTAACGGACGTGAGCGCGCACGCGGCTTCTAGGCACCGTCACTATCAAACGAACGACGTCGTCGTCAGCGGCGAGCTTAGCTGTGCGAGGGATACCAGCCGAGCATGGGAAGCATCGCCGAAGTCTGCCGAGCAGGCGACCATTCCCGCAGCGAAGAGTCCTGGGACAAAGTCGAGCGGGAAGTTACGGCTGACCTTAAGGATAGGAGCGGAAGTCGTAGCACGGAGAGCCATGAAACGTAAGCATTTGAGGATATACACCAGCATCGACATAGCCACGCAAACTGAGGCCACGCATCGTGTCGAAGAATTAATCATGAGAAAATGCGAAAGTGCCACTCCACGTATCGATCTCCCTGTATTGGATAATAGTCCTTGTCAGTGTTACACGTCGAGTATGCATGTGGTAAACAGCACGAATCAATATTTGGCCGGCAACATTGTAGCAAGTAAGGACACCGATTGCGAGGCAAGTGCGACGAACGAGGGAAGTCCCGCCTTGGACAGGCTGGCGGTGTCATGCGCAACGTACACGGGCGAGAAAGTCAACGGCGCCCCTGTCTACCCATCGAATGCAACGCAAACTGTCGAGCAGAACGACACCGCGGGCATGTTCTGTTTTAGAGACGGTAACCCAGATGAACTATCCACTCATTATCTATCGCCATTTAGCGACTTCAATGATAATTCCTGGGTTACTAGCTACAGCTCTATTCGTAATGACAATGCTGGAATCGTGAGCGACGATAGTGGCATTTCGTCAGAGCAGACTGTACTGTCCCCTAAAAAAGACATCAATGCTAACGGGAAGTCCAGGGAGAAGCCGTTTGATAAACAGAGCCTTCAGAACTCGGGCACAATGAGCCCACTAATAGTCCCGATAATCACACCAATCAGCGTGTCGGATAATGACACCCCACCCGCGAATAAAATCCAACACCGTCCTCCGATTCCTTCGCAACAGCGAAACCCGACGCCGCCGTTCGCCGCCGAGCGGAATGCTGATGACGAGGTGCAGGAGGTTCTGCGAATCATTCGGGGCCAGGCGATTAGCGAAGAAATCAATCACGAGTCGCCGAATCGCAGCGAGCAGGAGATGTTGTTGCGCGACGCTATCAGAGACATGCTGCAAATGGAGGAGCAAGGATGGCACTTGCTCGAGAGGGGGGATACCGCGGAGCCAGCAAGGAAGAGGAGACGAGCTGCCGGGAAACTTGACGCGAGGAACGGCAACGGGAACGACGATTCCGGGAGGCGAAAGAAGAGAGCGACGGCGCAGCCGAGCTTCGACGGTAACGTTATCAGGAGTGTCGCGAACGAGAACTACGTCTCGAGCACGAAGGAGCTGTTCGCGAAGGTGCAGAAGTCGAGCCAGAGCAGGGTGTGCATAACGGACAGCCTGAAGGAGAACGTGATGATGTTTAATAGCAACATCGATGTCCCCTCGGAAGTGTTGCATCGTTACGGGATTAACTACTACAACGAGCCGTTCGAGATAAACAATAATACGGAGACGGTGCAGGGATCTGTTAATCGGTTTCTTGTAACGTGTTCCGGCGGAACGGAGAATAGGGGCAATAGACCGACCGTAATAGATCTAGTCAACGACACCGATGAATAGACTGTAATAGAAGCAATGGATGACGAGCGTAGACTAGGAACAACGGTGCCATTATAGTCGGAGCCAGGGTTGCCAGGCGATCCGGTACAGATCGCGCAATATAACTTTGCCTCCGAGCGGGCCATTGAATAGACCGTGCGTGCGAAAAACATGCGACCGCACACGGACGAGTATCATACAAAGTAACAGGCTAGTTTGCGTGTGCGATCGTATGTTTTTCGAATCGAATTAAAAGAACGCCGCTCTCTTGCACGCAGCGTTGCCAGGAAGTGGGTTCCTGCAAACTATTTGTAGTGGAGGGGGAGAGCCGTGAGTGTTCCCCCTCCACTGCGAGTCGCAAGCACGGCTGACTCAGCGGTCTACTCAGCGGCCTCTCGGAGGCAAAGTTATATCGCGCAATCTGTACTGGCATATATCACGTCACTTAGCTGGGATTGTCTTGGCGTTGGCATGACGTCACGGCGTCACCAACAAAATATAAGTATTCCCCTTCTCCTACACCGCATAAAGTCATATAGGCAAGCACGCCTGGCAACCCTGGTCGGAACAAAATCTGTTGGCCGTTCTGGGTGGTCGAGGATCTTGCTCCCCACCACTCCAACTAGATACCCCCACCATTTCCCTTCGCCCCGCCTCTTAGTGCTGGGCATTCTAAGCTCTGGAGCTTGTGGACTTTCCCATGCACTGCTTAAATTACCCCACGCATCAACACTATACTACGAGGCAGCTTCCTACGTGCATTTCAAGCGATACTCTCCTTTTCCCCACTGCCACTTGTTATCGGGCGAAATGTTTTTTTTTTATTTAATTTATGTTATAAACGATCGTATTTATAAGAGATATATCTATCAAGAACCGTACGAACTTACGACTACGAGAAGGCTTAGCTGGAAAGTTGGAGAGAATCGCGTATCCTGGAAGGTGACTATAAAATTGTTTTCTAGTTTAGTTGATACCACGTTACAGCTGTACCCTATTTGCCTTATGTAAAATTATGACGCGTAATGGTGAAGAATTGCACGTCGGAAACCCTATCTGCGAGTAACACTGGATTTAAAAGACAAATGCCAACGTTCCTAGTTATAAATAAGTGGAGGAAGTGTCCTTCAGCGTCCACTTTATTTTGTTCAGACTATAGTGGACACGTTTTATAGAGTACTGAAATAGGAAAGGAGGATGTGGCGTGCACACGAAAAGTAGGTGGACTTTTCAATAGTCGAAAGGTATTATTTTCTTTTGTAATTGACGTTTCGCGTTTCAAAGTATTAATGTGATATTTTTTAATAAAAGTTACTGTATTGTGATTAATTTAATACGTTATAGTATAACGATGGACTATAAGCTCACACTGCACAGTGGAATTAGTATTATTATCGTAGATATTGTTTGCTTAGTTTCTTCATCGTCGCGTTCACGAACAATTGCTTTCATCAGTGTGCCGCAAAGATGTTTCATCGTTAAAGTATTATCAGCGCGACTCGCGTTACTGAGATGTTTCGTTTGTTCTTTTTACAAACAATTTATACGGCCGCTACTTATTGCGAATAAATATTTTCATACCGTATGCTTTAATTATATATATGCCGGTCGTGCGATTTATATGGAAGAATATACTTTTGCACTTTTATACTTTTTTCTATAATAAATGTTATCGAAAAGAATGAGCGCTGGTGTGTTTCTGTCGTTATCACAATCCAACACAAGTTTATTGCGATTATGTGTTCGAGAACGTGCGCTGTTATATGATGTCGCGTGTTAATCGTAAAGCATTCCCTTGCGGAAAGATATTAATTACGATTCCCCCTTGATTAGATACGAATCCAATTTTGTGCTAATCGATGAAGTGCACTGTCAACGAAAAGAGTTTCAGGACTGACAATGGGTAGGTATGATAATGGAGCGGAGTAAAAATAAATGGAAAATTGTTGGTCCGTGACGTTCGAAATAAAAGTACACAGTCTGTAAATCAAACCGAGTACCAGACCTGAGAACGTAGAAGCTCGATAGTAATTGGGGAATGCATGTTTTATAAGAAATTATGCTCCCTTCTCTAAGTTTCCACTTTCCTACGGTTTCCGAAGTCACGCGAAAACAATACAAGTATGCGGTCACTAAGTACGTCGACCCTGACAAACTCGGAATGTTCTGAAGTATTATTAAAGTGGATAAAAAGTAGAAGACCCTTATGAAATAATAAGCTTCCTCGTTTCCGTCATGCGCATGCATACATCATAATGCAATAAATGCAATGCCCTCGCGATTTAAAATGAAAAATAGATAAGCTTGAGCGTCCATTTTACAATGGACCTTTGTAAAATACTTCTGAAACTGTGCCAGCACGTTAACCGAGTTCATGTATTTTTCATTAACCCTTTGCGGACGAGCCGAGGCATATAACCGCCCAAGAACATTCCAAATGAATATTTTACAAGCGTGTGATTAATAGATACATACGTTGTTTAAACTGAAATCATTTTGGAACGACACAAATCAGCCATGAACTGTTAAAAACTGATCCTCAGGGATATTTCATATGATCAAGTTAATTATTTTCTAGATACAGTACTGGAAATATTTATTGGATCACTCGAATATTAAACACTCTTATTATTAGTACTGTATTGTAAAAATATGTAGCTCACTATTTTGGTCAAAATAAGTTCGATACAAATCATTTTGCAATTAATTCTGTGTACTACATAATTTTGAAAGTGATGCAATAAATATTCTCAGTACTGTATGTATATGGAACACGACGAAGCCATCTCAACTTTTTTTAGACGGTGCCATATATATCTGTTTCAATTTTGGACGAGTAAAATCATGCACAATGGAGATCGTATCACCACCATAATAAAAGAATAGTATTTCCTCGCCAGATAAGGCAGACAACTAGAACCGTCCACTGTACGCTCATAGGCAACTGGTCCCCATTGCGAATGCATCTAATGTTACGTTTCAAAATTTATTACAGTCACGCCACTAATAAATCGCCAATTTTAAACATATATATGGCCATTTAGAGAAATCAAGATTTTTGTGTACGATCCACAATGCTTCCATCCGAGGGACAAAACTTAACCCTCGTACACTAGGCGTCAACCCGGCTTCCCTTCGGAAATTCGGCAACGTTGCATGTCACTAGAAGCACTGGGTTATGCCTAGTGATGGGCAACGTTGCCAAATTTCCGAAGGGAAGCCGGTTTTGACGCTTAGTGTACAACGAATGCAGGGTCATTTTGATCCAACTCTGACAAAGTCTATCACGATGTTATATTTGTGTTGGCAATGGCAAAATATAGTATAAGATACCTAAATTGCAGTAATATTATTTGTAAAAATCATACAGGAGGTACACCTATTTTATGTATCAAATGTACATAAATAATGGTTTTTTTTTTATGTATTTCTTTATTACTAAATTTTAATTAATTTTAGAAATTTTAATTATTTAATTCAACTTATATTCAATTTTTTTGTGCAACCCGTGTACCATAGAAATGTTGCTATGGGTCAAACTGACCCTTCATTCGTCTCACGCGACCATATCCACCATTCGTTTTCCGAGGGTTAATCACAGGTGTCCCTCTGAAGGCCAAACGATCCCCAATGGGGAAGAATACATCGCCCGTAGTTATTTCTAAACACAGTCCACGACACGTCTCCCCTTACACCCCATGGTACCACACAACACTCCCCATTTATTGATACGATAGCTCGCTCGGTCATATGCCCTTGACTTCTAAAAACCCCTGGCTACCGCCAGTACGCATGCCGGTGACGTTCTCAAAAAGCTTGCCACGCGCAACAGCCCGCGTGTTACCAGATTCCGGCGACGAAGCTTCCTCCACTCGCGCCGAACGCCAAGCAGCACCGAAATCCTCGAGGTTGGTCGCACGAAGGTAGCCGGTCCGCGGTGGTCCCTGGACGATCAACGGAAGTCAGAGAGCCGGCACATGTATTCCGCGAGGGGGTGTATGTATGCCACGCATGAAACCGGAGCCACGATGAAACTGCAAGACGAGGCAACGCATTGCACGGCTGCCCGGCACGAACTGATAAGCCTGGAGAACCATAAGCGTCGCTCTCTCCGCCTCTCATCAAGGAGATTCGATCTTGCTTTCCATCTGCCGTCATCGGGGAGAAGAGACAATTACGGCTGATAGTGAATTAGCATGTGACGCGCGGGGAGAAAGGAGGCTGCCCTATCGATGCCGTACGACAATCAACTTTGCTCGTTGACGGCAAGCTATTGTTGCAATTGCTGGGCACTTTGTTTCTTGCTTTTCGGGCGGGTGATATTGGGCCGAAACGATGGGCGGCTGTATTCTCTTCGCTCGCGGCTGGGAGCTGATTCTATACGCTTCGCAAAGGACATCTGAAGGAACGGAACGGGTAGGGTTTTTGATGGGGATGGAAGAAATAGAGGGTTTGTCCCGTTTGTGGTCCTTTTCCTCTTGTCACTTAAATGCAGTGGCTCACACCTAAAATCGTGTACTCTTTAAAATCGCATAACATTTTTAAAATTGCTCCAAACGAGTTGAGTTTCTTTGACAAGCTAGAAGGATTAGTTTGCTAAGTGACGTGTTACGTCGTTTTGAAAAAAATTGCAATTGGTCGGAATAGCAAAAAAAATAGTGAAGGTCGTTTTTTCAACTTTTTTTGCGTCGTCCCTAAAGAGGATAGAGGCTTTCGAACATTTAAGGGGTCATGCTCAGTCAGGAGGCCGAAAAAAGGGTGGTCTTTGGAAATTTTTTACTCAAAAGCTATAACACATTTCTCAAAAAATCTTTTTTCCTTTTAAGGATTGCATCTAGTACCGTGCATCGTAATTTTTTTATTTAAAAATATTTATCAATAACTAAGTTATTGTCCATCACTCGAAGGTTCTCTAAAAAAAAGGCTTCTGCGGTGACCCCACTGCTGCTCGAAAGTCGATCATCTAAAATAAAAAATTCAAAAGAATTTACTTATTATATTATATTATCTAGTATTTGAACGAAGGATTTTTTTATCCGATGCTTAGTTTTCTTTTAATTGACGAAAATCAGGCACGATTTATGATAAAAATTGAAACTTTTACTTTAAACATCAGCCATTTTTTCCCAAATCAATGTTTCGAAAAATCCTTCGTTCAAATACTAGATAATATAATATAATAAGTAAATTCTTTTGAATTTTTTATTTTAGATGATCGACTTTCGAGCATCAGTATTCACTGCAGAAGCCTTCTTTTGAGAGAACCTTCGAGTGATGGACAATAACTTAGTTATTGATACATATTTTTAAATAAAAAAATTACGATGCACGGTACTAGATGCAATACTTAAAAGGAAAAAAGATTTTTTGAAAAATGTCTTATAGCGTTTGAGTAAAAAATTTCCAAAGACCACCCTTTTTTCGGCCTCCGGACTGAGCATAACCCCTTAAGCAGAGCGCTCAAAGATGAGGATCCACGATCATGCAACTCAAGCGACGAGACCTGATTAATTCCTTTGTGGCTAGCATTATCCCAGCGGAGAAAGTGATTTCGCGCCAAACCGCAGAAACTTGAACACTTTCTTTGTTGTGAAACGGGACCACAGCCCGTTCAAGTGTGCTGGACGTCGTTTCATTGACATTGTACAGACCGAAATAATTAAGCTCACCTCGGGTTCAGGAAGTTTCGATACCTCAGAACGGTATCACGTTGCATCTCGATATCCAAGGTAGATACAGGGTCGGCGGAGCAAATTAAAACATCCAATTTCAACAGCCTAAAAAGCAGTAGTGCGCAAACAAAAAATAAAAAAAATGGTAAAATGCCTTCCAATTCAGAAATGTGGAATTCCATGCGCAGCAAAATCTCGACTGTGGAATGCTCCGCAAATTCCACGCAATTCACGCTGGCCCGGGTTGTATTGGGAAACCAAGAATTTCGATACGCCAACTAGTGACAGAAAGTTGAACTACTGAGAGTAGGCCGAAATCCGTCGAAGTCCATACGATTATCAATGTTTATATAGACATGTTGTGAAAAACGAGTGTTTAAATTTTTTTGGACACTAAATTTTTACTTATTCGATTAATAAATACTTATTTGGAATGTTTGGTGGGATCCGAGCCTACTTTCAATAGTTTGCCAACTTACCACCGCAGCGCTGAAATCTAAGTCACGCCTCCACTTGGTTTCCCAATACTCATCTAACAAAAAATCATTTAAAAATGGCACTCCATTGAACGCAATCACAAATTCATTTTTACACCCATTGAATATCTACGATCGTATCCATCTCACAAAGTTTGTATTTATCAAAATGAACGACAATAACTGGCACGACTACACCACGTAACACTTACACGGACGACCACGAAGAATTATTCGAAACGAGCGAGCCAGAATCCAGTATCGGCAGAATTTGATATCGCGCTTCCATTTCACCTGAGCAAGTACGATCAGATTTTAGCAGGTGCTCGTTAGCAGCTTAGTTTGCAATGGCGGAGGGACTGAAAATTACAGATCGGGTGTGTGAAAGGGCTGGGGCGCCAGTGGAATCGCACGGGGTACCGTTTCTGCTTACCGAAACATTCGAAGGTATTCAATTTTCTTCTCTCTTCACGTGCACCTTTACTTTCCTCAGTTCCTTAAATTGCCCGAGGCATTCCTCCACCGCCGAGCATGAATCCTCCTCGCTCCTCTCCAAAGTCAGCTCCAGGGACGCGTAGAGGCTTTCCAGATCGTGACAGGGCCAAGTTTCTGTCGCCGCGGTGATCTTCTGTAGCAGCTCCTCCGCCTCGGAATCTGTTAACTTCTCGCTGCTGGACGAGGACAAGTTCCCTCCGGTCACGTTCTTCGCCCGTTTAGATAATGGCCCTTCGCCAGACCCGCTGGTCTTCCTTTTAATCGTAATCTCTGACGAGAGGGGAAGATGATTTTACTTGTACGTGTCTGGTGATGCGAAATCGAGATTCGATTCGTATTACTTGACTTCGTTGCCGCCATCAGCTGGGCTGATCGCACGGTGCAAAGTTTGTTGCGCATTCTCGACCCGAATTTGTTCCTCCGCGACGATGGCAACTCTTCTGCCGACGGCACAGTATCGTTAGTGCTTTGTGGACGCTTTGCGGTGGTTGAGTAAAGGATCGTGCACTTACGCGTCGAAGAATTCTCCGCGGAGTTACTTTGCCCTGCTGACTTCCGCTTCCTCCCACCGCCTTGGGTTCTTTTTGGATTCGCTTCAATTTGAACGAAGTCCACTGTTTTAATGCGAAATGGGTGGGTGAAAAATGTAATATAGTTTGAAGAATATTTTTACGACTATACTTCTGTTCCAGCAAGAGAATGTTGATTTTGAAAAGTTGATAGCAGTAGTAGGGTAATCTTTTCCTTTTTTTTTTTTATTAGAATTCAAGAGATAAGCTGAACAATAGCATTAGGGTTTTTAAGACTCATCGTGACGCTGTACCTTGGGAGGATTGATTCGACTCGATGTCAGACGCCGAGTGAAGGAACAATTGCTTGAAAAATGATTCACGCTCCTGCTCTCCGGGAGGCATAATTTCGAATACTTCGCCTAGATGTTCGTCGAATAAACAAGTGACCTAATAATTTGATAACGACAAAACGGGGGATGAGTACAATCCATTACACATGAATAATAATTGCATCAATTTTTATTATTCGATGCATCAAAATTGAGTGTCTTACACTTTCTTTATATTTCATATTTAGATTTCTATTCTCTTTGTAAGTACACTACCATTTTTTTTCTTATATACCTTTTCTATTTTTTTATAACATATTTTAATTCACTCAGTACGGATTACAGCCTTCAATATTACTACCATTGGGGGTGGATTTGAAGATTTGGCGCCCATGGGCTAACAAGCGTCTGCCACTCCTTGCGCGAAATATCATAAAATATTTTAATTTAAAAGAGTCGAGATAATTTCAGAATTAATTCAATATGGCAACTCACATCTGTGTCATTGTTAATTCGCTACGTAAAAAAAGGGAATTGTTTTTAAAGTTGTCTCAAGCGCCTGTGTTTAAACATTTTCCAATTTCTTTCGCTAAAAATTTGCCGCTCCCTTAAATTTGCCGCTTCCCAAAATTTACTGCTCCCTCAAATTTTCCGCTTCCCAAAATTTACCATTCCCTCAAATTTTTGGCTTCCCAAAATTCCGCTTCCCGAAATCTGCCGCTCCCCAAAATTTATCGCTACCCAAAATTTTCCGCTTCCCAAAATTTACCGCTCCCTCAAATTTTTCGCTTTCCAAAATTCCGCTCCCCCCAATTTTTTGCTCCCCAAAATTTGTAACTCCCAAAATTTGCCGCTCCCTCGAATTTTCCGCTTCCCAAAATTTACCGCTCCCTCAAATTTTCCGCTTCCCAAAAATCCGCTTCCCCAA
Organism: Andrena camellia; assembly: GCA_029448645.1. Taxonomy (NCBI): domain Eukaryota; kingdom Metazoa; phylum Arthropoda; class Insecta; order Hymenoptera; family Andrenidae; genus Andrena; species Andrena camellia. The sequence goes on from CM055677.1 coordinate 12,471,013, forward strand.
CTCTGTCGCTTCCCAAAATTTCGCTCCCCCAAATTTGTTGCTCCCCCAAATTTGTTGCTCCCCAAAATGTATGGCTCTCCAAAATTTACCGCTCCCCAAAATTGATCGCTACCCAAAATTCTCCGCTTCTCAAAATTGATCGCTTCCCAAAATTCCGTTTCCCCAAATCTGTCGCTTCCCAAAATTCCGCTCTCCCAATTTTGTTGCTACCCAAAATTTATCGCCCCCAAAATTTGCCGCCCCAGGCTGCAGCCTACACCCAAAGCCGCCCTGACTACTATAGACTGTCACGTATGAATCCATTGCATCCCTTACGTCTGCTGGCAAATCTTCTCGTGGACAATTGGCCGTAGCCAAAATTAACAAGTGCACCGATCGATCTAGGCCCTGCAGCAAAGACGTGAAAACGACACGCGCCGCTTCGTCCACCAAGTACCACCAAACCAAGATATCAGGAACGTAGAGCAGCGCTGGCAGACTTCGCCGAGCCATCTTCATCTTCTAATAAGCGGCGCGACCGTCAACACGATTTAATTAAATAATTATCATTTTGTGGCCGAGTTAGCAATGAAATAACCAATAACACGGAATAAAATATCGCGGAGCATTGCACGGCTTGTAATGTTTGGTTACTTGAATAATGGCTTCTTCAGCGGCTTTACCCGTCTCCTCGAACAAAGTCGTAACGTCCAACATGTGGCAAGGAAGATGCTCCAGCGTGTGCAGTAACGCTGGCCCCAGATGACGAGTGTGGGAGTCATCGTCGCCGCACAATAAAATCCTCGGGCAACTGGTCGACCTGGACGCAGCTTTGCTAGTGCTATAACAGAGATCCCTCGACACTTTCCATGAATTAGAAACCGCTGGTAACTACAACCAACCCACATTTCGCCTTATCTGAAGCTTTAGTTCCTAGTAAAATATTAATAAAGAAGAAACCAAGCTGCCGAAAGGAACCCGAGCGTATAATATTCAACGGGGTCATCGAGCACGTGTGAAAAATGTTGTATCCTATTTAGTCTTTCACCCAATCACGATCTAATACTCACATGACGTCGCAGACCAACATTCCTGCCGGGCAAAGGATCTCGAGTTCCGATAGAATGCGTGACAAATTGTCTTGAAGGAGAGGCTGAATCTTGAACGACAAAGATTTTACAGGCGTGACCGAAACGCGATGGCACGCTGGCATGATGTTCTGTTGAGCCCTTAAGAAATCTTGCTTCTCAACCTATTTTAACAGAACCTTTCGTTAAAATGATTAAAAATTCAAGGAGTTAGCAATTAAATAAGGAAGGAAATAACGATTTTTGAGGAAGGGATTGTTTTGGGATGTACTTGTTCAAAAAGTGTATAAAAAAGTCTCTATTGAGAAACTTCACTCTGCCTTGAGGAACACATTCTCCTTTGCAGTACTTTATGAAAGGCTAACGTTTCTGATTGTATACCCCCTCCAATGGGTATAGATTAAATAAGTCGCTCCAGGCGAACATACCAGCCACTTCTCATTGCACAAACACCAATATACCTCGGTGAATGTATGCTAATCTCGACTTACGTTCCTCAAGGGTTAATTCAACGTTCCTCGATCCATCCATCACCGTGCTATATTTTGCAAAAAGGGTGAAACTTGCGCAAAACGATTCCACCAAGCCAAACGCATTCCATGCATGATATACCAAGGTATTCGCACAATTAATATCATTCGCCTGGCTTTCTTTACCGCATGTAACACTACAACTCTCAGGGAACTACATTTTAGCCCCCCTCTTGCAAAGTTATTTCTCCACAACATAAGAGTCGGTGCACTATGAATTAAGCTACGAATTCTTTAAAGTGCTCTTATCTTCGTTCTAATTACTTTAAGATGTCGCTCGTTGATTTGATATTTCGCGTTGGTCGTGTATATTTCCGGGTAGTTCCTCCGAACGCAGCACATGACCGATTCGGCGCAAAGGGCTTGCAAGTCGCTGCCACAGAATCCGACAGTCTTCGACGCCAGATAGGCCACGAATTTCTGTGCCGGCTTCTGCTTCCAGCCCTTGATGTGCACCTACCGTCGCGCATAAGATCAACATTAACCAGACATTCCACAGTTGGGAGCTAAGGAGTGACTCTTGGCGGATCAGTGGTACCCCGAGGATCTCTTTCCTAGCGCTGTAGCATGGCAAGGGGAAGTAGAGCTCTCGGTCGAAGCGACCAGGTCTCCTTAGAGCTGGATCTATAGCATCGACCCTGTTGGTTGCGCCGATCACTATGATCTCCGAGTTGTTCTCCAAGCCGTCCATCAAGACCAAGAGAGTGGAGACGATGCTGGCGTGCACAAAGTCCTGCCGGCTGGACCTGACGGGCGCCAAACCGTCCACCTCGTCGAAGAAGATGATGCAGGGCTTCGATTGTTGGGCCTGAAAGATTTGCTCGGTGGTGGTAGAAAGTTTGGGAATTGGACGCCTCGTGGTGCGCAGTTTCTGGGTGGAAATCAGAGATGGGCGAAATTTTTATTTAAATAAAATTTCGAATAACGAATAAAAGTTAAACAGATTATTCGTCATTCGTTCGTTAACCCGAGTTAGCTTTATTCGACACGTGGCGAGTAATTTTTTAACTTCTATTGGTTATTCGAAATTTTATTTAAATAAAAATTCTGCCCATCTCTGGTGGAAATGGTATAGTAAGTGGAGGGAAATATGGAGGTCGTAAAAGTAGGAGGGAGTGGCTAGAGCAGCGCTGTCTAAAGCAGGCCACTCCCGTCCGCGTTGTCAGGGATACGTACAGGGTTGCCAGAAGTAGAGTCCTATTGTAGGGAGTAGTAGAGGGGGAATCCTCGCATGCATAGAGCTGTATTGGGAAACCAAGTGGAGGCGTGGCTTAGATTTCAGCGCTGCGGTGGTAAGTTGGCAAACTATTGAAAGTAGGCTCGAATCCCACCAAACATTCCGAATAAATATTTATTAATCGAATAAGTAAAAATTTAGCGTTCAAAAAAATTTAAAAACACTCGTTTTCATAACATGTCTATATAAACTCTGATAATCGTATGGACTTCGACGGATTTCGGCCTCCTCTCAGTAGTTCAACTTTCTGTCACTAGTTGGCGTATCGAAATTCTTGGTTTCCCAATATACTAATACGACTTGTGCACACTATGCGAGTTTCAACTTCCAATAACTGCTCCCCCTCTACTAGCCCCTACTACATCATATAGAGGCCCTACTTCTGGTAACGCTGGATAGCTAGCCAATGCTACTATTTCCCGCGAATACTGTGCGGGAAAGAAGCGATTGGAAGGGGAAGCAGGTGCGTGAGGGCCCCCACCGCTCGGCAACGTTGGGCCAGAGTTGAGGGGCCAGGGGCACATTCTATTTTCTGCATTCTGCATAGTCTGAATGTACTAATATACGAGAGAGACAGTGTGGACCGTCTGATCCTGTAATGAATAGCGCAAAACACATTTGGTGATCTTTATTCTTGAGGGGATTGCGTTGCACGATACTTGAATGGCCTAAGTATACGCTTTACTAGATTTCCTTCATCCACGTGACTTTCACCGTGTGGGGAAGTTGAATATGCGGCTATACTTTTACTCTCTGCCATAATATGTAACCCCTGGAAAGTGGATAGCTTGACCACAGTGACCATTGTCAATTTTAGTCTAATTCCACACTTATACACTTCAAAATAAGCTTTTATATTAGAATCTGATCTTGTCATGATCCAAAATTCTAATTTCCTTCAAGAAGTAATATGGATACTAAGTTACACATGAATATTTAGCATGGACCCGGCTGGACCTTGCATCCGCCAAGTGAGGATTAGAGAGTGTTCGTACAAAATACTCCTCCAGGGCCTGGGCCTTGCTTCCATAGGTGTTTTAATGTCCCCAAGACGGGAATTAGCTAGCTCATGAATCCTGAGACTTTGGAAAAGTCTCAGTTAAGAGCAGTCTGTGAGTGCAGCTGCCTCACTCAGGCTTAATGGAGGGCGAGGGTGTCTGGTATCGGAGTTAGATAAGGGTATCTCCGGTCTGCTTCGCATAAGTGTAAGGCTCGAGTACCCCCTTCGCCGCCTAAGCCTGGCAGAGTCAAGTGAGCCTGGGTGGGAGTCATCAGATGTGACTTGCTAGCCCGGCAATCGAGTTTGGACTCTCGTGGGCAGTGGTTGAGCCTCAAAGATACTTAAGGGTGAAGGTCTTCGAGGTTGGTAGAAAAATTCGGGAAAAAAGGGGGATTACTCCCTGGCACTCTCTACGCTACCATCTTCACCTACTATATTTATATTCTCCCTGCAAAGTGTTGCCTAAAATCGGGAATAACTAACGAGAAGACGATTCCTCGCAAAGAAATGAATTTAGAATAACTAATCTTCATTTATCCCTTAGCACAGCGTTTCCCAGTTGGTCTTCGGGGTTCCGCCAAATTTTAGTGAATTTGAAAGGGTTCCGTGGGAAAATTTAATTGGGAAGCGCTGCCTTAACACATACAGTATTACCTCCAAAATTGAAACCGACTCGGAACCGGCCAGTTTCAACTGTGGAGCAGGTAATTTATTCGGTCTCTGCACACATCAGTTCTGTGTCAGTTCCGTACCAGCGTACCAGCAGTAAGAAAAAAGAGGGACAGAGCGCAAGGGATCTCTTCTTACCACTGGCACGGAACTGATATGTGTGCAGAGGCCTTTATTCTCTGTCGCGGCACGCGAGAGGGACTGAGAGCGACAAGCCATCAATTTCGGTGTCCTCGTATTCGTACTTAGTCTCCCCACTCGCTGCGGCAACTACAAACGAAGATAGTGGGGATGGCGCGTTATCATTCTTGGGGTCACGAAACGTATCACTTATGGAGGCAGTACTGTATGCACGTCGAATCTGCGAACGTATAGAAATCGTGAGGCGATCGTGCGCGACTGATAAAGTAGGAAGCATCGATATCGGTAATCAATACGGTGAAAAATCAACGAGGCATATTAACCAGGGAAAAGATTTTTTGAAGCTTCTTCTCGCTCTCGCCGACCCATTTGCTAAGGCAGTCAGAGCCTTTGCGGGATATAAAGGAAACCTTGCGCTCGGAGTTGCTACATTCGACGGCCAGAGCGCTAGCCACGAGGGTCTTCCCTGTGCCTGCGAAGCAGAGGATCGTCAATCAGAGGATCACGGTTCCCACACGATTCTGTTTCACTACGAACCATAGAACGCGTTAGTTTACCAGGAGGCCCGTAAAAGAGCAAGCCCCGCGGCGGTTTCAAGTTGAACTTTGCGTAAACCTCGCCGTACATGAGCGGGAACAGGACCGTCTCTTTCACGACTCTGATGTGCTTTTCCAGACCTCCGATGCATGAGAAATCCTTCGCGGCGGACATCTTTCGCGAAACGAACGCCCGAGCCTTTACTTTGCATACCCGACCAACGTATTTCTCATTTAGCCGTTCGATTCTCACACTCGCCCGCTCCTCGCGCTTCCATCCGCCGTGATCAAGATCAAACGTGCGCGCGATCGATGGCCACGTGCATCGTGAGTTTCTGTGAGCTTCACTGGAATTTTTCTACGCTGTTTGGCTGTTCAAATCCACTCGCAATGCAATTTCATTATTTTCGACGTTTCACCGATCCCACCGTAAAGAAACATACGAACCGTTGAGCCGCGATGTAGAGCGACATTCGTATGCTACGAAATACACGGTAAACTCCCCTTCCACTCCCTTCAGGACGATTAATCCTTCCCAATTTCATGTTGAAAGCAATCTACTTATTTACATTGGTTCCTGACTCGAACGTACTTATAAAGCTTAAAAGAATCATTTATCGCCGGTTTTGAAGGTGAATTTCTGGAACTCGAGAGGTAGAAGCTCATCTGAGCTTCATCTGGGTCCACTTTATGATCCACTGAATGATAGAATTCAATGAGAGGGCTATTTGACAGGATTTGTGAGAAGGTAATACGTTTAGGTACATTACGAAATTTCAATTTATTATGCTACAATGAATGACAATAAAATGTTATTACCTATATGGTAAAATAAATAAGGCAGTGTATGCTCTTTTGCTTATTTTTCCGTATCTTTTACACATCCACTCCATATGTTTAAACCTACTGTCCTGCAAAGATCACACCGAACTGCCAAATCTGTTAAGAGACATCGAACACTGGCGCAGTGTGTTCTTCACAGGCAGTCGCGTTACAAGTTTCATTATCTGAATACTTTAGCAAAGTAATTATAGTAGTTAGTTCAAACGGCAGTGGTTACAAGAACCTCTCGATTAATATAATTTACATGTAATTACATGGTATATTTGCAAGTGTTCTTGGTAATACAGAGATGACAGCGGCTGAGAAAATAGCACCAGAAATTACTCTCTGAATAATTACAAGTTTCGGATCTTCAGTATAAAGTGGAATGTAAAATATATCAATGGAGACAGGAAAGTCACGATAATTCGATTAATATCTCTATTAATCGCATCCGTGACTTTGCTGCGTCATTTACTATTCGTTAAGGTTAATATTTGAATTTTTTATTATCGAGGTGTATTACATAACTTCTTTGGCAAATGTCAGCGATAGAGGGTGCTCGAATTAAATAAACAGATTACATCGTCGGGTTGAAATGGATGGTGCGAGAAGCGAGCGAGCACGGGCCGTAATATTAATGCGCAGGTTTAAAAGAATTTTTTGTATCGCTGAAATTTTCATTAAGGCTTTAGAAACTAGAAGCAATGTTACAGCCAGCTTCCTCTTTTAAGTTCTTTGCGTAGAAGTCGTACGAGGGCTCTATATAACAAGCAAATAATGTTACGCAGTGGTAACAGTATTTTCACTAACTCTGCTTCGGTTCAATTTCTCTATCTATCGTGCACTGATTTGCACAATGTTGACTGTGTTGTAAGAGATGTGCACCTGAGTAACAGAAGGTACAATATTACATTTCGCCAATTTCATTAAGCTTTATTAAAAAAAAATTCCAATATATCTAAAATGATTTTTAAGAAGTTTAACGACGTTTGCAAGAAATCGTTCATATTCTCATGTAAAAGACCTTGTAGCATTAGTTTCTTACCGTTCGGAACATTTCGAAATTGAAAATAATATATACGCATGGAACAATTCGAACATTTTACAATTAAACGTGGAAGCAACTTTGTGTGTGCTAATAAATTATTCACTAAATATGCCATTCGAGTTTTTGAAGGACACTACTTAATTTGCAACTAGGAGAGAAGATGAATTACTTTTGTGCGCCAATTTATAATTCCCATTATAAATTATCATTGCTTTAAATCGATTATAATTCTAATGTATCACTGTAAGACATGGGACATGTATTAGGGCATTACTCGCATAGCTATGTTCGTAAAATTACGCATATAAAATTCCTTTATCTCGAAATTTGGTATTTACATTAAGGATCACGTAATGGGGTATTGAAGATTACTTTGCTAATTCAATCTAAACGCAAACTGCGGCATACAGAGAAATAAATACTACATAGTGAGCATTTCTAAAGATCAGTCTTTTCATTTCTATCTTCTACGAAATTTTAAATAATGATGTAAAGATTCAGCTATGATTTCATTTAGAAATTTACAAATCAAACGTCTGCCTATCGCGATAAGTAATTTAATTCTCATACTTCGAAATTCTAGTTAACACTAAAATAACAAAGTGCGAAACCATTCGTCGTCACTTCGTGACCATATAGTGTTACATTTTCATGCTATCAATGGCATATCGTACTCCTAAGACAAGTATTAGTTGTTAATCACATAGCATTCTTTTAAGAACTTCGTAACATTGTGTATTACGTGCTCGACTCTAAGAAATTCTTACTAAATCCTTACTGTCCGTACTAAACTTGGATATATTCGAATGTACGCATCCTATTTCTGTGCCTATCTAAGTAATTAAAACCGAACAATGAAATTCGTTTGCACGCACAGCTTTCGCGCAAATGAATGCTGCGCGTGTGATCGATTATAACAGGAGAAACCATACTACTTGCACCCTAGAACGCATCAAAATTCTCTTTTCGTTTTCACGTATATTATCTGGTAACTACCCATTCACAGTTACGGTATGAATCACAACCAGTATACGAATCTAGAATGTAAGTTTTTACATTTAAATATTCGCTAGGATTTATACAGACACAGTGTACCCTCTGTATCTATTTAAGATTTTTTACCGAGGTATTTCACATTTATAGTAGAGTTTTCAATTGTGTCCACTTTTGCACTGACGATCACATGGAAACCTATTTGTAATTACTTTGCTTATGGCGTATAGCTTTGGTGAAAATAATTTGAAGAGTAAGAATTACATTTCGATTGTACATCACCTACCACAAGTAAAATCAATCAACCAGTTACTTAAATATATAATTCAGCTACGTGTTATAATTATAATCAATTAAATATATTAACATAAACAGGAAATAGTAATTATGAATAACATCGCAATAACATCGACGATCTCTAAATTTTATCAATGTATATAAAAATTATATGCCTACCCTACTTTCGAGTAATTTTCATATACATTCATAAAGGATCACTGCGCCAGATGCTATTCCAACTAGTAGATATACTATACATATTTAGTGCACTAAATTATCCATGATCTTCAATTATGAATATTTTCGAATATGTGCCGATTCGTTTAAGCACTTCAAATAAATCCTATAAACTGAGGAATTGATATAACAAATAATAATCAGTATTGAAATCTGGTACAAATTATTGCTAAACATAAATTATGTACAAAGCCAAACATTCCTAACATGCAACGTATAACATTGCTTATATGATTTGGAATGTATTTACAATATTCTTTTCTATGAAGCGAACTTATAAGCTTTCATCGGATTAATAATTAATTAGAGCTAATACATATAGTCATTATCGGTACTACTAAGCAAAACTATGATTTGCAATGTACATTTCTCGATAAAGGATTACAAAGCAATGTTAGATCGCGGAATTTTAAAATGTATCTTTTGTTACGAGTAATGCTTTGCATTTCATTTCAAAACAGTAAGGCCTTTTAAAACAGGCCATGCGTGGTTTTATACGCGAACCTATACACGGCTGTAAAAATCCAAAGTAATAACTGGCGCACGTGAAGAATTTTTAACGGATTTTATAGCGATTTATCAAAGTGCTGCTGTGTGAAATTACAAAAAAAAATAATTCGACACAGTGTACCGCAACATACTGTATGTAAAGAAACTATAGTTAAGTACATATATTAAATTACCATCATCTTTGTATAACCAGTGTTTGCAATGCTTTGTTATTATGAGATATTATACCACTCTGAGGCATGAAGTATCATAAATTAACCCAGAATACTTTTACAAGACCCTCTTAAAATTAACTTGCACGAGAACCAAGTTTGTTTACAATCTTACGATAATTCGGTTATGGTGTATTTCTTTGCTAACTTTTAAATAAATATTATAAATAAAGGAGAACGTAGAGTTGGCGAATGATGTATCGAAATTTTGGCATTCAAGCGTTGTCCAAAGAGCGATATAACCTCAGCCATTAATAATTATAGATAACGAAGCCAATATTGTTACAATAATTCGTGATTTCATATTCAAAAGCTAAGGCGAATGGCTCAAATTGTTGTCTATCACCTCTATACGTAATGCTCATTCTTCTGAAAGTTAACTGCACAGTTACACTTTACCATGCCTTTAAACATCAAAATTCAAACCTGCGATTATCTTATTTGACGTTTCTTTTCTCATAAATATTTATACGATGAGAATTACTGTTCAAATTACCGAATTACGAACAGAATACACTATTTCAAATTACCGTGTAATTCTACATAAATAATCAATAACCATCGTTCGGTGTAAATGTACAAAAGAGTTTAGTTATAATGATATAAAGAAAGCAACGTGACTTATACCACGTCGGTTTGATTAGCGACATGATGAACTTTCTCGTACGATGTCTTGAACTCTTCAAATCTTTTCACTTCCTTGAGCAAGTCCTATACACATTAAAAATCGTCAAATACTTCACGCTATAAGGGACATTATACTCTCTACCTCCTACCAGATGAAAATAGATGGCACAGTAAATGGGTGAACGTTAGAAAAGGGGCGAATTGAAAAAGATATTAAAGCATGCAGAGAAGAATAAATAAACATAGAGCGGTGTAGTCGAATAAAGCATATTTACCTTTGGCAGTGATTTTCTATCGTAACTCTGAGCATATTTTCCTACGCATCGGCTCAGTTGCACGTAAATGTCGCACAATACTTCGACAGGGGAATCCTTCGTGACGTTAACAGTATGTTGCCATGCGCTCTCCAACTCATTTTTATCTACCGCGAGCTTCTCGTTCTCTTCGAATCTGGCTGGACTAGAATCATTTTCAATGGCAAACGACAGTTCGTCCATACTTTCTCGCCTGGACGACGAGTTCGAGCCGCTGTTCTCCACATTTTTATCTTCCTCCATGTAACTTATTTCCACGTTCTCGAGTTCCTCGATACGCTGATCAGCGACGTTATTGCTTTGCATTCCCTGCGCATCCTTCGAGTTCTCGTTCTGCGAATCATTCTCCGAGTCGGAATTGTCAAAGAGAGCTACGTGCCCGTTCAGAACGCTGTTCGCCTCCGTCTCGAATTCTTGGAACTTTTCTAAATCGATGCTGGTAGTTTCGCTGGCGAGGCAGACTTTGCTGTCGGGCGTAGTCACGCTCTCGTCGAACGCGATCTTCTTCTTTTTATGGACTTTCTTCACGTAGCCTCGGGCCCAGGCGGGTATTCTGCGCTTTCTAGAGTTACCGTATCTCCTTCCATTTACGACCAAAGAGTGACTAGGACTTCCGGTGTCCTTTTTATCCGCTCGCTCGGCTGCAGATACAGGCAGCTCTGGTTTCGAGTGGTTCTTACTTTCTGCCTCGTTGTTGCAAACGGTATCGACGACTCTGCGGCTCTTCGAGATCTCGCGACATTTGTCTTCGAAATCAGAGTCCAGTTCCGCTTTTATTAACGCGTACGCGTTGTCGCGAAGCGAGCACGCGCGATGCCTTATCAGCTTGTCCGCCGGATCTCTGTGAAAAAGTAGAATAGGGCATATACATACTGAATGGCAGACAAGCACATCACTAATGAGAAGCAATGTGAACTAATGTGAGTGGTCTTCAATGATATAATTTCCTTTATATGTATATATGGAACTAGCGAAGTGTATATGAGAGATTGAAGGCCACTGTTTCTACGGAGCGACAACAGCAACGGATAAACAGGAATGTCAGAACTACCTCTTCAATATTCCAAGGGAAGGCCTATCGCGTAAGCTGACATGAAAACACACAATATGAATGTCAGTATAAACTTTAGCTCCATTATTTATATTTATATGTCTAAATGTGCCATAAACAAGATAAACAAACATCTATACGAATAAATATAAATAATAGCGTGTAAGATAGAAGTCCTTTATAAACCTAACAATCTGTTTTTCAACCAAGAAATCAAAATATTTCAACGTATATGAAAATATTAAAAACTTTCGAAATAATTCATAAAGGAAATCGAAGAATACAAACTTAGCAAATAATTCTGTGCTCAGTTACGCTTAACGTTTAAATATATCTCTCTGAATATGAGCGTGAGTTTTTATTAATGAGTCTTAAATTATTTTTACTAATGGATTTAATGATATAAATGCTGCGTATTGAATGTACTGACCTGTCGGGATTATATTCCAATGCATTTTTACATATCAAATCAATGTCGTCAAGAAAGTCTCGAGCGCAAAGATAACAGTGCATATCGATCTTCGTCATCATCGTTTCTAAATCCATAGGCTGCTTTATTATCATGTTGTAGTCTGGCACTTCCTCTGTGTCCACTGGCTTCGTGAACATAAAGAATCTGTAACGCAGACACTCGATATCAATTATATCTCGCGACACATAATCAAGGAGACCCGACGAGCTATATATAAACATATTTACTGCCTGTTTCTCGCAAGTTTCGCGCAGATTTCCCTCAAGAAGATTCTTAATTCTCTTAGTGAAACCTCTTCTTTCTCGTACAAGAGCTTCTTCTCTTCGTCTGTTAATTTCTTTGGCATGGGGTTCGGCGCTAGCGGAAGCTCTTCTAACACTTCAACTTTGTGGTCCTTTATTTTCGGTGGCTTCATGCTTTGAATCATGAATATAGGTCGGAAGAATGTCGATCTTTGCTCCGCCGTTGGTGTTTCCATACAGTAGACTTCTCCCCGAAGCTCGCTAAAAAGGCTTCGCAGCTGGCTAGGGAGGTCCAGATACGTTGTGTCACTCGTGGCTACAATTAGGATAGGCAATGAGGGGTCAAGCGCTGCGATGCGGCACAGAAAGACTGCTTTCACGGTCTCGGGTACAAGCGGCCACCATTGATCGATCGATCGGATATAAATTATGGACGGCACATTCCTGGCAGCTTCGTTAAACACCTACAATACGAACGTTAAGACCAGACGTATCTTAAACGAGGATTTACTCGAACGATAACATTTCCACTGTTATTATCGCCAACAAACCTGTACACAAGTCTCTTCCGGGGATCGCCCGCTCTCCGCAAAAAGAGTGCTAACATCTAATGTTTGAACTGGTAGATGCTCCATATGGTACAGCAGTGCCTGTGCTAGGTGTGGCCCTTGACCTTCGGATAAATTCCCTCCGGAAATTAGTAGCCTCGGGCGATGTATTCCCTTGGTAATCTTTATCCTGACGGAGCGTTTAATAGAATAGCAATGCATTAAAACGTGATATCAGAAACTGAAGCAAGAAACTTCCTTACTTTGCCATAGCCGGGTTGACTCCTTGCGGAAATATTCCTTTTACCGAGCTGAGTAACACTTCCAGCGGAGGTCCTAGCAGAGGTTCCATAAACAGTTGTAATTTCCTGCGAGAGCAGGGCGATACTCTTTGCGATGATGGTACAAGTATAGAACTAGCTTGTAAAAAATCTCGTTTCTTTACCTATGAAAAACATGCGCGACGTAGGATTTGATTAACTTATGGTTTACTTGGCGTACATTAATAACAACTCACTTCGACTCGCTCAGGATCTAAGAGTAATCTATTATTGGTCGTGTATATTTGGGGATACGTTCTCCTCAGTCCTTGCAAGACCGCTTCGGTGCACAAAGCCCTCAAGTCTGAACCACAGTATCCAGTTGCTTTCTCAGCCAACACTTCTAACAGCTGATCCGCCGGGGGGGTTTTCCATTTGCTGACATGGATTTTCAATATCTCTAATCTTTCCTTCATGGCTGGCAAAGGGAAAAATAATTCCCGATCGAAGCGACCCGGCCTGCGCAGTGCTGGATCGATGGCATCTATTCTATTTGTTGCTCCAATAACTATAACCTGTTGCCAATAGAATAATAGGCGATGCTTAGTCTCGCGCGTTGAGTAATGAAAGTTTAAGGTGCTTTACCTCTCCCCTATCACTGAGGCCATCCATAAGCGCCAGAAGTGTAGACACAATGCTGGCGTGAATTTGATCCTGCTTCGTACTTCTAACAGGTGCGAGGCCATCTATCTCATCAAAAAATATTATGGACGGTTTCATTTGTTGAGCCTGCTCAAACAACAATCGTAATTGGCGCTCTGATTCTCCGACCCATTTAGATAGGCAGTCCGCGCCTTTCCTCATAAAGAACGCCATCTTTCTAGTGCCCCGGCTACATTCGTTCGCCAATGCTCTAGCTATTAACGTCTTGCCGGTTCCTAAGCAAATATTTGATACTCAGCATTAATCATGGCAATTCATACTGCTTGGTTTCTGGTTATATATTGATTGATACTATTAATGTACTGCAAAGTGTAATGATTGATATAATTATGTAGATATGCGAAACAGTACCCGGTGGACCGTGAAATAGCACTCCTTTTGGCGGAGTAATATGAAAACGTTCGAACACGTCTGGATACATCATTGGGAAAACAACCATTTCTTTAAGGCAGTGAATATGTGACTCTAAACCGCCAACATCGTTGAACCTAATGTTGGTATCTAAAGTGATTGGATTTATGTCTGCTTTACGATTAGGTGGACCACCTTGAGGTATTACCGATTGCCTGTTATAGAATTAACAAGATCAGTGGCTTACTACAGGTGCACTCTAAACTCATCGAAACTATTTATACATCTCCTTCAGATCATACCTTGCTTTCTTGCTTTTCTTCTTATCATAGCGCTGGGGTTCCGAATCGCTAGAATCACTAGAACTTGTACTTTTGCTTCTATGCTTACGTCTTCTCATAGAATTACTAAGAACACTCCTAAATGCTTTTATAGATCGTTGAACTGGCTCTACGTTCGCTTGAAATCTATCTACAGTTGGCTTTTTCTGACGTAAACTGTATTTTCTAGGGCTAGGTGAGTCAGAAGATTCGCTTAAATCACTATCTACCACTGTAAGATAATTGAATATAGATCGTATCAGTACACTGTTCTCAAACAAAGAAAATGATCAAGTTCGTGGCTTAAATATGAACATCAAACCTGTAAATTTCTTACCCCTTGGTAATTGCCTCTGCGCTGTTCTTCTAGTTCGTTTAATGCGCGTATACATATCTTCGTAACCCTGTAAATATTTCATATTGAGAATTCGTAGTAAAATATGTATCTGCTCGTACTATTATAGAAAATCATTTACATCTTCGTTCTCAGAATTATCGTTATTTTCTGCTTTCTCGCTCTCCTGAGAGCTACCTTCGTCACCTTCGACTCGCTCCACTTTAGGCTTCTCATCCTTCTCGACTATATTTCCACCGAGCCTTGTCACGGGTCCCTCTCTCAGTCTACTCGGGCTATCAGACTTTCTTGTTCTGTAAACCAAATATCTGAAATGCGCGAGCCCGATCGTAGCGCAACATTTATAAAACAGATATTTACCTCACATCCTTCTCCTCGGTCGATTTACTTCTAGTTTCTACTTTATCTTTATGCTCTCTCTCTGTTCTGTCTCTTTCTTGCCTATCCTTAAGATCTCTAATATCTTTCTCCTGTTCAGTTTTTTCTCTAAGGTCACGATCGCTTCTGCCTCTAAGCTCTCTACTGTTTTGCCGATCATGCTCGGCTCTCTCCCTAATATGCCTCGATGAATTCTTGTTGGGGGGATGATTCTCACGCGATCTAAGAGGCATGCGCTCTCTCAGATCGCGCTTCCTTTCGGGAACTTCGTCCACCATTTCTTTATCGGATGAAGAGCCATGTTGTTGAAACATAGGATACCCTTTCAATGTTTGCGTTCCTAAAAATATTGTGCGCACTTGAAACAATCATCTTTATTCGTTTATTAAATTATAGTCTCTTATAAAAGATTGATAATATCGACTACGTCATGCAATAAGGGATGAAGTAACTTTATGTCGGAATATAATTGAAAGGCATTCTTCACCTAAAATCCAGCTAGTATTAAGATTATCATATGTTTGCATTCTATTGCGCGTACTACGGCGTACGCTTAAATTATTCATAGATATATGGCGGGTAGTGTTCGAATGCGATCGTAAAGTTCGTAGACTCTTAACCCGCCTGGCATTAGAGCTCAGACTGCGGGTTCTTACAGAAAAAATATCTTCTTCGGTATCCATCGAGTCCAATGCAGCATCATCATCTGACATTATCTATAATATATCAATTAAAAATCAGTCGTCAATGTACATCGATTCGATCGCACTGTATGCGGGTCTCTAAAGATCATCCTATATATTATTTTTAATCGCACATCTGACACGTGCACGTGTACAAAGTGAAATACCGAATTGTCAAGAATTACTCGGAAAAAAAATTATGACATCGAGTACTATGAAGTATTAACAGCATAAAACAAAGCGTTGCAAATTTATCATCCACTGCGGGAAGCAAGAAGATCAAATTTTCATCGTTTGACAGATAACAGGTGTCCTTTCTCAGTCTTTCCTTTTTCTATAATATGGAACACCGCCCATTTGAATAGCTTTTGAAAAAGGCAAAGACTGTACGTAGAATTGTGGATAGAATGTTCCTTAATAGGAAAGGATAATGAAGCTAAGAAACCTTCATCTACAATGCCAAAGAGTAGGGATTAAAATGTGCACTGTCTATAATAAACAAAGCACCATGAAAGCAATCAGTCTCTTCCTAAAACAGGCGAATTTTAACCTTCGCGATCATTCCTTATCGGAGGTGTTCGGTGGACGAAATATTTCCTGCCTTGCTGCATCGAATTACCTTCATCTGGCCAGTTCTTGCTGCCGATCTTTATAGAAATTAAAAACGAAACTTGCAACGTCCGTCATATGCCGCGGGTGAAGTAACACCACTTTCTCGATCCAGTGCACGTAGCGCATGCACACTGAGCCTTCACAAAGGTCGTTTTACCATCGACTATCACTTAAAATTATTGCACATCGGAACGTAGTAAATAATAACTCTCGCGATACACATGATAACCGACAAGTCTGCTGACGCGATTGGAAATTCTGTTCAGAGCCGGGTTCATCAAAATTTATATTGCAAAGTCTCTGCATTTACGAACTCATACTTAAATTGGCTGTAAACGTACCCGTGGGTCTAACCTAACCCGTTTGCCAATTGTGAACACCTTTAATATATGGGGTGTCTATCGCAATAATAGCCACGGTTTTTCGATGACTTAGGAAAAAATTGTTACCAAAAGAAATTATTAATTGGAAGCTGTTAGCTCTCAGTAGAGATTAAATTGCCACGATGAAGGTATCGAAATTACCTTTCTTCGGTTCGGAAAACCGAAATTACCAGTTACATTTCTCCTCAAAAAATTGTGCTGCTTATTAAAATGGACACACTGTATAATTTAGGAATAAGACAACAGCGCTGATCGATTCAATGGTGTATCTACGAACGGTAAATGTACGATTTAAGAAAGATAATTTTAGAAATTATTATGTTCGGTTTAAAGCACTCGTTTTATGTTCAAAAAGAAACGTATATTATTTTAGCATTAATTCGTTTACAATACACAAATGATGAATATATTGAGGTTTTATAAATTTCAAGCTTGTATTCGAATTAAAACTCGTATTGCGCGCGCTTGTGCCACCATGAAAGTAACGGCATTTGTAACACAAATTCTTAAATATGAGCCTTAATTGTTCCCTTAATTTCAATGAAAATAAATCTTTTCAATCGACTCGAACGAGAGATTAAAGTTAATAGAGATTTTCTTTACCAGTTATAAGTTGTTTGGAGTTATTTCGATTAATGAAGAATGTGTAGGAAACGTTTTTATTGTCCATTACTTTCTGATGTCGCCCATTGAAGCGCCCTCAATGAGAATTCTTTTCGTAAGGTTGAAGGTGCAAGAAACGGAAAGCGCTTTTTACTCGTAAAATAATATTTCGCAATTTAAACCAACAAAAGTGAATGAATTCATTTATTATATACATATATATGGACTACCTGATACAAATCGATATATATATATAATATTTAAGAGGAAGCATCACCAATCGAATTAACTAATTATTTCGTACTTTTACATCCCTCGTTACTACCTCGTTTAATTAAACTTGCAAGTGTGAAAGGTGTTAGAATATAATGCCGAGTAACGTCAGATCTCAATTCCAGTGGAAAGGGTCGGCTTACCCCCACCCCGCGGCGCGTAACGCAAACGTCATTCGCAAGTATTATTGTTGAACGTTGGACTAGGTCAGTTCTGTGGAGAATGTTGAGAGGTGAAGACGCGTGTAGTGCTCCGCTGTGTATTTTCCACCACTAGAGTTTTCTCGAAGCGCATATCCGAAATCTTTCTAACTAGATGCGACTCTGCTACCAGTTTCTTTTCTTTGAAAGTTCAGAATCATAAAATTTTAAGTAAATTTTCAAACAGGTACTATCTGATTCGGAAATTAACACGTGGTTTAATTCGATTCTTCTTAATGTGACGTTTCCAACAGTATATAAAAATTGTGATGTGTTCTCACAAACCATTCTACAGACAACATCGTCCTTTGAAATAGTTGGGACGTTCACGAACCCCCTTACCTTTTTCGTGTCGCATCCAACATTATCAATTCAGTGTGGAACGAGATTACAGTACCACTAGTGGTGAACTCTGTGACTAAAAATACTGATGCCCGAGGCATCATGCCTCGTGAAAATTTCGCTCATTCTTTTGGTGCATGCGTTGTGCAGGATTTGTATTAAATGGTTTGTGTACTTTTTGAATTGTAACAAGGTGTATTATTATTATACGATTATCGATTAGAAAATCCTGAAATTTTGCATACCTGGCCCAATGTTTCTTTAATAATCATCGGCACTTTTTTCAATGTTGTTCGTTTTTGTAGGTTACAAATATGTACAGGGGGATACTTTGTAAAATACTAACAGCTTTAAAACATCCACGTGGATAAATATTGAATATTCTGTACAAATGTTTTGTGGGACAAAATATCGTTTTCTAACCAATTTACCTGTTTTACGTTTATCAAACTTCCAATTCGGTAAGCCAGTAATAGATTTAATACTAATCAACAAAGAGAAACAAATACTTAGATCGATGTGACATGTAATTTTTGCTGCCTGACGATACAAGTTCAATGATATTTCACTATCGAATGCTATGCGCTGGATCGCAGGAGGCGTTCGTTTCTCATGTCGTATCGTTTAATTGCAGACAATATATTGTATAGAAACATGTCTGTCCAAGTATATGATAGTAACCCAGACACTGTTGAGAAATCCAACAAAAGACAATTGGTCGATGAGAATGACGAGGTTGTAGCCAAAGTGCAGAAGGTAGAAGAAATAACTGAGAATGCTAAAGAAAAGCTTAAGAGAAGAAATTTCGTACTAATGTTGGGTTATCTTGGCAAAGATTATTTTGGTATGCAAAGAAATCCTGGTAAAAAAACTATAGAAGAAGATTTATTATCCGCTTTGCTAAAGTCTGATTTCATTACAAAGGAACAATTTGAAGATATAAGGCAAATCAAATTTCAAAGAGCTGCACGTACAGACAGAGGTGTGTCAGCAGTTAGGCAAATTGTTTCCCTTAGACTGCGTAAGTGACCCATTTAATAATACACGCGACGCAGCGTAGCTCGATATATTTTCTAAAAATATATTAGTGGCGAGAAATATATTAATTCGATTCGTAACTTCGTAAATATTTAGACAGCGCTAGCTAATTAACATTTTCTATGTTACATATTTCAATCGAAACTTTCTTTCAGCGGACCACACGAATAAGGAAGAAATAAACGAACATCTTCCACAAGAAATTAGAGTGTTCGGTGTGAAGAGAGTGACTAAAGGTTTTAACAGCAAGAACCAGTGCGACGCAAGAACGTATAGATATGTTATTCCTACATTTTCTTTGGCCCCAGAAGATCCAATCTTTTTACAAATTGGCGAAGAGCGGGAACTAGATGTAGAGAAGCGACTCGAGCAACTCTCTATGATAGATGGAAAACCATATAATGAATTTCGATTGACCACAGATATGCTAGATAAATTGAATGAAACTCTAAAATTATTTGAACGCACGCATAATTTTCATAATTTTACATCCAAAATGTAAGAAAGTTTAAACAGTAGAACACTGTTCTATATATATATATAACGATAAACCCCTAATTTCGTAAATTCTTTTACAGAAGACCGTTGGACCCAAGCGCTCGACGTTATATTATAAGCTTCCGTTGCGCCGAAACGTTCGTTGCAAATGACACAGAATTCGCAGTATTGGAAGTGAAAGGACAAAGCTTTATGCTGCATCAGATTAGAAAAATGGTGTCTTTAGTAGTAGGAGTTGCCAGAAATATTGTTACAAATGATATCCTTAAGGATGCATTTTCGTTAGAAAGAATTGACATTCCTACCGCGCCCGGCTTAGGATTGAGTTTGCATCATGTAAAATATTGAAATCTTAAATTACTCCCGAACTCTTGGGATTAATGTTTACTACAAAACTCCATGTTTCACATTGTTCAGGTACATTATAAGTATTACAATAAAAGGTACGGGACAGATGGAATTCACGAAACGCTAGACTGGGACGAATGCGACGAAGAAGTAGAGAAATTTTATAAGGAATACATCCTGAAGAATATAGTAGACACGGAAGTTTCAGAAAAGACGTATCCTTTTTCTCTGCAGTTATTTACTTGCGAAACATCTTGCACAGCACATTTACCTTAACTAGCATAACATAGGACGTTAACTTGGTTGGCAAGTTTTCTTACGCCAAAGAGGTTCGCTTTCAGAGATCCTGTTGCACCTTGTGAATATGTTTGATAAAGTATACCACTGTATTTGCACACGTCAAAACTGTATTAAATACGTTTTCTCACTAATCATCGTCCATTATTTTGTAAATTACGATGCTGCTACGCGCAGTAAATCATCGCATTGAAAATATCATTGAAAGTATCATTAACTTGTGATTCTTCGTTGATTAATCGTAATAATCAATTGTCTTGTTCTTATATCTCTTCTAAATATTGTGACATGTCAGTTGTTTATATTATTTACGTTTTTCTACATACGTCGTCTTTAAATAGGGATATGATGCATATACGCGTCGCGTATTTTCCCTCGCGAACGAACACATACAAATATCTAACAGATACGGCTGCTAGCTTGTGTCTGTGTTCGCTTGAGACGGGTAATTCCAGATTGCTTCAGGATCAGTGGGCGATCGGCGAGTACCGGGTCGAGACGTGAATTGCGAAATTTCATTACATTTCGCTTCATTATTATGAAGAACGCTATAATTATAATTATTTCGACAATTGTTTTTAGTAAGTAAACGCATTTATTCGGCAGCATGAATTTTTACATTGTTCCTTAAATTCAATTCAATTAAAAGTGTAATGCTGAAAAGTGATAGGAAACTAGAATTAATAGAGTACTAATATTTAATATTTTAAGTAATATTCTTAGTAGTCAGAAACGCCTTGATTTAAAGTGAATAAATTTAATATACTCTTTAATAAATTTTGTTGCCAAGATTACAGTAAATTGCTTCTAATAAACATGGAATCATTAATTTCATTGCATTCTAAAATAATTGATTTACAATTATCCGGGATATTCCAATAATTGTGATGTAATAAAACAATCAGGATAAAGTATGCAGCAGGTTTCAGAAACCAGTTTACTGAAGACCTTGAACTCTAGAGAGAAAGAAGATGCTGATACATCTGAATCAAAGATGATGTATTGGTGTATGATAACAGAATAGTTACATGGAATAGTGCAGAATTATGAAACGAGATTTCACGATTTTATTGGAGACAATTTACTATAAAACATTAAGGATCGAAAAAGGATATATTCTGAAAACATTCAAATGAAATACAAATACACAAAAATTTTAATGTGCATTTCTTTACAGATCTATTAGAGTGTGGATATGGGCAGAGTAGTAAATGTGGGTAAGTTTACTTGGATACTTCGTGCTACTGGAGCATCTCATTTAATCTATTCATAATATTCGATAAGAGGTTTATTTCAGTAATTAAAAATGGTAAATTAATCCGTGCTTTTTTTTCTACAGTATCGAAAGATTTCGATGCAAGGATGGGCAGTGTATAGCAAACGAGTTGTTGTGCGATGGACGAGCAGACTGTAAAGATGAGTCTGATGAAACAGTTGCAGAATGTACCAAACCAGAAATAACATGCCCTGATTATGCATTTCGATGTTCATATGGTGGATGCGTAGATGGAGATGCAACTTGCAATGGGATACGAGATTGTGTTGACAACAGCGATGAGACATTATCTAGATGTAGGGATAGAGGGAATAATGAAACTACAACGTGTTCATCGAATCAATTCTTATGTGATAATAAACAGTGCATCCCTGCAAGCAGTTTATGCGATGGTACTGCTGATTGCGCAGATAAATCAGACGAAACGTTCATTCAGTGTGGATCAATCACGTAAGTTGCAAGCTGGAGAACTAAAAGAATCCAAATTTATACAAATTTATAATTATGCGAGAGCCGTATTATAATTATATCCATATTGTAATTATGCACTGCGTTTATGTAAGAAGTAGAAAATCTTTACACCTACAGGTAACAAATGGCTCACAGCTGCTGGCCGCGCATTAATATACCTATGTCTACCTTAAATCTCTTTATAGGTGTCCACAATTAGTCTTTCGTTGCAACTATGGTGCCTGTATCGATGGTGACTTAAAGTGCAATGGAGCTGTGAATTGTGCAGATGGTTCGGACGAAGATCCAAGAATATGCAGAGATATCACAGTCACAACGGTGCCTGACACAACTTCCACCACAACTTTTACCACCTCTACTACTCGGACTCCGAGTCCAAGGCAACCTTGCATTGCACCTCCGCAGCCCAAAAATGGCTCCTGGAAGTTACATAAATCACAGTGTGCCAGTGGAGAGCATTGTGATGTTCCAGAAGGTGTTCTGATGGAGCCTGGAACGTATTTAGTTTATAACTGTAATCCCGGTTATAAAATTAGAGGCTCTGCTGATGTAGTTTGTGGCCCAGGACGTGTATGGTTCAATATTCCAGTCTGTACAGGTACAAGAATGCTACGATATAAAATTCTGATATATAATCGTGCCGAGATATCATAAGCAACATTCTGTGTTCTAGAAATACGTTGCAGAGCTTTACAGTCAGCTTCGACAAATGCCTTATGCTCGTACGATGACGAAGATGTGTCGTGCCAGTCTCCCGTTTTACCCAGGACAGTAGCAGTATTAACGTGTCGCACTAGTTATCGCCAGGATACGGCATTATTGTCGAGATCGACAGTTAAATGTAATAAAACTGGTCAGTGGGACCCGGAACCGATACGATGCATTCCAGGTCCGCTAACAATAAATATATACGTTAACGAACCTGTCTCGCAACAGACTAACATGACAAGGAATAATTCCACGTTGATAGAGATTTCGGACGATAAAATCGTTATTTATAGAAATAAAGAAAAAGAATTTAATCCGAACATTGCTGTTAGCATCAATAATGAAACTGCATACAGAAATCTGCCGTTTTAATTCGAAAGGGCCGTGTCTGGCCAAAAGGTGGTTCTGTGATAAATGATTTTTAGTATTCTGTGCTATGCTATCGGTATGCTATATAAATCGGATTAGGTTAAATATTAAATTTGAATAAAAAGGTATCTAAATATTTGTGACAAACCCGTAAAATCTTAATATATAAAGCAGAAAGCTTCTATATGTTGGTGTATTTGTCTGTCACCTAAAAACTTTCGAACGATAAGCTCTGGGATCACGAAATGTGCCTCAGCTCATTATGCCTGACTAATTATGTGACCATTTTCACAAAAAAGACACTAAGACAAAAATTTCTTTATAAAATCAGAATCTAAATTTAGCCGTCTAGTCGATTTAGAACATCTAAAAGATCTGTATTACATTTTTGCATTTATTGAGATAATTCACGTGATAGTATTTGTGCACGAGGTGTTGGGTGAAGAGTATATAAAGTTATAAAGTATTATAAAGTTTTATATATATTTGCCTGTTAGCTCACGCTACATATATGTTTTTAATAAACTTGTTGATGTATTTACTTTCAAATTTGTTATCTATTCCTATACAGCACTGTTACTTTACGAAGTAAATGTGGATTATCTCTCGTAAATTGCAATTTAAAGTCGAGCATAATATGTAAGAACTAATTGCGATGTTATAATTCATAATTACACGTAATTCTACTAGCATTTCAATTCGTACGTATTACTATAATTTATGGTACGCGTACATGATCCAGCCTAAGCAATACAATTATTTAAATATATGTTTTAGTATGCGGTGTTACTCCTCCAGAGAATGTGCCGCTGATTGTGCACGGAACTCGACCAAAAATTAGTGAATTCCCATGGCATGCTACACTATACAGAGCGGAGAAGCCTGGCGAAACTAAAGAATTCATTTGCGGCGCAACTATTATTCAGGAAAGGCTTTTAGTTACGGCAGCACATTGCGTTTATAACGAGGTCAACAAACGATTAGAGGACCCTTCGAAGTTTTTTATAGCAACGGGCAATGTTTATAGGGATTACGACTCCCCTTTTCATAATTCGATAACTGTAAAGAAAGCTAAGGTACATATGTACACGCAGACACGCTATTACAACTGTTTCGAACCAGCGCCGGTGATTCTATTATTAACATTTTCTTGTTTTAGGTAAAAAATATGTACGTTGTTTGTAATTACCTTGGATTAGAGGGGAATTATGCCGGAGATATAGCTATATTAGAGATCACAGAACCGTTTATATTTTCATCTTTGTTACTGCCAATATGCATGGACATTTCTAACGACCAAATTATATTAGAGTCGGGGGTTTTTGGGAAAGTAGCAGGATTTGGTAGAACCGCTGTCGGAGCATCTAGTTTTATTTTACAGTCCATTACGGTCCCGTACATTCCCTTGACTCGATGCAAAACATCAAGCATGCCTTATGAGACTGAAAGATACATTACGTTCGATAAATTTTGCGCTGGTTATACGAATGGTCAGTAGAGAATGTTTATTAATCACGATATCGCATATTTTATGATTTTTCTTTCACTATATCTTATATCTTTTAATACTCTTCTGAAGTACAGTAAGAATGTGAACATTTGTAGGAACATCAGTTTGTGACGGCGACAGCGGTGGTGGACTAGCTTTTAGAAGAAGAAATCTGTGGTACCTGAAGGGCATCGTTAGCGTTAGTCTTGGCACAACAACAACTGGAGCTGGCAGAATTTGCGACAGTAACTCATATTCTTTGTACACCCAAGTTTCCAATCATATGTCGTGGATACAAGAAGTTATTATTCGATTAGAATCATACAGATCGTATCCTTCATGTCGGACAACATTCTAATCTCTCGCATTCTGCTTCAATAAAGCAAATGGATTGAAATGTCCTTTCTTTTTTTTTTTCGCACAAACGCATCGAGACTGCGCATTCAGGAATAAATATTACATGTTATCATACATCATTATTACATACAGTTAAAATAAGAAAGCAGTAAGACATAAATTATACAATATACAATACTAGAAATACGTTTAATAAGAAATGCAGAACTATATTACTAATTTAAAAAGCCAAATAAAGTCAAGCAAGGCGTGAACACGTTAATAGATTTTTCAGTATACAGTGAGTGTAAAATGACAAAATCAGTTAAATACTGCGTTTATTATCATATTAAATGTACTGATTATAAGTAAAACTATTGCTCAAATAATAGATAATGCGCTTAAGTAATTCCAAGTATATGTATTGTACGTTAATTAAGTTTTATAAATATCACAGAAAAGCAAACGTTTTACTTGTAAGGGTAATTCGATATTCATACCTCATTCACGAATATTCTCAGGTTCTGCTAGCGATTGTTTACTTCGAATAGTTTGCGATGACGATGGCATCGGTGAGGATGTTTTGGGTACGGTAGTACTTATGGAATAGAGTGTAAGTTGTACTGTGGTGAAAGTTTGGATGTGATATTTCTATTAAAAAAAATTTACTACCAACATGTATGGCTCTTAAGAGCATCCGCCGAGCAAAAAATCGAAAAAATTTTGTTTGCATATTTTCATTCAACATCTCAAAAATTTTCAGTGAAAATTTTGGATCGAAATTTCTAACGGTACAGATTTTATAGGTAGTTCAGGGGGATCACCAGTGTGATGGCCTTTAAATAGGTGTTTTTTGAAGATGGATTGTGAAACAGGTATAATAGACAGAAATGTGATTTTTCTTTTAATTATTAATACATTTATTGATCTAAAAAAAAAGAATCTTTTTTAATCGAATAAACGCATGGAAAATAGGGCGCTCACGGGCAAATCCCCGTCACTGTAGACGAACGCGTTCGGCGTCAAACTTTAAGTACTTTTTTTCAAAACAATTTTTCACGCACTGTCGCCACGATAAAAACTGCAATTCTTGACCGAATCTAAAAATTCAAACGGGATTCTACTCGTAATTACACTGGCTTCAGTGCTACCCTCTATTGCGAGTTTTCATACACTCAATTTTTTTTTTACGAAACATTTTTGTGCGAAAAACCCCATGTTTCGGGGACCCTATTGTTTAAAATTTGGCAATCATCGCCCAGTTGTTTCTTAACACTGTCTGAGGGTAGCGCGATAACGGCACATATGTGTAATTAAGGAATATCTTTGGTTTTTTGATTTTGAATGATCCTGTCTAAAGTTATCGTGGCGCCAGTGCAGGCCAGTTTTTTTTACAACGATGCAACACGCAATGCATATCAGAAGCAGGGGTAGGCAAAAATGAAATAAAACAATTGTTTTATACTCTACATTTGTAGCAGAATTAAGTACAAAAAGTTTTAGACCCATAGATTGTATACTTTTTTGTAGAAAAAATCATAAACGTCACCTATGTTTTCGCGCGATTTGACCGGCGGATGCCCTTAAACTCAGTTCGAGTTCATCGACGCTGGAATCTAATTTTGTACTTGGTCTCGGAGGGAAAACACTTTCCTCGAATCTCATTAATTCTTCTAATTCCTGTTCTAGGTAGGTCAGTATTTGAATCATCATTCTTCAAAGTCTCCGATAAAGTAACTTACACTTCCCTTTGTTCTTCCAAAGCCTAAAATCAAGAGAATATACAAACAAACAGTAAGGAATTTAATTACATGGATTCAAGACTACTCACCTCGTCAAGTCATCCGTGATATCTTTAACATTAATTTCAGGTAAATTACTTTCATTTAATTTCTTTAACACATCGACGATTAAGATTTTAGACAAAATGTGTACTATACTTACCAGAGGCGTATCTAGAGTGGGGCAAGTAGGGCTCGTGCCCTGGGCGCCAATGCCCGGGGGCGCAAAAAGCCGAAAGAAATAGTGTTTCTTGAATAAATTTATTTGGATGGTTAATGTTAGTAGTTTACGCTTGTTATTCGCGTGCTTCGCATGTCTCTTTAGAGAAGCTTTGAAAAAAACTTGCTGCACTCTTCGGCTTCATTTGCCTCCAACTTTCGTCTCTTCCGCCCTTCAGCTCCACTTTCTTTAAAAGGATTATCTAAATTCTAAATAAAATGTTTTGTGTGATAAACACTTTTAACAAAGAAGTAGAACAGAAAAGATGGAATTGGAATGCTATGTTTTGGGGGAGGGGGAGGGGGAGCAAATTCTATGCTTGCCCTAGGCACTGTTTACACTAAATACGCCACTGATACTTTGAT
Organism: Andrena camellia; assembly: GCA_029448645.1. NCBI lineage: Eukaryota > Metazoa > Arthropoda > Insecta > Hymenoptera > Andrenidae > Andrena > Andrena camellia. The sequence continues at coordinate 12,498,230 of CM055677.1, forward strand.
TGCCCATAAAATATTCTGAAAAATGGTAATGAAACTTGCGCGCCAGACCGGAATACCCAACCAGGGCCGGCGGAACACAAGGCGCCGCATAAGGGCGCCAGCCGAAGGGGGCGCTAAAAAACTATATCGCACGCTTAATAATAAAGGAATCCACCTTGAACATAAACAAAATGTAAATGTAATTCTTTTTCTTGTACTCCGTAAAGACATATAAAGTAGAAAACAGATGCAAAAATTTGCCTGCATAAGAGTGCCAGCCATCCTCGCGCCGGCCCTATACCCATTCGCAGTATTGGGTATACAGTAATATTGGCACACGGCTCTTTTAAATGTCATTTATTTGACTTTTAGATATTTTTTTAGGTTACGTTAAGTTTTGAAGATTAACGATTTTGTTTCGAATATAAAATACACCATCCGTAAAAACAAAGTATGTACCTAATGAATTGTTTTTTCATAAGAAATCAACAGAAATAGTCGAACAAAGTGCGACTATATCTCGTCCCTGCGGCAATCGGTACATTTACCCCGATTGATCCTGCGGATGCGAGCTCGAGTCTTTTTTCGCTTGAAACGGGTAATTCCAGATTGCTTGAGGATCAGTAGACGATCGGCGTGTACCGAGACTAGAAGTGAATCGTGAAATTTCTTTACAATTCGCTGCATTATTATGAAGAATGCTATAATTATAATTATTTTAACAATTATTTCTAGTAAGTAAACGTGTTTATTCGGCATACATAAATTTTTACATTGTTTTTTAAATTCAATTAAATTAAAAGTGTAATGCTGAAAAGTGATAGGAAACTACTTAGAAAATATTCAAATTTAACAATGGCGTCCGCAGATTTTTCCGGCGTGGGGGGGGGCGAACTTTGGCATGACGGTAAAAAAGATATAGTAATGAAAAAACAATCCTGGCGATGACATCGACGAATCGGATTATGAAATACGCGGTGCGGGTGAATTAGCCCTCTTGCTGTTTTGGACTCATTTTGCAGTACCAATTTAATTAAAAATTTAAAACCGAAATTTAAAAATTTTTAAAAAAAAAGTTTTTTAACATAAATTTGATAAAAATCAGTTTTTAAAAATAAGCGCTTTCTTCTCAAAAGCCAGGGGGGGACAACTGCCCCTTTTCACCCCCCCCCCCCTTCCCAACCCGCCGCGGACGCCTGATATTTAATATTTTAAGTAATATTCTTAGTAGTCAGAAACGCCTTGATTTAAAGCGAATAAATTTAATATACTCTTTATTAAATTTTGATGCCAAAATTATAGTAAATTGTTTCTAATAAACATGGAATCACTATATTTCATTACATTCTACAATTGAGGCAGTGAGAGCAATAACGGACCAACCCATATTAAATAAAACAAAAAATTTCCTATTTTATATGATTAGTAGAGCCTATTGGAATATATTATTGCTACTAACTCAATTTCGAAAAAAATGTGGGTTAGCCCGTTGTTGCTCTCACTGTCTTAATTTATTTAGAGTTTTCCGAGATACTCCAGTAATTGTTGTGTAATAAAACAAATAAGGATAAAGTATGCAGCAAGTTTCAGAAACCAGTTTGCTAAAGGCCTTGAACTTTGAAGAAAACAAAGATGCTGATTAGGGTAACTCTTATATTTATACATGGTGAAATTTTTTTCAAGATGTTCTTCGAAGCACCCGCCAGAATAGTTCCAAATAATAAAGAAAAAAACTGTAAAGTTTGAGCCCGACCGGATAAGGGGAAAAGATGCCCCTGGGCCCTTGAACATTTAAATAATGATTTAACAGCTCACAAAGTCGATTTTATGTAATTATCCTCCAAGTTATTGATTACATAAAAGAATATGTCAAACAAAAGTTGTAGATCCAGACAAGGAGCATCATTTATGTTCTATTACTTTTACTCGTGCGGCAAACGGTTTTCGAACAAAGTCCGTAAAACTGAAATGAAAAAACAATTTTTTTTTCAAATTTTGAAAGTTTAAATCCTTCTCGAACACTTTTACTTGCTTATATCTATATTGCCATTGTGATGTCTATATCTTCGATATTTTTGCGAATTTCGGTCCCAAATTTTCAGGAAACATTCATGACATCAAACACTGAAAATATGCAAAAAATCGATGTTTTATCAAAGATGATGTATTGGTGTATGATAACAGAGAATAGTTACGGAATAGTGCAGAATTATAAAACGAAATTTCATGGTTTTATTGGAAACAATTTACTGTAAAACATTAAGGATCAAAAAAGGACATATTTTGAGAATATTCATAATACAAAGAGAAGATAATTATAGGATTCGAATAAAATACAAATACACAAAAATTGTATGTGCATTTCTTTACAGATCTACAGTATGGATATGGGCAGATTAATAAATGTGGGTAAGTTTACTTGGATACTTTGTGCTACAGAAGCGTTTCATTTAATCTATTCATAATATTTTATGCAAAGTTTATTTTAGTAATTAGAAATGGTAAATTAATCCGTGCTTATTTTCTATAGTTGGGAAAGATTTCAATGCAAGAATGGGCAATGTATAGCAAACGAGTTGTTGTGCGATGGGCGAGCAGACTGTATGGATCAGTCCGATGAAACAGTTACAGAATGTAACAACACAGACATAATATGCGATGATTATGCATTTCGATGTTCATATGGTGGATGCATAGATGGAGATAAAACTTGCAATGGAATACAAGATTGCGTTGACAATAGCGACGAGACATTATCTAGATGTAGAGATAAAGGGAGCAATGGATCTACGATGTGCTCACCAAATGAATTCTTATGTGATAATAGACAATGCATCCCTGGAAGCAGTTTATGCGACGGTACTGCTGATTGTACAGATAGTTCAGATGAAACGTTTGTTCAATGCGAATCAATCATGTAAGTTATGAGTTGGAGAAATGGAAAGATCCAAATTTATACAGTTCATAAATACGTTAGAGTCATATTGTAATTATATCCATATTGTAATTACTGTGTTTACCTAAGAATTACAAAATCTTCACTCCTAAAGGTAACAAATGACTGACAGTTGTTTAAATCTGTTTAAAGGTGTCCACAATTACTCTTTCGTTGCAACTATGGTGGGTGTATCGATGGTAAATTAAAGTGTAATGGAGTTGTGGATTGTGTAGACAGTTCGGATGAAGATCCAAGACTATGCAGAGATATCACAGTCACTGCTGCGCCTAACACAATTTCTGTCACCCCAAATATTTGGACTCTGAGTGCGAAGCAATCTTGCCTTACACCTCCGAAACCCAAAAATGGCTTCTGGAAGTTACATAAATTACACTGCGCCGGCGAAGAGCATTGTGATGTTCCGCAAGGTGTTGAGGTGGCCCCTGGAACGTCTTTAATTTATGGCTGTGATTCCGGTTATAACATTAAAGGCTCTTCTCATGTAGTTTGTGGTGTAGGACGTACATGGTTTGATATTCCAGTCTGTACAGGTACAGGAGTACTGCGATATAAAATTTGGATATACAATCGTGCCAAGATATTATAAGCAACATTCTGTGTTCTAGAAATACGCTGCAGAGCTTTACAGTCAACTACGACAAATGCCATATGTAGATACGAAGACCAAGATGTGTCGTGCCAGTCTCCTGCTTTACCCGGAACAATGGCAAGATTATCGTGTCGCCCTGGTTATCGTCCCTATACGTCAATATTCTACACATCAGTAGTTAAATGTAATAAAACTGGTTGGTGGAACCCGGGACCTGTACCATGCCTTCCAGGTCCGCTAACAGTAAACGCATACGTAATAAGGAGTAATTCCAAATTGATAGAGATTTCAGACGATAGAATCGTTATTTACAGGAATAAAAAAAGAGAGCTAATTGCGGTTTTATAATTCGTAATTAAACCGTAATTCTACTAGCATTTCAATTCATATGTATTACTATAATTTATGTTATGTGTACATGATCCAGGCCAAGCAATTCAATAATTAAAATATATGTTTTAGAGTGCGGTCTTGTTCCTCCAGAAAATACGCCCCTCATTGTGCATGGAACTCAAGCGAAGATTAGTCAATTCCCATGGCATGCTACACTATACAGAGCGGAAAAGCCTGGCGGCACTAAAAATTTCATTTGCGGCGCAACAATTATTCAGAATACGCTTTTAGTTACGGCAGCACACTGCGTTTTTAATGAGGCCACCAAACGATTGGAGGACCCTTCGAAGTTTTTCATAGCAGCGGGCAATATCTATAGGGATTACGACTCGCCTTTTCATAATTCGATAACTGTAAAAAAAGCCGAGGTACATATATGCACGCAGCCACGCTATTACAACTGTTTCGAACTAGCGCCAGTGATTCTATTATTAACATTTTCTTGTTTTAGGTAAAAAATATGTACGTCGTTTGTAATTACCTTGGATTAGAAGGGAATTATGCTGAAGATATAGCTATATTAGAGATCAAAATACCGTTTGTATTTTCATCCCTGATACTGCCAATATGTATGGACATTTCTAAGGACCAAATTATATTAGAGTCGGGGATTACTGGGAAAGTAGCAGGATTTGGTAGAACCGCTGTCGGATCATCTAGTTACATTTTACAGGCGATTACAGTCCCGTACGTTCCCTTAAATCGATGCAAAATATCAAGCAAGCCTTATGAGACTGAAAAATTCATTACACATGACAAATTTTGCGCTGGTTACACGAACGGTTAGTAGAGAAAGTTTATTTATCACGATATTACACATTTCACGATCTTTATGGTACCATAACTTTTAAAGCTCTTTTAATACTCTTCTGAAGTACAGTAAGAATGTGAACATTATAGGAACATCAGTTTGTGATGGCGACAGCGGTGGTGGACTAGTTGTTAGAAAAGGAAGAATGTGGTATCTGCAAGGCATCGTTAGCGTTAGCCTGGGCGCAAGAGAAACAGGAGCTGGCAATATTTGCGAAAGTACTTCATTCTCTTTGTACACCCAAGTTTCCTATCATATGCAGTGGATACAAGATGTTATTCTTCGCCTAGCAGTATACAAATCATATCCTTCATGTCCGACAATATAAGTACTAATCTCTCGCATTCAGCTTCAATGAAGCTCATTTTAAATGAAATCGTTTAATTTGAAATTGTTTTTAAACGATTCTTTTATATACTTAAGCAGATTTCAAGTCGTTTGGATTTGTGGTTGTGGGTTATATTTATGGCTGGGTAAACTCCTCGGGTTTTTTTTTTTTCATAATTTTGTATTGTCATCCAACCTACGTATACCAGCAAAGTTTCTAGTCTATTGGATATTTGGAAGTGAATTAAAACTGAGATTCTAGATTTGAACCAAACATACATGCATACGTAAAGAGAATCGAAGCTGAATGAAATCGTTTAAAAATCTCGCACAAATATATCAAGACTGTGCATTCAGGAATAAATATAACGCAGTGTATTCATGGGATCATATATTATATTTATATTATCGTACATCATTATTACATATAGTTAAAACGAGGGAGCAGCAACACAAATTATACAATATTAAAAATACGTTTGTTAAGAAATGCAAAACTATACTACTAATTTAAAAAGACGAATAAAGTCAGGCCATTAATAGATTTTTAAGTATACAATGAATCTAAAATGACATAAAATCAATTAAATACTTTTATTATCATACTAAATGTACTGATTATAAAACTACTACTCAAATAATAGATGATGTGCTTAAGGTTCTTCAAGTACATGTATTGTACGTTAATTAAGTTTTATAAATATCACAGAAAAGCATACGTTTTACTTGTAAGGGTAATTCGATATTCGTACTTCATTCACGAATATTCAGGTTCGGCCAGCGATTGTTTACTTCGAATAGTTTGCGATGACGATGGCATCGGTGAGGATGTTCTGGATACGGTAGTACCTATGGAATAGAGTGTAAGTGGCAAATGACTAATGGTTACTACGGCAAAAGTTTGGATATGTGATATTTCTATTAAAAATAATTTACCACCGACGTGTAAGTCTCTTAAACTCTGTTCAAGTTCATCGACGCTAGAATCTAATTTTGTACTTGGTATCGGAGGGAAAACGCTTTCCTCGAGTCTCATTAATTCTTCTAATTCCTGTTCCAGGTCAGTGTTTGAATCATCATTCTTCAAAGTCTCCGATAAAATAACTTGCACTTCCCTTTGTTCTTCCAAAGCCTAAAGTCAAGAAAATAAGAAACGAATAGTAAGGAATTTCATTACATGGATTCAAGACTGTACTCGCCTCGGTCAAGTCATCCATGATATCTTTAACAGTAGTTTCTGGCAAATTACATTCATTTAATTTCTTTAGCACATCCGATCCAGCTTTGTAAGCTGACAGTACAGCAGTATTCGTATGAGTGTCTTGAATACTCGATATTAGGCCTCGAATGTTTTCAAGGGTCTGCGACCGTTTCTCAATTGTATTTTCTAACTCTAATTTTTTCCTTAAATGCGTTTTCGCCACTTGCCTTAATCCCTTAGCTAAGTACGACTTAGCTTCGTTAATGATATTTATCTTTCCTTCTTCCAAAAGTTGTATCTCTTTCATAAGTTCATTTTCCTGCTTCATTAACTTGTATAGTCCTTCGTCGATTTCAGTTACATTCTCCGACGCGTGCACAGCAATTTTAACCAGTAACTCATTCTCGTTTGCATTGTTTGTAAAGGCCACCTTCCTTTCGTGCCTCAACCATATTAAAACTAGCATTACAGTATTATCCGTTATACTTTTGTCTACTTTAGATTTACAGCTCTTTGCTATTTCGGAAAACGGCACAAGAATATTTTCTTTCTTATCCTCCAAAATGGAAAATACAGTCTCTCCTAATTCTCTAACACTTTGTAAATGTATGTATCTAGTTTCCTTATTAATTTCATTGCTTACGACGTAACTTTTAACTTTCGAGAATGACCAGGTGAGTGGCCTTTTCACGAATATATCGATCGACCATGCTGTCCACGAATCACAAGGCTCTTTTAAAAATTCAGTCTCAAGAAGTATTTCACGATTTCTGCAATATTATGTAAATAAATAGTCGTTGCGAAAAGTCTTTGTAACTGATGTAAGAATTAGTTAAATTAGATAAGCGATTTATCAGCTAGACGTTAAATAATAAGAATGTTGGAAAGAATATTACCGAAGTAGCTCTTCAACGACAGTTACCAAACAAAGTGGTGTGCACCCTTTCCTCTTAAAGGCACCATTTAGGTCCGTAATGGAGAAACTGCATCGAGCGTTGTGCTTTAACCAGTTGTGTATTAAATTCTGCCAAAACTTGTACTTGGATGTCCAATCTTGTGGATTGGCTAATTTACTTCGAAAAGGCGAGAACAAGGCGTTTATTCTTTCTTCTTCGGTCCAACACTTTGGCATTTTTCCAGGTGGCAATGGCGCATTATTATCCATATTTTTAGTTTGCACAGTATCCTTTTTCTAAAACTGTTTCAATTACTTTTTAATTTTGGTTATATACTTATGTGTCCTTGTAATATTTATTTAGGTAATATTCATACATACCCTTTCAAAATAATTACTGCTAAATTTTCTGTTACGTATAATTAAAACGATTTTTAAATTTTCCAGGCTTTGACAACCTCCTAGTGTTAGTGAATAGGCTAAAACCTCTCATTTCCTAAAACTGTCATTACATCGTTATAAACAAGCAACAAGTAAATACGGTAAATGCTTACATACATAAGTGCATGATCTATCTCTACACAGCTGATTCAAACTGCGTAAAAGTAATACATGCATACACACCTTTCAGCGTTTCAACACATTTCGGAGTAGTTCCTGAGTTGAGCGCTGTTCAGGACCAGAGGCCGCTAAATTCAGTCCTCAAATTATGGGTCGGTAACATAGTTTCGGCGGTGACACAAACTCCCATAAAGGTGCGATTTCATGCTGACGCTCGACGTTTGTTTTGAGCGTCAAAACCAGTCACGTGATCGGTCCATGTGACTTTCAGCAAACTCGGTTTAGATTTTCTCGCTAGACGCTCGTTCACTCTGACTCGCTCGTTCGTTGGTCGAGCGTCGGTCACGTGATTGGTTTTGACGCTCAAAACCAGCGTCGACGCTCGTTTTGAGCGTCAAAAACAATGCGAGCGAGTCCGAGAGAACGAGTGTCAAGCGAAAAAGCATGAGAAAGCTAAACCGAGTTTAGCTTTTCCGCTTGACACTGAAAGTCACGTGGACCGATCACGTGACTGGTTTTGACGCTCAAAAAGAGCGTCGAGCGTCAGCATAAAATCGCACCTTAAGGTGATAGGTCTATCCATGGCCGGTGCGAGGATGGTTGGCGCCCTTATGCAGGAAAATTTTTGGGGCCCTCAAATTTTAACACCTGTTTTCTATTTAATATGTTTTGTCTTTACGAGGTACAATAAAAATAAGAATTGCATTTACATTTTGTTTATGTGGGAGTTGGAATCCTTTATTATTAATCGTGCGATATAGTTTTTTAACGCCCCCTTCGGCTGGGGGCGTCGATGTTTATACCTCATCTGTGGTTTTATAAATTCTTAATTTCATAATACATACCTCCATATTATTAGTAGAGCTATTATTAATCATATATATTTCTGCATAAATGAAAAAGCTGTGTTACATCATAAATAGAATATGGCAATGTAGTCATATTAAAATAAATAAGTGCTAAGAAGCATAAATTAAAAATAACCACAGCGACCTCCCAGAAAACATTTCGCGACCCCTTTGGGGGTCTTGACCCACTGTTTGGAAACCACTGTGTCAATATATAATCGACTTGTTTCAATTTTTCTGACTTCTGATCCAACAAAACTTATTTGACTTTTACACTGATAATCAGCGTTGCCGGGAAATGGGTTCGGTGTAGTGATAATAATGTTCAGGGCCCGATTTAGGGGGCGCAAGCAGGGTGCAACTGCCCAGAGCGGCAAATTTAGGGGCGGTAAAATTGGTTAATTGGTAATCTATGAACATTAAATTTTTTATAAAACAAAAGGCTTTCGTTATTCAACAAATACCTACCTGCAAAAAAATTCACTCACTGTCCAAAATTATATTTTAAAATAATTACTTATAATTAAATATAATGGGGGGCAAAAATCAATTGTGCCCAGAGCGGCGGAAGAGCTATTTAAATCGGACTCTGATAATGCTAACGCAAAACTGATACGAATGCGAATATAATATTACGAACAGTATTCATATACTACAAACAAATAACGCTACGGAATGCCTTTTTCAGCATGCATTCGTTTCATTGTCGCAATAATAAAAACCAATTACCACAAATGCACGGCAGAGAAAGTGTATACATATCTATTACAGTAGATGCCATCATAGCATGTACATACAATATACATATGTACACATCTAATATTGAGGAGAATAAAATAGTTTAGTATTGAACATCTTGATTCCTTCCTTAGCTGTAATTAAGGTTATAGTTAGTTATATTCACCTATTTCCTTGAAATTGGAAGCAATAAATGTTAGAAGTAATAAAATAGTTATTGTGACATAATCAATGGGAATCAAAGAAAAATGCCAGTATCTTTAGGTAAGAATTATTTCACTCTCACAGTCTTGGAATATAAACTACTTAAACTGACTAAGAAAAGGCGAATTTGTTAGTTCGATGTAAATTGCATTCATTCTATAGGTTCTATAGTATCCCTTGTCCTTGTGGCGCTTTTGTGGGGTGGAACCAATCCATTTATCAAAAAAGGAGCCAGAGGTTTAGAGAATGTGAAATCGTCCACCAAATTCAGTCAGTTTTTTAAAGAGCTCGCATTTCTTCTTACAAGTTTGCAGGTATACTTTGAGAACTCTTATTTTTAACACAAAACTATTATAATTTCATTGATTCTATCTTTTTTCTAGTATGTCATACCTTTTATCATCAACCAAAGTGGCTCTGTGTTATACTTTTTAACTCTGAGTAGTACAGACATATCACTGGCTGTTCCTGTTACTAATTCCCTCACCTTTGTGGTAACCGCGCTGACTGGTTGGATGTTAGGCGAAGAAAAGATACACAGAAGTCTGTGGATTAATTGTTACTTTCTATCACTTATAGTGAAAGGATTGTTATATGAATTATTTTATTTTTCAGATACATATATTGGAATGACACTGATATTGGTTGGAACAATGATTTGCTGCTGGGATAAAGTGCAGGAAACTGTATGACGTGAACATCATGCAGTATACATAGTTAGCAATTGTAATAAAACAATATTTTTTTATACATCTTTGCAGTCATATAGTTCTATCATATATTACTGTTAAAGTAGCGCTTCCTAACTGCTCCTTTCGAGCTTCTGCCTCAGAATCACCTTTGAAAGGTGTTACTCTGTGTCACCACTGTTGTCAGTGTATTCTCTTAGTAATTGTTTATGAAGAGAATACGAAGATTCAAGAGGTGCCACAAAGGTTTTTATTTTATGCGATTTGAAGTGGTCTTCTATGGGCGAATTCTACTTACGCCCAAATCGCCCGCGCCCACGTCCGCAGGAATTTTCCGTTTTTGTACTAAAATGAATATCATAAATTATATGTTCCGTGGTTTATATTTAAAAACCTGCATTTTTTCGAGAACGACCCTTTCACAGATTTCTCTTCCATATTTCAAATTTTCATAAATTTTGTAACGAAAATCACGGGCGATTTGGGTGTTTTACGTATTTTAGCGGGGATATTGATGTGCGAACGCGGGTTGGTGCCCGTGGAGCGCTGAACCGCTCTGCTCGTCGGAGTGCGGGGGTTTCAAATAAAACAACGTACACGGAACTATTTTCGAGCTAATCTTCAAAGTGTATTTAAACTGCTCAGGAAGCTAACTAGCTAACCAGCGACAGAATGCGAGTAGCGTAAAAGAAACACCCCGAGCTCGTCGACGACAAGATCCTCCTGATCCCCCCATAGATTCTTGTTGTCCAATCAGAACGATGACATCCCTCAAGCTTCGTCAGTGGGTTGTCCTTTAGCCGTCTCTCCGTCCTTGGCCCTTCCTTCGCGTTTCCCTCCACTCTCGGCTTGTGGTCGAGGCACGCTTTCTGATTACATAGTTTGCATAGGCTACATACATTACATACCCATCTAAAAGGTAGGTAAGCGCAACAGGTAAGCGCTCAGGGTCAAGAAGACGTCGCCCGTAAATCATTTATGACTTTCGGCCTCTCCCGACCGGAGTTTTTACCCTTACAGGAAATCGGCAATTATTGAAAGGGAGGACAGAATTTTAAGTGGTTTTACGAGACGAGCCTCTGCCCGCTCGACGAAACTTGGCACGCAGATGTTAAAGGAAAAGTTTAACTATTTACTATCCCCGCCTGGCCTAACTGTAATTTAAAAGCTATTGAATGCAATCCTAGGCTCTGTTACGCCTTTTGAGTTCAGGCATCAGCTACTAGCATTGGGGGAAAAAAAAATCCCGAGAAACACAACGCGCTATGTATGTGTTTATGAGCCCTGAGAATAAACTTTTCCCCTTTCTCCGTTTCAAATCTCGCTCCTACATACTCTGCATATCGATTATATACAATTCCCCAGCCACGTTCAAGCGATAGCGTAACAAAACATTCTTTACCAAGCCCACATAAGCGTGTGTTGGAATATTAAATTGCACTGAATTTGTTCTAAATAGTACCAGAATTGGAAATAATCTAATTCCAACTTCCGATTTCTTCAAAATCACCTAATTTGCGACTTGCGATATCTTTAAAATAGCCGTCGCAGTTTTGTTACAAAAGTCGGCCAAATGAGGAAGATGGCTGCAACTTTTTCCCACCCGTAACGCCACCAGCACACGGGTAAAACATTATGGAACTACCTACTTCATACATTCCACATGCAAAATTGCAGTACATGCGCTAGTGGCGCCCTCTGCGCCGAGCTTTGCGTCATCTTCCCCATTGCGATAAATCGCCAAATCTGGTAACACTGTCGCCCTATATGGCGAATTCAATTTACCATCTGTGTGTTTAAACAGCAAATGGTAAATTGAGCTTGTATCGAAAGAGTGCAGAGAATCTTGTTCTACTTAATTGTAATTCCACCAGTTTAGTGGCGCTGTAATCGTATTCTATGCTGTATCGATAAAGTTGCATGCGACACGAAAGTGAATATGGATGGTGGCGATGGTGGCTCTAAAGCCTCTAATCATATGATAAAAATTTACATTGGATATTTGGTCTATCATATATCTCGTTTGTGACCACATTATAACCTATAATCCCTTACAACACTTACATGTCGCGTATGATATGTATTTTCCAAAATGTGTTCGAAAGACAACTTTGACATTTACATGGGTGGCAAATCTGGTGTTTTCAAAGGTAATAATTATTAATTCAATACGTTAAGTTCAACAATTTTTATTTTCCTCTGTACTTCACATAAAATTAATAAACGTAATAACAAACTTTCCACTGTTGCTCGTAGGTTTAAAAATAGAGAGAGAAAAATATGTAATGGAAAATATTCAGAATTTGGGGTCCATAACAGACAACGACGAAGTAACAACAATTTCATGGGGTGACGACGAGGAGAAAGAAATTTTAATCGCTTGTGGGGTGAAAGGGACTAGGAGGTTATATATAATGAGTAATTTATCAAATAAACTACGGTTGGCCTTATCGTCTCTGGCAAATTTAAATTAACCCTTTGCATTTTGCAGCGTAAAAGTTTACGACACTGACTGTTCGACATTTACATCCTCTTTCTTTTGCAATGTCGGGAAAGGGAGGATCAGCGGCATATCACGATACGACGAGTAAGTAACGACGTCGCAGAGTCGCGATTGAACAGGTAAAGTAACGTGTGATTTTAATACGCCGCGTCTTCTCAGAGCAATTTTGACTGCAGTTCATTCCGGTGAAGTGAAGCTATGGCGATTCGAAGAGCAGGACGAGATTTTAATAAACGCTGGCAACAACTTGGACAGAATGCGTCACTCTAAAATAAATAAAAATATGATAGCGACGGGAGGCAACGAACACAAACTAAAACTGTTCGACTTAAACAGACCAGCGCAAGTGTTTATAGAAAAGGATGTGTCGCACGATTGGTTACAGTTAAGGGTTCCTATATGGATATCGGATATAGATTTCCTTCCCAGCACGGAGCAGATTGTTACAGTTAGCAGGCACGGGCACGTAAGATATTCATTCTTTACCAACGTTCTATATTACTAAAGTATCGATGTCTATAAAACTGTAATTGAAACTTTTAAGATACGATTATACGATCCAAAAACACAAAGAAGGCCAGTTATAAATTTGGAAATGAAGGACGAACCTTTAACGACTTTAGCTGTTACGCCGAGAGAAAAGTAAGCTTTGTTTGTGATACTATATGCTACTTCATTTAAATACGAGAACAATTATATCGATTCTATTGTAGGCAAATCATAGTAGGCTCTGGCAAAGGTACAATGAACCTTGTGGATTTAAGAGAACCAGCTAAGGTATTAAATACATATAAAGGATTCGAGGGCGCTGTAACTGGAATAGCTTGCAGCACAGTCGAGCCTTACATTGTTAGCGTTAGCTTGGACAGAAAATTGCGAATACATCATATGGATACAAAGGAACTACTAAAAAAGGTAGAATCAAATATGAGGAAAATAATAGTAATTGTATCAATAAATTATTTATCAAATTAATATTTAGAACAACGAATGTATGCGTAATTGAATAGGCAACTTTTCCTTTCGTCGGTCTTTAATATTTATGTATGTATTTTTCTTCTATTTTACAGACTTATTTGACGTCCAGGATGTCATGTATGTTATTGCGTTCAGGTTTCTCATTCGCCACAGGGGATGAATCGAACAAAGGATGTGTACGAACGCATAGAAATAACACTGAGAATCTAGAAACCGACGAACGAGAAAATAGCGATTCGGAATACGATACGTTATTCGATGAAATGCCAGTTATTACCAACAAAGAAGATACTAAACTGATGAAGCGTAAACGAAGGAAAGCAGATGATTCGTCAGTAAATAAGGAAACTCTAAAGGATATGATGGTACAGTGATTTTTATAACTGACTAGCTTTACTACTTGGCTTCGCCCGAAATTTAGATTCTGACTTTATAAAAAAAAAATGTTTTTTTTTGTGAAAATAGTCTCATTCATCTGGATTAGCTAGGCATAATGAGCTGGGGCACATTTCGTGACCCCAGAGTTTACCGTTCGAAAGTTTTTAGGCGACAAACAAACGCACAAACACTCTCTGCTTTATATATTAAGATATTAAAAAAGAATCATGGGCGTCTGGAGGGGGGTGCAAAAGGGGCAGTTGCGCTCCCTGGCTTTTGAAAAAAATATCGCTTATTTTCCAAAACTGATCTTTATTAAGTTTATACTAAAAAAGGGAATATTTTTAAATTTCGGGTTTAAATTTTAAATCAAATTGGCACTATAAAATGTGTTAAAAAAGAAAGAGGGGTATATTTTACTTTATCATCATCCTAAAGTTGCCCCCCCCCCCCCCCGCCCTGGAAAAAAGTCTCCGGACGCCCTTGAAAAGAATCGTTAAGTAATAGTCATAAAATAACGAATGTTCGTTGTGCTTTTGATACATAGGTAACTCACAATTCTCCGCCAATGACGACCAAGCAGCCAGAGAAGATTTGTAAGAAGCTGAAACCGGAATAACTACAAGACAACGAAGTGAAATGTTTCTGTTACGATGTATTTTGTCATTCAGCAATTGATTTTTTTTTCATTTGTAACACGTACGAGGGACACGAATAACACGCTAATCGTTTTTGCCCTGGATATACAGTACTGAGACGCGACTAATGTATCATCTAATTATTCGATTACTTTATTGTACAATTTATTCTTAATACCTCGTCACTCTCTCTCTCTATCTCTCTCTAAATATATACATATTTTGGGGCTTGAGAGAAATGGGAAAGCAGGCGAATGAAATTGGAGAAATTGAAGGAGGAAGAGGAGTATAGAAGGAATGGAGTTGAAAGCATGGATTGTAACTTGCTGCCTAACCGGAACCGGAATCCGGGTTACCCAGGGACGGTTACTGTAACCCGCAGTAAGCACGAACAGCTGCCAAAAAGTACAGAGAGCGGGTTACAAGAGACACGACATTCTACGTCCACAATTCGACTATGGCTGGGCGTCCACCGTCGCGATGCGACTGTAATTTAACCACTTGCACGCGATGGCGTCAATCACTCGCAGGGGATCTTTGAACTTGGTCTAATTTTTAATCCCTCGAGGAAAAATCTGACGAATTTTCTCGAGTTATACCCGCGACCTTACATGCAAGTCGTTTCTCGGTAAGCTTGCAGTTGCATCGCGGCGGTGGCCGAGCGACCCGCGACAAGTGTCGTAACGATTCTGTAGAAGTAATAACAATAAAAATAATATTTTTTAACATAACTAACGTACACGAAATTTACTGATTTCTGAGAGAATAGTAAATTTCAAGGAATATGGTCGTATTTCTTTCAAATTTAAAAACACTCAACCGTCGAGGAGAGATTTGCAAAATGAAGTTTTGTTTATAATTGCACCATGTTACACGAATGATTTTTCAATATGAAAAATTATTCAGATAGGCGAAACCTATTGAATTGAAATAAAAAAAGAACGAACTTAAAGCGATTTATAGTTTCTGAGATAAAAAGTGACAAGTACAGCTCGGTTTCGCGAAAATAGGGAAAAATGGCAACCCCTACGATATTATCGTTAACCGGGTTGCCCTCGTTACAATCCATGGTAATGAAAAGGGAGCCAAAGAACGAGAAAGGGAGGAGTTGGAGGTATGGATAATGAATAAATCTAATCTAATCTATATATATTTATATATTGTTTTGGTTCGCAAATGCAGCGTACGCCGGGTTCAATGGATCCGCGAAGTACAAATTGTTATTGAACCATCGAATGCACGTTTTTCGTAACGTTTTTAATGAAATTGCGCTTTAGTTGCGAGATTGCGGCATTGAAATCGGGCGCGCTGCAGAGTGTAGGCTACTGTAAAATTTTACATCTAGAAACTAGAAAAAAGAAGGTGAACGTGACAACTCGCAAAGTTGAAACGTATTTTGTACTAAAAGGAAATTCTAATGTACGCAAGCTACAACAAGATTCAGCGCGCTAAATCTTAGTCGGCTATTATTCTCTTGGCTGTACAAAAATCATTCTCCGCTACGTCTCTTGTCAATTAATACTAACGCAACTTTGCTTTATCCTGACTGCGCTTACATCTGAAAATGGAATATTTACTCTCTTATCCTCTCGTAAACGTACTTAGGAATAAATTTACTAAATTACAGGCACTGTTCCCTTCAAGATCAAATAGGTGTTTGTTTCCTTTTTTCCCCTCTCTTTACCCACATTTCTACCGGAAAGCGAATGGAGCTTTGTGCCAAATAGGAAAGCATTCCTTGGCACAGAGGCCATTTATACACAAATTTCCGCGCGCAGACCTTTCCGCGTAATTCTTAATTCCATCTTTCTCGCGCAGTAAGCGTAGAACAAAAAGTTTGGTTGTTTTTAATAAACGATTTCTCTTCAACGATCGCATTTGTACAGGAATGCCTCCTTCTCTCACTTATTTTTCAATTCGTTATTCAAATAATATGGATACAGGGAATCCCGAAATTGTGGCTCAAAATATGCAATTTCTAATGCTAACAGGAATCTGAAAGTCCTCTACTTGTTTGCAATCTGTGCTAATTTGCTAATTGTGAAGCTTTTTAACGCTTCGAAACTCTCAAAATATCTTGCTTTAAGAACTGAAGTCAACAAAATCTTTGCATAAATCTCTATTGACCACAGTTAAACAAAATATAGAAATATACAAATTCTTGAGGCACGCCGCGAACGATTCTTTATTCATTGATTTTAATTTTATTTTATCTGGGCTTCAAGAATCTCGAATTAGGAAAAAAGTGCCAACTTTCGAATTCTCAAAGCTCGAAACTTTCGAGTTCTCAAAGCTCGAAACTTTCGACTTCTCAAAGATCGAAACTTTCGAGTTCTCAAAGATCGAAACTTTCGAGTTCTCAAAGCTTGAAACTTTCGAGTTCTCAAAGCTTGAAACTTTCGAGTTCTCAAAGCTCAAAACTTTCGAGTTCTCAAAGCTCGAAACTTTCGAGTTCTCAAAGCTCGAAACTTTCGAGTTCTCAAAGCTCGAAACTTTCTTGGGTTTTGAGGTTTCGACGCTTCGACAAACCCGTCTCTACACATAAGAAATATTCTTTCAATTCTCATTCAAATCCTCGCTTTCACAGCCGAAATAATACTGTCCATTCTAAGCTGGGTTCTACTCGTAAAGGATATTAGTGATAGTCTCCAAGTTCAGAATGCATGAAAAATTTCAACGGTTAATAACGGTGGAGGAGTTGGTCAATGGTAAGAGGTTTAAGCACAATGTATCAATCACTTGTATAGAAGGTTTATGACAAAAGGCAGGAGACTATAAAAACCTGTTTTTTTTCTTAACTTTCTGTGGTTTCACTTTCTTAAGAATCAAATCCAAGTTCTTACTCTGTCATAAACCTTGTATTAAGCTTGCCACTCATTTAATTTCCTTATCATTCCACTATTGACTCTACAAACTTTCTACGTATTCTAGATTTCAAACGATGGATTCGCACACTTTAATTGCTAACATCTTAAAGACAAAATATCAGATTGCAAGACAATACAGGACTGTCAGGTTTCTTTTAGCATTGGAAATTTGCACGCTTCTGCTTGCACAATTAATTTTAGGATACCCTGTTTCGTTTCAAGTTTTACACGATCGCCGTCGGCACTTCAAACAAAACGATTGAACGCCCGGTGCCTCGCCTAACTTTACATGACACTATTACACAGAGCATATAAAGCATTAGGATCGACACGAGAAATAATTTGCGTGGTTTCCGAAATGATTTTCTTCGACTGAACGTAGATCACACGCGAATATTAGCAGCGATATAAAATGTGATTACAAAACTTTCCTTTCTCGTGTTTCGCGCGACGCCCAGTTATGTCTCCCGTCGATAATTACATAATGTACAGAATTTGGTCAGAGATCATATAAAAACTGTATGCCAGTATGCTCTTTACACTTCCATTTCTGTTTTGTTGCTGTTGTGTTGTTCAATGAAAATTCACAGATAAAACGGTTACTTTGTAAAAAGGAAAACCTCACGTAACGCAGGCACAAAAAGGATGTAAGTATTTAAAAGAGGTAAGATTAAATAAAATTATGTATATACACACAAATCTAAGGTAAACGTAAAAATGAACCTGTTCACAATCAAAACTGTTTTGTAAGTAACTCGAGTAAAGTACTGCAGATACTTCTAAATATTCGAAGCGTTCAATAAAAGATTGACGTGGCAGCGCAAGCTCAAGGTAAGGGAAAATCCTTTCAATTTTCCGTGCTACGGTAGGCCTGTCACTTAATATTTAACAATATAATTCTCGTGTTGTAAAGATTGCTGTACGAAATACATAAAACAATCGCGTATAAATTCAACGACAGATCCCAAGTTTAGATTCATGTAAGTATTGCCTTCCTGTACTCAAACAATTCTCTTCTTCAAAGATGTACAGAAATCATAACATAACGCAATCAATTATTAATACCTTATCTATTATTCATATTTCATTGTTTGTTATTTATTATACCCACACTAATTTCATTTGATAGTCGCATCGTAGTCAGTGTCAATGAAAAATCAAAAGCACCATGTTTTTTTTCTTTTTTTTCTCTTTCTCTCTCTCTTTCACTCTCTCTCATTCTCTTCCTCTCCCTCACTCTCTTCTTCTCGCAAAGTATATCACATGCTGTGCAACCGTTTAAAAACTGAATTCTTTATTATGCACATCACTTTCTAATATTCAGACATCTACTGTGATAGTTCACGGACAAGAAGCTACTTTTATAAATAAGCATACAGGATATACACCTTTAGAGACTTCTGTTTTAACACTGTAGCGTTCGTTTCCGTCAGGGAAAAGCGTGGAAGGCCTCTGTAAGAACGAGGTCCATATTTATTAATTATGGAGCACTCTTCGATATACAACTACTCTGTTTCACAATGTCGCGGACACGCCTCTAAACTATCTCGCGTAAATAAGGTAAGTTACTCTGTAATCTTTGATCTGAAATAAAATACAAAGGGATGTGTCGGTATAAGACGAGCGTAACGTTGTTATAAAGGTAAAGGATTTAAACAGCTATTTGTTTCTGCGAAATTCCTCTGAAACATTCCCCACGGTACGAATGAAGAAAGGGTGCCGAGAATCCATACCCTGAGCAGATAATGGCGTAGCGATCGTTCCTTGGCAAGAAGCTCGAACGTCTATGCTGAGTAACGTTTGTACCATAAAAAATTAAGCTTAATCCAACTTTATACAGTATACAGCATCACCTTATTTGTTTGTCACGTCCAGTAAAATTCGTCCGTTAGTATCGCGCTCAGCGGGACTCGATTGTTCCCGACCTAACAGATATACCTTCTTGCGAAACGTGAACTGACCGAACGGGCATCGAACGGGGCGTGTACCACGCGTTTCTCACGAACTCTTAAGTAAATAGAACGCAAGCGTTAAGAACGGGTGAGAAACTAATGGCCCACGAGCGTTCGTTGCTTGCCGCTGTTGCGCTGTGAAAATCGATTTTAACAGCAATGGAAACCGGTCACAATCTCGTGTTTAATAGCACGTTAAGGTGACATCGCCTCATTCTCCTCCCGACACGGTTACTTCCCTCCATGCAGGCTCTTGAGACTGGCTCACTAAAGTTGATCGAGGCTCAGAAATATCTGATGCTGCTGGACTTAACGGTGGACTAGGTGTTGCGGGTGCATCATCAGGCTGGCTCACTTCAGCCGCATTCTGATCAGCCTCTGGATCGCAATCAGGCAGAGAAGCCTCCGATTGCACAGAACTCGGAGCCTTTGATACAGAATCCTGTACTCTTAACGATATACAACTATTTTTATTGCTACTGCTATCTTCACCTGCAAAATAATACACATCTGCTGTTGCTTCCTGATCTGCATAATACATTAAACACAGTTAAAAAGTATCCTTACCACAAGGCCTAAGAACGAGGTAGAAGAGTAAGTCAGATAGAGAAATTATACCAGTTACTTTGTCATCATCATCAACGACTACTAGCCTATGGACCTAAAAAGAGAAGGGTAATTAGTAATCTAATAAGTCTCTTTCGGCCAAGTGTGACTGGGGAATACTGTACCTCGGCCCTAACAATCTTTTCCATAATAGTAAACAGGGTTTCATCTAATTTACAACTTTGAACTCCTTCGAACCATTCATTGCGATGTTCATTTGCTTCTCTTAATGAAACATCTAAATTGTTATATGTCTTTTCTGCAGCTAAATTCTGGAAAGCGAGAAAGCATGATTAATTAACTACAGGGAATAATAAGCGTAGGCACTAAGAAGTTACAACGCCCAGATTCACTTACGATAACATCAAACTTTGAATAAATGTTAACCAACTTCCCCTCGGCATCAACAATGGGCAATGCTGAAACTCTCCTTTCAACGAATTTCTTGAGTGCTAAAATTATGCTAGTTTCTTCCGTTGCTGTTTCTATGTTATCAAACGTACCTATCCTTAACTCCCTCAACGTTTTATTCGTAAAGGATGGTTTCGGTAGCTCGTGAATCTGTTATCAATCGTAATAATATACATTTCCGGACGAACGTCTTCTCTCTTTCGTAGATCTTTACGCCTCGTACTTACATAAAGGAAGAGGAACCTAAGTATTCGTTTATGTGTCAGGATATACAGAACGTTTCCAGTATCTGGGTCTATCACAGGCAAACGATGAATTCTATTTTGAATTAGAGTTTTAATAGCTTCGTACAAAGACGCATCGGGGCTGATGCTCACTAATGGATGAACCTGATCCTTCAAGACTTCTAAAATAATCAAATTCACGAAATACTTTCATCAGCGGACGACGATACTTAAACTAAAATAATGATTAAGTTGCTACAGGTCGAAACGTCCATAAAAAAAAGAAGGGCTTACTTCTCCATGTATCCAACTCGTGCTCCTCCAATTCATCCATTGTTACAGACGGGCTTGTGTAATACATCTGCAAGATCTTTATGAAGTCCGTTATAGTTAACATCCCAACGAATTCTTGTTTTGTACTGTCCCATAATGGCGCAGCTCTCACACCTACGTGAAAAAGAAATACCCATGAGCGACGGCGTTACTTTGACTCTTTCGATGACTAACGTAAAGATCCTGGAAGTCCAGACACTCGTAAACCATTCTCCGATCGCAGGTCTGCGCGCTGGAGTTTAACAGCATTAAGGCATTCTCTGATAGACCGGGCAAAAGCATCGGAGAACAGTTTGATTTTCTCAATTTACCATTGTAGACAAGAGCGAAGAAGGCCTTCTTGACGAGGAGGTGGGTGTCGAAGACGACCAGCTTGGCACTGGTCGGTATTAGGTCGTAACATTTGTGAAATTTGAAGAACTTCACGAAGATCTGTGATTCGTCCTCCTCTGAAAGTCCAAACAGTTCACAGTAGAGTAGAGCTTTCTGATTTCGACGAAGCATTCCTGTTTTATTATTCCCTTTCTCTTAACGATGTCACAATGTTCTTACAATAGTTACGCGCTACTCCGTCAGATTACTCGCAGAGCGCTTTAAGACGCTGAAACACTTTTTATTCTATTAATGATTCGCGGCGCTAATTTTTCGGCCACTATCACGTTTTAACGCCACACCGGGTCCGGGAACTGTGCGTTGGGGTAGGTTATGGTGGTGGTGGGCGTATTATTCGACGCCGTGTCGGGAATTCCGGCGGCGTTTTCGAATATTAGATCGAAGCCGCAAGAATAGAACTTGCTAGAATGTCTGATAAATAGAATAATTTACTAAAATTTCTGCGTATACACTAATAATAATTAAAGAATATCTAACGAGTATCTATTTAGTGAATTATTCATATACATAAATATGTATTACTGTTTTAATCAAAACAGCGTGTAAATGGTATATTTGGAATCGAAAGAATCCCTACCAACTTATTCATTTATTCGAATTCTACTGCTAAAAAACTATTCGCACTCTTATTTCGATCTACGAGCGTGGGCAACGATAATACAGGTCACAAGTACTTAATCAAACGTTCTCGAGAGTGGTGATATGTTATGCAACATTTGAAACAAGATCCATTAGACCATAATACGATGATGAGGATGGATCACTTTGTAATTGCAAGAGACAGATTGCCCTTAAAAAAGGATGTTTTCCATTTAGCAAGATAATCGTGGAACAATTCACTTTAAACTTGTGTGGAGAACATTCTAGAAAGGGGAAGATTGTACTTCTGATTGCTCGATTAAAATTTCAACGTAGACCTGACCGAGCTAAGTAGATCATCGATACATGCCTTCTTCCTGAACTTACAAGAGAAAATCTCGAACCCGGAAAGTTAAAAAATTATGAAACTTTGGGGACATGTAGAGGATATACAGGTATGTATTACGCAATTTTTTTTTGGTACCCAAATTCACTCTAAGGGGGTGAAATTGACCTCTGAAAATCCGGCAATTCTGCGATTTTGTGTTACAACTCGCGAACTGTAAGAGATAGAAAAAAAGTTTTCAGATATAAATTACTTCTTTTAATTGAGACTATCATTTGGTAAAAAAAATTATCTTACAGGTCGCGATTTATAACAGAAAATCGGAAAGTAGCCGGATTTTCAAGTGAATTTGGGCAGCAAAAAAGAAATGCGTAATACACACCTATAACTTTATAATTTTTTTTTCAACTTGCGGATTGGGGATCGCCCCTTGTTAGTATTTAAAACTGATTGCCACCTACAACTCCAGCTGTTTCACAAATGTGCAACATTCAGGGCGACAAGGCTCGAGATTTGAACTAACACGAAAAAGAAACGAGGAAGAGGAGAAGCAAATTCCATTCCAGAAAATTGTCAGAACGGAAAGAGGTGGTTGATTAAATTTCCAGATCGGTATTCGAACCATCTTTCGCTCGTAGGATCACTTGCTCGACCAATTGAGTTATTCAGGCCCTCGATAATTTCCTCCTGCTATGTCCGATACTCTTTTACATCTCGGCCAGCCTGTTGAGTCCGTTCACACACGCTCAAGTGTTTCAAAATTTGAAATAAAACGAAAACGAAACACGTGGAAAAATTTGAAAATTCTATAGACTCCAAGAAAAAGCCGAGAATATTGTCGAACTGAGATGTTAAACCTAGACCTTTCATTTCCCAGGCAAATGATCTACCAAGAGAGCTACTTACAACGAGGACCAGTTAATATACTTATCACTGTATAATAATAAAATAATTGCTACCACTCATATAACAGCCAACGAAATTGTATCAAGGTTGAAATTTTAGAGACGAGAATATTTGCGACACACTGGAGGGAATACAAGCGCAGACATCTGGCAACAGGAAACGTTTTATAACTCGGGACACGACCGATTTCCCAACTCACGTTCATTAACATATATACTGTGTCGTTCACCCACGGTATTCATCGTGGAGTAAAATTTTCATTAAATGTGGAGATATATTCCCCGACACCAGGGCCGAATTAAGACCTTTAGAGATCCTACGCACTTAAAAGATTCTTCGACTAAAAAGTGTTCCTAACAAAAGTTAGATATTAAAATTCAGAAAATTATTCTTCTTCTGTTCCTTTCACATGCTTATTTTGCTTATTGATTAATCCAGCACTGCTCGACGCGATGTTTGATCTATAACAGAGGAAAGGGTACACTACGAAGACCTCGGCGCTATTGTTGCTTTCCTATAAGTAAACTTTTCCATCTGTTTTGCTTACTGCTCGTCCACAGACTGCTCTACACGTTTCTGCACATCCTGTAATGTCCGAGGAAAATTGCAGTCGACTTGTACGACACAATTCCGAGGACAGAAGGCTGTTTAAATAGGAATAACCTATCGATACGTGGCACCAACAACGTTCAGACAGAGCGAGCGTTTTAATATTGCAAGCGGAATGGCGGGACACTTTTTTTATTCCACCGCATTGTTCGTCTCTAGACAGAAAGCAAGCTTTTCCAGGACGTGTGAGATGACAGCGTGCAGAGGATAAAAACCGTGGAAAACGAAGGAGAATTGCGAAGGTCTCACGTGAGAGCAAATTTACGGGATAACGGAGAACTGAGGAAGGCAATAGGGGCGCGGAAAATGGGGATGCGGTGACGAATCAGGGAAAACAGCAGCATTCGTGTCAACGACGCAATAAAGTGTCCTCCGACTCACGTGTAGCAGGAAAACACAGATCCGGATACGTGAAATTAATTGGTAAATCTGTTCTAAAGCTGTGCCATTAAAGTTGGTCGGGTTTCTGCAAAAGCAGGGAAGATTTTAATTACTTTTTTTTTTATAGGACAAGCTTCACCATTTTGACTGATTTCTTTTGATCTTGTACTCTTTGATGGCTGCACCTTTTGCGGGAAAATTTACGCCCACTGCCGATCTCTTTCAAATTTCACAGCTATTTGTTGGTTTTTCAAAACCGTCAGAAGTATAATACATAGAAGTGGATCTCACTTATTACATCTTTACGTTTCCATGTTGCTTCGATATTGCATTTTCGTGGCAAAGGATGGAGATTATAAAGACGACCTCAATAACACAAGTTAATTGATATGTGATTTCCAATTTTACTTCTTTGATATTGCGTTTCCTGCGAGTTGCTCTATTTTGGGCGCGATGTGAACGGTATATCAGAGCTTTTTAATTACTTCTGTATGTAGGCCGAAGTCCAGCAGCAATCTCATCACTTGATTCTTTTTTTTTTGGATGAAATTCACTCCTGGTGGCCTTTGTGTTTTATTATGACAGTCAGTTTCGTGAATCGAGGCGTAAGATGATTTTTATTACAGAAAATCAGTTACAAACTAATTTAATTGCGAATAGATCCTCGGGAGTTGAATGTAAAATTCTTGATCGTCATCTGTGTATTATAAGAGATGGCGTAAAAGAATTTCAAATTGATTACGTTCATCGTTTGAAAAGCATCATCCGTTTGCCCCATCATTCTTAATTAGTGGAACAACAACAGGCATTTAAACGTTCGATACAAGACACGATTCTTTTAAGGCTCCTTCACATTAGTCAAGTTGTATTTCAAGGCAAGTAAAGTTGAAGGAAGCTCTACTTTACTTGAAGCTTGAAAGAAACCTGAAAGGATATTTCAAGTCAAGTATGTGGTTTCAAGTTATTTGACTTCAAGTATTTATTTAATGGAAATTACTTGACTTCAAGTATTTATTTAATGGAAATTACCTGACATCAAGTATTTATTTAATGGAACTTACTTGACTTCAAGTATTTATTTAATGGAAATTACTTGACTTCAAGTATTTACTTAATGGAAATTATTTGACTTCAAGTATTTATCTAATGGAAATTATTTGATTTCAAGTATTTATTTAATGGAACTTACTTGACTTCAAGTATTTATTTAATGGAAATTACCTGACTTCAAGTATTTATTTAATGGAAATTACTTGACATCCAGTATTTATTTAATGGAAATTACTTGACTGCAAGTATTTATTTAATGGAAATTACTTGACATCAAGTATTTATTTAATGGAAATTACTTGACTTCAAGTATTTATTTAATGGAAATTACCTGACTTCAAGTATTTATTTAATGGAAATTACTTGACTTCAAGTATTTATTTAATGGAAATTACTTGACTTCAAGTATTTACTTAATGGAAATTATTTGACTTCAAGTATTTATCTAATGGAAATTATTTGACTTCAAGTATTTATTTAATGGAAATTACCTGACATCAAGTATTTATTTAATGGAAATTACTTGACTTCAAGTATTTATTTAATGGAAATTACCTGACTTCAAGTATTTATTTAATGGAAATTACTTGACTTCAAGTATTTATTTAATGGAAATTACTTGACATCCAGTATTTATTTAATGGAAATTACTTGACTGCAAGTATTTATTTAATGGAAATTACTTGACATCAAGTATTTATTTAATGGAAATTACTTGACATCAAGTATTTATCTAATGGAAATTATTTGACTTCAAGTATTTATTTAATGGAAATTACCTGACATCAAGTATTTATTTAATGGAAATTACTTGACTTGAAATATTCTCTCAGGTTTCTTTCAAGTTTCAAGTAACTTTGAAACTAAATTATCAATGTGAAACTTATTGTTTACTTAACTCGAAATATCCTTTCAAGTTTCTTTCAAGTCTCAAGTAAAGTAGAGATTCTTTCAACTCCACTCGCCTTGAAATACAACATGACTAATGTGAACGAGAGTTAAGCACTTTTAATCAATTTCTTCGAAACGAAGAAGGCAGAACTCGAGGAGTTTATATCAAGTAAATTATGAAGGTACAGATTGCAATTAACGGATGTGTCACTCAAGTGGAGCATAAAATACCAGCCTTTAGCTTCAATATCTTAGAGCTGAATTATTCATGAACTACCAAGAAATGGCGTGGTTATAGGAATCGCACAAATGCTGTCCTGCGACATTTCATCACTAAGGACCATCGAGTTCCGCAGGCATCCGATCGAAAACAATTGGTTCTCGACACGGTTCCTTAGGCGTGGGAAATCCAAGTTTCCAATTTGTACGCAATCACGTTCTAGGGATAAAAAATGTCATTAACTACTGACCCACATCAAGATAAAGCTCTCCACGCTATTATTCCCTGTTTTATGAAATACCTCGCGCGACAGTTATGCAAGTCAACGAATACTTGTAGATAAAAAAAGGAACGAAGCCTCGTACTTTCCTCGGGTGACTAATAACTTCGTCGCACTTGGAAATCCACGGATTTCACTGCATTAAGAAGAAGACATTCTTCTGCGATTAAGAAGAAGAAGAGGAGACGACCTTGCGTCGTGAAAAACCAGTTTACAAAATTATATAGACGACACATACGACGTAACAATAATGGAATATTAAATAGCAGAAGAATCTGGTGACATACACCGGCGGAATTAAAGACACAGACAAATATAAGCACCACCTGATCGATAAAAGAAGCAAAACGATTATCTAAATTACTTCAACCTCGAAGCAGAACCTATTCGCAATTACGTAACACCAAGCGAAAGGAAAAATGTCACAATCTACGCAATTTTCTGCCCCAACGAAACCTAAGAAAAACAAATGACGCCTTTGCCACAGAATCCGCCATCAACCTTATCCAAATTAAGAAACAAAAATTCCTACCTCTGCAATTAGTCTCTCCGCTCAACACGGTACAGCGACTTTCGCAAAGCAGGCGCGTAGAAAGTTTAATTTCCCGTGCGAATGCCACCCGATTAGCGCGACTGGAGGGCCAGACCTAGCGAAGGAACCCTACTTCTACCTGCACATCGCGAAGAAGGAAGCTTCGCCTTTGGTACCTAAAATCGAATCGCCGGCAA